>JAUPFR010000010.1:25471549-26800406 GCA_036925125.1 Oreortyx pictus | reverse complement strand
CCATAGGATGGTCATCTGGCAAACTGTGGAGCGCATCTCTTGGCCCATCTGATGAGGCAGACAGTGCGTGCTCAGCTTCTCTTCCGGATGGTCGTCCCAGGCCTGCAGGACACCCTGAGCCTCTGCCCGCATCAGTGCTTGAAGGTGCAGAGAGCTCAGATTCTTCCAAGGCAGTGCCCTCGGTGGTGGTGGCCAGTGAAGCACCCGTCCTCCCATCTGCGTGCAAGGAAGGAGAAAGAGAAGAGCCAGCTAACACCATGCCTGAGTCCTCCACACATGCTGTTTGAGAAACACCAAGATTGCAAGAGCTGGGAGGCCTGTGCCTACTCTCAAATTCGGGCAACAATCCAGAGAAATCTGTGAGGAGGCAAGAAAGGAGCTGATGTTGTCCAGCAGGAAGATGTCCGGGACATGCAGCGTGAACACGCCCAGGCTTCTCAACGCTCCAAGCAGCAGATGACAGTGCCAGCGCTGCTGACGCTTCTCAGGGCATGCTGGGCAATTGTGCCACAACACTGAGGTCTGAGGGCCCGCTTCCTGTCTCTGATGATTCCCAAACCATGGATGTTCAGGCTGTGCAGCAAATTTCGGAAAAGATCCCTGAGGGAGAAACTGCAGAATCTGGTGATCTGCAGAGCCCATCTGAGGAGGCAGAAGCAGACACTGCGTGTTCAGCTTCAAAACCGTTTGGCATGCGCAAAACGAGCAGGGGCTCAGGTCTAGTCAGAATGGGTTTGAGAATAACAGGTACTGCGTGACCAACATAATCTCCTTCTATCATCTAGTGAGCTGTCCGATGGATGAGGGAAAAGCAGGTGATGTAGTCTACCTAGACTTTAGCAGAGCCTCTGAAACCTTTGTCTCCTGCAGAAGCTGGCAGCCCGTGGTTTGGACAGACACTCTCTTTGCTGGGTAAGAAATAGGCCGGAGGGCCGGGCCCAGCGAGTGGTGGTGAACAAAGGTAAATCCAGCTGGCAACCGGTCACTAGCAGTGTTCCCCAGGGGTTGGTACTGGGACCGGTGCTCTTCAGTACCTTTACTGAAGAACTGGACGAGGGCACTGCGTGCACTGTGAGACAGGTAGCAGATGACACCAAGCTGGCTGGAAGTGTTGATCTGCCTGGGGGTAGCGAGGCACTACACGGTGACCTGGATAGGCTGTATTGCTGGGCTGAAGCCAGTGGCATGAGGTTCACCAAGACCAAGTGCCGGGCCTGCACTTTGGCCACAACAATGGCAGGCAACGCTACAGGCCTGGGGCAGAATGTCTGGAAGACTGTGTAGAAGAAATGGACGTGGGCGTATCGGTCAATGGTCGGCTGAAGATGAGCCAGCAGTGTGGCCAGGTGGCCAAGAAAGCCAATAGCCTCCTGGCTTGTATCAGAAATAGCGTTGCCAGCAGGAGAGGGGAAGTCACTGCCTCCTGGACTGAGCTCTGGTGAGGCTGTACGTCGAGTAGTGCATTCAGTTTTAGGCCCCTCACTGCAAGGAAGGCATCGAGGCCCTGGAGCGTGCACAGAGAAGGGCAGCAAAGGTAGGGAAGGGTCAGGAGCCCAGGCCTTACTTGTGAGGAGCAGCTGAGGGAGCTGGGGTTGTGGAGTGTGGAGAAGAGGAGGTTCAGGGGAGAGCTCAGTGCTGTGTAGGACTGCCCGGAGGGAGGAGGTAGTGAAGTGGGAGTGGGTGTCTTGTCTCGTGTAACTAGCGGTAGGACAAGAGGGAATGGCGTGGAGTTGCCCCAGGGGACACTCAGGCCGAGGCACAGCCAAGGGCGAGCCCGTCACTGACAGCGATGGCACCGCTGGGGAAAGGTGCGGTGGCGGGCCATGGAGATGGCCGAGGGAAGCAGGAAGAGGGGAGCCGAGTGGTGCCCCGTGAGCCACACCTTGCTGCGAGCCGGTGACTGCGTGGGGGGCTGCCAGGAGAGGGCCGCGGAGGGAGGCTCCACGGGAACCGCCCGGGCTTTGCCTGTGCCCCTGCGGCTGACTCAGTGCTTGGCTCAGGTGATCGATCAGTGGTTCAGGCCGTGATTCAACAGTTCCCATACAGCCTGTTGAGGTGGGGCCGCCTTGAGGGGCCAGAGTCGCTGTGCCGATCACTCTCAGGAGAGCGACTCTGTGAGGAGGAGACAGCTCCCCTGGGTGCCCGCGACTGCATCTGCGTGAGAGGACGCAGAGATGAGCGAGGAGCAAGAGAAGGAGGAGCACTCCCAGCCCGACACAGGGCTGCCACGCGTGCAGGAACGCCGCCAGGTGCGGGCCGGGGAAGCAGGAAGGGAAGGAGGGAGGGCACGGCAGCGAGCGGGGTGAGGCGGTGCGCCCCGAGCGCCTCTGTCCAGGGCACAGCTCCTGCCGGGGCATGCCCTGGGCCGCAGCTGACACACGCTCACATTATCCACGTCCGTCCATATCCAGCCACGCTGCCCAGGCACGCGCAGAGGGCTGCCACGGTGGGCGGCCCGGCCCTCTGCCGCTTGGGCTGTGGGGAGCGGGGCGGCAGCCACCCGCGGGCTGAGCGCTGCCCTCGGTGCTCCGTGGAGCGGGACCGCGCTCACTTGCCGTTTCTCCTCGGCTTCTCTTGCAGGAGGACGGCTCAAAGATCAGGCTGTCGCTGACCTTCAGCACTGACGGCGAGCAGAGGAGGCAGCCTCCGCCGCCCTTGCTCCATCGCTCGAGGTTGCCAGGCTCTCGCAATGGCCCCAAGCTGCCCCCTCTGTGAGAAGCAGCCTCCAGACCTTCTGCAAGAGGAAGAGAGCTGGCCACGGGGCGTAGAGGCAGCAGGCTCCCAGAGCTCGCCCCAAGTCCTCAGTGCCACTTGAGTGTCCAGGACAGGCCGTGCCTCTGCAAAGCAGACCCAAGGAAAGCCACGAGCTGTTCCCGGGCTGTGCTGCAGCTGGCAGCCCGAAAGTCGGCGTGCAGCTGGCAGTACCAAAGCGCCACGTGCCTGCCATGCGTGTTAGGCACAGCACGCTCCCAGAGCTCGTCCCGAGACCTCAGCCAACACTGCCGATGATGTCCTGGGCAAACACGCTGTCCCCGGCAAAGAGTGTGAGCCTGCTCAGGCGTCTCATTCCCCAAGGCCCAAGTGCTGCCGACACCGCTCAGGAACACTGGGCGTACACTCGGCGACATCAAGGGCTGAGGGCCAGGTTCCTGCCCGTGCCAACACCCAAACCAGGGATGTTGGAGTGCAGGTAGGAGCAGGAAGAGGCTGTGGAGAGGGAAACCATAGGATGGTCATCTGGCAAACTGTGGAGCGCATCTCTTGGCCCATCTGATGAGGCAGACAGTGCGTGCTCAGCTTCTCTTCCGGATGGTCGTCCCAGGCCTGCAGGACACCCTGAGCCTCTGCCCGCATCAGTGCTTGAAGGTGCAGAGAGCTCAGATTCTTCCAAGGCAGTGCCCTCGGTGGTGGTGGCCAGTGAAGCACCCGTCCTCCCATCTGCGTGCAAGGAAGGAGAAAGAGAAGAGCCAGCTAACACCATGCCTGAGTCCTCCACACATGCTGTTTGAGAAACACCAAGATTGCAAGAGCTGGGAGGCCTGTGCCTACTCTCAAATTCGGGCAACAATCCAGAGAAATCTGTGAGGAGGCAAGAAAGGAGCTGATGTTGTCCAGCAGGAAGATGTCCGGGACATGCAGCGTGAACACGCCCAGGCTTCTCAACGCTCCAAGCAGCAGATGACAGTGCCAGCGCTGCTGACGCTTCTCAGGGCATGCTGGGCAATTGTGCCACAACACTGAGGTCTGAGGGCCCGCTTCCTGTCTCTGATGATTCCCAAACCATGGATGTTCAGGCTGTGCAGCAAATTTCGGAAAAGATCCCTGAGGGAGAAACTGCAGAATCTGGTGATCTGCAGAGCCCATCTGAGGAGGCAGAAGCAGACACTGCGTGTTCAGCTTCAAAACCGTTTGGCATGCGCAAAACGAGCAGGGGCTCAGGTCTAGTCAGAATGGGTTTGAGAATAACAGGTACTGCGTGACCAACATAATCTCCTTCTATCATCTAGTGAGCTGTCCGATGGATGAGGGAAAAGCAGGTGATGTAGTCTACCTAGACTTTAGCAGAGCCTCTGAAACCTTTGTCTCCTGCAGAAGCTGGCAGCCCGTGGCTTGGACAGACACTCTCTTTGCTGGGTAAGAAATAGGCCGGAGGGCCGGGCCCAGCGAGTGGTGGTGAACAAAGGTAAATCCAGCTGGCAACCGGTCACTAGCAGTGTTCCCCAGGGGTTGGTACTGGGACCGGTGCTCTTCAGTACCTTTACTGAAGAACTGGACGAGGGCACTGCGTGCACTGTGAGACAGGTAGCAGATGACACCAAGCTGGCTGGAAGTGTTGATCTGCCTGGGGGTAGCGAGGCACTACACGGTGACCTGGATAGGCTGTATTGCTGGGCTGAAGCCAGTGGCATGAGGTTCACCAAGACCAAGTGCCGGGCCTGCACTTTGGCCACAACAATGGCAGGCAACGCTACAGGCCTGGGGCAGAATGTCTGGAAGACTGTGTAGAAGAAATGGACGTGGGCGTATCGGTCAATGGTCGGCTGAAGATGAGCCAGCAGTGTGGCCAGGTGGCCAAGAAAGCCAATAGCCTCCTGGCTTGTATCAGAAATAGCGTTGCCAGCAGGAGAGGGGAAGTCACTGCCTCCTGGACTGAGCTCTGGTGAGGCTGTACGTCGAGTAGTGCATTCAGTTTTAGGCCCCTCACTGCAAGGAAGGCATCGAGGCCCTGGAGCGTGCACAGAGAAGGGCAGCAAAGGTAGGGAAGGGTCAGGAGCCCAGGCCTTACTTGTGAGGAGCAGCTGAGGGAGCTGGGGTTGTGGAGTGTGGAGAAGAGGAGGTTCAGGGGAGAGCTCAGTGCTGTGTAGGACTGCCCGGAGGGAGGAGGTAGTGAAGTGGGAGTGGGTGTCTTGTCTCGTGTAACTAGCGGTAGGACAAGAGGGAATGGCGTGGAGTTGCCCCAGGGGACACTCAGGCCGAGGCACAGCCAAGGGCGAGCCCGTCACTGACAGCGATGGCACCGCTGGGGAAAGGTGCGGTGGCGGGCCATGGAGATGGCCGAGGGAAGCAGGAAGAGGGGAGCCGAGTGGTGCCCCGTGAGCCACACCTTGCTGCGAGCCGGTGACTGCGTGGGGGGCTGCCAGGAGAGGGCCGCGGAGGGAGGCTCCACGGGAACCGCCCGGGCTTTGCCTGTGCCCCTGCGGCTGACTCAGTGCTTGGCTCAGGTGATCGATCAGTGGTTCAGGCCGTGATTCAACAGTTCCCATACAGCCTGTTGAGGTGGGGCCGCCTTGAGGGGCCAGAGTCGCTGTGCCGATCACTCTCAGGAGAGCGACTCTGTGAGGAGGAGACAGCTCCCCTGGGTGCCCGCGACTGCATCTGCGTGAGAGGACGCAGAGATGAGCGAGGAGCAAGAGAAGGAGGAGCACTCCCAGCCCGACACAGGGCTGCCACGCGTGCAGGAACGCCGCCAGGTGCGGGCCGGGGAAGCAGGAAGGGAAGGAGGGAGGGCACGGCAGCGAGCGGGGTGAGGCGGTGCGCCCCGAGCGCCTCTGTCCAGGGCACAGCTCCTGCCGGGGCATGCCCTGGGCCGCAGCTGACACACGCTCACATTATCCACGTCCGTCCATATCCAGCCACGCTGCCCAGGCACGCGCAGAGGGCTGCCACGGTGGGCGGCCCGGCCCTCTGCCGCTTGGGCTGTGGGGAGCGGGGCGGCAGCCACCCGCGGGCTGAGCGCTGCCCTCGGTGCTCCGTGGAGCGGGACCGCGCTCACTTGCCGTTTCTCCTCGGCTTCTCTTGCAGGAGGACGGCTCAAAGATCAGGCTGTCGCTGACCTTCAGCACTGACGGCGAGCAGAGGAGGCAGCCTCCGCCGCCCTTGCTCCATCGCTCGAGGTTGCCAGGCTCTCGCAATGGCCCCAAGCTGCCCCCTCTGTGAGAAGCAGCCTCCAGACCTTCTGCAAGAGGAAGAGAGCTGGCCACGGGGCGTAGAGGCAGCAGGCTCCCAGAGCTCGCCCCAAGTCCTCAGTGCCACTTGAGTGTCCAGGACAGGCCGTGCCTCTGCAAAGCAGACCCAAGGAAAGCCACGAGCTGTTCCCGGGCTGTGCTGCAGCTGGCAGCCCGAAAGTCGGCGTGCAGCTGGCAGTACCAAAGCGCCACGTGCCTGCCATGCGTGTTAGGCACAGCACGCTCCCAGAGCTCGTCCCGAGACCTCAGCCAACACTGCCGATGATGTCCTGGGCAAACACGCTGTCC
Organism: Oreortyx pictus; assembly: GCA_036925125.1. NCBI lineage: Eukaryota > Metazoa > Chordata > Aves > Galliformes > Odontophoridae > Oreortyx > Oreortyx pictus. The sequence goes on along the minus strand of JAUPFR010000010.1, from coordinate 26,794,152 downwards.
CCGGCAAAGAGTGTGAGCCTGCTCAGGCGTCTCATTCCCCAAGGCCCAAGTGCTGCCGACACCGCTCAGGAACACTGGGCGTACACTCGGCGACATCAAGGGCTGAGGGCCAGGTTCCTGCCCGTGCCAACACCCAAACCAGGGATGTTGGAGTGCAGGTAGGAGCAGGAAGAGGCTGTGGAGAGGGAAACCATAGGATGGTCATCTGGCAAACTGTGGAGCGCATCTCTTGGCCCATCTGATGAGGCAGACAGTGCGTGCTCAGCTTCTCTTCCGGATGGTCGTCCCAGGCCTGCAGGACACCCTGAGCCTCTGCCCGCATCAGTGCTTGAAGGTGCAGAGAGCTCAGATTCTTCCAAGGCAGTGCCCTCGGTGGTGGTGGCCAGTGAAGCACCCGTCCTCCCATCTGCGTGCAAGGAAGGAGAAAGAGAAGAGCCAGCTAACACCATGCCTGAGTCCTCCACACATGCTGTTTGAGAAACACCAAGATTGCAAGAGCTGGGAGGCCTGTGCCTACTCTCAAATTCGGGCAACAATCCAGAGAAATCTGTGAGGAGGCAAGAAAGGAGCTGATGTTGTCCAGCAGGAAGATGTCCGGGACATGCAGCGTGAACACGCCCAGGCTTCTCAACGCTCCAAGCAGCAGATGACAGTGCCAGCGCTGCTGACGCTTCTCAGGGCATGCTGGGCAATTGTGCCACAACACTGAGGTCTGAGGGCCCGCTTCCTGTCTCTGATGATTCCCAAACCATGGATGTTCAGGCTGTGCAGCAAATTTCGGAAAAGATCCCTGAGGGAGAAACTGCAGAATCTGGTGATCTGCAGAGCCCATCTGAGGAGGCAGAAGCAGACACTGCGTGTTCAGCTTCAAAACCGTTTGGCATGCGCAAAACGAGCAGGGGCTCAGGTCTAGTCAGAATGGGTTTGAGAATAACAGGTACTGCGTGACCAACATAATCTCCTTCTATCATCTAGTGAGCTGTCCGATGGATGAGGGAAAAGCAGGTGATGTAGTCTACCTAGACTTTAGCAGAGCCTCTGAAACCTTTGTCTCCTGCAGAAGCTGGCAGCCCGTGGCTTGGACAGACACTCTCTTTGCTGGGTAAGAAATAGGCCGGAGGGCCGGGCCCAGCGAGTGGTGGTGAACAAAGGTAAATCCAGCTGGCAACCGGTCACTAGCAGTGTTCCCCAGGGGTTGGTACTGGGACCGGTGCTCTTCAGTACCTTTACTGAAGAACTGGACGAGGGCACTGCGTGCACTGTGAGACAGGTAGCAGATGACACCAAGCTGGCTGGAAGTGTTGATCTGCCTGGGGGTAGCGAGGCACTACACGGTGACCTGGATAGGCTGTATTGCTGGGCTGAAGCCAGTGGCATGAGGTTCACCAAGACCAAGTGCCGGGCCTGCACTTTGGCCACAACAATGGCAGGCAACGCTACAGGCCTGGGGCAGAATGTCTGGAAGACTGTGTAGAAGAAATGGACGTGGGCGTATCGGTCAATGGTCGGCTGAAGATGAGCCAGCAGTGTGGCCAGGTGGCCAAGAAAGCCAATAGCCTCCTGGCTTGTATCAGAAATAGCGTTGCCAGCAGGAGAGGGGAAGTCACTGCCTCCTGGACTGAGCTCTGGTGAGGCTGTACGTCGAGTAGTGCATTCAGTTTTAGGCCCCTCACTGCAAGGAAGGCATCGAGGCCCTGGAGCGTGCACAGAGAAGGGCAGCAAAGGTAGGGAAGGGTCAGGAGCCCAGGCCTTACTTGTGAGGAGCAGCTGAGGGAGCTGGGGTTGTGGAATGTGGAGAAGAGGAGGTTCAGGGGAGAGCTCAGTGCTGTGTAGGACTGCCCGGAGGGAGGAGGTAGTGAAGTGGGAGTGGGTGTCTTGTCTCGTGTAACTAGCGGTAGGACAAGAGGGAATGGCGTGGAGTTGCCCCAGGGGACACTCAGGCCGAGGCACAGCCAAGGGCGAGCCCGTCACTGACAGCGATGGCACCGCTGGGGAAAGGTGCGGTGGCGGGCCATGGAGATGGCCGAGGGAAGCAGGAAGAGGGGAGCCGAGTGGTGCCCCGTGAGCCACACCTTGCTGCGAGCCGGTGACTGCGTGGGGGGCTGCCAGGAGAGGGCCGCGGAGGGAGGCTCCACGGGAACCGCCCGGGCTTTGCCTGTGCCCCTGCGGCTGACTCAGTGCTTGGCTCAGGTGATCGATCAGTGGTTCAGGCCGTGATTCAACAGTTCCCATACAGCCTGTTGAGGTGGGGCCGCCTTGAGGGGCCAGAGTCGCTGTGCCGATCACTCTCAGGAGAGCGACTCTGTGAGGAGGAGACAGCTCCCCTGGGTGCCCGCGACTGCATCTGCGTGAGAGGACGCAGAGATGAGCGAGGAGCAAGAGAAGGAGGAGCACTCCCAGCCCGACACAGGGCTGCCACGCGTGCAGGAACGCCGCCAGGTGCGGGCCGGGGAAGCAGGAAGGGAAGGAGGGAGGGCACGGCAGCGAGCGGGGTGAGGCGGTGCGCCCCGAGCGCCTCTGTCCAGGGCACAGCTCCTGCCGGGGCATGCCCTGGGCCGCAGCTGACACACGCTCACATTATCCACGTCCGTCCATATCCAGCCACGCTGCCCAGGCACGCGCAGAGGGCTGCCACGGTGGGCGGCCCGGCCCTCTGCCGCTTGGGCTGTGGGGAGCGGGGCGGCAGCCACCCGCGGGCTGAGCGCTGCCTTCGGTGCTCCGTGGAGCGGGACCGCGCTCACTTGCCGTTTCTCCTCGGCTTCTCTTGCAGGAGGACGGCTCAAAGATCAGGCTGTCGCTGACCTTCAGCACTGACGGCGAGCAGAGGAGGCAGCCTCCGCCGCCCTTGCTCCATCGCTCGAGGTTGCCAGGCTCTCGCAATGGCCCCAAGCTGCCCCCTCTGTGAGAAGCAGCCTCCAGACCTTCTGCAAGAGGAAGAGAGCTGGCCACAGGGCGTAGAGGCAGCAGGCTCCCAGAGCTCGCCCCAAGTCCTCAGTGCCACTTGAGTGTCCAGGACAGGCCGTGCCTCTGCAAAGCAGACCCAAGGAAAGCCACGAGCTGTTCCCGGGCTGTGCTGCAGCTGGCAGCCCGAAAGTCGGCGTGCAGCTGGCAGTACCAAAGCGCCACGTGCCTGCCATGCGTGTTAGGCACAGCACGCTCCCAGAGCTCGTCCCGAGACCTCAGCCAACACTGCCGATGATGTCCTGGGCAAACACGCTGTCCCCGGCAAAGAGTGTGAGCCTGCTCAGGCGTCTCATTCCCCAAGGCCCAAGTGCTGCCGACACCGCTCAGGAACACTGGGCGTACACTCGGCGACATCAAGGGCTGAGGGCCAGGTTCCTGCCCGTGCCAACACCCAAACCAGGGATGTTGGAGTGCAGGTAGGAGCAGGAAGAGGCTGTGGAGAGGGAAACCATAGGATGGTCATCTGGCAAACTGTGGAGCGCATCTCTTGGCCCATCTGATGAGGCAGACAGTGCGTGCTCAGCTTCTCTTCCGGATGGTCGTCCCAGGCCTGCAGGACACCCTGAGCCTCTGCCCGCATCAGTGCTTGAAGGTGCAGAGAGCTCAGATTCTTCCAAGGCAGTGCCCTCGGTGGTGGTGGCCAGTGAAGCACCCGTCCTCCCATCTGCGTGCAAGGAAGGAGAAAGAGAAGAGCCAGCTAACACCATGCCTGAGTCCTCCACACATGCTGTTTGAGAAACACCAAGATTGCAAGAGCTGGGAGGCCTGTGCCTACTCTCAAATTCGGGCAACAATCCAGAGAAATCTGTGAGGAGGCAAGAAAGGAGCTGATGTTGTCCAGCAGGAAGATGTCCGGGACATGCAGCGTGAACACGCCCAGGCTTCTCAACGCTCCAAGCAGCAGATGACAGTGCCAGCGCTGCTGACGCTTCTCAGGGCATGCTGGGCAATTGTGCCACAACACTGAGGTCTGAGGGCCCGCTTCCTGTCTCTGATGATTCCCAAACCATGGATGTTCAGGCTGTGCAGCAAATTTCGGAAAAGATCCCTGAGGGAGAAACTGCAGAATCTGGTGATCTGCAGAGCCCATCTGAGGAGGCAGAAGCAGACACTGCGTGTTCAGCTTCAAAACCGTTTGGCATGCGCAAAACGAGCAGGGGCTCAGGTCTAGTCAGAATGGGTTTGAGAATAACAGGTACTGCGTGACCAACATAATCTCCTTCTATCATCTAGTGAGCTGTCCGATGGATGAGGGAAAAGCAGGTGATGTAGTCTACCTAGACTTTAGCAGAGCCTCTGAAACCTTTGTCTCCTGCAGAAGCTGGCAGCCCGTGGCTTGGACAGACACTCTCTTTGCTGGGTAAGAAATAGGCCGGAGGGCCGGGCCCAGCGAGTGGTGGTGAACAAAGGTAAATCCAGCTGGCAACCGGTCACTAGCAGTGTTCCCCAGGGGTTGGTACTGGGACCGGTGCTCTTCAGTACCTTTACTGAAGAACTGGACGAGGGCACTGCGTGCACTGTGAGACAGGTAGCAGATGACACCAAGCTGGCTGGAAGTGTTGATCTGCCTGGGGGTAGCGAGGCACTACACGGTGACCTGGATAGGCTGTATTGCTGGGCTGAAGCCAGTGGCATGAGGTTCACCAAGACCAAGTGCCGGGCCTGCACTTTGGCCACAACAATGGCAGGCAACGCTACAGGCCTGGGGCAGAATGTCTGGAAGACTGTGTAGAAGAAATGGACGTGGGCGTATCGGTCAATGGTCGGCTGAAGATGAGCCAGCAGTGTGGCCAGGTGGCCAAGAAAGCCAATAGCCTCCTGGCTTGTATCAGAAATAGCGTTGCCAGCAGGAGAGGGGAAGTCACTGCCTCCTGGACTGAGCTCTGGTGAGGCTGTACGTCGAGTAGTGCATTCAGTTTTAGGCCCCTCACTGCAAGGAAGGCATCGAGGCCCTGGAGCGTGCACAGAGAAGGGCAGCAAAGGTAGGGAAGGGTCAGGAGCCCAGGCCTTACTTGTGAGGAGCAGCTGAGGGAGCTGGGGTTGTGGAATGTGGAGAAGAGGAGGTTCAGGGGAGAGCTCAGTGCTGTGTAGGACTGCCCGGAGGGAGGAGGTAGTGAAGTGGGAGTGGGTGTCTTGTCTCGTGTAACTAGCGGTAGGACAAGAGGGAATGGCGTGGAGTTGCCCCAGGGGACACTCAGGCCGAGGCACAGCCAAGGGCGAGCCCGTCACTGACAGCGATGGCACCGCTGGGGAAAGGTGCGGTGGCGGGCCATGGAGATGGCCGAGGGAAGCAGGAAGAGGGGAGCCGAGTGGTGCCCCGTGAGCCACACCTTGCTGCGAGCCGGTGACTGCGTGGGGGGCTGCCAGGAGAGGGCCGCGGAGGGAGGCTCCACGGGAACCGCCCGGGCTTTGCCTGTGCCCCTGCGGCTGACTCAGTGCTTGGCTCAGGTGATCGATCAGTGGTTCAGGCCGTGATTCAACAGTTCCCATACAGCCTGTTGAGGTGGGGCCGCCTTGAGGGGCCAGAGTCGCTGTGCCGATCACTCTCAGGAGAGCGACTCTGTGAGGAGGAGACAGCTCCCCTGGGTGCCCGCGACTGCATCTGCGTGAGAGGACGCAGAGATGAGCGAGGAGCAAGAGAAGGAGGAGCACTCCCAGCCCGACACAGGGCTGCCACGCGTGCAGGAACGCCGCCAGGTGCGGGCCGGGGAAGCAGGAAGGGAAGGAGGGAGGGCACGGCAGCGAGCGGGGTGAGGCGGTGCGCCCCGAGCGCCTCTGTCCAGGGCACAGCTCCTGCCGGGGCATGCCCTGGGCCGCAGCTGACACACGCTCACATTATCCACGTCCGTCCATATCCAGCCACGCTGCCCAGGCACGCGCAGAGGGCTGCCACGGTGGGCGGCCCGGCCCTCTGCCGCTTGGGCTGTGGGGAGCGGGGCGGCAGCCACCCGCGGGCTGAGCGCTGCCTTCGGTGCTCCGTGGAGCGGGACCGCGCTCACTTGCCGTTTCTCCTCGGCTTCTCTTGCAGGAGGACGGCTCAAAGATCAGGCTGTCGCTGACCTTCAGCACTGACGGCGAGCAGAGGAGGCAGCCTCCGCCGCCCTTGCTCCATCGCTCGAGGTTGCCAGGCTCTCGCAATGGCCCCAAGCTGCCCCCTCTGTGAGAAGCAGCCTCCAGACCTTCTGCAAGAGGAAGAGAGCTGGCCACGGGGCGTAGAGGCAGCAGGCTCCCAGAGCTCGCCCCAAGTCCTCAGTGCCACTTGAGTGTCCAGGACAGGCCGTGCCTCTGCAAAGCAGACCCAAGGAAAGCCACGAGCTGTTCCCGGGCTGTGCTGCAGCTGGCAGCCCGAAAGTCGGCGTGCAGCTGGCAGTACCAAAGCGCCACGTGCCTGCCATGCGTGTTAGGCACAGCACGCTCCCAGAGCTCGTCCCGAGACCTCAGCCAACACTGCCGATGATGTCCTGGGCAAACACGCTGTCCCCGGCAAAGAGTGTGAGCCTGCTCAGGCGTCTCATTCCCCAAGGCCCAAGTGCTGCCGACACCGCTCAGGAACACTGGGCGTACACTCGGCAACATCAAGGGCTGAGGGCCAGGTTCCTGCCCGTGCCAACACCCAAACCAGGGATGTTGGAGTGCAGGTAGGAGCAGGAAGAGGCTGTGGAGAGGGAAACCATAGGATGGTCATCTGGCAAACTGTGGAGCGCATCTCTTGGCCCATCTGATGAGGCAGACAGTGCGTGCTCAGCTTCTCTTCCGGATGGTCGTCCCAGGCCTGCAGGACACCCTGAGCCTCTGCCCGCATCAGTGCTTGAAGGTGCAGAGAGCTCAGATTCTTCCAAGGCAGTGCCCTCGGTGGTGGTGGCCAGTGAAGCACCCGTCCTCCCATCTGCGTGCAAGGAAGGAGAAAGAGAAGAGCCAGCTAACACCATGCCTGAGTCCTCCACACATGCTGTTTGAGAAACACCAAGATTGCAAGAGCTGGGAGGCCTGTGCCTACTCTCAAATTCGGGCAACAATCCAGAGAAATCTGTGAGGAGGCAAGAAAGGAGCTGATGTTGTCCAGCAGGAAGATGTCCGGGACATGCAGCGTGAACACGCCCAGGCTTCTCAACGCTCCAAGCAGCAGATGACAGTGCCAGCGCTGCTGACGCTTCTCAGGGCATGCTGGGCAATTGTGCCACAACACTGAGGTCTGAGGGCCCGCTTCCTGTCTCTGATGATTCCCAAACCATGGATGTTCAGGCTGTGCAGCAAATTTCGGAAAAGATCCCTGAGGGAGAAACTGCAGAATCTGGTGATCTGCAGAGCCCATCTGAGGAGGCAGAAGCAGACACTGCGTGTTCAGCTTCAAAACCGTTTGGCATGCGCAAAACGAGCAGGGGCTCAGGTCTAGTCAGAATGGGTTTGAGAATAACAGGTACTGCGTGACCAACATAATCTCCTTCTATCATCTAGTGAGCTGTCCGATGGATGAGGGAAAAGCAGGTGATGTAGTCTACCTAGACTTTAGCAGAGCCTCTGAAACCTTTGTCTCCTGCAGAAGCTGGCAGCCCGTGGCTTGGACAGACACTCTCTTTGCTGGGTAAGAAATAGGCCGGAGGGCCGGGCCCAGCGAGTGGTGGTGAACAAAGGTAAATCCAGCTGGCAACCGGTCACTAGCAGTGTTCCCCAGGGGTTGGTACTGGGACCGGTGCTCTTCAGTACCTTTACTGAAGAACTGGACGAGGGCACTGCGTGCACTGTGAGACAGGTAGCAGATGACACCAAGCTGGCTGGAAGTGTTGATCTGCCTGGGGGTAGCGAGGCACTACACGGTGACCTGGATAGGCTGTATTGCTGGGCTGAAGCCAGTGGCATGAGGTTCACCAAGACCAAGTGCCGGGCCTGCACTTTGGCCACAACAATGGCAGGCAACGCTACAGGCCTGGGGCAGAATGTCTGGAAGACTGTGTAGAAGAAATGGACGTGGGCGTATCGGTCAATGGTCGGCTGAAGATGAGCCAGCAGTGTGGCCAGGTGGCCAAGAAAGCCAATAGCCTCCTGGCTTGTATCAGAAATAGCGTTGCCAGCAGGAGAGGGGAAGTCACTGCCTCCTGGACTGAGCTCTGGTGAGGCTGTACGTCGAGTAGTGCATTCAGTTTTAGGCCCCTCACTGCAAGGAAGGCATCGAGGCCCTGGAGCGTGCACAGAGAAGGGCAGCAAAGGTAGGGAAGGGTCAGGAGCCCAGGCCTTACTTGTGAGGAGCAGCTGAGGGAGCTGGGGTTGTGGAATGTGGAGAAGAGGAGGTTCAGGGGAGAGCTCAGTGCTGTGTAGGACTGCCCGGAGGGAGGAGGTAGTGAAGTGGGAGTGGGTGTCTTGTCTCGTGTAACTAGCGGTAGGACAAGAGGGAATGGCGTGGAGTTGCCCCAGGGGACACTCAGGCCGAGGCACAGCCAAGGGCGAGCCCGTCACTGACAGCGATGGCACCGCTGGGGAAAGGTGCGGTGGCGGGCCATGGAGATGGCCGAGGGAAGCAGGAAGAGGGGAGCCGAGTGGTGCCCCGTGAGCCACACCTTGCTGCGAGCCGGTGACTGCGTGGGGGGCTGCCAGGAGAGGGCCGCGGAGGGAGGCTCCACGGGAACCGCCCGGGCTTTGCCTGTGCCCCTGCGGCTGACTCAGTGCTTGGCTCAGGTGATCGATCAGTGGTTCAGGCCGTGATTCAACAGTTCCCATACAGCCTGTTGAGGTGGGGCCGCCTTGAGGGGCCAGAGTCGCTGTGCCGATCACTCTCAGGAGAGCGACTCTGTGAGGAGGAGACAGCTCCCCTGGGTGCCCGCGACTGCATCTGCGTGAGAGGACGCAGAGATGAGCGAGGAGCAAGAGAAGGAGGAGCACTCCCAGCCCGACACAGGGCTGCCACGCGTGCAGGAACGCCGCCAGGTGCGGGCCGGGGAAGCAGGAAGGGAAGGAGGGAGGGCACGGCAGCGAGCGGGGTGAGGCGGTGCGCCCCGAGCGCCTCTGTCCAGGGCACAGCTCCTGCCGGGGCATGCCCTGGGCCGCAGCTGACACACGCTCACATTATCCACGTCCGTCCATATCCAGCCACGCTGCCCAGGCACGCGCAGAGGGCTGCCACGGTGGGCGGCCCGGCCCTCTGCCGCTTGGGCTGTGGGGAGCGGGGCGGCAGCCACCCGCGGGCTGAGCGCTGCCTTCGGTGCTCCGTGGAGCGGGACCGCGCTCACTTGCCGTTTCTCCTCGGCTTCTCTTGCAGGAGGACGGCTCAAAGATCAGGCTGTCGCTGACCTTCAGCACTGACGGCGAGCAGAGGAGGCAGCCTCCGCCGCCCTTGCTCCATCGCTCGAGGTTGCCAGGCTCTCGCAATGGCCCCAAGCTGCCCCCTCTGTGAGAAGCAGCCTCCAGACCTTCTGCAAGAGGAAGAGAGCTGGCCACGGGGCGTAGAGGCAGCAGGCTCCCAGAGCTCGCCCCAAGTCCTCAGTGCCACTTGAGTGTCCAGGACAGGCCGTGCCTCTGCAAAGCAGACCCAAGGAAAGCCACGAGCTGTTCCCGGGCTGTGCTGCAGCTGGCAGCCCGAAAGTCGGCGTGCAGCTGGCAGTACCAAAGCGCCACGTGCCTGCCATGCGTGTTAGGCACAGCACGCTCCCAGAGCTCGTCCCGAGACCTCAGCCAACACTGCCGATGATGTCCTGGGCAAACACGCTGTCCCCGGCAAAGAGTGTGAGCCTGCTCAGGCGTCTCATTCCCCAAGGCCCAAGTGCTGCCGACACCGCTCAGGAACACTGGGCGTACACTCGGCAACATCAAGGGCTGAGGGCCAGGTTCCTGCCCGTGCCAACACCCAAACCAGGGATGTTGGAGTGCAGGTAGGAGCAGGAAGAGGCTGTGGAGAGGGAAACCATAGGATGGTCATCTGGCAAACTGTGGAGCGCATCTCTTGGCCCATCTGATGAGGCAGACAGTGCGTGCTCAGCTTCTCTTCCGGATGGTCGTCCCAGGCCTGCAGGACACCCTGAGCCTCTGCCCGCATCAGTGCTTGAAGGTGCAGAGAGCTCAGATTCTTCCAAGGCAGTGCCCTCGGTGGTGGTGGCCAGTGAAGCACCCGTCCTCCCATCTGCGTGCAAGGAAGGAGAAAGAGAAGAGCCAGCTAACACCATGCCTGAGTCCTCCACACATGCTGTTTGAGAAACACCAAGATTGCAAGAGCTGGGAGGCCTGTGCCTACTCTCAAATTCGGGCAACAATCCAGAGAAATCTGTGAGGAGGCAAGAAAGGAGCTGATGTTGTCCAGCAGGAAGATGTCCGGGACATGCAGCGTGAACACGCCCAGGCTTCTCAACGCTCCAAGCAGCAGATGACAGTGCCAGCGCTGCTGACGCTTCTCAGGGCATGCTGGGCAATTGTGCCACAACACTGAGGTCTGAGGGCCCGCTTCCTGTCTCTGATGATTCCCAAACCATGGATGTTCAGGCTGTGCAGCAAATTTCGGAAAAGATCCCTGAGGGAGAAACTGCAGAATCTGGTGATCTGCAGAGCCCATCTGAGGAGGCAGAAGCAGACACTGCATGTTCAGCTTCAAAACCGTTTGGCATGCGCAAAACGAGCAGGGGCTCAGGTCTAGTCAGAATGGGTTTGAGAATAACAGGTACTGCGTGACCAACATAATCTCCTTCTATCATCTAGTGAGCTGTCCGATGGATGAGGGAAAAGCAGGTGATGTAGTCTACCTAGACTTTAGCAGAGCCTCTGAAACCTTTGTCTCCTGCAGAAGCTGGCAGCCCGTGGCTTGGACAGACACTCTCTTTGCTGGGTAAGAAATAGGCCGGAGGGCCGGGCCCAGCGAGTGGTGGTGAACAAAGGTAAATCCAGCTGGCAACCGGTCACTAGCAGTGTTCCCCAGGGGTTGGTACTGGGACCGGTGCTCTTCAGTACCTTTACTGAAGAACTGGACGAGGGCACTGCGTGCACTGTGAGACAGGTAGCAGATGACACCAAGCTGGCTGGAAGTGTTGATCTGCCTGGGGGTAGCGAGGCACTACACGGTGACCTGGATAGGCTGTATTGCTGGGCTGAAGCCAGTGGCATGAGGTTCACCAAGACCAAGTGCCGGGCCTGCACTTTGGCCACAACAATGGCAGGCAACGCTACAGGCCTGGGGCAGAATGTCTGGAAGACTGTGTAGAAGAAATGGACGTGGGCGTATCGGTCAATGGTCGGCTGAAGATGAGCCAGCAGTGTGGCCAGGTGGCCAAGAAAGCCAATAGCCTCCTGGCTTGTATCAGAAATAGCGTTGCCAGCAGGAGAGGGGAAGTCACTGCCTCCTGGACTGAGCTCTGGTGAGGCTGTACGTCGAGTAGTGCATTCAGTTTTAGGCCCCTCACTGCAAGGAAGGCATCGAGGCCCTGGAGCGTGCACAGAGAAGGGCAGCAAAGGTAGGGAAGGGTCAGGAGCCCAGGCCTTACTTGTGAGGAGCAGCTGAGGGAGCTGGGGTTGTGGAGTGTGGAGAAGAGGAGGTTCAGGGGAGAGCTCAGTGCTGTGTAGGACTGCCCGGAGGGAGGAGGTAGTGAAGTGGGAGTGGGTGTCTTGTCTCGTGTAACTAGCGGTAGGACAAGAGGGAATGGCGTGGAGTTGCCCCAGGGGACACTCAGGCCGAGGCACAGCCAAGGGCGAGCCCGTCACTGACAGCGATGGCACCGCTGGGGAAAGGTGCGGTGGCGGGCCATGGAGATGGCCGAGGGAAGCAGGAAGAGGGGAGCCGAGTGGTGCCCCGTGAGCCACACCTTGCTGCGAGCCGGTGACTGCGTGGGGGGCTGCCAGGAGAGGGCCGCGGAGGGAGGCTCCACGGGAACCGCCCGGGCTTTGCCTGTGCCCCTGCGGCTGACTCAGTGCTTGGCTCAGGTGATCGATCAGTGGTTCAGGCCGTGATTCAACAGTTCCCATACAGCCTGTTGAGGTGGGGCCGCCTTGAGGGGCCAGAGTCGCTGTGCCGATCACTCTCAGGAGAGCGACTCTGTGAGGAGGAGACAGCTCCCCTGGGTGCCCGCGACTGCATCTGCGTGAGAGGACGCAGAGATGAGCGAGGAGCAAGAGAAGGAGGAGCACTCCCAGCCCGACACAGGGCTGCCACGCGTGCAGGAACGCCGCCAGGTGCGGGCCGGGGAAGCAGGAAGGGAAGGAGGGAGGGCACGGCAGCGAGCGGGGTGAGGCGGTGCGCCCCGAGCGCCTCTGTCCAGGGCACAGCTCCTGCCGGGGCATGCCCTGGGCCGCAGCTGACACACGCTCACATTATCCACGTCCGTCCATATCCAGCCACGCTGCCCAGGCACGCGCAGAGGGCTGCCACGGTGGGCGGCCCGGCCCTCTGCCGCTTGGGCTGTGGGGAGCGGGGCGGCAGCCACCCGCGGGCTGAGCGCTGCCCTCGGTGCTCCGTGGAGCGGGACCGCGCTCACTTGCCGTTTCTCCTCGGCTTCTCTTGCAGGAGGACGGCTCAAAGATCAGGCTGTCGCTGACCTTCAGCACTGACGGCGAGCAGAGGAGGCAGCCTCCGCCGCCCTTGCTCCATCGCTCGAGGTTGCCAGGCTCTCGCAATGGCCCCAAGCTGCCCCCTCTGTGAGAAGCAGCCTCCAGACCTTCTGCAAGAGGAAGAGAGCTGGCCACGGGGCGTAGAGGCAGCAGGCTCCCAGAGCTCGCCCCAAGTCCTCAGTGCCACTTGAGTGTCCAGGACAGGCCGTGCCTCTGCAAAGCAGACCCAAGGAAAGCCACGAGCTGTTCCCGGGCTGTGCTGCAGCTGGCAGCCCGAAAGTCGGCGTGCAGCTGGCAGTACCAAAGCGCCACGTGCCTGCCATGCGTGTTAGGCACAGCACGCTCCCAGAGCTCGTCCCGAGACCTCAGCCAACACTGCCGATGATGTCCTGGGCAAACACGCTGTCCCCGGCAAAGAGTGTGAGCCTGCTCAGGCGTCTCATTCCCCAAGGCCCAAGTGCTGCCGACACCGCTCAGGAACACTGGGCGTACACTCGGCGACATCAAGGGCTGAGGGCCAGGTTCCTGCCCGTGCCAACACCCAAACCAGGGATGTTGGAGTGCAGGTAGGAGCAGGAAGAGGCTGTGGAGAGGGAAACCATAGGATGGTCATCTGGCAAACTGTGGAGCGCATCTCTTGGCCCATCTGATGAGGCAGACAGTGCGTGCTCAGCTTCTCTTCCGGATGGTCGTCCCAGGCCTGCAGGACACCCTGAGCCTCTGCCCGCTTCAGTTCCTGACAACACAGAAAGCTCAGGTTCTTCCAAGCCTGCATGCTCTCCAGAGGAGGCCAGTTCAGCATCACTCTCCTCAGTGTCTGAGAGAGGAAAAAGAGAAAGAGCTATGGCCATGCCAGAGTTGTCTGGGCAAGCTCTGGGAGAAGCACAGAGACTGCAAGATCCCAGAGAGACTGCCATGGACGCCTATGGAAATCCTCCAATTCAACCAGCAACTGGAGAATCTGTGAGGAAGACAGAAGGGAGCGGATGTTGCCTAGCTGGAATACTTCCTGGCGGAGGGATGTGAGAAGCCCCAAGAAGCGAAGGCTCCTGACAAGATGTGATGCTTTGTATCCTCATGCCACAGTTCAGGGCATGATGGGCTCCCAGCCATCACGGGCTTGGGCTTGGATTTTTGACTCTGGTGACTCCCAAAGGTGGTCTCGTAGACCTGTCACTTGTGCATGACGAGTCCTCTGATTACAGTGACAGTTTTGCCAGCAGTGCTGAGGACATGCAGGATGCCAGGGACACTGTGGAGACAGATAAGTACATGCAAAATGGGAGGGACACTGCAGTGACAGATGAGGACATGCCCCTGTCCTCCCCTATTTGCCCTTCAGTGCTGGAGGTTATGGAGAAAGAACTGGAATCCAGCTCTGAGGAAGACTCAGAAGCAGAGGCGGTCAGTGTCACACCAAGCTCATCCAATACCTCATCTGGTGTCACGGTGTTATCTGTGACAGTAACCCAAGGGAAACTGAGAAGAGAGAGAGAAAGGGAAGAAAGAAAAAAACTGCACTGTCAGTGGCCACGCGGCCACCCCAGCAGAGCCGTGCACTCCAGGAGGAGGGGGAAACAGAGAGAATAGATGGGTCCGTAAAAAAACAACAGCACAATCTGAGAAGTAACGGTAACTTTACTAAATCTAATAAAATTCAACAACTGAGAGAGAGAAAGTTTCCAAACCAGAAACTGGGAGCTTACGTTAGGGAGGAACTGCAGGGGAAGCACACGTGCTGAATTTCCACGGCAGCCGAGAGCGCGCGGAGAGCCAAGCGGGGCCTGGCATCTGGTGTGGAGCTCCAACCCTCTGCTGCTCCCACAGCATTAACTCCTTAACTGCCTGCGTGATGTTCTGATGTGGAATACCAGCATCAAAACCACAAAACCACAACATCTGGTGAGGTTGAGGCCATGCCTTCAGCTTCCCCTGTGGCTGAAGGTCCCAGGCAGGAGGGGCACGTGTCAATATGTGAGGGATTAGAAGATGCGGACCCTCAGCATGAGGTGAGCAAAGCGCGTGTGCTTGGCGCCAGGCATGAAATCGAGGCAGAGGCAGGAGCGGTGCCTGGAGTGTGCACTGCTGGGAGATGCCTGGTGTTGTCTCCTTTCCAGCCAGCTTAATGCATTAGGGCAGATAACCCCTGCGTGACCCCTGCCTTGGCTTCAAGAGAGGTGCGTGGAAAGGGGATCCCTTCCCTGGGACCCCAGCACCCACAGCATCACCAGCCAGTGGCGTACAGGGCTGTGGTTTTGTTTTCTCCACACAGGTCTCTGCCGAGGCTGGAGGAGGTACGCACAACTCCGAATGCTTCAGAGACACGCCAGAGGATGGCCCAGGTACGTTCCCGGGCAGAAAGCCATGCCAGGGAGGGGGTCTGCTGAGCTCAGATGGCCTGCCAGGTGCCATGGAGGCTGGCAGCAGTGTGTGACACCCTGCCATATCCGGGCCACTCCTCCCAGAGAAATTCTATGGTGCTGGGGGCAGGCAGGGCCCGACCTCCGCTCCGTGCCTACAGCTCTCTGTCCCCCACAGGTACCGCTGCCGCACCACACGCAGCAGCTCACCGCCGGATGCCAGCTGTCAGCAGGAGGGTGATTCGAGCTCTGAGGGCGCTTCGAGCTCTGTTCGGAGCTTTCTCCTGCAGCTGCATGAAGTGACAGCGAGAGGAGGCACGAGATGGCGAGCACGTGACATGGGCATCAGAGGCAGCAGACTCCCAGTGCTTGCCCCAAGACCTCGGGAACCTGACACCTCCAGGACATGGCAGCAGGAGCTGAGAGCAGGGGGCCAGCCCTCCAAGACTCGTCACTCCCTTTCGTGCCTCTGCGTGACAGACCCAAGCAAGGCTTCCCTGTTTTCCTTGCCTGTGCTGCAGCCAGCCGCCCGAAACTCGGAGTGCAGCTGGCAGTACCAGGCCACCAGGCGCCCACCTGGGAACACCTGCAACATCATCAGCCCAGGTGCTGGCAGCCAAGGCTGCTGAGATCCCCGCGGCTCAGGAGGGCACCACATACACTGGTGCAGCCTCTACATCAAAGAAGGGCTCTGAAGGGCAGGCACGTCCTGAGAAAGAGCAGAACAAGGACTCTGCACGCATCTGTGTCTGTAGATGCAGAAAATTCCATTTCTTCCAAGGCTGCACTTTTCTCCTCTGTTACGTATTCTGGAAAAGCAAACTTGTGGGTGTGTCTCGACTAAAATTATGAAGAACCTTTTCCTAAGATATTCCAGCTAACAGAACTGAACATTTGACTGAGTACAAAGTAATAGGACACATACACTCCACTACGGCATTTATCTAATCCTTTAATACGTTCTTTGAAACAAAATGTTCTAATGGACATATTTAAACCAAAACTCTGTGTAAGAACTAAATTTGTTTGTCCCATATAACATCAATAAAAATTCCATCAAACCAGCTGAGTTCTCGGCTGTTTCTGATAACTTCCAGTTAGTCCAAGTGTGTGGGAAGTGTTGAATCGTGGCCTGAACCACTATTTCATCACCTGAGGCAAGCACTGAGTCAGCCACAGGAGTACGGGTGAAGGCGATTCATATGTCTGACTGGAAGGGGTGGATGGAGTCTGGCTGCCCCTCTCCCTGACCCCATTTAAGGGCTGACCGCCACTGGGGAAAGATTTCTGGTTGGAGCTTCTTATCGTGTGGAGTTCCTGATGAGCCCCCACCTCTGCTGACATGTGAGCCCTTCCTAATTTGCTGGGTGTCTTTATACCATCTGGATAATCCATCCACAAATAGACTGTCCAGGTACTATTCATTTGGGGTATTCACCCTACAGTTGGCCGGCCAGGCAGGCTTGAAGAAAGAAAAGAATCATCAACCGAAATGTCTTTCATTTGGATTATCCTGAATTCAGGCAGGGGGGAAAACATTACCCCCTTAGAACAAACACCCCCAGGTCAGATCCTGCGACTTACGGGGTCACCCTATCACGACTTAGCCTCTGTTGCTGAAAAGTGTCGACCCCTGCAGGTTACGGGGACTATTTCTCCTTCTCTAGCCCACTTTGCAGATTATTTCCAGGGCCTAGATAAGGGCGTACTTATTACAGAGGAGCGCCGGCTAGCTGCGTCCGCTGTGGCTTGGCCCCTGGTAATGGCACGACACCAAGTGGAAATGACTAATAACAACACAGAATGTGCGAACCAGCTATTGAGAGACCGTGTTGAGAAATGAGAACGGCAGTTGTGCACATTAACAACCAAAAAACCAAGACTAAGTGCCCCATCAAAACAATTAGGTAGCATTTCAGTTGGGGACACTCAGGTCCCTGAGTAACGGCCCTGGGTGCCTCAGAGGGCAAGGTCTCTAAATCGGATCTCGAAGCTCCATCTACAATGGATCCCTTTGAGATCCGCCCAATTATAACACAGAAGACAAAGCACAAGACAGACCAGCAGGGGTGCCCCCTGACCAGTGGCCCCCTTCCGAAGTGTACCTGCATGTAACAGATCGCACATATACTGCAAATGAGAGGATGGACCTAGTACAGCGTTTCCATCCAAAGCCTTGGGAAAGCATACCATCATGACTACTAGGACTACGGGATGCAGGAGCTGAAAGTGCTGGTTAATGTCAGCATTTGTAACTCCCCGTAAAAGTCCCATCTTAACAGAAGAACGTCCTAACAAGAGAGCGCTGCGCCCGTTCCCAAAGGGGCCCATGACAGCTGCTGCGGTAAGAGTCACGCTGGAATCGGTCAGCACCACTGACTAGGCGGTAGCCACATCCACTCCTGCGCTGCCGGCGGTACGTGGTCTCAGTGAGCTGGCCAGACGGGGGCCGGCTGATTCGGGACCGTATTTGCTGTCATAGCGCGCGGGCTCGCGCTCATTTTCCCGTTTCCCGACAGATCAGAGCGCCGTGCAGCAACAGGGAATTGAGGTCGGCATTCGGCATTCTCCCGCCCAGTGTAGCCCTTTCCCGTACCGGGGACAGGGTTGAGGCGAACAGCACAAGCTTGCCTGAACTTTTAACAGTCCTTCTGTACACGACCAGGTTCCCCACAATTATAACACTTCGTTTTCTGAGCTATCCCTAGATCGAGTCGGGACACCAGCCTGCGCCTGCGCTGCTCTAAAGCACCGTAGTACGCTGTGGGTGCAACAACCTTTCTGTCTGCCGTCCCCTTCAAATTATCGTCAAGAGAGAAAAAGTTCGGTTTGTCTTCCGGATCTACTGAACCAGGGTCCGAAAGATCCTCTGGTTCTCGTTCGTCCCCGTCTTTAACCAAGCTACACGCAGCCTGCGGAGTCGCAGCACTCCGTGACGCAGCAGGGGCGGAAGGCGGGAACAGAGCGGAGGGAGCGGCGCGGCGAGCGTCGGGGGCGGAGCGGAGGGCGGAGCGGAGGGCGGCAGCTTGCGGCTGGGGTGGGGGCGGGGAGGGGGCGACGAGCGGCAGCGGCGCAGTGAGCGGATGGGGGGAGAGAAAGGCGGGGGCGGGGCGGGAGGTGTCGAGTTCCCTGCTCCCCGGGCGGGGGTGAGGTTGTAATCGCGGATCGAGTCCCGGCAGGAGCTGCTTCCCGTGCCGAGGGGCGGCACCTTCTGTCCTACTTCTAGAATGGTGCTGGTGCGCGCAAAACCGCTTCTCTGTAGTTCAGCTGGACAGCGCCGTAGTCCCGCAGCTTTTTAACGCTGCTAAATGTGTCTCTTTTAGAGAGTAAACTAAACAAAGTTTGGATTGCGGCTTCCACTTCCATCTTTTCAGTAACTCTACGCTAGCAATCTTTGATGAGCCGCGGGCTGGTAGGGTCGCGATCCCCACCCGGCTCTTGCCATTGTGTCCACTTGCCTCACAGTGCTACTTGTCCTCCCCATCTCCGACACCTCTGGTCCTCCGCAGATACCCTGTCCAGCGCGATCCGCAGAAGCTTTGAGGTGCAGCTCCATCGCTGTCTGGCCCCACTGCCAATGTGTGCGTCCCGGTCCCTGTTCAGCGCCACTTGTTGTCGGAGAAAACAGCCAGAAGCAGGACATACACCAGTATGGTTAAACCATGCTCCCTTTATTACCCAGACAGCCTTATTCTTACACTGCGTGAAACAGGGGCCTAAAGAAAATAGCGCATAATCATCGGTAGAGAGCATTGAGAAAAAACAACTCTAAAGACACTCCTGGCATTTAACAGTTCTGCAAAACACATCCCGGAGGAGGTAACTTTTGATTGTGATATCCTAGTACTTGTGCAGACTCTCTGCTGAAGGTCAGCTCCACCAGTCGTTCCAAGCCATGCACTCTTCCTCCAATTAGGGTCTTCCATCCCGCACCTTATTTGGTTCTCAGCCTTCCTTTCTCATGCTGTTTATCCTGTTCCACAGCTTCTGCTCTAAATACACTTTCATTTATTCCTACGGACACCCTCTCCCGCTCATTTTTATTGGATTTATCCGCTTTAATTCCAATTCTATTGTATTGTATTGTTATCTTGCACTCTGATGTCTTTTTTAGTAAATCAGCTTTCATCCTCAGAACATTGCTGCTGTTTTGTTTCTAGGCCCATCTCCCTTTTCCCTCCTCCCTTTCCTCCTTCCCCATTCCCCGAGCAAATGGCTGTGTGGTGCTGAGCTGCCTGACAACACTGTGTGTGTCATTTAAATAGACTTTTGTTTTAGGGGAAGATTAATTTTTGTGTGACCAATGTAATCTCCTTCTGTCATCTAGTGAGCTGTCTGATGGATGAGGGAAAGGCAGTTGATGTAGCCTACCTAGACTTTAGCAGAGCCTTTGACGCCTTTGTCTCCTGCAGAAGCTGGCAGCCCGTGGCTTGGACAGACACTCTCTTTGCTGGGTAAGAAATAGGCCGGAGGGCCGGGCCCAGTGAGTGGTGGTGAACAGAGGTAAATCCAGCTGGCAGCCGGTCACTAGTGGTGTTCCCCAGGGGTCGGTACTGGGGCCGGTGCTCGTTAGTATCTTTACTGAAGAACTGGACGAGGGCACTGCGTGCACCCTCAGCCGGTTCGCAGATGACACCAAGCTGGCTGGAAGTGCTGATCTGCCTGGGGGTAGCGAGGCACTACAGGGTGACCTGGATAGGCTGTATTGCTGGGCTGAAGCCAGTGGGATGAGGTTCACCAAGACCTAGTGGCCCCATCACCTATGCCATTGTTTACTCTTCTCTAGGGGCTGCAGCCACGGGTTGCGTTCGGTTCCTGAGGTGGCTCTCCATGGGCTGCAGCCTCCTTTGGGCTCTGTGCCGGGCTTTCACCTGCAGCTGCATGAAGGGACAGCAAAAGTAGAAACACAAGGCCGCCAGCACCAGCCATTTCCCTGGACATAGCTGCTTCTATCCTGCGTATGGCAAATTATGGTGGATTCTTATCTTGATTCTGTCCTGGCTGAGAGCTGTGTGCTCATGCTTGTTTGCTTTCTGAGTGCAGCTACTGGTGTCTGAACTCCAGACAATGGATCCCTGTGTCAGTTGCGCTAGCATGTTGAAAGAGTGTGGGTGTGCAAGGCACAGCCATTTCTGGCTATCAAGTCTGAGATGGCTAACCTAGCATGGGGTTGAGGGACTCTGAAAGGGACAGCCCTGGTGGGAGAGTGCGAGAGTGTCTGTAGTTGTGAGCGTATCACCAGGCCACAAAAATCTGGCTAGGAATTTTCCACTAGGATCACCACTTGTGTCTGCCCAGACCATCAACCGGAGAAGGGCTGAGGCCTTTGGGGCCTTGATGGTATCCAGATAATTTTACTTATGATCCTGTTAATAACTATGCTACAGCTGTTGTCTGAACAATATGCAGTGCTTCGGTACATACCACATACCCAATCACTGCACTGGGACTGAATTTTAATGAGGCTATATACCATCCATTAGAACACAGAGTATGATCCCCAGCAGAATGGAAACAAATGGCAAACTGTTGATGTTAGTGCATGTGCTGTGCAGGAACAACAAGGATTTCTTTGAGAATGTAAAGCCATCAAATCTCAAGACGCTACAGTGTCACAGAATCGTAGAATGGCTTGGATTTGATGGGACCTCAAAGATAATCTTGTTCCAGACCCACCCCGTGAGGTGGGGAGGGTTGCCAACCACTAGACCCATCTGCTCAGGTACCCAGCAAGCCTTGCCTGGAACCCTTCCAGGGATGAGACATCCAGAACTTCTCTGGGCATTCTGTTCCAGTGTCTCACCACCCCTCTGAGTGAAGAATTTTTTTCCGAACATCTAATCTAAACCTTCCCTCTTTCTGATTAAATCCATGCATTCTTGTCCTATGACTCTTACACTGTGTGCCTCAAGGTAATTTGATGCTGATTGAAAACAGCAATTAGTTTGAGTTGCGTTTTGTTAATTGATATATTATACTGCACGTTATCAAGGTTGCTATATGCCTTATCAATGGTGTTGCAGTAATAATCACTCAGATTAAAGAATAATGAATTCTGACAGAACCACAATTGGCTTCAGCATGTACCATTCAGCCATACTGCTCCAAAGGACTGTTATGACAGATGGAGCCCAAAGTTATGGATTAAACGAACTGGATGGACAATTTAGAGGGATGGTCTTTAAACTACGGGAATGATTACTGTGTGTATTTATCAAAAGCTATCTCCCCAGTCCCACTGGGAGGTCAGATAGTGAGCATGAATGGTTGTGTGGTGCGTAGTTTGCCTGACAGATTAAACCTCAACAACCACATCTTCAGTGTTCATTTCTTCTTCAATTTCTTGAAGAATATAAATATCACCTATCATATGACCCCACAGTCTCCTGTCTGCATCTAGGGGAGCATTTTTAAAACTTAAGGTAGGCTAAAATAGGACCTTTTCTACTGTCAGCTATACTGTTGTTGTCTTCCAGAAATAATATATTTGTGTGAGAAAAAAATAAATGAAGAAAACAACAAAAACAAAGTTAACAGTCTTCATTGCTATCTTTCTTCTTATTTTGAACTATATTTTTTTGGCTGAATTAAAATAAAAACTTCAAGAAAGATTACTGGAATTGCACGACTGTGAATAGTTCACTATTTTTTATTTCACCTTTATATTTCCCAAAAGGATTTCCTGATGTTTACAATCACACAAAGCTTAAAGTAAATACCTAAAATAGGCAAATATTTCCTGGTGGTGGTTTGTTTCTTTTACGTGGAAATGATAGAGACACTAGGACATTAAAATTCACAAATTTATATCAGTGCCTTGAAAGTTATTTCTAAAAGAGAAGGAATAGAATGTAGAGAACAGAGAAAACAGCATGCAGTACACATGCCTACAAACAAGTTCCATTTGTTTTTTTAAAAGGAACACATTCAAGTCCTTGCTTCTTTCCAGAGTTGGACTTATTATTTGTTGTCAAACACTAACATTTTTGTTGAATTATGTAGAGCAGTGAGCAAACAATTCTCATAAAATTGCTACTATGTCTAATGTCTACTTTGCTGCCAAATTTACATCCTGATACAAATATTTGATATTTTATATACATTTGCTATATTATGTATTTATGTTTATATATAGTTACTATTTAAGTTTTATAGAAGACAAAAATCCAGTGACGTGAGTTAGCATTGACAGAAAAAATGCCAATATATGCATTTGAAACTACTGCAGTTTTTCAGTAAGTTTTTTAAGTAATATATCTGAAAAAATTCCCAGGAAAAAAAAATAAAATTGCCTTTTTACCAAAACTCAGAAGAGCGTGCTGGCAGGATTTTAACTATCACCACTGCTGATCTTAATTTATACCTTGGTTAAGATTTTCCCTCTTGTGCCATGGCTATTCAGGAGAGTTGTGTGTTTTTCACATGGCTGGTGAGCCGCCCATACTACTGCTCTCCCACTCTCCCTTGTTAAAGGAACAGGGATCAACCCACTGGATCAACCTTTTCTTTCTCATACCCTTTGCCTGCACCAGCAGGATCCAGGAGATATCCCTACAGCCTTGTCCTTTGCTCTCAGAACCCTGTGCACTCAAAATCCCGCTTCCGTCAGTATCCTCTGAACCAACAGTGAAGGAGATTTTCATGTCCCGGCAGAAGTAGGGTGTTCCCTGCATTGAATATCACAGGAGTTTTCACCTTTTATTTGTCTCCTGCTTTCCTCTTCCCCTGAAACAGAGGGTATCTAAAATCATATACAGAAAAATCATCACATCTGACCAGAGTGCATGTCCCTGAGATGAGGCCACTGCTGCACCCAGTGAAACCACCTCAAACACCCTTCAAACAATGCCTGGACAACCACATCCTCACTCAAGACATGCATCTGGATTAAAATCTGCTGTGTGTTAAGGACATCCTGTGTCTCCAGCCTATGGTGGCCACAATGCATGGCACATCTGCATGCTATGTAGCTTTCAGCAGAGCTCTTGTGACCCTGTGGCTATGCTGCAAGCACTTTTAAAGCCTGCACACTGTCCTTTCTTGCTGCTCTCATCTACTTGGTCAAGTATTTCTTCACCAGCAGACTGCTGAATGAGGGTTTGAGACCCACCAGTACCATCTGTGGACAAAAGGTCTCTTCCAGCCAGCCCAAAGCAAGCTATCACCCAGAGCAGCCTCCAGGATTCTCTGAAGAAGCCTAGAAACAGCTACTACAATTGCAGTGGCTCTGTGTGTTGCTCCCAGTCTTAATAATCAAACATAATGATCTTCCTAAAATAGTTTGCAGTGCCTCTGATATTAATCAATGTTTAACAAGGGCAAAAAGGGCTGCTTACTGCAAAATAAATACTCACACAGAAGTATTATGCATTTGTTTATCAAGCTTAATTAAAAAGCTCTACTTGTGCCTTTTTGAGGATCTAAACTCCTTGATAAAGAAATAAGCTGTTTTTCCAGTTATAGCTTCCTTTTCTTTGCAAGTGGTGAGTAGTTTCAAAGATCGAAAGGCAAATTCTCACATGCTATCTGAATTTAAAAGATATTTTAATATTCTGATAAGCACAGTCTTGGAAATACTTCATTATGTTTGCCTTGCTAGTCAGTGAGCAAACTTACAGTAATTAACCAAAGTTATATTTCACAATCAGTCTTTATGCATTTAAATTGTGAATGTGGAAGTTTAAATAGGAAAAACTACATACACTAATGAATAAACTTCTGTCTACTGCTTAATACAATGGAGAGGAAGATTCTATGCAGCATTTAGATTTTATCATATTGAATTATGAAAATTGAAAGTGTAAACAATATTCAAGTGATGCTGAATTAAACTGTCCAGATAGAACAGCGTTTGATAATGTTTTCCTGTCCTAAAGAGGATCCTTAAACTTTTCTGAGCAAACTGGATTAGTCTAGACGAAAACATCTCAGTCCTTTTGACCTTGCAGTTCGTAGTGTTATTTGTATACAGTGTTTGTGTTACCACGAAGCATAAATTGATCTATGACAAGGATGTGATATGCAAAAGAATTGAAACAGAAAAATCCCTTTCATGTTATGGCTTGTCCCTTAATGTCAGTTGTCTGACACTTGATTTCAGGAATAAAGTGTTAGGATATTAATGTATATGATAAACGGGGAAAATGTACTTAATATTAAAACTAAAAAGATGAGCTGCAAATTGGAAACGTAAGACATATTAAGAGAAGTTTTTACCATAGTTTACACATTATGGACGTTACAAACAGCTTTTTTGCATGACTTCTCTTAAGTGAAGTAAGTTAAAAAACAAATCTGGAACTGTAAAGTATATAAATTCAGCATTTGTGAAAGAAATTCTGCTTTGAAAATGCAGCCATTGATATTACAATTAAATTGCAGTACAATAATAAAGAACTGCATATTACTGCAGTAAAATAATGTAACTCTGCACAAACATACTATACTTCAAAATTCCCTTTTCCCACTGTTGATTAACTAATTCTTTCTTTTTCAATTATGGAGTCTCATTAGGGTTAAGAAAAATGGAAAAAAAATTGCAAAAAACCCCACAATCTTCGCTTTTTTAATTTTTCTCGGAATACATTTTCTTGGAAAATTTAATTTGAACATAATTGTTATTATTTTTTTTTAGCATAACCTGTCAGTAGCGTTTGGAGCTCACTTGTTTTCATTAGAAAAAAAAGAATTTATGAAGGTCATGTGTTTGGCATGAGTCCATTCAATTAAAAATAATGCAGACAAATTTCTGTTTGTTTTAACACTGCAGTAAAGTAATACTTGACACTTCTCCTGTGGAAGATTCAAAGTTCTTGTCTAGCAGGCGCTCTTTATACCAATGTTTCCTTGTGCAAAAACTGCCTACCTGTCCCAAAAGACTATGATGCTTTGGTTAAATTCAGGTTTTCCTAATGTCAAATAACATCCTCAAGAAGCATGAGATAAAAAACCTCACAGTCTAAAGTCTATATCCAAAGTGGTTTGGAGACAGTATTTTCAATTTCTGTAGGGAAATTTGAAAAATATCACAAATGGGAAATGCTTCCAATAATGTAATTACATGACATTTTTAATATTTGATATTTTAAACCAGTTTTTACAAAAGAGAATGGTATCTGTTCAGCAGAATCTAGAGAGTCTTGAAGAGAACTGTAGATTAAATTAGTAAACAGTTGCATCATGGTAGATAGAAACTCACAGAGATTCATTCTTCAACCAACACCAAGAGATATGGTATTTTTATTTACATAAAAAATACATACTCTTCATGTCTCAGTAGTTACTTCAAATGACAGAGGCTATTTGTAGACATTCGTATTACTGGAAATCACTAATGACTCACAGAATCACAGAACTGTAGGGGTTGGAAGGTGCCTCCAGAAATCATCGAGTCTAACCCCATTGCCAGCGCAGCTCCCTAGCACAGGTTGCACAGGTAGGCGTCCAGGTGGGTGCTGATCGTCTCCAGAGAAGGAGACTCCACCACCTCTGTGCAGCCTGTGCCAGTGCTCCGTCACCCTCACTATGAAGTTCTCATGCACATTTCTGCAGAACTTTCTATGCTTCAGTTTGTGGCCATTTCCCCCTGTCCTATCACCACGCACTGCTGAAAGGAGTTCAGTCTTGTCCCTTTGCCTCTCGCTCCTTGGATATTTATAGACATGGATCAGATCCCCTCTGACTCTTCTTTTTCTAAGGCTGAACAGCCCCAGGTCTCTCAGCCTTTCCTCATAATGGAGGTACTCCAGGCCATTTATCATCTTTGTGGCCCTCTGCTGGACTCTTCCCAGGTTTTACTCACAGTTTTACCGATCACAGAGATATCAGATTCTTTGTTCATTTGTTTGTTTTCCTCAGAAAACCAGCTATACTCCCAGAACCTGTTCAGATAAATTTCTATCTTTTTTTTTTTCAGAGTTCATTCTTACTGATGAATGGTTTTTACCTTGAAAGCATCCAGAGGAAAAGGGTTAGAAAATAAGCATGAATAAGCATGAAAATAAGCATGGGTATATTCTCTTGGTGCTATATTCAGTCCCAAATTTGTGTTGAAATTTCAAATGCACATAGTTAATCTCTTCTTGCCCACTTAAAGACAATTAAAAGTAGACTGGTCAAGCTTTGTTTTATATATATACACAAATATATGTGTGTGTGTGTGTGTGTGTGTGTGAGTTTTGATTTATATACAATATATCAAATGCAGATATCTCTAAGCACGGTCAGTCCCAGTTGAAGGTTGGAAAGCCAGATTTCCTAATAAAACCAGAACGTTTTAGTCTCTTCCTTCCTAAAATTAATTATCGTACGTATTTCACTGGTTGATATTGTATGCAATTGCTGTTTGTTGAGGCTGGAGGCAGCAAATAAGACTGGAGGAAGCAAATAAGCAACTTCAGGCAGTTAAGTAAATTATAATGTGTTATTTGCAAGATGTTTTACTTTCTTAATCAAATATCTAGCCCGTTTACATTATTCTACTCTAAATCTAATGCCACTCAGCATGACAGTGTCTTACTTCTTGCACCATAGCTAGAGTCCTGTGCAAATTCATTGTCTTCAGATCACCCACATTACGTAGATGTTCTCTCCTTTTTGTCGGTCCACAAGGATTTTCTCCAAACAGACAACACCGATTCTTGATTAGTGCTCTGTCTCAAGACATACCACAATCGTATTTGCTTGATAAAGGTACTTCACGTCTTCCTTCAGTCTGCTACCTAATAATTATATTTAATGCTCCCTATTCTATTGAATTATTTTTTCTTCTTTTCCTTTTCACCTGATTTTTATCCTATTGTATTCCTTCAAAATTTTCCCTTTTCAAGCTGCAGAGGCTAGTTTCTTTCTGTGGCATCTCTCTAAGGGTAAAATCTAGTGCCTTTGTCAACCATTTTCATTCTTCTTGTTTTACTACAGCTTCCCAAAAAGGGGAAACACCTTATATAGATTCATGTGTTGGTACAGTGGAATAACTGCATTGATAGACAGGCAGATGAACAGGCCATGGTCTGAGTTTTGCTAACTGAGTAGAGCATGAAGCAGCATTGGACTTTACATGAAAAAATCTTGGACATAAAATCTCGTAGGAGATACAGAGAGCACTATTAAAGGATGGACGGATATGAAACTATTGCAGGAGTTAGCACATGCTGTGGATGAACTCCTATCAAGAATTTACCAAAGATCTTGAGAGTCTGCGAACACCTCTGTTGCCTGAGAGCTAGCCAATAGTATTTCCAGCTAAAAGAACAGTCTGAGAGAAGACCCAGGAAACTACAGGCCTGTAAGCATAACCTTAGTGCCTGGAAAAGTTATGAAGAAGATTATCCTGGGTATACTGAGGAGCAGTTATAGAACAAAATATTTACTGGACATGGTCAAGATGTGTTCATCAAGGGAACGTCCTGCATTAGTAATCTGGCATATATCCTTCTGTGATAACGTTACTGAAGAAGGTAAGATGATGGATGTACTCTTTCTGGATTTTACGAAGGCCTTTGATTTGATCCCTCTGGACAAATTGTCCAGCTGTGAGGTAAACAAGTTCATACTATGTTGCCTGAAAAACTGACGCAATGGTAGAGCTCAAAGGGTTGTAGTGAATGGGAGGATACATCTCTCTGGTGGGCAGTTAATAGTGGTGTTCCCCATGGCTCAATTCTAGCTGTTTTTGTTCAACATTTTTATTAATTATCTGGGGTCCTAACTTTTATTGCTAATGCAGTTTCTGAATCCATCACATTTTTTTCTTGCATTCCTTATCTTAGTAGTTCCTGATAGCCTGTTTGCACAATGAACTCCATGGCATGTTGAACTGATCTCCTTATATTCTTTTTCTTCTCTTTCCTCCTGAGTGGGATCAGTTCCAGAGGTTATTACTCTGAATTAATTGTATATCATCAGAAAACTATTCACTTCTATGAAACCAATTCAGGCACGTGTTTTGAAGTTCAGCACTTGGAAATAATATATAGCTGTTTCCATCTGTGACATCAATGCACAGTTTTCTCTCAGTGGCCTTTGGCATAGGGCATGCTCTTTCTTAAGTCAAACCTGTTACCTCTACAAGAAAACTGATACTCTTAACCCGTTCATTGCTAAACACAAGGAGCTTAAGGAAGATAAATCAAAACTCTTCACATGAACACATGTTCAAAGTTAAATAAAAGATTGAATATACTGACACTGACTTTTACTTTAAAGAATTTTGGAAAGTATCAATCATGAATTTTATTTTAAAATCCTTCAGAGTTTGTGAAATATTTGGCTGCTACAGAACTTTAAAATCATGAGCAAATACAGTATTTTTGCAATGGATCTTGATGCAGTTGACATTATGATTCAGAGTCATCTGTGAAAACCATTATTGCTTAGATTCCAGTTCTGTTGGTGAATAAAATCCAAAAACATGGACAAAAAGAATTAGCAACATCTTCGAATATCATTGGCTAAAAAAAAAAAAAAAGCACTGAAATAAGATTTTTTTTCCAAAGTTTCCAAGTATGTATTTTACTTCAGAAGAATGAGCACATGCTCATAAGCTGTAACACCTATCTGAACTTGTCCAGTTTTATCCCAAATAGTACAGTACTTCAAATATTGAAAACTGAGGAACTGTTCACATAGATGCATCAAAAACCTACATTAGGCTTGTCAGTGCAAATCTGTGAAAATAGATTTGAAAGCAGTACCAAAACGATAAGGATTAACTTCAGAACCCTGACTTTTCAAATGCATCATCAGCTGCTGAGTATACACTAAAGCAGTGGAATGATATTCTCTAGTACCCTTCCCTACTCAACCTACTGGAGTATGTTTTGTTGTATATTTTCAGCAGTAGGAAAACTGATGATATAGGGTTGTGGGTTTTGTTGTTTGTCTTTGGTGGGTTTCTTTTTCAGTGGTGATCTTTATTGCACAACAGCCGCAATGCTAAAATACTAAAATACCATATTCTTCCTTCTCTCTGCAATACCAAACCCCAGGAAACTTGGGTGTTAATTCTAAGTGAGTATTGTAGGACTGCCTGAATTTTTTTCTGCTCTTAAATGTTGAGAGGAATCTAGAATGAAGTGCTCCTGAGTGCTGAGAATTCCCACACAGCTGTGCTATGACTAAAGCTATGAGCATGTTGTCTCTGAAGGTTAGTAGGGTGGATTCTAGGGCTTCTTTTTTGGCTTCAGGACACACAATATGCATTTCCTAAGTAGTATTGCCTTATCATTACATTACCTACAATAACCAAGTCTGGTCTTCTTTAACAGAGAAAAACTATGAAGAAAAATACAACATCCTGTTATCATTTTAATTCCAAATCTGACACTTACCCCTAGTAAAGTTGAAGGGGGTTGTGCAGTAATCCATTAAATACTGTAACTCATTTAATGTCTGCTGCAGGATTCATAAGTTTTCTTATATCCTTGAAACAAGTATAATGCAAATGTAGCATTTATTTCATGGCCTGAAATTAGATTAATCTTAGAAAGTTTTATTAAAAAAAAATTATGCATTTCTATTTACAGTACAATTGTTAAGATCCCTAGGAATAACAGATTGTCATTTAAAAAGATTTTCTGAAGAGGCAAAGATAGCTCCAGAACCCTGCACAGAGCAGAGCATCTCTGCAGTTTTTATGCATCAACAAGGAAGTGAAATAAAATCTCTTCAGTTTACACAGAATGCAAATGGATTGTCCTATTGTGGCCTTCTTTATTTGAAAATTCATGTGTTCCTTTATATATTCTTCATCCCTGCTTATGACCTATATTATTTACTCACATTTTGGCAACTCTTTTGTCTCTTTTTTATTTTATTCCACAAAGGCCAAGCATCTTACTTGTATTATCAAGCAATTTATCGTCAAGTAATACTATAGGAGGAAGAGATGTTAATCTCAGATAATGTTATTGCAAATACTAGTGCTAACTAATAAAAGAATGTAATAAAACTTGAATATCTGCAAGGAAGAACAATTTAGGTATCATTAAAACTTTTCATTTAAATACAATCACTTTCATTAGTTTTTATTAGATTATAAAAATAAGACGTATCACTGTTATATCCATACACAATCTAATGAACATAATCCAAACAACCCAGAAACAGAATGCAGTATGTTCTTCAGATGGAAGATATTGACCTTTTCCCTTTGTAACTGAGAAGGGTCACTGAAACTGGTGCACTTTGTCCTTTTCTTTTTTTTAGAAAAAAATATGAATTCAATTAATCAATCATTAAATAAATAGAAGCACTTTGACCAGCTCTCAATCCTATCTGCATCCTACTGCAATACCACTAGCTCTTAAATTCAGAGACGTCATATGTGGCTATTACTGACAAAAAAAAAAAAAATCTTGTGATTGCTTTCTTTATCTTTGTTTCCTTGAATGTATCTATATTGCATATACTGTTTTTAGCACCATAGAATTTTGTGGTGCAAGTATATTCATGTATTGTGTGTGCAATCCATCCCTGGCATTGGGTGCCTATTGCAGTCACAGAATTCTGGGAAAACTCATGCCATTTGTGCTCTTCTTGCATAGCAAAACTATTATCAGCTTGTTGTGAGCCAACTCTTCTCCATTTTTTTTTCTATTTTTTAATTTATCTTTACAGAACAACACAAATAACAGATAAGACAATCAAGTACCATGAAAGCTGATAGAAAAAACAACTACCATCAAGTAGTTGGGGGGGGGGGAAGGAATCAGATTCCCATATTTCAGCATTTCTTAATATCTGGTTAATCTAAAATATGAAAATGTTAACATAGGAACAAAAGTGACCTTCTTGATATCACATTTCTGTCCTGTTACTGTGTGAAAATTTTTCAAGACTTTTTTTGGATGGCCACCTAAATATCTCTTCTAATTACCCGTACTTGTAGGTTTTGTCCCATTGGATTTGCAGAGAATTTTATATATGTGAATATGTACCTTGTATTCTTTATTAGTTTGTTGGCTGGGTAACAAAGAGAAAATATGGATTTCCAGTTTAGATTATTTGTTAAAAAAAAAAAGTAGAGAGTCACTGTATGAAAGAAGATTGTTCTTTTGTTTTTAGTGGATGTATTCTGGCATGCCTGAAGTCTCTGTAAAAAAGGGTGATTGCTTGCTACTAACTGGATATTCTTTGTTTATCCATGTTCACTGTCACACTGTACAAGTGAATATTCCCTTGCATTGAAACCAGAGAAATTCAGCTACTTCCGTCATGCTGTAAATGGCAAGAAACACATTCCATAACCAATCCCTCTTGCAGTACAATAGTATGTAATGCACTTCAAAATGGAGATTAGCAAGAGAGAAAAACATAAAAAGGTCAAACTGTAAATATGCATGTGGGCATCCTTTCTTAAAAAATGTCACAACACTACTGCCGCATCTGAGTCACCAACAAGGTAAACCTTGATAATCTCAGACTCTGCTTAGCTGAGGCTAAACTGATGATCTGTGCAGATGAAAATACATTTCAGCTTCTCCTCCTTCTTGTTACTGACCTCTGAAATGAAACATACATTTTCCATGTATATATTCTTCCATATGAACAGAAGAGCACCTGGTGAGTCATATAGGAAAACCCACGAAAATAGGAGAATTTATGATCTTAACTGGGGAAGGCATGATAAACAATAACAGAAACAAAAGAAAATGGAAAAGAAGATGGACATAGAGAAAAAAAAATCAGCTCAGTCTGATCAGCTGAAGACAGAATCATACACTTCACATTTCATGGAGAGTAGATAAGTGAGCTCCAGTGTATATTCTGGGAGAACATCTCTCCCTGGAGCGGCTAGCTGGTCTGTGAATATAAACTGTAAGAGGTCAAAGACAATACTTAAGTATCTCTTATGCAAAAGAGCTTTTGTTTTAAGATTTTTTGTTATTTTATCTGTTAAGTGAGATGATTTCCTGTACTTGTAGGTGTATGTACACATCAGGAAAAATGTATTAATAAGCATGTGCTAATTACACTGCACTGTGCATGTTGTTGACAAGCACAAACATTTAAGTGCTAAGCTGTCCTCATCCATAAGAGGTTTGATCAATATTTCAGTTTTATTAAGAGACAAGTGAACTCTTCCAGGCAGAATCTCTTTACAGTTCAAGGGCAGTAATCAACATCTGCACAAACGGTTGTATGGATCCGGAGTGACAAAATGTTGTGGTTTAATATGACTCAGCACCACACAATTGTTCACTCACCCCCCCTGCTTCCCAGTGGGATGGGGCAGAGAATCAAAAGGAAAAGAAAAACAAAGTAGAACTAGTGGGTTGAGAGAAAACTATAAGATAGGGAAAACAGAAAGCATGTTCCTTCCTTGCATTCACGTCCCTAGGAATATGTTGCTTGCAGGAGACAATAACATTGCTGGGAACTACACAAAATTAAAAATTTAAGCTGGAAGTGATAGGGAGAGCAAAAACTGATGTTGTCCAGGAGGCTACACAGGCTAGAGAGTGCTGGAGATTGCTTCTCAGAACTGTAAGACAGGCAGGTGCTCTGCTTGATTCATAACAGTGAAGAGACCTGTTCAGTTGGAGTTCAGTTGTAAAACTTTAGTAATGTACCAATCAGTAATTTGACCCCAAGCAGTTATAAGCAGCTGCTTTCTATGTTGTGAGTATTTAACTGTTGTTGCCCAGTGACATATGGCGGCAGAGGGGCACTCTTGACAAAATGTATTATTAATACAGTTATATCCTATTACTTTATGCAAACTAAATAATTTTCTTCTCCTTTCATTCCATAAAGAACTCAGATATTCAGAAAACTGTCTCCAGACTTTTTTGCAAAGGAAGCTAAGGGAGATTCTAACACTACCTAACACTCAGATTTTGCTAGCCCTTCTGTGGTGCCTGGTGGCTAGTGGGAACATAAAGGTTCAGTTCAGGTCTATGATAGCTTTTTTTGTCTTCTTCTGCCTCCATGATAGCTTGAGCCAAAACTCTGTACATGGTGAATGGAAAGGAGATAAGATTACAAGGGGTCTCACAGAAAAGTCTTTACATGGGACATTTCACTGTGTAAAACTTACAGAGAAAAATAAGGCCGGGAGGGGGGGGGGGGGAGGGGGCGCGGTTTGGGGGTGGGGAGGGAGGGAGGGCAAAAGGAAGAACAAGAGTGGGAAAAGGAGAGCAGAAATCCAATCAAAGACAATTTCTTAAGGACAAAACAAATGTGTTTCCCAATCCCATTTCTGTCACCATTTTCACAATTAGCAAGGTGTCTTCAAAGATCAGCCTCATTTAGTAATACTGAACAGGTTGGGATCTGCTCTCATCCTGTAAATCTAGGGGTTTACCTAGGCAAAAACAAAAAGGAAAAGCAAACATTGTCCGAGGATTGATTATCAGCAGTCTCATCAAATATGTGTTTTAATACTAGTAATACAGCGCATTTCCTTTGCTGAATTATGTTGATGACATTTTGCTGCATGTTTCAAAGGTTTTAATATGAAAAATAGATGAATTATATAATTTAGACTTAATATACAGTGAAAATGCTTTTTAAAAAATATTATAAATATATAATTTTCTTCACAGCTAGGCCTGCAATGATGATGGTTTTTGCAAAAGAAAACTCAAAACACTCAGATCGAATAGACTTTTATCTATCACTACTGAATGCTTCTGTAACAATGTAAAATGGAAATTAAAATACATGCAATGAAGTGCATGCAAAATACTTGCAATAAAAGCTGTGAAATCTTCCAAACACTGATGCAGTTGGTTCATTTGTTGCCATTACATTTCTCTCTGAGTTTTAGAAGACAATCATCAATGACAACTTTGCCAATGAGACTCATGTTCATGAAAAGTGTTAGAATTGTCAACAAAGCAATATAATAACTATATTACTATATATACTATATATATTATTATATACTATAAAATAATACAACTAAGCAAGGTGAAAAAAATGAGGTCTAGACTTCAGTCTAGATCAAGTTCAGAAACTTTTCATGCTTTTTCAGGGCCACATGATGACAGACTTAAAACAATGGCAGAGCTCCAGAGAAACAGGGAAATGGGCTGAGATGTCCCACTTGGCGCAGGCAGCCTCACCACCGACACAGAAACACAGAATGAACATCCAGACTCATGGAATCACGTGTGTGGGAACAATAAGAAAAAGCCCAAAGTGCTTCTGTAATAAGAATGTATGCATCAGGAAAAAAAAAAAAAAGGGGATAGATTCTAATTCATTTCATTTCATCAACTGTTACTTAACAGTTATGAAGTCTAGCATAAGTTGTAAACACACAGATTGAAAGATAATTTCCTTGACTTTCTTGAAACTTGAGATCTGAATATGTGATTTAAATGTGTGCAGGAGCTATTAACATCTACTATTATGTGCTAAAGATGCAAAGCTGTTATTTTTTCTATTCTTCTTAATACTCCATCAAAAGGCAAGGACTGTATGTTTTTTTAATAATTTTCTGCTGCTGACAGATTGTTTTCAGTTTGTTCTTAATTAACCAAATGATTCTGTAATCAGTGGCAAAGCTAAAAACTGCAGTAAGTGATCCTCTTGTGAATGTATTTTTAAATTAATTCATTGTAGATTGTTTTCAATGCTATATTATGCAAAAATGCAGAAAGCAAGAGTTTAAGCATGCTCTTGAACATATAAAGTGTCAAATCACTGCAAGTGAACATTTAAAATGAAGGAATAGTAAAGTTTCTACATACTTATTTAATTTCTAAAACTTTCTCTCACCTACAAAATAAATATGAATGGCAATTCTAAATACTATCTCAGCCAGATAGAGTATTGCATCAGAATCAGACTGTCACTGGGCTTCTGGAAGGTTTACATATTCCTGTAGAGGAAAAGTTTTAGTCTTAACTACAGGACAGCTTTAATGTTGTGATATAATTGCTTTAATAGCTGGGCTTATAACAAGAAGTCCATATGTCTGTGTGGTAAGTCGATCTTGTCTGGCCATGGGGTGCCCGGCAAGCCAGCAAGCTCACTCCCTCTCCTCAGTAAGACAGGGAGAAAAAACTTACAGTTTGAGATATGCACAGGGAGATCACTCACTAGTTATTGCCTTGGACAAAGAAACTCAATCTGGGGAAGATTAGTTTATACAGAAATATATAGGAATATATAGAATAGGATAGTTAGAAATATAACAAAACTAAAACCACCTTTCACCTACCCTCCTTTCCAGACTCAGTAACACTCCTGACTCCTCTACCTCCTTCCCAGTGAAAATCATGGTGGGATGGGAAAGCAGTCTGAGGTCATTTCGTAAAGCTTCAAGTCTCCAGCTTCTTCCTCCTCACATTCTTCTTCCATTCAGGCATGGGGGCCCTCTCATGGGATGCAGTCCTTCATTGCAGTATGCTGCACTTCTTCAGTAACTGCTCCAACATGAGTCCATATGACAGGGTTCATTCTTCAGGAACAGACTGCTCCAGCATGGGTCTCCCAGCGGGGCTAAAACTCCTGCCAGACATTCTACTCCTGCACAGGCTCCTCTCCATGGGCTGCAGTGCCTGCTCCAGCATGGGCTGCCTCCAGGCCTCATTCACTGCTGCCCCGTTGGCTCCTCCATGGCCACAATGGAGATCTGCTCTGAGTGGTGCCCAGGGGCTTCAGGGGGCAGGCTGTTCCTCTGTGGGTCTCACCTGGGCTGCAGGAAACCTCTGCTCTGTCATCTGGAGCATTTCTTCTCCCTCTTACTTCAATGACTTTAGTGTTTGCAGATTTACTTCAATCACATTTTTTCTCACTCTTTCTCTCAGCTGCTATACGACATTTTATATATTTTCAGAAATACTTTATCACAAGAGATGCCACCAGCATGACCAAAGGCCTCAGGTTTGGCCAGGGGCAGGTCTCCTTTTGAGCTGGCTCCTGGTCTTTCCTTACAGAGGCATCCCCTGCAACCCTTTGCTACCAAAACCTTGCACTATAAACCTCAAGTAATTTATCAGGTTTGGATGTAGATGTAAATCTAGAACCATGAATAATACTACAAGAATAGGAAAAAGGATGTAAAAATTAGAATTAGACACAAGTAAGTATTTTCTGAATCAGCAAAATTCAGAGGAGGCTGTGTTCCTAAGCCACTTAGAAACATCCAAAACCGGTGTATAAGTAAAAAGTAACAGTATGGTCTGTGTTGCAGTTCTGACTAGCATGTAACTAAGAACTGGAAAGGACCTAGAAAAAAATTCATTACAACAGAGAAAATACTTTACTGAGAGGTGAAAAACAGCAATATCATCAACAAAACCAACAGTTCTTTTCATTCTCCCACGAAAGACAGAAACTGTTTTTTACTTTCTTTTGTCTCAAAGCTTGCTTTGTAAGGCCTTTTCTGGTGACAAGACCCTGACTGATAACTGCCGGTTATCCAGATGGGTGTTATGGTGCCTCACTGTCTCTGCTTATGGTTGTAAAGATAAGCAGAAATAGGGGCAAATAGCCTTTCCCGGGGGGGTGCGGCTTGGAGAAGCTGACCACCACAGAAAGACAATGCTCCTGCATGGCAAGGAAGGCAGCATCCACTGCTGGCTTATCTGTTGGGCCAGACATGTCACACAAACCAAGAGAAAAGAAAAAACACCTGAGAAATGGGGATAAAAGGCCTTCACTGAACCAAGGATTTTTGGGAGGAGAAGAGAAGAATTCCTGGAGAAGAACTCCCAAAGAGAAAATCTTTGAGGAGAACTCCCTAAGATGGACCCTGAGGCCTGCTTGCTGCTATCTCCCATCCCCCGCGGTGACCAGACGAGTTCCTGAGACTACGAACCTCATTGGACCCACGGTGGTGATTATATCTCTCTTGCTTTCTATCAAGACTCCTTGCTTCTTATCCCTTTTCTATCGCCCACCTTCCCTTCCCTATTTCCCTAAGCAACTAGTATTTGTAATAAACTGGTTGGGCTAACATTTGACCCGTTGTGTCTTAATCTCATGCCGGGTATACACATAATCAAAGAACCTCGTCTCCCTCCTTTATATTGGAGCGTGACATCTCCCTTTCCACAGTTCTTCATGCAGTTCACTGGCATCAACGGGAACTGGATAGAAACCTGCACGAAGAATGACATTATGCAGACAATTATCAAATGTATATCCTAGTGTAAATTTATGTGAAAGGTATTCAATATTTGCTTCCTGAGATGCTAAACTAGAATTAGTGCGTATTTTCTGTTCATGTAAAATGATGATAACATGCAACAGTCTAAACAAACTCACAGCAAAGTTCTCCATTATTCACAGAGCTTTTATGCTGTCACTCTACTGTTCAACATCCTCACTTATACAGCACTTGTATAATGTATCTCTTACTGTGCACTTTTTTCTCCTTCAGAATCCCAATTCATGTTCTTCTGTTAATACAACATCACAAATACCAGTGAGAATAACATACAAAAGTTTCAGCTCTAAATTACTTTTTGATTACTTTTTTTTAAGAATTTTGCTTGAGAAGCTCTTCAGAGCAGCCAGCTGGTATTGCCAGTGGCTTAAAAAAAATAATATGGGTAAATATTAAAGGAATCTGAGTGCATTCTTGAGACAGATACCATCATAAGTAGACCTAATAAAAACAAATGCATATTTTGAAAAAAAGAAAAGGGAAAGAAAAGTAAAGAAAGCAAGCACTGGTGTGTTAATAATAAGAACAGCCTCTGGCAAGGACAATGTATCTGAAACAACTCCATAACAAAATTCATGGAGTGTTTAATGAACTCTATGTTATTGTGATGTTTCAGAAAAATCAGAGAAGTGCTAAACGGAGCTTGCTGCTGTCTTGCAGATTTTGCCAGTCTTCAGTCATTAAGGATCTTGAAGACTGAGGAGAGAGACAGGTGAAGAAAATGTTTAAAAATGAAGTAGACCATTCAAAACAAAGTCAACAGCCAAACATCACCCACTGCAGAGAGCTGGTTACTGACTGGCTTGTTTTCTGTGCTCACATCTTGAAAACTTTGTAGAAACTGAAAGAAGTGTCAGTATTAGAAAAGAGGGTAATGTTGCATCATGCTTCACGTGACACTGACCTGCATACACAACCAGGATACCACTCTCTGGGCTTTGGGAGTGCCAGAACTGAGCAAGGCTGCGGCCAGTGTTTGTCCCCTCCACAGTCTGATTGCCACAGGCAGCCACCTTCTTTTCACCTTCCCAGAGTGCACAAACATAGCAGAAACACAGCAGGCCACACCAGCTGACCAGGACTGCACTTTGCTCCCGGGTCACACACACCTTCACTGTGGTAATTCACTCCCAGAGTCATAGGTGTGCATCTCTCAAACCCTGGAGCTGATGCTAGTTTTTTCTAGCTTCCCTGGCCATATCAGATGGCCATATGCTGTGCTCCTTTTCATCCAATCTCCAGCTTTAAATTTGAATACTTCCTTTGGTCTCCTCCTCTGTGCTAGCAAGTCCAGATTGAATTTTCCGAGGAAATCACACACACAGAGTATCAATTCTGAAAAAAAATAAAATAAAATAAACCCAACACCATGCTTTATACTTAAAATAGTTTTGTATGTAATTAACCAGATATCCTTGTGAAACAGACCTCCTTGCATCCTAGTTACCCTCACATTCCATATATGCTTACACAGTGCTGACAACTTTCAGTTCAACAGTAGTATTCTTTCACTGCAGGCTCATCATGTTTAATGCATTACACCTGCTATTCATGAACATTTTACTATGTCATTTTTATGAGTAGTAAGCACTGTAAAGAAAGCCCAAAGGAAATCTGCAGCTGCAAAAATACAAACTTCCTCTAACTGTTGTGATTTTATACCTGTAACTCTATCATAGAGATAATGCCTGGGTTAATCCTTGCATTCATTCCTAAACCTTTCTCCCTAGATTGCCAACAAAAGTACTGTGTCTGCTAGCAATCTTTGGGAATAAAGATCTTCCATTCCTTAAACTCAATGTCAGTTATGTTTTTAAGATAAAATCAAAATGATACAAAACAAAACAAAAGCAGCATGGTCAGAAGGTCGAGGGAGGTGGTCCTGCTCCTTTGCTCTGTGCTGTGAGGTCTGACCTGGAGTACTGTGTCCAGATTTGTGAGTGTACCTGCTGGGGACATAAAACCCCAGGGGAGTTGGATCAAATGGCCTTTAAGGATCCCTTCCAACTCAGACAGCTCTATGATTCTGTTCTATGAAAACAGACAGAAGGCACATCCTAACACATCCTTGACCAATGAAAATGGGTGCCCTGCCACTAAATCTGACAGAGGGATATTGACTGAGAATGTGAGACCTTTGTTGTAAGATTTTCCACTTATTAGAACAAGTGTCTGTTATAATACAGTGTTTTCATGACATTTCTCAAAGCTGGGGCTTGCAGTTAGCTATTCAAAGCTTTTTGTCCACTTCATCTAATCCCTAGTCACTATATGCAGTAATCCCATTTCTGCCTTTGCATAAAGTCTGGCTGTCAGTTTACATGTCCACATGGAATACAAGATTTACTTTATAAAGAGGTCTCACTCTGCGATTTGCACATTAGCAAATTTAGTGTGAAAATATTTTCCTCTACTGGCAAAGAATTGGAAAGATCTAAAACACAATAAAAGCAGAAGATTTTATTCAGAGTGCCCGGGTCTACAGTGATTTTGCAACATTTACATATTTAAAATAGACGAAGAAAAAAAAACCAAACCAATCCACAACATTTATACTCTCAACTTGCAAATCTGGAAATAAACTTGAACATAGAAGCATACTGCTTCTACCTTCTACGTTTGCATCCCTAATATTCTACATATTTCTAGCAGAAAATCACACATCTATCTGTACATTAAAAAGTGGAAATATAAATAAAAGTAAATATATGCATATATGTATGTTTATATATGCATTTTTAATGACCTTCAGCAAGACAGAATTTTTAAACGGCTATTTAGAGAGGCAAAATTTGTCAGCGTAAATGTAATGCTGAGCTGCTTCACAATTAATAATCGCATATGAATAATTGGATAGCTCCTAAACAGCATTTTCCTTAGAACTTTTAAAGTACTGTAATGTGTACAGTAACGTTAGACTATGGAAATGAATCATTACAAACTAATTCAGATTTGGTCTGATTTCACAGCACATCTTTTAAACATAATATTAGTGTGATACTGCTGAGGGAAGAACAGGGAGCGTGATCCATTAGAAATTTAAAATGTCATTTGAAAAGGGCATAAACTTCGTGCACCCCCTTCACTGTCAGAAACAAAACAAATCAAAACAAACATACAAACAAGATAGATCAGCAATCTGTACTTGTTGATATTAATGAAAAATATTGTTTTCCCATCCTTCTATGAAGGTTATACAGTTCATGCTAATCAAAATGAAAGCATATTAAACGCTGGCTTGTGCCAATATTTTATATCATTATGTAAACTCTCTTAGGTGGTAAAATAATCACAAAGCCTCAATTTTGCTACTGTGCTGACCCAAGCTCTCAACCCAGAAAACACCTAAGAAGCTATAACTTAGATGCTGTGTGTCAAGCTTCTTCTTGTTAAAAATACAACTACAAAGAGAAATTGAAAATTAAGGATAATCATCTTGTTTTTATGTGGCAGTGTAGGGAATCAGTCATCTAAACCATCAGACCCTCTGGCATCAAGTACAAGAGAAGCTGCTAATTGAAAGTAGTTGGATATTAATCACACTGTTCCCCTCTTCACTCACTCCAATAACTGGCTGAACTACAAGTGCTTTTCGTGGTTTTAGAAGAGCAGCTGTTTCTATTCCTATGTATTCAATTAGACAGATGTGAGAAGGACTTTGCAATTCATGTATTTGTGTGAAAAAAAAAGGTCTATTGTTGCCATCTCTATCTTAAGACTGATGCTTTGCAAAGGTTGTCTGTCTCTTCTGGCACTGAAACTGGAATGCTTGACCACTCCCAAGCACAGAATTCGTAATTAATTACAGTTAAATGTAAGTAATGAATATAGGAAAAAAAATATATATATATACGCTATGACTAGCTCTTAGCAGACCATTCAAGTGTATTAGGCTTATGATAGGCAAGCTTATCACAGAATCACAGAATCGTAGGGGCTGGAAGTGACCTCAAGAGATCATCGAGTCCAACCCTCTGCCAAAACAGGTTCCCTACACCAGGTCGCACAGGTAGGCGTCCAGGTGGGTCTTGAATATCTCCAGAGAAGGAGATTCCACAACCCCCCTGGGCAGCGTGTTCCAGTGCTCTGTCACCCTCACTGTAAAGAAGTTCTTGTGCACATTCGTGCAGAACCTCCTGTGCTGCAGTTTCTGTCTGTTCCCCCTTGTCCTGTCTCCACACACTGCTGAAAAGAGTCTGGCCTCAACACTTTGCCCCCCACACCTCAGATATTTATAAACCTGGACCATGTCCCCTCTCAGTCTTCTTTTCTCAAGGCTGAACAGACCCAGTTCACTCTGCCTTTCTTCATAGGGGAGATCCTCCAGGCCCTTCACCATCTTTGTGGCCCTGCGCTGGACTCTTTCCTTTTTATAAAGAGGTTACCTCAATAGAGTGAAAACTCAAATTGAATGCTAGACATTATCAGGGGAAAATGATAGAACAAAATAAATTATGTAATGGATTAAAACTAAGTATTACACATCTCTTAAGCTTTATCACAGAATCACAAAATTACCAAGGTTGGAAGTCACATCTGGAAATAATCCAGTTCAAATGCCTGCGCAAGAAAGGTCAGCAAGAGCATGTTGCTAAGGAAAAATTAAAAAATAAAAATATATCTCATAAAACAGATCTAATAAATAATACTATGTTTAAATGGAATTTCCTGTGTTAGTGTTTATGTCCATTGCTTCTTGCCCTGTCACTGGGCACCACTAAGAAGAGTTTCTCCTGTTAGGTATTTTTACACGAGTAGGGTCTCCCTGAGCCTTCTCTTCCTCAGGCTGAATGGTCCTAGCTCTCACAGCATCTCCTCATACAAAAAATGTTCCAAGTCCCTAACCATTTTCAGGACCCTTCACTGGATGCTATCTAGGAAGTTTGTGATTCTTGTCCTGCAGAGTCCAGTACCAGATGCATCACTCCAAGTGTGGCTTCGTCAGAACATTCCAGAAAGGGCAGCAAGGATGATCAAGAATAGAAAATATTTCAAGCATAATAAAAATCAAGATGGCTGGCACTCGTCAGTCTGAAATACATTAGTGAGTACAAAGATCAAACAGCCTTTCTAAGGAAGTTCCCTAGTTGAGACAGTTAATGTTTAGCACAGTAATGGAAAAAAATACCTCATATACTGTTGTTATACTTCTGTCTCATCCGTGAGGAGGAACTTCTTTTCCAGTTCCTGAACTTGGTTATAAATATGCCAGTGGACAGTCACCTTGCCAGGCCATTTCCATGTTCGTATGTCTAGTTTGCAGTGTTAGGGAGAATACTCAAGACCAGTTTTATCTACTGCTGACATGCAGCAAATGATTCCAAGCACACAGGAATGCCACTCAGCAAGTTAGGACAGGAACTGATGAATGTCTAATTAATTAAAGTTAATAATCAGAATAAAAAGCACCTCCCAGATTATGAAGTTATTAAATTTTACATGTTATGTTAATTGACCTCATTCTGGTGGTGTCACATTGTATAGCACGGTCAACAGCAACTGATGGAGAAACTCTGCAAAATTGGAGGCCTTAACCAAGATAGAGGTACAGAAGTAAGACAGTCTGGTGAGCCTCAGGCTTCAGGAATCACCTTGAATATCCCTCTGAGGCTGCAACACATTGTCTTCCAGCTTGTATAAGATATGCAGTGTCAAGGGGCTGTATTCCTATGAGGAATAGCTGCAAGATCAGGTCAGGGGATTGTGCAACATCTGATCAACTGGATCTTCTCTGAAACCCTGCAGCTTTGTGATGTCAAACATCCAGCTGAAGTGGTGAGACAGGCATCATGTTACAAAGTGGAAGAACCCATCACAGCAAAGGCTAGAAGCCTGTGAGTTCTGGCACCAGTAAGAAGGCTACCTTTCCACCTAAAGGCTTGCTGCTGTGGGATAGCTTCACTGTCCTCATAGCTGAAACTGAGATTACTGTTGAATGGAGCATCTCTGATAGCTGAATCTGAACCATGCAGGGGCACCAGGAGGAAGCAGCAAGTAGACAAACTGGAAAGGAGAACTTTCAACTAGGAACTTGAAAATCAGCATAACTGGTTGTCACTCTAATGTGCCTGTGAACTAATACATGCAGCACAAGGAGCAAAAGGGAGGAATTAGAAGACTGTTTGCAGTTAATAGGGCTACAGTCTTTTTTGTATAATGGAGGAGTAGTGGAATAACTCATATTCCCGAAGCAGTGCAGTGGATGCAGGCATATTGGTAAATGGATGCTGCACCCTCACCAAAAATGTAGGAAATGACTGGAGTTCTTCGTTTGTTTCAGGTGATGAGCCAGTGGAGCTAATTGGCAAGAATTAGAGAGCAGACTGTGGCAAAACTGTGGTAGCTGTGGTAACTACAGACTGCCTAAATGGGAAGATGTAGATGAGATCTTCATTGGAGATCAGGAAGCCTTGTACTTGTAGGAATTCCAATGGGAATCTTGTGAAATTCACCTGAGAGAAATGCTGTGTCCTACCCTGAGAAAGAATAAAGCGGTGCATCCTAGGGACCACAAGACAAGAAAGAAGCTGCAAACAAGGACCTCCAGATCCCAGTGAGCATACTTTGAGGAAAGCACCTGTGAGCATCCAGTGTTTCCATTATTATTAGATCTTCAAAAGTGGAAAGAATTACAGAGAAATAATAATCAATGTGAATTTAAGAATATGAGTGCATTGACAACAGATGTTCTTTCAAGGTTGAGAGCTCCTGGTCCACATATCATTAAATCAATGAAACCTTTAAGTGGATTTTAGGAATGACATCAGTTAAGTAGTGTCTACACCTGCAAAATATATTTCACATTCATCTTGTTAATTGTAAGACATCCATCACTGCTGAACTCT
Source organism: Oreortyx pictus (assembly GCA_036925125.1). Classification (NCBI taxonomy): domain Eukaryota; kingdom Metazoa; phylum Chordata; class Aves; order Galliformes; family Odontophoridae; genus Oreortyx; species Oreortyx pictus. The sequence goes on along the minus strand of JAUPFR010000010.1, from coordinate 26,750,341 downwards.
CTTGCCAACAAATTACATAAAGTTAACTAATTTTTCCAGCTTACAATACTGTACTGATATCTCATTTCTCTTTTTCACAATTTCTATTACTTATCTTAAGGATGTGCTACTGAACAATTACACATTTTGCATCTTTAAAATAAAAAAAAAAATAAAAGAGTGCACGGGTAAGACTTTTCCGCTTTTCTGAACACAATGAGACTGGGGTATCATCTGAATTAATTGTGGAAAAATATATATACATTCTAATTCCAAATAGTTTAAAATCCTCGAAATCAATCAGTTATTGAGTTCTTAGCAATTTTAATTGTTATGGTGTTTTCTTTTTTAAACAAGCATTTAGCCATCATACATTATTGTGGGTACTAGATATCTAGTCCAAGACTATAACGAGTCAAAATCGAGCAAGAGATAATAAAGATGAGCAGCAAAGTCCTCTCCTTGAAGAGTTACAGATATTAATAAGGAAAGATGAAAGTGACAAATTTATAAATTTTAATGGAAACATCCACTTTCAACATATAATTAACTTTTATTTCCAATTGCCTTAAAGTCTGAGTTATGACACAGTACCCTTTCCTAACCGCACCTCCAGGACAAGAGAGAGACATTACCTGAAATAAGCAAGTTACAAATTACTTGACTACAGTTACTGTTCTGTAGACATTATAGAGATCAGAAATGTCATGCATTAAATGTGTATAATTATTATTGCAGACTATGTTCATCAATAGAAATCAATTGTAAAGATCCAGCTTTATAATTTGTAAGACCATGGTTTTGTTTTAGACATTTTTTTATTTTGACACTTTTCACTTAGTATTGTGCCTTCTTCAAATAGAGAAGTGAAAGATGCTGTTTATGACTGATAAAACAAAAATCTCCAGACCACTGGTGTGTCACTGTTTTCATTTTTTTCTCTTCCTCATTCTCTGTCAGAGAAATTTGGGGTAGTAGGAAAAGAGAATGAGTGACTTAGCTAACATTCATTCCTTCTGCATCTAACAACATCAGGTAAGTATTCTCCAAATAATCTAGTAAATTTCAGTGCCCGTTTAGATGAATAAGAAGCAAGCCTACATTTTTATCCCACTGAAATAAATTGATATTCTTCCTTTTACATAATCTGTGTTGAATTTGTCTTTTATTTCCTTTGCCATACACTCATATGCAGGATTCCATTTTGCAACAGAACAGCTTATTGAGCTTAGAGAAGAGGAGAATGTGCAGACAGAAGTTCTCAGGAAGGAAGAAGGAGGAAAAAATATTAACAAAAGCTTAAAACAATGATGCTTATAGTTAATTGCACAAATAAAATTCAAATAATAATAATATTTAAAAATTCTGCAAATATGTTAACCAGGAATATTTATTTCTGTATTTGCCTTCCAACTTATGTCACTAGAGTAAAAAGGAGAGAGTAAAGCAAATCAGAGAGTAACTTTATGAACAAGACTATCGTCTAAATTTGTTACAAAAGTCCTTCAGTGATTTATGGCTGCAAAGTACAACCAAGGCAAGAAGTGAAAATTAATTCTTAACTCCTGTGAAATTTTAGGAGTAACTGTGCGTTGGTAAAGAAGCTGCAATTATCTACAAATCTCACTGTCTTACCTTTCTAGTATGAAATGTATACTACAAATTGCCATGCTATTTCACAGAATCACAAAACTGTAGGGGTTGAAAGGGACCTCCAGAGATCGTTGAGTCCAACCCCAATGCCAAAGCAGCTCCCTAGCCCAGGTTGCACAGGCAGGCGTCCAGGTGGGTGCTGATCGTCTCCAGAGAAGGAGACTCCACCACCTCTGTGCAGCCTGTGCCAGTGCTCCGTCACCCCCACTGTGAAGTTCTCATGCACATTTCTGCAGAACTTTCTATGCTTCAGTTTGTGGTCATTTCCCCTTGTCCTATTACCACGCACTGCTGAAAGGAGTTCAGTCTTGTCCCTTTGCCTCTCGCTCCTTGGATATTTATAGACATGGATCAGATCCCCTCTGACTCATCTTTTTCTAAGGCTGAACAGCCCCAGGTCTCAACCTTTCCTCATAATGGAGGCATTCCACACCCTTTATCGTCTTTGTAACCCTCTGTTGAACTCTTTTGCTTTTTGGCTTTCACAATTTCCAGAATTTATCTCAAAATAAAATATTGTTTAATTCAGCAGGTAAGTTCAAATATTAAAATAATGATATGTCAGAGAAAGATCTTTTACAGTTACTTTTTACTTTATATTTGCAAAGCAAAGAAGCACAACAAAATGGACAGCAACAATACTGTCAGACTCCATGCTTTGGAATACTGATTTTTGCTTTGCATGAATGGGGGTAGGTTCACCTAAAGAAGCTACAAAACCCCTATCCAGCCATTCTCCTATTGTGCCTCCCGAAGGAATAGGGGCTAAAAATGAGATTAAGAAGCTTATAGGTCATGATAAAACTAGGGAGGCTGCTTCCATTTTTTGAAAGAAAACAGATCATCATGTTACATGGATCCTTAGATGTACGCATAAAGGAGAGCAGTAAAAAAATATTAGAAAATGCTGAAAATGTCTTAAAGTCCAATATGCCATATTTCTTTTGCCACAATTCTTTGCTGTAGATAAGACCCAAAACCAAAAACAAACACAAACAAATCAAGCAGAAATATTTAATGCTATTTTCTGCTTCTTCGTTGATAATATTTTCTATGCACCTTGAAGACACTTGAGACAGAAGTACTATATATGTTAGATAAATTAATATTTTAAATGTACTCAAATATATTTCTAAGCAAGGTACTGAAACCCCTAATGACAGTAATGAACACACAGCAGTTCACAATGAACAATGTCCAGAGCAGCTCTGAGGAGAGGGACAAGGGTGTTCTGTTGAACAACAGACTGTCCATGAGACAGCAGAGTGACCTGGTGACAAGAAGGCCAATGGGATCCTGGGGTGCATTAAGAAGAATGTGGCCAGCAGGTCGAGGGAGGTGATCCTCCCCTTCTACTCTGCCCTGGGGAGATCACATCTGGAATACTTTGTCCAATTCTGGGCTCCCCAGTTCAAGAACTACAGGGAACTTGTAGAGGAAACATGGAGGAGAGCTGCAAAGATGATCAGAACATAAAGCATCTTCCATACAAGGAAAGCCTGAGAGACCTGGAACTGTCTAGATGAAGAAGAGAAGGCTGAGAAAGGGTTTCACCATGCTTATAAATTTCTAGTGGTTGTGAGTCAAGTAGATGCATCCAGGCTCTTTTCAGTTGTGCCAAAGATAGGGCAAGGGGTAATGGTCACAAACACAGGAAGTACCCTCTGAAAATGAGGAAAAACTTCTTTTCTTTGAAGGTGACGGAACACTGAAACAGGCTGCCCAGAGAAGTTGCAAAGTCTCCTTCTCTGGAGATACTCAAAACCTGCCTGGATGCTTTCCCATGCAAACTATTCTAGGCATTCTGCTTTAGCAGAGAGGACTTGAAAAACAAGCAACCTCCTCCAAAAAAACCTCTTAGGTAAAATTACCTTCACCTTAAGGTATGAAATTCAGTTTTAAATGTCCTTCAGTGGAAATGAGATTAGCATTCACTTAAGTAACCTCATCAGGTACATAATGCAATTATATACTATTAATGTTCTATTTTCACAAGCTAAGGAATTATGTCTGTCTTTTGCATATGTTTTATGAGTTTTTGGTTGCAAAGCAAGTGAGAAGTAAAATCTAGATCTCTCAACTACATAAATCTCTTTCTTGTACAATGGAGAAAAGAAAATATTTACATATCTTGATGTCAGAAGCAATTAAATTGATATAAATCTACCCTGAAGAATGTAATTTATTAGCAAGCCAACAGTGAAAATTAATTTATTATATTTATATTTAAACAGATATTGATTTAGCAGATGTTTTCAAAAATAAAGAATGGAATATAAAGCAAATCTTAACAATTACAAAGAGAAAAACAAAATCAGTGTGGAACTCAGTCACTTAGATAACAAAATCCTGCCTCTTTATCTCATCATGGTAAAGGTCTCGTTGAAAAAATCTTTATTTCAATTCATAGAGTATTATTATTATACAGCATTACAGATAGATATGAAAATTATTGGCACAGTAATATTTTTTAAATGTGTTTAAAATTTGTTAAAATTTTTAAAATTTGTTTTGGTAGTATGAACTTAGAATAGACTGAATTCAAAATGCATATGAGTTTTGCAGATCTAAAAAAAACAACTTACAACTCTATGTCTTTAACATAGAGTCTCTAAATCTTTTGCTTGTCTAGAAATTGAGATAGAAGTTTGGAAGTAAAAGAGAATCATCTATTTGAATCAGCTATAGCAGAATTAAATGCTTCAAAAATCTCTCTTTTAATCCTATTGCACTAATGTTAATGCATTTTTTAGGAATTTAACATCTTCCACTTTGTTTGTTTTTTTTTTTTTTTGGCACAAAGCGCTTGAGAGAGACTACACTAAGTAGATTCAGTAAACTTAGCCACTGCCAGAACATTACATTATAATTAACGTTCATTAGTTAGTTTTGTATTTGGTTTCTAAATCATTGGCAAGAAACTAGCAATCACCCTTGGGAAGTCATGTCCCACCAATCTATTTTTTATGAAGTGTTCCAGTCCTGGATTTTAAGATCAGCATTCAAACCAAAAGGAACTTTAAAATCTTTCAGAAGAGATTACAAGGAACTACATTTTTTTCTAAGCTAAAATCTCTGCCCAAACATCCCCTTGTCGTAGCTTTAAATGACCATTTGGAACTACGTTGGTGTCAAAACCATAAGCTCAGGAGACTTAGTACCTGTATATTGCTCACTCTGAAACTAATGCCTCATATTTATTTCCATGGAAACTACAATAGATACAAAGATCACAATAAGTATCATTGATAAAGTAAATTCTCAGCTACAAAATACTATTTTCCAATATAGTCAGATGTTCAGTGGCATTATCAGTGGCCTTTTATTTCATGAAGAACTTCAGTGCACTTTTTTCTTTCAAGAAACTGTTCCTACATTTTAATACAGGTGACAATATCCTTCTTGAGAAAGAAACAAACATTATGAGACACCCACTAATCTGAAATAACCAGTTTGGGGAAAACCACACATCTCAGCTCAGCAACATATTTCTTACTCGTGTTGTGTACCTGTGAAGTGCATTAATCAGTATTTCACTTTTTTTTTTTTCCAGTGCTGCTTTTCATAACTCACAAACTGCCTTTTATTCTTTTTTTTAATCCATCTGTATTTCTTTTTTTTTTTTTTCCTTTTTTTTTTTTTTTACGCATCTCTAGGTAATAAAAGTGTGTGGATAACAGGAGGGAGAAAATCCCTCATTAGAATTCAAGGCTGCTGCTTCTGGTTAACTAAAGGACATGGATAGTGCCTAAGAGACATAAAGCTCAGGAGCCTTAGGTTAATTATTAGCTATTGCCTTTTTCCTTAAGCAGCATTGAGGAAAATTATTGAGAATCACAGCAGGTGGAATCCACAGTGGCCAGACTTCTAATGACACCTCTCTGAGCTAAAAGACACAACAGCTGATACCAGGAGCTGGACACACAGTATAGTAAAGTATAGAACTATTTCATGCAAATTGCATTAGGGATGATTAATTAATTATTAGCTTATCATGGTAACAATTACAGTAATGTTGGCTTGTTTTTGAGCTTAATCCCAATAATACAGCATTGCTAGTGAAGAATATCCAAGAACTTTTCTTAAGTGTTTCAGTAAAAATACCATCATCTCTGCTAGGAAGGTCTCAGGTCTTCCATTAAGTGTGCTATCTGTGCTTTTCTCCTGTCCTGCTCTGTCAGGCTTGTTACTGACTTGCTGTGAGAAACAAAGTTTGTTATCATGTCTCCTGTTACAGTGTTCAGCTTCACTGTGGGGTAACAGCAAATGCTTTAAAAATATGGGCACAGGCTCAAAACAGAAGCCCAAAACTGCAAACTGGTTCATTACTGAGCTACATTAAGGATATGCAACTTCAAGAAGTGGAAAAAAGTTTCCATTTAGCAAAATAAAAGAAGCAGCTAAAGAAAGAAAAAAAAATCAAATAACAAATCAAACGAAACTGAACAAAACAAACAACAAAGCAGCACTGTAGGGCACCTGCCATGGACCAGGAAAAAAACATTTCAGCTTTGGGCAGTACAGAACTGGAGGAGCAGAAGCCAAGGTTGAAGAACTGTAGAGAGCCTGAATCATCTTGTGAAGGAAGCTGTATCAAACTGAGAGAAAAGAGGGGAAAGAAGGTGTTCAGTTTTGACTTTCATCATCGAAGAGCCTGACTAAAACCTCAAGAAGCGCAGCAGCCTTCAGTGAAGAAAAGCACAGCATCAGTCTTCACATTCTCTTAGCTAATTTACGGAAAGCTTCTAAAGTACTATCTCATTTGAATACATATTGACAAAAATGTGTAATGACCAAGAACTGAAGTCTTATTTTTCAGTTTAAATCTACTTCGATTTCTTACTGAAAATTCTCATCACAGCAATCTCTAATTATCTAATAGGTGCATGTTATCTCTCAGTATATGTATGTCTCTATAAAACTAGCTTCAACAAATGAATGGATATGTTATGTATAAATTTAGCTTTTAAACCTGGAGATAAATTTAAGGTCCAACAGATTTGATCTCTTAAATTTTCAGTGATCTCACATCTTATTATTGTGACATCATTTTGTCTTGAAACGTCCCTGGAGACGACAATATCCAACTGATTGACAAGTCCAGGTACTTCACTCAAGGTTCATGAAGAGAACATATTGCTTTGCTGGGAGAATTGTGAGATGGTTTCTCATCACACTGTCCCCCATGCTTTCACATCATTTTAGGTTGTGAGAATTCTTTCCCACACATAACCACATCGGAGTTTTGGCTACCAAGTCCATCTGTAACAATGCTCTTTTTCTACTTTGTTAGCTGGATATCATCCTTTATCAGTAGTCCTTGTTTCCAAACAAGGTTCTGTGGTTGTTGAAGTCCAAACATGAGCCACACAGTCAAGTGCTGCCCCACTGGAGGAGTCATTCCTAGCAAAACCTAGCAAATAGCAAAACCTCATCCCCCTTTACCTGAAGGATAAGGGAGATACTTCACATAGTACTTAATGTCCTTCCTGTCTGCCTGCACAACTTTGTAGTCATTTTTGATATATACAGGGTCACCTCAGCAGTATGAATAAGCAATGAGAACGAATAGTCTAAGAACCAGACAAAAAACAGCAGCCTCTCAGTAATTTCCCAGATCCAAGCCCCAAAATGGAACCAATCCCCTCTAACAGCAAAACAGTTCAGCAGATAAGTCTCCTTATCTCCCTCAGAAGAGAGACTTCAGTTATTATCTCCAGTATCTTCTTCTATAGGAGGTTTGTTTGGGGTCAGCTGACTCTGATGCTTTCTCTACTAGTTAGGTTTTGTTCCTCTTTGCCTGTTCCCACACTACTGTATCTATACTGTATCTACAGAACTGTGTTTGGAAGAGGAATCTTTGTTCTGTTACCAGAAATCATGATTTTTCAGTCTTCCCTACCTACCTTCATCCCCCACTGATATTAGGATTGTCTTCAGTTGGCCATTCTTCCTCACATCATAGGCTTCAAGCCCTTCCTTCTGTGGCATCTTTGTGAAGATCTTGTAGATCTCCCGTTCAGTCTCTCTGATGCTGCACAGACTCCTGATTATTTTCATGCTCCTGGATGACTGAGTATTTTACCTACAGAATATCTCCCACAAAAGAAGTTATCTTTGTCTCTCAGGAACTCTGCCTTGGCTGAGACCTCACATATGTCAGGAATATTTATTGCAGACAACTGCAAAATCATGTGCACAGACAGTATTGCTGTTCAGCCTCAAGCAGTCCCACACAGTTTCAAGCAGAGTTTCTGGATTGTTCTCAACAACTGTTTGTTGCACTGTGGGAGTTTCTGCTACCTGTTAGATAGTTGATCCCCGGACACCAGCTGAAAAAGTGCATAATGCTCTGACCAATTGTCAGCTGAAGACAATATAAGCTACTGTTCTCTAATCTAGAGGATTATTCCTGATAAATCATTTCTGGGCTGACAAAATCAAGTCTCCAGCAGTTTCCCCCAGTGGTAGGAAGTCAACAGAAGACAGTTCCAGAGAAAATTGTTTCCTAAAACTGGAAAGTCTAGAAAGCATCTGTAACAGATGCCGTATCTCTGATAGCAGACAACCTTTGCTGTGCCTGCTATGAGAGCCAAAAGAGTTTTCTTACCTTAGCCACAACAAGTAGTTACAAATATGGTTATTATAGTCAAGAGGAACATTTTAATCTACGTCAAGGCCATTCTTGCCTGTGCTTCCAATCCAAAAAGTTCATATCTGTAGAAATCATATCATTTATATCTCACTGTAGATAATCAAAGAAATAAACTATGATTGAGAATCATTTGCCCTCTGCTTCTGGCACATCACAAGGACATTGTTTTCACGTCATCCTCCTCTTCATGACCTACAATTTTTTTTTCTAAACTCAATTGTCAGAAATCTAATATCCAAGCAGATGGAGCATCTGCAACATTTGAAATTTGCCCTACAATTATTTTAAGTGACAATTTCACCTGAGTGAAAATAAAACAGCTTCACACCATCTGATTTTGGCTAATGTGACAGTCCTTACTTGAAAGTGAATTAACATGAAGTTTGTTACATCACAGGCATCAAAATTAGAGCCTAGAGAAAAGCTAATGGTAATTTGATTCCATATATTACAGGCACAAAACAAAAAGTGTCTTTCATTTCTTTTACATAAAACAGAAGCTACCTTGGAGTGAAACCAGATTTCAAAGCTGTACTAAAAGCTGGAATTCTGGCCCAGTTAATGCACTCACCTAGAAATATGAACATGAAAACTCAACAAAACAGAGCAACATCAAAGAACAGATATAGAAGAGAAAATAAAATGCTACATTGCTTTTATAGTATGCAGTTTTTACATCCTCTGATTACCGTAGTAATTGTATGTACATATGACAGAAAAGGATAGTAAATAACATGACAAGAATGACCTCCAGCTTTCATTACTGAAACAAATAAGTTTGAAACAACAAAGTTAATCAAACTAGAAAAATGTAACTAGCAAAACCTGTAAAAAAAAAAAAAAAAAAAAAAAAGAATGAAACCTGAGGAGATACTTTTGACTGGAAAGAAATACAGATAAAAAAACTGTTGTGAAAGCAGATCTCATTTAATATGAAACCTTGCCATCTAAGATTTCTGAAAACACAAATGTGATTTCTTTTGAAATTCAGTAGGTACTCCAATTAGATGCAGTACCATCAAAAATCTCATTGTTACACTGAATGACAAATAGTGTTGGTTTTTGTTTTCAAAGAATAGTTCAGCTTTTTCTTGTATAGGATTTGCAAATGTGATCTGTGAAGATTCACATTTTTTTATTGAGAGGCAATCTAAACGGAAAGCAAGACAAAAAGAAGGCTGAAAAGAAGCATTTACATTTTTAATTTTTTTCTTGTTTTATATGATAAAGTTAATATTATCTCCCCCAAAACAGATTTTCAGTAAATTACACTGCCAAATTAGAAGTCTATTGTAAAATCTGTTAATCAGTCATGTTTTGGTTGTCATCATATCTGTTCCTATTGTTGACAAGATACTTGAAACATATCCTATTGATCACTATGTATTCAGGAAGTATCTCATTTCACTGTTGGAGATAGCTCCTCTTAAGAAAACAAACTCTTCATGTGTATGAAATCCCCCCCCAAAGATTATTATATTCACTCTGAGTGATAAGGAACTGACGTAAACAAGTAGAAGTTAAACTACAACCATTTTTAGTGCTGATTTCTTCAAATATATTTCTTGTACTCTAATTTATAATGAAAAATTGATTAGTTTTGTGGCTCTAAAGTGGAAATAACTGACTCTTTAAATTGCAAGAACCATACATTAAGCCTATAAAGCTGACCATGATGAGATTCAGAAAGAGAATACAGCATGAAATAAAGTGCATTAGTTTTTACACTTTCAATTCATAGCAAATTCTCTAAATTTAAAAATTAAATAAATTAGCAAGAAAGTTATGAGAGAGCTTCTGAAATTCAGAAAAATCCACATCATTCATCGTATGAATTTAAGAGTCACAGTCATACTTCTTCCTTCTGAAGAATATCTTTTCTGTCTTACACTCAAACAACAACACTGTTAGATGTAATTGTTCACATTCCCAAATTACTCAACGTTGTGTATGATTTTGTAGGCTATGATCAATTTCTCACAGAAAAAGAAAAAATAAATAAATGTGGGACTGGGACTATATATGAGGAAAATGCCTGATCAGTTAAGCTTTCAGTATGAATATAATGATGATGCTCTCCTCAGATGCTGAGAAAACGTATCTGCAATATTTTCTGTAAAAATAATCTTTTAAAGGAAAAAGGCTTTTTATTTATGTATTTTCTGGTAATTTCTGTTTCCTGATTCACAATTTTTTTTTTTTTTTTGTCAGGACAACAAAAACTTGGAGTGCTCAATTACAGCTTATGTTCACACTGTTGAAACTAAGTCTATTCTTACTCAACTTTAGTACGGTTAGTAACTTTCTGATATATTTCTGAATACATATGTAGGTTGCTCTGAAAGAATGTCTCCTATTTATTTCCATGGAAACTAAAATATATAAAGATCACAATGACTTTCTTTGATGGAGCATATTCTCAGCTACAAAATACTATTTTCCAACATAATCACCACCAGTAGCCATGCATTTTTACCAGGGATGAGCAAGACCCTGAATGCTGTGAACATAAACATTTGCATCAACTGAAATGACCTACTGCTGTCACCATTGCTGAAATGCACCTCCCACCACCTCACTGTGCTCATATCCACTGTTTGGTCTCCACAGACATTCAGCAAATGTTGATGAATTACATTGGGTTCCATTTTTTCTGCCACAGAGGAATTCAGCTCCGCACATTTGCTCCATATGTACCTCCATATCAGACGCCATTCTGTCAGTTTGCCCCTCTGCTGCCATCAGTTACGTAACAACAAAATAGAGTGGAATGTTTGTGGGAAGGTTCAGACTGTACTGCCACACCACCAACATCTGTTTCCCACATCATGGACTAACATCATAAAATAGGAGGCATTACTTTTGGAGTAGCCCTAGTACACAGCTATTCATATTTTTGACATCTTAATTTTCCATGTGTATTCACAATCATCCTGTGAAGTTCCTCTATTCTGTGTAATCTCCCAGTTAATACCACTGTCTGTGACTACTGCATGCCAAAAGGTCTTTTACAAAATTCAATTGACTTTCTCTTTATCCCATTGGAAGTTATATGTATGTCCTGGTCTTCCTCGGGTCACTCTTTTTAACTAATTGACAGACATCTTGTAATGGAGGATGATACAGAAATCCTTTCAAAAGTTCCAAATTGGTTGTTCATGGTACTTTATAAACATCATGAGTAATGCACTACAAAGGCAACCATTTAGACTTTTTCTTAATTTAATGAGACGTGTTGAGCTACTGAGTTCATAAACATCACTGCAAGAGTGTAACTGTACAGTTTTCACCACTAGTTGGAGGCTAGTCAGTGCTATTTTACATAGCATTGTACCATATTCCTTCTGCATTCCAGATGAAAATGCTTCATGCAGTTCATCATGCTATTCGTTTTATTCTAAGAGTAATGCTGTTTTCCGTAAGAAAGATACATCCATTCTTACATCATACAGTTTCATGAGAAGGCTCACTGTTTGAAAGGAATGATTTACAATGAGGAATAAAGAAGTATATTACTAAACAGTGTGTATAATTTGCAGATGACATTAATGATCTAGACCAAATTCAAGGCAGCCTTTATGTACTGTATAGCTCTACATGAGACATGATGCACAGAACATACTGGAAGAGCTCTTACAGAATTTCTGACAGAAATAATAACATGAATGAATTCCTATATATGCTTTTCCATTCAATTGTAGCAAAAGAATATGATTTTAGCAAGTACTACTAGTTATTACCTATATAATGTAAAGCTAGAGCGTGTCCTAGTATAATGCTATATTAAAGAGTTTAAAGTATTTTTTTCTAAATCTCCCTGAATTATTTTCATATATTTATTTTAATTCATTTGACTTCCCTTGCTTCTTTTTTTTTGACATTTGTTTTTGTTTTGATAGAAAAAAGATTGTGGACAGGAATAGAGAACAAAGTGTAATTCGACTGGAGAGAAAATAATAGCCACTAAGGATAGAATAAATATAATGTATATGTAAGGCAACCATCTTTTCTATGAACGAAAAAATTAACATTTTCTTTACAGCTGCAAAAAATTTATCATTTGTTTTCTTGTGACCCTATTGTCCCATGGATTTAAGAAGGAATTACACCTTAGAATTCCACCAATCACTTGCATCACTGACAAAAGGGACCCTTTTGGTTTACAAATCAATGAAAGTAAACAAAGACATTCTGGAAAACATCATTGTATAATTATTATGTATATTATTATCTTTGCTATTTTTTCTCTCTCCATTTCCCTCCTAGTAAATAGTTGTTATCTCAACCCACAAGTTTTATCTTTTTTTTTTTTTTTTCCTCTCCAATTCTTACCCTCACCCATTGGGAGATGTTCTACTGCCTGCTAGGTTAAATCACACATCCAGTTATCTTGGGCAAAAGACAATGAACTGTTGCCACTGACACCCAGTACACCAGTCACAGTATTTCCAACAGTTTGTTCTAATGTTTGACTTTCCTGCTAGTTACTATTTCTCTAGGGAGGAGCAAGGGCAAAAGTGGATGCACTCTTCCAGTTTTAATGACAGTGTCAGCGTTCATACAGCCCCAAGTACTGTTGATTTTCTTTTCTGCTAGAGCACACCACAGCCACATGTGTAGTCAGTATCTGCCAGGAGCCCTCAGGTCCTTTTCAGCAAACTGCCCAGTTAATCACCAGCTTGTTTCAAATTTCATGAGATCCCTCTTGGCTCATTCCTACATCCTGGTCCTTTTTTCATATGCCAGAAGCCAGCTCTGTTCATAGACTTTCCAGCAGACTGAGGCAAGGATAACTAGGGTGTATTTCATTAGATCATTCTTTTGTTCTTTTCTGAAACAGTTGTACTTACCTTTCTCTAGTCATCTTGGAGCTTCACTCACTGTACTATCAGAGAGATAGTTAACATTGGTAATCCTTCTTGTGGTGTTCAGATGCAGCCCATCTGGACTTGTAGACTTGTGTGGGCTTCTGAAGAGATCTCAGACTGCATAGATCCTCTTCCAGTGCTGGTAGCTCCTCTACTCCTGAACTTTTTCTCAAGGTATATAAGTGTGAGAGACCTTGTCTGTGAGGGCCAAAGCATTTATTACCTCTGTCTTCTCTAAGTCTGCCGTCACTAATTCATGTTTCTTATTTGGCAGCAAGTCCATATTTCCTTTGTTCATCCTTCTACAGCTCGTGTAGCAGTAATCACAATTCTTCTTGGCCTTGAGTCTCTCACAAGTCACAACTGTAGGTGCCCTGTTTTTTTTTTCTAGCATTATCCCTCGTGTCCTTAACAGTATTTCTATGTTCTTCCTACATGACCTGTCCTGGATACTAATTCTTGTATATCTTCTTGTTGCAGTGGATCACAGTTACGTTTCCTGCTCAGTCAGCCCAGCCTCCTGATGCATCTAATTGATTGGCTGAATATTGACATACAGCAAAGATGCAGGGAAACAAAAACAGGTTTTTAAGGACATCTGGTAAGGAGCTTTCTATGTCTAAAATCGCAAAATATGTTTTGGTAGAAGAATATATTCCTTTTCCTTAAAGTGTAAAAGTAAGCCATTTTAGAGCTCAATTAAAGATTGGGATCCCACAAGATAAGTTTCATACTTTTAATATCTATGAAACCTCAAAACAATAAGGATCTTCATTTTATTTTTCAGTTAGAAGGTTTATGTGGACACTTTTTCAAGCCCATCATTCAGTTATCCATCAAGCTAGACTATGTAGAGTTATCAGACAAGGCATGTAATGACTAAACTTTTCAAAAAAACAGATGTTAACATCTCTTGACGAGGAAATATTTTCTTATCACAAAACTATGAGATGCCTTTAGGGCTGTTAGGGAGATACAAACAACATTCATCAACCTTGATTCCTTTTTCATCTTAGGAGAAGCTGCATGGGTTGCTCTCCTTTCTGTTCAGTATCTCTAGAATTGCTATATGTTATTTCTTGATTAACAATAGGCAAGAATATACAACAGCAAATAGAAACCAAAATCAAACCAATAATAATGAAAACAGAGAAAAAAAATTTATCTTTTTGTTGTAAGTTTTATTAACTGTTGAAATAGCTCACCTACTGAAATTCAGATTTAGTAGGAGTTTTAAACTAAATCTGGATTTTTTTTTTTCTGAAAAAAGTGAAGCTAAAGCTTCACTGTGATATGTTAGTCTTAGTAATGCCTCTGGCTTTATTGGACTTCTTTTTCCAGCCCTGTCCCTTTCTTCCTTTATATGAACATCCCTACTTCCTTTCAGACTTCTTTTATCTTTTCCACATTTTTACTCTGTTAACTTCTTCATCTGCATAGGTAGGGAATAATTTTTTTTTCAGTGGGTAAAAGTCTGATACTTGATGGTTATGGTAAGTTCAAGGGAAAAAAAATGAAAGAAAACAACAAAAAAATTAGAATTAAAGACCTAAGAATCAATTGTATTTTATGTTTATAATGAAGCTACTTAATTCTTGTGAATAACTTAGTGAAATATAATAGCTTGAGGTTCAGAGGAAATCAATCTAAACTTTCTGTTTTGTATTATTTTGAATTGGTACCGATTTACGATTGATTATGATTGAGCAAGTTTTGTTTCTCAGTTTTACCAGCTGAACACAGTAAATGGCTAATTCATCATGATGCATTATTAGGGCAACACTGAACGTTTCAGGGACAGATTTATAAACAATTTTCTTCCCTATTTTTAGGCCAGGAAGTAGACACACTCATTTAAGATGTAACCAGTTGTCTTTCAGAACACTATTGGCAACAACCACTGTTGTTCTTGTTCTACATGAGACAGTGACACTTTCTATAGAGCTACAGAAAGAAATTACTGCCCTCCAACTATTACTGACATCAACACAATGAACTTCATTGCTCTTGCACTTGAACTAAAATTTCCTTCAGTGTTTTTTTGTTATCAGTCACACCTCCAGAAGCAATGTAGATAAAAACTAAGCCTATGCAATTTAGGAATGTTGCTCTTCAACATTCATACAAGGTAGGTGGATGACATGTTTGGATGGCTCTCATTTTAATACTAATGATGACGTAATGTATTTGCCTTCAATAAGGCAAAATGCCTATAAGCATTTTTGAAGAGGAAGAGAAATTTTCTAAAGAAAATTCTAATTCTAAAGTGTTCTTTTTAAGATCTTAATTACCTTGCAAGCAGTGTCCTCTTTTGGAGGCTTACCTTTGGATATTTATTTCTGACTGTAGAAATTCCAATAAATTTTGTCTCTGTTCTTTTTATAGTCAGAGTTCACATTAAATCATCAGTCTCTGAAAGAAGGTATTTTTCAGTATCTAAGGCACTAAAATAGTTGTTTTTTCTTCACCAACACCTCAGTACATTTTAAGGCCTCTGTGACAAAGTGAGAAGAACATTTAACTTCAGAAATGTTTTCTATTAATTGATGATAGAAAAAAAAGAATTTGAAATCTCAGTTAGCAGTGCTGAAGCTACACTATCCAGATGTCACTTAGTGTGAAATTTATTCTAAAATTTACTTCTGACTTCCTCCCACAGTATCTTTACCAGGATGTTTACAACAGATGTGGGTATCTTCATTGAGATTACATCTGTTTTATTCTCTGAGGACATATCTTCGTTTTAGATTTTGGTTTAGCATTTCTTAATGCTATACGTTATCGTCCTTTGCAGGAATGTAACAGATAAAGCAGATGCTCTGTTCTGTTTAGGTGTCCATTTCTCATTGCTGCACCCTCCAAAAAGCAAATACACCCAATGTGCCAACCAACACAAACAGACAAGCAACAGCAATAAAACCAAAAACTCATTCAATATAATATACCACCACACCATTTCTAAAACTAATATTCTAATTTTCTTTGAAACTCTCTTATTACTGCCCATGGAGCAGTGCAAGCTAATGAAAGATTACAGTGTTTTTTAAACGGAACCAAGTTTATTAGATGTCACATTATTCTATAGCTGCTTAGTGAGTAATAAGTACAATGTGATCATGCAAGACTTGAGAAATGATCACACAGAATTTGGTATGTGACTGTGAGTGAAAGGCAGCCATAGCACAAGTGAATTATGACAGGCATGCAATAGTAAATAACTAAGCTAGAACAACATATGCAGGATTAACTGTAATTCAATTATCTGCATTAAAATGACTCCTAGGAACAGCTGAGAGAGACAGTTAGAAACAAAAGAAAAGACCATATATGGTTGTTGGAAAAAATTAAGTCTACTTAGACAGTGAGAAATGAGCATCTAGCTTATTATAATAAATGTGCTTTGCTAATAGATTTTTCTGGTAAGATTTTGCTTATGCTAAGCTACCTTTCTTGTAGAGGAAGAATGTTTGTCTTCCTTGATTTCATAACAGCTATTACCTAAAGTAAAGTATAATAAAACAGCATATATCTATTGAATAATACAGAGTATAAATTAGCTCTTGGTATTTTTGTATGTTTCATTGTATTTCCTTTATATCTTATATATTTGCTACTCCTATAAAAATGTTTATCAGAAAGGTTGTATTTAACTCCTTGAGCTTTTGTATTGTGACCATTGGAAATGCAAAATACAGGAAAACAAGAGTGAAATTAAGACCATGAATAACCTTTTTTTTCTATTTTTTTTTAGTTTGTTATTATTCTAATGATTTTGTTATGTCCAATTTAATAATCATTCACACAGTTCAAGAAATAGCTTGTCTTTAGCCAGTACTTACCAATCTCTAATCTACAAATTCAAAGACAGATGATAAGGGTGTGTTGGGGAATTAAACCCCTGGATGCAAATAAAAATGTTTGTGCTTAAACATAAAGACATTTAATGAGCAGTTCATTGGTATCCTGATTTCAGCTGGGTCAGAGTTGGTTTTCTTCATATTATCTGGTATGATGCTATTGTCACGCTCCAATATAAAGGAGGGAGACAAAGTTCTTTGATTATGTGTATACCTGGCATGAGATTAAGACACAACGGGTCAAATGTTAGCCCAACCAGTTTATTACAAATACTAGTTGCTTAGGGAAATGGGGAAGGGAAGGTGGGCGATAGAAAAGAGATAAAAAGCAAGGAGTCTTGGCAGAAAGCAAGAGAGATATAATCACCACCGTGGGTCCAGCGAGGTTCGTAATAGGTCGGTTGATCTCAGGAACTTGTCTGGTCACCGCGGGGGATGGGAGATAGCAGCAAGCAGGCCAAGGGGTTCTTCTGAGGAGGTTTCCCCCTCAGGGAATTCTCTGCCAAAGGTTTTTTCTCTTTGGGAGCTCTCCGTCAAAGATGTTTTCTTTGGGAGTTCTTCTCCAAAATCCGTGGTTCAGTGAAGGCCTTTTATTCCCATTTTTCAGGTGTTTTTCCTTTTCTCTTTGTTTGTGTGACATGTCTGGCCCAACAGATAAGCCAGCAGAGGATGTTGCCTTCATTGTCATGCAGGAGCATTGTCATCTTTTTGTGGTGGTCAGCTTCTCCAAGCCATACCCCCCCAGAAAAGACTATTTGCCCCCATTTCTGCTTATCTTTACAACCATAAGCAGAGACACTGAGGCATCATGACACCCATTTGGATAATCGGCAGTTATCAGTCAGAGTCTTGTCACCAGAAAAGGCCTTACAAAGCAAGCTTTGAGACAAAAGAAAGGAAAACAGTTTCTGTGCTTCACAGCTATGTTTTGGCTTTAGGAGAAAAAACAACGTCAATAACACACTGATGTTGCTGCTCTGAGTTAAGGACATTTCTGTTTTTCAGCTTCTCATCCTGTCCTTCCTGCTGAGGGGTCATCAGGTGCTGGGAGAGGGTAGAACAGCTTCCCTAAACTGGCTGCAGGGTTATTCCATCCCATACATCAATGTCAGCATTCATCATGTGAGTGCTCAACACCAGGCACCCTAACCTGGTGCTCCATGCAACACCTAGTGCCAGTTCTGTCTATAAAAGGTAATCCCAAAAGGCTCACTTCCCACGATAGTTACATGATAATAGGATCTCTTATCAGAAATTAATCTTTGACTACTTCATATAGACTTGTTCTGTCCATAGCATTCCTGCTTCCAGACAGTTCTAACTGTATTGTTGTCACACCTTGCTGGCTACACCAGATCATTACTCTGTCACAAATAAAAATTGTTGAGCAGTGACAAGTTTAAATTCTCCTTCAGAGGCAACTACTTTTTTCCAAGCTTTGCCCCCTTGCATTTTTCTGCTTGCTTCAGTGCAAGTCCTTGCTGCCACCAGGTTTGGTTTTCATCTGATCTCGTATTAAATCAGTGAAACACGTTACTTACCTTTCTTCTTTTATTTTGTTTTCCTGTGGTAGTTTTCTAATAATTTAGATTAGTTCACTAAAAATCGAAGTGAGTACTAGAGACAGGAAAATAGAAACTTGTTATGTTACATGTGCAAATCCTGTTATGAGCAAAAGGGAACATACTCAAATGTATGAAACTAAGCATCTGCTGTTAGCCTGGATTATTCATAAAGTTATTAACAACAGAATAAACATGCAGTTATTATTGCAGAAAACACTCACTACAGTGCAGTGAAAATACAGAAGCCCTTCTCAGAACTTTTTTGTTGTAATGATCACCCTTTCTCTGAGGCATGCAGCTGGCAGATCAGTATTCTCCAAGAACAGAGAAGGACAGCAACAGGCCTTTGCTGTACTGAGGTCTTTTGTATGGACTGTTGTCATGTTCATTGGTTGGTTCACTTGGGCAGTGTGTGTTCTAGCATGGCAATGGGGTGGAGGATGCCTGATAAAGCACTGGCAAGAGATACAGTCCCATAGTAGCTGTACATGGGGTCAGCACCAGACTGTAGTGACAAGGCTGTTCCACAGACAAGTTTCATCCCATTGGATGTGTCCTCAACCACAGGCACTTGTGACATGGTGAGGTGCGCTACAGAACTTGATAGCTCAGCAATAAGTCACCTAGTCTCAGTTCACATAATTGGTACATTTTTTCTTCTCTCCTACAGTAGTTATAACTAAATAAGGATTGACTGTTATATTAGATAGATAGATAGATAGATAGATAGATAGATAGATAGATAGATAGATAGATAGATAGATAGATAGATAGAGATAGATAGATAGATAGATAGATAGATAGATAGATAGATAGATAGATAGATAGATAGATATTTTTTAACTCTTTGTAGTTACTTATTAATTGAAGTAGTGGTATAAATTCTCCCAGCCCACGCCAGCACAAAGTCAAATAATCTATGCTAAGCCATTGCTCATGGTAATGTCTGTTGATGGGTTTGGACTGAGAAACTAGGGATTTTTGTATAGTACACTGCAATTAAAAGACATGTTTGGAGCTTATGCATTTAAGGACCAAATACATGGTTCTGTTAAAGGCTATTACTGTCCATTATATATGGCTAAATCATCAACCAAATAAAAGTATAGGGAAGACACATGACAGAAGAAAGTCAACACGAGCCAATACTGACTAGTGAGATGTAATGGCCAAAGGAAAATGAGAGAAAGCATGGATTCAAAGTCATAGACATCCAAATAATGCACTAGGTGAGTAAACCTTGGAGCTATCCCATGGGCTAGGGTGATAGAAGGTAAGGGGGTCTGTAAGAGCTGATCAGCATTTAAAACAGCAATTCTTCCAAGCTCAGAATCCGTGCGTCCCTGTGAGTAAGAAATCATCAAGGGTGGCAGACCTGTGTGGATGAGGAAGGAGCTCATGCATAAACTCAATGGGAAGAGCCCATGAAAAGTGGAAAAAGGGTCTGATCACTTGGTAAGAATATAGGAATGTTGTCAGGGTCTGCAGGGATGTGATGAGGAAGGCCAAAGCCAACCTGGAATTGGATCTGGCAAAGGAGATAAAGGATAATAAGAAAGTTGTTTTTTTTTTTGTTTTTTTTTTTGTTTTTTAAGTTTCTCAACAGTAAAAGAAAGGCTAGGGAAAATGTGGGTTCCCTACTAAATGAGGGGGGTGTTCTGGTAATGGGGGATGCAGAAAAAGCAGAGATACTGAACACTGCCTTTGCTTCTGTCTTCACTGTGGGAACTCCAAGTTGGGACTCTTGGACCATGGGGGTAAGTGAGAGGGTCTAGGGAATGGAAAGCTCCCCTTTGGTGAGGCAGGAGATGGTCCAAGAGTGTCTATGCAACATCAATGTATATAAATTCATGGGCCCCGATGGGATGCACCCACGTGTGCTGAGGGAGTTGTCAGAGGTGATTGCTGAACCACTCTCTATCATCTTAGAGATCCTGGAGAATGGGAGAGGTGCCTGATGACTGGAGGATAGTCAATGTCACTCCAGTCTTCAGAAAGAGAAAGAAGGAGGATCTGGGGAACTACAGGCCAGTCAGCCTCATATCTGTCCCTGGAAAGGTAATGGAAAACAGCTTGTTCTGTACGCTGTCTACAGGCAATTGGAAGAAAAGAGAGTTATCAAGAGTAGTCAGTATGGGTTCACCAGGGTGAGGTTTTGCTCAACCAACCTGGTGGACTTCAGTGATGTCATTACTGGCTGGGTGGATGAGGGGAGAGCAGTGGATGTAGTCTACCTTGATTTCAGCAAGGCATTTGATACTGTCTCCCATGACATCCTTGGAATAGCTGAGTGGATGGTGAGGTGGGTTGAGAACTGGCTGACTGGCAGAACTCAGAGGGTTGTGATCAGCAGTGCAGAGTTCAGTTGGAAGTCTGTACTTAGCAGTGTTCCTCAGGGCTCAGTGCTGGGAATGGTCCTGTTCAACATCTTCATTAATCACCTTGATGAGGGGATAGAGTCCACCCTCAGCAAGTTTGCTGATGATACAAAACTGGGAGGAATGGCTGACATGCAGGAAGGCTGTGCTGCCATTCAGCAAGATGTGGACAGGATGGAGAGCTGGGCAGGGAAGAACATTGTGAGCTTTAACAAAAGCAAGTGTAGAGTCTTGCACCTAGGGAGGAATAACCTCATGCAATGGTACAGGCTGGGGGATGACCTACTGAAGAGGAGCTCTGAAAAGAGGGACCTGTGTATCTTGGTAGATGACAGGTTGGCCATGAGCAGTGTGCCCTGGTGGCCAAGAAGGCCAATGGGATCCCGGGGGCATTAAGAAGAACATGGCCAGCAGGTCAAGGGAGGTGATCCCACCCCTCTACTCTGCCCTGGTGGGGCCTCACCTGGACTATTGTGTCCAGTCCTGGGCACCCCAGTACAAAAAGGACAGGGATCTCCTGAAAAGAATCCAACAGAAGGCCACAAAGATGGTAAAGGGCATGGAACACCTCCCTCATCAGGAAAGGCTGAGAGGCCTGGGTCTGTTCAGCCTTGAAAAAAGAAGACTCATAGGGGATCTGACCCACATCTGTAAATTTCTAAGGAATGGAAGGCAAAGGGACGAGGCAATAGGATGAGGGGAAATGGCCACAAATTGAAACATAGGAAGTTCCGCACAAATGTGCATGGGAACTTCTTCACAGCGCAGTGACAGAGCACTGGCACAGGCTGCACAGAGAGATGGTGGTATCTCCCTCTCTGGAGATATTTTAGACCCACCTGGATGCCTACCTGTGCAACCTGGTGTAGGGAGCTGCTTTGGCAGGAGGGATTGGACTAGATGATCTCTAGAGGTCCCTTCCAACCCCTACAATTCTGTGATTCTGTGATGTTTCTAAACTCCTTTGAAATATTGGAACTTTGTCCCAGTTGAACCCAGGACAGGTGTTGTAAATAGCCTTGCTGCTAGAACGACCCTCACATGTAGCAGTCCCACCTTTGACTCACACTCTCATGTCTCAGACAACCATGCATAGATATTCCTGTTGAAGGTCTGTGAAAGACAAAAACTGTTTTTCTTTTTTGCTTGCTTCGTAAGGCCTTTCTGGTGGTAAGACTTTTACTGACAACAGCAAATTATGTAGGTGGATGTCACATAGCCAGCAACCCTTTGTGTACAGTGTTTACAATTGAAAGCACTTGTTTGGAGGTGTTTTGTTCAGGACTGTTTACTGGTGGAAGATCTGGCCTGTGATGGATAACTGGTTAGGTGGTGACTGGGGAATTATACCATTGTATCTTGTAAAAGCAAGACACAATCTGGATCTGGCATTTCCCTACCCTTCTCTTATCTGCTGGCAAGGCCCAGAATATGGGAACAAAAGAATTCCTGTGGAGATCCAAAAAAGCCAGGAGCTGCCTCTCCAAAAAGAGCTGATTCGACCACCTTGAACTTATAAAACATAAGTTATACCTCTGTTAAGATTTTGCACAAGGAACATGCACAGAGAGATAGAGAAAGGGAGAGAGAAAATAGGAGGAAAAAAGAAATCATCATCAACCAAACACAGTCTCCAACAACCACTGCTATGGGAGATCAGCACCTGAACTACGAACCTCACAGGACACATGGTGGCGATTCTCTCTCTCTCACTTTCTACCAGGACTCCTGGCTTTTTATTTCTTATCTCTATTCAATCACCTTTCTTCCATTCCTCATATCCCTAACAAACTAGGATTTGTAATAAACTGGTTGGGCTAACATTTGACCCATTGTGTCTTAATCTCACCATCAGGTGTACATATACAGATTTTTTTTAAAAAATAACCTCTTCTCCCTCCTACAAATTGGAGTAAAACAAGGTTTACTACAGTCACTGTTTTGCGAGATTCTTTCCTGCATTGCTGTCACTGTCTTCTAGACAAGTACAAATCAAAAGAGCTGATTTGTGAGTCTGTTACTCCCCTGCACATCCCTAAATGACCGCAGTTATCATCCAGAGATTTTGGTAATAACAAACACCATTGCAATTTACTGTACCTCCTGTCACTCAGCTGAGGTGGGTTTCAAGCCATGGAGATTCTATCTCCTCTTGGACAGTTAAAGATTCAGGGTTTATTTGTATAAAACTGATGAAATTACCTAGAATTTTATTTTTCTTCACAACTGGGTGGTACTGCCAACAAAAAAATTGACTTTTCTTGGAGAGCTGAGTGATAGGTGAAGTAGCATTGCAGGAAAAGCAGAATGCTTTTATTCCACACAAACAGTTTTGATTTGAAACAATGGAAAATTGTATACTGTTGAAATGTTAAACAGATCGATAGATTTTGTTTTCTATTCTATCTATTTCATTGTAATCAGCAAGAGAATTCATTTCTTTAACGAGTTAGGGATTCCTAAGACCAGACAGAAAAATAACTTTCAAATATGATGGAACTATGGCATGAAAAGTATTGGCTCACATACAACAGGAAAAGCAACATTATATTTCTTAATATCATTATTTGTGAGGAAAGGCAACAAAGAACAAGGTCAATTCTGTGCAGACCCTTCAGCCAATCCCAAATCTCATCTAAGAAAGAAGACAATTTTTCTGTGTGTTAACAAAAATATCAGAGTTGGTATGAACAGAAATGTGGAATAAGTGGAAAAATCAGAAACAGCCGAGAACTCAGCTGGGTTTATGGAATTTTTATTGATGTTACATAGAACACACAAATTTAGTTCTTAAACAGAGTTTTGGTTTAAATATGTCCACTAGAACATACTTAGAACGTATTAAAGGATTAGATAAATGCCATAACTGAGTGTAAGTGTCCTATTACCTTGTACTCAATCAAATTGTCGATTCTGTTAGCTGGAATATCTTAGGAAAAGGTTCGTCATAATTTTAGTCGAGACACATCCACTAGAGGAAAGCTAGTTTTTCCACAATACATAAGTGAGGAGAAAAGTGCAGCCTTGGAAGAAGTGGAATTTTCTGCATCTACAGACACAGATGCGTGCAGAGTCCTTGTTCTGCTCTTTCCCAGGACGTGCCTGCCCTTCTGAGCTCTTCTTTGATACATAGGCTGCACCAGTGTCTCTGGTGCTCTCCTGAGCTGCGGGGATCTCAGCAGCCTTGGTTGCCAGCACCTGGGCTGATGATGTTGCAGGTGTTCCCAGGTGGGCGCCTGGTGGCCTGGTACTGCCAGCTGCACTCCGAGTTTCGGGCGGCTGGCTGCAGCACAGGCAAGGAAAACAGGGTAGCCTTGCCTGGGTCTGTCACGCAGAGGCACGAAAGGGAGTGACGAGTCTTGGAGGGCTGGCCCCCTGCTCTCAGCTCCTGCTGCCATGTCCTGGAGGTGTCAGGTTCCCGAGGTCTTGGGGCAAGCACTGGGAGTCTGCTGCCTCTGATGCCCATGTCACGTGCTCGCCATCTCGTGCCTCCTCTCGCTGTCACTTCATGCAGCTGCAGGAGAAAGCTCCGAACAGAGCTCGAAGCGCCCTCAGAGCTCGAATCACCCTCCTGCTGACAGCTGGCATCCGGCGGTGAGCTGCTGCGTGTGGTGCGGCAGCGGTACCTGTGGGGGACAGAGAGCTGTAGGCACGGAGCAGAGGTCGGGCCCTGCCTGCCCCCAGCACCATAGAATTTCTCTGGGAGGAGTGGCCCGGATATGGCAGGGTGTCACACACTGCTGCCAGCCTCCATGGCACCTGGAGGGCCATCTGAGCTCAGCAGACCCCCTCCCTGGCATGGCTTTCTACCCGGGGACGTACCTGGGCCATCCTCTGGCGCGTCTCTGAAGCATTCGGAGTTGTGCGTACCTCCTCCAGCCTCGGCAGAGACCTGTGTGGAGAAAACAAAACCACAGCCCTGTACGCCACTGGCTGGTGATGCTGTGGGTGCTGGGGTCCCAGGGAAGGGATCCCCTTTCCACGCACCTCTCTTGAAGCCAAGGCAGGGGTCACGCAGGGGTTATCTGCCCTAATGCATTAAGCTGGCTGGAAAGGAGACAACACCAGGCATCTCCCAGCAGTGCACACTCCAGGCACCGCTCCTGCCTCTGCCTCGATTTCATGCCTGGCGCCAAGCACACGTGCTTTGCTCACCTCATGCTGAGGGTCCGCATCTTCTGTCACCGCAGTGTCCTCGGCATCCTGCACGCCCTCACTGGTCACTGCAGTGTCCTCGGCATCCTGCACGCCCTCACTGGTCACCGCAGTGTCCTCGGCATTCTGCATGTCCCGAGCAGTGCCGGCAGCACTGTCATTGTCATCAGAGACCTCTTCCAACACCACTAACTGTCTAGGTGACCACCTTCGGTGGACACAACGACGACGAATCCGAACCCAAGTCCGTGATGGCCGAGTGCCCAGAATGCCATGAACAGCGCCAGCAGTACTGAAAGCATCACCACTTGACAGGAAGCTTTGCAGCATGGGGCTTCTCACATCCATCCGCCAGGAAGTGTTCCAGCTAAGCAACATCCGCTCCCTTCTGTCTTCCTCACAGATTCTCTGGATTGCTGGCTGAATTGAAGGATTTCCATAGGCGTCCCTGGCCGTCTCTCTGGGATCTTGCAGTCTCTGTGCTTCTCCCAGAGCTTGCCCAGACGATTCTGGCATGGCCATAGCTCCTTCTTCTCTTTCTCCTCCCTCAGACACCGAGGAGAGTGATGCTGAACTGGCCTCCTCTGGAGAGCATGCAGGCTTGGAAGAACCTGAGCTTTCTGTGTTGTCAGGAACTGAAGCGGGCAGAGACTCAGGGTGTCCTGCAGGCCTGGGACCAGCATCAGGAAGAGAAGCTGAACACGCAGTGTCTGCCTCATCAGATGGGCCAAGAGATGCGCTCCACAGTTTGCCAGATGACCATCCTATGGTTTCCCTCTCCACAGCCTCTTCCCGCTCCTGCAGCTCAACCTGCACTCCAACATCCCTGGATGGGGAGTCAGCATGGGCGGGAATGGGGCCCTTAGCCCTCGATGTCAATGTCGATGGCATTCAAGATGAGGCTGGATGTGGCTCTGGGCAGCCTGGTCTAGTGGTTGGTGACCTTGCCCACTGCAGGGGGCCTGAAATTAGATGATCTTTGAGGTCCTTTTCAACCCAGGACATTCTATCATTCTATGAAAGAGAGACTGACTTTGAGACTATTTAGAGGAAGCAAGGAAGGAAAGAACAAATGAAGGAAGGAACAAAGAAATGAAGGAAAGAAGGAAGACATTGATGCAAAGCGGTTTGGAAGGAAGACACTGCATCTTGGCTCATCAGGTTGCAGAAATCTGTATGCTCTTAACAACAATCAAAAAAGAAAAGAAAGATAGCATATATCTGGAGTCACAGATTGAATGTTTATCAGTTACATATGTTCATTGACAGTCAGATCCTTGAATAGAAAAGCCACGTTAGCAACATATATCCACTGCCAATAAAGAGAAAAATGAAAACATACATTACCTTTGTAGAACTGGTAAAAAGCAAAATGTGTTTAAATATTCAAATACTGTACTGCTCTGTCATAAACTTTATGAACTTTGCCTTCCTGGTACTGTTTCATCTGGTTGAGCTGTAACAGCATTTTCAGTGATCAAGTGATTAGGCCCAATTTGTTTTATTTTCTCTATACATGTCAAAACTACAGTTATTTGACAGACATCAGTGACCAGTAGTCATTGTACTTTGAATTACATATTTATTATCCTAGACAATATATGGCAGTTCAAAACAGATCATCTCATCTGGTGTCAAAATAAATGGGCAGATTTTGATACAGAATGGGGAGAAATAATCCATTTTTTTCCATCTTTATTAGCTATAAAGTATTGTCAAAAAATGTCACATTGTTACTTTGATATTATTAATGAAATACCATCACTAATGCTGCGATATTTAATAGCGTTACAGAATAATGCTAGTAGGAAATTACAGAAACTTACCATCAAACATCAAAGCGACAATCTTAATAGTAAAATCAGAATTTTAATGTCCTAAAATTAATCTGCTTTGCAACAGTTTTGAGCATGCTGTTTTATGAAGGCAATCAAACTGCATTTAGCTTTCACTATGGCTTGCATTCACACTTATGGTGCAACGTAAGATGCGCTGATTCTTGTTTTGGTTCATTCTCTCTTCCTTGTTTTTGCACCTTGCTTTATTTTTTTCCTTTCTTTTGCAGTCAATGGAAACAGTACTGTACTTAATGAGAAAGAAAATTGCTTTTCAATTATATAGTAGTGACAAAGGAGAGGAGTGTCTTCTAACAATCAAAAATAAAGCATAGCTGTCATTCATAGCAAGAAAAATCCTCACACATATGCCCCCCAAAAATCAGCACCAACAAAAACCCTAAACTAACAAACAACATGAATCAAGGGGTACTATGCTGCAGCACAGAATAAAATTAGCTACCAGTGAATATAATGAAAAATAACAAACTAATGCTAGGAAAATTTAAAAAATAAAATTGCTCTTAAGACTGCAGCTTCTGTTGCCTTCCTCAGATTTAGCAGCAAGAGTTATGTCCAAAGTTTTTTTGTAAGACTTAAAAAACAACGTCACTTGGTTATAAATCCATATGAAAAATACTTTCTTTTACTTCAAGAAGGTGAAGTGACCATGAAGTCCCTATTTGTTAGAATTTTTTTCCCAAAAAGCAGACAAAGACCACCTTCTCTATTACTAGAAGTTTTCATTCACATGAGGATAAAGATTCAAGTCTCCCTTCTATTTCTTCTGTTTGTAATTAATGATTTAAACTGCTTGGAATAGAAACTAAGAGAAACTCTGATGAGAAGAGCAGTTACATGGCACTAGGGCAAAATGAGTACTCAAAACCAGATTTCCTTTAACCCAGTGTACTGGTTTCAGCTGGGACAGAGTTGATTTTCCCTTCACTGTGTCCAGTATAATACTGTGTTTTGGCTTTAGAAGAAAAACAATATTGTTTACACACTGATGTTTGAGCTGTTGCTGCACGATGCTGTACAGAGCCAAATGTTTCAGTTTCTCAGCTTCTTACCCTGTCCTGCCTGAGAGGGGCCTGTGCAGGCACCAGGAGCTGGGAGGGGACAGAACCAGGATAGCTTCCCTAAACTGGGTGGGGATGAGCAGTTGCACTGAGCATCACTTGGTTTGTAAACATATATTATTATCACTACTATTTTTATTTTCCATTTCTCTTACTTTTCTGTCTCAGTTGATAGTTTTTCTCATCTCAACTAATGAGTCCTACTTTGTTTTTTACCTCCTTATTCTCTCCACCATCCAACTGGGAAAGGAGACAGGGTACTGAGTGAATGACTGAGCTGCCTGACAGGTTAGCCATCACCCAGATAAATGTTCCCTATTGGCAGCTTACTGGCTGCTGCCTCTTTGCATCCTGGCTTCCTCCTTACTCTCCCCATCAATCTAGAGATTGGATTGCCGGGAATTTTGAAAATGTAGTTAATTACTTGTAATTTAACCTTTTTACATTACTACTTTATCTTCCTTATGTTGTTGAGGAAGACAAGTATATCCTATTTATGGACAATTATATCCTGTGTATGAGCAAGCACCAGGACACTTTAATTTACATCCTACAAATCCAGATGGAGGAAAAAATGGATTTTAAATGTTTATGAAATTCCGCTCTATTTAGTTGGAAAAAAGGAAATCAAAGACCAATAGCACTGTTTTATATTTAGTATTTACTACTTTTAACAGATGCCATCAGTCTGTTGTTTTTTTTTTTTTTTAATGAGTTTCAGTGTATGCTTCCCTGAACTGATTATCTCTTGTCATCAGTTTTATTCTTCTCTTCTGGACTTTCACATAAATACATATATATATTATAACATATATAATATATATATATTATAACATATAATATATATATATATATTATAACATATAAATATATGTTATAATGCATAATTGTAAACTAAAGACAGAACTGTATCTTTAGGTTCTGAATAGTACGCTAGTTATAAACATCCCCAAACATGAATCCAGCTTTTCTGCATCATTTCATTTTGAAGAAGTGACTTCTCAGAAACTCTATACAAAATATTCTACCAAACCGAAACAACACAAAACAAGTACCAATGGCATTTTGCATATATATGTAATCTGCACTCCTCTCCCTCCTCCTACCTCATGATTATTACCTGAAACTAAAATGCAATTTATGTTGAAATTAAATAATTGAATCTTCTTTAAGAAAAAAAAAAAAAAGTCTTACAAAGAGAATTCACTGGGAATTATCCATATCTGCTACAAATGAATAATTCTGGGTACTGAAGAATGTCTTCCAAAATTGGTGATGCCTTTATATATCAGCTTGTAAAAGTCATAATACTCTTCAAAGCTTTTCAACTGATACTTCTTGTGAAAGTTCCTCTGAAAATACTTTTTAGCTATGTGTAGAAGGAGAAGAGATTAAGACAATTTAGAAAAAGGAAAAATTACTTACTTAAAGAAAAAAGAATTGCAGAATCTCCACTGGAAATAAGAAAATATATCAAAGGATTGGGACTGGATAAAGGGAGCCAAGGATGCCAGGTAGCAAAAGGAGATTCAGAAGACTAAGATGTTTATTAATTTTTTTTTACCCTATAGCTATGTCTGTAGCCAGGAACCTTTTTTGTTTTCATATAACTCTATTTTCATCCTCATTTATTTGTCAGTTGAGTCTGCCCAATGGATTTTACTTTTATATAGTGGTGTAATAATGTTACTCTTAATGATCTTATATTTAGAACTGTTTAATTCCTTCTCAGATCAATACTTTATATAATTTTTCACTGCTGATGCACTTCTAGAGGAGCAATAGAGCTGTCTGTCCACCATGCTTCAAGACAACATCGTTTTTATCCAGCTGATCCTCCACAATATATATCTCAATTTAAAGAGTTTTTTCTCCAGAAAAACAGTAAACATGCTGATAACACACGATGAAACGGAAAGTTATTTCTGAATCCTGAATAAGCTGAATGTAAAACTGATGATTTTCTTTATTCTTGTTGTGGTTTTACCTGACAGGAAGATAAGTAATTCCAGTGTGACAAGACAGAGAATCAGAAAAAGGTAATACTCATGGGTTGAGAAGAAGACAGTTTAATAGGACAGAAAGGGAAGGAGGAATAATAATAATAACAACAATAATAGAAATTACAAAACAAGCCCAGCCCTGTCCCAAGCAGTGACAGCCCCATCAGCCAACTCCCCCCAGTTTTACTGCTCAGCATGACTCCACATTGTATGGAATATCCCTTTGGCCAGCTTAGGAAGGTGCCCCGATCTGTCCCCTTCTGTCTCCTTGTATCCCCCCGGCCTCCTCACTGGTGGGACAGGACAAGGAGCTGAAGCACCCTTGTTTCCTTCAGAATACTATAACAATTTTGTGTCTACTTCATATATTGGAAGAATCTTTAAAAGCCTCAGTTCTCGAGTCGGTGAAAATAAGGTCATCTCTAAAACTATTTAGAACCAATTAGTAGGCCTTTTTACTCATATGAGAATTTCACTTATCTATGTCATTTTTCTATGACACTTATTCCTAGAAGCGTTTATAGGGTTATCTTTGCTCTTAATCATGCATTTATGATAGGACAGACTTGTAAATTAATCCACTGCATTAGTAATTTTTGTTGCTCACTTCAAGTCCTGATTTTTGAACATCAGTGAGTAAATTTGAATTGGTAGTAAAATGGTTGCACGTTGCCTTGTACAGCTCATCACGTTTTCTCTATTTTTACTAGAAACTAAACACTGGATGTTTATTAGTGTAATACTTTTTTTGAAATATATACTCAAGTATGGCCACTCATTGTAGTCGTTTCCCTGGTCAGTTTGCTCTGGGTGTCCTGTCTTGTGGGAGCACTGGAGAGTTTGGACAGGATGAACCCAGAAGTCCCTTCAGACCTTAACCATTCTTTGAGTCTGCCTAACACTCCTCTGTGCTGGATAAATGCACCAAACCTTCTTTGCTCTGAGGAGATGGTGTCAGAAATCCATTACGCTCATCCTGAAGTATACAGCTTGGAAGAATGATATTTCACACAGTTCCTGTGACCTCAGACATATGTCAACTGATCCTGGTATAGCTGTACAATACCCCCTCATCCACTCTACTGAAATCAGTCTTTATCACAGGGAATCTGGATCCATCTTACTTAAAGCAGCTTAAAGTAGTTACTCAATGTTTCAGGCAACATTCATGACAGCTGAGTCTCTTTTATTCCTGATTTGTTTTTCCTAGTGTGATAGAAATAACTCTAAATTTTGTCTCCATGTTGTCAACTCTGTGCATATACTTATCTCAATTTGTGCTTGCATTTGTTTTGAGCTTATGCATTTCTTTTGTCTGAACATTCAGAATTTCTGGTGGATTTATAATTACCATCTTATGTAAAATAATCTTAAATATATAAGTCCTTGCTGAGGATTTCAGCCTGGCTGAAAAATGAGAACACTTCATTCCAAGCATAAAAATACATTTTAATTAAGCACTTTAAAGAATATATTTTGATATGTGTGACAGTTTGCAAATATACTGTATTCTCTTAATAGACTGACATATCACAGATAGTGGAGAGGCGAGCTTCTAAGTCTGTTACACATACGTCGTGCAGTGTACTTTAAAATCACAGTTGTACAGTAGAAGAAAGTTAACAATGGAATAAATATGGTGTTACCTGACAAAAGAAACAAAGCATGCTACTTTAGTATTTTACTTTTCTTCCCATGGAGAATGCCTGGAAGGTTTGTAAGGACTATGTATGTTCGAGCTGTCACATTTGGTAGCATGACAGAGGTCCCCAGGTTAAGCCCACAAATAAGCTGTGTATTCACAGAGGTGAACCTTCAACTACATGATCTAACAATACCTACAACAAAGTGGAAAAGCTGGACAGCAATAAACTGATACAAAAAAAAAATTATTGTATCTGTAGCAACAGATAGTAAAAGCTGCAAAGTGAGGCTTCTAGTTAGACATTTTGCAAAAGTGACTTCGCAATGAGGTGAAATTTTACATGGATGCACCTAACATTAAAGAGTCCTAACAATGATTTTATAGAAATTCAAAAGCTATATGAAGAGTGGTTCTCCCACATAGTTATGAACATCTATACAGATTGTCCTCTATTGAGGTTGAACTTTATATCAAATTCTATAGGCATCCATGATACTTTTCTGATTAAGTGAGGCAGTAAAAATCCATTTAGATATTTCCTTATCTACAGCTTTGAAAGGAAATCCTCAAGTGAGTGACATTCTTCTGACCAACTGTATTTCTAATCTAAGACCAAGGTTGTGCTAAGAAAATACAGATTTTAGAGACATGAGCAATATTGCATGCAGTATGCTGAGATGGATTCACACACAGAGATTTGCTAATTGAAGGCTAGAGTAAAGCAAGCAAAGGCGGTGACAGAGCTTTTATTTGAGGTAGAGGCGCTACAGAAAGAGATGTTAGAGATAAGGGGGGAGGGGGGGGGAGGGGCAACCCGCGCAGGGTCTGAGCCTATCTGCGCTCCGGAAGCACCGCCGGAAGCACCACCGAGAGGGAGAGAGCGAGAGGTCGGGTGGACCTGGGCTCCTCCACTCCGCTCACTCAGATGCTCATTCACTGGTTCAGGCTGTGACCAGGCAATCCCACTACAGCTAGGCCTTTAAATATAAAGGGAAAGGCACCTAAAGCACTCTGTGCAGTGCAGCTCACCTCCTGGAGGTTTGGTGACTGAGATAAAGTGCAGCTTGAAAGGAAAAGTCAGAAATAATCCTGTTGAAGGCTTGCCCCATCAAGGCCAGGCTGATGTACTGTGTGCATACAAGTCTGATTTTCCAGAGCAGAAGGATGCTATCAGGCCCCCTGGCAAAAAAAGAGTAAAAAAGATCTCCCTCACTGTAAAAGTGCCACTATCCTAAAGCACCTAAAGTGTATCCGATCTAATAAGTTTAACACAAAAATATGAGTAACTTTGTACTATTTAAGAAAGTTTGCAATGCAAAAAGTAAATACAGTGACCTAAAAAATCCTCTACTTTCTCCAGATTATCCTCCATTACTTCCATATGTAATTAGAAATCAGTAGAGGAACTGCTTAACATTTGTGTGAGGTTTCTTCATTCTGAAGATTCTTCATGTGGTCAGCTTCTGCTTCTGCTTCTTTCAGTTATCGCACAAGGAGAAAGTGAGATTTTCATCTAACCTTCTGCTAGTAACATGCCTCATGTATGTCCTGCATGAATACTCCTGCAATTGATCTTAACAACAATTATTTAATAACATACAGCTGATAGTGGACTAAATATCTGCAGTATATAATATAGTAAAATCTCTGTGAAAGTCAAGTGGTATCTTATCCTGCTATCTGACAAGCAGCTCAGTGCAACTCTTTATGTTGGCTGTGCTTACAAGATAGAGATAATATGTACACTTTGAAAATTTGAAGAGTATCTACAAATGTCCAGGTACCACTTAGGCAATTCCTTAGACCTGTGAAAATGTTTAACTCATGAAAGCACATAATTCATTCTATGATTAGAAGCAAATGTAAAGATAGGGAGTTTAGGCACAAGAGTGCAAGACAAGTTTAGGGCACAAGAGCTCTGCATCCCTAGGTAGAGGAAGTCGGGAAAGGAAAGCTGGAGACCAACATGGCTGAAATGGGACCTGCTGGTCCATCTGGAGAGCAAGAAAATTGACAGGCAGTGGAAACAGGATCAGGTAAACTGGAAGGATTACAGGGATGCTGCTAGGTTGTGTAGGGATGGGATCAGGAAGGCCAAGTCCCATATGGAAATGCACTTGGAAAGGAACAGAAAGGAGGATAAGAAAGGCTTCTACAGTGTTGTGGTTTTGTGGTTTTGATGCCGGTATTCCACATCAGAACATCATGCAGGCAGTGAAGGAGTTAATGCTGTGGGAGCAGCAGAGGGGCGGAGCTGGGCACCGGACGCCAGGCCCCGCTCGGCTCTCGGCGCGCTCTCGGCGGCGGTGAAAAAATTCAGCACGTGTGCTTCCCCTGCCGTTCCTCCCTAACGTAAGCTCCCAGTTTCTGGTTTGGAAACTTTCTCTCTCTCTCTCTCTCTCTCAAAATTGTTCAATTTTATTAGATTTAGTAAAGTTACCGTTCCTTCTCAGATCGTGCCGTTGTTTTTTTTTTACAGACCCATCTATTCCCTCTGTCTCCCCCTCCCCCCAGAGCGCACGGCTCTGCTGGGGCGGCCGCGTGGCCACTGACGGGGCAGTTTTTCTTTCTCTTTTCCCTTTCTCTCTCCCTTCGCGGTTTCCCTTGGGCTACTGTCGCGGATAACACCGTGACATACAGATACATCAACCAGAAAGGAAGGTCCAGGAGAGTGTACTCTTCTAGGTGAGAAATGTAGGCAGACTAGTAACAGGGACAAGGAGAAGGCTGAGGTATTCAACAACATTTTTGCCTCAGTCTTCACTAGAGAGTGCCATTCATATAGCCCTTGAGCAGATGGTTTGGAAGGTGTAGAATGTGGGGACTGGTGGGTCACAAGCGCCTGAGGAACCTGAACATCCCATAAGTCTACAGGTCCTGATGAGATGCATCCAGAGACCTGAGGGAATTTGCTGATGCAGTCACTAAGCCACTCTCAATGAGTGAGAGGCTAGGTGAAGTTCCTGGTGACTGGAAAAAAGGCAATATAGCATCCATTTTTACAGAAAGGTAGAAAAGGTGAACTACTGACATGTTAGCCACACCTCAGATTGCATCTGTCCACCTTTAACTCATGAGATTGTCCTGGTGTGAAACTCATATCTAAGTTAGGAATTTCTGTCCTTAGAAAAATGTAATATTTTGATTGATTCAACCCATTTTTTTTTACTTTTTTTTTTCTTCTGCAAGTAACCAGTTCACAGCATCATGATTTTTTGTTATGATTTTGAAAAAGAAAAAGTTTGGTGCGAAAAGCACTTGTTACAGGATCTATAAGCATATAAGATCCTTTAGCTCAGCTGCAAAACAAATTCAAACTAAATATTAAAAGATAAGTTGACTAAATGCAAAAAATGCATAAGTATGCTTGCATAAGTATGATACAAAAGACATGAACGTAATTACGCTCCTCCCCACATATGTGCACAAGTATGTTTCATCAAAAATTGTCTACTTTAACCTTTACTCTCTCCATAGTTCAGATAACATATTGTCCTGTTACTGAAACTCTTACTTGATCAGCCTGTTTTATTAATGTTTTAACTTCTGGATTCATTTATCAATAAAGAAGCAGCTGCTACAGTCGTATCCTAACATCAGTAAATCCTCGGGATCTGTTAATTGTTCTGTCAAGATAGATTTATCTCTGGAGAGATTCTGGCCTGTTCAGCATATGGCTGTACACTTTCTTCCTGTAAGGCTGGTTAGCTTCTCTTTGTATGCATTTCTTCTACTTTGAAGAGGCTGTGCTGCATCCAGAGTCTGGGAAGAAAGGGAAAATATTCTGAGATCTAGGTTAAGCTCAAATGGACTATTGCAGTATGCACACGCACTCACACTAGCAATTGAACTGTAACAGGAGAAACATCAAAAAGTTTGAGTAACAATGCTAAGTCTGAGTTTTG
The DNA here is from genome assembly GCA_036925125.1 of Oreortyx pictus. NCBI lineage: Eukaryota > Metazoa > Chordata > Aves > Galliformes > Odontophoridae > Oreortyx > Oreortyx pictus. The sequence goes on along the minus strand of JAUPFR010000010.1, from coordinate 26,714,761 downwards.
TTAGCACAGTAGATTTAGTGACACAGACAAAATTACCTTTCCCTTCCCTTCTTCTTTTCCCAGGACCTGCAGACAATGTGTGTGTTTCACAAGTGTGTAGCTGCATAGCTTTCCTTTCCTTTCTCTGTTTTACAATTGATGAATTTGTCTGTGTATCATAGCCCCGATGCACTGCCACAAATGTGTATATGTCTAGCGTAAACATCAAATACTGTTCTCTCTGTTTGTATTATATTCACATCACCATGTGAAATTTTACAGTAACTCTGGCGTATTCTTCATTATGATGTTTTAAAAATTCCTTTCATTTCATTTTTTTTCCGCTCATTTCCTTTTTACACTGACAGAAAATGAACGGGATTTATTTGAGAATGAATTTTTGATTACCAGATAGGATTTTCTGATGACAGAACACATCTTCAATGAAATCATAAAGTAAGCCAGAATAAAAGCACATGAGTATGAAATGTCATAGTTCAGGATAAGGATTTGTAGGCTAAAATTATTCAAACTCCAATAAAACAACCTTCAATTTAGTTGCAGAAATTTCTAAAATTCTCTCCATAGTCTGAATTAGAGCATTTTTCAGAGTTGATGGCTGCTTTGGTCACAGCTAGGACATAGAAAGGAGATGTTTCTGACTGAAGGAAAAGAGCGATGTCTCAGTAATTTTTAAATTTATTTTTTTGGAAGAAGAAAGTAGACAGCGTTATCTAGAAAAAATAAAGATCAATAATTATTAAAGATCAATACTTTTCAGCAGACATAGAAGACAGTGTGTCTGATGGCACTGTTTTCCTCTGCATTCTACAAACATTCAAACCTGAAAGCAAGATTAGAAAAAAAAAAACGATTCCAAATAAATGGGGTTGATGATACTACAGATCTTTCTTTTGCTGTGGTAGTCATTACCACAAGTAACATTTTTTTGTTTGCATTTAAGCACTCACAGAAGTTCAAAAATATTACCAACAAAGTAAAATATTTTTTTTTCACTATGCTTATTTTTATATGTATGATTAATTTGGTTGAATTCTATGAAATAATTGAATTTTACAACTTTTTTTCTATATCACTTCAGCTTGGAACTTGTGAATATAAAATGTGGATTTATCTGTTACGCTTTACTTGTAAAACAAACATTTTTATATGACTGCAGATCTTTACACTGTAATCCTTGGTTGGCTGAGTAACTTCTATCATCAACCTAACTTTATGTAACATAGCAATAATCCAGGGACAACTGTCTTCTTTCTCAAAAAAATGTAGTAGCAGTCTCCTTATGGCTTTTCATAATGGGAATTGTCTGGACTAAATTACTTCCTCTTGTTTTGGTTTTGTCCTCTCAGTTCTTAAACCTGAAAGCTTTATGTAATTTGATATGTGCAGATATTTTAACATATGCCTTGTACTGGATGTGCCTGGAAGGGTTTCAATAGCAGTGGAGCTGATCTCAGTCTCTGTGACAGGAAACCAGGGCCTATCCAATTTTAGATACAGCTGGTTCCAGACAGCCCTGCAGTCACCCCATCACTGCCACCACTGAGGCTACCTGTGATGTTGTATGGGAACTGTTGAATCACGGCCTGAACCACTGATGGATCACCTGAGGTGAGCACTGAGTCAGCTGCAGGAGCAGGAGTGTGACTAAAAGGGGTGGAGTTTGACTCCACCTCTCCCAAGACCCCATTTAAGGGCTGACCACTACCAAGGAAGGATCTCTGGTTGGAGATCCCTCCCTAGTGGAGTTATCGGCAAGCCTTGACCATCTTCAAAGGTGAGCCACTCTTTCCTTATTAATTATCTGCATACCATCTACTTAAGCCCATCAAAAATATACCATCTTTGGAACTATTTCTTTTGGGTGCTATTCTTGGGGGTTATTTGCCCTACAGATGTTCACAGAACTTCTGGGAAAACATGACTAAGAGAGGGCGAGACAGCACAACAATGAGGAAAACATGTGTTAGGCACGGCACTAAAATACTGAGGGGATAAGGAGAAGAAAATAATGAAGACAAAGAAGGATCAGTAGTGTTTCAGACGGTGGATGAGAGCTCTGAACTTTGGTTACAACAACCCATACATTGCTACAGGCCTGGGGCAGAGCAGCTGGAGAGCTGCACAAAGGCAAGGGATCTGGGGGTGCTAGTTGAGAGCTGATTGAACGTGAGCCAGCAGTGTGCCCAGGTGGCTTGTGTCAGAAACAGTGTAGTCAGCGGGACCAGAGAGATGATTGCCTCCTGTATTTGCCACTGGTGAGGCCTTACCTTGAGCACTGTGTTCAATTTTGGGCCTGTCACTACAAGAAAGAGGCCCTGGAGTGCATCCAGAGAAGGGCAATGAATCTGGTGAATGGTCTGGAGCACAAGTCATGAGGAGCAGCTGAGGGAACTGCGATTGTTTAGTCTGGAGAAGAGGAGGCCCGGGGGAGATCTTATTGCTCTCTGCAGCTACCTGAAGGGGGGTTGTCGTGAGGTGGGGATCAGCCTCTTCTTTCAGATGGATGGCTAGTGATACGACGAGATGTAATGACCTTAAGCTGTGCCAGGGGAGGTTCAGGTTGAATAAAAAGAACAATTTTGCCTCAGAAAAAGTGGTCACACTTTGGAACAGGCTGCACAGGGAGGTTATCGCCTCACTATCCATTGAGGTTTTCAAGGAAAGAGAAGGTGTGTCACTTGGGGGAAAGTTTAGTGGGCATGGGGGGGATGGACTGACAGTTGGAATAGAAGATCTTAGATGTTTTTTCCAACCTTAATGATGCTATGCCTTCCTGCAGCCTGTGGAGAGACCAAAGTGGACTGGGTGTCTGTACTGCAACCTGTAGAGAACCTCAAGGAAATGTCAGCCAGTGGAGGACATGCACTGGTATGGGGGAAAAGTGTTAGGAGTAAGAAGCCACAGAAAGTAGGTCAACTGCAGTGCCCATTTCCTATCCCTGGTGACTTCTGGAGGAGGATGAGGCAGAGGAGTTGACAGTATGGAATTCCGTGTGGAATTCTGTGGAATTCTCAGCACCTGACTCTATTTTAATTGTCAATCAATTAAACTAAGTTAATTTTCCACAAGTTAAGTCTGTTTTGCCTGTGTCAATAACTGATCTTGATATTATTTCAGCCCATCAGCTTTTTCCTCTTACCTCCTCCACAGTCTGTCCTATTGTGGAGTTGGGAGCAGGGTGAGATAAGCTGAAGGTCCAAACACTGCAACTGTGGCTAAATAATATTACTTAAAAGTTTCAAATATTTTATATCTATTTTTATGAAATAAATTCTAGAGTATGCTTCTCTGGCCTGTATTAATCCTACTGTGTAAGACACTTGATGCATAAGCATAACTCTTTCCAGTTAAATACTAGATCTCTGAAAAGACAACAGACTAACTGAGTCTCTTATTCTAACACATGCTGCAAACATTGGAAAACATAGATGTCTAACATAAAAGTACGAAACAAATGAAAGCATCTGAATTTGTTTTTAATATAAGCTTCATACCATCTAGACACGACAAAGCAACACAAGCAAAATTCTTGCACAGGCTGTCAGTTTGCTTTATATCTGAATTTTCAATATTTTCTCCTCCTTCTGTGAAGTTATTAACTTTCTCCAGAAACTAGAACATACCAACCTGTATAATGCAGCTAAACCCATGTGATGAGAGAAAAAAGAAAAGAAAAAAGCTGTCACATGCACATTCATTTGCACAATTCTTTTAACAGGTAAAAATTCAAGATGGAATTGTCTAGACAAATGTTACTGCTGGCATCTTTGAATTCTTGCATTCACAAATTGCCTTTAGGATATCGTATGCTAGTTAGAACTGATTTGCATGTCACTGACATTGCTTTAGAAAAAAAGAAGTAAAATGGTAAAGTGAATGAAGTCACACTGCTGGAGTGTGAAGTTAGCCAACCCAAAGCAGAAAAATAAAATGAAACTCACCACAATCAAAATAAATAAACAACGACAAAGAAAGTAATTTCTAGAATAGTTTCTTTATTAGCAGAATATCTTTACTTGCTTGGGAATTTAAAGTGACTTTAGGTTAGTTATGTTTTTAATCTAGTGAAAGCAGTGTGTTTTGTTCAAAAATGGTGTAATCTCCAGTACGTGAGGTTCAGTGTCACGGTAATGTTGCTTCCATTATGTTCTTTCCATGATCCGTTCGGTAAGTTCAACACCTGTTGTACACTTATAACTGTGTTTATAGAACACAAGGATACTTTATGGGATAAGGAGTTAATCATCATGATGATGCTACTTGTCACAGTGAAGATACTGAAGCCTGGTTCTTAATGAGTACTCTCATTCTTCTGGATCTCTTTATGGGGCAGGCTCTGGGAAGAGAAAAAATCAAACCCACTGATAGAATTAATCCTGATAATGCTTTACTTTATGGTTGCTTTACTCCCCCATAGCTCTGAAAATGAAGTATTGTGCTTTTTTTGTTTGAGTATAAGCTTCTTTTCACCATCTGTGAAAAGAAAGACTCACTACCTGGCAATCACAGCTCTTTTAGTATTAGCTTACATTTCTTTTTGTTAAATAAATACATTGAGACTAAACAAGCATAAAGATGACACTTAAGTAAGGATTTGCTCCATTTAAGCCAAGCTTATAAGCTCTAAGAACATTTGAATTTTTATGTTGCAGTTTATTGCAGTGGTGCCATTTGGGCTGTTAAAGTTATTTCAACATTTCCATTACCAAGATCCTGTTATCTGAAACTGTCAATTCAGACAAAGAAACCCTCTAAAAATAAAGAAAGAAATAAAAAATCCACTGTTTTGGACTGAAATCTAATTTCCCTCTGCAGCAACATGGTTGACTACAATGAAGTCAAAATCAGAATGTTCAGAAGCTCCCAGTCTCTGCCTGTTTTCTAGCATTTTTGAATCTCAAGCGCAGAACCTGTCATTCTCCTTTGTTGAATGTCATGCCATTACTGTTTGCTCCAGTGTATCTACATTGCTCTGCAAGGCCTCTTGACAGAGTCAATAGCTCCTCCCAGTGCAGTATCATTAGCTAACTTGCTAAGAAAGCATTTAGCTCCTGCATGCAGACCATTCATAAATTCCTGTTAGATCTCAGTCTGCTGCATATTCACAGATTTCAACCATGAACTAAGGAAAAGCTGAAGAACGTGAACTGGAATATTTTTTTGTCATTTATTAATATATGATGAATGAATCTGCCATTTTAATTGTAGCTTGATTATCATCATATTGAGGAATTAAAATAAGAATTTCAACTGACAAATGATAGTGATTTTAGACCAGATCTCTTACTTCTGTAAGATAAAAGTAAAATCTTAAATCCAATATGTGTATTGCACAGTTTTAATTTCTTCTTAGACTACACCTTAATTTTTTTAGGTGACCAGAGTGATTCTTACTCGAGGGATTTACAATAAAAGTATAGCTTAATTCATTGTAATATCTAGATGTATCTGTACTAACTGTTCTCTGACAGATATATGGAATATGAGGAGCTGATGGTAATCCATCTTTATTACAAATAGATATAGCAAGTGAGCGGAGCTATGCCAGGATCTGGATATACAAACTAAAGTGGTATTTAAAATGTACTGAGCAAACTTCTGTGCCTAGCTGATTAATGTTTTCAGAAATTGAGTATTTTTAAATACTTTGAATTACTAAAATAATACTCATGCTCATACTTTTTTTTTAATTGGAATAGCAGAATAATAGCTAAAAAAATGAAAAACTGAATGCTACCCAGATTTTACTTGACAACATTACCACACCAGTCAATGTTCCTGAACACACTGCTGATTGTAATGTTTGTTGTTTTACAACCAATGATTAATCCTAACGCTTTCTGTATTTGTTAACTTCAGTGAGGAATAAAGAGCAAAGAGTGCACAAGGATCTATATATAGATTGCATTATATTTCTGCCTCTAAACAAACTGGAAATGACTTGAAATAAGCATAGCTACAAACTTCATTCTCCCATTGCTTGCTCCGTTTACATAAAACAGAGTTTCAAAGGAATTGTAGCTCAGAAGAGACTTATGGTACTTTCTCCCTGCCATATGCAGTTATTTGTTAGTGTTCTTCAGGTAGGTCTGGAGGCAGATGGGTAGTGAAGGCAAACAGAATGTTTTAAAGACTGCTTCTTGCTGCCATACAAAATAGGAGTATGGAAATAGTATGAGTTGGGCTAGTTTAATAGGTAGTCTTACTTTTTTCCTAGGACAAAAATACAATAATTTTAATAGTATGCATAGTAAATTGTTTCTTATCAATATTCAAGCTGTAATGTAATTTTTATTTTCTGTATTGCTAACCTACTCTTTAGACATGTTTGAGAAATCAGGTGATATGCTGCTTTATATTTGTGTATATTTTACATTGAAACTCATAATTGCACAGCAAATTCTTTTTGGTTGTCAAGTTCTGTTTGTCTGTTCCTTTTTTTCCTGGATGTGTGATTGATGGTGTTTGTTCCATGTGATAGATGGCATTTGTGTTAAATGAATCCTGACATTGTGCTGGATGGATACTGGAAGTAGAAGCATCAGACATGCTTTTCTGTAGTAGCAAAAACATAGAAGTTAATTGTTTAGGTGTTGATCCCAGTTGTTCTGGTGTACAATCCATAATCTCATTAAAAGAGAACACAATATTCCATATACTGTTTTATCAGAATAGCATAAACTCATTGCCTCCTCTTTCATTTTTCTGGGCTGAAGTGTAAACAATAGATTTTCTATTTAATTTTTGAAGAGTCATACAGAGTAATTGAACCTCGATGGCATTATCTCATTGTTATCCAGTGAAATGGGAGTGTATTATGCTGGAGACAGCTCTGCTTTATTTTATTGTCAGAAGTCAATTTTATTTTATTTTACTTTTTATTTAAAACTTCCTGAACAACTGAAAAAATGAACAGCTCCAGATTTTATTGCAGAACAATCTTAATGCCTATTCCTGTTCAGAGAACATATGCTAGATACAAGCAGGTCAGGTCACAGCACTGAAGAGGAAAAAATAATTGTTCTGTATGGTATTTTATTGCATTTTTTCCTCTGTATTTGAGAGGAAGGTATTTAACTACCGTGTTAAAAGAGAACTAACAAAATATTTTACAATATTTACAGTATCAGAGAATCACAGAATGGCTTGAGTTAGGAATGAGCTCAAAGGTCACTGAGTACCAACCCACGGCCATGAGCAGTATTGCTGACCACTAGATCATCTTGCACAGGGCCTTGAACATAGATAGGGTTAGAACTTTTCCCAGAATCTGTTCCAGTGTCTCATCACTCTGAGCAAAAATTTTCCTTCTGACAGCTGACCTAAATCTCTCAAGTTTAAAATCATTCCCCTTTGACCAATCACTATTGAACTATGTCAAAAGTCAATCTGCCTCCTGCTTGTAAGATCCCTTTAAATACTGAATGTTATCAGTGGAATCTTCTTGGAGCCTTTTCCAGGCTGAACAAGCCCAGCTCCCTTAACTTTTCTTCATAGGAGAGGTGCTCCAGACCTCCAATCATCTTCATGACTGTCCTCTAGACCCACTCCAACACCTTCACATTCTTCCTGTACTGGGAGCTCCAGTCCTGGATGCAGTACTCCAGATGGGGCCTCATGACAGCAGAAAGAGACAATCCATTCCCATTCTCTTCTGGCCACCTCTCTTTTGGTGCAGCCCGGGACACACTTGGCCTTCCATCTTCTCTCCACAGATCCTAATAAATAGTCTTGTCATTTGCTTTGAAGTAATTTCTGTCATTTGTTCTGCCAGTAGTAGAATGAAAATTGATCTCATAAATAGGCACTGAATATTCTGCAAAGGAGAAAAGATGTGGTATGCATATTTGTGCAAGAATAACAGTATTTTTCAGGGTAGGCTTTTGGTGGTGGTTGGGGTCTATTTCTGTCCTTTGTTCTTGACTAAGTAGCATTCATGTTTAAGAAATAAAGGGCATTGTTCTATTGATTTATTCTTAGATTGAACTACTTGTGTTTTTCATATGTCTCATAAGAAGTTGTACAGAAAATACTGTCCTCTGAGTACATATGATGCACCTGTCACATTTCTGCTCGCTGCAGCAGGTAGCGCTTCACAAAAGCTACCATAAAACCGTGTTTGTTATTTCAAGCCTCCCATGGGATAGATTAAGAGGCCTCCCATGGGATAGATTAAGAGTCGTGACAGCTACTTGTGGAGTGCCCAGCAATTGTGGCATCTACACACTTAATCCTCATGGTCATTATCCGTGAAATGAGGCAGTGGGAGGCTCAGTAAGGCAGCAGCATCACTTCTTCCAACACTTCTAGAAGTAAGGCTGAAAAATACTTGCAAAGGCAAAAAAAAAAAAAAAAAGAAATTGAACACAAAGGGTGAATTAGAAATTAAACTGGTACTTTTCAGTCATGAATTACAAACCTAGGACAATGTGCAAGAGAGGCATATGCATCAAAACAAGCTTATTTTTGAACCGGTATTCAGATATTTTTAAACATATTTGCTGAAGTTCACAGTCCTCAATTCATTTTAGCCCACTGTAAATAATTTACTACCTACCAAATTATTCAATTTGACCTTTAAGTCCTTTTTTACTGCCCTAAGGCTTAAATTCAAATCCATGAGTACGACATTCTAAAAAACAGTGCAAAATAACAATGGTGACAGTAAATGAGAGGTGAGGTAATTGATTCACTGTAATTAATTCACTATTATCCAGTTTGAAGATCTTGGAGAAAGTCTTCTGAAGTCCAGATTTAGTTTTGTTATTTCCTTTCACATAACAAAACTATTTATCTCATATTTGCAGGTAAGCAGCAGTCTGAAATTGATGTCTGACTTCTCAAAGAGTCTGAGCAATACATGGAAGTGTGCTAGTGTGATTTTCTGTTGGAGAACAAACTCAGGCATTTCTGTGTACATGTTAGTGACCCTATTGTTTACAGTATTTGTTTCCTTTTCAGTATTTCAGACATTAATTTCATTCACTATCAGTAATACCTTGACCTCAGCCCCAGGTTGGCAAAGCTACAGTCCCAAAGCCTTCAGTGTGGTGAGTTCTGAATAGCTGGATGAGCTATTCAGGGCACACTTCTCAATTGAGAAAATGAACCCGAAAATGAAAATGAGATTTCTGCTGTTGTGGTGCAGTTAACCAGCTCACTGAGGAGGCCAAGAAAGAAATGAGCAAACAGAAGCTGAAGAACTCAATATTGGACAAACAGAGACTTGTTAGAAACTTAAAATAACATTAAATTTAGAATCATATCACTCTGCTGAAAGTCAAACCAGGTGCTATGATCCAGTTCCAGTAAGAGTAACTATTATTCCAATTTTGTTTTTAAGACTTAAGCAACAATTATTCTATGTATCAATTTCTTAACATAGATTATGAAAGAAACATAGTTAATAACATTTTTGTGTCAATTTCAGTGTTTTTTTTTTTGTAATTGTTATAATTTCTTTGGGAATGTTTTAATAGATTGCATGGGGTATATCAGTGAATTTGAAATCATCTGATATCAATGTAAAAGAATGGTATACATGATAATTCTATATCTCAATCATGAAAACATTCGGATAAGAAAAAGAAAAAAACATATGTAATATTAAACTGAAGTAATTCAACCATAACCCTTTTGCTTTTACTTCAAGTATAGTTCTTGCTCCTCTGGGAAACAACAACTAGTGTAATTTGCTTTTAATTTCATAAAATGTGATAGCAACAGTATCTCCAAGCCTTAAAAAGATTTATCATACTGGAGAAAAATATCTCGGAGCATTAAACTGAAAACACTTTTAACAGATAGTCCTGTAGTACAAAGTTGATTCAAGTTATATAGGAAAAGTCTTCTCGGCATTACATTCTGCTTTGATAAAACTTTTCCTTTAATTAAGTCATCAGTCATTCTATTAAGGAAAACAATTTGCTTAATACTGAGGAAAAAATACTGTCAGAGAGTATTTGTATAGCATGGAACCTTAAGCCTCTTGAGAATAAAAATCAATTTTTACTAGAGTATTCTTCTTTTGATGTCTCACTGCGGGAAGAAAGTGCTCACGAAACCTTTTTGTTGAGCTCTGAATTCAGCCCAGTGGCAGTTTTTGTATGGTCTGGGTCAAACAAACAAACAACGAAAACCCACTGGAGGGTCATAAGAAGTACTAAAGATAACATCCTGCAGCAACGGTACTGTCAGAGGGGCACTCAAATCCTTTCAGTACGGAAAGACAAAGGGAGAGGCACAGAGCAGTGGAGTGATCAAAGCAAACTGCAATTGCTGAGGAAGTGCAAATGTTCGGACATTCAGCTGCTTTGTCCGATCCTTCACTGCTTGCAAAGACCTCTTTTTGACCAGTCCGTTTCAGACATTGTTTAGAAGTGTGGTCTCTGCGTCGCCTACATTTCTTCTGGGGCTTTGAGTCAGCCTGTGACAAACTGAAGATCATGAAGTCTTAGTATCAAATTATTATTATTTACTGTTAAAAAAGAATAGAGTTATTTTTTTTCCCCACGCGGTTACCACTGAAAATGACTTTTTTTTTTTTTTTTGTGGTGTCTTTTATTTTGTTTTACCCAAGGTTCTTCCTCCTGATTCAGCTTAGATGCCTCTTGATGGCAGTTTTTGTGCGCGGGTGGAAACCTTTTATCTGCTGTCTTTTCTCTTAAACACCTTTCCTACAGATAACCACTTCCGTTTGTTAACATACTATGTTGGAGGTGAAAGGAATCTACTTAAGATTCACAGCTAAGTATTCATTTTAGCATTCTTCACACATAGGTAATCCTGCGCCGACATGTATTATTTCTGTCATATGCTCCCATTCATGGTAGGAACATGCAAGGAGCTTGCATCCAAATATTTTTGCCATGTTTTTAAGTGTTGGCTAAGGAAACCTACTCAATACATTTAGAGTCACTGCATGTGAAATTCATTTGTCTGTCATCTGAAATTTGGGAAGAAAATTCTCTAACCCCAGTGTGGTGTTAGAAAGAGACATTACTTTATTCCTTATGACATGTACCACGTGAGTTGACAAATCAAGCACACACTCTCAGAGTTCTACATTTAAACAGTTAAGACATGCATGTGCAATACATTTGCATACATATTCATTATTTTCCAAGAACTTATTAATGAGCTACTGTCCCTTGGGACGTGTGTGGTAGGGGTCTCTGGTGATCTTAGACCACCTAGTTTTACCCTATTTTTTTCCATCATCAGCTTCATCACAGTGACTTTGGGCTGATCTTTACCTGTTTTTCCCCAATTTGGCAAGATTCCATTGCTTGTTATGCTGTAATGAGAAAATTTCTATCTTGGTGCTCTAGAATCCAAAACAATATAAGAAAAAAGTCCTTGTACCTGGTGGATGCAAAGATAAAAGTAGTTCATTGTGAATCCAGTGCTTCTGTGAAGGTACATCAAGAAAAACAAAGCTATTCAGACATTAAGCAAAGCCAAAGTGGGAAGTTTTAGAACCAGCACTCACTGATTCTTTTTGCCAAACTAATATACTAATTAGTATATGTGATTCTCAGTTTTATGCAGTTATTTTAGGATGTCTACCAAGATCATACAGTAAAACTGCTGTTGTTTGTTTGTTTGTTTGTTTTTTAAGAACTTAAGTTTCAGCTTTTCAAAAAAGTGTTTATTTTACAATGGAGGGAAATGCATTACTCTTATTGTGAAAAACACGTAGTTTCCTACAATGAAGATGTACTGTCATCAGCAGAGACACAGAGTTCCCTACATTCAGTAGTGAGGCGCTGTTTTTATTTGAGAGATGTACGCTAGGAACTGTACACTAGAACACTCTAGGAAAGAGTGAAACATTTGGCTGCAGTTTGGCAATGCATGTAGATGGAAATAAATTATGCTCAACAACAATACACATCGCTATAGACAAGTTTTAAGATTAAGCACAGCTGCGGTCACTAAATTACTGCTGTGGAGTTTCTACGTTTGGACTGTGAAATAACAGTCAGTAAGGTGGAAGGCAGCTGTTTGGAACTAGTTTAATATTTATTTCAAAAAATAGAAAATAATTAATTCAGAAGCACTGTTTTCTTTCACATCTTAAATTTGGTTGTTCTGGTATATGAATTATCTTTATTGCCAGTATGTGTTTCTCTGTCATGAAGGCAATTTGTTTATACAGAGTCTGAAGAGTATCAGCTAGAAATACTTCTAGCTGTTCCAAGCAGACATTTTAACCTTTCTTCTAGCACTGCTTTAAACCAATATGACATTAGCACTGTTTAAAACATTACTAATGATTGCAAAACTAATAGAGAAGCATATCTAAAACGCATCCAATTATAAAACAACATAGAATGTTAGAATCATAGGGGTTGGAAGGGACCTCGAGATCATCAAGTCCAACATACTTAGTACACAGTCCTAATACTCCACACAATGTGGTAGATGAATCACGATCTCCCAAAGTACAAACTGAGCAACTCCTGCATGCTTGAGAACTTGGTTTCCTTTCATTGTGTTCTGTTTTTTTTTTTTTTTTTTTTCTCCCTCTGAACCTGAGTTATTATAGAGGATGTTATACAAATGAGATAGAGATGTGGCTTATTTCTGCAGCTGAATCGCTTGTAACAATTTAAGCCTCAACTACAAAAATGTTGTGTAATGAGGTTTCTGATGTTGAAAACGGTTTCAGTAATGCTAGAAGATACATAGTCATTCTGCATTTATGCTGAAGAGGAAATTAAAATAGTAACTGCTCACCAGATGCAATTTGTGACAGAGGAACAATGTGGCATGAAGTTCAAGAAAGCATGGCTGCAGAATGGGTTGAAGTGACTGGGATCTGTACGGCCAGAAACAGAATATGTAAGGGAGAGAAGATTCCTTTGCTGATAAGACTAGAAACAGCACCTTTTGTTTCTTAGCAACCAAGGAATGTGGTGCCCAGGGACCATCTCAACAGTCAAGCTGAGATGGAGGATTAACCCAATGGTAAGCAAAGGGGTTTTGTGCACACACAGAATCAGTATTGGCTAAAGGAAATGGGTCATTTAATTTGCCTCGGGGGATGCAATAATTCCCCAGCAGTTTGATGTCAGAAGTGGTGATGCTGCTCGTTGTATTCCATGTGCCACAAGTAGGGTGCATGACTGGAAAAAAATAGGAGCAATTAATCTGCCCAAATCTCCCATCTTAATTGGTCTGTACCTGTGCCAAGCCAGAAATGCAGTTTGCAGGACTGGATTTCTTTGACCTGGACAAGTTACCTTTCTTTGAGGATAATAAGCTGAAATAAAAACTTGATTTTGTGGGACAAGGAGAAGAACTATAGCTAGCAGAAATCTAGTATCTCTAGCTTATAGGACAATAATGCAAAAATGAAAGAACAAGTTGTAAAGGCAGAAGAATAAAAGTTTAGCTGTCTGTGTTCACGTTTGATGTCAGTCCTGGATGCAGTCACTACTGACAGCTGTGCCCCCAAGCCTGGGCAGAAACCCTGAGACCAAAGGCAGTAGGTGGACTCCATCGGTTGTGAAGGAGAGGCCTGGGCTGGCTGGCTGGAGGAGGAGTTAGTGCTGCTGACATTCTTTAACTTTGTAGCTTAGCCAGCAGGACCTGTTCAAGTTGAGTATTGTTGAAATTATTCTAGGAAATATTTATCTTCTAGACACCCATATGGGACCTACAGTGGCAAATCTGTGGGTTAGTTGGAACAATTAGATCAAAAGACATTTAGTGAATATTAAAAGGGCAGCAGGAGGTGTAAATGGCTGCAACTGCAGGCTTAGTGACTGAAATCTGTAATTTGGAGGATGAGAAGAGGTGCTTATCAAAGAATGAGGGAGACCTCCTGGAAGTAATAAATCATTCCTACCTATCAAACTGATAAATCAACTTAGTAAACTTGCAGGAGGAAATTCAAGAGATTGAATGTCCTGTTTTTGAAGATAAGATGGCAAAACAGATACCTCAGCTCAACATAACATCAGTGGGAACCAGTTTGGACTACCCCCCCTTAAAAGGTTCAAAATTTACAGCAAAAATGACTATTAGCCTTAATCCCATGACCACCAGAGATGTTAATCACTTACTGGAATTTCTGCATGTCCTTGGAATGAAATGAAGTTGTTTCTCTCTTTGGTGTGTGTTAGGAAGGAGATATTTCCTCTGTACCCAGTGCCATTATAAAGATACCTGCTTTCTAACCTCACATGAGTTACAGCATTTGATTTTGCACACCATGGGGTTGCCCAAGCTCCTGTGATGTGCCCAGGGACTTCTACCTAGTTGATATTTTTGAGAAGATAATAAAAGAGACTACTGTCTTGAAAATCTTCTAGCCTGGGTTCATGCTGTAGCTCACTTGATTGTATCACACTGATCATACTACAACAGCCCAAAAGACGGGAAGCACCCTTTAGAGAACCTTCATTGCTGCAAACTGCAGACAAAATGACCTTGGGAGTACAGCAAGAATATAAGATTAACCTGCTTTTCCTCTTGTTGCTCATTCAGCAGTCCATGTCAGAGAAGAATCACAGCAACACAATGGGGTTTATGTGCTCTTTTTTTTTCTTTTTTTTTTTTTTTTCTTGTGTACATATTTTTAAGTTATTTGTTTCTTATTGGATCTTTGGAATAGGATGAAAATAATGGAATGCCTTAGTGAAGTCACTGAGTCATCATTAAATGCTGGTATTTCTGAAGATACATTGCAAAAAAATTGTAAGTGTTGATAATCGTCTATACTTCCTTAACATTGATGGACACCAAATATTGGATGTGGGTACAGTGAGGTGGTGGCTATTGCTTTTTAGAAGTGGCAGAAGTGGCTGTGGGTCACCTCCACTGATGCAGATATCCATATGCATGGCACATAAGGGCTCTTATTCATCTCCAGTGAAAATGCATTACTAATGGTTGTGACTGTGTTGAAAAAATAGCATTTTGTAGCCAAGGACTTGCTCTAACAAATGGTGCTATTGTGTTGTTTGTATCTATTGTACTTTCCATGGAAATAAATAGGAGGCATCAGTTTTGGAGCAACCTACGTAACTGCTCACCAACAGCAACTCATGAGTGATGGAAGCAGAACAGCTCCATGTAGAGGAGATTTTGCCAGCTTGGGCCTTATTTCAGAAGCACATAAGGTGGTCCAGTGCATTTTGTTATTATTTTTTTTAATTCTTTTCAACATTCATGGATTATATTATACAAATGACAGCTCATGTACTTTTTTTTTTAATCCATTTTAATTAGATCATTAATTACCTGTTCACACTAAAGTCTATAGCCACAGAGGGTAAAACAATGATTATTTTTAAACCCTTGATAATGGGTTTAAACTAGGCAGAAAGAATTATTGCCCAAGTCCAGTTAGCTACAGTCCTCATGACATATTATGCACATATTACCACGCAGTGTTCTGCATTTAAGAGACTGGGATTGCTACAGCGGGGCTTTCATGCAGTAATTCAGCCAAACTGTTACTGTGAGAGAAGTCAACAAAGAGCAAATCAGCAAAAAACTAAATAAAATTTTCAACTATAAAAGTAGTTTTCCTCCCCCCGTTCAATGAATTTCTTCACATCTCTTTCATGCAAACAGATGGCATTTAACTGCAGCTATCAGGTGTTAAATTCACAGCATGGAGCTGAAATTCTTGATATGACATGTATTGCATAGATTTCACAGGCAAATAAATTACAAAATGTGAAGTCACCCTGAATTTTTCACGTTAATGAGTGACTACAAGCTTCACAACTTAGCTGCTGGGAATAAATCTTCCACTGCCAATTTTTATCTCTTTGATAAGAAATGTCTTCCATGCAGCTTTCAAGAACCTAGCAATAATTCAATTTGTTATATAAATAATACATGATAAACACTTTTAATGCTATACATACCTCTGCATGGGCATAAGAGATCTTATGAAGGTTGTATAGTGTGTTTTCTAAATTCAGTTGTAGTTTAAAAATATATGCACAAACATTAATGTTAACTACTGCCAAACTACTGTTTAAGTCTCTTTAAAAACATTTATTTTACTGTATTATTATTAATCAAGTGATTTCAATATTCTTGCTTGCTGACTTGAGAATCTTTTCCACTTCCACTTTGATTCTGGACTTCATTCTGTTGTTTTTTTCTCAACCTGCCTGTGAAGTGTAGAAAATATCCACATGAGATTAGATGATAGGCATAATGTACTGGAACATCCAGAAATATTAAGGAGTACAGATGTGTGCACAGCCTTTGTTTGTCACATGTTCACAATTAAACCAATCGATTGTAGATGTTAGAAGAAATGCCAAAGAACATGAAGAAATACCTCACTGTTACAAGCTTTTTAAGATAATTACTAAAGATCAACAGAAAATTCTTCACTGAGTTTTCCCAAATATTCTAAGATAATCTTCATGAGGTCAAGTTGACGTAAAATTTCTTATGTATCTAGACACTGGGCCCTGTGTTTTGATTGTTGTTACTTCTTTTGTTTTGTTTGATTGGATTTTATATTCATTATTTTATTTCCCCATTCAAAGTTGAGATATGTGCTCTTGATTTATCAGTTTGGCCAACTATGTTGAAGATCTTGATACTTTAGGAAAAAGTGATTTAAGAATTAATTCAGTATTTTGGCCTTCTTTGTTACATTTGCTACTACCTTGCCTTTAAACTCAATTTGATATTTTTATTTCAATCAACACTTTATACTGTTTCTCCTGTGGTTCACTGATGATTTATTTCTCCTTTATTGCAGAGATCCTTTTATCTGCGTCTCAGGTTTTGCCTTCAGTAATTTTTTTTTCTTATTCCCCCATATACTCATTTTATTCTTTTATCAACATCCTTGGGAGTTAGGACTAGCCTACATTTTCTCTTCACCTCTGCCAGACATTTGAGGACATTGAAGAGATTATTTAGCATATGAATTGCATACTACCAATGTTTTCATTTCTTAACAGCACAGGTGAGATCTTCTTGTGTCTAGTGATTTGTATATCTTTGGGAAGTGGTACTTTGAAGCTTCTTCAGATCTAGTGTTTGACTGGTGCCATACTACGTAGCAAAAAGGTTTTTAACAATTCAGAACAAATCAAACATATTGAATGTTGTGAAAATTTTGTATTTGTAATATTTTTTGTATAGAAGGGATATTTGGACAAAAAAAAAAAAAACAGCAGGCATGCCTCTGCATTCTTACATGCATGGTCAGATTTACGTCTTTAGATTCTTAGGAAATTTCCAAAGACATATTAAAGTGAAGGATAAGTTTTCAGAATTCTCAGCTTTCTTTTTCTGGACTGAAAATGACACTCACCAAGGAGCTCCAAGAGACAATGGCACCAGGGGGAACACACATCATTGCCTGCCCAGCTGCTCTCAGGCCCAATTAATCACAGAACTACAGAATCACAGGGATTGGGAGAGACCTATGGAGGTCACCTAGTCCTAGTCCAATCCCTTGCAACCCCTAGAGCAGGCTGCACAGGAAAAGTGTCAAGATGGATTTTGAATATCTCCAGAGAAGCAAACTACACAGCCCCTCTGGGCAGCCTGTTCCAGTGCTCTGTCACCTTCAAAATAAATACTTTCTCATGTTTTTATGGAAT
Source organism: Oreortyx pictus (assembly GCA_036925125.1). Taxonomy (NCBI): domain Eukaryota; kingdom Metazoa; phylum Chordata; class Aves; order Galliformes; family Odontophoridae; genus Oreortyx; species Oreortyx pictus. The sequence continues at coordinate 26,697,161 of JAUPFR010000010.1, read as the reverse complement.
TTCCTTCATTCCAGTTCTTGCCCATTGGCCCTTGTCCTGTCACTGGGCACAACTGAAAAGAACCTGGCCTCATCCACTTGACACGTGTTCTTTAGATATTTATAAGATTAATTAATATTTAGATTGATAATATTTACGGATATTTATGGATAAGGAAATTCAAGGTGCAGATGGAACTGAACTTGGTGAAGGATGTGATAAATAACAAGAAGGGATTCTGCAAATATATTGGTGCAAAGAGACAGGCCAAGGAGAGTGTACCCCCTCTGAAAAATGAGAAGGGGGAACTGTCCACAGCAGACATGGAAGAGGACGATATACTCAACATCTTCTTTGCCTCAGTCTTCACTGCCAGTCAGGCTTCCCACATCTCACATTCTTGAATCTCTAGAAAGATGTCAGAGGAAGTAAAATCCTTCCTCTGTAAGAGAAGAACAAGTCTGAAACCACCTAATGAGGCAGAATGTGTGCAGGTCTATGGGGCTGGACAACATGCACCCCCATGCCCTGAAGGAACTGGCTAATGTGATTGTCAGGCTGCTCTCCATCATATTAAAAAAATGGCTGTCAAGTGAAGTCCCCAGTGACTGGAAAAAATAAAAACATCTCTCCCATTTTTAAGAAAGTGAGAAGGGAAGAGCTGGGGGACTTCAGGGTGGTGAGCCTTACTTCTATTCTTGGGAATATCATGGAACAGATTCTCCTGAATAATGTGTTAGAACACATGAGGGACAAGCAGGTGCCCTGAGGCAGCCAGCACGGCTTCACTAAGGGCAGACTATGCCTGACAAACTTGATGGCCTTCTAAAATAGAGTAACAGTATTGGTGGATAAAGGAAGAGCAATTGATGTAATCTACGTGGACTTGTGAAAGATATTTGACATGGTCCCACATCACATCATCATCACTAAACTAGATAAGGAACTGGTAGGAAGGTCACAGCCACGGGGTTGTGGTAAATGGCTCTATGTCCAGGTGCAGCCTGGTAAGAAGTGGTGTCCTCCACATGTTCATCATAGGACAGGTTGCTCTTCAGCATCTTTATCAAGTACATAGACAGTGGAACTGAGTGCATCCCCAGCAAGTTTGTAGCCAACACCAATCTGAGTGGTGCAGCTGACACAACAGCATGAATAAATGCTACCCAAAGGGGCCTGGACAGGTTTGAAAACTGGGCCCACAAGAATCTAATGAGGATTGATAATGCCAAGTGCCAGGTGTTACACTTGCATTGGAGTTATCACAGATGTTTATATGCTGGGAGAAGAACTTCTTGAGAGCAGCCTGGCAGAAAAAGACTTAGGGGTTCTGGTGAATGAAAACCTTAATGCAAGGCAACAGTGGGCTGCTCCGTAACAGTTGTGGCCAGCAGGGTGGCAGAGGTGATTGCTCCTCTCTACTCTGCTCTTGTGACACCGCATCTGGAGTACTGTGTTCAGGGCTGGGGCCACCAGCAGAAAAAGGATACAGAGGTGCTGGAGTTGGTCCAGAGGAAGGCCATGAAGATGATCAGAGGGCTGGAGCACTCCTATGAAGAAAGGTTAAGGGAGTTGGGCTTGTTTAGACTGGAGAAGAGAAGGCTCCAGGGAGACCTCACTGAGGCCTTTCAGTACTCAAAGGAAGCTTGTAAACAGAAGAGTATTTATATCAGGAAGACTGACATTTTGTGTGTCTTGATAATGATAGGAAAAAGGGGAACAGTTTTAAACTAAAATAAGGGAGATTTAGATTAGTTACTACAAGGAAATTTCTCACTCAGAGGTGAGGTGATGGCACAGGCTGCTCAAAGAAATTGTGGATGCCCCATCCCTGCAAGCCAGGCTAGATGGGGTCTTGGGCAGCCTAATTTAGCAGTTTGGCAACCAGTCTCTGGCAGGGGGGTTGAACCTGGATAACCTGTAAGATCCCATCCAACCCAAACCATTCTATGGTCCTATACTCTTCTAGTCATGAAAAAGCATGTCTGAAAAAGATCGCAGGGTGTTATGTTCATTCCTTTCCTGAGGTCTGTTCTGTGTACCTGACTTTGGACAAATTCAATATATTCAGTAAGAGGGAGTCAGTATTAGGTAATTTTTCTCCTGGTTTATTTCCTTCTCTGTTTTTTCCTTTCTTTTACAATGTCTTACATTTGTCTTTCTCACTTTAGATTACCATCAGTTCTGTCTATTTGAACATGGAAAAATGAACTCTTCCCCCATCAAGCATAGCTCAGGAGTGTTAAAAACCACGAGAAACATTTCCTTAAATTTTTCACTGTCTTCAGTCATTTCTCTTGATTCATGTTTTCCTGACCTCTGCTTATTTTTGTCCTCTGCTGAAATTTCCTTATTCACAGTTGCTCAGATATGATTTTATGCTGGCAGAGTGTAGAATTGTTTTTTGTGTGTTTAGTATTCATCCTTATACTTTCTGTATGTCTGCCTTTCCTCTGCAACGACATTATTGTCTCTTGTTCTGGTTGTGATTGATTTTAATTTTGACTGACAGTAAACACACAAAGGCATTAAAAAAAAACTGAGGAAAGGAAGCATGAAGAAATCTAAATTTATCTACTTTATGACTTTAAAATTACTGTTATTGCTGCTGTTGTCAATGATATATTGTAATAGTCTTAAACAAATATTCTCTTTACTCAAAAAATCCCATCCTAAAGAACAGCTTTGAGTCACTGCAGTCAATTGTTTTTTGTTAAATATCTTTCAGGAGAAACAAGGCTTATTTTCTGATTTGAACTTTGCAGCATTTCTTACCCCTCTTGTCTTGCTTCACTGAGTAACTTGGCTATGCACAAGCTGCAATTAAAAAGAACTTTTTTTTTAGCACAGTGTCAAATGAAGATTTTGTCTCAATTAGGCACTCATATAACTTTTTAATGTATTGAAGTGCCTTTGTCATGAGTCTTAACAAAACACTTGTCACAAGACAGCCTGATGTGCCCTCAAGGCATCAGCTTCACTATGCAACAGATGACTGACCACACTTGGAACAAGTGGCAGAGGCTTATGGAGTGTAATGTATTGTGAGCATGTGTCATTCCTGTAAATATCTTGGAAGATCTTTGAAGAGCCTCTCTGCCTTCCGTTACTAGAAACTGCTAAAGTGATGTCACTATCCATTATTAGTTCTTGTGTACCTGTACGAAGTTAATTAACACGAGTATCTGGAATCCAACTGTGCTAGTGTCACTTTGTGATATTCTTAATACAGTACTGAGACTACAAAACATCTCTGAGACAGTTGGCTACTTACAGTTACAGAACAGCATCAGAATTTCTGTGGAGAAGAAAGGAAATTACATAGTCATTGTACAGATAATCAGACGGATAACACAAATGTTTGGCAGTAAGATCTGATGATGAATAACTATATTGTTCATTAAATGTTATGGATAGTGAGGGAACATCTAAAAAATCTGGATGCCTTTTTCTGTTCTATAGCAGTAAATGTTATATTTACATGATTTTTCTACCTGTATGTATTACGTGGGAATAAATCTGTACTTTCGAGAAGGAGCATGTTCCTCCTGAAATAATTTTTTCCATTTCTTTGAAAAGAAAAATAATTTAGCTATTTTGTGAACAAATTTCATAGGTAATTACTACATGTGAACAAATTCTTTTACTCTCTGTTATCTATTGCTATTAGAATGGTTAATAATTTATAAGTACCATTTTGCACTGATATTCTTAGTGCTCTCTATTAACAGTGTCAACATAAAACTAGCAAATGATCATTAATGATTCCTAAAGTGCTATGAATAAATTAATAAAGAGTCCTATTTGACTTTTAAAAGCTATATTTATTCCTATGAAATTCAGCAGGAAATGAAATAATTTCAAAACAAGAGCCTGTTTTGTATAATACCAGGTTACCTACATGATTACCCACAGTTAGTTAGTTTTTTTTTTGGCCTACTGCCTGCTTCCCACCTTATCATTGCTGTTTTCCTGTTACAAGCTATGTCTTAGAGTCATCTTTATGTGGTGCCTTTAAATTCTATCAGAAAATTAATTAGTATGAGAACAACAACAAAGCACCTATTTCAAAGGTATGTTGGACTTGGCAATGCCAAAACTTCTATGGACTGGATTTACTTGAGAAATATCCTTTTCTTTCCTTTGCTATGTTTTATGTTCTGTCTAAGGGCTAAATAAATCAAAGAGAAGGATAAGGAATTTACTGTTGCCCTGCTAATGACACTGTGCCACAATGGGCGGATGGTAAAGCTCCGGATTTTTCATCATCCTACTCAAATTTTGAATCTCCTTCCGCCACCAACAGCAAATCCTGTCCTCTGCAGATCTCCTAAACCATGTGTGATTTAGTTATCAGCCAGTGAAGGACAGGGAAGAGTTTTAGTCCATTTGTCTGACTGCTGATGATTTAAAGAGAGAATAACTAGATTTTTCCAATGCATGAGTAAGATATGAACAACATTGTTTCTGAAGTGGTATATTTTTGTTTTAACCACAGTCTAAGTTAGTCTAAGCAGAACTATAGAGCTCTCCTGTGTTAAAAATAATCACATCACAGCATTTGGCCAGACACTGTGCAGCAACTTATTTCTAGACATTCAAAGACGTGATAGAATGTGCATTGATTTAACTTGCAATTGTCTGGTATAGAAATGTCACAGTACAATAGTCCTGATTTAATGTACTTGTACTGTACAGACAGAATACTCCAGTCTCTGATACAGATGGAATAATTTCATTCCATGCCCAGGAGTGCATGACTCATTGGTCTTAGCCAGTTCTTTTGCATCAATTGGTGAGCTTGTTTAAAGTGAATAGTGCAATTGAGAGGGTGCTCTGTTAACAGAAATCCCATTGCTTTTCCTTTATGCCTCATCTTTGCTGGGGCAAAAATATCTGACCTGACAGAGAAGGAAATGTGTGGTTAAACTGTTTGGTATTGTACACTGCACAGAACCAGATGCATCCCTCTGGTCACGACATTGAGAAATGCAGTTTGAAGGGAAAAAAGATGCTTTGTCTGAAATACAATTACTTTGTATGCTTTTATATTTCCTAAACTGTCATTCATAATGAAAATAAATGCTACCATACACTTGTATTCTTTAAAGCCAGAAAAAGAAGCCAGCACCTGCCTGTTTTACATGGAACAGATACTAGCTTACATTAATCCTGTTACACCCATGTAGAGCCACTTATGTAATGATTTCAGCTGAAGTCTTTTATTGTGTTTGTGAAGAAATGCCTGCTGTGTAACCACCCAGGGAAAACAAAGAATGGAAGAGTGACTCTCTCATTTCCCATTTAGAAAGTCCAAAGAATAAATAAAAGAAAAGCTTGTGTTTCTCTGCATGTGCATATTTGATAATTTAGAATTATTTTAAATGAGAAAAAGGGCAATCCAGGATATGTCTGACAGTCTTCCTGGTTTGGCAGTCTTCTTTGCTCATGTGCGTTCTTTCCTCATTTGCTGTCAAGATAGTATTGGAGGAGTAGCCACATTTCTCTTTACAGTAAATATCAGAAGGATGCTGGATCGCTGACAATCTGGTTACTAATCAGTAAAGTAAAAGACTGAAAGAATTTAATGAATACCTCATATTATTTTGAGTTAAAACATTTAGTGTCACTTTTATAACTCTTGCTTTCTTCGGGATGTAAGTTGTCAGTGATCAGGTTATCACTATTTTAAACCTGATCTGAAGTTTTGGAAAATAAATTACATAAAAGATAAGTTCTGTCTCACCCACACTAACAAGAGACAACAAATCTTTTCCCTTTCCCATAAATTGTATTGAAAATTATTTATAATAACTTGTTATGCGTCCAGCCAGATCAGATCTCCTTCTACATACTCAGTATATTGATACATTTTATTCACATAATACTGCTCATGCTTAAGTGTAACAACAATGGTGATTACCAGTCATCAACATTTTCTTTCCGAATAATCATGAAATCAAGGTTAGAATATTGGTCTAGATATACTGGTCAGCCTAGGGCAGGAAAGACTGGGGGGCCCCAAAGTACTGCCTGCAGACTGGCAATGGATGAGATGAAGACAAGCTCTCCACATGGATAAAGGATGGAAGAAAACAGACCAATATTAAAAACAAAAAACAAAAAACAAAACAAAACAAAACAAAGAGATTCAGACTGAATGTAGGAAAAAATTTTCCACCATTAATACTGTTGAGCACCTGTCAACCTGGCCTGACTCACAATCAGTGAGAAGGAGGATGGACAGAAACCTCCTGAGGAGCCTTTCCTGGATAGGCTGTATCACTGGGCTGAAGCCAGTGGGATGACGTTCAACAAGACCAAGTGCCGGGCCTGCACTTTGGCCACAACAATCCCAGGCAACACTACAAGCCTGGGGCAGAGTGTCTGGAAGACTGTGTAGAAGAAATGGACGTGGGCGTATCGGTCAATGTTCATCTGAACATGATTATATCAGCCTTCCATGAACTCGCGATGTTAAGCATTATGTGCTTACCATGGTGGAGGCGACCACTGGGTGGCTTGAAACATATGCAGTACCCCATGCTACTGCCCGAAACACCATCTTAGTCTTAGAGAAGCAAATCCTATGGCGACATGGAACCCCAGAAAGAATTGAGTCCAATAATGGGACACATTTCAAAATTTCACTTATGGATATTTGGGCCAAAGAACATGGCACTGAGTGGATCTATCATATATCCCCTACAATGCACCAGCTGCTGGTAAGATCGAGCGCTACAACGGCTTGTCAAAAGCCACGTTGAAAGCAATGGGTGACAGGACAATTAAGCTTTGGGAGAAAAATCTGTCAGAAGCGACCTGGTTGCTCAACACTAAGGGGATCAGTCAACAGAGATGATCCTACACAGTCCAGCTCCCTGCAGATCATAGAGGGAGATAAGGTCCCTGCGGTGCACATAAGGAACATATTGGGAAAAGCAGTGTGGGTCCTTCCAGCCTCTGGAAAGGGAAAACCCCAGGCAGGCTTGAAGAAAAAAAGAATCATCAGGAGCACAGGCCTTACTTGTGAGGAGCAGCTGAGGGAGCTGGGGTTGTGGAGTGTGGAGAAGAGGAGGTTCAGGGGAGAGCTCAGTGCTGTGTAGGACTGCCCGAAGGGAGGCAGTAGTGAAGTGGGGGTGGGTGTCTTGTCTCGTGTAACTAGCGGTAGGACAAGAGGGAATGGCGTGGAGTTGCGCCAGGGGACACTGAGCCCGCCAGTGACAGCGATGGCGCCGCTGGGGAAAGGTGCGGTGGCGGGCCACGGAGATGGCCGAGGGAAGCGGGAAGAGCGGAGCGGTGCCCCGCGAGCCACACCTTGCTGCGAGCCGGTGACTGCGTGGGGGGCTGCCAGGAGAGGGCCGCGGAGGGAGGCTCCACGGGAACCGCCCGGCCTTTGTGACGCGGGCCGGCATCGTGCCCACAGGCCGTTGTGACGCGGGGCTGGGCCTGTGAGGCGGGGCTGCCTTGAGGGGCCAGAGTCGCCGCGCCGCTCACTCTCAGGAGAGCGGCTCCGCGAGGAGGAGGCAGTTCCCCTGCGTGCCCGCGTCTGCGTCTGCGTGAGAGGACGCAGAGATGAGCGAGGAGCAAGAGAAGGAGGAGCACTCCCAGCCCGACACAGGGCTGCCACGCGTGCAGGAACGCCGCCAGGTGCGGGCCGGGGAGGGAGGGAGGGAGAGGGAGGGCACGGCAGCGAGCGGGGTGAGGCGGTGCGCCCTGAGCGCCTCTGTCCAGGGCACAGCTCCTGCCGGGGCATGCCCTGGGCCGCAGCTGACACACGCTCACATTATCCACGTCCGTCCATATCCAGCCACGCTGCCCAGGCACGCGCAGAGGGCTGCCACGGTGGGCGGCCCGGCCCTCTGCCGCTTGGGCTGTGGGGAGCGGGGCGGCAGCCACCCGCGGGCTGAGCGCTGCCCTCGGTGCTCCGTGGAGCGGGACCGCGCTCACTTCTCCTCGGCTTCTCTTGCAGGAGGACGGCTCGAAGATCAGGCTGTCGCTGACCTTCAGCACTGACGGCGAGCAGAGGAGGCAGCCTCCGCCGCCCTTGCTGCGTCGCTCGAGGCGGCCAACGATGCCGGCAGCCGCACCCCAGCACGCGGCAGGCTCTCGCAACGAACCCAGGCTGCTCCCTCTGCGAGCAGCAGCCTCCAGCCCGTCTGCAAGAGGAAGAGCGCTGGCCACGGGGCTTAGAGGCAGCAGGCTCCCGGAGCTTGCCCCAAGTCCTCCGTGCCCCTTGCGGGTCCGGGACGGGGCAGCAAGAGCTGAGCAGCAGGGTTCAGCTGCGCAAGGCATCTCAGCCGTTTTAGTGCCTCTGCGCAGCAGACCCAAGGAAAGCCGCAAGCTGTTCCCAGGCCGTGCTGCAGCTGGCAGCCCGAAAGTTGGTGTGCAGCCGGCAGTACCGAAGCGCCATGTGCCTGCCAGGGGCGTTAGGCACGGCACGCTCCCAGAGCTCGTCCCGAGACCTCAGCCATCACTGCCGACGTTGACCTGTGCAAACACGTTGTCCCAGGCAAAGAGTGTGAGCCTGCCCAGGCGTCTCGCGTCCCAAGGCCCAAGTGCTGCCGACACCGCTCAGGGAACACTGGGCGTACACTCGGTGACATCAAGGGCTGAAGACCAGGTTCCTGCCCGTGCTGACTCCCAAACCAGGGATGTTGGAGTGCAGGTTGAGCTGCAGCAGCGGGAAGAGACGGTGGAGAGGGAAACCGCAGGATGCTCCTCCGGCAAACTGTGGAGCGCATCTCTTGGCCCATCTGATGAGGCAGACAGTGCGTGCTCAGCTTCTCTTGCGGATGCTGGTCCCAGGCCGGCAGAACACCCTGAGCCTCTGCCCGCATCAGTGCTTGAAGGTGCGGAGAGCTCAGATTCTTCCAAGGCATTGCCCTCGGTGGTGGTGGCCAGTGAAGCACCCGTCCTTCCATCTGCGTGCAAGGAAGGAGAAAGAGAAGAGCCAGCTAACACCATGCCTGAGTCCTCCACACGTGCTGTGGGAGAAACACCAAGACTGCAAGATCCCGGAGAGATGAGCTGGGAGGCCTTTTTCTACTCTGAAATTCGGGCAACGATCCAGAGAATCTGTGAGGAGGCAAGGAAGGAGCTGATGTTGTTCAGTGGGAAGACATCTGGGCCATGTAGCGTGAGCACGCCCAGGCTTCTCACGCTCCAGGCAGCAGATGACAGTGCCAGCGCTGCTGACACTTCTCAGGGCATGCTGGGCAATTGTGCCACAACACTGAGGGCTGAGGGCCCACTTCCTGTCTCTGATGATTCCCAAACCACGGATGTTCAGGCTGTGCAGCAAACTTCGGAAGAGATCCCTGAGGGAGAAACTGCAGGATCGTCCGCTGGTGACCTGCAGAGCCCATCTGAGGAGGCAGAAGCAGACACTTCATGTTCAGCTTCTTTTGCGGATGCTGGTTCCAGGCCGGCAGAACACCCTGAGCCTCTGCCCGCATCAGTGCTTGAAGGTGCAGAGAGCTCAGATTCTTCCAAGGCATTGCCCTCGGTGGTGGTGGCCAGTGAAGCACCCGTCCTCCCATCTGAGTGCAAGGAAGGAGAAAGAGAAGAGCCAGCTAACACCATGCCTGAGTCCTCCACACGTGCTGTGGGAGAAACACCAAGACTGCAAGATCCCGGAGAGATGAGCTGGGAGGCCTTTTTCTACTCTGAAATTCGGGCAACGATCCAGAGAATCTGTGAAGAGGCAAGGAAGGAGCTGATGTTGTCCATCAGGAACACGTCTGGGCTGAGCAGCGTGAGCACGCCCAGGCTTTTCATGCTCCAGGCAGCAGATGACAGTGCCAGCGCTGCTGACACTTCTCAGGGCATGCTGGGCAATTGTGCCACAACACCGAGGGCTGAGGGCCCACTTCCTGTCTCTGATGATTCCCAAACCACGGATGTTCAGGCTGTGCAGCAAACCTCGGAAGAGATCCCTGAGGGAGAAACTGCAGAATCTGGCATTCTGCAGAGCCCATCTGAGGAGGCAGAAGCAGACACTGCATGTTCAGCTTCTCTTCCCGATGCTTTTCCCATGCCTGCAGGACACCCTGAGCCTCTGCCCGCTTCAGTTCCTGACAACACAGAAAGCTCAGGTTCTTCCAAGCCTGCATGCTCTCCAGAGGAGACCAGTTCAGCATCACTCTCCTCAGTGTCTGAGGGAGGAGAAAGAGAAGAAAGAGCTATGGCCATGCCAGAATCGTCTGGGCAAGCTCTGGGAGAAGCGCAGAGACTGCAAGATCCCAGAGAGACGGCCAGGGACGCCTATGGAAATCCTTCAATTCAGCCAGCAATCCAGAGAATCCGTGAGGAAGACAGAAGGGAGTGGATGTTGCTTAGCTGGAACACTTCCTGGCGGATGGATGTGAGAAGCCCCATGCTGCAAAGCTTCCTGTCAAGTGATGATGCTTTCAGTACTGCTGGCGCTGTTCATGGCATTCTGGGCACCCGGCCATCACGGACTCGGGTTCGGATTCGTCGTCGTTGTGTCCTCCGAAGGTGGTCACCTAGACAGTTAGTGTTGTTGGAAGAGATCTCTGATGACAATGACAGCGCTGCCGGCACTGCTAGGGACATGCAGAATGCCGAGGACACTGCGGTGACCAGTGAGGGCGTGCAGGATGCCGAGGACACTGCGGTGACCAGTGAGGGCGTGAAGGATGCCGAGGACACTGCGGTGACAGAAGATGCAGACCCTCAGCATGAGGTGAGCAAAGCGCGTGTGCTTGGCGCCAGGCATGAAATCGAAGCAGAGGCAGGTGCGGTGCCTGGAGTGTGCACTGCTGGGAGATGCCTGGTGTTGTCTCCTTTCCAGCCAGCTTAATGTATTAGGGCAGATAACCCCTGCGTGACCCCTGCCTTGGCTTCAAGAGAGGTGCGTGGAAAGGGGATCCCTTCCCTGGGACCCCGGCACCCACAGCATCACCAGCCCAGTGGCGTACAGGGCTGTGGTTTTGTTTTCTCCACACAGGTCTCTGCCGAGGCTGGAGGAGGTACGCACAACTCCGAATGCTTCAGAGACGCGCCAGAGGATGGCCCAGGTACGTCCCCGGGCAGAAAGCCATGCCAGGGAGGGGGTCTGCTGAGCTCAGATGGCCCTCCAGGTGCCATGGAGGCTGGCAGCAGTGTGTGACACCCTGCCATATCCGGGCCACTCCTCCCAGAGAAATTCTATGGTGCTGGGGGCAGGCAGGGCCCGACCTCCGCTCCGTGCCTACAGCTCTCTGTCCCCCACAGGTACCGCTGCCGCACCACACGCAGCAGCTCACCGCCGGATGCCAGCTGTCAGCAGGAGGGTGATTCAAGCTCTGAGGGCGCTTCGAGCTCTGTTCGGAGCTTTCTCCTGCAGCTGCATGAAGTGACAGCGAGAGGAGGCACGAGATGGCGAGCACGTGACATGGGCATCAGAGGCAGCAGACTCCCAGTGCTTGCCCCAAGACCTCGGGAACCTGACACCTCCAGGACATGGCAGCAGGAGCTGAGAGCAGGGGGCCAGCCCTCCAAGACTCGTCACTCCCTTTCGTGCCTCTGCGTGACAGACCCAAGCAAGGCTTCCCTGTTTTCCTTGCCTGTGCTGCAGCCAGCCGCCCGAAACTCGGAGTGCAGCTGGCAGTACCAGGCCACCAGGCGCCCACCTGGGAACACCTGCAACATCATCAGCCCAGGTGCTGGCAACCAAGGCTGCTGAGATCCCCGCGGCTCAGGAGGGCACCACATACACTGGTGCAGCCTCTACATCAAAGAAGGGCTCTGAAGGGCAGGCACGTCCTGAGAAAGAGCAGAACAAGGACTCTGCACGCATCTGTGTCTGTAGATGCAGAAAATTCCATTTCTTCCAAGGCTGCACTTTTCTCCTCTGTTACGTATTCTGGAAAAGCAAACTTGTGGATGTGTCTCGACTAAAATTATGAAGAACCTTTTCCTAAGACATTCCAGCTAACAGAACTGAACATCTGACTGAGTACAAGGTAATAGGACACATACACTCCACTACGGCATTTATCTAATCCTTTAATACGTTCTTTGAAACAAAATGTTCTAATGGACATATTTAAACCAAAACTCTGTGTAAGAACTAAATTTGTTTGTCCCATATAACATCAATAAAAATTCCATCAAACCAGCTGAGTTCTCGGCTGTTTCTGATAACTTCCAGTTAATCCAAGTGTGTGGGAAGTGTTGAATCGTGGCCTGAACCACTATTTGATCACCTGAGGCAAGCACTGAGTCAGCCACAGGAGTACGGGTGAAGGCGATTCATGTGTCTGACTGGAAGGGGTGGATGGAGTCTGGCTGCCCCTCTCCCTGACCCCATTTAAGGGCTGACCGCCACTGGGGAAAGATTTCTGGTTGGAGCTTCTTACCGTGTGGAGTTCCTGATGAGCCCCACCTCTGCTGACATGTGAGCCCTTCCTAATTTGTTGGGTGTCTTTATACCATCTGGATAATCCATCCACAAATAGACTGTCCAGGTACTATTCATTTGGGGTATTCACCCTACAGTTGGCCGGCCAGGCAGGCTTGAAGAAAAAAAGAATCATCAACCGAAATGTCTTTCATTTGGATTATCCTGAATTCAGGCAGGGGGGAAAACAGCCCCTTAGAACAAACACCCCCAGGTCAGATCCTGCGACTTACGGGGTCACCCTATCACGACTTAGCCTCTGTTGCTGAAAAGTGTCGACCCCTGCAGGTTACGGGGACTATTTCTCCTTCTCTAGCCCACTTTGCAGATTATTTCCAGGGCCTAGATAAGGGTGTACTTATTACAAAGGAGCGCCGGCTAGCTGCGTCCGCTGTGGCTTGGCCCCTGGTAATGGCACGACACCAAGTGGAAATGACTAATAACAACACAGAATGTGCGAACCAGCTATTGAGAGACCGTGTCGAGAAATGAGAACAGCAGTTGTGCACATTAACAACCAAAAAACCAAGACTAAGTGCCCCATCAAAACAATTAGGTAGCATTTCAGTCGGGGACACTCAGGTCCCTGAGTAACGGCCCTGGGTGCCTCAGAGGGCAAGGTCTCTAAATCGGATCTCGAAGCTCCATCTACGATGGATCCCTTTGAGATCCGCCCAATTATAACACAGAAGACAAAGTACAAGACAGACCAGCAGGGGTGCCCCCTGACCAATGGCCCCCTTCCGAAGTGTACCTGCATGTAACAGATAGCACATATACTGCAAATGAGATGATGGACCTAGTACATTGGTTCCATCCAAAGCCTAGGGAAAGCATACTGTCATGACTACTAAGATTATGGGGTGCTGGAGCTGAAAGTCTATTAGTTAATTGGATGGTGTCATGGTTTTATGACGTTTGGTTTTGGTATTCCACACCATCATATCATGAAGTGCACTGAGAATTAAAGAGTTAGATCCTCGATAGTTCCGGGTTCATCTGTCTCAGAAGAGAAGAACTGTGTACCCCAGAGGACTTTGAGCTGTTTTGTATGTTTACATTTTTCCGCTCAGAGGGAAAGATATAAATTGTTTGCGTGTCACGAGACACACTCTTCCCTTTGGGGATTGACCCAGCAGCGGGTGCCCGCTGCCGTCTCGCCTTCTGTTATTAGCGTGAGGCCTTCGGTTTAATGGACACCATCTCTCGCTCATTTTATTTATCAGCTTTAATTCCAATTCTATTGTACTGTATTGTTATCCGCATTCTGATGTCTTATTTAGTAAATCAGCTTTCCTCCTCAGATTCTTGCTGCTGTTTTGTTTCTAGGCGCATCCCCCTTTTCCCTTCTTCGTTTCCCCCTTCCCCTTTCCTGGGCTGTGAGCCTGTGAGTCCCCCACACCAACTGTCACAGAACCAGGCCGAACCAGCTTGTAAACCGTTGACAGAGGGGGCAAGGAGCAAATGGCTGTGTGGTGCTGAGCTGCCTGACAACACTTTTTGTTTCATTTAAATAGACTTTTGTTTTAGAGGAAGATTTATTTTTGCATGGCCAACATAATCTCCTTCTATCATCTAGTGAGCAGCCTGATGGATGAGGGAAAGGCAGTTGATGTAGACTACCTAGACTTTAGCAGAGCCTTTGACGCCTTTGTCTCCTGCAGAAGCTGGCAGCCCATGTTTTGGACAGACACTCTTATTTTCTGGGTAAGAAAGAGGCCGGAGGGCCGGGCCCAGTGAGTGGTGGTGAACAGAGTTAAATCCAGCTGGCGAGCGGTCACATGCGGTGTTCCCCAGGGGTCGGTACTGGGGCCGGTGCTCTTCAGTACCTTTACTGAAGAACTGGACGAGGGCACTGCGTGCACTGTGAGATAGGTAGCAGATGACACCAAGCTGGCTGGAAGTGTTGATCTGCCTGGGGGTAGCGAGGCACTACAGGGTGACCTGGATAGGCTGTATTGCTGGGCTGAAGCCAGTGGGATGAGGTCCACCAAGACCAAGCGCCGGGCCTGCACTTTGGCCACAACAATGGCAGGCAACGCTACAGGCCTGGGGCAGAATGTCTGGAAGACTGTGTAGAAGAAATGGACGTGGGCGTATCGGTCAATGGTCGGCTGAAGATGAGCCAGCAGTGTGGCCAGGCGGCTAAGAAAGCCAATAGCATCCTGGCTTGTATCAGAAATAGCGTTGCCAGCAGGAGAGGGGAAGTCATTGTCTCCTGGGCTGAGCTCCGGTGAGGCTGCACGTCGAGTAGTGCATTCAGTTTTAGGCCCCTCACTGCAAGGAAGGCATCGAGGCCCTGGAGCGTGTGCAGAGAAGGGCAGCAAAGGTAGGGAAGGGTCCGGAGCACAGGCCTTACTTGTGAGGAGCAGCTGAGGGAGCTGGGGTTGTGGAGTGTGGAGAAGAGGAGGTTCAGGGGAGAGCTCAGTGCTGTGTAGGACTGCCCGAAGGGAGGCGGTAGTGAAGTGGGGGTGGGTGTCTTGTCTCGTGTAACTAGCGGTAGGACAAGAGGGAATGGCGTGGAGTTGCGCCAGGGGACACTGAGCCCGCCAGTGACAGCGATGGCGCCGCTGGGGAAAGGTGCGGTGGCGGGCCACGGAGATGGCCGAGGGAAGCGGGAAGCGCGGAGCGGTGCCCCGCGAGCCACACCTTGCTGCGAGCCGGTGACTGCGTGGGGGGCTGCCAGGAGAGGGCCGCGGAGGGAGGCTCCACGGGAACCGCCCGGCCTTTGTGACGCGGGCCGGCATCGTGCCCACAGGCCGTTGTGACGCGGGGCTGGGCCTGTGAGGCGGGGCCGCCTTGAGGGGCCAGAGTCGCCGCGCCGCTCACTCTCAGGAGAGCGGCTCCGCGAGGAGGAGGCAGTTCCCCTGCGTGCCCGCGTCTGCGTCTCCGTGAGAGGACGCAGAGATGAGCGAGGAGCAAGAGAAGGAGGAGCACTCCCAGCCCGACACAGGGCTGCCACGCGTGCAGGAACGCCGCCAGGTGCGGGCCGGGGAGGGAGGGAGGGAGAGGGAGGGCACGGCAGCGAGCGGGGTGAGGCGGTGCGCCCTGAGCGCCTCTGTCCAGGGCACAGCTCCTGCCGGGGCATGCCCTGGGCCGCAGCTGACACACGCTCACATTATCCACGTCCGTCCATATCCAGCCACGCTGCCCAGGCACGCGCAGAGGGCTGCCACGGTGGGCGGCCCGGCCCTCTGCCGCTTGGGCTGTGGGGAGCGGGGCGGCAGCCACCCGCGGGCTGAGCGCTGCCCTCGGTGCTCCGTGGAGCGGGACCGCGCTCACTTCTCCTCGGCTTCTCTTGCAGGAGGACGGCTCGAAGATCAGGCTGTCGCTGACCTTCAGCACTGACGGCGAGCAGAGGAGGCAGCCTCCGCCGCCCTTGCTGCGTCGCTCGAGGCGGCCAACGATGCCGGCAGCCGCACCCCAGCACGCGGCAGGCTCTCGCAACGAACCCAGGCTGCTCCCTCTGCGAGCAGCAGCCTCCAGCCCGTCTGCAAGAGGAAGAGCGCTGGCCACGGGGCTTAGAGGCAGCAGGCTCCCGGAGCTTGCCCCAAGTCCTCCGTGCCCCTTGCGGGTCCGGGACGGGGCAGCAAGAGCTGAGCAGCAGGGTTCAGCTGCGCAAGGCATCTCAGCCGTTTTAGTGCCTCTGCGCAGCAGACCCAAGGAAAGCCGCAAGCTGTTCCCAGGCCGTGCTGCAGCTGGCAGCCCGAAAGTTGGTGTGCAGCCGGCAGTACCGAAGCGCCATGTGCCTGCCAGGGGCGTTAGGCACGGCACGCTCCCAGAGCTCGTCCCGAGACCTCAGCCATCACTGCCGACGTTGACCTGTGCAAACACGTTGTCCCCGGCAAAGAGTGTGAGCCTGCCCAGGCGTCTCGCGTCCCAAGGCCCAAGTGCTGCCGACACCGCTCAGGGAACACTGGGCGTACACTCGGTGACATCAAGGGCTGAAGACCAGGTTCCTGCCCGTGCTGACTCCCAAACCAGGGATGTTGAAGTGCAGGTTGAGCTGCAGCAGCGGGAAGAGACGGTGGAGAGGGAAACCGCAGGATGCTCCTCCGGCAAACTGTGGAGCGCATCTCTTGGCCCATCTGATGAGGCAGACAGTGCGTGCTCAGCTTCTCTTGCGGATGCTGGTCCCAGGCCGGCAGAACACCCTGAGCCTCTGCCCGCATCAGTGCTTGAAGGTGCGGAGAGCTCAGATTCTTCCAAGGCATTGCCCTCGGTGGTGGTGGCCAGTGAAGCACCCGTCCTCCCATCTGCGTGCAAGGAAGGAGAAAGAGAAGAGCCAGCTAACACCATGCCTGAGTCCTCCACACGTGCTGTGGGAGAAACACCAAGACTGCAAGATCCCAGAGAGATGAGCTGGGAGGCCTTTTTCTACTCTGAAATTCGGGCAACGATCCAGAGAATCTGTGAGGAGGCAAGGAAGGAGCTGATGTTGTTCAGTGGGAAGACATCTGGGCCATGTAGCGTGAGCACGCCCAGGCTTCTCACGCTCCAGGCAGCAGATGACAGTGCCAGCGCTGCTGACACTTCTCAGGGCATGCTGGGCAATTGTGCCACAACACTGAGGGCTGAGGGCCCACTTCCTGTCTCTGATGATTCCCAAACCACGGATGTTCAGGCTGTGCAGCAAACTTCGGAAGAGATCCCTGAGGGAGAAACTGCAGGATCGTCCGCTGGTGACCTGCAGAGCCCATCTGAGGAGGCAGAAGCAGACACTTCATGTTCAGCTTCTTTTGCGGATGCTGGTTCCAGGCCGGCAGAACACCCTGAGCCTCTGCCCGCATCAGTGCTTGAAGGTGCAGAGAGCTCAGATTCTTCGAAGGCATTGCCCTCGGTGGTGGTGGCCAGTGAAGCACCCGTCCTCCCATCTGCGTGCAAGGAAGGAGAAAGAGAAGAGCCAGCTAACACCATGCCTGAGTCCTCCACACGTGCTGTGGGAGAAACACCAAGACTGCAAGATCCCGGAGAGATGAGCTGGGAGGCCTTTTTCTACTCTGAAATTCGGGCAACGATCCAGAGAATCTGTGAAGAGGCAAGGAAGGAGCTGATGTTGTCCATCAGGAACACGTCTGGGCTGAGCAGCGTGAGCACGCCCAGGCTTTTCATGCTCCAGGCAGCAGATGACAGTGCCAGCGCTGCTGACACTTCTCAGGGCATGCTGGGCAATTGTGCCACAACACCGAGGGCTGAGGGCCCACTTCCTGTCTCTGATGATTCCCAAACCACGGATGTTCAGGCTGTGCAGCAAACCTCGGAAGAGATCCCTGAGGGAGAAACTGCAGAATCTGGCATTCTGCAGAGCCCATCTGAGGAGGCAGAAGCAGACACTGCATGTTCAGCTTCTCTTCCCGATGCTTTTCCCATGCCTGCAGGACACCCTGAGCCTCTGCCCGCTTCAGTTCCTGACAACACAGAAAGCTCAGGTTCTTCCAAGCCTGCATGCTCTCCAGAGGAGACCAGTTCAGCATCACTCTCCTCAGTGTCTGAGGGAGGAGAAAGAGAAGAAAGAGCTATGGCCATGCCAGAATCGTCTGGGCAAGCTCTGGGAGAAGCGCAGAGACTGCAAGATCCCAGAGAGACGGCCAGGGACGCCTATGGAAATCCTTCAATTCAGCCAGCAATCCAGAGAATCCGTGAGGAAGACAGAAGGGAGTGGATGTTGCTTAGCTGGAACACTTCCTGGCGGATGGATGTGAGAAGCCCCATGCTGCAAAGCTTCCTGTCAAGTGATGATGCTTTCAGTACTGCTGGCGCTGTTCATGGCATTCTGGGCACCCGGCCATCACGGACTCGGGTTCGGATTCGTCGTCGTTGTGTCCTCCGAAGGTGGTCACCTAGACAGTTAGTGTTGTTGGAAGAGATCTCTGATGACAATGACAGCGCTGCCGGCACTGCTAGGGACATGCAGAATGCCGAGGACACTGCGGTGACCAGTGAGGGCGTGCAGGATGCCGAGGACACTGCGGTGACCAGTGAGGGCGTGAAGGATGCCGAGGACACTGCGGTGACAGAAGATGCAGACCCTCAGCATGAGGTGAGCAAAGCGCGTGTGCTTGGCGCCAGGCATGAAATCGAAGCAGAGGCAGGTGCGGTGCCTGGAGTGTGCACTGCTGGGAGATGCCTGGTGTTGTCTCCTTTCCAGCCAGCTTAATGTATTAGGGCAGATAACCCCTGCGTGACCCCTGCCTTGGCTTCAAGAGAGGTGCGTGGAAAGGGGATCCCTTCCCTGGGACCCCGGCACCCACAGCATCACCAGCCCAGTGGCGTACAGGGCTGTGGTTTTGTTTTCTCCACACAGGTCTCTGCCGAGGCTGGAGGAGGTACGCACAACTCCGAATGCTTCAGAGACGCGCCAGAGGATGGCCCAGGTACGTCCCCGGGCAGAAAGCCATGCCAGGGAGGGGGTCTGCTGAGCTCAGATGGCCCTCCAGGTGCCATGGAGGCTGGCAGCAGTGTGTGACACCCTGCCATATCCGGGCCACTCCTCCCAGAGAAATTCTATGGTGCTGGGGGCAGGCAGGGCCCGACCTCCGCTCCGTGCCTACAGCTCTCTGTCCCCCACAGGTACCGCTGCCGCACCACACGCAGCAGCTCACCGCCGGATGCCAGCTGTCAGCAGGAGGGTGATTCGAGCTCTGAGGGCGCTTCGAGCTCTGTTCGGAGCTTTCTCCTGCAGCTGCATGAAGTGACAGCGAGAGGAGGCACGAGATGGCGAGCACGTGACATGGGCATCAGAGGCAGCAGACTCCCAGTGCTTGCCCCAAGACCTCGGGAACCTGACACCTCCAGGACATGGCAGCAGGAGCTGAGAGCAGGGGGCCAGCCCTCCAAGACTCGTCACTCCCTTTCGTGCCTCTGCGTGACAGACCCAGGCAAGGCTTCCCTGTTTTCCTTGCCTGTGCTGCAGCCAGCCGCCCGAAACTCGGAGTGCAGCTGGCAGTACCAGGCCACCAGGCGCCCACCTGGGAACACCTGCAACATCATCAGCCCAGGTGCTGGCAACCAAGGCTGCTGAGATCCCCGCGGCTCAGGAGGGCACCACATACACTGGTGCAGCCTCTACATCAAAGAAGGGCTCTGAAGGGCAGGCACGTCCTGAGAAAGAGCAGAACAAGGACTCTGCACGCATCTGTGTCTGTAGATGCAGAAAATTCCATTTCTTCCAAGGCTGCACTTTTCTCCTCTGTTACGTATTCTGGAAAAGCAAACTTGTGGATGTGTCTCGACTAAAATTATGAAGAACCTTTTCCTAAGACATTCCAGCTAACAGAACTGAACATCTGACTGAGTACAAGGTAATAGGACACATACACTCCACTACGGCATTTATCTAATCCTTTAATACGTTCTTTGAAACAAAATGTTCTAATGGACATATTTAAACCAAAACTCTGTGTAAGAACTAAATTTGTTTGTCCCATATTACATCAATAAAAATTCCATCAAACCAGCTGAGTTCTCGGCTGTTTCTGATAACTTCCAGTTAATCCAAGTGTGTGGGAAGTGTTGAATCGTGGCCTGAACCACTATTTGATCACCTGAGGCAAGCACTGAGTCAGCCACAGGAGTACGGGTGAAGGCGATTCATGTGTCTGACTGGAAGGGGTGGATGGAGTCTGGCTGCCCCTCTCCCTGACCCCATTTAAGGGCTGACCGCCACTGGGGAAAGATTTCTGGTTGGAGCTTCTTACCGTGTGGAGTTCCTGATGAGCCCCCACCTCTGCTGACATGTGAGCCCTTCCTAATTTGCTGGGTGTCTTTATACCATCTGGATAATCCATCCACAAATAGACTGTCCAGGTACTATTCATTTGGGGTATTCACCCTACAGTTGGCCGGCCAGGCAGGCTTGAAGAAAAAAAGAATCATCAACCGAAATGTCTTTCATTTGGATTATCCTGAATTCAGGCAGGGGGGAAAACATTAGCCCCTTAGAACAAACACCCCCAGGTCAGATCCTGCGACTTACGGGGTCACCCTATCACGACTTAGCCTCTGTTGCTGAAAAGTGTCGACCCCTGCAGGTTACGGGGACTATTTCTCCTTCTCTAGCCCACTTTGCAGATTATTTCCAGGGCCTAGATAAGGGTGTACTTATTACAAAGGAGCGCCGGCTAGCTGCGTCCGCTGTGGCTTGGCCCCTGGTAATGGCACGACACCAAGTGGAAATGACTAATAACAACACAGAATGTGCGAACCAGCTATTGAGAGACCGTGTCGAGAAATGAGAACAGCAGTTGTGCACATTAACAACCAAAAAACCAAGACTAAGTGCCCCATCAAAACAATTAGGTAGCATTTCAGTCGGGGACACTCAGGTCCCTGAGTAACGGCCCTGGGTGCCTCAGAGGGCAAGGTCTCTAAATCGGATCTCGAAGCTCCATCTACGATGGATCCCTTTGAGATCCGCCCAATTATAACACAGAAGACAAAGTACAAGACAGACCAGCAGGGGTGCCCCCTGACCAGTGGCCCCCTTCCGAAGTGTACCTGCATGTAACAGATAGCACATATACTGCAAATGAGATGATGGACCCAGTACATTGGTTCCATCCAAAGCCTAGGGAAAGCATACTGTCATGGCTACTAAGATTATGGGGTGCTGGAGCTGAAAGTCTGTTAGTTAATTGGATGGTGTCATGGTTTTATGACGTTTGGTTTTGGTATTCCACATCATCATATCATGTAGTGCACTGAGAATTAAAGAGTTAGATCCTCGATAGTTCCGGGTTCATCTGTCTCAGAAGAGAAGAACTGTGTACCCCAGAGGACTTTGAGCTGTTTTGTATGTTTACATTTTTCCGCTCAGAGGGAAAGATATAAATTGTTTGCGTGTCACGAGACACACTCTTCCCTTTGGGGATTGACCCAGCAGCGGGTGCCCGCTGCCGTCTCGCCTTCTGTTATTAGCGTGAGGCCTTCGGTTTAATGGACACTGTCTCTCGCTCATTTTATTTGATTTATCAGCTTTAATTCCAATTCTATTGTACTGTATTGTTATCCGCATTCTGATGTCTTATTTAGTAAATCAGCTTTCCTCCTCAGATTCTTGCTGCTGTTTTGTTTCTAGGCGCATCCCCCTTTTCCCTTCTTCGTTTCCCCCTTCCCCTTTCCTGGGCTGTGAGCCTGTGAATCCCCCACACCAATTGTCACAGAACCAGGCCGAACCAGCTTGTAAACCGTTGACAGAGGGGGCAAGGAGCAAATGGCTGTGTGGTGCTGAGCTGCCTGACAACACTTTTTGTTTCATTTAAATAGACTTTTGTTTTAGAGGAAGATTTATTTTTGCACGGCCAACATAATCTCCTTCTGTCATCTAGTGAGCTGCCTGATGGATGAGGGAAAGGCAGTTGATGTAGTCTACCTAGACTTTAGCAGAGCCTTTGACGCCTTTGTCTCCTGCAGAAGCTGGCAGCCCATGTTTTGGACAGACACTCTTATTTGCTGGGTAAGAAAGAGGCCGGAGGGCCGGGCCCAGTGAGTGGTGGTGAACAGAGTTAAATCCAGCTGGCGAGCGGTCACAAGCGGTGTTCCCCAGGGGTCGGTACTGGGGCCGGTGCTCTTCAGTACCTTTACTGAAGAACTGGACGAGGGCACTGCGTGCACTGTGAGACAGGTAGCAGATGACACCAAGCTGGCTGGAAGTGTTGATCTGCCTGGGGGTAGCGAGGCACTACAGGGTGACCTGGATAGGCTGTATTGCTGGGCTGAAGCCAGTGGGATGAGGTCCACCAAGACCAAGCGCCGGGCCTGCACTTTGGCCACAACAATGGCAGGCAACGCTACAGGCCTGGGGCAGAATGTCTGGAAGACTGTGTAGAAGAAATGGACGTGGGCGTATCGGTCAATGGTCGGCTGAAGATGAGCCAGCAGTGTGGCCAGGCGGCCAAGAAAGCCAATAGCATCCTGGCTTGTATCAGAAATAGCGTTGCCAGCAGGAGAGGGGAAGTCATTGTCTCCTGGGCTGAGCTCCGGTGAGGCTGCACGTCGAGTAGTGCATTCAGTTTTAGGCCCCTCACTGCAAGGAAGGCATCGAGGCCCTGGAGCGTGTGCAGAGAAGGGCAGCAAAGGTAGGGAAGGGTCCGGAGCACAGGCCTTACTTGTGAGGAGCAGCTGAGGGAGCTGGGGTTGTGGAGTGTGGAGAAGAGGAGGTTCAGGGGAGAGCTCAGTGCTGTGTAGGACTGCCCGAAGGGAGGCGGTAGTGAAGTGGGGGTGGGTGTCTTGTCTCGTGTAACTAGCGGTAGGACAAGAGGGAATGGCGTGGAGTTGCGCCAGGGGACACTGAGCCCGCCAGTGACAGCGATGGCGCCGCTGGGGAAAGGTGCGGTGGCGGGCCACGGAGATGGCCGAGGGAAGCGGGAAGAGCGGAGCGGTGCCCCGCGAGCCACACCTTGCTGCGAGCCGGTGACTGCGTGGGGGGCTGCCAGGAGAGGGCCGCGGAGGGAGGCTCCACGGGAACCGCCCGGGCTTTGTGACGCGGGCCGGCATCGTGCCCACAGGCCGTTGTGACGCGGGGCTGGGCCTGTGAGGCGGGGCCGCCTTGAGGGGCCAGAGTCGCCGCGCCGCTCACTCTCAGGAGAGCGGCTCCGCGAGGAGGAGGCAGTTCCCCTGCGTGCCCGCGTCTGCGTCTGCGTGAGAGGACGCAGAGATGAGCGAGGAGCAAGAGAAGGAGGAGCACTCCCAGCCCGACACAGGGCTGCCACGCGTGCAGGAACGCCGCCAGGTGCGGGCCGGGGAGGGAGGGAGGGAGAGGGAGGGCACGGCAGCGAGCGGGGTGAGGCGGTGCGCCCTGAGCGCCTCTGTCCAGGGCACAGCTCCTGCCGGGGCATGCCCTGGGCCGCAGCTGACACACGCTCACATTATCCACGTCCGTCCATATCCAGCCACGCTGCCCAGGCACGCGCAGAGGGCTGCCACGGTGGGCGGCCCGGCCCTCTGCCGCTTGGGCTGTGGGGAGCGGGGCGGCAGCCACCCGCGGGCTGAGCGCTGCCCTCGGTGCTCCGTGGAGCGGGACCGCGCTCACTTCTCCTCGGCTTCTCTTGCAGGAGGACGGCTCGAAGATCAGGCTGTCGCTGACCTTCAGCACTGACGGCGAGCAGAGGACGCAGCCTCCGCCGCCCTTGCTGCGTCGCTCGAGGCGGCCAACGATGCCGGCAGCCGCACCCCAGCACGCGGCAGGCTCTCGCAACGAACCCAGGCTGCTCCCTCTGCGAGCAGCAGCCTCCAGCCCGTCTGCAAGAGGAAGAGCGCTGGCCACGGGGCTTAGAGGCAGCAGGCTCCCGGAGCTTGCCCCAAGTCCTCCGTGCCCCTTGCGGGTCCGGGACGGGGCAGCAAGAGCTGAGCAGCAGGGTTCAGCTGCGCAAGGCATCTCAGCCGTTTTAGTGCCTCTGCGCAGCAGACCCAAGGAAAGCCGCAAGCTGTTCCCAGGCCGTGCTGCAGCTGGCAGCCCGAAAGTTGGTGTGCAGCCGGCAGTACCGAAGCGCCATGTGCCTGCCAGGGGCGTTAGGCACGGCACGCTCCCAGAGCTCGTCCCGAGACCTCAGCCATCACTGCCGACGTTGACCTGTGCAAACACGTTGTCCCAGGCAAAGAGTGTGAGCCTGCCCAGGCGTCTCGCGTCCCAAGGCCCAAGTGCTGCCGACACCGCTCAGGGAACACTGGGCGTACACTCGGTGACATCAAGGGCTGAAGACCAGGTTCCTGCCCGTGCTGACTCCCAAACCAGGGATGTTGGAGTGCAGGTTGAGCTGCAGCAGCGGGAAGAGACGGTGGAGAGGGAAACCGCAGGATGCTCCTCCGGCAAACTGTGGAGCGCATCTCTTGGCCCATCTGATGAGGCAGACAGTGCGTGCTCAGCTTCTCTTGCGGATGCTGGTCCCAGGCCGGCAGAACACCCTGAGCCTCTGCCCGCATCAGTGCTTGAAGGTGCGGAGAGCTCAGATTCTTCCAAGGCATTGCCCTCGGTGGTGGTGGCCAGTGAAGCACCCGTCCTTCCATCTGCGTGCAAGGAAGGAGAAAGAGAAGAGCCAGCTAACACCATGCCTGAGTCCTCCACACGTGCTGTGGGAGAAACACCAAGACTGCAAGATCCCGGAGAGATGAGCTGGGAGGCCTTTTTCTACTCTGAAATTCGGGCAACGATCCAGAGAATCTGTGAGGAGGCAAGGAAGGAGCTGATGTTGTTCAGTGGGAAGACATCTGGGCCATGTAGCGTGAGCACGCCCAGGCTTCTCACGCTCCAGGAAGCAGATGACAGTGCCAGCGCTGCTGACACTTCTCAGGGCATGCTGGGCAATTGTGCCACAACACCGAGGGCTGAGGGCCCACTTCCTGTCTCTGATGATTCCCAAACCACGGATGTTCAGGCTGTGCAGCAAACTTCGGAAGAGATCCCTGAGGGAGAAACTGCAGGATCGTCCGCTGGTGACCTGCAGAGCCCATCTGAGGAGGCAGAAGCAGACACTTCATGTTCAGCTTCTTTTGTGGATGCTGGTTCCAGGCCGGCAGAACACCCTGAGCCTCTGCCCGCATCAGTGCTTGAAGGTGCAGAGAGCTCAGATTCTTCCAAGGCATTGCCCTCGGTGGTGGTGGCCAGTGAAGCACCCGTCCTTCCATCTGCGTGCAAGGAAGGAGAAAGAGAAGAGCCAGCTAACACCATGCCTGAGTCCTCCACACGTGCTGTGGGAGAAACACCAAGACTGCAAGATCCCGGAGAGATGAGCTGGGAGGCCTTTTTCTACTCTGAAATTCGGGCAACGATCCAGAGAATCTGTGAAGAGGCAAGGAAGGAGCTGATGTTGTCCATCAGGAACACGTCTGGGCTGAGCAGCGTGAGCACGCCCAGGCTTTTCATGCTCCAGGCAGCAGATGACAGTGCCAGCGCTGCTGACACTTCTCAGGGCATGCTGGGCAATTGTGCCACAACACCGAGGGCTGAGGGCCCACTTCCTGTCTCTGATGATTCCCAAACCACGGATGTTCAGGCTGTGCAGCAAACCTCGGAAGAGATCCCTGAGGGAGAAACTGCAGAATCTGGCATTCTGCAGAGCCCATCTGAGGAGGCAGAAGCAGACACTGCATGTTCAGCTTCTCTTCCCGATGCTTTTCCCATGCCTGCAGGACACCCTGAGCCTCTGCCCGCTTCAGTTCCTGACAACACAGAAAGCTCAGGTTCTTCCAAGCCTGCATGCTCTCCAGAGGAGACCAGTTCAGCATCACTCTCCTCAGTGTCTGAGGGAGGAGAAAGTGAAGAAAGAGCTATGGCCATGCCAGAATCGTCTGGGCAAGCTCTGGGAGAAGCGCAGAGACTGCAAGATCCCAGAGAGACGGCCAGGGACGCCTATGGAAATCCTTCAATTCAGCCAGCAATCCAGAGAATCCGTGAGGAAGACAGAAGGGAGTGGATGTTGCTTAGCTGGAACACTTCCTGGCGGATGGATGTGAGAAGCCCCATGCTGCAAAGCTTCCTGTCAAGTGATGATGCTTTCAGTACTGCTGGCGCTGTTCATGGCATTCTGGGCACCCGGCCATCACGGACTCGGGTTCGGATTCGTCGTCGTTGTGTCCTCCGAAGGTGGTCACCTAGACAGTTAGTGTTGTTGGAAGAGATCTCTGATGACAATGACAGCGCTGCCGGCACTGCTAGGGACATGCAGAATGCCGAGGACACTGCGGTGACCAGTGAGGGCGTGCAGGATGCCGAGGACACTGCGGTGACCAGTGAGGGCGTGAAGGATGCCGAGGACACTGCGGTGACAGAAGATGCAGACCCTCAGCATGAGGTGAGCAAAGCGCGTGTGCTTGGCGCCAGGCATGAAATCGAAGCAGAGGCAGGTGCGGTGCCTGGAGTGTGCACTGCTGGGAGATGCCTGGTGTTGTCTCCTTTCCAGCCAGCTTAATGTATTAGGGCAGATAACCCCTGCGTGACCCCTGCCTTGGCTTCAAGAGAGGTGCGTGGAAAGGGGATCCCTTCCCTGGGACCCCGGCACCCACAGCATCACCAGCCCAGTGGCGTACAGGGCTGTGGTTTTGTTTTCTCCACACAGGTCTCTGCCGAGGCTGGAGGAGGTACGCACAACTCCGAATGCTTCAGAGACGCGCCAGAGGATGGCCCAGGTACGTCCCCGGGCAGAAAGCCATGCCAGGGAGGGGGTCTGCTGAGCTCAGATGGCCCTCCAGGTGCCATGGAGGCTGGCAGCAGTGTGTGACACCCTGCCATATCCGGGCCACTCCTCCCAGAGAAATTCTATGGTGCTGGGGGCAGGCAGGGCCCGACCTCCGCTCCGTGCCTACAGCTCTCTGTCCCCCACAGGTACCGCTGCCGCACCACACGCAGCAGCTCACCGCCGGATGCCAGCTGTCAGCAGGAGGGTGATTCGAGCTCTGAGGGCGCTTCGAGCTCTGTTCGGAGCTTTCTCCTGCAGCTGCATGAAGTGACAGCGAGAGGAGGCACGAGATGGCGAGCACGTGACATGGGCATCAGAGGCAGCAGACTCCCAGTGCTTGCCCCAAGACCTCGGGAACCTGACACCTCCAGGACATGGCAGCAGGAGCTGAGAGCAGGGGGCCAGCCCTCCAAGACTCGTCACTCCCTTTCGTGCCTCTGCGTGACAGACCCAAGCAAGGCTTCCCTGTTTTCCTTGCCTGTGCTGCAGCCAGCCGCCCGAAACTCGGAGTGCAGCTGGCAGTACCAGGCCACCAGGCGCCCACCTGGGAACACCTGCAACATCATCAGCCCAGGTGCTGGCAACCAAGGCTGCTGAGATCCCCGCGGCTCAGGAGGGCACCACATACACTGGTGCAGCCTCTACATCAAAGAAGGGCTCTGAAGGGCAGGCACGTCCTGAGAAAGAGCAGAACAAGGACTCTGCACGCATCTGTGTCTGTAGATGCAGAAAATTCCATTTCTTCCAAGGCTGCACTTTTCTCCTCTGTTACGTATTCTGGAAAAGCAAACTTGTGGATGTGTCTCGACTAAAATTATGAAGAACCTTTTCCTAAGACATTCCAGCTAACAGAACTGAACATCTGACTGAGTACAAGGTAATAGGACACATACACTCCACTACGGCATTTATCTAATCCTTTAATACGTTCTTTGAAACAAAATGTTCTAATGGACATATTTAAACCAGAACTCTGTGTAAGAACTAAATTTGTTTGTCCCATATTACATCAATAAAAATTCCATCAAACCAGCTGAGTTCTCGGCTGTTTCTGATAACTTCCAGTTAATCCAAGTGTGTGGGAAGTGTTGAATCGTGGCCTGAATCACTATTTGATCACCTGAGGCAAGCACTGAGTCAGCCACAGGAGTACGGGTGAAGGCGATTCATGTGTCTGACTGGAAGGGGTGGATGGAGTCTGGCTGCCCCTCTCCCTGACCCCATTTAAGGGCTGACCGCCACTGGGGAAAGATTTCTGGTTGGAGCTTCTTACCGTGTGGAGTTCCTGATGAGCCCCCACCTCTGCTGACATGTGAGCCCTTCCTAATTTGCTGGGTGTCTTTATACCATCTGGATAATCCATCCACAAATAGACTGTCCAGGTACTATTCATTTGGGGTATTCACCCTACAGTTGGCCGGCCAGGCAGGCTTGAAGAAAAAAAGAATCATCAACCGAAATGTCTTTCATTTGGATTATCCTGAATTCAGGCAGGGGGGAAAACATTACCCCCTTAGAACAAACACCCCCAGGTCAGATCCTGCGACTTACGGGGTCACCCTATCACGACTTAGCCTCTGTTGCTGAAAAGTGTCGACCCCTGCAGGTTACGGGGACTATTTCTCCTTCTCTAGCCCACTTTGCAGATTATTTCCAGGGCCTAGATAAGGGTGTACTTATTACAAAGGAGCGCCGGCTTGCTGCGTCCGCTGTGGCTTGGCCCCTGGTAATGGCACGACACCAAGTGGAAATGACTAATAACAACACAGAATGTGCGAACCAGCTATTGAGAGACCGTGTCGAGAAATGAGAACGGCAGTTGTGCACATTAACAACCAAAAAACCAAGACTAAGTGCCCCATCAAAACAATTAGGTAGCATTTCAGTCGGGGACACTCAGGTCCCTGAGTAACGGCCCTGGGTGCCTCAGAGGGCAAGGTCTCTAAATCGGATCTGAAGCTCCATCTACGATGGATCCCTTTGAGATCCGCCCAATTATAACACAGAAGACAAAGTACAAGACAGACCAGCAGGGGTGCCCCCTGACCAGTGGCCCCCTTCCGAAGTGTACCTGCATGTAACAGATAGCACATATACTGCAAATGAGATGATGGACCCAGTACATTGGTTCCATCCAAAGCCTAGGGAAAGCATACTGTCATGGCTACTAAGATTATGGGGTGCTGGAGCTGAAAGTCTGTTAGTTAATTGGATGGTGTCATGGTTTTATGACGTTTGGTTTTGGTATTCCACATCATCATATCATGTAGTGCACTGAGAATTAAAGAGTTAGATCCTCGATAGTTCCGGGTTCATCTGTCTCAGAAGAGAAGAACTGTGTACCCCAGAGGACTTTGAGCTGTTTTGTATGTTTACATTTTTCCGCTCAGAGGGAAAGATATAAATTGTTTGCGTGTCACGAGACACACTCTTCCCTTTGGGGATTGACCCAGCAGCGGGTGCCCGCTGCCGTCTCGCCTTCTGTTATTAGCGTGAGGCCTTCGGTTTAATGGACACCGTCTCTCGCTCATTTTATTTATCAGCTTTAATTCCAATTCTATTGTACTGTATTGTTATCCGCATTCTGATGTCTTATTTAGTAAATCAGCTTTCCTCCTCAGATTCTTGCTGCTGTTTTGTTTCTAGGCGCATCCCCCTTTTCCCTTCTTCGTTTCCCCCTTCCCCTTTCCTGGGCTGTGAGCCTGTGAGTCCCCCACACCAACTGTCACAGAACCAGGCCGAACCAGCTTGTAAACCGTTGACAGAGGGGGCAAGGAGCAAATGGCTGTGTGGTGCTGAGCTGCCTGACAACACTTTTTGTTTCATTTAAATAGACTTTTGTTTTAGAGGAAGATTTATTTTTGCATGGCCAACATAATCTCCTTCTATCATCTAGTG
Organism: Oreortyx pictus; assembly: GCA_036925125.1. Taxonomy (NCBI): domain Eukaryota; kingdom Metazoa; phylum Chordata; class Aves; order Galliformes; family Odontophoridae; genus Oreortyx; species Oreortyx pictus. The sequence goes on along the minus strand of JAUPFR010000010.1, from coordinate 26,667,707 downwards.
AGCAGCCTGATGGATGAGGGAAAGGCAGTTGATGTAGACTACCTAGACTTTAGCAGAGCCTTTGACGCCTTTGTCTCCTGCAGAAGCTGGCAGCCCATGTTTTGGACAGACACTCTTATTTTCTGGGTAAGAAAGAGGCCGGAGGGCCGGGCCCAGTGAGTGGTGGTGAACAGAGTTAAATCCAGCTGGCGAGCGGTCACATGCGGTGTTCCCCAGGGGTCGGTACTGGGGCCGGTGCTCTTCAGTACCTTTACTGAAGAACTGGACGAGGGCACTGCGTGCACTGTGAGATAGGTAGCAGATGACACCAAGCTGGCTGGAAGTGTTGATCTGCCTGGGGGTAGCGAGGCACTACAGGGTGACCTGGATAGGCTGTATTGCTGGGCTGAAGCCAGTGGGATGAGGTCCACCAAGACCAAGCGCCGGGCCTGCACTTTGGCCACAACAATGGCAGGCAACGCTACAGGCCTGGGGCAGAATGTCTGGAAGACTGTGTAGAAGAAATGGACGTGGGCGTATCGGTCAATGGTCGGCTGAAGATGAGCCAGCAGTGTGGCCAGGCGGCTAAGAAAGCCAATAGCATCCTGGCTTGTATCAGAAATAGCGTTGCCAGCAGGAGAGGGGAAGTCATTGTCTCCTGGGCTGAGCTCCGGTGAGGCTGCACGTCGAGTAGTGCATTCAGTTTTAGGCCCCTCACTGCAAGGAAGGCATCGAGGCCCTGGAGCGTGTGCAGAGAAGGGCAGCAAAGGTAGGGAAGGGTCCGGAGCACAGGCCTTACTTGTGAGGAGCAGCTGAGGGAGCTGGGGTTGTGGAGTGTGGAGAAGAGGAGGTTCAGGGGAGAGCTCAGTGCTGTGTAGGACTGCCCGAAGGGAGGCGGTAGTGAAGTGGGGGTGGGTGTCTTGTCTCGTGTAACTAGCGGTAGGACAAGAGGGAATGGCGTGGAGTTGCGCCAGGGGACACTGAGCCCGCCAGTGACAGCGATGGCGCCGCTGGGGAAAGGTGCGGTGGCGGGCCACGGAGATGGCCGAGGGAAGCGGGAAGCGCGGAGCGGTGCCCCGCGAGCCACACCTTGCTGCGAGCCGGTGACTGCGTGGGGGGCTGCCAGGAGAGGGCCGCGGAGGGAGGCTCCACGGGAACCGCCCGGCCTTTGTGACGCGGGCCGGCATCGTGCCCACAGGCCGTTGTGACGCGGGGCTGGGCCTGTGAGGCGGGGCCGCCTTGAGGGGCCAGAGTCGCCGCGCCGCTCACTCTCAGGAGAGCGGCTCCGCGAGGAGGAGGCAGTTCCCCTGCGTGCCCGCGTCTGCGTCTCCGTGAGAGGACGCAGAGATGAGCGAGGAGCAAGAGAAGGAGGAGCACTCCCAGCCCGACACAGGGCTGCCACGCGTGCAGGAACGCCGCCAGGTGCGGGCCGGGGAGGGAGGGAGGGAGAGGGAGGGCACGGCAGCGAGCGGGGTGAGGCGGTGCGCCCTGAGCGCCTCTGTCCAGGGCACAGCTCCTGCCGGGGCATGCCCTGGGCCGCAGCTGACACACGCTCACATTATCCACGTCCGTCCATATCCAGCCACGCTGCCCAGGCACGCGCAGAGGGCTGCCACGGTGGGCGGCCCGGCCCTCTGCCGCTTGGGCTGTGGGGAGCGGGGCGGCAGCCACCCGCGGGCTGAGCGCTGCCCTCGGTGCTCCGTGGAGCGGGACCGCGCTCACTTCTCCTCGGCTTCTCTTGCAGGAGGACGGCTCGAAGATCAGGCTGTCGCTGACCTTCAGCACTGACGGCGAGCAGAGGAGGCAGCCTCCGCCGCCCTTGCTGCGTCGCTCGAGGCGGCCAACGATGCCGGCAGCCGCACCCCAGCACGCGGCAGGCTCTCGCAACGAACCCAGGCTGCTCCCTCTGCGAGCAGCAGCCTCCAGCCCGTCTGCAAGAGGAAGAGCGCTGGCCACGGGGCTTAGAGGCAGCAGGCTCCCGGAGCTTGCCCCAAGTCCTCCGTGCCCCTTGCGGGTCCGGGACGGGGCAGCAAGAGCTGAGCAGCAGGGTTCAGCTGCGCAAGGCATCTCAGCCGTTTTAGTGCCTCTGCGCAGCAGACCCAAGGAAAGCCGCAAGCTGTTCCCAGGCCGTGCTGCAGCTGGCAGCCCGAAAGTTGGTGTGCAGCCGGCAGTACCGAAGCGCCATGTGCCTGCCAGGGGCGTTAGGCACGGCACGCTCCCAGAGCTCGTCCCGAGACCTCAGCCATCACTGCCGACGTTGACCTGTGCAAACACGTTGTCCCCGGCAAAGAGTGTGAGCCTGCCCAGGCGTCTCGCGTCCCAAGGCCCAAGTGCTGCCGACACCGCTCAGGGAACACTGGGCGTACACTCGGTGACATCAAGGGCTGAAGACCAGGTTCCTGCCCGTGCTGACTCCCAAACCAGGGATGTTGAAGTGCAGGTTGAGCTGCAACAGCGGGAAGAGACGGTGGAGAGGGAAACCGCAGGATGCTCCTCCGGCAAACTGTGGAGCGCATCTCTTGGCCCATCTGATGAGGCAGACAGTGCGTGCTCAGCTTCTCTTGCGGATGCTGGTCCCAGGCCGGCAGAACACCCTGAGCCTCTGCCCGCATCAGTGCTTGAAGGTGCGGAGAGCTCAGATTCTTCCAAGGCATTGCCCTCGGTGGTGGTGGCCAGTGAAGCACCCGTCCTCCCATCTGCGTGCAAGGAAGGAGAAAGAGAAGAGCCAGCTAACACCATGCCTGAGTCCTCCACACGTGCTGTGGGAGAAACACCAAGACTGCAAGATCCCAGAGAGATGAGCTGGGAGGCCTTTTTCTACTCTGAAATTCGGGCAACGATCCAGAGAATCTGTGAGGAGGCAAGGAAGGAGCTGATGTTGTTCAGTGGGAAGACATCTGGGCCATGTAGCGTGAGCACGCCCAGGCTTCTCACGCTCCAGGCAGCAGATGACAGTGCCAGCGCTGCTGACACTTCTCAGGGCATGCTGGGCAATTGTGCCACAACACTGAGGGCTGAGGGCCCACTTCCTGTCTCTGATGATTCCCAAACCACGGATGTTCAGGCTGTGCAGCAAACTTCGGAAGAGATCCCTGAGGGAGAAACTGCAGGATCGTCCGCTGGTGACCTGCAGAGCCCATCTGAGGAGGCAGAAGCAGACACTTCATGTTCAGCTTCTTTTGCGGATGCTGGTTCCAGGCCGGCAGAACACCCTGAGCCTCTGCCCGCATCAGTGCTTGAAGGTGCAGAGAGCTCAGATTCTTCGAAGGCATTGCCCTCGGTGGTGGTGGCCAGTGAAGCACCCGTCCTCCCATCTGCGTGCAAGGAAGGAGAAAGAGAAGAGCCAGCTAACACCATGCCTGAGTCCTCCACACGTGCTGTGGGAGAAACACCAAGACTGCAAGATCCCGGAGAGATGAGCTGGGAGGCCTTTTTCTACTCTGAAATTCGGGCAACGATCCAGAGAATCTGTGAAGAGGCAAGGAAGGAGCTGATGTTGTCCATCAGGAACACGTCTGGGCTGAGCAGCGTGAGCACGCCCAGGCTTTTCATGCTCCAGGCAGCAGATGACAGTGCCAGCGCTGCTGACACTTCTCAGGGCATGCTGGGCAATTGTGCCACAACACCGAGGGCTGAGGGCCCACTTCCTGTCTCTGATGATTCCCAAACCACGGATGTTCAGGCTGTGCAGCAAACCTCGGAAGAGATCCCTGAGGGAGAAACTGCAGAATCTGGCATTCTGCAGAGCCCATCTGAGGAGGCAGAAGCAGACACTGCATGTTCAGCTTCTCTTCCCGATGCTTTTCCCATGCCTGCAGGACACCCTGAGCCTCTGCCCGCTTCAGTTCCTGACAACACAGAAAGCTCAGGTTCTTCCAAGCCTGCATGCTCTCCAGAGGAGACCAGTTCAGCATCACTCTCCTCAGTGTCTGAGGGAGGAGAAAGTGAAGAAAGAGCTATGGCCATGCCAGAATCGTCTGGGCAAGCTCTGGGAGAAGCGCAGAGACTGCAAGATCCCAGAGAGACGGCCAGGGACGCCTATGGAAATCCTTCAATTCAGCCAGCAATCCAGAGAATCCGTGAGGAAGACAGAAGGGAGTGGATGTTGCTTAGCTGGAACACTTCCTGGCGGATGGATGTGAGAAGCCCCATGCTGCAAAGCTTCCTGTCAAGTGATGATGCTTTCAGTACTGCTGGCGCTGTTCATGGCATTCTGGGCACCCGGCCATCACGGACTCGGGTTCGGATTCGTCGTCGTTGTGTCCTCCGAAGGTGGTCACCTAGACAGTTAGTGTTGTTGGAAGAGATCTCTGATGACAATGACAGCGCTGCCGGCACTGCTAGGGACATGCAGAATGCCGAGGACACTGCGGTGACCAGTGAGGGCGTGCAGGATGCCGAGGACACTGCGGTGACCAGTGAGGGCGTGAAGGATGCCGAGGACACTGCGGTGACAGAAGATGCAGACCCTCAGCATGAGGTGAGCAAAGCGCGTGTGCTTGGCGCCAGGCATGAAATCGAAGCAGAGGCAGGTGCGGTGCCTGGAGTGTGCACTGCTGGGAGATGCCTGGTGTTGTCTCCTTTCCAGCCAGCTTAATGTATTAGGGCAGATAACCCCTGCGTGACCCCTGCCTTGGCTTCAAGAGAGGTGCGTGGAAAGGGGATCCCTTCCCTGGGACCCCGGCACCCACAGCATCACCAGCCCAGTGGCGTACAGGGCTGTGGTTTTGTTTTCTCCACACAGGTCTCTGCCGAGGCTGGAGGAGGTACGCACAACTCCGAATGCTTCAGAGACGCGCCAGAGGATGGCCCAGGTACGTCCCCGGGCAGAAAGCCATGCCAGGGAGGGGGTCTGCTGAGCTCAGATGGCCCTCCAGGTGCCATGGAGGCTGGCAGCAGTGTGTGACACCCTGCCATATCCGGGCCACTCCTCCCAGAGAAATTCTATGGTGCTGGGGGCAGGCAGGGCCCGACCTCCGCTCCGTGCCTACAGCTCTCTGTCCCCCACAGGTACCGCTGCCGCACCACACGCAGCAGCTCACCGCCGGATGCCAGCTGTCAGCAGGAGGGTGATTCGAGCTCTGAGGGCGCTTCGAGCTCTGTTCGGAGCTTTCTCCTGCAGCTGCATGAAGTGACAGCGAGAGGAGGCACGAGATGGCGAGCACGTGACATGGGCATCAGAGGCAGCAGACTCCCAGTGCTTGCCCCAAGACCTCGGGAACCTGACACCTCCAGGACATGGCAGCAGGAGCTGAGAGCAGGGGGCCAGCCCTCCAAGACTCGTCACTCCCTTTCGTGCCTCTGCTTGACAGACCCAGGCAAGGCTTCCCTGTTTTCCTTGCCTGTGCTGCAGCCAGCCGCCCGAAACTCGGAGTGCAGCTGGCAGTACCAGGCCACCAGGCGCCCACCTGGGAACACCTGCAACATCATCAGCCCAGGTGCTGGCAACCAAGGCTGCTGAGATCCCCGCGGCTCAGGAGGGCACCACATACACTGGTGCAGCCTCTACATCAAAGAAGGGCTCTGAAGGGCAGGCACGTCCTGAGAAAGAGCAGAACAAGGACTCTGCACGCATCTGTGTCTGTAGATGCAGAAAATTCCATTTCTTCCAAGGCTGCACTTTTCTCCTCTGTTACGTATTCTGGAAAAGCAAACTTGTGGATGTGTCTCGACTAAAATTATGAAGAACCTTTTCCTAAGACATTCCAGCTAACAGAACTGAACATCTGACTGAGTACAAGGTAATAGGACACATACACTCCACTACGGCATTTATCTAATCCTTTAATACGTTCTTTGAAACAAAATGTTCTAATGGACATATTTAAACCAAAACTCTGTGTAAGAACTAAATTTGTTTGTCCCATATTACATCAATAAAAATTCCATCAAACCAGCTGAGTTCTCGGCTGTTTCTGATAACTTCCAGTTAATCCAAGTGTGTGGGAAGTGTTGAATCGTGGCCTGAACCACTATTTGATCACCTGAGGCAAGCACTGAGTCAGCCACAGGAGTACGGGTGAAGGCGATTCATGTGTCTGACTGGAAGGGGTGGATGGAGTCTGGCTGCCCCTCTCCCTGACCCCATTTAAGGGCTGACCGCCACTGGGGAAAGATTTCTGGTTGGAGCTTCTTACCGTGTGGAGTTCCTGATGAGCCCCCACCTCTGCTGACATGTGAGCCCTTCCTAATTTGCTGGGTGTCTTTATACCATCTGGATAATCCATCCACAAATAGACTGTCCAGGTACTATTCATTTGGGGTATTCACCCTACAGTTGGCCGGCCAGGCAGGCTTGAAGAAAAAAAGAATCATCAACCGAAATGTCTTTCATTTGGATTATCCTGAATTCAGGCAGGGGGGAAAACATTAGCCCCTTAGAACAAACACCCCCAGGTCAGATCCTGCGACTTACGGGGTCACCCTATCACGACTTAGCCTCTGTTGCTGAAAAGTGTCGACCCCTGCAGGTTACGGGGACTATTTCTCCTTCTCTAGCCCACTTTGCAGATTATTTCCAGGGCCTAGATAAGGGTGTACTTATTACAAAGGAGCGCCGGCTTGCTGCGTCCGCTGTGGCTTGGCCCCTGGTAATGGCACGACACCAAGTGGAAATGACTAATAACAACACAGAATGTGCGAACCAGCTATTGAGAGACCGTGTCGAGAAATGAGAACAGCAGTTGTGCACATTAACAACCAAAAAACCAAGACTAAGTGCCCCATCAAAACAATTAGGTAGCATTTCAGTCGGGGACACTCAGGTCCCTGAGTAACGGCCCTGGGTGCCTCAGAGGGCAAGGTCTCTAAATCGGATCTCGAAGCTCCATCTACGATGGATCCCTTTGAGATCCGCCCAATTATAACACAGAAGACAAAGTACAAGACAGACCAGCAGGGGTGCCCCCTGACCAGTGGCCCCCTTCCGAAGTGTACCTGCATGTAACAGATAGCACATATACTGCAAATGAGATGATGGACCCAGTACATTGGTTCCATCCAAAGCCTAGGGAAAGCATACTGTCATGGCTACTAAGATTATGGGGTGCTGGAGCTGAAAGTCTGTTAGTTAATTGGATGGTGTCATGGTTTTATGACGTTTGGTTTTGGTATTCCACATCATCATATCATGTAGTGCACTGAGAATTAAAGAGTTAGATCCTCGATAGTTCCGGGTTCATCTGTCTCAGAAGAGAAGAACTGTGTACCCCAGAGGACTTTGAGCTGTTTTGTATGTTTACATTTTTCCGCTCAGAGGGAAAGATATAAATTGTTTGCGTGTCACGAGACACACTCTTCCCTTTGGGGATTGACCCAGCAGCGGGTGCCCGCTGCCGTCTCGCCTTCTGTTATTAGCGTGAGGCCTTCGGTTTAATGGACACTGTCTCTCGCTCATTTTATTTGATTTATCAGCTTTAATTCCAATTCTATTGTACTGTATTGTTATCCGCATTCTGATGTCTTATTTAGTAAATCAGCTTTCCTCCTCAGATTCTTGCTGCTGTTTTGTTTCTAGGCGCATCCCCCTTTTCCCTTCTTCGTTTCCCCCTTCCCCTTTCCTGGGCTGTGAGCCTGTGAATCCCCCACACCAATTGTCACAGAACCAGGCCGAACCAGCTTGTAAACCGTTGACAGAGGGGGCAAGGAGCAAATGGCTGTGTGGTGCTGAGCTGCCTGACAACACTTTTTGTTTCATTTAAATAGACTTTTGTTTTAGAGGAAGATTTATTTTTGCACGGCCAACATAATCTCCTTCTGTCATCTAGTGAGCTGCCTGATGGATGAGGGAAAGGCAGTTGATGTAGTCTACCTAGACTTTAGCAGAGCCTTTGACGCCTTTGTCTCCTGCAGAAGCTGGCAGCCCATGTTTTGGACAGACACTCTTATTTGCTGGGTAAGAAAGAGGCCGGAGGGCCGGGCCCAGTGAGTGGTGGTGAACAGAGTTAAATCCAGCTGGCGAGCGGTCACAAGCGGTGTTCCCCAGGGGTCGGTACTGGGGCCGGTGCTCTTCAGTACCTTTACTGAAGAACTGGACGAGGGCACTGCGTGCACTGTGAGACAGGTAGCAGATGACACCAAGCTGGCTGGAAGTGTTGATCTGCCTGGGGGTAGCGAGGCACTACAGGGTGACCTGGATAGGCTGTATTGCTGGGCTGAAGCCAGTGGGATGAGGTCCACCAAGACCAAGCGCCGGGCCTGCACTTTGGCCACAACAATGGCAGGCAACGCTACAGGCCTGGGGCAGAATGTCTGGAAGACTGTGTAGAAGAAATGGACGTGGGCGTATCGGTCAATGGTCGGCTGAAGATGAGCCAGCAGTGTGGCCAGGCGGCCAAGAAAGCCAATAGCATCCTGGCTTGTATCAGAAATAGCGTTGCCAGCAGGAGAGGGGAAGTCATTGTCTCCTGGGCTGAGCTCCGGTGAGGCTGCACGTCGAGTAGTGCATTCAGTTTTAGGCCCCTCACTGCAAGGAAGGCATCGAGGCCCTGGAGCGTGTGCAGAGAAGGGCAGCAAAGGTAGGGAAGGGTCCGGAGCACAGGCCTTACTTGTGAGGAGCAGCTGAGGGAGCTGGGGTTGTGGAGTGTGGAGAAGAGGAGGTTCAGGGGAGAGCTCAGTGCTGTGTAGGACTGCCCGAAGGGAGGCGGTAGTGAAGTGGGGGTGGGTGTCTTGTCTCGTGTAACTAGCGGTAGGACAAGAGGGAATGGCGTGGAGTTGCGCCAGGGGACACTGAGCCCGCCAGTGACAGCGATGGCGCCGCTGGGGAAAGGTGCGGTGGCGGGCCACGGAGATGGCCGAGGGAAGCGGGAAGAGCGGAGCGGTGCCCCGCGAGCCACACCTTGCTGCGAGCCGGTGACTGCGTGGGGGGCTGCCAGGAGAGGGCCGCGGAGGGAGGCTCCACGGGAACCGCCCGGGCTTTGTGACGCGGGCCGGCATCGTGCCCACAGGCCGTTGTGACGCGGGGCTGGGCCTGTGAGGCGGGGCCGCCTTGAGGGGCCAGAGTCGCCGCGCCGCTCACTCTCAGGAGAGCGGCTCCGCGAGGAGGAGGCAGTTCCCCTGCGTGCCCGCGTCTGCGTCTGCGTGAGAGGACGCAGAGATGAGCGAGGAGCAAGAGAAGGAGGAGCACTCCCAGCCCGACACAGGGCTGCCACGCGTGCAGGAACGCCGCCAGGTGCGGGCCGGGGAGGGAGGGAGGGAGAGGGAGGGCACGGCAGCGAGCGGGGTGAGGCGGTGCGCCCTGAGCGCCTCTGTCCAGGGCACAGCTCCTGCCGGGGCATGCCCTGGGCCGCAGCTGACACACGCTCACATTATCCACGTCCGTCCATATCCAGCCACGCTGCCCAGGCACGCGCAGAGGGCTGCCACGGTGGGCGGCCCGGCCCTCTGCCGCTTGGGCTGTGGGGAGCGGGGCGGCAGCCACCCGCGGGCTGAGCGCTGCCCTCGGTGCTCCGTGGAGCGGGACCGCGCTCACTTCTCCTCGGCTTCTCTTGCAGGAGGACGGCTCGAAGATCAGGCTGTCGCTGACCTTCAGCACTGACGGCGAGCAGAGGAGGCAGCCTCCGCCGCCCTTGCTGCGTCGCTCGAGGCGGCCAACGATGCCGGCAGCCGCACCCCAGCACGCGGCAGGCTCTCGCAACGAACCCAGGCTGCTCCCTCTGCGAGCAGCAGCCTCCAGCCCGTCTGCAAGAGGAAGAGCGCTGGCCACGGGGCTTAGAGGCAGCAGGCTCCCGGAGCTTGCCCCAAGTCCTCCGTGCCCCTTGCGGGTCCGGGACGGGGCAGCAAGAGCTGAGCAGCAGGGTTCAGCTGCGCAAGGCATCTCAGCCGTTTTAGTGCCTCTGCGCAGCAGACCCAAGGAAAGCCGCAAGCTGTTCCCAGGCCGTGCTGCAGCTGGCAGCCCGAAAGTTGGTGTGCAGCCGGCAGTACCGAAGCGCCATGTGCCTGCCAGGGGCGTTAGGCACGGCACGCTCCCAGAGCTCGTCCCGAGACCTCAGCCATCACTGCCGACGTTGACCTGTGCAAACACGTTGTCCCAGGCAAAGAGTGTGAGCCTGCCCAGGCGTCTCGCGTCCCAAGGCCCAAGTGCTGCCGACACCGCTCAGGGAACACTGGGCGTACACTCGGTGACATCAAGGGCTGAAGACCAGGTTCCTGCCCGTGCTGACTCCCAAACCAGGGATGTTGGAGTGCAGGTTGAGCTGCAGCAGCGGGAAGAGACGGTGGAGAGGGAAACCGCAGGATGCTCCTCCGGCAAACTGTGGAGCGCATCTCTTGGCCCATCTGATGAGGCAGACAGTGCGTGCTCAGCTTCTCTTGCGGATGCTGGTCCCAGGCCGGCAGAACACCCTGAGCCTCTGCCCGCATCAGTGCTTGAAGGTGCGGAGAGCTCAGATTCTTCCAAGGCATTGCCCTCGGTGGTGGTGGCCAGTGAAGCACCCGTCCTTCCATCTGCGTGCAAGGAAGGAGAAAGAGAAGAGCCAGCTAACACCATGCCTGAGTCCTCCACACGTGCTGTGGGAGAAACACCAAGACTGCAAGATCCCGGAGAGATGAGCTGGGAGGCCTTTTCCTACTCTGAAATTCGGGCAACGATCCAGAGAATCTGTGAGGAGGCAAGGAAGGAGCTGATGTTGTTCAGTGGGAAGACATCTGGGCCATGTAGCGTGAGCACGCCCAGGCTTCTCATGCTCCAGGCAGCAGATGACAGTGCCAGCGCTGCTGACACTTCTCAGGGCATGCTGGGCAATTGTGCCACAACACCGAGGGCTGAGGGCCCACTTCCTGTCTCTGATGATTCCCAAACCACGGATGTTCAGGCTGTGCAGCAAACTTCGGAAGAGATCCCTGAGGGAGAAACTGCAGGATCGTCCGCTGGTGACCTGCAGAGCCCATCTGAGGAGGCAGAAGCAGACACTTCATGTTCAGCTTCTTTTGTGGATGCTGGTTCCAGGCCGGCAGAACACCCTGAGCCTCTGCCCGCATCAGTGCTTGAAGGTGCAGAGAGCTCAGATTCTTCCAAGGCATTGCCCTCGGTGGTGGTGGCCAGTGAAGCACCCGTCCTTCCATCTGCGTGCAAGGAAGGAGAAAGAGAAGAGCCAGCTAACACCATGCCTGAGTCCTCCACACGTGCTGTGGGAGAAACACCAAGACTGCAAGATCCCGGAGAGATGAGCTGGGAGGCCTTTTTCTACTCTGAAATTCGGGCAACGATCCAGAGAATCTGTGAAGAGGCAAGGAAGGAGCTGATGTTGTCCATCAGGAACACGTCTGGGCTGAGCAGCGTGAGCACGCCCAGGCTTTTCATGCTCCAGGCAGCAGATGACAGTGCCAGCGCTGCTGACACTTCTCAGGGCATGCTGGGCAATTGTGCCACAACACCGAGGGCTGAGGGCCCACTTCCTGTCTCTGATGATTCCCAAACCACGGATGTTCAGGCTGTGCAGCAAACCTCGGAAGAGATCCCTGAGGGAGAAACTGCAGAATCTGGCATTCTGCAGAGCCCATCTGAGGAGGCAGAAGCAGACACTGCATGTTCAGCTTCTCTTCCCGATGCTTTTCCCATGCCTGCAGGACACCCTGAGCCTCTGCCCGCTTCAGTTCCTGACAACACAGAAAGCTCAGGTTCTTCCAAGCCTGCATGCTCTCCAGAGGAGACCAGTTCAGCATCACTCTCCTCAGTGTCTGAGGGAGGAGAAAGTGAAGAAAGAGCTATGGCCATGCCAGAATCGTCTGGGCAAGCTCTGGGAGAAGCGCAGAGACTGCAAGATCCCAGAGAGACGGCCAGGGACGCCTATGGAAATCCTTCAATTCAGCCAGCAATCCAGAGAATCCGTGAGGAAGACAGAAGGGAGTGGATGTTGCTTAGCTGGAACACTTCCTGGCGGATGGATGTGAGAAGCCCCATGCTGCAAAGCTTCCTGTCAAGTGATGATGCTTTCAGTACTGCTGGCGCTGTTCATGGCATTCTGGGCACCCGGCCATCACGGACTCGGGTTCGGATTCGTCGTCGTTGTGTCCTCCGAAGGTGGTCACCTAGACAGTTAGTGTTGTTGGAAGAGATCTCTGATGACAATGACAGCGCTGCCGGCACTGCTAGGGACATGCAGAATGCCGAGGACACTGCGGTGACCAGTGAGGGCGTGCAGGATGCCGAGGACACTGCGGTGACCAGTGAGGGCGTGAAGGATGCCGAGGACACTGCGGTGACAGAAGATGCAGACCCTCAGCATGAGGTGAGCAAAGCGCGTGTGCTTGGCGCCAGGCATGAAATCGAAGCAGAGGCAGGTGCGGTGCCTGGAGTGTGCACTGCTGGGAGATGCCTGGTGTTGTCTCCTTTCCAGCCAGCTTAATGTATTAGGGCAGATAACCCCTGCGTGACCCCTGCCTTGGCTTCAAGAGAGGTGCGTGGAAAGGGGATCCCTTCCCTGGGACCCCGGCACCCACAGCATCACCAGCCCAGTGGCGTACAGGGCTGTGGTTTTGTTTTCTCCACACAGGTCTCTGCCGAGGCTGGAGGAGGTACGCACAACTCCGAATGCTTCAGAGACGCGCCAGAGGATGGCCCAGGTACGTCCCCGGGCAGAAAGCCATGCCAGGGAGGGGGTCTGCTGAGCTCAGATGGCCCTCCAGGTGCCATGGAGGCTGGCAGCAGTGTGTGACACCCTGCCATATCCGGGCCACTCCTCCCAGAGAAATTCTATGGTGCTGGGGGCAGGCAGGGCCCGACCTCCGCTCCGTGCCTACAGCTCTCTGTCCCCCACAGGTACCGCTGCCGCACCACACGCAGCAGCTCACCGCCGGATGCCAGCTGTCAGCAGGAGGGTGATTCGAGCTCTGAGGGCGCTTCGAGCTCTGTTCGGAGCTTTCTCCTGCAGCTGCATGAAGTGACAGCGAGAGGAGGCACGAGATGGCGAGCACGTGACATGGGCATCAGAGGCAGCAGACTCCCAGTGCTTGCCCCAAGACCTCGGGAACCTGACACCTCCAGGACATGGCAGCAGGAGCTGAGAGCAGGGGGCCAGCCCTCCAAGACTCGTCACTCCCTTTCGTGCCTCTGCGTGACAGACCCAAGCAAGGCTTCCCTGTTTTCCTTGCCTGTGCTGCAGCCAGCCGCCCGAAACTCGGAGTGCAGCTGGCAGTACCAGGCCACCAGGCGCCCACCTGGGAACACCTGCAACATCATCAGCCCAGGTGCTGGCAACCAAGGCTGCTGAGATCCCCGCGGCTCAGGAGGGCACCACATACACTGGTGCAGCCTCTACATCAAAGAAGGGCTCTGAAGGGCAGGCACGTCCTGAGAAAGAGCAGAACAAGGACTCTGCACGCATCTGTGTCTGTAGATGCAGAAAATTCCATTTCTTCCAAGGCTGCACTTTTCTCCTCTGTTACGTATTCTGGAAAAGCAAACTTGTGGATGTGTCTCGACTAAAATTATGAAGAACCTTTTCCTAAGACATTCCAGCTAACAGAACTGAACATCTGACTGAGTACAAGGTAATAGGACACATACACTCCACTACGGCATTTATCTAATCCTTTAATACGTTCTTTGAAACAAAATGTTCTAATGGACATATTTAAACCAGAACTCTGTGTAAGAACTAAATTTGTTTGTCCCATATTACATCAATAAAAATTCCATCAAACCAGCTGAGTTCTCGGCTGTTTCTGATAACTTCCAGTTAATCCAAGTGTGTGGGAAGTGTTGAATCGTGGCCTGAATCACTATTTGATCACCTGAGGCAAGCACTGAGTCAGCCACAGGAGTACGGGTGAAGGCGATTCATGTGTCTGACTGGAAGGGGTGGATGGAGTCTGGCTGCCCCTCTCCCTGACCCCATTTAAGGGCTGACCGCCACTGGGGAAAGATTTCTGGTTGGAGCTTCTTACCGTGTGGAGTTCCTGATGAGCCCCCACCTCTGCTGACATGTGAGCCCTTCCTAATTTGCTGGGTGTCTTTATACCATCTGGATAATCCATCCACAAATAGACTGTCCAGGTACTATTCATTTGGGGTATTCACCCTACAGTTGGCCGGCCAGGCAGGCTTGAAGAAAAAAAGAATCATCAACCGAAATGTCTTTCATTTGGATTATCCTGAATTCAGGCAGGGGGGAAAACATTAGCCCCTTAGAACAAACACCCCCAGGTCAGATCCTGCGACTTACGGGGTCACCCTATCACGACTTAGCCTCTGTTGCTGAAAAGTGTCGACCCCTGCAGGTTACGGGGACTATTTCTCCTTCTCTAGCCCACTTTGCAGATTATTTCCAGGGCCTAGATAAGGGTGTACTTATTACAAAGGAGCGCCGGCTTGCTGCGTCCGCTGTGGCTTGGCCCCTGGTAATGGCACGACACCAAGTGGAAATGACTAATAACAACACAGAATGTGCGAACCAGCTATTGAGAGACCGTGTCGAGAAATGAGAACAGCAGTTGTGCACATTAACAACCAAAAAACCAAGACTAAGTGCCCCATCAAAACAATTAGGTAGCATTTCAGTCGGGGACACTCAGGTCCCTGAGTAACGGCCCTGGGTGCCTCAGAGGGCAAGGTCTCTAAATCGGATCTGAAGCTCCATCTACGATGGATCCCTTTGAGATCCGCCCAATTATAACACAGAAGACAAAGTACAAGACAGACCAGCAGGGGTGCCCCCTGACCAGTGGCCCCCTTCCGAAGTGTACCTGCATGTAACAGATAGCACATATACTGCAAATGAGATGATGGACCCAGTACATTGGTTCCATCCAAAGCCTAGGGAAAGCATACTGTCATGGCTACTAAGATTATGGGGTGCTGGAGCTGAAAGTCTGTTAGTTAATTGGATGGTGTCATGGTTTTATGACGTTTGGTTTTGGTATTCCACATCATCATATCATGTAGTGCACTGAGAATTAAAGAGTTAGATCCTCGATAGTTCCGGGTTCATCTGTCTCAGAAGAGAAGAACTGTGTACCCCAGAGGACTTTGAGCTGTTTTGTATGTTTACATTTTTCCGCTCAGAGGGAAAGATATAAATTGTTTGCGTGTCACGAGACACACTCTTCCCTTTGGGGATTGACCCAGCAGCGGGTGCCCGCTGCCGTCTCGCCTTCTGTTATTAGCGTGAGGCCTTCGGTTTAATGGACACCGTCTCTCGCTCATTTTATTTATCAGCTTTAATTCCAATTCTATTGTACTGTATTGTTATCCGCATTCTGATGTCTTATTTAGTAAATCAGCTTTCCTCCTCAGATTCTTGCTGCTGTTTTGTTTCTAGGCGCATCCCCCTTTTCCCTTCTTCGTTTCCCCCTTCCCCTTTCCTGGGCTGTGAGCCTGTGAGTCCCCCACACCAATTGTCACAGAACCAGGCCGAACCAGCTTGTAAACCGTTGACAGAGGGGGCAAGGAGCAAATGGCTGTGTGGTGCTGAGCTGCCTGACAACACTTTTTGTTTCATTTAAATATACTTTTGTTTTAGAGGAAGATTTATTTTTGCACGGCCAACATAATCTCCTTCTGTCATCTAGTGAGCTGCCTGATGGATGAGGGAAAGGCAGTTGATGTAGTCTACCTAGACTTTAGCAGAGCCTTTGACGCCTTTGTCTCCTGCAGAAGCTGGCAGCCCATGTTTTGGACAGACACTCTTATTTGCTGGGTAAGAAAGAGGCCGGAGGGCCGGGCCCAGTGAGTGGTGGTGAACAGAGTTAAATCCAGCTGGCGAGCGGTCACAAGCGGTGTTCCCCAGGGGTCGGTACTGGGGCCGGTGCTCTTCAGTACCTTTACTGAAGAACTGGACGAGGGCACTGCGTGCACTGTGAGATAGGTAGCAGATGACACCAAGCTGGCTGGAAGTGTTGATCTGCCTGGGGGTAGCGAGGCACTACAGGGTGACCTGGATAGGCTGTATTGCTGGGCTGAAGCCAGTGGGATGAGGTCCACCAAGACCAAGCGCCGGGCCTGCACTTTGGCCACAACAATGGCAGGCAACGCTACAGGCCTGGGGCAGAATGTCTGGAAGACTGTGTAGAAGAAATGGACGTGGGCGTATCGGTCAATGGTCGGCTGAAGATGAGCCAGCAGTGTGGCCAGGCGGCCAAGAAAGCCAATAGCATCCTGGCTTGTATCAGAAATAGCGTTGCCAGCAGGAGAGGGGAAGTCATTGTCTCCTGGGCTGAGCTCCGGTGAGGCTGCACGTCGAGTAGTGCATTCAGTTTTAGGCCCCTCACTGCAAGGAAGGCATCGAGGCCCTGGAGCGTGTGCAGAGAAGGGCAGCAAAGGTAGGGAAGGGTCCGGAGCACAGGCCTTACTTGTGAGGAGCAGCTGAGGGAGCTGGGGTTGTGGAGTGTGGAGAAGAGGAGGTTCAGGGGAGAGCTCAGTGCTGTGTAGGACTGCCCGAAGGGAGGCGGTAGTGAAGTGGGGGTGGGTGTCTTGTCTCGTGTAACTAGCGGTAGGACAAGAGGGAATGGCGTGGAGTTGCGCCAGGGGACACTGAGCCCGCCAGTGACAGCGATGGCGCCGCTGGGGAAAGGTGCGGTGGCGGGCCACGGAGATGGCCGAGGGAAGCGGGAAGAGCGGAGCGGTGCCCCGCGAGCCACACCTTGCTGCGAGCCGGTGACTGCGTGGGGGGCTGCCAGGAGAGGGCCGCGGAGGGAGGCTCCACGGGAACCGCCCGGGCTTTGTGACGCGGGCCGGCATCGTGCCCACAGGCCGTTGTGACGCGGGGCTGGGCCTGTGAGGCGGGGCCGCCTTGAGGGGCCAGAGTCGCCCCGCCGCTCACTCTCAGGAGAGCGGCTCCGCGAGGAGGAGGCAGTTCCCCTGCGTGCCCGCGTCTGCGTCTGCGTGAGAGGACGCAGAGATGAGCGAGGAGCAAGAGAAGGAGGAGGACTCCCAGTCCGACACAGGGCTGCCACGCGTGCAGGAACGCCGCCAGGTGCGGGCCGGGGAGGGAGGGAGGGAGAGGGAGGGCACGGCAGCGAGCGGGGTGAGGCGGTGCGCCCTGAGCGCCTCTGTCCAGGGCACAGCTCCTGCCGGGGCATGCCCTGGGCCGCAGCTGACACACGCTCACATTATCCACGTCCGTCCATATCCAGCCACGCTGCCCAGGCACGCGCAGAGGGCTGCCACGGTGGGCGGCCCGGCCCTCTGCCGCTTGGGCTGTGGGGAGCGGGGCGGCAGCCACCCGCGGGCTGAGCGCTGCCCTCGGTGCTCCGTGGAGCGGGACCGCGCTCACTTCTCCTCGGCTTCTCTTGCAGGAGGACGGCTCGAAGATCAGGCTGTCGCTGACCTTCAGCACTGACGGCGAGCAGAGGACGCAGCCTCCGCCGCCCTTGCTGCGTCGCTCGAGGCGGCCAACGATGCCGGCAGCCGCACCCCAGCACGCGGCAGGCTCTCGCAACGAACCCAGGCTGCTCCCTCTGCGAGCAGCAGCCTCCAGCCCGTCTGCAAGAGGAAGAGCGCTGGCCACGGGGCTTAGAGGCAGCAGGCTCCCGGAGCTTGCCCCAAGTCCTCCGTGCCCCTTGCGGGTCCGGGACGGGGCAGCAAGAGCTGAGCAGCAGGGTTCAGCTGCGCAAGGCATCTCAGCCGTTTTAGTGCCTCTGCGCAGCAGACCCAAGGAAAGCCGCAAGCTGTTCCCAGGCCGTGCTGCAGCTGGCAGCCCGAAAGTTGGTGTGCAGCCGGCAGTACCGAAGCGCCATGTGCCTGCCAGGGGCGTTAGGCACGGCACGCTCCCAGAGCTCGTCCCGAGACCTCAGCCATCACTGCCGACGTTGACCTGTGCAAACACGTTGTCCCAGGCAAAGAGTGTGAGCCTGCCCAGGCGTCTCGCGTCCCAAGGCCCAAGTGCTGCCGACACCGCTCAGGGAACACTGGGCGTACACTCGGTGACATCAAGGGCTGAAGACCAGGTTCCTGCCCGTGCTGACTCCCAAACCAGGGATGTTGGAGTGCAGGTTGAGCTGCAGCAGCGGGAAGAGACGGTGGAGAGGGAAACCGCAGGATGCTCCTCCGGCAAACTGTGGAGCGCATCTCTTGGCCCATCTGATGAGGCAGACAGTGCGTGCTCAGCTTCTCTTGCGGATGCTGGTCCCAGGCCGGCAGAACACCCTGAGCCTCTGCCCGCATCAGTGCTTGAAGGTGCGGAGAGCTCAGATTCTTCCAAGGCATTGCCCTCGGTGGTGGTGGCCAGTGAAGCACCCGTCCTCCCATCTGCGTGCAAGGAAGGAGAAAGAGAAGAGCCAGCTAACACCATGCCTGAGTCCTCCACACGTGCTGTGGGAGAAACACCAAGACTGCAAGATCCCGGAGAGATGAGCTGGGAGGCCTTTTTCTACTCTGAAATTCGGGCAACGATCCAGAGAATCTGTGAGGAGGCAAGGAAGGAGCTGATGTTGTTCAGTGGGAAGACATCTGGGCCATGTAGCGTTAGCACGCCCAGGCTTCTCACGCTCCAGGCAGCAGATGACAGTGCCAGCGCTGCTGACACTTCTCAGGGCATGCTGGGCAATTGTGCCACAACACTGAGGGCTGAGGGCCCACTTCCTGTCTCTGATGATTCCCAAACCACGGATGTTCAGGCTGTGCAGCAAACTTCGGAAGAGATCCCTGAGGGAGAAACTGCAGGATCGTCCGCTGGTGACCTGCAGAGCCCATCTGAGGAGGCAGAAGCAGACACTTCATGTTCAGCTTCTTTTGTGGATGCTGGTTCCAGGCCGGCAGAACACCCTGAGCCTCTGCCCGCATCAGTGCTTGAAGGTGCAGAGAGCTCAGATTCTTCGAAGGCATTGCCCTCGGTGGTGGTGGCCAGTGAAGCACCCGTCCTTCCATCTGCGTGCAAGGAAGGAGAAAGAGAAGAGCCAGCTAACACCATGCCTGAGTCCTCCACACGTGCTGTGGGAGAAACACCAAGACTGCAAGATCCCGGAGAGATGAGCTGGGAGGCCTTTTCCTACTCTGAAATTCGGGCAACGATCCAGAGAATCTGTGAGGAGGCAAGGAAGGAGCTGATGTTGTTCAGTGGGAAGACATCTGGGCCATGTAGCGTGAGCACGCCCAGGCTTCTCATGCTCCAGGCAGCAGATGACAGTGCCAGCGCTGCTGACACTTCTCAGGGCATGCTGGGCAATTGTGCCACAACACCGAGGGCTGAGGGCCCACTTCCTGTCTCTGATGATTCCCAAACCACGGATGTTCAGGCTGTGCAGCAAACTTCGGAAGAGATCCCTGAGGGAGAAACTGCAGAATCTGGCGTTCTGCAGAGCCCATCTGAGGAGGCAGAAGCAGACACTGCGTGTTCAGCTTCTCTTCCCTATGCTGGTCCCATGCCTGCAGGACACCCTGAGCCTCTGCCCGCTTCAGTTCCTGACAACACAGAAAGCTCAGGTTCTTCCAAGCCTGCATGCTCTCCAGAGGAGGCCAGTTCAGCATCACTCTCCTCAGTGTCTGAGGGAGGAGAAAGAGAAGAAAGAGCTATGGCCATGCCAGAATCGTCTGGGCAAGCTCTGGGAGAAGCACAGAGACTGCAGGATCCCAGAGAGATGGCCAGGGACGCCTATGGAAATCCTCCAATTCAACCAGCAATCCAGAGAATCCGTGAGGAAGACAGAAGGGAGCGGATGTTGCCTAGCTGGAACATTTCCTGGCGGAGGGATGTGAGAAACCCCATGCTGCAAAGGCTCCTGTCAGGTGGTGATGCTTTCAGTATTGCTGGCGCTGTTCATGGCAGTCTGGGCACCAGGCCATCACGGACTTGGGTTCGGATTCGTCGTCGTTGTGTCCACCGAAGGTGGTCACCTAGACAGTTAGTGTTGTTGGAAGAGATTTCTGATGACAGTGACAGCGCTGCCGGCACTGCTCGGGACATGCAGAATGCCGAGGACACTGCGGTGACCAGTGAGGGCGTGCAGGATGCCGAGGACACTGCGGTGACAGAAGATGCAGACCCTCAGCATGAGGTGAGCAAAGCGCGTGTGCTTGGCGCCAGGCATGAAATCGAGGCAGAGGCAGGAGCGGTGCCTGGAGTGTGCACTGCTGGGAGATGCCTGGTGTTGTCTCCTTTCCAGCCAGCTTAATGCATTAGGGCAGATAACCCCTGCGTGACCCCTGCCTTGGCTTCAAGAGAGGGGCGTGGAAAGGGGATCCCTTCCCTGGGACCCCGGCACCCACAGCATCACCAGCCAGTGGCGTACAGGGCTGTGGTTTTGTTTTCTCCACACAGGTCTCTGCTGAGGCTGGAGGAGGTACGCACAACTCCGAATGCTTCAGAGACGCGCCAGAGGATGGCCCAGGTACGTCCCCGGGTAGAAAGCCATGCCAGGGAGGGGGTCTGCTGAGCTCAGATGGCCCTCCAGGTGCCATGGAGGCTGGCAGCAGTGTGTGACACCCTGCCATATCCGGGCCACTCCTCCCAGAGAAATTCTATGGTGCTGGGGGCAGGCAGGGCCCGACCTCCGCTCCGTGCCTACAGCTCTCTGTCCCCCACAGGTACCGCTGCCGCACCACACGCAGCAGCTCACCGCCGGATGCCAGCTGTCAGCAGGAGGGTGATTCGAGCTCTGAGGGCGCTTCGAGCTCTGTTCGGAGCTTTCTCCTGCAGCTGCATGAAGTGACAGCGAGAGGAGGCACGAGATGGCGAGCACGTGACATGGGCATCAGAGGCAGCAGACTCCCAGTGCTTGCCCCAAGACCTCGGGAACCTGACACCTCCAGGACATGGCAGCAGGAGCTGAGAGCAGGGGGCCAGCCCTCCAAGACTCGTCACTCCCTTTCGTGCCTCTGCGTGACAGACCCAAGCAAGGCTTCCCTGTTTTCCTTGCCTGTGCTGCAGCCAGCCGCCCGAAACTCGGAGTGCAGCTGGCAGTACCAGGCCACCAGGCGCCCACCTGGGAACACCTGCAACATCATCAGCCCAGGTGCTGGCAACCAAGGCTGCTGAGATCCCCGCGGCTCAGGAGGGCACCACATACACTGGTGCAGCCTCTACATCAAAGAAGGGCTCTGAAGGGCAGGCACGTCCTGAGAAAGAGCAGAACAAGGACTCTGCACGCATCTGTGTCTGTAGATGCAGAAAATTCCATTTCTTCCAAGGCTGCACTTTTCTCCTCTGTTACGTATTCTGGAAAAGCAAACTTGTGGATGTGTCTCGACTAAAATTATGAAGAACCTTTTCCTAAGACATTCCAGCTAACAGAACTGAACATCTGACTGAGTACAAGGTAATAGGACACATACACTCCACTACGGCATTTATCTAATCCTTTAATACGTTCTTTGAAACAAAATGTTCTAATGGACATATTTAAACCAAAACTCTGTGTAAGAACTAAATTTGTTTGTCCCATATAACATCAATAAAAATTCCATCAAACCAGCTGAGTTCTCGGCTGTTTCTGATAACTTCCAGTTAATCCAAGTGTGTGGGAAGTGTTGAATCGTGGCCTGAACCACTATTTGATCACCTGAGGCAAGCACTGAGTCAGCCACAGGAGTACGGGTGAAGGCGATTCATGTGTCTGACTGGAAGGGGTGGATGGAGTCTGGCTGCCCCTCTCCCTGACCCCATTTAAGGGCTGACCGCCACTGGGGAAAGATTTCTGGTTGGAGCTTCTTACCGTGTGGAGTTCCTGATGAGCCCCCACCTCTGCTGACATGTGAGCCCTTCCTAATTTGCTGGGTGTCTTTATACCATCTGGATAATCCATCCACAAATAGACTGTCCAGGTACTATTCATTTGGGGTATTCACCCTACAGTTGGCCGGCCAGGCAGGCTTGAAGAAAAAAAGAATCATCAACCGAAATGTCTTTCATTTGGATTATCCTGAATTCAGGCAGGGGGGAAAACATTAGCCCCTTAGAACAAACACCCCCAGGTCAGATCCTGCGACTTACGGGGTCACCCTATCACGACTTAGCCTCTGTTGCTGAAAAGTGTCGACCCCTGCAGGTTACGGGGACTATTTCTCCTTCTCTAGCCCACTTTGCAGATTATTTCCAGGGCCTAGATAAGGGTGTACTTATTACAAAGGAGCGCCGGCTTGCTGCGTCCGCTGTGGCTTGGCCCCTGGTAATGGCACGACACCAAGTGGAAATGACTAATAACAACACAGAATGTGCGAACCAGCTATTGAGAGACCGTGTCGAGAAATGAGAACGGCAGTTGTGCACATTAACAACCAAAAAACCAAGACTAAGTGCCCCATCAAAACAATTAGGTAGCATTTCAGTCGGGGACACTCAGGTCCCTGAGTAACGGCCCTGGGTGCCTCAGAGGGCAAGGTCTCTAAATCGGATCTGAAGCTCCATCTACGATGGATCCCTTTGAGATCCGCCCAATTATAACACAGAAGACAAAGTACAAGACAGACCAGCAGGGGTGCCCCCTGACCAGTGGCCCCCTTCCGAAGTGTACCTGCATGTAACAGATAGCACATATACTGCAAATGAGATGATGGACCCAGTACATTGGTTCCATCCAAAGCCTAGGGAAAGCATACTGTCATGGCTACTAAGATTATGGGGTGCTGGAGCTGAAAGTCTGTTAGTTAATTGGATGGTGTCATGGTTTTATGACGTTTGGTTTTGGTATTCCACATCATCATATCATGTAGTGCACTGAGAATTAAAGAGTTAGATCCTCGATAGTTCCGGGTTCATCTGTCTCAGAAGAGAAGAACTGTGTACCCCAGAGGACTTTGAGCTGTTTTGTATGTTTACATTTTTCCGCTCAGAGGGAAAGATATAAATTGTTTGCGTGTCACGAGACACACTCTTCCCTTTGGGGATTGACCCAGCAGCGGGTGCCCGCTGCCGTCTCGCCTTCTGTTATTAGCGTGAGGCCTTCGGTTTAATGGACACCGTCTCTCGCTCATTTTATTTGATTTATCAGCTTTAATTCCAATTCTATTGTACTGTATTGTTATCCGCATTCTGATGTCTTATTTAGTAAATCAGCTTTCCTCCTCAGATTCTTGCTGCTGTTTTGTTTCTAGGCGCATCCCCCTTTTCCCTTCTTCGTTTCCCCCTTCCCCTTTCCTGGGCTGTGAGCCTGTGAATCCCCCACACCAATTGTCACAGAACCAGGCCGAACCAGCTTGTAAACCGTTGACAGAGGGGGCAAGGAGCAAATGGCTGTGTGGTGCTGAGCTGCCTGACAACACTTTTTGTTTCATTTAAATAGACTTTTGTTTTAGAGGAAGATTTATTTTTGCACGGCCAACATAATCTCCTTCTGTCATCTAGTGAGCTGCCTGATGGATGAGGGAAAGGCAGTTGATGTAGTCTACCTAGACTTTAGCAGAGCCTTTGACGCCTTTGTCTCCTGCAGAAGCTGGCAGCCCATGTTTTGGACAGACACTCTTATTTGCTGGGTAAGAAAGAGGCCGGAGGGCCGGGCCCAGTGAGTGGTGGTGAACAGAGTTAAATCCAGCTGGCGAGCGGTCACAAGCGGTGTTCCCCAGGGGTCGGTACTGGGGCCGGTGCTCTTCAGTACCTTTACTGAAGAACTGGACGAGGGCACTGCGTGCACTGTGAGATAGGTAGCAGATGACACCAAGCTGGCTGGAAGTGTTGATCTGCCTGGGGGTAGCGAGGCACTACAGGGTGACCTGGATAGGCTGTATTGCTGGGCTGAAGCCAGTGGGATGAGGTCCACCAAGACCAAGCGCCGGGCCTGCACTTTGGCCACAACAATGGCAGGCAACGCTACAGGCCTGGGGCAGAATGTCTGGAAGACTGTGTAGAAGAAATGGACGTGGGCGTATCGGTCAATGGTCGGCTGAAGATGAGCCAGCAGTGTGGCCAGGCGGCCAAGAAAGCCAATAACCTCCTGGCTTGTATCAGAAATAGCGTTGCCAGCAGGAGAGGGGAAGTCATTGTCTCCTGGGCTGAGCTCCGGTGAGGCTGCACGTCGAGTAGTGCATTCAGTTTTAGGCCCCTCACTGCAAGGAAGGCATCGAGGCCCTGGAGCGTGTGCAGAGAAGGGCAGCAAAGGTAGGGAAGGGTCCGGAGCACAGGCCTTACTTGTGAGGAGCAGCTGAGGGAACTGGGGTTGTGGAGTGTGGAGAAGAGGAGGTTCAGGGGAGAGCTCAGTGCTGTGTAGGACTGCCCGAAGGGAGGCGGTAGTGAAGTGGGGGTGGGTGTCTTGTCTCGTGTAACTAGCGGTAGGACAAGAGGGAATGGCGTGGAGTTGCGCCAGGGGACACTGAGCCCGCCAGTGACAGCGATGGCGCCGCTGGGGAAAGGTGCGGTGGCGGGCCACGGAGATGGCCGAGGGAAGCGGGAAGAGCGGAGCGGTGCCCCGCGAGCCACACCTTGCTGCGAGCCGGTGACTGCGTGGGGGGCTGCCAGGAGAGGGCCGCGGAGGGAGGCTCCACGGGAACCGCCCGGGCTTTGTGACGCGGGCCGGCATCGTGCCCACAGGCCGTTGTGACGCGGGGCTGAGCCTGTGAGGCGGGGCCGCCTTGAGGGGCCAGAGTCGCCGCGCCGCTCACTCTCAGGAGAGCGGCTCCGCGAGGAGGAGGCAGTTCCCCTGCGTGCCCGCGTCTGCGTCTGCGTGAGAGGACGCAGAGATGAGCGAGGAGCAAGAGAAGGAGGAGCACTCCCAGCCCGACACAGGGCTGCCACGCGTGCAGGAACGCCGCCAGGTGCGGGCCGGGGAGGGAGGGAGGGAGAGGGAGGGCACGGCAGCGAGCGGGGTGAGGCGGTGCGCCCTGAGCGCCTCTGTCCAGGGCACAGCTCCTGCCGGGGCATGCCCTGGGCCGCAGCTGACACACGCTCACATTATCCACGTCCGTCCATATCCAGCCACACTGCCCAGGCACGCGCAGAGGGCTGCCACGGTGGGCGGCCCGGCCCTCTGCCGCTTGGGCTGTGGGGAGCGGGGCGGCAGCCACCCGCGGGCTGAGCGCTGCCCTCGGTGCTCCGTGGAGCGGGACCGCGCTCACTTCTCCTCGGCTTCTCTTGCAGGAGGACGGCTCGAAGATCAGGCTGTCGCTGACCTTCAGCACTGACGGCGAGCAGAGGAGGCAGCCTCCGCCGCCCTTGCTGCGTCGCTCGAGGCGGCCAACGATGCCGGCAGCCGCACCCCAGCACGCGGCAGGCTCTCGCAACGAACCCAGGCTGCTCCCTCTGCGAGCAGCAGCCTCCAGCCCGTCTGCAAGAGGAAGAGCGCTGGCCACGGGGCTTAGAGGCAGCAGGCTCCCGGAGCTCGCCCCAAGTCCTCCGTGCCCCTTGCGGGTCCGGGACAGGGCAGCAAGAGCTGAGCAGCAGGGTTCAGCTGCGCAAGGCATCTCAGCCGTTTTAGTGCCTCTGCGCAGCAGACCCAAGGAAAGCCGCAAGCTGTTCCCAGGCCGTGCTGCAGCTGGCAGCCCGAAAGTTGGTGTGCAGCCGGCAGTACCGAAGTGCCATGTGCCTGCCAGGGGCGTTAGGCACGGAACGCGCCCAGAGCTCGTCCTGAGACCTCAGCCATCACTGCCGACGTTGACCTGTGCAAACACGTTGTCCCAGGCAAAGAGTGTGAGCCTGCCCAGGCGTCTCGCGTCCCAAGGCCCAAGTGCTGCCGACACCGCTCAGGGAACACTGGGCGTACACTCGGTGACATCAAGGGCTGAAGACCAGGTTCCTGCCCGTGCTGACTCCCAAACCAGGGATGTTGGAGTGCAGGTTGAGTTGCAGCAGTGGGAAGAGACGGTGGAGAGGGAAACCGCAGGATGCTCCTCCGGCAAACTGTGGAGCGCATCTCTTGGCCCATCTGATGAGGCAGACAGTGCGTGCTCAGCTTCTCTTGCGGATGCTGGTCCCAGGCCGGCAGAACACCCTGAGCCTCTGCCCGCATCAGTGCTTGAAGGTGCGGAGAGCTCAGATTCTTCCAAGGCATTGCCCTCGGTGGTGGTGGCCAGTGAAGCACCCGTCCTCCCATCTGCGTGCAAGGAAGGAGAAAGAGAAGAGCCAGCTAACACCATGCCTGAGTCCTCCACACGTGCTGTGGGAGAAACACCAAGACTGCAAGATCCCGGAGAGATGAGCTGGGAGGCCTTTTTCTACTCTGAAATTCGGGCAACGATCCAGAGAATCTGTGAGGAGGCAAGGAAGGAGCTGATGTTGTTCAGTGGGAAGACATCTGGGCCATGTAGCGTTAGCACGCCCAGGCTTCTCACGCTCCAGGCAGCAGATGACAGTGCCAGCGCTGCTGACACTTCTCAGGGCATGCTGGGCAATTGTGCCACAACACTGAGGGCTGAGGGCCCACTTCCTGTCTCTGATGATTCCCAAACCACGGATGTTCAGGCTGTGCAGCAAACTTCGGAAGAGATCCCTGAGGGAGAAACTGCAGGATCGTCCGCTGGTGACCTGCAGAGCCCATCTGAGGAGGCAGAAGCAGACACTTCATGTTCAGCTTCTTTTGCGGATGCTGGTTCCAGGCCGGCAGAACACCCTGAGCCTCTGCCCGCATCAGTGCTTGAAGGTGCGGAGAGCTCAGATTCTTCCAAGGCATTGCCCTCGGTGGTGGTGGCCAGTGAAGCACCCGTCCTTCCATCTGCGTGCAAGGAAGGAGAAAGAGAAGAGCCAGCTAACACCATGCCTGAGTCCTCCACACGTGCTGTGGGAGAAACACCAAGACTGCAAGATCCCGGAGAGATGAGCTGGGAGGCCTTTTTCTACTCTGAAATTCGGGCAACGATCCAGAGAATCTGTGAGGAGGCAAGGAAGGAGCTGATGTTGTTCAGTGGGAAGACATCTGGGCCATGTAGCGTGAGCACGCCCAGGCTTCTCACGCTCCAGGCAGCAGATGACAGTGCCAGCGCTGCTGACACTTCTCAGGGCATGCTGGGCAATTGTGCCACAACACTGAGGGCTGAGGGCCCACTTCCTGTCTCTGATGATTCCCAAACCACGGATGTTCAGGCTGTGCAGCAAACTTCGGAAGAGATCCCTGAGGGAGAAACTGCAGGATCATCCGCTGGTGACCTGCAGAGCCCATCTGAGGAGGCAGAAGCAGACACTTCATGTTCAGCTTCTTTTGTGGATGCTGGTTCCAGGCCGGCAGAACACCCTGAGCCTCTGCCCGCATCAGTGCTTGAAGGTGCAGAGAGCTCAGATTCTTCCAAGGCATTGCCCTCGGTGGTGGTGGCCAGTGAAGCACCCGTCCTTCCATCTGCGTGCAAGGAAGGAGAAAGAGAAGAGCCAGCTAACACCATGCCTGAGTCCTCCACACGTGCTGTGGGAGAAACACCAAGACTGCAAGATCCCGGAGAGATGAGCTGGGAGGCCTTTTCCTACTCTGAAATTCGGGCAATGATCCAGAGAATCTGTGAGGAGGCAAGGAAGGAGCTGATGTTGTTCAGTAGGAAGACATCTGGGCCATGTAGCGTGAGCACGCCCAGGCTTCTCATGCTCCAGGCAGCAGATGACAGTGCCAGCGCTGCTGACACTTCTCAGGGCATGCTGGGCAATTGTGCCACAACACTGAGGGCTGAGGGCCCACTTCCTGTCTCTGATGATTCCCAAACCACGGATGTTCAGGCTGTGCAGCAAACTTCGGAAGAGATCCCTGAGGGAGAAACTGCAGAATCTGGCGTTCTGCAGAGCCCATCTGAGGAGGCAGAAGCAGACACTGCGTGTTCAGCTTCTCTTCCCTATGCTGGTCCCATGCCTGCAGGACACCCTGAGCCTCTGCCCGCTTCAGTTCCTGACAACACAGAAAGCTCAGGTTCTTCCAAGCCTGCATGCTCTCCAGAGGAGGCCAGTTCAGCATCACTCTCCTCAGTGTCTGAGGGAGGAGAAAGAGAAGAAAGAGCTATGGCCATGCCAGAATCGTCTGGGCAAGCTCTGGGAGAAGCACAGAGACTGCAGGATCCCAGAGAGATGGCCAGGGACGCCTATGGAAATCCTCCAATTCAACCAGCAATCCAGAGAATCCGTGAGGAAGACAGAAGGGAGCGGATGTTGCCTAGCTGGAACATTTCCTGGCGGAGGGATGTGAGAAACCCCATGCTGCAAAGGCTCCTGTCAGGTGGTGATGCTTTCAGTATTGCTGGCGCTGTTCATGGCAGTCTGGGCACCAGGCCATCACGGACTTGGGTTCGGATTCGTCGTCGTTGTATCCACCGAAGGTGGTCACCTAGACAGTTAGTGTTGTTGGAAGAGATTTCTGATGACAATGACAGCGCTGCCGGCACTGCTCGGGACATGCAGAATGCCGAGGACACTGCGGTGACCAGTGAGGGCGTGCAGGATGCCGAGGACACTGCGGTGACAGAAGATGCAGACCCTCAGCATGAGGTGAGCAAAGCGCGTGTGCTTGGCGCCAGGCATGAAATCGAGGCAGAGGCAGGAGCGGTGCCTGGAGTGTGCACTGCTGGGAGATGCCTGGTGTTGTCTCCTTTCCAGCCAGCTTAATGCATTAGGGCAGATAACCCCTGCGTGACCCCTGCCTTGGCTTCAAGAGAGGGGCGTGGAAAGGGGATCCCTTCCCTGGGACCCCGGCACCCACAGCATCACCAGCCAGTGGCGTACAGGGCTGTGGTTTTGTTTTCTCCACACAGGTCTCTGCCGAGGCTGGAGGAGGTACACACAACTCTGAATGCTTCAGAGACGCGCCAGAGGATGGCCCAGGTACGTCCCCGGGTAGAAAGCCATGCCAGGGAGGGGGTCTGCTGAGCTCAGATGGCCCTCCAGGTGCCATGGAGGCTGGCAGCAGTGTGTGACACCCTGCCATATCCGGGCCACTCCTCCCAGAGAAATTCTATGGTGCTGGGGGCAGGCAGGGCCCGACCTCCGCTCCGTGCCTACAGCTCTCTGTCCCCCACAGGTACCGCTGCCGCACCACACGCAGCAGCTCACCGCCGGATGCCAGCTGTCAGCAGGAGGGTGATTCGAGCTCTGAGGGCGCTTCGAGCTCTGTTCGGAGCTTTCTCCTGCAGCTGCATGAAGTGACAGCGAGAGGAGGCACGAGATGGCGAGCACGTGACATGGGCATCAGAGGCAGCAGACTCCCAGTGCTTGCCCCAAGACCTCGGGAACCTGACACCTCCAGGACATGGCAGCAGGAGCTGAGAGCAGGGGGCCAGCCCTCCAAGACTCGTCACTCCCTTTCGTGCCTCTGCGTGACAGACCCAAGCAAGGCTTCCCTGTTTTCCTTGCCTGTGCTGCAGCCAGCCGCCCGAAACTCGGAGTGCAGCTGGCAGTACCAGGCCACCAGGCGCCCACCTGGGAACACCTGCAACATCATCAGCCCAGGTGCTGGCAACCAAGGCTGCTGAGATCCCCGCGGCTCAGGAGGACACCACATACACTGGCGCAGCCTCTACATCAAAGAAGGGCTCTGAAGGGCAGGCACGTCCTGAGAAAGAGCAGAACAAGGACTCTGCACGCATCTGTGTCTGTAGATGCAGAAAATTCCATTTCTTCCAAGGCTGCACTTTTCTCCTCTGTTACGTATTCTGGAAAAGCAAACTTGTGGATGTGTCTCGACTAAAATTATGAAGAACCTTTTCCTAAGACATTCCAGCTAACAGAACTGAACATCTGACTGAGTACAAGGTAATAGGACACATACACTCCACTACGGCATTTATCTAATCCTTTAATACGTTCTTTGAAACAAAATGTTCTAATGGACATATTTAAACCAAAACTCTGTGTAAGAACTAAATTTGTTTGTCCCATATTACATCAATAAAAATTCCATCAAACCAGCTGAGTTCTCGGCTGTTTCTGATAACTTCCAGTTAATCCAAGTGTGTGGGAAGTGTTGAATCGTGGCCTGAACCACTATTTGATCACCTGAGGCAAGCACTGAGTCAGCCACAGGAGTACGGGTGAAGGCGATTCATGTGTCTGACTGGAAGGGGTGGATGGAGTCTGGCTGCCCCTCTCCCTGACCCCATTTAAGGGCTGACCGCCACTGGGGAAAGATTTCTGGTTGGAGCTTCTTACCGTGTGGAGTTCCTGATGAGCCCCCACCTCTGCTGACATGTGAGCCCTTCCTAATTTGCTGGGTGTCTTTATACCATCTGGATAATCCATCCACAAATAGACTGTCCAGGTACTATTCATTTGGGGTATTCACCCTACAGTTGGCCGGCCAGGCAGGCTTGAAGAAAAAAAGAATCATCAACCGAAATGTCTTTCATTTGGATTATCCTGAATTCAGGCAGGGGGGAAAACATTAGCCCCTTAGAACAAACACCCCCAGGTCAGATCCTGCGACTTACGGGGTCACCCTATCACGACTTAGCCTCTGTTGCTGAAAAGTGTCGACCCCTGCAGGTTACGGGGACTATTTCTCCTTCTCTAGCCCACTTTGCAGATTATTTCCAGGGCCTAGATAAGGGTGTACTTATTACAAAGGAGCGCCGGCTTGCTGCGTCCGCTGTGGCTTGGCCCCTGGTAATGGCACGACACCAAGTGGAAATGACTAATAACAACACAGAATGTGCGAACCAGCTATTGAGAGACCGTGTCGAGAAATGAGAACGGCAGTTGTGCACATTAACAACCAAAAAACCAAGACTAAGTGCCCCATCAAAACAATTAGGTAGCATTTCAGTCGGGGACACTCAGGTCCCTGAGTAACGGCCCTGGGTGCCTCAGAGGGCAAGGTCTCTAAATCGGATCTCGAAGCTCCATCTACGATGGATCCCTTTGAGATCCGCCCAATTATAACACAGAAGACAAAGTACAAGACAGACCAGCAGGGGTGCCCCCTGACCAGTGGCCCCCTTCCGAAGTGTACCTGCATGTAACAGATAGCACATATACTGCAAATGAGATGATGGACCCAGTACATTGGTTCCATCCAAAGCCTAGGGAAAGCATACTGTCATGGCTACTAAGATTATGGGGTGCTGGAGCTGAAAGTCTGTTAGTTAATTGGATGGTGTCATGGTTTTATGACGTTTGGTTTTGGTATTCCACATCATCATATCATGTAGTGCACTGAGAATTAAAGAGTTAGATCCTCGATAGTTCCGGGTTCATCTGTCTCAGAAGAGAAGAACTGTGTACCCCAGAGGACTTTGAGCTGTTTTGTATGTTTACATTTTTCCGCTCAGAGGGAAAGATATAAATTGTTTGCGTGTCACGAGACACACTCTTCCCTTTGGGGATTGACCCAGCAGCGGGTGCCCGCTGCCGTCTCGCCTTCTGTTATTAGCGTGAGGCCTTCGGTTTAATGGACACTGTCTCTCGCTCATTTTATTTGATTTATCAGCTTTAATTCCAATTCTATTGTACTGTATTGTTATCCGCATTCTGATGTCTTATTTAGTAAATCAGCTTTCCTCCTCAGATTCTTGCTGCTGTTTTGTTTCTAGGCGCATCCCCCTTTTCCCTTCTTCGTTTCCCCCTTCCCCTTTCCTGGGCTGTGAGCCTGTGAATCCCCCACACCAATTGTCACAGAACCAGGCCGAACCAGCTTGTAAACCGTTGACAGAGGGGGCAAGGAGCAAATGGCTGTGTGGTGCTGAGCTGCCTGACAACACTTTTTGTTTCATTTAAATAGACTTTTGTTTTAGAGGAAGATTTATTTTTGCACGGCCAACATAATCTCCTTCTGTCATCTAGTGAGCTGCCTGATGGATGAGGGAAAGGCAGTTGATGTAGTCTACCTAGACTTTAGCAGAGCCTTTGACGCCTTTGTCTCCTGCAGAAGCTGGCAGCCCATGTTTTGGACAGACACTCTTATTTGCTGGGTAAGAAAGAGGCCGGAGGGCCGGGCCCAGTGAGTGGTGGTGAACAGAGTTAAATCCAGCTGGCGAGCGGTCACAAGCGGTGTTCCCCAGGGGTCGGTACTGGGGCCGGTGCTCTTCAGTACCTTTACTGAAGAACTGGACGAGGGCACTGCGTGCACTGTGAGACAGGTAGCAGATGACACCAAGCTGGCTGGAAGTGTTGATCTGCCTGGGGGTAGCGAGGCACTACAGGGTGACCTGGATAGGCTGTATTGCTGGGCTGAAGCCAGTGGGATGAGGTCCACCAAGACCAAGCGCCGGGCCTGCACTTTGGCCACAACAATGGCAGGCAACGCTACAGGCCTGGGGCAGAATGTCTGGAAGACTGTGTAGAAGAAATGGACGTGGGCGTATCGGTCAATGGTCGGCTGAAGATGAGCCAGCAGTGTGGCCAGGCGGCCAAGAAAGCCAATAGCATCCTGGCTTGTATCAGAAATAGCGTTGCCAGCAGGAGAGGGGAAGTCATTGTCTCCTGGGCTGAGCTCCGGTGAGGCTGCACGTCGAGTAGTGCATTCAGTTTTAGGCCCCTCACTGCAAGGAAGGCATCGAGGCCCTGGAGCGTGTGCAGAGAAGGGCAGCAAAGGTAGGGAAGGGTCCGGAGCACAGGCCTTACTTGTGAGGAGCAGCTGAGGGAGCTGGGGTTGTGGAGTGTGGAGAAGAGGAGGTTCAGGGGAGAGCTCAGTGCTGTGTAGGACTGCCCGAAGGGAGGCGGTAGTGAAGTGGGGGTGGGTGTCTTGTCTCGTGTAACTAGCGGTAGGACAAGAGGGAATGGCGTGGAGTTGCGCCAGGGGACACTGAGCCCGCCAGTGACAGCGATGGCGCCGCTGGGGAAAGGTGCGGTGGCGGGCCACGGAGATGGCCGAGGGAAGCGGGAAGAGCGGAGCGGTGCCCCGCGAGCCACACCTTGCTGCGAGCCGGTGACTGCGTGGGGGGCTGCCAGGAGAGGGCCGCGGAGGGAGGCTCCACGGGAACCGCCCGGGCTTTGTGACGCGGGCCGGCATCGTGCCCACAGGCCGTTGTGACGCGGGGCTGGGCCTGTGAGGCGGGGCCGCCTTGAGGGGCCAGAGTCGCCGCGCCGCTCACTCTCAGGAGAGCGGCTCCGCGAGGAGGAGGCAGTTCCCCTGCGTGCCCGCGTCTGCGTCTGCGTGAGAGGACGCAGAGATGAGCGAGGAGCAAGAGAAGGAGGAGCACTCCCAGCCCGACACAGGGCTGCCACGCGTGCAGGAACGCCGCCAGGTGCGGGCCGGGGAGGGAGGGAGGGAGAGGGAGGGCACGGCAGCGAGCGGGGTGAGGCGGTGCGCCCTGAGCGCCTCTGTCCAGGGCACAGCTCCTGCCGGGGCATGCCCTGGGCCGCAGCTGACACACGCTCACATTATCCACGTCCGTCCATATCCAGCCACGCTGCCCAGGCACGCGCAGAGGGCTGCCACGGTGGGCGGCCCGGCCCTCTGCCGCTTGGGCTGTGGGGAGCGGGGCGGCAGCCACCCGCGGGCTGAGCGCTGCCCTCGGTGCTCCGTGGAGCGGGACCGCGCTCACTTCTCCTCGGCTTCTCTTGCAGGAGGACGGCTCGAAGATCAGGCTGTCGCTGACCTTCAGCACTGACGGCGAGCAGAGGACGCAGCCTCCGCCGCCCTTGCTGCGTCGCTCGAGGCGGCCAACGATGCCGGCAGCCGCACCCCAGCACGCGGCAGGCTCTCGCAACGAACCCAGGCTGCTCCCTCTGCGAGCAGCAGCCTCCAGCCCGTCTGCAAGAGGAAGAGCGCTGGCCACGGGGCTTAGAGGCAGCAGGCTCCCGGAGCTTGCCCCAAGTCCTCCGTGCCCCTTGCGGGTCCGGGACGGGGCAGCAAGAGCTGAGCAGCAGGGTTCAGCTGCGCAAGGCATCTCAGCCGTTTTAGTGCCTCTGCGCAGCAGACCCAAGGAAAGCCGCAAGCTGTTCCCAGGCCGTGCTGCAGCTGGCAGCCCGAAAGTTGGTGTGCAGCCGGCAGTACCGAAGCGCCATGTGCCTGCCAGGGGCGTTAGGCACGGCACGCTCCCAGAGCTCGTCCCGAGACCTCAGCCATCACTGCCGACGTTGACCTGTGCAAACACGTTGTCCCAGGCAAAGAGTGTGAGCCTGCCCAGGCGTCTCGCGTCCCAAGGCCCAAGTGCTGCCGACACCGCTCAGGGAACACTGGGCGTACACTCGGTGACATCAAGGGCTGAAGACCAGGTTCCTGCCCGTGCTGACTCCCAAACCAGGGATGTTGGAGTGCAGGTTGAGCTGCAGCAGCGGGAAGAGACGGTGGAGAGGGAAACCGCAGGATGCTCCTCCGGCAAACTGTGGAGCGCATCTCTTGGCCCATCTGATGAGGCAGACAGTGCGTGCTCAGCTTCTCTTGCGGATGCTGGTCCCAGGCCGGCAGAACACCCTGAGCCTCTGCCCGCATCAGTGCTTGAAGGTGCGGAGAGCTCAGATTCTTCCAAGGCATTGCCCTCGGTGGTGGTGGCCAGTGAAGCACCCGTCCTTCCATCTGCGTGCAAGGAAGGAGAAAGAGAAGAGCCAGCTAACACCATGCCTGAGTCCTCCACACGTGCTGTGGGAGAAACACCAAGACTGCAAGATCCCGGAGAGATGAGCTGGGAGGCCTTTTTCTACTCTGAAATTCGGGCAACGATCCAGAGAATCTGTGAGGAGGCAAGGAAGGAGCTGATGTTGTTCAGTGGGAAGACATCTGGGCCATGTAGCGTGAGCACGCCCAGGCTTCTCACGCTCCAGGAAGCAGATGACAGTGCCAGCGCTGCTGACACTTCTCAGGGCATGCTGGGCAATTGTGCCACAACACTGAGGGCTGAGGGCCCACTTCCTGTCTCTGATGATTCCCAAACCACGGATGTTCAGGCTGTGCAGCAAACTTCGGAAGAGATCCCTGAGGGAGAAACTGCAGGATCGTCCGCTGGTGACCTGCAGAGCCCATCTGAGGAGGCAGAAGCAGACACTTCATGTTCAGCTTCTTTTGTGGATGCTGGTTCCAGGCCGGCAGAACACCCTGAGCCTCTGCCCGCATCAGTGCTTGAAGGTGCGGAGAGCTCAGATTCTTCCAAGGCATTGCCCTCGGTGGTGGTGGCCAGTGAAGCACCCGTCCTTCCATCTGCGTGCAAGGAAGGAGAAAGAGAAGAGCCAGCTAACACCATGCCTGAGTCCTCCACACGTGCTGTGGGAGAAACACCAAGACTGCAAGATCCCGGAGAGATGAGCTGGGAGGCCTTTTCCTACTCTGAAATTCGGGCAACGATCCAGAGAATCTGTGAGGAGGCAAGGAAGGAGCTGATGTTGTTCAGTGGGAAGACATCTGGGCCATGTAGCGTGAGCACGCCCAGGCTTCTCATGCTCCAGGCAGCAGATGACAGTGCCAGCGCTGCTGACACTTCTCAGGGCATGCTGGGCAATTGTGCCACAACACCGAGGGCTGAGGGCCCACTTCCTGTCTCTGATGATTCCCAAACCACGGATGTTCAGGCTGTGCAGCAAACTTCGGAAGAGATCCCTGAGGGAGAAACTGCAGGATCGTCCGCTGGTGACCTGCAGAGCCCATCTGAGGAGGCAGAAGCAGACACTTCATGTTCAGCTTCTTTTGTGGATGCTGGTTCCAGGCCGGCAGAACACCCTGAGCCTCTGCCCGCATCAGTGCTTGAAGGTGCAGAGAGCTCAGATTCTTCCAAGGCATTGCCCTCGGTGGTGGTGGCCAGTGAAGCACCCGTCCTTCCATCTGCGTGCAAGGAAGGAGAAAGAGAAGAGCCAGCTAACACCATGCCTGAGTCCTCCACACGTGCTGTGGGAGAAACACCAAGACTGCAAGATCCCGGAGAGATGAGCTGGGAGGCCTTTTTCTACTCTGAAATTCGGGCAACGATCCAGAGAATCTGTGAAGAGGCAAGGAAGGAGCTGATGTTGTCCATCAGGAACACGTCTGGGCTGAGCAGCGTGAGCACGCCCAGGCTTTTCATGCTCCAGGCAGCAGATGACAGTGCCAGCGCTGCTGACACTTCTCAGGGCATGCTGGGCAATTGTGCCACAACACCGAGGGCTGAGGGCCCACTTCCTGTCTCTGATGATTCCCAAACCACGGATGTTCAGGCTGTGCAGCAAACCTCGGAAGAGATCCCTGAGGGAGAAACTGCAGAATCTGGCATTCTGCAGAGCCCATCTGAGGAGGCAGAAGCAGACACTGCATGTTCAGCTTCTCTTCCCGATGCTTTTCCCATGCCTGCAGGACACCCTGAGCCTCTGCCCGCTTCAGTTCCTGACAACACAGAAAGCTCAGGTTCTTCCAAGCCTGCATGCTCTCCAGAGGAGACCAGTTCAGCATCACTCTCCTCAGTGTCTGAGGGAGGAGAAAGTGAAGAAAGAGCTATGGCCATGCCAGAATCGTCTGGGCAAGCTCTGGGAGAAGCGCAGAGACTGCAAGATCCCAGAGAGACGGCCAGGGACGCCTATGGAAATCCTTCAATTCAGCCAGCAATCCAGAGAATCCGTGAGGAAGACAGAAGGGAGTGGATGTTGCTTAGCTGGAACACTTCCTGGCGGATGGATGTGAGAAGCCCCATGCTGCAAAGCTTCCTGTCAAGTGATGATGCTTTCAGTACTGCTGGCGCTGTTCATGGCATTCTGGGCACCCGGCCATCACGGACTCGGGTTCGGATTCGTCGTCGTTGTGTCCTCCGAAGGTGGTCACCTAGACAGTTAGTGTTGTTGGAAGAGATCTCTGATGACAATGACAGCGCTGCCGGCACTGCTAGGGACATGCAGAATGCCGAGGACACTGCGGTGACCAGTGAGGGCGTGCAGGATGCCGAGGAC
This sequence comes from Oreortyx pictus, assembly GCA_036925125.1. NCBI lineage: Eukaryota > Metazoa > Chordata > Aves > Galliformes > Odontophoridae > Oreortyx > Oreortyx pictus. The sequence goes on along the minus strand of JAUPFR010000010.1, from coordinate 26,631,186 downwards.
ACTGCGGTGACCAGTGAGGGCGTGAAGGATGCCGAGGACACTGCGGTGACAGAAGATGCAGACCCTCAGCATGAGGTGAGCAAAGCGCGTGTGCTTGGCGCCAGGCATGAAATCGAAGCAGAGGCAGGTGCGGTGCCTGGAGTGTGCACTGCTGGGAGATGCCTGGTGTTGTCTCCTTTCCAGCCAGCTTAATGTATTAGGGCAGATAACCCCTGCGTGACCCCTGCCTTGGCTTCAAGAGAGGTGCGTGGAAAGGGGATCCCTTCCCTGGGACCCCGGCACCCACAGCATCACCAGCCCAGTGGCGTACAGGGCTGTGGTTTTGTTTTCTCCACACAGGTCTCTGCCGAGGCTGGAGGAGGTACGCACAACTCCGAATGCTTCAGAGACGCGCCAGAGGATGGCCCAGGTACGTCCCCGGGCAGAAAGCCATGCCAGGGAGGGGGTCTGCTGAGCTCAGATGGCCCTCCAGGTGCCATGGAGGCTGGCAGCAGTGTGTGACACCCTGCCATATCCGGGCCACTCCTCCCAGAGAAATTCTATGGTGCTGGGGGCAGGCAGGGCCCGACCTCCGCTCCGTGCCTACAGCTCTCTGTCCCCCACAGGTACCGCTGCCGCACCACACGCAGCAGCTCACCGCCGGATGCCAGCTGTCAGCAGGAGGGTGATTCGAGCTCTGAGGGCGCTTCGAGCTCTGTTCGGAGCTTTCTCCTGCAGCTGCATGAAGTGACAGCGAGAGGAGGCACGAGATGGCGAGCACGTGACATGGGCATCAGAGGCAGCAGACTCCCAGTGCTTGCCCCAAGACCTCGGGAACCTGACACCTCCAGGACATGGCAGCAGGAGCTGAGAGCAGGGGGCCAGCCCTCCAAGACTCGTCACTCCCTTTCGTGCCTCTGCGTGACAGACCCAAGCAAGGCTTCCCTGTTTTCCTTGCCTGTGCTGCAGCCAGCCGCCCGAAACTCGGAGTGCAGCTGGCAGTACCAGGCCACCAGGCGCCCACCTGGGAACACCTGCAACATCATCAGCCCAGGTGCTGGCAACCAAGGCTGCTGAGATCCCCGCGGCTCAGGAGGGCACCACATACACTGGTGCAGCCTCTACATCAAAGAAGGGCTCTGAAGGGCAGGCACGTCCTGAGAAAGAGCAGAACAAGGACTCTGCACGCATCTGTGTCTGTAGATGCAGAAAATTCCATTTCTTCCAAGGCTGCACTTTTCTCCTCTGTTACGTATTCTGGAAAAGCAAACTTGTGGATGTGTCTCGACTAAAATTATGAAGAACCTTTTCCTAAGACATTCCAGCTAACAGAACTGAACATCTGACTGAGTACAAGGTAATAGGACACATACACTCCACTACGGCATTTATCTAATCCTTTAATACGTTCTTTGAAACAAAATGTTCTAATGGACATATTTAAACCAGAACTCTGTGTAAGAACTAAATTTGTTTGTCCCATATTACATCAATAAAAATTCCATCAAACCAGCTGAGTTCTCGGCTGTTTCTGATAACTTCCAGTTAATCCAAGTGTGTGGGAAGTGTTGAATCGTGGCCTGAATCACTATTTGATCACCTGAGGCAAGCACTGAGTCAGCCACAGGAGTACGGGTGAAGGCGATTCATGTGTCTGACTGGAAGGGGTGGATGGAGTCTGGCTGCCCCTCTCCCTGACCCCATTTAAGGGCTGACCGCCACTGGGGAAAGATTTCTGGTTGGAGCTTCTTACCGTGTGGAGTTCCTGATGAGCCCCCACCTCTGCTGACATGTGAGCCCTTCCTAATTTGCTGGGTGTCTTTATACCATCTGGATAATCCATCCACAAATAGACTGTCCAGGTACTATTCATTTGGGGTATTCACCCTACAGTTGGCCGGCCAGGCAGGCTTGAAGAAAAAAAGAATCATCAACCGAAATGTCTTTCATTTGGATTATCCTGAATTCAGGCAGGGGGGAAAACATTAGCCCCTTAGAACAAACACCCCCAGGTCAGATCCTGCGACTTACGGGGTCACCCTATCACGACTTAGCCTCTGTTGCTGAAAAGTGTCGACCCCTGCAGGTTACGGGGACTATTTCTCCTTCTCTAGCCCACTTTGCAGATTATTTCCAGGGCCTAGATAAGGGTGTACTTATTACAAAGGAGCGCCGGCTTGCTGCGTCCGCTGTGGCTTGGCCCCTGGTAATGGCACGACACCAAGTGGAAATGACTAATAACAACACAGAATGTGCGAACCAGCTATTGAGAGACCGTGTCGAGAAATGAGAACGGCAGTTGTGCACATTAACAACCAAAAAACCAAGACTAAGTGCCCCATCAAAACAATTAGGTAGCATTTCAGTCGGGGACACTCAGGTCCCTGAGTAACGGCCCTGGGTGCCTCAGAGGGCAAGGTCTCTAAATCGGATCTGAAGCTCCATCTACGATGGATCCCTTTGAGATCCGCCCAATTATAACACAGAAGACAAAGTACAAGACAGACCAGCAGGGGTGCCCCCTGACCAGTGGCCCCCTTCCGAAGTGTACCTGCATGTAACAGATAGCACATATACTGCAAATGAGATGATGGACCCAGTACATTGGTTCCATCCAAAGCCTAGGGAAAGCATACTGTCATGGCTACTAAGATTATGGGGTGCTGGAGCTGAAAGTCTGTTAGTTAATTGGATGGTGTCATGGTTTTATGACGTTTGGTTTTGGTATTCCACATCATCATATCATGTAGTGCACTGAGAATTAAAGAGTTAGATCCTCGATAGTTCCGGGTTCATCTGTCTCAGAAGAGAAGAACTGTGTACCCCAGAGGACTTTGAGCTGTTTTGTATGTTTACATTTTTCCGCTCAGAGGGAAAGATATAAATTGTTTGCGTGTCACGAGACACACTCTTCCCTTTGGGGATTGACCCAGCAGCGGGTGCCCGCTGCCGTCTCGCCTTCTGTTATTAGCGTGAGGCCTTCGGTTTAATGGACACCGTCTCTCGCTCATTTTATTTATCAGCTTTAATTCCAATTCTATTGTACTGTATTGTTATCCGCATTCTGATGTCTTATTTAGTAAATCAGCTTTCCTCCTCAGATTCTTGCTGCTGTTTTGTTTCTAGGCGCATCCCCCTTTTCCCTTCTTCGTTTCCCCCTTCCCCTTTCCTGGGCTGTGAGCCTGTGAGTCCCCCACACCAATTGTCACAGAACCAGGCCGAACCAGCTTGTAAACCGTTGACAGAGGGGGCAAGGAGCAAATGGCTGTGTGGTGCTGAGCTGCCTGACAACACTTTTTGTTTCATTTAAATAGACTTTTGTTTTAGAGGAAGATTTATTTTTGCACGGCCAACATAATCTCCTTCTGTCATCTAGTGAGCTGCCTGATGGATGAGGGAAAGGCAGTTGATGTAGTCTACCTAGACTTTAGCAGAGCCTTTGACGCCTTTGTCTCCTGCAGAAGCTGGCAGCCCATGTTTTGGACAGACACTCTTATTTGCTGGGTAAGAAAGAGGCCGGAGGGCCGGGCCCAGTGAGTGGTGGTGAACAGAGTTAAATCCAGCTGGCGAGCGGTCACAAGCGGTGTTCCCCAGGGGTCGGTACTGGGGCCGGTGCTCTTCAGTACCTTTACTGAAGAACTGGACGAGGGCACTGCGTGCACTGTGAGATAGGTAGCAGATGACACCAAGCTGGCTGGAAGTGTTGATCTGCCTGGGGGTAGCGAGGCACTACAGGGTGACCTGGATAGGCTGTATTGCTGGGCTGAAGCCAGTGGGATGAGGTCCACCAAGACCAAGCGCCGGGCCTGCACTTTGGCCACAACAATGGCAGGCAACGCTACAGGCCTGGGGCAGAATGTCTGGAAGACTGTGTAGAAGAAATGGACGTGGGCGTATCGGTCAATGGTCGGCTGAAGATGAGCCAGCAGTGTGGCCAGGCGGCCAAGAAAGCCAATAGCATCCTGGCTTGTATCAGAAATAGCGTTGCCAGCAGGAGAGGGGAAGTCATTGTCTCCTGGGCTGAGCTCCGGTGAGGCTGCACGTCGAGTAGTGCATTCAGTTTTAGGCCCCTCACTGCAAGGAAGGCATCGAGGCCCTGGAGCGTGTGCAGAGAAGGGCAGCAAAGGTAGGGAAGGGTCCGGAGCACAGGCCTTACTTGTGAGGAGCAGCTGAGGGAGCTGGGGTTGTGGAGTGTGGAGAAGAGGAGGTTCAGGGGAGAGCTCAGTGCTGTGTAGGACTGCCCGAAGGGAGGCGGTAGTGAAGTGGGGGTGGGTGTCTTGTCTCGTGTAACTAGCGGTAGGACAAGAGGGAATGGCGTGGAGTTGCGCCAGGGGACACTGAGCCCGCCAGTGACAGCGATGGCGCCGCTGGGGAAAGGTGCGGTGGCGGGCCACGGAGATGGCCGAGGGAAGCGGGAAGAGCGGAGCGGTGCCCCGCGAGCCACACCTTGCTGCGAGCCGGTGACTGCGTGGGGGGCTGCCAGGAGAGGGCCGCGGAGGGAGGCTCCACGGGAACCGCCCGGGCTTTGTGACGCGGGCCGGCATCGTGCCCACAGGCCGTTGTGACGCGGGGCTGGGCCTGTGAGGCGGGGCCGCCTTGAGGGGCCAGAGTCGCCCCGCCGCTCACTCTCAGGAGAGCGGCTCCGCGAGGAGGAGGCAGTTCCCCTGCGTGCCCGCGTCTGCGTCTGCGTGAGAGGACGCAGAGATGAGCGAGGAGCAAGAGAAGGAGGAGGACTCCCAGTCCGACACAGGGCTGCCACGCGTGCAGGAACGCCGCCAGGTGCGGGCCGGGGAGGGAGGGAGGGAGAGGGAGGGCACGGCAGCGAGCGGGGTGAGGCGGTGCGCCCTGAGCGCCTCTGTCCAGGGCACAGCTCCTGCCGGGGCATGCCCTGGGCCGCAGCTGACACACGCTCACATTATCCACGTCCGTCCATATCCAGCCACGCTGCCCAGGCACGCGCAGAGGGCTGCCACGGTGGGCGGCCCGGCCCTCTGCCGCTTGGGCTGTGGGGAGCGGGGCGGCAGCCACCCGCGGGCTGAGCGCTGCCCTCGGTGCTCCGTGGAGCGGGACCGCGCTCACTTCTCCTCGGCTTCTCTTGCAGGAGGACGGCTCGAAGATCAGGCTGTCGCTGACCTTCAGCACTGACGGCGAGCAGAGGAGGCAGCCTCCGCCGCCCTTGCTGCGTCGCTCGAGGCGGCCAACGATGCCGGCAGCCGCACCCCAGCACGCGGCAGGCTCTCGCAACGAACCCAGGCTGCTCCCTCTGCGAGCAGCAGCCTCCAGCCCGTCTGCAAGAGGAAGAGCGCTGGCCACGGGGCTTAGAGGCAGCAGGCTCCCGGAGCTTGCCCCAAGTCCTCCGTGCCCCTTGCGGGTCCGGGACGGGGCAGCAAGAGCTGAGCAGCAGGGTTCAGCTGCGCAAGGCATCTCAGCCGTTTTAGTGCCTCTGCGCAGCAGACCCAAGGAAAGCCGCAAGCTGTTCCCAGGCCGTGCTGCAGCTGGCAGCCCGAAAGTTGGTGTGCAGCCGGCAGTACCGAAGCGCCATGTGCCTGCCAGGGGCGTTAGGCACGGCACGCTCCCAGAGCTCGTCCCGAGACCTCAGCCATCACTGCCGACGTTGACCTGTGCAAACACGTTGTCCCAGGCAAAGAGTGTGAGCCTGCCCAGGCGTCTCGCGTCCCAAGGCCCAAGTGCTGCCGACACCGCTCAGGGAACACTGGGCGTACACTCGGTGACATCAAGGGCTGAAGACCAGGTTCCTGCCCGTGCTGACTCCCAAACCAGGGATGTTGGAGTGCAGGTTGAGCTGCAGCAGCGGGAAGAGACGGTGGAGAGGGAAACCGCAGGATGCTCCTCCGGCAAACTGTGGAGCGCATCTCTTGGCCCATCTGATGAGGCAGACAGTGCGTGCTCAGCTTCTCTTGCGGATGCTGGTCCCAGGCCGGCAGAACACCCTGAGCCTCTGCCCGCATCAGTGCTTGAAGGTGCGGAGAGCTCAGATTCTTCCAAGGCATTGCCCTCGGTGGTGGTGGCCAGTGAAGCACCCGTCCTCCCATCTGCGTGCAAGGAAGGAGAAAGAGAAGAGCCAGCTAACACCATGCCTGAGTCCTCCACACGTGCTGTGGGAGAAACACCAAGACTGCAAGATCCCGGAGAGATGAGCTGGGAGGCCTTTTTCTACTCTGAAATTCGGGCAACGATCCAGAGAATCTGTGAGGAGGCAAGGAAGGAGCTGATGTTGTTCAGTGGGAAGACATCTGGGCCATGTAGCGTTAGCACGCCCAGGCTTCTCACGCTCCAGGCAGCAGATGACAGTGCCAGCGCTGCTGACACTTCTCAGGGCATGCTGGGCAATTGTGCCACAACACTGAGGGCTGAGGGCCCACTTCCTGTCTCTGATGATTCCCAAACCACGGATGTTCAGGCTGTGCAGCAAACTTCGGAAGAGATCCCTGAGGGAGAAACTGCAGGATCGTCCGCTGGTGACCTGCAGAGCCCATCTGAGGAGGCAGAAGCAGACACTTCATGTTCAGCTTCTTTTGTGGATGCTGGTTCCAGGCCGGCAGAACACCCTGAGCCTCTGCCCGCATCAGTGCTTGAAGGTGCAGAGAGCTCAGATTCTTCCAAGGCATTGCCCTCGGTGGTGGTGGCCAGTGAAGCACCCGTCCTTCCATCTGCGTGCAAGGAAGGAGAAAGAGAAGAGCCAGCTAACACCATGCCTGAGTCCTCCACACGTGCTGTGGGAGAAACACCAAGACTGCAAGATCCCGGAGAGATGAGCTGGGAGGCCTTTTCCTACTCTGAAATTCGGGCAACGATCCAGAGAATCTGTGAGGAGGCAAGGAAGGAGCTGATGTTGTTCAGTGGGAAGACATCTGGGCCATGTAGCGTGAGCACGCCCAGGCTTCTCATGCTCCAGGCAGCAGATGACAGTGCCAGCGCTGCTGACACTTCTCAGGGCATGCTGGGCAATTGTGCCACAACACCGAGGGCTGAGGGCCCACTTCCTGTCTCTGATGATTCCCAAACCACGGATGTTCAGGCTGTGCAGCAAACTTCGGAAGAGATCCCTGAGGGAGAAACTGCAGAATCTGGCGTTCTGCAGAGCCCATCTGAGGAGGCAGAAGCAGACACTGCGTGTTCAGCTTCTCTTCCCTATGCTGGTCCCATGCCTGCAGGACACCCTGAGCCTCTGCCCGCTTCAGTTCCTGACAACACAGAAAGCTCAGGTTCTTCCAAGCCTGCATGCTCTCCAGAGGAGGCCAGTTCAGCATCACTCTCCTCAGTGTCTGAGGGAGGAGAAAGAGAAGAAAGAGCTATGGCCATGCCAGAATCGTCTGGGCAAGCTCTGGGAGAAGCACAGAGACTGCAGGATCCCAGAGAGATGGCCAGGGACGCCTATGGAAATCCTCCAATTCAACCAGCAATCCAGAGAATCCGTGAGGAAGACAGAAGGGAGCGGATGTTGCCTAGCTGGAACATTTCCTGGCGGAGGGATGTGAGAAACCCCATGCTGCAAAGGCTCCTGTCAGGTGGTGATGCTTTCAGTATTGCTGGCGCTGTTCATGGCAGTCTGGGCACCAGGCCATCACGGACTTGGGTTCGGATTCGTCGTCGTTGTGTCCACCGAAGGTGGTCACCTAGACAGTTAGTGTTGTTGGAAGAGATTTCTGATGACAGTGACAGCGCTGCCGGCACTGCTCGGGACATGCAGAATGCCGAGGACACTGCGGTGACCAGTGAGGGCGTGCAGGATGCCGAGGACACTGCGGTGACAGAAGATGCAGACCCTCAGCATGAGGTGAGCAAAGCGCGTGTGCTTGGCGCCAGGCATGAAATCGAGGCAGAGGCAGGAGCGGTGCCTGGAGTGTGCACTGCTGGGAGATGCCTGGTGTTGTCTCCTTTCCAGCCAGCTTAATGCATTAGGGCAGATAACCCCTGCGTGACCCCTGCCTTGGCTTCAAGAGAGGGGCGTGGAAAGGGGATCCCTTCCCTGGGACCCCGGCACCCACAGCATCACCAGCCAGTGGCGTACAGGGCTGTGGTTTTGTTTTCTCCACACAGGTCTCTGCTGAGGCTGGAGGAGGTACGCACAACTCCGAATGCTTCAGAGACGCGCCAGAGGATGGCCCAGGTACGTCCCCGGGTAGAAAGCCATGCCAGGGAGGGGGTCTGCTGAGCTCAGATGGCCCTCCAGGTGCCATGGAGGCTGGCAGCAGTGTGTGACACCCTGCCATATCCGGGCCACTCCTCCCAGAGAAATTCTATGGTGCTGGGGGCAGGCAGGGCCCGACCTCCGCTCCGTGCCTACAGCTCTCTGTCCCCCACAGGTACCGCTGCCGCACCACACGCAGCAGCTCACCGCCGGATGCCAGCTGTCAGCAGGAGGGTGATTCGAGCTCTGAGGGCGCTTCGAGCTCTGTTCGGAGCTTTCTCCTGCAGCTGCATGAAGTGACAGCGAGAGGAGGCACGAGATGGCGAGCACGTGACATGGGCATCAGAGGCAGCAGACTCCCAGTGCTTGCCCCAAGACCTCGGGAACCTGACACCTCCAGGACATGGCAGCAGGAGCTGAGAGCAGGGGGCCAGCCCTCCAAGACTCGTCACTCCCTTTCGTGCCTCTGCGTGACAGACCCAAGCAAGGCTTCCCTGTTTTCCTTGCCTGTGCTGCAGCCAGCCGCCCGAAACTCGGAGTGCAGCTGGCAGTACCAGGCCACCAGGCGCCCACCTGGGAACACCTGCAACATCATCAGCCCAGGTGCTGGCAACCAAGGCTGCTGAGATCCCCGCGGCTCAGGAGGGCACCACATACACTGGCGCAGCCTCTACATCAAAGAAGGGCTCTGAAGGGCAGGCACGTCCTGAGAAAGAGCAGAACAAGGACTCTGCACGCATCTGTGTCTGTAGATGCAGAAAATTCCATTTCTTCCAAGGCTGCACTTTTCTCCTCTGTTACGTATTCTGGAAAAGCAAACTTGTGGATGTGTCTCGACTAAAATTATGAAGAACCTTTTCCTAAGACATTCCAGCTAACAGAACTGAACATCTGACTGAGTACAAGGTAATAGGACACATACACTCCACTACGGCATTTATCTAATCCTTTAATACGTTCTTTGAAACAAAATGTTCTAATGGACATATTTAAACCAAAACTCTGTGTAAGAACTAAATTTGTTTGTCCCATATAACATCAATAAAAATTCCATCAAACCAGCTGAGTTCTCGGCTGTTTCTGATAACTTCCAGTTAATCCAAGTGTGTGGGAAGTGTTGAATCGTGGCCTGAACCACTATTTGATCACCTGAGGCAAGCACTGAGTCAGCCACAGGAGTACGGGTGAAGGCGATTCATGTGTCTGACTGGAAGGGGTGGATGGAGTCTGGCTGCCCCTCTCCCTGACCCCATTTAAGGGCTGACCGCCACTGGGGAAAGATTTCTGGTTGGAGCTTCTTACCGTGTGGAGTTCCTGATGAGCCCCCACCTCTGCTGACATGTGAGCCCTTCCTAATTTGCTGGGTGTCTTTATACCATCTGGATAATCCATCCACAAATAGACTGTCCAGGTACTATTCATTTGGGGTATTCACCCTACAGTTGGCCGGCCAGGCAGGCTTGAAGAAAAAAAGAATCATCAACCGAAATGTCTTTCATTTGGATTATCCTGAATTCAGGCAGGGGGGAAAACATTAGCCCCTTAGAACAAACACCCCCAGGTCAGATCCTGCGACTTACGGGGTCACCCTATCACGACTTAGCCTCTGTTGCTGAAAAGTGTCGACCCCTGCAGGTTACGGGGACTATTTCTCCTTCTCTAGCCCACTTTGCAGATTATTTCCAGGGCCTAGATAAGGGTGTACTTATTACAAAGGAGCGCCGGCTTGCTGCGTCCGCTGTGGCTTGGCCCCTGGTAATGGCACGACACCAAGTGGAAATGACTAATAACAACACAGAATGTGCGAACCAGCTATTGAGAGACCGTGTCGAGAAATGAGAACGGCAGTTGTGCACATTAACAACCAAAAAACCAAGACTAAGTGCCCCATCAAAACAATTAGGTAGCATTTCAGTCGGGGACACTCAGGTCCCTGAGTAACGGCCCTGGGTGCCTCAGAGGGCAAGGTCTCTAAATCGGATCTGAAGCTCCATCTACGATGGATCCCTTTGAGATCCGCCCAATTATAACACAGAAGACAAAGTACAAGACAGACCAGCAGGGGTGCCCCCTGACCAGTGGCCCCCTTCCGAAGTGTACCTGCATGTAACAGATAGCACATATACTGCAAATGAGATGATGGACCCAGTACATTGGTTCCATCCAAAGCCTAGGGAAAGCATACTGTCATGGCTACTAAGATTATGGGGTGCTGGAGCTGAAAGTCTGTTAGTTAATTGGATGGTGTCATGGTTTTATGACGTTTGGTTTTGGTATTCCACATCATCATATCATGTAGTGCACTGAGAATTAAAGAGTTAGATCCTCGATAGTTCCGGGTTCATCTGTCTCAGAAGAGAAGAACTGTGTACCCCAGAGGACTTTGAGCTGTTTTGTATGTTTACATTTTTCCGCTCAGAGGGAAAGATATAAATTGTTTGCGTGTCACGAGACACACTCTTCCCTTTGGGGATTGACCCAGCAGCGGGTGCCCGCTGCCGTCTCGCCTTCTGTTATTAGCGTGAGGCCTTCGGTTTAATGGACACCGTCTCTCGCTCATTTTATTTATCAGCTTTAATTCCAATTCTATTGTACTGTATTGTTATCCGCATTCTGATGTCTTATTTAGTAAATCAGCTTTCCTCCTCAGATTCTTGCTGCTGTTTTGTTTCTAGGCGCATCCCCCTTTTCCCTTCTTCGTTTCCCCCTTCCCCTTTCCTGGGCTGTGAGCCTGTGAGTCCCCCACACCAATTGTCACAGAACCAGGCCGAACCAGCTTGTAAACCGTTGACAGAGGGGGCAAGGAGCAAATGGCTGTGTGGTGCTGAGCTGCCTGACAACACTTTTTGTTTCATTTAAATAGACTTTTGTTTTAGAGGAAGATTTATTTTTGCACGGCCAACATAATCTCCTTCTGTCATCTAGTGAGCTGCCTGATGGATGAGGGAAAGGCAGTTGATGTAGTCTACCTAGACTTTAGCAGAGCCTTTGACGCCTTTGTCTCCTGCAGAAGCTGGCAGCCCATGTTTTGGACAGACACTCTTATTTGCTGGGTAAGAAAGAGGCCGGAGGGCCGGGCCCAGTGAGTGGTGGTGAACAGAGTTAAATCCAGCTGGCGAGCGGTCACAAGCGGTGTTCCCCAGGGGTCGGTACTGGGGCCGGTGCTCTTCAGTACCTTTACTGAAGAACTGGACGAGGGCACTGCGTGCACTGTGAGATAGGTAGCAGATGACACCAAGCTGGCTGGAAGTGTTGATCTGCCTGGGGGTAGCGAGGCACTACAGGGTGACCTGGATAGGCTGTATTGCTGGGCTGAAGCCAGTGGGATGAGGTCCACCAAGACCAAGCGCCGGGCCTGCACTTTGGCCACAACAATGGCAGGCAACGCTACAGGCCTGGGGCAGAATGTCTGGAAGACTGTGTAGAAGAAATGGACGTGGGCGTATCGGTCAATGGTCGGCTGAAGATGAGCCAGCAGTGTGGCCAGGCGGCCAAGAAAGCCAATAACCTCCTGGCTTGTATCAGAAATAGCGTTGCCAGCAGGAGAGGGGAAGTCATTGTCTCCTGGGCTGAGCTCCGGTGAGGCTGCACGTCGAGTAGTGCATTCAGTTTTAGGCCCCTCACTGCAAGGAAGGCATCGAGGCCCTGGAGCGTGTGCAGAGAAGGGCAGCAAAGGTAGGGAAGGGTCCGGAGCACAGGCCTTACTTGTGAGGAGCAGCTGAGGGAGCTGGGGTTGTGGAGTGTGGAGAAGAGGAGGTTCAGGGGAGAGCTCAGTGCTGTGTAGGACTGCCCGAAGGGAGGCGGTAGTGAAGTGGGGGTGGGTGTCTTGTCTCGTGTAACTAGCGGTAGGACAAGAGGGAATGGCGTGGAGTTGCGCCAGGGGACACTGAGCCCGCCAGTGACAGCGATGGCGCCGCTGGGGAAAGGTGCGGTGGCGGGCCACGGAGATGGCCGAGGGAAGCGGGAAGAGCGGAGCGGTGCCCCGCGAGCCACACCTTGCTGCGAGCCGGTGACTGCGTGGGGGGCTGCCAGGAGAGGGCCGCGGAGGGAGGCTCCACGGGAACCGCCCGGGCTTTGTGACGCGGGCCGGCATCGTGCCCACAGGCCGTTGTGACGCGGGGCTGAGCCTGTGAGGCGGGGCCGCCTTGAGGGGCCAGAGTCGCCGCGCCGCTCACTCTCAGGAGAGCGGCTCCGCGAGGAGGAGGCAGTTCCCCTGCGTGCCCGCGTCTGCGTCTGCGTGAGAGGACGCAGAGATGAGCGAGGAGCAAGAGAAGGAGGAGCACTCCCAGCCCGACACAGGGCTGCCACGCGTGCAGGAACGCCGCCAGGTGCGGGCCGGGGAGGGAGGGAGGGAGAGGGAGGGCACGGCAGCGAGCGGGGTGAGGCGGTGCGCCCTGAGCGCCTCTGTCCAGGGCACAGCTCCTGCCGGGGCATGCCCTGGGCCGCAGCTGACACACGCTCACATTATCCACGTCCGTCCATATCCAGCCACGCTGCCCAGGCACGCGCAGAGGGCTGCCACGGTGGGCGGCCCGGCCCTCTGCCGCTTGGGCTGTGGGGAGCGGGGCGGCAGCCACCCGCGGGCTGAGCGCTGCCCTCGGTGCTCCGTGGAGCGGGACCGCGCTCACTTCTCCTCGGCTTCTCTTGCAGGAGGACGGCTCGAAGATCAGGCTGTCGCTGACCTTCAGCACTGACGGCGAGCAGAGGAGGCAGCCTCCGCCGCCCTTGCTGCGTCGCTCGAGGCGGCCAACGATGCCGGCAGCCGCACCCCAGCACGCGGCAGGCTCTCGCAACGAACCCAGGCTGCTCCCTCTGCGAGCAGCAGCCTCCAGCCCGTCTGCAAGAGGAAGAGCGCTGGCCACGGGGCTTAGAGGCAGCAGGCTCCCGGAGCTCGCCCCAAGTCCTCCGTGCCCCTTGCGGGTCCGGGACAGGGCAGCAAGAGCTGAGCAGCAGGGTTCAGCTGCGCAAGGCATCTCAGCCGTTTTAGTGCCTCTGCGCAGCAGACCCAAGGAAAGCCGCAAGCTGTTCCCAGGCCGTGCTGCAGCTGGCAGCCCGAAAGTTGGTGTGCAGCCGGCAGTACCGAAGTGCCATGTGCCTGCCAGGGGCGTTAGGCACGGAACGCGCCCAGAGCTCGTCCTGAGACCTCAGCCATCACTGCCGACGTTGACCTGTGCAAACACGTTGTCCCAGGCAAAGAGTGTGAGCCTGCCCAGGCGTCTCGCGTCCCAAGGCCCAAGTGCTGCCGACACCGCTCAGGGAACACTGGGCGTACACTCGGTGACATCAAGGGCTGAAGACCAGGTTCCTGCCCGTGCTGACTCCCAAACCAGGGATGTTGGAGTGCAGGTTGAGTTGCAGCAGTGGGAAGAGACGGTGGAGAGGGAAACCGCAGGATGCTCCTCCGGCAAACTGTGGAGCGCATCTCTTGGCCCATCTGATGAGGCAGACAGTGCGTGCTCAGCTTCTCTTGCGGATGCTGGTCCCAGGCCGGCAGAACACCCTGAGCCTCTGCCCGCATCAGTGCTTGAAGGTGCGGAGAGCTCAGATTCTTCCAAGGCATTGCCCTCGGTGGTGGTGGCCAGTGAAGCACCCGTCCTCCCATCTGCGTGCAAGGAAGGAGAAAGAGAAGAGCCAGCTAACACCATGCCTGAGTCCTCCACACGTGCTGTGGGAGAAACACCAAGACTGCAAGATCCCGGAGAGATGAGCTGGGAGGCCTTTTTCTACTCTGAAATTCGGGCAACGATCCAGAGAATCTGTGAGGAGGCAAGGAAGGAGCTGATGTTGTTCAGTGGGAAGACATCTGGGCCATGTAGCGTGAGCACGCCCAGGCTTCTCACGCTCCAGGCAGCAGATGACAGTGCCAGCGCTGCTGACACTTCTCAGGGCATGCTGGGCAATTGTGCCACAACACTGAGGGCTGAGGGCCCACTTCCTGTCTCTGATGATTCCCAAACCACGGATGTTCAGGCTGTGCAGCAAACTTCGGAAGAGATCCCTGAGGGAGAAACTGCAGGATCGTCCGCTGGTGACCTGCAGAGCCCATCTGAGGAGGCAGAAGCAGACACTTCATGTTCAGCTTCTTTTGCGGATGCTGGTTCCAGGCCGGCAGAACACCCTGAGCCTCTGCCCGCATCAGTGCTTGAAGGTGCGGAGAGCTCAGATTCTTCCAAGGCATTGCCCTCGGTGGTGGTGGCCAGTGAAGCACCCGTCCTTCCATCTGCGTGCAAGGAAGGAGAAAGAGAAGAGCCAGCTAACACCATGCCTGAGTCCTCCACACGTGCTGTGGGAGAAACACCAAGACTGCAAGATCCCGGAGAGATGAGCTGGGAGGCCTTTTTCTACTCTGAAATTCGGGCAACGATCCAGAGAATCTGTGAGGAGGCAAGGAAGGAGCTGATGTTGTTCAGTGGGAAGACATCTGGGCCATGTAGCGTGAGCACGCCCAGGCTTCTCACGCTCCAGGCAGCAGATGACAGTGCCAGCGCTGCTGACACTTCTCAGGGCATGCTGGGCAATTGTGCCACAACACTGAGGGCTGAGGGCCCACTTCCTGTCTCTGATGATTCCCAAACCACGGATGTTCAGGCTGTGCAGCAAACTTCGGAAGAGATCCCTGAGGGAGAAACTGCAGGATCATCCGCTGGTGACCTGCAGAGCCCATCTGAGGAGGCAGAAGCAGACACTTCATGTTCAGCTTCTTTTGTGGATGCTGGTTCCAGGCCGGCAGAACACCCTGAGCCTCTGCCCGCATCAGTGCTTGAAGGTGCAGAGAGCTCAGATTCTTCCAAGGCATTGCCCTCGGTGGTGGTGGCCAGTGAAGCACCCGTCCTTCCATCTGCGTGCAAGGAAGGAGAAAGAGAAGAGCCAGCTAACACCATGCCTGAGTCCTCCACACGTGCTGTGGGAGAAACACCAAGACTGCAAGATCCCGGAGAGATGAGCTGGGAAGCCTTTTCCTACTCTGAAATTCGGGCAATGATCCAGAGAATCTGTGAGGAGGCAAGGAAGGAGCTGATGTTGTTCAGTAGGAAGACATCTGGGCCATGTAGCGTGAGCACGCCCAGGCTTCTCATGCTCCAGGCAGCAGATGACAGTGCCAGCGCTGCTGACACTTCTCAGGGCATGCTGGGCAATTGTGCCACAACACTGAGGGCTGAGGGCCCACTTCCTGTCTCTGATGATTCCCAAACCACGGATGTTCAGGCTGTGCAGCAAACTTCGGAAGAGATCCCTGAGGGAGAAACTGCAGAATCTGGCGTTCTGCAGAGCCCATCTGAGGAGGCAGAAGCAGACACTGCGTGTTCAGCTTCTCTTCCCTATGCTGGTCCCATGCCTGCAGGACACCCTGAGCCTCTGCCCGCTTCAGTTCCTGACAACACAGAAAGCTCAGGTTCTTCCAAGCCTGCATGCTCTCCAGAGGAGGCCAGTTCAGCATCACTCTCCTCAGTGTCTGAGGGAGGAGAAAGAGAAGAAAGAGCTATGGCCATGCCAGAATCGTCTGGGCAAGCTCTGGGAGAAGCACAGAGACTGCAGGATCCCAGAGAGATGGCCAGGGACGCCTATGGAAATCCTCCAATTCAACCAGCAATCCAGAGAATCCGTGAGGAAGACAGAAGGGAGCGGATGTTGCCTAGCTGGAACATTTCCTGGCGGAGGGATGTGAGAAACCCCATGCTGCAAAGGCTCCTGTCAGGTGGTGATGCTTTCAGTATTGCTGGCGCTGTTCATGGCAGTCTGGGCACCAGGCCATCACGGACTTGGGTTCGGATTCGTCGTCGTTGTATCCACCGAAGGTGGTCACCTAGACAGTTAGTGTTGTTGGAAGAGATTTCTGATGACAATGACAGCGCTGCCGGCACTGCTCGGGACATGCAGAATGCCGAGGACACTGCGGTGACCAGTGAGGGCGTGCAGGATGCCGAGGACACTGCGGTGACAGAAGATGCAGACCCTCAGCATGAGGTGAGCAAAGCGCGTGTGCTTGGCGCCAGGCATGAAATCGAGGCAGAGGCAGGAGCGGTGCCTGGAGTGTGCACTGCTGGGAGATGCCTGGTGTTGTCTCCTTTCCAGCCAGCTTAATGCATTAGGGCAGATAACCCCTGCGTGACCCCTGCCTTGGCTTCAAGAGAGGGGCGTGGAAAGGGGATCCCTTCCCTGGGACCCCGGCACCCACAGCATCACCAGCCAGTGGCGTACAGGGCTGTGGTTTTGTTTTCTCCACACAGGTCTCTGCCGAGGCTGGAGGAGGTACACACAACTCTGAATGCTTCAGAGACGCGCCAGAGGATGGCCCAGGTACGTCCCCGGGTAGAAAGCCATGCCAGGGAGGGGGTCTGCTGAGCTCAGATGGCCCTCCAGGTGCCATGGAGGCTGGCAGCAGTGTGTGACACCCTGCCATATCCGGGCCACTCCTCCCAGAGAAATTCTATGGTGCTGGGGGCAGGCAGGGCCCGACCTCCGCTCCGTGCCTACAGCTCTCTGTCCCCCACAGGTACCGCTGCCGCACCACACGCAGCAGCTCACCGCCGGATGCCAGCTGTCAGCAGGAGGGTGATTCGAGCTCTGAGGGCGCTTCGAGCTCTGTTCGGAGCTTTCTCCTGCAGCTGCATGAAGTGACAGCGAGAGGAGGCACGAGATGGCGAGCACGTGACATGGGCATCAGAGGCAGCAGACTCCCAGTGCTTGCCCCAAGACCTCGGGAACCTGACACCTCCAGGACATGGCAGCAGGAGCTGAGAGCAGGGGGCCAGCCCTCCAAGACTCGTCACTCCCTTTCGTGCCTCTGCGTGACAGACCCAAGCAAGGCTTCCCTGTTTTCCTTGCCTGTGCTGCAGCCAGCCGCCCGAAACTCGGAGTGCAGCTGGCAGTACCAGGCCACCAGGCGCCCGCCTGGGAACACCTGCAACATCATCAGCCCAGGTGCTGGCAACCAAGGCTGCTGAGATCCCCGCGGCTCAGGAGGACACCACATACACTGGCGCAGCCTCTACATCAAAGAAGGGCTCTGAAGGGCAGGCACGTCCTGAGAAAGAGCAGAACAAGGACTCTGCACGCATCTGTGTCTGTAGATGCAGAAAATTCCATTTCTTCCAAGGCTGCACTTTTCTCCTCTGTTACGTATTCTGGAAAAGCAAACTTGTGGATGTGTCTCGACTAAAATTATGAAGAACCTTTTCCTAAGACATTCCAGCTAACAGAACTGAACATCTGACTGAGTACAAGGTAATAGGACACATACACTCCACTACGGCATTTATCTAATCCTTTAATACGTTCTTTGAAACAAAATGTTCTAATGGACATATTTAAACCAAAACTCTGTGTAAGAACTAAATTTGTTTGTCCCATATTACATCAATAAAAATTCCATCAAACCAGCTGAGTTCTCGGCTGTTTCTGATAACTTCCAGTTAATCCAAGTGTGTGGGAAGTGTTGAATCGTGGCCTGAACCACTATTTGATCACCTGAGGCAAGCACTGAGTCAGCCACAGGAGTACGGGTGAAGGCGATTCATGTGTCTGACTGGAAGGGGTGGATGGAGTCTGGCTGCCCCTCTCCCTGACCCCATTTAAGGGCTGACCGCCACTGGGGAAAGATTTCTGGTTGGAGCTTCTTACCGTGTGGAGTTCCTGATGAGCCCCCACCTCTGCTGACATGTGAGCCCTTCCTAATTTGCTGGGTGTCTTTATACCATCTGGATAATCCATCCACAAATAGACTGTCCAGGTACTATTCATTTGGGGTATTCACCCTACAGTTGGCCGGCCAGGCAGGCTTGAAGAAAAAAAGAATCATCAACCGAAATGTCTTTCATTTGGATTATCCTGAATTCAGGCAGGGGGGAAAACATTAGCCCCTTAGAACAAACACCCCCAGGTCAGATCCTGCGACTTACGGGGTCACCCTATCACGACTTAGCCTCTGTTGCTGAAAAGTGTCGACCCCTGCAGGTTACGGGGACTATTTCTCCTTCTCTAGCCCACTTTGCAGATTATTTCCAGGGCCTAGATAAGGGTGTACTTATTACAAAGGAGCGCCGGCTTGCTGCGTCCGCTGTGGCTTGGCCCCTGGTAATGGCACGACACCAAGTGGAAATGACTAATAACAACACAGAATGTGCGAACCAGCTATTGAGAGACCGTGTCGAGAAATGAGAACGGCAGTTGTGCACATTAACAACCAAAAAACCAAGACTAAGTGCCCCATCAAAACAATTAGGTAGCATTTCAGTCGGGGACACTCAGGTCCCTGAGTAACGGCCCTGGGTGCCTCAGAGGGCAAGGTCTCTAAATCGGATCTCGAAGCTCCATCTACGATGGATCCCTTTGAGATCCGCCCAATTATAACACAGAAGACAAAGTACAAGACAGACCAGCAGGGGTGCCCCCTGACCAGTGGCCCCCTTCCGAAGTGTACCTGCATGTAACAGATAGCACATATACTGCAAATGAGATGATGGACCCAGTACATTGGTTCCATCCAAAGCCTAGGGAAAGCATACTGTCATGGCTACTAAGATTATGGGGTGCTGGAGCTGAAAGTCTGTTAGTTAATTGGATGGTGTCATGGTTTTATGACGTTTGGTTTTGGTATTCCACATCATCATATCATGTAGTGCACTGAGAATTAAAGAGTTAGATCCTCGATAGTTCCGGGTTCATCTGTCTCAGAAGAGAAGAACTGTGTACCCCAGAGGACTTTGAGCTGTTTTGTATGTTTACATTTTTCCGCTCAGAGGGAAAGATATAAATTGTTTGCGTGTCACGAGACACACTCTTCCCTTTGGGGATTGACCCAGCAGCGGGTGCCCGCTGCCGTCTCGCCTTCTGTTATTAGCGTGAGGCCTTCGGTTTAATGGACACTGTCTCTCGCTCATTTTATTTGATTTATCAGCTTTAATTCCAATTCTATTGTACTGTATTGTTATCCGCATTCTGATGTCTTATTTAGTAAATCAGCTTTCCTCCTCAGATTCTTGCTGCTGTTTTGTTTCTAGGCGCATCCCCCTTTTCCCTTCTTCGTTTCCCCCTTCCCCTTTCCTGGGCTGTGAGCCTGTGAATCCCCCACACCAATTGTCACAGAACCAGGCCGAACCAGCTTGTAAACCGTTGACAGAGGGGGCAAGGAGCAAATGGCTGTGTGGTGCTGAGCTGCCTGACAACACTTTTTGTTTCATTTAAATAGACTTTTGTTTTAGAGGAAGATTTATTTTTGCACGGCCAACATAATCTCCTTCTGTCATCTAGTGAGCTGCCTGATGGATGAGGGAAAGGCAGTTGATGTAGTCTACCTAGACTTTAGCAGAGCCTTTGACGCCTTTGTCTCCTGCAGAAGCTGGCAGCCCATGTTTTGGACAGACACTCTTATTTGCTGGGTAAGAAAGAGGCCGGAGGGCCGGGCCCAGTGAGTGGTGGTGAACAGAGTTAAATCCAGCTGGCGAGCGGTCACAAGCGGTGTTCCCCAGGGGTCGGTACTGGGGCCGGTGCTCTTCAGTACCTTTACTGAAGAACTGGACGAGGGCACTGCGTGCACTGTGAGACAGGTAGCAGATGACACCAAGCTGGCTGGAAGTGTTGATCTGCCTGGGGGTAGCGAGGCACTACAGGGTGACCTGGATAGGCTGTATTGCTGGGCTGAAGCCAGTGGGATGAGGTCCACCAAGACCAAGCGCCGGGCCTGCACTTTGGCCACAACAATGGCAGGCAACGCTACAGGCCTGGGGCAGAATGTCTGGAAGACTGTGTAGAAGAAATGGACGTGGGCGTATCGGTCAATGGTCGGCTGAAGATGAGCCAGCAGTGTGGCCAGGCGGCCAAGAAAGCCAATAGCATCCTGGCTTGTATCAGAAATAGCGTTGCCAGCAGGAGAGGGGAAGTCATTGTCTCCTGGGCTGAGCTCCGGTGAGGCTGCACGTCGAGTAGTGCATTCAGTTTTAGGCCCCTCACTGCAAGGAAGGCATCGAGGCCCTGGAGCGTGTGCAGAGAAGGGCAGCAAAGGTAGGGAAGGGTCCGGAGCACAGGCCTTACTTGTGAGGAGCAGCTGAGGGAGCTGGGGTTGTGGAGTGTGGAGAAGAGGAGGTTCAGGGGAGAGCTCAGTGCTGTGTAGGACTGCCCGAAGGGAGGCGGTAGTGAAGTGGGGGTGGGTGTCTTGTCTCGTGTAACTAGCGGTAGGACAAGAGGGAATGGCGTGGAGTTGCGCCAGGGGACACTGAGCCCGCCAGTGACAGCGATGGCGCCGCTGGGGAAAGGTGCGGTGGCGGGCCACGGAGATGGCCGAGGGAAGCGGGAAGAGCGGAGCGGTGCCCCGCGAGCCACACCTTGCTGCGAGCCGGTGACTGCGTGGGGGGCTGCCAGGAGAGGGCCGCGGAGGGAGGCTCCACGGGAACCGCCCGGGCTTTGTGACGCGGGCCGGCATCGTGCCCACAGGCCGTTGTGACGCGGGGCTGGGCCTGTGAGGCGGGGCCGCCTTGAGGGGCCAGAGTCGCCGCGCCGCTCACTCTCAGGAGAGCGGCTCCGCGAGGAGGAGGCAGTTCCCCTGCGTGCCCGCGTCTGCGTCTGCGTGAGAGGACGCAGAGATGAGCGAGGAGCAAGAGAAGGAGGAGCACTCCCAGCCCGACACAGGGCTGCCACGCGTGCAGGAACGCCGCCAGGTGCGGGCCGGGGAGGGAGGGAGGGAGAGGGAGGGCACGGCAGCGAGCGGGGTGAGGCGGTGCGCCCTGAGCGCCTCTGTCCAGGGCACAGCTCCTGCCGGGGCATGCCCTGGGCCGCAGCTGACACACGCTCACATTATCCACGTCCGTCCATATCCAGCCACGCTGCCCAGGCACGCGCAGAGGGCTGCCACGGTGGGCGGCCCGGCCCTCTGCCGCTTGGGCTGTGGGGAGCGGGGCGGCAGCCACCCGCGGGCTGAGCGCTGCCCTCGGTGCTCCGTGGAGCGGGACCGCGCTCACTTCTCCTCGGCTTCTCTTGCAGGAGGACGGCTCGAAGATCAGGCTGTCGCTGACCTTCAGCACTGACGGCGAGCAGAGGACGCAGCCTCCGCCGCCCTTGCTGCGTCGCTCGAGGCGGCCAACGATGCCGGCAGCCGCACCCCAGCACGCGGCAGGCTCTCGCAACGAACCCAGGCTGCTCCCTCTGCGAGCAGCAGCCTCCAGCCCGTCTGCAAGAGGAAGAGCGCTGGCCACGGGGCTTAGAGGCAGCAGGCTCCCGGAGCTTGCCCCAAGTCCTCCGTGCCCCTTGCGGGTCCGGGACGGGGCAGCAAGAGCTGAGCAGCAGGGTTCAGCTGCGCAAGGCATCTCAGCCGTTTTAGTGCCTCTGCGCAGCAGACCCAAGGAAAGCCGCAAGCTGTTCCCAGGCCGTGCTGCAGCTGGCAGCCCGAAAGTTGGTGTGCAGCCGGCAGTACCGAAGCGCCATGTGCCTGCCAGGGGCGTTAGGCACGGCACGCTCCCAGAGCTCGTCCCGAGACCTCAGCCATCACTGCCGACGTTGACCTGTGCAAACACGTTGTCCCAGGCAAAGAGTGTGAGCCTGCCCAGGCGTCTCGCGTCCCAAGGCCCAAGTGCTGCCGACACCGCTCAGGGAACACTGGGCGTACACTCGGTGACATCAAGGGCTGAAGACCAGGTTCCTGCCCGTGCTGACTCCCAAACCAGGGATGTTGGAGTGCAGGTTGAGCTGCAGCAGCGGGAAGAGACGGTGGAGAGGGAAACCGCAGGATGCTCCTCCGGCAAACTGTGGAGCGCATCTCTTGGCCCATCTGATGAGGCAGACAGTGCGTGCTCAGCTTCTCTTGCGGATGCTGGTCCCAGGCCGGCAGAACACCCTGAGCCTCTGCCCGCATCAGTGCTTGAAGGTGCGGAGAGCTCAGATTCTTCCAAGGCATTGCCCTCGGTGGTGGTGGCCAGTGAAGCACCCGTCCTTCCATCTGCGTGCAAGGAAGGAGAAAGAGAAGAGCCAGCTAACACCATGCCTGAGTCCTCCACACGTGCTGTGGGAGAAACACCAAGACTGCAAGATCCCGGAGAGATGAGCTGGGAGGCCTTTTTCTACTCTGAAATTCGGGCAACGATCCAGAGAATCTGTGAGGAGGCAAGGAAGGAGCTGATGTTGTTCAGTGGGAAGACATCTGGGCCATGTAGCGTGAGCACGCCCAGGCTTCTCACGCTCCAGGAAGCAGATGACAGTGCCAGCGCTGCTGACACTTCTCAGGGCATGCTGGGCAATTGTGCCACAACACTGAGGGCTGAGGGCCCACTTCCTGTCTCTGATGATTCCCAAACCACGGATGTTCAGGCTGTGCAGCAAACTTCGGAAGAGATCCCTGAGGGAGAAACTGCAGGATCGTCCGCTGGTGACCTGCAGAGCCCATCTGAGGAGGCAGAAGCAGACACTTCATGTTCAGCTTCTTTTGTGGATGCTGGTTCCAGGCCGGCAGAACACCCTGAGCCTCTGCCCGCATCAGTGCTTGAAGGTGCAGAGAGCTCAGATTCTTCCAAGGCATTGCCCTCGGTGGTGGTGGCCAGTGAAGCACCCGTCCTTCCATCTGCGTGCAAGGAAGGAGAAAGAGAAGAGCCAGCTAACACCATGCCTGAGTCCTCCACACGTGCTGTGGGAGAAACACCAAGACTGCAAGATCCCGGAGAGATGAGCTGGGAGGCCTTTTCCTACTCTGAAATTCGGGCAACGATCCAGAGAATCTGTGAGGAGGCAAGGAAGGAGCTGATGTTGTTCAGTGGGAAGACATCTGGGCCATGTAGCGTGAGCACGCCCAGGCTTCTCATGCTCCAGGCAGCAGATGACAGTGCCAGCGCTGCTGACACTTCTCAGGGCATGCTGGGCAATTGTGCCACAACACCGAGGGCTGAGGGCCCACTTCCTGTCTCTGATGATTCCCAAACCACGGATGTTCAGGCTGTGCAGCAAACTTCGGAAGAGATCCCTGAGGGAGAAACTGCAGGATCGTCCGCTGGTGACCTGCAGAGCCCATCTGAGGAGGCAGAAGCAGACACTTCATGTTCAGCTTCTTTTGTGGATGCTGGTTCCAGGCCGGCAGAACACCCTGAGCCTCTGCCCGCATCAGTGCTTGAAGGTGCAGAGAGCTCAGATTCTTCCAAGGCATTGCCCTCGGTGGTGGTGGCCAGTGAAGCACCCGTCCTTCCATCTGCGTGCAAGGAAGGAGAAAGAGAAGAGCCAGCTAACACCATGCCTGAGTCCTCCACACGTGCTGTGGGAGAAACACCAAGACTGCAAGATCCCGGAGAGATGAGCTGGGAGGCCTTTTTCTACTCTGAAATTCGGGCAACGATCCAGAGAATCTGTGAAGAGGCAAGGAAGGAGCTGATGTTGTCCATCAGGAACACGTCTGGGCTGAGCAGCGTGAGCACGCCCAGGCTTTTCATGCTCCAGGCAGCAGATGACAGTGCCAGCGCTGCTGACACTTCTCAGGGCATGCTGGGCAATTGTGCCACAACACCGAGGGCTGAGGGCCCACTTCCTGTCTCTGATGATTCCCAAACCACGGATGTTCAGGCTGTGCAGCAAACCTCGGAAGAGATCCCTGAGGGAGAAACTGCAGAATCTGGCATTCTGCAGAGCCCATCTGAGGAGGCAGAAGCAGACACTGCATGTTCAGCTTCTCTTCCCGATGCTTTTCCCATGCCTGCAGGACACCCTGAGCCTCTGCCCGCTTCAGTTCCTGACAACACAGAAAGCTCAGGTTCTTCCAAGCCTGCATGCTCTCCAGAGGA
Organism: Oreortyx pictus; assembly: GCA_036925125.1. NCBI lineage: Eukaryota > Metazoa > Chordata > Aves > Galliformes > Odontophoridae > Oreortyx > Oreortyx pictus. Next base: position 26,607,306 of record JAUPFR010000010.1, on the reverse strand, counting down.
GACCAGTTCAGCATCACTCTCCTCAGTGTCTGAGGGAGGAGAAAGTGAAGAAAGAGCTATGGCCATGCCAGAATCGTCTGGGCAAGCTCTGGGAGAAGCGCAGAGACTGCAAGATCCCAGAGAGACGGCCAGGGACGCCTATGGAAATCCTTCAATTCAGCCAGCAATCCAGAGAATCCGTGAGGAAGACAGAAGGGAGTGGATGTTGCTTAGCTGGAACACTTCCTGGCGGATGGATGTGAGAAGCCCCATGCTGCAAAGCTTCCTGTCAAGTGATGATGCTTTCAGTACTGCTGGCGCTGTTCATGGCATTCTGGGCACCCGGCCATCACGGACTCGGGTTCGGATTCGTCGTCGTTGTGTCCTCCGAAGGTGGTCACCTAGACAGTTAGTGTTGTTGGAAGAGATCTCTGATGACAATGACAGCGCTGCCGGCACTGCTAGGGACATGCAGAATGCCGAGGACACTGCGGTGACCAGTGAGGGCGTGCAGGATGCCGAGGACACTGCGGTGACCAGTGAGGGCGTGAAGGATGCCGAGGACACTGCGGTGACAGAAGATGCAGACCCTCAGCATGAGGTGAGCAAAGCGCGTGTGCTTGGCGCCAGGCATGAAATCGAAGCAGAGGCAGGTGCGGTGCCTGGAGTGTGCACTGCTGGGAGATGCCTGGTGTTGTCTCCTTTCCAGCCAGCTTAATGTATTAGGGCAGATAACCCCTGCGTGACCCCTGCCTTGGCTTCAAGAGAGGTGCGTGGAAAGGGGATCCCTTCCCTGGGACCCCGGCACCCACAGCATCACCAGCCCAGTGGCGTACAGGGCTGTGGTTTTGTTTTCTCCACACAGGTCTCTGCCGAGGCTGGAGGAGGTACGCACAACTCCGAATGCTTCAGAGACGCGCCAGAGGATGGCCCAGGTACGTCCCCGGGCAGAAAGCCATGCCAGGGAGGGGGTCTGCTGAGCTCAGATGGCCCTCCAGGTGCCATGGAGGCTGGCAGCAGTGTGTGACACCCTGCCATATCCGGGCCACTCCTCCCAGAGAAATTCTATGGTGCTGGGGGCAGGCAGGGCCCGACCTCCGCTCCGTGCCTACAGCTCTCTGTCCCCCACAGGTACCGCTGCCGCACCACACGCAGCAGCTCACCGCCGGATGCCAGCTGTCAGCAGGAGGGTGATTCGAGCTCTGAGGGCGCTTCGAGCTCTGTTCGGAGCTTTCTCCTGCAGCTGCATGAAGTGACAGCGAGAGGAGGCACGAGATGGCGAGCACGTGACATGGGCATCAGAGGCAGCAGACTCCCAGTGCTTGCCCCAAGACCTCGGGAACCTGACACCTCCAGGACATGGCAGCAGGAGCTGAGAGCAGGGGGCCAGCCCTCCAAGACTCGTCACTCCCTTTCGTGCCTCTGCGTGACAGACCCAAGCAAGGCTTCCCTGTTTTCCTTGCCTGTGCTGCAGCCAGCCGCCCGAAACTCGGAGTGCAGCTGGCAGTACCAGGCCACCAGGCGCCCACCTGGGAACACCTGCAACATCATCAGCCCAGGTGCTGGCAACCAAGGCTGCTGAGATCCCCGCGGCTCAGGAGGGCACCACATACACTGGTGCAGCCTCTACATCAAAGAAGGGCTCTGAAGGGCAGGCACGTCCTGAGAAAGAGCAGAACAAGGACTCTGCACGCATCTGTGTCTGTAGATGCAGAAAATTCCATTTCTTCCAAGGCTGCACTTTTCTCCTCTGTTACGTATTCTGGAAAAGCAAACTTGTGGATGTGTCTCGACTAAAATTATGAAGAACCTTTTCCTAAGACATTCCAGCTAACAGAACTGAACATCTGACTGAGTACAAGGTAATAGGACACATACACTCCACTACGGCATTTATCTAATCCTTTAATACGTTCTTTGAAACAAAATGTTCTAATGGACATATTTAAACCAGAACTCTGTGTAAGAACTAAATTTGTTTGTCCCATATTACATCAATAAAAATTCCATCAAACCAGCTGAGTTCTCGGCTGTTTCTGATAACTTCCAGTTAATCCAAGTGTGTGGGAAGTGTTGAATCGTGGCCTGAATCACTATTTGATCACCTGAGGCAAGCACTGAGTCAGCCACAGGAGTACGGGTGAAGGCGATTCATGTGTCTGACTGGAAGGGGTGGATGGAGTCTGGCTGCCCCTCTCCCTGACCCCATTTAAGGGCTGACCGCCACTGGGGAAAGATTTCTGGTTGGAGCTTCTTACCGTGTGGAGTTCCTGATGAGCCCCCACCTCTGCTGACATGTGAGCCCTTCCTAATTTGCTGGGTGTCTTTATACCATCTGGATAATCCATCCACAAATAGACTGTCCAGGTACTATTCATTTGGGGTATTCACCCTACAGTTGGCCGGCCAGGCAGGCTTGAAGAAAAAAAGAATCATCAACCGAAATGTCTTTCATTTGGATTATCCTGAATTCAGGCAGGGGGGAAAACATTAGCCCCTTAGAACAAACACCCCCAGGTCAGATCCTGCGACTTACGGGGTCACCCTATCACGACTTAGCCTCTGTTGCTGAAAAGTGTCGACCCCTGCAGGTTACGGGGACTATTTCTCCTTCTCTAGCCCACTTTGCAGATTATTTCCAGGGCCTAGATAAGGGTGTACTTATTACAAAGGAGCGCCGGCTTGCTGCGTCCGCTGTGGCTTGGCCCCTGGTAATGGCACGACACCAAGTGGAAATGACTAATAACAACACAGAATGTGCGAACCAGCTATTGAGAGACCGTGTCGAGAAATGAGAACGGCAGTTGTGCACATTAACAACCAAAAAACCAAGACTAAGTGCCCCATCAAAACAATTAGGTAGCATTTCAGTCGGGGACACTCAGGTCCCTGAGTAACGGCCCTGGGTGCCTCAGAGGGCAAGGTCTCTAAATCGGATCTGAAGCTCCATCTACGATGGATCCCTTTGAGATCCGCCCAATTATAACACAGAAGACAAAGTACAAGACAGACCAGCAGGGGTGCCCCCTGACCAGTGGCCCCCTTCCGAAGTGTACCTGCATGTAACAGATAGCACATATACTGCAAATGAGATGATGGACCCAGTACATTGGTTCCATCCAAAGCCTAGGGAAAGCATACTGTCATGGCTACTAAGATTATGGGGTGCTGGAGCTGAAAGTCTGTTAGTTAATTGGATGGTGTCATGGTTTTATGACGTTTGGTTTTGGTATTCCACATCATCATATCATGTAGTGCACTGAGAATTAAAGAGTTAGATCCTCGATAGTTCCGGGTTCATCTGTCTCAGAAGAGAAGAACTGTGTACCCCAGAGGACTTTGAGCTGTTTTGTATGTTTACATTTTTCCGCTCAGAGGGAAAGATATAAATTGTTTGCGTGTCACGAGACACACTCTTCCCTTTGGGGATTGACCCAGCAGCGGGTGCCCGCTGCCGTCTCGCCTTCTGTTATTAGCGTGAGGCCTTCGGTTTAATGGACACCGTCTCTCGCTCATTTTATTTATCAGCTTTAATTCCAATTCTATTGTACTGTATTGTTATCCGCATTCTGATGTCTTATTTAGTAAATCAGCTTTCCTCCTCAGATTCTTGCTGCTGTTTTGTTTCTAGGCGCATCCCCCTTTTCCCTTCTTCGTTTCCCCCTTCCCCTTTCCTGGGCTGTGAGCCTGTGAGTCCCCCACACCAATTGTCACAGAACCAGGCCGAACCAGCTTGTAAACCGTTGACAGAGGGGGCAAGGAGCAAATGGCTGTGTGGTGCTGAGCTGCCTGACAACACTTTTTGTTTCATTTAAATAGACTTTTGTTTTAGAGGAAGATTTATTTTTGCACGGCCAACATAATCTCCTTCTGTCATCTAGTGAGCTGCCTGATGGATGAGGGAAAGGCAGTTGATGTAGTCTACCTAGACTTTAGCAGAGCCTTTGACGCCTTTGTCTCCTGCAGAAGCTGGCAGCCCATGTTTTGGACAGACACTCTTATTTGCTGGGTAAGAAAGAGGCCGGAGGGCCGGGCCCAGTGAGTGGTGGTGAACAGAGTTAAATCCAGCTGGCGAGCGGTCACAAGCGGTGTTCCCCAGGGGTCGGTACTGGGGCCGGTGCTCTTCAGTACCTTTACTGAAGAACTGGACGAGGGCACTGCGTGCACTGTGAGATAGGTAGCAGATGACACCAAGCTGGCTGGAAGTGTTGATCTGCCTGGGGGTAGCGAGGCACTACAGGGTGACCTGGATAGGCTGTATTGCTGGGCTGAAGCCAGTGGGATGAGGTCCACCAAGACCAAGCGCCGGGCCTGCACTTTGGCCACAACAATGGCAGGCAACGCTACAGGCCTGGGGCAGAATGTCTGGAAGACTGTGTAGAAGAAATGGACGTGGGCGTATCGGTCAATGGTCGGCTGAAGATGAGCCAGCAGTGTGGCCAGGCGGCCAAGAAAGCCAATAGCATCCTGGCTTGTATCAGAAATAGCGTTGCCAGCAGGAGAGGGGAAGTCATTGTCTCCTGGGCTGAGCTCCGGTGAGGCTGCACGTCGAGTAGTGCATTCAGTTTTAGGCCCCTCACTGCAAGGAAGGCATCGAGGCCCTGGAGCGTGTGCAGAGAAGGGCAGCAAAGGTAGGGAAGGGTCCGGAGCACAGGCCTTACTTGTGAGGAGCAGCTGAGGGAGCTGGGGTTGTGGAGTGTGGAGAAGAGGAGGTTCAGGGGAGAGCTCAGTGCTGTGTAGGACTGCCCGAAGGGAGGCGGTAGTGAAGTGGGGGTGGGTGTCTTGTCTCGTGTAACTAGCGGTAGGACAAGAGGGAATGGCGTGGAGTTGCGCCAGGGGACACTGAGCCCGCCAGTGACAGCGATGGCGCCGCTGGGGAAAGGTGCGGTGGCGGGCCACGGAGATGGCCGAGGGAAGCGGGAAGAGCGGAGCGGTGCCCCGCGAGCCACACCTTGCTGCGAGCCGGTGACTGCGTGGGGGGCTGCCAGGAGAGGGCCGCGGAGGGAGGCTCCACGGGAACCGCCCGGGCTTTGTGACGCGGGCCGGCATCGTGCCCACAGGCCGTTGTGACGCGGGGCTGGGCCTGTGAGGCGGGGCCGCCTTGAGGGGCCAGAGTCGCCCCGCCGCTCACTCTCAGGAGAGCGGCTCCGCGAGGAGGAGGCAGTTCCCCTGCGTGCCCGCGTCTGCGTCTGCGTGAGAGGACGCAGAGATGAGCGAGGAGCAAGAGAAGGAGGAGGACTCCCAGTCCGACACAGGGCTGCCACGCGTGCAGGAACGCCGCCAGGTGCGGGCCGGGGAGGGAGGGAGGGAGAGGGAGGGCACGGCAGCGAGCGGGGTGAGGCGGTGCGCCCTGAGCGCCTCTGTCCAGGGCACAGCTCCTGCCGGGGCATGCCCTGGGCCGCAGCTGACACACGCTCACATTATCCACGTCCGTCCATATCCAGCCACGCTGCCCAGGCACGCGCAGAGGGCTGCCACGGTGGGCGGCCCGGCCCTCTGCCGCTTGGGCTGTGGGGAGCGGGGCGGCAGCCACCCGCGGGCTGAGCGCTGCCCTCGGTGCTCCGTGGAGCGGGACCGCGCTCACTTTTCCTCGGCTTCTCTTGCAGGAGGACGGCTCGAAGATCAGGCTGTCGCTGACCTTCAGCACTGACGGCGAGCAGAGGACGCAGCCTCCGCCGCCCTTGCTGCGTCGCTCGAGGCGGCCAACGATGCCGGCAGCCGCACCCCAGCACGCGGCAGGCTCTCGCAACGAACCCAGGCTGCTCCCTCTGCGAGCAGCAGCCTCCAGCCCGTCTGCAAGAGGAAGAGCGCTGGCCACGGGGCTTAGAGGCAGCAGGCTCCCGGAGCTTGCCCCAAGTCCTCCGTGCCCCTTGCGGGTCCGGGACGGGGCAGCAAGAGCTGAGCAGCAGGGTTCAGCTGCGCAAGGCATCTCAGCCGTTTTAGTGCCTCTGCGCAGCAGACCCAAGGAAAGCCGCAAGCTGTTCCCAGGCCGTGCTGCAGCTGGCAGCCCGAAAGTTGGTGTGCAGCCGGCAGTACCGAAGCGCCATGTGCCTGCCAGGGGCGTTAGGCACGGCACGCTCCCAGAGCTCGTCCCGAGACCTCAGCCATCACTGCCGACGTTGACCTGTGCAAACACGTTGTCCCAGGCAAAGAGTGTGAGCCTGCCCAGGCGTCTCGCGTCCCAAGGCCCAAGTGCTGCCGACACCGCTCAGGGAACACTGGGCGTACACTCGGTGACATCAAGGGCTGAAGACCAGGTTCCTGCCCGTGCTGACTCCCAAACCAGGGATGTTGGAGTGCAGGTTGAGCTGCAGCAGCGGGAAGAGACGGTGGAGAGGGAAACCGCAGGATGCTCCTCCGGCAAACTGTGGAGCGCATCTCTTGGCCCATCTGATGAGGCAGACAGTGCGTGCTCAGCTTCTCTTGCGGATGCTGGTCCCAGGCCGGCAGAACACCCTGAGCCTCTGCCCGCATCAGTGCTTGAAGGTGCGGAGAGCTCAGATTCTTCCAAGGCATTGCCCTCGGTGGTGGTGGCCAGTGAAGCACCCGTCCTCCCATCTGCGTGCAAGGAAGGAGAAAGAGAAGAGCCAGCTAACACCATGCCTGAGTCCTCCACACGTGCTGTGGGAGAAACACCAAGACTGCAAGATCCCGGAGAGATGAGCTGGGAGGCCTTTTTCTACTCTGAAATTCGGGCAACGATCCAGAGAATCTGTGAGGAGGCAAGGAAGGAGCTGATGTTGTTCAGTGGGAAGACATCTGGGCCATGTAGCGTTAGCACGCCCAGGCTTCTCACGCTCCAGGCAGCAGATGACAGTGCCAGCGCTGCTGACACTTCTCAGGGCATGCTGGGCAATTGTGCCACAACACTGAGGGCTGAGGGCCCACTTCCTGTCTCTGATGATTCCCAAACCACGGATGTTCAGGCTGTGCAGCAAACTTCGGAAGAGATCCCTGAGGGAGAAACTGCAGGATCGTCCGCTGGTGACCTGCAGAGCCCATCTGAGGAGGCAGAAGCAGACACTTCATGTTCAGCTTCTTTTGTGGATGCTGGTTCCAGGCCGGCAGAACACCCTGAGCCTCTGCCCGCATCAGTGCTTGAAGGTGCAGAGAGCTCAGATTCTTCGAAGGCATTGCCCTCGGTGGTGGTGGCCAGTGAAGCACCCGTCCTTCCATCTGCGTGCAAGGAAGGAGAAAGAGAAGAGCCAGCTAACACCATGCCTGAGTCCTCCACACGTGCTGTGGGAGAAACACCAAGACTGCAAGATCCCGGAGAGATGAGCTGGGAGGCCTTTTCCTACTCTGAAATTCGGGCAACGATCCAGAGAATCTGTGAGGAGGCAAGGAAGGAGCTGATGTTGTTCAGTGGGAAGACATCTGGGCCATGTAGCGTGAGCACGCCCAGGCTTCTCATGCTCCAGGCAGCAGATGACAGTGCCAGCGCTGCTGACACTTCTCAGGGCATGCTGGGCAATTGTGCCACAACACCGAGGGCTGAGGGCCCACTTCCTGTCTCTGATGATTCCCAAACCACGGATGTTCAGGCTGTGCAGCAAACTTCGGAAGAGATCCCTGAGGGAGAAACTGCAGAATCTGGCGTTCTGCAGAGCCCATCTGAGGAGGCAGAAGCAGACACTGCGTGTTCAGCTTCTCTTCCCTATGCTGGTCCCATGCCTGCAGGACACCCTGAGCCTCTGCCCGCTTCAGTTCCTGACAACACAGAAAGCTCAGGTTCTTCCAAGCCTGCATGCTCTCCAGAGGAGGCCAGTTCAGCATCACTCTCCTCAGTGTCTGAGGGAGGAGAAAGAGAAGAAAGAGCTATGGCCATGCCAGAATCGTCTGGGCAAGCTCTGGGAGAAGCACAGAGACTGCAGGATCCCAGAGAGATGGCCAGGGACGCCTATGGAAATCCTCCAATTCAACCAGCAATCCAGAGAATCCGTGAGGAAGACAGAAGGGAGCGGATGTTGCCTAGCTGGAACATTTCCTGGCGGAGGGATGTGAGAAACCCCATGCTGCAAAGGCTCCTGTCAGGTGGTGATGCTTTCAGTATTGCTGGCGCTGTTCATGGCAGTCTGGGCACCAGGCCATCACGGACTTGGGTTCGGATTCGTCGTCGTTGTGTCCACCGAAGGTGGTCACCTAGACAGTTAGTGTTGTTGGAAGAGATTTCTGATGACAGTGACAGCGCTGCCGGCACTGCTCGGGACATGCAGAATGCCGAGGACACTGCGGTGACCAGTGAGGGCGTGCAGGATGCCGAGGACACTGCGGTGACAGAAGATGCAGACCCTCAGCATGAGGTGAGCAAAGCGCGTGTGCTTGGCGCCAGGCATGAAATCGAGGCAGAGGCAGGAGCGGTGCCTGGAGTGTGCACTGCTGGGAGATGCCTGGTGTTGTCTCCTTTCCAGCCAGCTTAATGCATTAGGGCAGATAACCCCTGCGTGACCCCTGCCTTGGCTTCAAGAGAGGGGCGTGGAAAGGGGATCCCTTCCCTGGGACCCCGGCACCCACAGCATCACCAGCCAGTGGCGTACAGGGCTGTGGTTTTGTTTTCTCCACACAGGTCTCTGCTGAGGCTGGAGGAGGTACGCACAACTCCGAATGCTTCAGAGACGCGCCAGAGGATGGCCCAGGTACGTCCCCGGGTAGAAAGCCATGCCAGGGAGGGGGTCTGCTGAGCTCAGATGGCCCTCCAGGTGCCATGGAGGCTGGCAGCAGTGTGTGACACCCTGCCATATCCGGGCCACTCCTCCCAGAGAAATTCTATGGTGCTGGGGGCAGGCAGGGCCCGACCTCCGCTCCGTGCCTACAGCTCTCTGTCCCCCACAGGTACCGCTGCCGCACCACACGCAGCAGCTCACCGCCGGATGCCAGCTGTCAGCAGGAGGGTGATTCGAGCTCTGAGGGCGCTTCGAGCTCTGTTCGGAGCTTTCTCCTGCAGCTGCATGAAGTGACAGCGAGAGGAGGCACGAGATGGCGAGCACGTGACATGGGCATCAGAGGCAGCAGACTCCCAGTGCTTGCCCCAAGACCTCGGGAACCTGACACCTCCAGGACATGGCAGCAGGAGCTGAGAGCAGGGGGCCAGCCCTCCAAGACTCGTCACTCCCTTTCGTGCCTCTGCGTGACAGACCCAAGCAAGGCTTCCCTGTTTTCCTTGCCTGTGCTGCAGCCAGCCGCCCGAAACTCGGAGTGCAGCTGGCAGTACCAGGCCACCAGGCGCCCACCTGGGAACACCTGCAACATCATCAGCCCAGGTGCTGGCAACCAAGGCTGCTGAGATCCCCGCGGCTCAGGAGGGCACCACATACACTGGCGCAGCCTCTACATCAAAGAAGGGCTCTGAAGGGCAGGCACGTCCTGAGAAAGAGCAGAACAAGGACTCTGCACGCATCTGTGTCTGTAGATGCAGAAAATTCCATTTCTTCCAAGGCTGCACTTTTCTCCTCTGTTACGTATTCTGGAAAAGCAAACTTGTGGATGTGTCTCGACTAAAATTATGAAGAACCTTTTCCTAAGACATTCCAGCTAACAGAACTGAACATCTGACTGAGTACAAGGTAATAGGACACATATACTCCACTACGGCATTTATCTAATCCTTTAATACGTTCTTTGAAACAAAATGTTCTAATGGACATATTTAAACCAAAACTCTGTGTAAGAACTAAATTTGTTTGTCCCATATAACATCAATAAAAATTCCATCAAACCAGCTGAGTTCTCGGCTGTTTCTGATAACTTCCAGTTAATCCAAGTGTGTGGGAAGTGTTGAATCGTGGCCTGAACCACTATTTGATCACCTGAGGCAAGCACTGAGTCAGCCACAGGAGTACGGGTGAAGGCGATTCATGTGTCTGACTGGAAGGGGTGGATGGAGTCTGGCTGCCCCTCTCCCTGACCCCATTTAAGGGCTGACCGCCACTGGGGAAAGATTTCTGGTTGGAGCTTCTTACCGTGTGGAGTTCCTGATGAGCCCCCACCTCTGCTGACATGTGAGCCCTTCCTAATTTGCTGGGTGTCTTTATACCATCTGGATAATCCATCCACAAATAGACTGTCCAGGTACTATTCATTTGGGGTATTCACCCTACAGTTGGCCGGCCAGGCAGGCTTGAAGAAAAAAAGAATCATCAACCGAAATGTCTTTCATTTGGATTATCCTGAATTCAGGCAGGGGGGAAAACATTAGCCCCTTAGAACAAACACCCCCAGGTCAGATCCTGCGACTTACGGGGTCACCCTATCACGACTTAGCCTCTGTTGCTGAAAAGTGTCGACCCCTGCAGGTTACGGGGACTATTTCTCCTTCTCTAGCCCACTTTGCAGATTATTTCCAGGGCCTAGATAAGGGTGTACTTATTACAAAGGAGCGCCGGCTTGCTGCGTCCGCTGTGGCTTGGCCCCTGGTAATGGCACGACACCAAGTGGAAATGACTAATAACAACACAGAATGTGCGAACCAGCTATTGAGAGACCGTGTCGAGAAATGAGAACGGCAGTTGTGCACATTAACAACCAAAAAACCAAGACTAAGTGCCCCATCAAAACAATTAGGTAGCATTTCAGTCGGGGACACTCAGGTCCCTGAGTAACGGCCCTGGGTGCCTCAGAGGGCAAGGTCTCTAAATCGGATCTGAAGCTCCATCTACGATGGATCCCTTTGAGATCCGCCCAATTATAACACAGAAGACAAAGTACAAGACAGACCAGCAGGGGTGCCCCCTGACCAGTGGCCCCCTTCCGAAGTGTACCTGCATGTAACAGATAGCACATATACTGCAAATGAGATGATGGACCCAGTACATTGGTTCCATCCAAAGCCTAGGGAAAGCATACTGTCATGGCTACTAAGATTATGGGGTGCTGGAGCTGAAAGTCTGTTAGTTAATTGGATGGTGTCATGGTTTTATGACGTTTGGTTTTGGTATTCCACATCATCATATCATGTAGTGCACTGAGAATTAAAGAGTTAGATCCTCGATAGTTCCGGGTTCATCTGTCTCAGAAGAGAAGAACTGTGTACCCCAGAGGACTTTGAGCTGTTTTGTATGTTTACATTTTTCCGCTCAGAGGGAAAGATATAAATTGTTTGCGTGTCACGAGACACACTCTTCCCTTTGGGGATTGACCCAGCAGCGGGTGCCCGCTGCCGTCTCGCCTTCTGTTATTAGCGTGAGGCCTTCGGTTTAATGGACACCGTCTCTCGCTCATTTTATTTATCAGCTTTAATTCCAATTCTATTGTACTGTATTGTTATCCGCATTCTGATGTCTTATTTAGTAAATCAGCTTTCCTCCTCAGATTCTTGCTGCTGTTTTGTTTCTAGGCGCATCCCCCTTTTCCCTTCTTCGTTTCCCCCTTCCCCTTTCCTGGGCTGTGAGCCTGTGAGTCCCCCACACCAATTGTCACAGAACCAGGCCGAACCAGCTTGTAAACCGTTGACAGAGGGGGCAAGGAGCAAATGGCTGTGTGGTGCTGAGCTGCCTGACAACACTTTTTGTTTCATTTAAATAGACTTTTGTTTTAGAGGAAGATTTATTTTTGCACGGCCAACATAATCTCCTTCTGTCATCTAGTGAGCTGCCTGATGGATGAGGGAAAGGCAGTTGATGTAGTCTACCTAGACTTTAGCAGAGCCTTTGACGCCTTTGTCTCCTGCAGAAGCTGGCAGCCCATGTTTTGGACAGACACTCTTATTTGCTGGGTAAGAAAGAGGCCGGAGGGCCGGGCCCAGTGAGTGGTGGTGAACAGAGTTAAATCCAGCTGGCGAGCGGTCACAAGCGGTGTTCCCCAGGGGTCGGTACTGGGGCCGGTGCTCTTCAGTACCTTTACTGAAGAACTGGACGAGGGCACTGCGTGCACTGTGAGATAGGTAGCAGATGACACCAAGCTGGCTGGAAGTGTTGATCTGCCTGGGGGTAGCGAGGCACTACAGGGTGACCTGGATAGGCTGTATTGCTGGGCTGAAGCCAGTGGGATGAGGTCCACCAAGACCAAGCGCCGGGCCTGCACTTTGGCCACAACAATGGCAGGCAACGCTACAGGCCTGGGGCAGAATGTCTGGAAGACTGTGTAGAAGAAATGGACGTGGGCGTATCGGTCAATGGTCGGCTGAAGATGAGCCAGCAGTGTGGCCAGGCGGCCAAGAAAGCCAATAACCTCCTGGCTTGTATCAGAAATAGCGTTGCCAGCAGGAGAGGGGAAGTCATTGTCTCCTGGGCTGAGCTCCGGTGAGGCTGCACGTCGAGTAGTGCATTCAGTTTTAGGCCCCTCACTGCAAGGAAGGCATCGAGGCCCTGGAGCGTGTGCAGAGAAGGGCAGCAAAGGTAGGGAAGGGTCCGGAGCACAGGCCTTACTTGTGAGGAGCAGCTGAGGGAGCTGGGGTTGTGGAGTGTGGAGAAGAGGAGGTTCAGGGGAGAGCTCAGTGCTGTGTAGGACTGCCCGAAGGGAGGCGGTAGTGAAGTGGGGGTGGGTGTCTTGTCTCGTGTAACTAGCGGTAGGACAAGAGGGAATGGCGTGGAGTTGCGCCAGGGGACACTGAGCCCGCCAGTGACAGCGATGGCGCCGCTGGGGAAAGGTGCGGTGGCGGGCCACGGAGATGGCCGAGGGAAGCGGGAAGAGCGGAGCGGTGCCCCGCGAGCCACACCTTGCTGCGAGCCGGTGACTGCGTGGGGGGCTGCCAGGAGAGGGCCGCGGAGGGAGGCTCCACGGGAACCGCCCGGGCTTTGTGACGCGGGCCGGCATCGTGCCCACAGGCCGTTGTGACGCGGGGCTGAGCCTGTGAGGCGGGGCCGCCTTGAGGGGCCAGAGTCGCCGCGCCGCTCACTCTCAGGAGAGCGGCTCCGCGAGGAGGAGGCAGTTCCCCTGCGTGCCCGCGTCTGCGTCTGCGTGAGAGGACGCAGAGATGAGCGAGGAGCAAGAGAAGGAGGAGCACTCCCAGCCCGACACAGGGCTGCCACGCGTGCAGGAACGCCGCCAGGTGCGGGCCGGGGAGGGAGGGAGGGAGAGGGAGGGCACGGCAGCGAGCGGGGTGAGGCGGTGCGCCCTGAGCGCCTCTGTCCAGGGCACAGCTCCTGCCGGGGCATGCCCTGGGCCGCAGCTGACACACGCTCACATTATCCACGTCCGTCCATATCCAGCCACGCTGCCCAGGCACGCGCAGAGGGCTGCCACGGTGGGCGGCCCGGCCCTCTGCCGCTTGGGCTGTGGGGAGCGGGGCGGCAGCCACCCGCGGGCTGAGCGCTGCCCTCGGTGCTCCGTGGAGCGGGACCGCGCTCACTTCTCCTCGGCTTCTCTTGCAGGAGGACGGCTCGAAGATCAGGCTGTCGCTGACCTTCAGCACTGACGGCGAGCAGAGGAGGCAGCCTCCGCCGCCCTTGCTGCGTCGCTCGAGGCGGCCAACGATGCCGGCAGCCGCACCCCAGCACGCGGCAGGCTCTCGCAACGAACCCAGGCTGCTCCCTCTGCGAGCAGCAGCCTCCAGCCCGTCTGCAAGAGGAAGAGCGCTGGCCACGGGGCTTAGAGGCAGCAGGCTCCCGGAGCTCGCCCCAAGTCCTCCGTGCCCCTTGCGGGTCCGGGACAGGGCAGCAAGAGCTGAGCAGCAGGGTTCAGCTGCGCAAGGCATCTCAGCCGTTTTAGTGCCTCTGCGCAGCAGACCCAAGGAAAGCCGCAAGCTGTTCCCAGGCCGTGCTGCAGCTGGCAGCCCGAAAGTTGGTGTGCAGCCGGCAGTACCGAAGTGCCATGTGCCTGCCAGGGGCGTTAGGCACGGAACGCGCCCAGAGCTCGTCCTGAGACCTCAGCCATCACTGCCGACGTTGACCTGTGCAAACACGTTGTCCCAGGCAAAGAGTGTGAGCCTGCCCAGGCGTCTCGCGTCCCAAGGCCCAAGTGCTGCCGACACCGCTCAGGGAACACTGGGCGTACACTCGGTGACATCAAGGGCTGAAGACCAGGTTCCTGCCCGTGCTGACTCCCAAACCAGGGATGTTGGAGTGCAGGTTGAGTTGCAGCAGTGGGAAGAGACGGTGGAGAGGGAAACCGCAGGATGCTCCTCCGGCAAACTGTGGAGCGCATCTCTTGGCCCATCTGATGAGGCAGACAGTGCGTGCTCAGCTTCTCTTGCGGATGCTGGTCCCAGGCCGGCAGAACACCCTGAGCCTCTGCCCGCATCAGTGCTTGAAGGTGCGGAGAGCTCAGATTCTTCCAAGGCATTGCCCTCGGTGGTGGTGGCCAGTGAAGCACCCGTCCTCCCATCTGCGTGCAAGGAAGGAGAAAGAGAAGAGCCAGCTAACACCATGCCTGAGTCCTCCACACGTGCTGTGGGAGAAACACCAAGACTGCAAGATCCCGGAGAGATGAGCTGGGAGGCCTTTTTCTACTCTGAAATTCGGGCACCGATCCAGAGAATCTGTGAGGAGGCAAGGAAGGAGCTGATGTTGTTCAGTGGGAAGACATCTGGGCCATGTAGCGTGAGCACGCCCAGGCTTCTCACGCTCCAGGCAGCAGATGACAGTGCCAGCGCTGCTGACACTTCTCAGGGCATGCTGGGCAATTGTGCCACAACACTGAGGGCTGAGGGCCCACTTCCTGTCTCTGATGATTCCCAAACCACGGATGTTCAGGCTGTGCAGCAAACTTCGGAAGAGATCCCTGAGGGAGAAACTGCAGGATCGTCCGCTGGTGACCTGCAGAGCCCATCTGAGGAGGCAGAAGCAGACACTTCATGTTCAGCTTCTTTTGCGGATGCTGGTTCCAGGCCGGCAGAACACCCTGAGCCTCTGCCCGCATCAGTGCTTGAAGGTGCGGAGAGCTCAGATTCTTCCAAGGCATTGCCCTCGGTGGTGGTGGCCAGTGAAGCACCCGTCCTTCCATCTGCGTGCAAGGAAGGAGAAAGAGAAGAGCCAGCTAACACCATGCCTGAGTCCTCCACACGTGCTGTGGGAGAAACACCAAGACTGCAAGATCCCGGAGAGATGAGCTGGGAGGCCTTTTTCTACTCTGAAATTCGGGCAACGATCCAGAGAATCTGTGAGGAGGCAAGGAAGGAGCTGATGTTGTTCAGTGGGAAGACATCTGGGCCATGTAGCGTGAGCACGCCCAGGCTTCTCACGCTCCAGGCAGCAGATGACAGTGCCAGCGCTGCTGACACTTCTCAGGGCATGCTGGGCAATTGTGCCACAACACTGAGGGCTGAGGGCCCACTTCCTGTCTCTGATGATTCCCAAACCACGGATGTTCAGGCTGTGCAGCAAACTTCGGAAGAGATCCCTGAGGGAGAAACTGCAGGATCATCCGCTGGTGACCTGCAGAGCCCATCTGAGGAGGCAGAAGCAGACACTTCATGTTCAGCTTCTTTTGTGGATGCTGGTTCCAGGCCGGCAGAACACCCTGAGCCTCTGCCCGCATCAGTGCTTGAAGGTGCAGAGAGCTCAGATTCTTCCAAGGCATTGCCCTCGGTGGTGGTGGCCAGTGAAGCACCCGTCCTTCCATCTGCGTGCAAGGAAGGAGAAAGAGAAGAGCCAGCTAACACCATGCCTGAGTCCTCCACACGTGCTGTGGGAGAAACACCAAGACTGCAAGATCCCGGAGAGATGAGCTGGGAGGCCTTTTCCTACTCTGAAATTCGGGCAATGATCCAGAGAATCTGTGAGGAGGCAAGGAAGGAGCTGATGTTGTTCAGTAGGAAGACATCTGGGCCATGTAGCGTGAGCACGCCCAGGCTTCTCATGCTCCAGGCAGCAGATGACAGTGCCAGCGCTGCTGACACTTCTCAGGGCATGCTGGGCAATTGTGCCACAACACTGAGGGCTGAGGGCCCACTTCCTGTCTCTGATGATTCCCAAACCACGGATGTTCAGGCTGTGCAGCAAACTTCGGAAGAGATCCCTGAGGGAGAAACTGCAGAATCTGGCGTTCTGCAGAGCCCATCTGAGGAGGCAGAAGCAGACACTGCGTGTTCAGCTTCTCTTCCCTATGCTGGTCCCATGCCTGCAGGACACCCTGAGCCTCTGCCCGCTTCAGTTCCTGACAACACAGAAAGCTCAGGTTCTTCCAAGCCTGCATGCTCTCCAGAGGAGGCCAGTTCAGCATCACTCTCCTCAGTGTCTGAGGGAGGAGAAAGAGAAGAAAGAGCTATGGCCATGCCAGAATCGTCTGGGCAAGCTCTGGGAGAAGCACAGAGACTGCAGGATCCCAGAGAGATGGCCAGGGACGCCTATGGAAATCCTCCAATTCAACCAGCAATCCAGAGAATCCGTGAGGAAGACAGAAGGGAGCGGATGTTGCCTAGCTGGAACATTTCCTGGCGGAGGGATGTGAGAAACCCCATGCTGCAAAGGCTCCTGTCAGGTGGTGATGCTTTCAGTATTGCTGGCGCTGTTCATGGCAGTCTGGGCACCAGGCCATCACGGACTTGGGTTCGGATTCGTCGTCGTTGTATCCACCGAAGGTGGTCACCTAGACAGTTAGTGTTGTTGGAAGAGATTTCTGATGACAATGACAGCGCTGCCGGCACTGCTCGGGACATGCAGAATGCCGAGGACACTGCGGTGACCAGTGAGGGCGTGCAGGATGCCGAGGACACTGCGGTGACAGAAGATGCAGACCCTCAGCATGAGGTGAGCAAAGCGCGTGTGCTTGGCGCCAGGCATGAAATCGAGGCAGAGGCAGGAGCGGTGCCTGGAGTGTGCACTGCTGGGAGATGCCTGGTGTTGTCTCCTTTCCAGCCAGCTTAATGCATTAGGGCAGATAACCCCTGCGTGACCCCTGCCTTGGCTTCAAGAGAGGGGCGTGGAAAGGGGATCCCTTCCCTGGGACCCCGGCACCCACAGCATCACCAGCCAGTGGCGTACAGGGCTGTGGTTTTGTTTTCTCCACACAGGTCTCTGCCGAGGCTGGAGGAGGTACACACAACTCTGAATGCTTCAGAGACGCGCCAGAGGATGGCCCAGGTACGTCCCCGGGTAGAAAGCCATGCCAGGGAGGGGGTCTGCTGAGCTCAGATGGCCCTCCAGGTGCCATGGAGGCTGGCAGCAGTGTGTGACACCCTGCCATATCCGGGCCACTCCTCCCAGAGAAATTCTATGGTGCTGGGGGCAGGCAGGGCCCGACCTCCGCTCCGTGCCTACAGCTCTCTGTCCCCCACAGGTACCGCTGCCGCACCACACGCAGCAGCTCACCGCCGGATGCCAGCTGTCAGCAGGAGGGTGATTCGAGCTCTGAGGGCGCTTCGAGCTCTGTTCGGAGCTTTCTCCTGCAGCTGCATGAAGTGACAGCGAGAGGAGGCACGAGATGGCGAGCACGTGACATGGGCATCAGAGGCAGCAGACTCCCAGTGCTTGCCCCAAGACCTCGGGAACCTGACACCTCCAGGACATGGCAGCAGGAGCTGAGAGCAGGGGGCCAGCCCTCCAAGACTCGTCACTCCCTTTCGTGCCTCTGCGTGACAGACCCAAGCAAGGCTTCCCTGTTTTCCTTGCCTGTGCTGCAGCCAGCCGCCCGAAACTCGGAGTGCAGCTGGCAGTACCAGGCCACCAGGCGCCCGCCTGGGAACACCTGCAACATCATCAGCCCAGGTGCTGGCAACCAAGGCTGCTGAGATCCCCGCGGCTCAGGAGGGCACCACATACACTGGCGCAGCCTCTACATCAAAGAAGGGCTCTGAAGGGCAGGCACGTCCTGAGAAAGAGCAGAACAAGGACTCTGCACGCATCTGTGTCTGTAGATGCAGAAAATTCCATTTCTTCCAAGGCTGCACTTTTCTCCTCTGTTACGTATTCTGGAAAAGCAAACTTGTGGATGTGTCTCGACTAAAATTATGAAGAACCTTTTCCTAAGACATTCCAGCTAACAGAACTGAACATCTGACTGAGTACAAGGTAATAGGACACATACACTCCACTACGGCATTTATCTAATCCTTTAATACGTTCTTTGAAACAAAATGTTCTAATGGACATATTTAAACCAAAACTCTGTGTAAGAACTAAATTTGTTTGTCCCATATTACATCAATAAAAATTCCATCAAACCAGCTGAGTTCTCGGCTGTTTCTGATAACTTCCAGTTAATCCAAGTGTGTGGGAAGTGTTGAATCGTGGCCTGAACCACTATTTGATCACCTGAGGCAAGCACTGAGTCAGCCACAGGAGTACGGGTGAAGGCGATTCATGTGTCTGACTGGAAGGGGTGGATGGAGTCTGGCTGCCCCTCTCCCTGACCCCATTTAAGGGCTGACCGCCACTGGGGAAAGATTTCTGGTTGGAGCTTCTTACCGTGTGGAGTTCCTGATGAGCCCCCACCTCTGCTGACATGTGAGCCCTTCCTAATTTGCTGGGTGTCTTTATACCATCTGGATAATCCATCCACAAATAGACTGTCCAGGTACTATTCATTTGGGGTATTCACCCTACAGTTGGCCGGCCAGGCAGGCTTGAAGAAAAAAAGAATCATCAACCGAAATGTCTTTCATTTGGATTATCCTGAATTCAGGCAGGGGGGAAAACATTAGCCCCTTAGAACAAACACCCCCAGGTCAGATCCTGCGACTTACGGGGTCACCCTATCACGACTTAGCCTCTGTTGCTGAAAAGTGTCGACCCCTGCAGGTTACGGGGACTATTTCTCCTTCTCTAGCCCACTTTGCAGATTATTTCCAGGGCCTAGATAAGGGTGTACTTATTACAAAGGAGCGCCGGCTTGCTGCGTCCGCTGTGGCTTGGCCCCTGGTAATGGCACGACACCAAGTGGAAATGACTAATAACAACACAGAATGTGCGAACCAGCTATTGAGAGACCGTGTCGAGAAATGAGAACGGCAGTTGTGCACATTAACAACCAAAAAACCAAGACTAAGTGCCCCATCAAAACAATTAGGTAGCATTTCAGTCGGGGACACTCAGGTCCCTGAGTAACGGCCCTGGGTGCCTCAGAGGGCAAGGTCTCTAAATCGGATCTGAAGCTCCATCTACGATGGATCCCTTTGAGATCCGCCCAATTATAACACAGAAGACAAAGTACAAGACAGACCAGCAGGGGTGCCCCCTGACCAGTGGCCCCCTTCCGAAGTGTACCTGCATGTAACAGATAGCACATATACTGCAAATGAGATGATGGACCCAGTACATTGGTTCCATCCAAAGCCTAGGGAAAGCATACTGTCATGGCTACTAAGATTATGGGGTGCTGGAGCTGAAAGTCTGTTAGTTAATTGGATGGTGTCATGGTTTTATGACGTTTGGTTTTGGTATTCCACATCATCATATCATGTAGTGCACTGAGAATTAAAGAGTTAGATCCTCGATAGTTCCGGGTTCATCTGTCTCAGAAGAGAAGAACTGTGTACCCCAGAGGACTTTGAGCTGTTTTGTATGTTTACATTTTTCCGCTCAAAGGGAAAGATATAAATTGTTTGCGTGTCACGAGACACACTCTTCCCTTTGGGGATTGACCCAGCAGCGGGTGCCCGCTGCCGTCTCGCCTTCTGTTATTAGCGTGAGGCCTTCGGTTTAATGGACACCGTCTCTCGCTCATTTTATTTATCAGCTTTAATTCCAATTCTATTGTACTGTATTGTTATCCGCATTCTGATGTCTTATTTAGTAAATCAGCTTTCCTCCTCAGATTCTTGCTGCTGTTTTGTTTCTAGGCGCATCCCCCTTTTCCCTTCTTCGTTTCCCCCTTCCCCTTTCCTGGGCTGTGAGCCTGTGAGTCCCCCACACCAATTGTCACAGAACCAGGCCGAACCAGCTTGTAAACCGTTGACAGAGGGGGCAAGGAGCAAATGGCTGTGTGGTGCTGAGCTGCCTGACAACACTTTTTGTTTCATTTAAATAGACTTTTGTTTTAGAGGAAGATTTATTTTTGCACGGCCAACATAATCTCCTTCTGTCATCTAGTGAGCTGCCTGATGGATGAGGGAAAGGCAGTTGATGTAGTCTACCTAGACTTTAGCAGAGCCTTTGACGCCTTTGTCTCCTGCAGAAGCTGGCAGCCCATGTTTTGGACAGACACTCTTATTTGCTGGGTAAGAAAGAGGCCGGAGGGCCGGGCCCAGTGAGTGGTGGTGAACAGAGTTAAATCCAGCTGGCGAGCGGTCACAAGCGGTGTTCCCCAGGGGTCGGTACTGGGGCCGGTGCTCTTCAGTACCTTTACTGAAGAACTGGACGAGGGCACTGCGTGCACTGTGAGATAGGTAGCAGATGACACCAAGCTGGCTGGAAGTGTTGATCTGCCTGGGGGTAGCGAGGCACTACAGGGTGACCTGGATAGGCTGTATTGCTGGGCTGAAGCCAGTGGGATGAGGTCCACCAAGACCAAGCGCCGGGCCTGCACTTTGGCCACAACAATGGCAGGCAACGCTACAGGCCTGGGGCAGAATGTCTGGAAGACTGTGTAGAAGAAATGGACGTGGGCGTATCGGTCAATGGTCGGCTGAAGATGAGCCAGCAGTGTGGCCAGGCGGCCAAGAAAGCCAATAACCTCCTGGCTTGTATCAGAAATAGCGTTGCCAGCAGGAGAGGGGAAGTCATTGTCTCCTGGGCTGAGCTCCGGTGAGGCTGCACGTCGAGTAGTGCATTCAGTTTTAGGCCCCTCACTGCAAGGAAGGCATCGAGGCCCTGGAGCGTGTGCAGAGAAGGGCAGCAAAGGTAGGGAAGGGTCCGGAGCACAGGCCTTACTTGTGAGGAGCAGCTGAGGGAGCTGGGGTTGTGGAGTGTGGAGAAGAGGAGGTTCAGGGGAGAGCTCAGTGCTGTGTAGGACTGCCCGAAGGGAGGCGGTAGTGAAGTGGGGGTGGGTGTCTTGTCTCGTGTAACTAGCGGTAGGACAAGAGGGAATGGCGTGGAGTTGCGCCAGGGGACACTGAGCCCGCCAGTGACAGCGATGGCGCCGCTGGGGAAAGGTGCGGTGGCGGGCCACGGAGATGGCCGAGGGAAGCGGGAAGAGCGGAGCGGTGCCCCGCGAGCCACACCTTGCTGCGAGCCGGTGACTGCGTGGGGGGCTGCCAGGAGAGGGCCGCGGAGGGAGGCTCCACGGGAACCGCCCGGGCTTTGTGACGCGGGCCGGCATCGTGCCCACAGGCCGTTGTGACGCGGGGCTGGGCCTGTGAGGCGGGGCCGCCTTGAGGGGCCAGAGTCGCCGCGCCGCTCACTCTCAGGAGAGCGGCTCCGCGAGGAGGAGGCAGTTCCCCTGCGTGCCCGCGTCTGCGTCTGCGTGAGAGGACGCAGAGATGAGCGAGGAGCAAGAGAAGGAGGAGCACTCCCAGCCCGACACAGGGCTGCCACGCGTGCAGGAACGCCGCCAGGTGCGGGCCGGGGAGGGAGGGAGGGAGAGGGAGGGCACGGCAGCGAGCGGGGTGAGGCGGTGCGCCCTGAGCGCCTCTGTCCAGGGCACAGCTCCTGCCGGGGCATGCCCTGGGCCGCAGCTGACACACGCTCACATTATCCACGTCCGTCCATATCCAGCCACGCTGCCCAGGCACGCGCAGAGGGCTGCCACGGTGGGCGGCCCGGCCCTCTGCCGCTTGGGCTGTGGGGAGCGGGGCGGCAGCCACCCGCGGGCTGAGCGCTGCCCTCGGTGCTCCGTGGAGCGGGACCGCGCTCACTTCTCCTCGGCTTCTCTTGCAGGAGGACGGCTCGAAGATCAGGCTGTCGCTGACCTTCAGCACTGACGGCGAGCAGAGGAGGCAGCCTCCGCCGCCCTTGCTGCGTCGCTCGAGGCGGCCAACGATGCCGGCAGCCGCACCCCAGCACGCGGCAGGCTCTCGCAACGAACCCAGGCTGCTCCCTCTGCGAGCAGCAGCCTCCAGCCCGTCTGCAAGAGGAAGAGCGCTGGCCACGGGGCTTAGAGGCAGCAGGCTCCCGGAGCTCGCCCCAAGTCCTCCGTGCCCCTTGCGGGTCCGGGACGGGGCAGCAAGAGCTGAGCAGCAGGGTTCAGCTGCGCAAGGCATCTCAGCCGTTTTAGTGCCTCTGCGCAGCAGACCCAAGGAAAGCCGCAAGCTGTTCCCAGGCCGTGCTGCAGCTGGCAGCCCGAAAGTTGGTGTGCAGCCGGCAGTACCGAAGTGCCATGTGCCTGCCAGGGGCGTTAGGCACGGAACGCGCCCAGAGCTCGTCCTGAGACCTCAGCCATCACTGCCGACGTTGACCTGTGCAAACACGTTGTCCCAGGCAAAGAGTGTGAGCCTGCCCAGGCGTCTCGCGTCCCAAGGCCCAAGTGCTGCCGACACCGCTCAGGGAACACTGGGCGTACACTCGGTGACATCAAGGGCTGAAGACCAGGTTCCTGCCCGTGCTGACTCCCAAACCAGGGATGTTGGAGTGCAGGTTGAGTTGCAGCAGTGGGAAGAGACGGTGGAGAGGGAAACCGCAGGATGCTCCTCCGGCAAACTGTGGAGCGCATCTCTTGGCCCATCTGATGAGGCAGACAGTGCGTGCTCAGCTTCTCTTGCGGATGCTGGTCCCAGGCCGGCAGAACACCCTGAGCCTCTGCCCGCATCAGTGCTTGAAGGTGCGGAGAGCTCAGATTCTTCCAAGGCATTGCCCTCGGTGGTGGTGGCCAGTGAAGCACCCGTCCTCCCATCTGCGTGCAAGGAAGGAGAAAGAGAAGAGCCAGCTAACACCATGCCTGAGTCCTCCACACGTGCTGTGGGAGAAACACCAAGACTGCAAGATCCCGGAGAGATGAGCTGGGAGGCCTTTTTCTACTCTGAAATTCGGGCAACGATCCAGAGAATCTGTGAGGAGGCAAGGAAGGAGCTGATGTTGTTCAGTGGGAAGACATCTGGGCCATGTAGCGTGAGCACGCCCAGGCTTCTCACGCTCCAGGCAGCAGATGACAGTGCCAGCGCTGCTGACACTTCTCAGGGCATGCTGGGCAATTGTGCCACAACACTGAGGGCTGAGGGCCCACTTCCTGTCTCTGATGATTCCCAAACCATGGATGTTCAGGCTGTGCAGCAAACTTCGGAAGAGATCCCTGAGGGAGAAACTGCAGGATCGTCCGCTGGTGACCTGCAGAGCCCATCTGAGGAGGCAGAAGCAGACACTTCATATTCAGCTTCTCTTGCGGATGCTGGTCCCAGGCCGGCAGAACACCCTGAGCCTCTGCCCGCATCAGTGCTTGAAGGTGCGGAGAGCTCAGATTCTTCCAAGGCATTGCCCTCGGTGGTGGTGGCCAGTGAAGCACCCGTCCTTCCATCTGCGTGCAAGGAAGGAGAAAGAGAAGAGCCAGCTAACACCATGCCTGAGTCCTCCACACGTGCTGTGGGAGAAACACCAAGACTGCAAGATCCCGGAGAGATGAGCTGGGAGGCCTTTTTCTACTCTGAAATTCGGGCAACGATCCAGAGAATCTGTGAGGAGGCAAGGAAGGAGCTGATGTTGTTCAGTGGGAAGACATCTGGGCCATGTAGCGTTAGCACGCCCAGGCTTCTCACGCTCCAGGCAGCAGATGACAGTGCCAGCGCTGCTGACACTTCTCAGGGCATGCTGGGCAATTGTGCCACAACACTGAGGGCTGAGGGCCCACTTCCTGTCTCTGATGATTCCCAAACCACGGATGTTCAGGCTGTGCAGCAAACTTCGGAAGAGATCCCTGAGGGAGAAACTGCAGGATCGTCCGCTGGTGACCTGCAGAGCCCATCTGAGGAGGCAGAAGCAGACACTTCATGTTCAGCTTCTTTTGCGGATGCTGGTTCCAGGCCGGCAGAACACCCTGAGCCTCTGCCCGCATCAGTGCTTGAAGGTGCGGAGAGCTCAGATTCTTCCAAGGCATTGCCCTCGGTGGTGGTGGCCAGTGAAGCACCCGTCCTTCCATCTGCGTGCAAGGAAGGAGAAAGAGAAGAGCCAGCTAACACCATGCCTGAGTCCTCCACACGTGCTGTGGGAGAAACACCAAGACTGCAAGATCCCGGAGAGATGAGCTGGGAGGCCTTTTTCTACTCTGAAATTCGGGCAACGATCCAGAGAATCTGTGAGGAGGCAAGGAAGGAGCTGATGTTGTTCAGTGGGAAGACATCTGGGCCATGTAGCGTGAGCACGCCCAGGCTTCTCACGCTCCAGGCAGCAGATGACAGTGCCAGCGCTGCTGACACTTCTCAGGGCATGCTGGGCAATTGTGCCACAACACTGAGGGCTGAGGGCCCACTTCCTGTCTCTGATGATTCCCAAACCACGGATGTTCAGGCTGTGCAGCAAACTTCGGAAGAGATCCCTGAGGGAGAAACTGCAGAATCTGGCGTTCTGCAGAGCCCATCTGAGGAGGCAGAAGCAGACACTGCGTGTTCAGCTTCTCTTCCCTATGCTGGTCCCATGCCTGCAGGACACCCTGAGCCTCTGCCCGCTTCAGTTCCTGACAACACAGAAAGCTCAGGTTCTTCCAAGCCTGCATGCTCTCCAGAGGAGGCCAGTTCAGCATCACTCTCCTCAGTGTCTGAGGGAGGAGAAAGAGAAGAAAGAGCTATGGCCATGCCAGAATCGTCTGGGCAAGCTCTGGGAGAAGCACAGAGACTGCAGGATCCCAGAGAGATGGCCAGGGACGCCTATGGAAATCCTCCAATTCAACCAGCAATCCAGAGAATCCGTGAGGAAGACAGAAGGGAGCGGATGTTGCCTAGCTGGAACATTTCCTGGCGGAGGGATGTGAGAAACCCCATGCTGCAAAGGCTCCTGTCAGGTGGTGATGCTTTCAGTATTGCTGGCGCTGTTCATGGCAGTCTGGGCACCAGGCCATCACGGACTTGGGTTCGGATTCGTCGTCGTTGTGTCCACCGAAGGTGGTCACCTAGACAGTTAGTGTTGTTGGAAGAGATTTCTGATGACAATGACAGCGCTGCCGGCACTGCTCGGGACATGCAGAATGCCGAGGACACTGCGGTGACCAGTGAGGGCGTGCAGGATGCCGAGGACACTGCGGTGACAGAAGATGCAGACCCTCAGCATGAGGTGAGCAAAGCGCGTGTGCTTGGCGCCAGGCATGAAATCGAGGCAGAGGCAGGAGCGGTGCCTGGAGTGTGCACTGCTGGGAGATGCCTGGTGTTGTCTCCTTTCCAGCCAGCTTAATGCATTAGGGCAGATAACCCCTGCGTGACCCCTGCCTTGGCTTCAAGAGAGGGGCGTGGAAAGGGGATCCCTTCCCTGGGACCCCGGCACCCACAGCATCACCAGCCAGTGGCGTACAGGGCTGTGGTTTTGTTTTCTCCACACAGGTCTCTGCCGAGGCTGGAGGAGGTACACACAACTCTGAATGCTTCAGAGACGCGCCAGAGGATGGCCCAGGTACGTCCCCGGGTAGAAAGCCATGCCAGGGAGGGGGTCTGCTGAGCTCAGATGGCCCTCCAGGTGCCATGGAGGCTGGCAGCAGTGTGTGACACCCTGCCATATCCGGGCCACTCCTCCCAGAGAAATTCTATGGTGCTGGGGGCAGGCAGGGCCCGACCTCCGCTCCGTGCCTACAGCTCTCTGTCCCCCACAGGTACCGCTGCCGCACCACACGCAGCAGCTCACCGCCGGATGCCAGCTGTCAGCAGGAGGGTGATTCGAGCTCTGAGGGCGCTTCGAGCTCTGTTCGGAGCTTTCTCCTGCAGCTGCATGAAGTGACAGCGAGAGGAGGCACGAGATGGCGAGCACGTGACATGGGCATCAGAGGCAGCAGACTCCCAGTGCTTGCCCCAAGACCTCGGGAACCTGACACCTCCAGGACATGGCAGCAGGAGCTGAGAGCAGGGGGCCAGCCCTCCAAGACTCATCACTCCCTTTCGTGCCTCTGCGTGACAGACCCAAGCAAGGCTTCCCTGTTTTCCTTGCCTGTGCTGCAGCCAGCCGCCCGAAACTCGGAGTGCAGCTGGCAGTACCAGGCCACCAGGCGCCCACCTGGGAACACCTGCAACATCATCAGCCCAGGTGCTGGCAACCAAGGCTGCTGAGATCCCCGCGGCTCAGGAGGGCACCACATACACTGGCGCAGCCTCTACATCAAAGAAGGGCTCTGAAGGGCAGGCACGTCCTGAGAAAGAGCAGAACAAGGACTCTGCACGCATCTGTGTCTGTAGATGCAGAAAATTCCATTTCTTCCAAGGCTGCACTTTTCTCCTCTGTTACGTATTCTGGAAAAGCAAACTTGTGGATGTGTCTCGACTAAAATTATGAAGAACCTTTTCCTAAGACATTCCAGCTAACAGAACTGAACATCTGACTGAGTACAAGGTAATAGGACACATACACTCCACTACGGCATTTATCTAATCCTTTAATACGTTCTTTGAAACAAAATGTTCTAATGGACATATTTAAACCAAAACTCTGTGTAAGAACTAAATTTGTTTGTCCCATATTACATCAATAAAAATTCCATCAAACCAGCTGAGTTCTCGGCTGTTTCTGATAACTTCCAGTTAATCCAAGTGTGTGGGAAGTGTTGAATCGTGGCCTGAACCACTATTTGATCACCTGAGGCAAGCACTGAGTCAGCCACAGGAGTACGGGTGAAGGCGATTCATGTGTCTGACTGGAAGGGGTGGATGGAGTCTGGCTGCCCCTCTCCCTGACCCCATTTAAGGGCTGACCGCCACTGGGGAAAGATTTCTGGTTGGAGCTTCTTACCGTGTGGAGTTCCTGATGAGCCCCCACCTCTGCTGACATGTGAGCCCTTCCTAATTTGCTGGGTGTCTTTATACCATCTGGATAATCCATCCACAAATAGACTGTCCAGGTACTATTCATTTGGGGTATTCACCCTACAGTTGGCCGGCCAGGCAGGCTTGAAGAAAAAAAGAATCATCAACCGAAATGTCTTTCATTTGGATTATCCTGAATTCAGGCAGGGGGGAAAACATTAGCCCCTTAGAACAAACACCCCCAGGTCAGATCCTGCGACTTACGGGGTCACCCTATCACGACTTAGCCTCTGTTGCTGAAAAGTGTCGACCCCTGCAGGTTACGGGGACTATTTCTCCTTCTCTAGCCCACTTTGCAGATTATTTCCAGGGCCTAGATAAGGGTGTACTTATTACAAAGGAGCGCCGGCTTGCTGCGTCCGCTGTGGCTTGGCCCCTGGTAATGGCACGACACCAAGTGGAAATGACTAATAACAACACAGAATGTGCGAACCAGCTATTGAGAGACCGTGTCGAGAAATGAGAACGGCAGTTGTGCACATTAACAACCAAAAAACCAAGACTAAGTGCCCCATCAAAACAATTAGGTAGCATTTCAGTCGGGGACACTCAGGTCCCTGAGTAACGGCCCTGGGTGCCTCAGAGGGCAAGGTCTCTAAATCGGATCTGAAGCTCCATCTACGATGGATCCCTTTGAGATCCGCCCAATTATAACACAGAAGACAAAGTACAAGACAGACCAGCAGGGGTGCCCCCTGACCAGTGGCCCCCTTCCGAAGTGTACCTGCATGTAACAGATAGCACATATACTGCAAATGAGATGATGGACCCAGTACATTGGTTCCATCCAAAGCCTAGGGAAAGCATACTGTCATGGCTACTAAGATTATGGGGTGCTGGAGCTGAAAGTCTGTTAGTTAATTGGATGGTGTCATGGTTTTATGACGTTTGGTTTTGGTATTCCACATCATCATATCATGTAGTGCACTGAGAATTAAAGAGTTAGATCCTCGATAGTTCCGGGTTCATCTGTCTCAGAAGAGAAGAACTGTGTACCCCAGAGGACTTTGAGCTGTTTTGTATGTTTACATTTTTCCGCTCAGAGGGAAAGATATAAATTGTTTGCGTGTCACGAGACACACTCTTCCCTTTGGGGATTGACCCAGCAGCGGGTGCCCGCTGCCGTCTCGCCTTCTGTTATTAGCGTGAGGCCTTCGGTTTAATGGACACCGTCTCTCGCTCATTTTATTTATCAGCTTTAATTCCAATTCTATTGTACTGTATTGTTATCCGCATTCTGATGTCTTATTTAGTAAATCAGCTTTCCTCCTCAGATTCTTGCTGCTGTTTTGTTTCTAGGCGCATCCCCCTTTTCCCTTCTTCGTTTCCCCCTTCCCCTTTCCTGGGCTGTGAGCCTGTGAGTCCCCCACACCAATTGTCACAGAACCAGGCCGAACCAGCTTGTAAACCGTTGACAGAGGGGGCAAGGAGCAAATGGCTGTGTGGTGCTGAGCTGCCTGACAACACTTTTTGTTTCATTTAAATAGACTTTTGTTTTAGAGGAAGATTTATTTTTGCACGGCCAACATAATCTCCTTCTGTCATCTAGTGAGCTGCCTGATGGATGAGGGAAAGGCAGTTGATGTAGTCTACCTAGACTTTAGCAGAGCCTTTGACGCCTTTGTCTCCTGCAGAAGCTGGCAGCCCATGTTTTGGACAGACACTCTTATTTGCTGGGTAAGAAAGAGGCCGGAGGGCCGGGCCCAGTGAGTGGTGGTGAACAGAGTTAAATCCAGCTGGCGAGCGGTCACAAGCGGTGTTCCCCAGGGGTCGGTACTGGGGCCGGTGCTCTTCAGTACCTTTACTGAAGAACTGGACGAGGGCACTGCGTGCACTGTGAGATAGGTAGCAGATGACACCAAGCTGGCTGGAAGTGTTGATCTGCCTGGGGGTAGCGAGGCACTACAGGGTGACCTGGATAGGCTGTATTGCTGGGCTGAAGCCAGTGGGATGAGGTCCACCAAGACCAAGCGCCGGGCCTGCACTTTGGCCACAACAATGGCAGGCAACGCTACAGGCCTGGGGCAGAATGTCTGGAAGACTGTGTAGAAGAAATGGACGTGGGCGTATCGGTCAATGGTCGGCTGAAGATGAGCCAGCAGTGTGGCCAGGCGGCCAAGAAAGCCAATAACCTCCTGGCTTGTATCAGAAATAGCGTTGCCAGCAGGAGAGGGGAAGTCATTGTCTCCTGGGCTGAGCTCCGGTGAGGCTGCACGTCGAGTAGTGCATTCAGTTTTAGGCCCCTCACTGCAAGGAAGGCATCGAGGCCCTGGAGCGTGTGCAGAGAAGGGCAGCAAAGGTAGGGAAGGGTCCGGAGCACAGGCCTTACTTGTGAGGAGCAGCTGAGGGAGCTGGGGTTGTGGAGTGTGGAGAAGAGGAGGTTCAGGGGAGAGCTCAGTGCTGTGTAGGACTGCCCGAAGGGAGGCGGTAGTGAAGTGGGGGTGGGTGTCTTGTCTCGTGTAACTAGCGGTAGGACAAGAGGGAATGGCGTGGAGTTGCGCCAGGGGACACTGAGCCCGCCAGTGACAGCGATGGCGCCGCTGGGGAAAGGTGCGGTGGCGGGCCACGGAGATGGCCGAGGGAAGCGGGAAGAGCGGAGCGGTGCCCCGCGAGCCACACCTTGCTGCGAGCCGGTGACTGCGTGGGGGGCTGCCAGGAGAGGGCCGCGGAGGGAGGCTCCACGGGAACCGCCCGGGCTTTGTGACGCGGGCCGGCATCGTGCCCACAGGCCGTTGTGACGCGGGGCTGAGCCTGTGAGGCGGGGCCGCCTTGAGGGGCCAGAGTCGCCGCGCCGCTCACTCTCAGGAGAGCGGCTCCGCGAGGAGGAGGCAGTTCCCCTGCGTGCCCGCGTCTGCGTCTGCGTGAGAGGACGCAGAGATGAGCGAGGAGCAAGAGAAGGAGGAGCACTCCCAGCCCGACACAGGGCTGCCACGCGTGCAGGAACGCCGCCAGGTGCGGGCCGGGGAGGGAGGGAGGGAGAGGGAGGGCACGGCAGCGAGCGGGGTGAGGCGGTGCGCCCTGAGCGCCTCTGTCCAGGGCACAGCTCCTGCCGGGGCATGCCCTGGGCCGCAGCTGACACACGCTCACATTATCCACGTCCGTCCATATCCAGCCACGCTGCCCAGGCACGCGCAGAGGGCTGCCACGGTGGGCGGCCCGGCCCTCTGCCGCTTGGGCTGTGGGGAGCGGGGCGGCAGCCACCCGCGGGCTGAGCGCTGCCCTCGGTGCTCCGTGGAGCGGGACCGCGCTCACTTCTCCTCGGCTTCTCTTGCAGGAGGACGGCTCGAAGATCAGGCTGTCGCTGACCTTCAGCACTGACGGCGAGCAGAGGAGGCAGCCTCCGCCGCCCTTGCTGCGTCGCTCGAGGCGGCCAACGATGCCGGCAGCCGCACCCCAGCACGCGGCAGGCTCTCGCAACGAACCCAGGCTGCTCCCTCTGCGAGCAGCAGCCTCCAGCCCGTCTGCAAGAGGAAGAGCGCTGGCCACGGGGCTTAGAGGCAGCAGGCTCCCGGAGCTCGCCCCAAGTCCTCCGTGCCCCTTGCGGGTCCGGGACGGGGCAGCAAGAGCTGAGCAGCAGGGTTCAGCTGCGCAAGGCATCTCAGCCGTTTTAGTGCCTCTGCGCAGCAGACCCAAGGAAAGCCGCAAGCTGTTCCCAGGCCGTGCTGCAGCTGGCAGCCCGAAAGTTGGTGTGCAGCCGGCAGTACCGAAGTGCCATGTGCCTGCCAGGGGCGTTAGGCACGGAACGCGCCCAGAGCTCGTCCTGAGACCTCAGCCATCACTGCCGACGTTGACCTGTGCAAACACGTTGTCCCAGGCAAAGAGTGTGAGCCTGCCCAGGCGTCTCGCGTCCCAAGGCCCAAGTGCTGCCGACACCGCTCAGGGAACACTGGGCGTACACTCGGTGACATCAAGGGCTGAAGACCAGGTTCCTGCCCGTGCTGACTCCCAAACCAGGGATGTTGGAGTGCAGGTTGAGTTGCAGCAGTGGGAAGAGACGGTGGAGAGGGAAACCGCAGGATGCTCCTCCGGCAAACTGTGGAGCGCATCTCTTGGCCCATCTGATGAGGCAGACAGTGCGTGCTCAGCTTCTCTTGCGGATGCTGGTCCCAGGCCGGCAGAACACCCTGAGCCTCTGCCCGCATCAGTGCTTGAAGGTGCGGAGAGCTCAGATTCTTCCAAGGCATTGCCCTCGGTGGTGGTGGCCAGTGAAGCACCCGTCCTCCCATCTGCGTGCAAGGAAGGAGAAAGAGAAGAGCCAGCTAACACCATGCCTGAGTCCTCCACACGTGCTGTGGGAGAAACACCAAGACTGCAAGATCCCGGAGAGATGAGCTGGGAGGCCTTTTTCTACTCTGAAATTCGGGCAACGATCCAGAGAATCTGTGAGGAGGCAAGGAAGGAGCTGATGTTGTTCAGTGGGAAGACATCTGGGCCATGTAGCGTGAGCACGCCCAGGCTTCTCACGCTCCAGGCAGCAGATGACAGTGCCAGCGCTGCTGACACTTCTCAGGGCATGCTGGGCAATTGTGCCACAACACTGAGGGCTGAGGGCCCACTTCCTGTCTCTGATGATTCCCAAACCACGGATGTTCAGGCTGTGCAGCAAACTTCGGAAGAGATCCCTGAGGGAGAAACTGCAGGATCGTCCGCTGGTGACCTGCAGAGCCCATCTGAGGAGGCAGAAGCAGACACTTCATGTTCAGCTTCTTTTGCGGATGCTGGTTCCAGGCCGGCAGAACACCCTGAGCCTCTGCCCGCATCAGTGCTTGAAGGTGCAGAGAGCTCAGATTCTTCCAAGGCATTGCCCTCGGTGGTGGTGGCCAGTGAATCACCCGTCCTCCCATCTGCGTGCAAGGAAGGAGAAAGAGAAGAGCCAGCTAACACCATGCCTGAGTCCTCCACACGTGCTGTGGGAGAAACACCAAGACTGCAAGATCCCGGAGAGATGAGCTGGGAGGCCTTTTTCTACTCTGAAATTCGGGCAACGATCCAGAGAATCTGTGAGGAGGCAAGGAAGGAGCTGATGTTGTTCAGTGGGAAGACATCTGGGCCATGTAGCGTGAGCACGCCCAGGCTTCTCACGCTCCAGGCAGCAGATGACAGTGCCAGCGCTGCTGACACTTCTCAGGGCATGCTGGGCAATTGTGCCACAACACTGAGGGCTGAGGGCCCACTTCCTGTCTCTGATGATTCCCAAACCACGGATGTTCAGGCTGTGCAGCAAACTTCAGAAGAGATCCCTGAGGGAGAAACTGCAGGATCATCCGCTGGTGACCTGCAGAGCCCATCTGAGGAGGCAGAAGCAGACACTTCATGTTCAGCTTCTTTTGTGGATGCTGGTTCCAGGCCGGCAGAACACCCTGAGCCTCTGCCCGCATCAGTGCTTGAAGGTGCAGAGAGCTCAGATTCTTCCAAGGCATTGCCCTCGGTGGTGGTGGCCAGTGAAGCACCCGTCCTTCCATCTGCGTGCAAGGAAGGAGAAAGAGAAGAGCCAGCTAACACCATGCCTGAGTCCTCCACACGTGCTGTGGGAGAAACACCAAGACTGCAAGATCCCGGAGAGATGAGCTGGGAGGCCTTTTCCTACTCTGAAATTCGGGCAATGATCCAGAGAATCTGTGAGGAGGCAAGGAAGGAGCTGATGTTGTTCAGTAGGAAGACATCTGGGCCATGTAGCGTGAGCACGCCCAGGCTTCTCACGCTCCAGGCAGCAGATGACAGTGCCAGCGCTGCTGACACTTCTCAGGGCATGCTGGGCAATTGTGCCACAACACCGAGGGCTGAGGGCCCACTTCCTGTCTCTGATGATTCCCAAACCACGGATGTTCAGGCTGTGCAGCAAACTTCGGAAGAGATCCCTGAGGGAGAAACTGCAGAATCTGGCGTTCTGCAGAGCCCATCTGAGGAGGCAGAAGCAGACACTGCGTGTTCAGCTTCTCTTCCCTATGCTGGTCCCATGCCTGCAGGACACCCTGAGCCTCTGCCCGCTTCAGTTCCTGACAACACAGAAAGCTCAGGTTCTTCCAAGCCTGCATGCTCTCCAGAGGAGGCCAGTTCAGCATCACTCTCCTCAGTGTCTGAGGGAGGAGAAAGAGAAGAAAGAGCTATGGCCATGCCAGAATCGTCTGGGCAAGCTCTGGGAGAAGCACAGAGACTGCAGGATCCCAGAGAGATGGCCAGGGACGCCTATGGAAATCCTCCAATTCAACCAGCAATCCAGAGAATCCGTGAGGAAGACAGAAGGGAGCGGATGTTGCCTAGCTGGAACATTTCCTGGCGGAGGGATGTGAGAAACCCCATGCTGCAAAGGCTCCTGTCAGGTGGTGATGCTTTCAGTATTGCTGGCGCTGTTCATGGCAGTCTGGGCACCAGGCCATCACGGACTTGGGTTCGGATTCGTCGTCGTTGTGTCCACCGAAGGTGGTCACCTAGACAGTTAGTGTTGTTGGAAGAGATTTCTGATGACAATGACAGCGCTGCCGGCACTGCTCGGGACATGCAGAATGCCGAGGACACTGCGGTGACCAGTGAGGGCGTGCAGGATGCCGAGGACACTGCGGTGACAGAAGATGCAGACCCTCAGCATGAGGTGAGCAAAGCGCGTGTGCTTGGCGCCAGGCATGAAATCGAGGCAGAGGCAGGAGCGGTGCCTGGAGTGTGCACTGCTGGGAGATGCCTGGTGTTGTCTCCTTTCCAGCCAGCTTAATGCATTAGGGCAGATAACCCCTGCGTGACCCCTGCCTTGGCTTCAAGAGAGGGGCGTGGAAAGGGGATCCCTTCCCTGGGACCCCGGCACCCACAGCATCACCAGCCAGTGGCGTACAGGGCTGTGGTTTTGTTTTCTCCACACAGGTCTCTGCCGAGGCTGGAGGAGGTACACACAACTCTGAATGCTTCAGAGACGCGCCAGAGGATGGCCCAGGTACGTCCCCGGGTAGAAAGCCATGCCAGGGAGGGGGTCTGCTGAGCTCAGATGGCCCTCCAGGTGCCATGGAGGCTGGCAGCAGTGTGTGACACCCTGCCATATCCGGGCCACTCCTCCCAGAGAAATTCTATGGTGCTGGGGGCAGGCAGGGCCCGACCTCCGCTCCGTGCCTACAGCTCTCTGTCCCCCACAGGTACCGCTGCCGCACCACACGCAGCAGCTCACCGCCGGATGCCAGCTGTCAGCAGGAGGGTGATTCGAGCTCTGAGGGCGCTTCGAGCTCTGTTCGGAGCTTTCTCCTGCAGCTGCATGAAGTGACAGCGAGAGGAGGCACGAGATGGCGAGCACGTGACATGGGCATCAGAGGCAGCAGACTCCCAGTGCTTGCCCCAAGACCTCGGGAACCTGACACCTCCAGGACATGGCAGCAGGAGCTGAGAGCAGGGGGCCAGCCCTCCAAGACTCGTCACTCCCTTTCGTGCCTCTGCGTGACAGACCCAAGCAAGGCTTCCCTGTTTTCCTTGCCTGTGCTGCAGCCAGCCGCCCGAAACTCGGAGTGCAGCTGGCAGTACCAGGCCACCAGGCGCCCACCTGGGAACACCTGCAACATCATCAGCCCAGGTGCTGGCAACCAAGGCTGCTGAGATCCCCGCGGCTCAGGAGGGCACCACATACACTGGCGCAGCCTCTACATCAAAGAAGGGCTCTGAAGGGCAGGCACGTCCTGAGAAAGAGCAGAACAAGGACTCTGCACGCATCTGTGTCTGTAGATGCAGAAAATTCCATTTCTTCCAAGGCTGCACTTTTCTCCTCTGTTACGTATTCTGGAAAAGCAAACTTGTGGATGTGTCTCGACTAAAATTATGAAGAACCTTTTCCTAAGACATTCCAGCTAACAGAACTGAACATCTGACTGAGTACAAGGTAATAGGACACATATACTCCACTACGGCATTTATCTAATCCTTTAATACGTTCTTTGAAACAAAATGTTCTAATGGACATATTTAAACCAAAACTCTGTGTAAGAACTAAATTTGTTTGTCCCATATAACATCAATAAAAATTCCATCAAACCAGCTGAGTTCTCGGCTGTTTCTGATAACTTCCAGTTAATCCAAGTGTGTGGGAAGTGTTGAATCGTGGCCTGAACCACTATTTGATCACCTGAGGCAAGCACTGAGTCAGCCACAGGAGTACGGGTGAAGGCGATTCATGTGTCTGACTGGAAGGGGTGGATGGAGTCTGGCTGCCCCTCTCCCTGACCCCATTTAAGGGCTGACCGCCACTGGGGAAAGATTTCTGGTTGGAGCTTCTTACCGTGTGGAGTTCCTGATGAGCCCCCACCTCTGCTGACATGTGAGCCCTTCCTAATTTGCTGGGTGTCTTTATACCATCTGGATAATCCATCCACAAATAGACTGTCCAGGTACTATTCATTTGGGGTATTCACCCTACAGTTGGCCGGCCAGGCAGGCTTGAAGAAAAAAAGAATCATCAACCGAAATGTCTTTCATTTGGATTATCCTGAATTCAGGCAGGGGGGAAAACATTAGCCCCTTAGAACAAACACCCCCAGGTCAGATCCTGCGACTTACGGGGTCACCCTATCACGACTTAGCCTCTGTTGCTGAAAAGTGTCGACCCCTGCAGGTTACGGGGACTATTTCTCCTTCTCTAGCCCACTTTGCAGATTATTTCCAGGGCCTAGATAAGGGTGTACTTATTACAAAGGAGCGCCGGCTTGCTGCGTCCGCTGTGGCTTGGCCCCTGGTAATGGCACGACACCAAGTGGAAATGACTAATAACAACACAGAATGTGCGAACCAGCTATTGAGAGACCGTGTCGAGAAATGAGAACGGCAGTTGTGCACATTAACAACCAAAAAACCAAGACTAAGTGCCCCATCAAAACAATTAGGTAGCATTTCAGTCGGGGACACTCAGGTCCCTGAGTAACGGCCCTGGGTGCCTCAGAGGGCAAGGTCTCTAAATCGGATCTGAAGCTCCATCTACGATGGATCCCTTTGAGATCCGCCCAATTATAACACAGAAGACAAAGTACAAGACAGACCAGCAGGGGTGCCCCCTGACCAGTGGCCCCCTTCCGAAGTGTACCTGCATGTAACAGATAGCACATATACTGCAAATGAGATGATGGACCCAGTACATTGGTTCCATCCAAAGCCTAGGGAAAGCATACTGTCATGGCTACTAAGATTATGGGGTGCTGGAGCTGAAAGTCTGTTAGTTAATTGGATGGTGTCATGGTTTTATGACGTTTGGTTTTGGTATTCCACATCATCATATCATGTAGTGCACTGAGAATTAAAGAGTTAGATCCTCGATAGTTCCGGGTTCATCTGTCTCAGAAGAGAAGAACTGTGTACCCCAGAGGACTTTGAGCTGTTTTGTATGTTTACATTTTTCCGCTCAGAGGGAAAGATATAAATTGTTTGCGTGTCACGAGACACACTCTTCCCTTTGGGGATTGACCCAGCAGCGGGTGCCCGCTGCCGTCTCGCCTTCTGTTATTAGCGTGAGGCCTTCGGTTTAATGGACACCGTCTCTCGCTCATTTTATTTATCAGCTTTAATTCCAATTCTATTGTACTGTATTGTTATCCGCATTCTGATGTCTTATTTAGTAAATCAGCTTTCCTCCTCAGATTCTTGCTGCTGTTTTGTTTCTAGGCGCATCCCCCTTTTCCCTTCTTCGTTTCCCCCTTCCCCTTTCCTGGGCTGTGAGCCTGTGAGTCCCCCACACCAATTGTCACAGAACCAGGCCGAACCAGCTTGTAAACCGTTGACAGAGGGGGCAAGGAGCAAATGGCTGTGTGGTGCTGAGCTGCCTGACAACACTTTTTGTTTCATTTAAATAGACTTTTGTTTTAGAGGAAGATTTATTTTTGCAAGGCCAACATAATCTCCTTCTGTCATCTAGTGAGCTGCCTGATGGATGAGGGAAAGGCAGTTGATGTAGTCTACCTAGACTTTAGCAGAGCCTTTGACGCCTTTGTCTCCTGCAGAAGCTGGCAGCCCATGTTTTGGACAGACACTCTTATTTGCTGGGTAAGAAAGAGGCCGGAGGGCCGGGCCCAGTGAGTGGTGGTGAACAGAGTTAAATCCAGCTGGCGAGCGGTCACAAGCGGTGTTCCCCAGGGGTCGGTACTGGGGCCGGTGCTCTTCAGTACCTTTACTGAAGAACTGGACGAGGGCACTGCGTGCACTGTGAGATAGGTAGCAGATGACACCAAGCTGGCTGGAAGTGTTGATCTGCCTGGGGGTAGCGAGGCACTACAGGGTGACCTGGATAGGCTGTATTGCTGGGCTGAAGCCAGTGGGATGAGGTCCACCAAGACCAAGCGCCGGGCCTGCACTTTGGCCACAACAATGGCAGGCAACGCTACAGGCCTGGGGCAGAATGTCTGGAAGACTGTGTAGAAGAAATGGACGTGGGCGTATCGGTCAATGGTCGGCTGAAGATGAGCCAGCAGTGTGGCCAGGCGGCCAAGAAAGCCAATAACCTCCTGGCTTGTATCAGAAATAGCGTTGCCAGCAGGAGAGGGGAAGTCATTGTCTCCTGGGCTGAGCTCCGGTGAGGCTGCACGTCGAGTAGTGCATTCAGTTTTAGGCCCCTCACTGCAAGGAAGGCATCGAGGCCCTGGAGCGTGTGCAGAGAAGGGCAACAAAGGTAGGGAAGGGTCCGGAGCACAGGCCTTACTTGTGAGGAGCAGCTGAGGGAGCTGGGGTTGTGGAGTGTGGAGAAGAGGAGGTTCAGGGGAGAGCTCAGTGCTGTGTAGGACTGCCCGAAGGGAGGCGGTAGTGAAGTGGGGGTGGGTGTCTTGTCTCGTGTAACTAGCGGTAGGACAAGAGGGAATGGCGTGGAGTTGCGCCAGGGGACACTGAGCCCGCCAGTGACAGCGATGGCGCCGCTGGGGAAAGGTGCGGTGGCGGGCCACGGAGATGGCCGAGGGAAGCGGGAAGAGCGGAGCGGTGCCCCGCGAGCCACACCTTGCTGCGAGCCGGTGACTGCGTGGGGGGCTGCCAGGAGAGGGCCGCGGAGGGAGGCTCCACGGGAACCGCCCGGGCTTTGTGACGCGGGCCGGCATCGTGCCCACAGGCCGTTGTGACGCGGGGCTGAGCCTGTGAGGCGGGGCCGCCTTGAGGGGCCAGAGTCGCCGCGCCGCTCACTCTCAGGAGAGCGGCTCCGCGAGGAGGAGGCAGTTCCCCTGCGTGCCCGCGTCTGCGTCTGCGTGAGAGGACGCAGAGATGAGCGAGGAGCAAGAGAAGGAGGAGCACTCCCAGCCCGACACAGGGCTGCCACGCGTGCAGGAACGCCGCCAGGTGCGGGCCGGGGAGGGAGGGAGGGAGAGGGAGGGCACGGCAGCGAGCGGGGTGAGGCGGTGCGCCCTGAGCGCCTCTGTCCAGGGCACAGCTCCTGCCGGGGCATGCCCTGGGCCGCAGCTGACACACGCTCACATTATCCACGTCCGTCCATATCCAGCCACGCTGCCCAGGCACGCGCAGAGGGCTGCCACGGTGGGCGGCCCGGCCCTCTGCCGCTTGGGCTGTGGGGAGCGGGGCGGCAGCCACCCGCGGGCTGAGCGCTGCCCTCGGTGCTCCGTGGAGCGGGACCGCGCTCACTTCTCCTCGGCTTCTCTTGCAGGAGGACGGCTCGAAGATCAGGCTGTCGCTGACCTTCAGCACTGACGGCGAGCAGAGGAGGCAGCCTCCGCCGCCCTTGCTGCGTCGCTCGAGGCGGCCAACGATGCCGGCAGCCGCACCCCAGCACGCGGCAGGCTCTCGCAACGAACCCAGGCTGCTCCCTCTGCGAGCAGCAGCCTCCAGCCCGTCTGCAAGAGGAAGAGCGCTGGCCACGGGGCTTAGAGGCAGCAGGCTCCCGGAGCTCGCCCCAAGTCCTCCGTGCCCCTTGCGGGTCCGGGACGGGGCAGCAAGAGCTGAGCAGCAGGGTTCAGCTGCGCAAGGCATCTCAGCCGTTTTAGTGCCTCTGCGCAGCAGACCCAAGGAAAGCCGCAAGCTGTTCCCAGGCCGTGCTGCAGCTGGCAGCCCGAAAGTTGGTGTGCAGCCGGCAGTACCGAAGTGCCATGTGCCTGCCAGGGGCGTTAGGCACGGAACGCGCCCAGAGCTCGTCCTGAGACCTCAGCCATCACTGCCGACGTTGACCTGTGCAAACACGTTGTCCCAGGCAAAGAGTGTGAGCCTGCCCAGGCGTCTCGCGTCCCAAGGCCCAAGTGCTGCCGACACCGCTCAGGGAACACTGGGCGTACACTCGGTGACATCAAGGGCTGAAGACCAGGTTCCTGCCCGTGCTGACTCCCAAACCAGGGATGTTGGAGTGCAGGTTGAGTTGCAGCAGTGGGAAGAGACGGTGGAGAGGGAAACCGCAGGATGCTCCTCCGGCAAACTGTGGAGCGCATCTCTTGGCCCATCTGATGAGGCAGACAGTGCGTGCTCAGCTTCTCTTGCGGATGCTGGTCCCAGGCCGGCAGAACACCCTGAGCCTCTGCCCGCATCAGTGCTTGAAGGTGCGGAGAGCTCAGATTCTTCCAAGGCATTGCCCTCGGTGGTGGTGGCCAGTGAAGCACCCGTCCTCCCATCTGCGTGCAAGGAAGGAGAAAGAGAAGAGCCAGCTAACACCATGCCTGAGTCCTCCACACGTGCTGTGGGAGAAACACCAAGACTGCAAGATCCCGGAGAGATGAGCTGGGAGGCCTTTTTCTACTCTGAAATTCGGGCAACGATCCAGAGAATTTGTGAGGAGGCAAGGAAGGAGCTGATGTTGTTCAGTGGGAAGACATCTGGGCCATGTAGCGTGAGCACGCCCAGGCTTCTCACGCTCCAGGCAGCAGATGACAGTGCCAGCGCTGCTGACACTTCTCAGGGCATGCTGGGCAATTGTGCCACAACACTGAGGGCTGAGGGCCCACTTCCTGTCTCTGATGATTCCCAAACCACGGATGTTCAGGCTGTGCAGCAAACTTCGGAAGAGATCCCTGAGGGAGAAACTGCAGGATCGTCCGCTGGTGACCTGCAGAGCCCATCTGAGGAGGCAGAAGCAGACACTTCATGTTCAGCTTCTTTTGCGGATGCTGGTTCCAGGCCGGCAGAACACCCTGAGCCTCTGCCCGCATCAGTGCTTGAAGGTGCGGAGAGCTCAGATTCTTCCAAGGCATTGCCCTCGGTGGTGGTGGCCAGTGAAGCACCCGTCCTTCCATCTGCGTGCAAGGAAGGAGAAAGAGAAGAGCCAGCTAACACCATGCCTGAGTCCTCCACACGTGCTGTGGGAGAAACACCAAGACTGCAAGATCCCGGAGAGATGAGCTGGGAGGCCTTTTTCTACTCTGAAATTCGGGCAATGATCCAGAGAATCTGTGAGGAGGCAAGGAAGGAGCTGATGTTGTTCAGTGGGAAGACATCTGGGCCATGTAGCGTGAGCACGCCCAGGCTTCTCATGCTCCAGGCAGCAGATGACAGTGCCAGCGCTGCTGACACTTCTCAGGGCATGCTGGGCAATTGTGCCACAACACTGAGGGCTGAGGGCCCACTTCCTGTCTCTGATGATTCCCAAACCACGGATGTTCAGGCTGTGCAGCAAACTTCGGAAGAGATCCCTGAGGGAGAAACTGCAGAATCTGGCGTTCTGCAGAGCCCATCTGAGGAGGCAGAAGCAGACACTGCGTGTTCAGCTTCTCTTCCCTATGCTGGTCCCATGCCTGCAGGACACCCTGAGCCTCTGCCCGCTTCAGTTCCTGACAACACAGAAAGCTCAGGTTCTTCCAAGCCTGCATGCTCTCCAGAGGAGGCCAGTTCAGCATCACTCTCCTCAGTGTCTGAGGGAGGAGAAAGAGAAGAAAGAGCTATGGCCATGCCAGAATCATCTGGGCAAGCTCTGGGAGAAGCACAGAGACTGCAGGATCCCAGAGAGATGGCCAGGGACGCCTATGGAAATCCTCCAATTCAACCAGCAATCCAGAGAATCCGTGAGGAAGACAGAAGGGAGCGGATGTTGCCTAGCTGGAACATTTCCTGGCGGAGGGATGTGAGAAACCCCATGCTGCAAAGGCTCCTGTCAGGTGGTGATGCTTTCAGTATTGCTGGCGCTGTTCATGGCAGTCTGGGCACCAGGCCATCACGGACTTGGGTTCGGATTCGTCGTCGTTGTGTCCACCGAAGGTGGTCACCTAGACAGTTAGTGTTGTTGGAAGAGATTTCTGATGACAATGACAGCGCTGCCGGCACTGCTCGGGACATGCAGAATGCCGAGGACACTGCGGTGACCAGTGAGGGCGTGCAGGATGCCGAGGACACTGCGGTGACAGAAGATGCAGACCCTCAGCATGAGGTGAGCAAAGCGCGTGTGCTTGGCGCCAGGCATGAAATCGAGGCAGAGGCAGGAGCGGTGCCTGGAGTGTGCACTGCTGGGAGATGCCTGGTGTTGTCTCCTTTCCAGCCAGCTTAATGCATTAGGGCAGATAACCCCTGCGTGACCCCTGCCTTGGCTTCAAGAGAGGGGCGTGGAAAGGGGATCCCTTCCCTGGGACCCCGGCACCCACAGCATCACCAGCCAGTGGCGTACAGGGCTGTGGTTTTGTTTTCTCCACACAGGTCTCTGCCGAGGCTGGAGGAGGTACACACAACTCTGAATGCTTCAGAGACGCGCCAGAGGATGGCCCAGGTACGTCCCCGGGTAGAAAGCCATGCCAGGGAGGGGGTCTGCTGAGCTCAGATGGCCCTCCAGGTGCCATGGAGGCTGGCAGCAGTGTGTGACACCCTGCCATATCCGGGCCACTCCTCCCAGAGAAATTCTATGGTGCTGGGGGCAGGCAGGGCCCGACCTCCGCTCCGTGCCTACAGCTCTCTGTCCCCCACAGGTACCGCTGCCGCACCACACGCAGCAGCTCACCGCCGGATGCCAGCTGTCAGCAGGAGGGTGATTCGAGCTCTGAGGGCGCTTCGAGCTCTGTTCGGAGCTTTCTCCTGCAGCTGCATGAAGTGACAGCGAGAGGAGGCACGAGATGGCGAGCACGTGACATGGGCATCAGAGGCAGCAGACTCCCAGTGCTTGCCCCAAGACCTCGGGAACCTGACACCTCCAGGACATGGCAGCAGGAGCTGAGAGCAGGGGGCCAGCCCTCCAAGACTCGTCACTCCCTTTCGTGCCTCTGCGTGACAGACCCAAGCAAGGCTTCCCTGTTTTCCTTGCCTGTGCTGCAGCCAGCCGCCCGAAACTCGGAGTGCAGCTGGCAGTACCAGGCCACCAGGCGCCCACCTGGGAACACCTGCAACATCATCAGCCCAGGTGCTGGCAACCAAGGCTGCTGAGATCCCCGCGGCTCAGGAGGGCACCACATACACTGGCGCAGCCTCTACATCAAAGAAGGGCTCTGAAGGGCAGGCACGTCCTGAGAAAGAGCAGAACAAGGACTCTGCACGCATCTGTGTCTGTAGATGCAGAAAATTCCATTTCTTCCAAGGCTGCACTTTTCTCCTCTGTTACGTATTCTGGAAAAGCAAACTTGTGGATGTGTCTCGACTAAAATTATGAAGAACCTTTTCCTAAGACATTCCAGCTAACAGAACTGAACATCTGACTGAGTACAAGGTAATAGGACACATATACTCCACTACGGCATTTATCTAATCCTTTAATACGTTCTTTGAAACAAAATGTTCTAATGGACATATTTAAACCAAAACTCTGTGTAAGAACTAAATTTGTTTGTCCCATATAACATCAATAAAAATTCCATCAAACCAGCTGAGTTCTCGGCTGTTTCTGATAACTTCCAGTTAATCCAAGTGTGTGGGAAGTGTTGAATCGTGGCCTGAACCACTATTTGATCACCTGAGGCAAGCACTGAGTCAGCCACAGGAGTACGGGTGAAGGCGATTCATGTGTCTGACTGGAAGGGGTGGATGGAGTCTGGCTGCCCCTCTCCCTGACCCCATTTAAGGGCTGACCGCCACTGGGGAAAGATTTCTGGTTGGAGCTTCTTACCGTGTGGAGTTCCTGATGAGCCCCCACCTCTGCTGACATGTGAGCCCTTCCTAATTTGCTGGGTGTCTTTATACCATCTGGATAATCCATCCACAAATAGACTGTCCAGGTACTATTCATTTGGGGTATTCACCCTACAGTTGGCCGGCCAGGCAGGCTTGAAGAAAAAAAGAATCATCAACCGAAATGTCTTTCATTTGGATTATCCTGAATTCAGGCAGGGGGGAAAACATTAGCCCCTTAGAACAAACACCCCCAGGTCAGATCCTGCGACTTACGGGGTCACCCTATCACGACTTAGCCTCTGTTGCTGAAAAGTGTCGACCCCTGCAGGTTACGGGGACTATTTCTCCTTCTCTAGCCCACTTTGCAGATTATTTCCAGGGCCTAGATAAGGGTGTACTTATTACAAAGGAGCGCCGGCTTGCTGCGTCCGCTGTGGCTTGGCCCCTGGTAATGGCACGACACCAAGTGGAAATGACTAATAACAACACAGAATGTGCGAACCAGCTATTGAGAGACCGTGTCGAGAAATGAGAACGGCAGTTGTGCACATTAACAACCAAAAAACCAAGACTAAGTGCCCCATCAAAACAATTAGGTAGCATTTCAGTCGGGGACACTCAGGTCCCTGAGTAACGGCCCTGGGTGCCTCAGAGGGCAAGGTCTCTAAATCGGATCTGAAGCTCCATCTACGATGGATCCCTTTGAGATCCGCCCAATTATAACACAGAAGACAAAGTACAAGACAGACCAGCAGGGGTGCCCCCTGACCAGTGGCCCCCTTCCGAAGTGTACCTGCATGTAACAGATAGCACATATACTGCAAATGAGATGATGGACCCAGTACATTGGTTCCATCCAAAGCCTAGGGAAAGCATACTGTCATGGCTACTAAGATTATGGGGTGCTGGAGCTGAAAGTCTGTTAGTTAATTGGATGGTGTCATGGTTTTATGACGTTTGGTTTTGGTATTCCACATCATCATATCATGTAGTGCACTGAGAATTAAAGAGTTAGATCCTCGATAGTTCCGGGTTCATCTGTCTCAGAAGAGAAGAACTGTGTACCCCAGAGGACTTTGAGCTGTTTTGTATGTTTACATTTTTCCGCTCAGAGGGAAAGATATAAATTGTTTGCGTGTCACGAGACACACTCTTCCCTTTGGGGATTGACCCAGCAGCGGGTGCCCGCTGCCGTCTCGCCTTCTGTTATTAGCGTGAGGCCTTCGGTTTAATGGACACCGTCTCTCGCTCATTTTATTTATCAGCTTTAATTCCAATTCTATTGTACTGTATTGTTATCCGCATTCTGATGTCTTATTTAGTAAATCAGCTTTCCTCCTCAGATTCTTGCTGCTGTTTTGTTTCTAGGCGCATCCCCCTTTTCCCTTCTTCGTTTCCCCCTTCCCCTTTCCTGGGCTGTGAGCCTGTGAGTCCCCCACACCAATTGTCACAGAACCAGGCCGAACCAGCTTGTAAACCGTTGACAGAGGGGGCAAGGAGCAAATGGCTGTGTGGTGCTGAGCTGCCTGACAACACTTTTTGTTTCATTTAAATAGACTTTTGTTTTAGAGGAAGATTTATTTTTGCACGGCCAACATAATCTCCTTCTGTCATCTAGTGAGCTG
This sequence comes from Oreortyx pictus, assembly GCA_036925125.1. Taxonomy (NCBI): domain Eukaryota; kingdom Metazoa; phylum Chordata; class Aves; order Galliformes; family Odontophoridae; genus Oreortyx; species Oreortyx pictus. Next base: position 26,563,080 of record JAUPFR010000010.1, on the reverse strand, counting down.
CCTGATGGATGAGGGAAAGGCAGTTGATGTAGTCTACCTAGACTTTAGCAGAGCCTTTGACGCCTTTGTCTCCTGCAGAAGCTGGCAGCCCATGTTTTGGACAGACACTCTTATTTGCTGGGTAAGAAAGAGGCCGGAGGGCCGGGCCCAGTGAGTGGTGGTGAACAGAGTTAAATCCAGCTGGCGAGCGGTCACAAGCGGTGTTCCCCAGGGGTCGGTACTGGGGCCGGTGCTCTTCAGTACCTTTACTGAAGAACTGGACGAGGGCACTGCGTGCACTGTGAGATAGGTAGCAGATGACACCAAGCTGGCTGGAAGTGTTGATCTGCCTGGGGGTAGCGAGGCACTACAGGGTGACCTGGATAGGCTGTATTGCTGGGCTGAAGCCAGTGGGATGAGGTCCACCAAGACCAAGCGCCGGGCCTGCACTTTGGCCACAACAATGGCAGGCAACGCTACAGGCCTGGGGCAGAATGTCTGGAAGACTGTGTAGAAGAAATGGACGTGGGCGTATCGGTCAATGGTCGGCTGAAGATGAGCCAGCAGTGTGGCCAGGCGGCCAAGAAAGCCAATAACCTCCTGGCTTGTATCAGAAATAGCGTTGCCAGCAGGAGAGGGGAAGTCATTGTCTCCTGGGCTGAGCTCCGGTGAGGCTGCACGTCGAGTAGTGCATTCAGTTTTAGGCCCCTCACTGCAAGGAAGGCATCGAGGCCCTGGAGCGTGTGCAGAGAAGGGCAGCAAAGGTAGGGAAGGGTCCGGAGCACAGGCCTTACTTGTGAGGAGCAGCTGAGGGAGCTGGGGTTGTGGAGTGTGGAGAAGAGGAGGTTCAGGGGAGAGCTCAGTGCTGTGTAGGACTGCCCGAAGGGAGGCGGTAGTGAAGTGGGGGTGGGTGTCTTGTCTCGTGTAACTAGCGGTAGGACAAGAGGGAATGGCGTGGAGTTGCGCCAGGGGACACTGAGCCCGCCAGTGACAGCGATGGCGCCGCTGGGGAAAGGTGCGGTGGCGGGCCACGGAGATGGCCGAGGGAAGCGGGAAGAGCGGAGCGGTGCCCCGCGAGCCACACCTTGCTGCGAGCCGGTGACTGCGTGGGGGGCTGCCAGGAGAGGGCCGCGGAGGGAGGCTCCACGGGAACCGCCCGGGCTTTGTGACGCGGGCCGGCATCGTGCCCACAGGCCGTTGTGACGCGGGGCTGAGCCTGTGAGGCGGGGCCGCCTTGAGGGGCCAGAGTCGCCGCGCCGCTCACTCTCAGGAGAGCGGCTCCGCGAGGAGGAGGCAGTTCCCCTGCGTGCCCGCGTCTGCGTCTGCGTGAGAGGACGCAGAGATGAGCGAGGAGCAAGAGAAGGAGGAGCACTCCCAGCCCGACACAGGGCTGCCACGCGTGCAGGAACGCCGCCAGGTGCGGGCCGGGGAGGGAGGGAGGGAGAGGGAGGGCACGGCAGCGAGCGGGGTGAGGCGGTGCGCCCTGAGCGCCTCTGTCCAGGGCACAGCTCCTGCCGGGGCATGCCCTGGGCCGCAGCTGACACACGCTCACATTATCCACGTCCGTCCATATCCAGCCACGCTGCCCAGGCACGCGCAGAGGGCTGCCACGGTGGGCGGCCCGGCCCTCTGCCGCTTGGGCTGTGGGGAGCGGGGCGGCAGCCACCCGCGGGCTGAGCGCTGCCCTCGGTGCTCCGTGGAGCGGGACCGCGCTCACTTCTCCTCGGCTTCTCTTGCAGGAGGACGGCTCGAAGATCAGGCTGTCGCTGACCTTCAGCACTGACGGCGAGCAGAGGAGGCAGCCTCCGCCGCCCTTGCTGCGTCGCTCGAGGCGGCCAACGATGCCGGCAGCCGCACCCCAGCACGCGGCAGGCTCTCGCAACGAACCCAGGCTGCTCCCTCTGCGAGCAGCAGCCTCCAGCCCGTCTGCAAGAGGAAGAGCGCTGGCCACGGGGCTTAGAGGCAGCAGGCTCCCGGAGCTCGCCCCAAGTCCTCCGTGCCCCTTGCGGGTCCGGGACGGGGCAGCAAGAGCTGAGCAGCAGGGTTCAGCTGCGCAAGGCATCTCAGCCGTTTTAGTGCCTCTGCGCAGCAGACCCAAGGAAAGCCGCAAGCTGTTCCCAGGCCGTGCTGCAGCTGGCAGCCCGAAAGTTGGTGTGCAGCCGGCAGTACCGAAGTGCCATGTGCCTGCCAGGGGCGTTAGGCACGGAACGCGCCCAGAGCTCGTCCTGAGACCTCAGCCATCACTGCCGACGTTGACCTGTGCAAACACGTTGTCCCAGGCAAAGAGTGTGAGCCTGCCCAGGCGTCTCGCGTCCCAAGGCCCAAGTGCTGCCGACACCGCTCAGGGAACACTGGGCGTACACTCGGTGACATCAAGGGCTGAAGACCAGGTTCCTGCCCGTGCTGACTCCCAAACCAGGGATGTTGGAGTGCAGGTTGAGTTGCAGCAGTGGGAAGAGACGGTGGAGAGGGAAACCGCAGGATGCTCCTCCGGCAAACTGTGGAGCGCATCTCTTGGCCCATCTGATGAGGCAGACAGTGTGTGCTCAGCTTCTCTTGCGGATGCTGGTCCCAGGCCGGCAGAACACCCTGAGCCTCTGCCCGCATCAGTGCTTGAAGGTGCGGAGAGCTCAGATTCTTCCAAGGCATTGCCCTCGGTGGTGGTGGCCAGTGAAGCACCCGTCCTCCCATCTGCGTGCAAGGAAGGAGAAAGAGAAGAGCCAGCTAACACCATGCCTGAGTCCTCCACACGTGCTGTGGGAGAAACACCAAGACTGCAAGATCCCGGAGAGATGAGCTGGGAGGCCTTTTTCTACTCTGAAATTCGGGCAACGATCCAGAGAATCTGTGAGGAGGCAAGGAAGGAGCTGATGTTGTTCAGTGGGAAGACATCTGGGCCATGTAGCGTGAGCACGCCCAGGCTTCTCACGCTCCAGGCAGCAGATGACAGTGCCAGCGCTGCTGACACTTCTCAGGGCATGCTGGGCAATTGTGCCACAACACTGAGGGCTGAGGGCCCACTTCCTGTCTCGGATGATTCCCAAACCACGGATGTTCAGGCTGTGCAGCAAACTTCGGAAGAGATCCCTGAGGGAGAAACTGCAGGATCGTCCGCTGGTGACCTGCAGAGCCCATCTGAGGAGGCAGAAGCAGACACTTCATATTCAGCTTCTCTTGCGGATGCTGGTCCCAGGCCGGCAGAACACCCTGAGCCTCTGCCCGCATCAGTGCTTGAAGGTGCGGAGAGCTCAGATTCTTCCAAGGCATTGCCCTCGGTGGTGGTGGCCAGTGAAGCACCCGTCCTTCCATCTGCGTGCAAGGAAGGAGAAAGAGAAGAGCCAGCTAACACCATGCCTGAGTCCTCCACACGTGCTGTGGGAGAAACACCAAGACTGCAAGATCCCGGAGAGATGAGCTGGGAGGCCTTTTTCTACTCTGAAATTCGGGCAACGATCCAGAGAATCTGTGAGGAGGCAAGGAAGGAGCTGATGTTGTTCAGTGGGAAGACATCTGGGCCATGTAGCGTGAGCACGCCCAGGCTTCTCACGCTCCAGGCAGCAGATGACAGTGCCAGCGCTGCTGACACTTCTCAGGGCATGCTGGGCAATTGTGCCACAACACTGAGGGCTGAGGGCCCACTTCCTGTCTCTGATGATTCCCAAACCACGGATGTTCAGGCTGTGCAGCAAACTTCGGAAGAGATCCCTGAGGGAGAAACTGCAGGATCGTCCGCTGGTGACCTGCAGAGCCCATCTGAGGAGGCAGAAGCAGACACTTCATGTTCAGCTTCTTTTGTGGATGCTGGTTCCAGGCCGGCAGAACACCCTGAGCCTCTGCCCGCATCAGTGCTTGAAGGTGCAGAGAGCTCAGATTCTTCCAAGGCATTGCCCTCGGTGGTGGTGGCCAGTGAAGCACCCGTCCTTCCATCTGCGTGCAAGGAAGGAGAAAGAGAAGAGCCAGCTAACACCATGCCTGAGTCCTCCACACGTGCTGTGGGAGAAACACCAAGACTGCAAGATCCCGGAGAGATGAGCTGGGAGGCCTTTTCCTACTCTGAAATTCGGGCAATGATCCAGAGAATCTGTGAGGAGGCAAGGAAGGAGCTGATGTTGTTCAGTGGGAAGACATCTGGGCCATGTAGCGTGAGCACGCCCAGGCTTCTCATGCTCCAGGCAGCAGATGACAGTGCCAGCGCTGCTGACACTTCTCAGGGCATGCTGGGCAATTGTGCCACAACACTGAGGGCTGAGGGCCCACTTCCTGTCTCTGATGATTCCCAAACCACGGATGTTCAGGCTGTGCAGCAAACTTCGGAAGAGATCCCTGAGGGAGAAACTGCAGAATCTGGCGTTCTGCAGAGCCCATCTGAGGAGGCAGAAGCAGACACTGCGTGTTCAGCTTCTCTTCCCTATGCTGGTCCCATGCCTGCAGGACACCCTGAGCCTCTGCCCGCTTCAGTTCCTGACAACACAGAAAGCTCAGGTTCTTCCAAGCCTGCATGCTCTCCAGAGGAGGCCAGTTCAGCATCACTCTCCTCAGTGTCTGAGGGAGGAGAAAGAGAAGAAAGAGCTATGGCCATGCCAGAATCGTCTGGGCAAGCTCTGGGAGAAGCACAGAGACTGCAGGATCCCAGAGAGATGGCCAGGGACGCCTATGGAAATCCTCCAATTCAACCAGCAATCCAGAGAATCCGTGAGGAAGACAGAAGGGAGCGGATGTTGCCTAGCTGGAACATTTCCTGGCGGAGGGATGTGAGAAACCCCATGCTGCAAAGGCTCCTGTCAGGTGGTGATGCTTTCAGTATTGCTGGCGCTGTTCATGGCAGTCTGGGCACCAGGCCATCACGGACTTGGGTTCGGATTCGTCGTCGTTGTGTCCACCGAAGGTGGTCACCTAGACAGTTAGTGTTGTTGGAAGAGATTTCTGATGACAATGACAGCGCTGCCGGCACTGCTCGGGACATGCAGAATGCCGAGGACACTGCGGTGACCAGTGAGGGCGTGCAGGATGCCGAGGACACTGCGGTGACAGAAGATGCAGACCCTCAGCATGAGGTGAGCAAAGCGCGTGTGCTTGGCGCCAGGCATGAAATCGAGGCAGAGGCAGGAGCGGTGCCTGGAGTGTGCACTGCTGGGAGATGCCTGGTGTTGTCTCCTTTCCAGCCAGCTTAATGCATTAGGGCAGATAACCCCTGCGTGACCCCTGCCTTGGCTTCAAGAGAGGGGCGTGGAAAGGGGATCCCTTCCCTGGGACCCCGGCACCCACAGCATCACCAGCCAGTGGCGTACAGGGCTGTGGTTTTGTTTTCTCCACACAGGTCTCTGCCGAGGCTGGAGGAGGTACACACAACTCCGAATGCTTCAGAGACGCGCCAGAGGATGGCCCAGGTACGTCCCCGGGTAGAAAGCCATGCCAGGGAGGGGGTCTGCTGAGCTCAGATGGCCCTCCAGGTGCCATGGAGGCTGGCAGCAGTGTGTGACACCCTGCCATATCCGGGCCACTCCTCCCAGAGAAATTCTATGGTGCTGGGGGCAGGCAGGGCCCGACCTCCGCTCCGTGCCTACAGCTCTCTGTCCCCCACAGGTACCGCTGCCACACCACACGCAGCAGCTCACCGCCGGATGCCAGCTGTCAGCAGGAGGGTGATTCGAGCTCTGAGGGCGCTTCGAGCTCTGTTCGGAGCTTTCTCCTGCAGCTGCATGAAGTGACAGCGAGAGGAGGCACGAGATGGCGAGCACGTGACATGGGCATCAGAGGCAGCAGACTCCCAGTGCTTGCCCCAAGACCTCGGGAACCTGACACCTCCAGGACATGGCAGCAGGAGCTGAGAGCAGGGGGCCAGCCCTCCAAGACTCGTCACTCCCTTTCGTGCCTCTGCGTGACAGACCCAAGCAAGGCTTCCCTGTTTTCCTTGCCTGTGCTGCAGCCAGCCGCCCGAAACTCGGAGTGCAGCTGGCAGTACCAGGCCACCAGGCGCCCACCTGGGAACACCTGCAACATCATCAGCCCAGGTGCTGGCAACCAAGGCTGCTGAGATCCCCGCGGCTCAGGAGGGCACCACATACACTGGCGCAGCCTCTACATCAAAGAAGGGCTCTGAAGGGCAGGCACGTCCTGAGAAAGAGCAGAACAAGGACTCTGCACGCATCTGTGTCTGTAGATGCAGAAAATTCCATTTCTTCCAAGGCTGCACTTTTCTCCTCTGTTACGTATTCTGGAAAAGCAAACTTGTGGATGTGTCTCGACTAAAATTATGAAGAACCTTTTCCTAAGACATTCCAGCTAACAGAACTGAACATCTGACTGAGTACAAGGTAATAGGACACATATACTCCACTACGGCATTTATCTAATCCTTTAATACGTTCTTTGAAACAAAATGTTCTAATGGACATATTTAAACCAAAACTCTGTGTAAGAACTAAATTTGTTTGTCCCATATAACATCAATAAAAATTCCATCAAACCAGCTGAGTTCTCGGCTGTTTCTGATAACTTCCAGTTAATCCAAGTGTGTGGGAAGTGTTGAATCGTGGCCTGAACCACTATTTGATCACCTGAGGCAAGCACTGAGTCAGCCACAGGAGTACGGGTGAAGGCGATTCATGTGTCTGACTGGAAGGGGTGGATGGAGTCTGGCTGCCCCTCTCCCTGACCCCATTTAAGGGCTGACCGCCACTGGGGAAAGATTTCTGGTTGGAGCTTCTTACCGTGTGGAGTTCCTGATGAGCCCCCACCTCTGCTGACATGTGAGCCCTTCCTAATTTGCTGGGTGTCTTTATACCATCTGGATAATCCATCCACAAATAGACTGTCCAGGTACTATTCATTTGGGGTATTCACCCTACAGTTGGCCGGCCAGGCAGGCTTGAAGAAAAAAAGAATCATCAACCGAAATGTCTTTCATTTGGATTATCCTGAATTCAGGCAGGGGGGAAAACATTACCCCCTTAGAACAAACACCCCCAGGTCAGATCCTGCGACTTACGGGGTCACCCTATCACGACTTAGCCTCTGTTGCTGAAAAGTGTCGACCCCTGCAGGTTACGGGGACTATTTCTCCTTCTCTAGCCCACTTTGCAGATTATTTCCAGGGCCTAGATAAGGGTGTACTTATTACAAAGGAGCGCCGGCTTGCTGCGTCCGCTGTGGCTTGGCCCCTGGTAATGGCACGACACCAAGTGGAAATGACTAATAACAACACAGAATGTGCGAACCAGCTATTGAGAGACCGTGTCGAGAAATGAGAACGGCAGTTGTGCACATTAACAACCAAAAAACCAAGACTAAGTGCCCCATCAAAACAATTAGGTAGCATTTCAGTCGGGGACACTCAGGTCCCTGAGTAACGGCCCTGGGTGCCTCAGAGGGCAAGGTCTCTAAATCGGATCTGAAGCTCCATCTACGATGGATCCCTTTGAGATCCGCCCAATTATAACACAGAAGACAAAGTACAAGACAGACCAGCAGGGGTGCCCCCTGACCAGTGGCCCCCTTCCGAAGTGTACCTGCATGTAACAGATAGCACATATACTGCAAATGAGATGATGGACCCAGTACATTGGTTCCATCCAAAGCCTAGGGAAAGCATACTGTCATGGCTACTAAGATTATGGGGTGCTGGAGCTGAAAGTCTGTTAGTTAATTGGATGGTGTCATGGTTTTATGACGTTTGGTTTTGGTATTCCACATCATCATATCATGTAGTGCACTGAGAATTAAAGAGTTAGATCCTCGATAGTTCCGGGTTCATCTGTCTCAGAAGAGAAGAACTGTGTACCCCAGAGGACTTTGAGCTGTTTTGTATGTTTACATTTTTCCGCTCAGAGGGAAAGATATAAATTGTTTGCGTGTCACGAGACACACTCTTCCCTTTGGGGATTGACCCAGCAGCGGGTGCCCGCTGCCGTCTCGCCTTCTGTTATTAGCGTGAGGCCTTCGGTTTAATGGACACCGTCTCTCGCTCATTTTATTTATCAGCTTTAATTCCAATTCTATTGTACTGTATTGTTATCCGCATTCTGATGTCTTATTTAGTAAATCAGCTTTCCTCCTCAGATTCTTGCTGCTGTTTTGTTTCTAGGCGCATCCCCCTTTTCCCTTCTTCGTTTCCCCCTTCCCCTTTCCTGGGCTGTGAGCCTGTGAGTCCCCCACACCAATTGTCACAGAACCAGGCCGAACCAGCTTGTAAACCGTTGACAGAGGGGGCAAGGAGCAAATGGCTGTGTGGTGCTGAGCTGCCTGACAACACTTTTTGTTTCATTTAAATAGACTTTTGTTTTAGAGGAAGATTTATTTTTGCACGGCCAACATAATCTCCTTCTGTCATCTAGTGAGCTGCCTGATGGATGAGGGAAAGGCAGTTGATGTAGTCTACCTAGACTTTAGCAGAGCCTTTGACGCCTTTGTCTCCTGCAGAAGCTGGCAGCCCATGTTTTGGACAGACACTCTTATTTGCTGGGTAAGAAAGAGGCCGGAGGGCCGGGCCCAGTGAGTGGTGGTGAACAGAGTTAAATCCAGCTGGCGAGCGGTCACAAGCGGTGTTCCCCAGGGGTCGGTACTGGGGCCGGTGCTCTTCAGTACCTTTACTGAAGAACTGGACGAGGGCACTGCGTGCACTGTGAGATAGGTAGCAGATGACACCAAGCTGGCTGGAAGTGTTGATCTGCCTGGGGGTAGCGAGGCACTACAGGGTGACCTGGATAGGCTGTATTGCTGGGCTGAAGCCAGTGGGATGAGGTCCACCAAGACCAAGCGCCGGGCCTGCACTTTGGCCACAACAATGGCAGGCAACGCTACAGGCCTGGGGCAGAATGTCTGGAAGACTGTGTAGAAGAAATGGACGTGGGCGTATCGGTCAATGGTCGGCTGAAGATGAGCCAGCAGTGTGGCCAGGCGGCCAAGAAAGCCAATAACCTCCTGGCTTGTATCAGAAATAGCGTTGCCAGCAGGAGAGGGGAAGTCATTGTCTCCTGGGCTGAGCTCCGGTGAGGCTGCACGTCGAGTAGTGCATTCAGTTTTAGGCCCCTCACTGCAAGGAAGGCATCGAGGCCCTGGAGCGTGTGCAGAGAAGGGCAGCAAAGGTAGGGAAGGGTCCGGAGCACAGGCCTTACTTGTGAGGAGCAGCTGAGGGAGCTGGGGTTGTGGAGTGTGGAGAAGAGGAGGTTCAGGGGAGAGCTCAGTGCTGTGTAGGACTGCCCGAAGGGAGGCGGTAGTGAAGTGGGGGTGGGTGTCTTGTCTCGTGTAACTAGCGGTAGGACAAGAGGGAATGGCGTGGAGTTGCGCCAGGGGACACTGAGCCCGCCAGTGACAGCGATGGCGCCGCTGGGGAAAGGTGCGGTGGCGGGCCACGGAGATGGCCGAGGGAAGCGGGAAGAGCGGAGCGGTGCCCCGCGAGCCACACCTTGCTGCGAGCCGGTGACTGCGTGGGGGGCTGCCAGGAGAGGGCCGCGGAGGGAGGCTCCACGGGAACCGCCCGGGCTTTGTGACGCGGGCCGGCATCGTGCCCACAGGCCGTTGTGACGCGGGGCTGGGCCTGTGAGGCGGGGCCGCCTTGAGGGGCCAGAGTCGCCGCGCCGCTCACTCTCAGGAGAGCGGCTCCGCGAGGAGGAGGCAGTTCCCCTGCGTGCCCGCGTCTGCGTCTGCGTGAGAGGACGCAGAGATGAGCGAGGAGCAAGAGAAGGAGGAGCACTCCCAGCCCGACACAGGGCTGCCACGCGTGCAGGAACGCCGCCAGGTGCGGGCCGGGGAGGGAGGGAGGGAGAGGGAGGGCACGGCAGCGAGCGGGGTGAGGCGGTGCGCCCTGAGCGCCTCTGTCCAGGGCACAGCTCCTGCCGGGGCATGCCCTGGGCCGCAGCTGACACACGCTCACATTATCCACGTCCGTCCATATCCAGCCACGCTGCCCAGGCACGCGCAGAGGGCTGCCACGGTGGGCGGCCCGGCCCTCTGCCGCTTGGGCTGTGGGGAGCGGGGCGGCAGCCACCCGCGGGCTGAGCGCTGCCCTCGGTGCTCCGTGGAGCGGGACCGCGCTCACTTCTCCTCGGCTTCTCTTGCAGGAGGACGGCTCGAAGATCAGGCTGTCGCTGACCTTCAGCACTGACGGCGAGCAGAGGAGGCAGCCTCCGCCGCCCTTGCTGCGTCGCTCGAGGCGGCCAACGATGCCGGCAGCCGCACCCCAGCACGCGGCAGGCTCTCGCAACGAACCCAGGCTGCTCCCTCTGCGAGCAGCAGCCTCCAGCCCGTCTGCAAGAGGAAGAGCGCTGGCCACGGGGCTTAGAGGCAGCAGGCTCCCGGAGCTCGCCCCAAGTCCTCCGTGCCCCTTGCGGGTCCGGGACGGGGCAGCAAGAGCTGAGCAGCAGGGTTCAGCTGCGCAAGGCATCTCAGCCGTTTTAGTGCCTCTGCGCAGCAGACCCAAGGAAAGCCGCAAGCTGTTCCCAGGCCGTGCTGCAGCTGGCAGCCCGAAAGTTGGTGTGCAGCCGGCAGTACCGAAGTGCCATGTGCCTGCCAGGGGCGTTAGGCACGGAACGCGCCCAGAGCTCGTCCTGAGACCTCAGCCATCACTGCCGACGTTGACCTGTGCAAACACGTTGTCCCAGGCAAAGAGTGTGAGCCTGCCCAGGCGTCTCGCGTCCCAAGGCCCAAGTGCTGCCGACACCGCTCAGGGAACACTGGGCGTACACTCGGTGACATCAAGGGCTGAAGACCAGGTTCCTGCCCGTGCTGACTCCCAAACCAGGGATGTTGGAGTGCAGGTTGAGTTGCAGCAGTGGGAAGAGACGGTGGAGAGGGAAACCGCAGGATGCTCCTCCGGCAAACTGTGGAGCGCATCTCTTGGCCCATCTGATGAGGCAGACAGTGCGTGCTCAGCTTCTCTTGCGGATGCTGGTCCCAGGCCGGCAGAACACCCTGAGCCTCTGCCCGCATCAGTGCTTGAAGGTGCGGAGAGCTCAGATTCTTCCAAGGCATTGCCCTCGGTGGTGGTGGCCAGTGAAGCACCCGTCCTCCCATCTGCGTGCAAGGAAGGAGAAAGAGAAGAGCCAGCTAACACCATGCCTGAGTCCTCCACACGTGCTGTGGGAGAAACACCAAGACTGCAAGATCCCGGAGAGATGAGCTGGGAGGCCTTTTTCTACTCTGAAATTCGGGCAACGATCCAGAGAATCTGTGAGGAGGCAAGGAAGGAGCTGATGTTGTTCAGTGGGAAGACATCTGGGCCATGTAGCGTGAGCACGCCCAGGCTTCTCACGCTCCAGGCAGCAGATGACAGTGCCAGCGCTGCTGACACTTCTCAGGGCATGCTGGGCAATTGTGCCACAACACTGAGGGCTGAGGGCCCACTTCCTGTCTCTGATGATTCCCAAACCACGGATGTTCAGGCTGTGCAGCAAACTTCGGAAGAGATCCCTGAGGGAGAAACTGCAGGATCGTCCGCTGGTGACCTGCAGAGCCCATCTGAGGAGGCAGAAGCAGACACTTCATGTTCAGCTTCTTTTGCGGATGCTGGTTCCAGGCCGGCAGAACACCCTGAGCCTCTGCCCGCATCAGTGCTTGAAGGTGCAGAGAGCTCAGATTCTTCCAAGGCATTGCCCTCGGTGGTGGTGGCCAGTGAAGCACCCGTCCTTCCATCTGCGTGCAAGGAAGGAGAAAGAGAAGAGCCAGCTAACACCATGCCTGAGTCCTCCACACGTGCTGTGGGAGAAACACCAAGACTGCAAGATCCCGGAGAGATGAGCTGGGAGGCCTTTTCCTACTCTGGAATTCGGGCAACGATCCAGAGAATCTGTGAGGAGGCAAGGAAGGAGCTGATGTTGTTCAGTGGGAAGACATCTGAGCCATGTAGCGTGAGCACGCCCAGGCTTCTCACGCTCCAGGCAGCAGATGACAGTGCCAGCGCTGCTGACACTTCTCAGGGCATGCTGGGCAATTGTGCCACAACACCGAGGGCTGAGGGCCCACTTCCTGTCTCTGATGATTCCCAAACCACGGATGTTCAGGCTGTGCAGCAAACTTCGGAAGAGATCCCTGAGGGAGAAACTGCAGGATCGTCCGCTGGTGACCTGCAGAGCCCATCTGAGGAGGCAGAAGCAGACACTGCGTGTTCAGCTTCTCTTCCCTATGCTGGTCCCATGCCTGCAGGACACCCTGAGCCTCTGCCCGCTTCAGTTCCTGACAACACAGAAAGCTCAGGTTCTTCCAAGCCTGCATGCTCTCCAGAGGAGGCCAGTTCAGCATCACTCTCCTCAGTGTCTGAGGGAGGAGAAAGAGAAGAAAGAGCTATGTCCATGCCAGAATCGTCTGGGCAAGCTCTGGGAGAAGCACAGAGACTGCAGGATCCCAGAGAGATGGCCAGGGACGCCTATGGAAATCCTCCAATTCAACCAGCAATCCAGAGAATCCGTGAGGAAGACAGAAGGGAGCGGATGTTGCCTAGCTGGAACATTTCCTGGCGGAGGGATGTGATAAACCCCATGCTGCAAAGGCTCCTGTCAGGTGGTGATGCTTTCAGTATTGCTGGCGCTGTTCATGGCAGTCTGGGCACCAGGCCATCACGGACTTGGGTTCGGATTCGTCGTCGTTGTGTCCACCGAAGGTGGTCACCTAGACAGTTAGTGTTGTTGGAAGAGATTTCTGATGACAATGACAGCGCTGCCGGCACTGCTCGGGACATGCAGAATGCCGAGGACACTGCGGTGACCAGTGAGGGCGTGCAGGATGCCGAGGACACTGCGGTGACAGAAGATGCAGACCCTCAGCATGAGGTGAGCAAAGCGCGTGTGCTTGGCGCCAGGCATGAAATCGAGGCAGAGGCAGGAGCGGTGCCTGGAGTGTGCACTGCTGGGAGATGCCTGGTGTTGTCTCCTTTCCAGCCAGCTTAATGCATTAGGGCAGATAACCCCTGCGTGACCCCTGCCTTGGCTTCAAGAGAGGGGCGTGGAAAGGGGATCCCTTCCCTGGGACCCCGGCACCCACAGCATCACCAGCCAGTGGCGTACAGGGCTGTGGTTTTGTTTTCTCCACACAGGTCTCTGCCGAGGCTGGAGGAGGTACACACAACTCCGAATGCTTCAGAGACGCGCCAGAGGATGGCCCAGGTACGTCCCCGGGTAGAAAGCCATGCCAGGGAGGGGGTCTGCTGAGCTCAGATGGCCCTCCAGGTGCCATGGAGGCTGGCAGCAGTGTGTGACACCCTGCCATATCCGGGCCACTCCTCCCAGAGAAATTCTATGGTGCTGGGGGCAGGCAGGGCCCGACCTCCGCTCCGTGCCTACAGCTCTCTGTCCCCCACAGGTACCGCTGCCGCACCACACGCAGCAGCTCACCGCCGGATGCCAGCTGTCAGCAGGAGGGTGATTCGAGCTCTGAGGGCGCTTCGAGCTCTGTTCGGAGCTTTCTCCTGCAGCTGCATGAAGTGACAGCGAGAGGAGGCACGAGATGGCGAGCACGTGACATGGGCATCAGAGGCAGCAGACTCCCAGTGCTTGCCCCAAGACCTCGGGAACCTGACACCTCCAGGACATGGCAGCAGGAGCTGAGAGCAGGGGGCCAGCCCTCCAAGACTCGTCACTCCCTTTCGTGCCTCTGCGTGACAGACCCAAGCAAGGCTTCCCTGTTTTCCTTGCCTGTGCTGCAGCCAGCCGCCCGAAACTCGGAGTGCAGCTGGCAGTACCAGGCCACCAGGCGCCCACCTGGGAACACCTGCAACATCATCAGCCCAGGTGCTGGCAACCAAGGCTGCTGAGATCCCCGCGGCTCAGGAGGGCACCACATACACTGGCGCAGCCTCTACATCAAAGAAGGGCTCTGAAGGGCAGGCACGTCCTGAGAAAGAGCAGAACAAGGACTCTGCACGCATCTGTGTCTGTAGATGCAGAAAATTCCATTTCTTCCAAGGCTGCACTTTTCTCCTCTGTTACGTATTCTGGAAAAGCAAACTTGTGGATGTGTCTCGACTAAAATTATGAAGAACCTTTTCCTAAGACATTCCAGCTAACAGAACTGAACATCTGACTGAGTACAAGGTAATAGGACACATATACTCCACTACGGCATTTATCTAATCCTTTAATACGTTCTTTGAAACAAAATGTTCTAATGGACATATTTAAACCAAAACTCTGTGTAAGAACTAAATTTGTTTGTCCCATATAACATCAATAAAAATTCCATCAAACCAGCTGAGTTCTCGGCTGTTTCTGATAACTTCCAGTTAATCCAAGTGTGTGGGAAGTGTTGAATCGTGGCCTGAACCACTATTTGATCACCTGAGGCAAGCACTGAGTCAGCCACAGGAGTACGGGTGAAGGCGATTCATGTGTCTGACTGGAAGGGGTGGATGGAGTCTGGCTGCCCCTCTCCCTGACCCCATTTAAGGGCTGACCGCCACTGGGGAAAGATTTCTGGTTGGAGCTTCTTACCGTGTGGAGTTCCTGATGAGCCCCCACCTCTGCTGACATGTGAGCCCTTCCTAATTTGCTGGGTGTCTTTATACCATCTGGATAATCCATCCACAAATAGACTGTCCAGGTACTATTCATTTGGGGTATTCACCCTACAGTTGGCCGGCCAGGCAGGCTTGAAGAAAAAAAGAATCATCAACCGAAATGTCTTTCATTTGGATTATCCTGAATTCAGGCAGGGGGGAAAACATTACCCCCTTAGAACAAACACCCCCAGGTCAGATCCTGCGACTTACGGGGTCACCCTATCACGACTTAGCCTCTGTTGCTGAAAAGTGTCGACCCCTGCAGGTTACGGGGACTATTTCTCCTTCTCTAGCCCACTTTGCAGATTATTTCCAGGGCCTAGATAAGGGTGTACTTATTACAAAGGAGCGCCGGCTTGCTGCGTCCGCTGTGGCTTGGCCCCTGGTAATGGCACGACACCAAGTGGAAATGACTAATAACAACACAGAATGTGCGAACCAGCTATTGAGAGACCGTGTCGAGAAATGAGAACAGCAGTTGTGCACATTAACAACCAAAAAACCAAGACTAAGTGCCCCATCAAAACAATTAGGTAGCATTTCAGTCGGGGACACTCAGGTCCCTGAGTAACGGCCCTGGGTGCCTCAGAGGGCAAGGTCTCTAAATCGGATCTGAAGCTCCATCTACGATGGATCCCTTTGAGATCCGCCCAATTATAACACAGAAGACAAAGTACAAGACAGACCAGCAGGGGTGCCCCCTGACCAGTGGCCCCCTTCCGAAGTGTACCTGCATGTAACAGATAGCACATATACTGCAAATGAGATGATGGACCCAGTACATTGGTTCCATCCAAAGCCTAGGGAAAGCATACTGTCATGGCTACTAAGATTATGGGGTGCTGGAGCTGAAAGTCTGTTAGTTAATTGGATGGTGTCATGGTTTTATGACGTTTGGTTTTGGTATTCCACATCATCATATCATGTAGTGCACTGAGAATTAAAGAGTTAGATCCTCGATAGTTCCGGGTTCATCTGTCTCAGAAGAGAAGAACTGTGTACCCCAGAGGACTTTGAGCTGTTTTGTATGTTTACATTTTTCCGCTCAGAGGGAAAGATATAAATTGTTTGCGTGTCACGAGACACACTCTTCCCTTTGGGGATTGACCCAGCAGCGGGTGCCCGCTGCCGTCTCGCCTTCTGTTATTAGCGTGAGGCCTTCGGTTTAATGGACACCGTCTCTCGCTCATTTTATTTATCAGCTTTAATTCCAATTCTATTGTACTGTATTGTTATCCGCATTCTGATGTCTTATTTAGTAAATCAGCTTTCCTCCTCAGATTCTTGCTGCTGTTTTGTTTCTAGGCGCATCCCCCTTTTCCCTTCTTCGTTTCCCCCTTCCCCTTTCCTGGGCTGTGAGCCTGTGAGTCCCCCACACCAATTGTCACAGAACCAGGCCGAACCAGCTTGTAAACCGTTGACAGAGGGGGCAAGGAGCAAATGGCTGTGTGGTGCTGAGCTGCCTGACAACACTTTTTGTTTCATTTAAATAGACTTTTGTTTTAGAGGAAGATTTATTTTTGCACGGCCAACATAATCTCCTTCTGTCATCTAGTGAGCTGCCTGATGGATGAGGGAAAGGCAGTTGATGTAGTCTACCTAGACTTTAGCAGAGCCTTTGACGCCTTTGTCTCCTGCAGAAGCTGGCAGCCCATGTTTTGGACAGACACTCTTATTTGCTGGGTAAGAAAGAGGCCGGAGGGCCGGGCCCAGTGAGTGGTGGTGAACAGAGTTAAATCCAGCTGGCGAGCGGTCACAAGCGGTGTTCCCCAGGGGTCGGTACTGGGGCCGGTGCTCTTCAGTACCTTTACTGAAGAACTGGACGAGGGCACTGCGTGCACTGTGAGATAGGTAGCAGATGACACCAAGCTGGCTGGAAGTGTTGATCTGCCTGGGGGTAGCGAGGCACTACAGGGTGACCTGGATAGGCTGTATTGCTGGGCTGAAGCCAGTGGGATGAGGTCCACCAAGACCAAGCGCCGGGCCTGCACTTTGGCCACAACAATGGCAGGCAACGCTACAGGCCTGGGGCAGAATGTCTGGAAGACTGTGTAGAAGAAATGGACGTGGGCGTATCGATCAATGGTCGGCTGAAGATGAGCCAGCAGTGTGGCCAGGCGGCCAAGAAAGCCAATAACCTCCTGGCTTGTATCAGAAATAGCGTTGCCAGCAGGAGAGGGGAAGTCATTGTCTCCTGGGCTGAGCTCCGGTGAGGCTGCACGTCGAGTAGTGCATTCAGTTTTAGGCCCCTCACTGCAAGGAAGGCATCGAGGCCCTGGAGCGTGTGCAGAGAAGGGCAGCAAAGGTAGGGAAGGGTCCGGAGCACAGGCCTTACTTGTGAGGAGCAGCTGAGGGAGCTGGGGTTGTGGAGTGTGGAGAAGAGGAGGTTCAGGGGAGAGCTCAGTGCTGTGTAGGACTGCCCGAAGGGAGGCGGTAGTGAAGTGGGGGTGGGTGTCTTGTCTCGTGTAACTAGCGGTAGGACAAGAGGGAATGGCGTGGAGTTGCGCCAGGGGACACTGAGCCCGCCAGTGACAGCGATGGCGCCGCTGGGGAAAGGTGCGGTGGCGGGCCACGGAGATGGCCGAGGGAAGCGGGAAGAGCGGAGCGGTGCCCCGCGAGCCACACCTTGCTGCGAGCCGGTGACTGCGTGGGGGGCTGCCAGGAGAGGGCCGCGGAGGGAGGCTCCACGGGAACCGCCCGGGCTTTGTGACGCGGGCCGGCATCGTGCCCACAGGCCGTTGTGACGCGGGGCTGGGCCTGTGAGGCGGGGCCGCCTTGAGGGGCCAGAGTCGCCGCGCCGCTCACTCTCAGGAGAGCGGCTCCGCGAGGAGGAGGCAGTTCCCCTGCGTGCCCGCGTCTGCGTCTGCGTGAGAGGACGCAGAGATGAGCGAGGAGCAAGAGAAGGAGGAGCACTCCCAGCCCGACACAGGGCTGCCACGCGTGCAGGAACGCCGCCAGGTGCGGGCCGGGGAGGGAGGGAGGGAGAGGGAGGGCACGGCAGCGAGCGGGGTGAGGCGGTGCGCCCTGAGCGCCTCTGTCCAGGGCACAGCTCCTGCCGGGGCATGCCCTGGGCCGCAGCTGACACACGCTCACATTATCCACGTCCGTCCATATCCAGCCACGCTGCCCAGGCACGCGCAGAGGGCTGCCACGGTGGGCGGCCCGGCCCTCTGCCGCTTGGGCTGTGGGGAGCGGGGCGGCAGCCACCCGCGGGCTGAGCGCTGCCCTCGGTGCTCCGTGGAGCGGGACCGCGCTCACTTCTCCTCGGCTTCTCTTGCAGGAGGACGGCTCGAAGATCAGGCTGTCGCTGACCTTCAGCACTGACGGCGAGCAGAGGAGGCAGCCTCCGCCGCCCTTGCTGCGTCGCTCGAGGCGGCCAACGATGCCGGCAGCCGCACCCCAGCACGCGGCAGGCTCTCGCAACGAACCCAGGCTGCTCCCTCTGCGAGCAGCAGCCTCCAGCCCGTCTGCAAGAGGAAGAGCGCTGGCCACGGGGCTTAGAGGCAGCAGGCTCCCGGAGCTCGCCCCAAGTCCTCCGTGCCCCTTGCGGGTCCGGGACGGGGCAGCAAGAGCTGAGCAGCAGGGTTCAGCTGCGCAAGGCATCTCAGCCGTTTTAGTGCCTCTGCGCAGCAGACCCAAGGAAAGCCGCAAGCTGTTCCCAGGCCGTGCTGCAGCTGGCAGCCCGAAAGTTGGTGTGCAGCCGGCAGTACCGAAGTGCCATGTGCCTGCCAGGGGCATTAGGCACGGAACGCGCCCAGAGCTCGTCCTGAGACCTCAGCCATCACTGCCGACGTTGACCTGTGCAAACACGTTGTCCCAGGCAAAGAGTGTGAGCCTGCCCAGGCGTCTCGCGTCCCAAGGCCCAAGTGCTGCCGACACCGCTCAGGGAACACTGGGCGTACACTCGGTGACATCAAGGGCTGAAGACCAGGTTCCTGCCCGTGCTGACTCCCAAACCAGGGATGTTGGAGTGCAGGTTGAGTTGCAGCAGTGGGAAGAGACGGTGGAGAGGGAAACCGCAGGATGCTCCTCCGGCAAACTGTGGAGCGCATCTCTTGGCCCATCTGATGAGGCAGACAGTGCGTGCTCAGCTTCTCTTGCGGATGCTGGTCCCAGGCCGGCAGAACACCCTGAGCCTCTGCCCGCATCAGTGCTTGAAGGTGCGGAGAGCTCAGATTCTTCCAAGGCATTGCCCTCGGTGGTGGTGGCCAGTGAAGCACCCGTCCTCCCATCTGCGTGCAAGGAAGGAGAAAGAGAAGAGCCAGCTAACACCATGCCTGAGTCCTCCACACGTGCTGTGGGAGAAACACCAAGACTGCAAGATCCCGGAGAGATGAGCTGGGAGGCCTTTTTCTACTCTGAAATTCGGGCAACGATCCAGAGAATCTGTGAGGAGGCAAGGAAGGAGCTGATGTTGTTCAGTGGGAAGACATCTGGGCCATGTAGCGTGAGCACGCCCAGGCTTCTCACGCTCCAGGCAGCAGATGACAGTGCCAGCGCTGCTGACACTTCTCAGGGCATGCTGGGCAATTGTGCCACAACACTGAGGGCTGAGGGCCCACTTCCTGTCTCTGATGATTCCCAAACCACGGATGTTCAGGCTGTGCAGCAAACTTCGGAAGAGATCCCTGAGGGAGAAACTGCAGGATCGTCCGCTGGTGACCTGCAGAGCCCATCTGAGGAGGCAGAAGCAGACACTTCATGTTCAGCTTCTCTTGCGGATGCTGGTCCCAGGCCGGCAGAACACCCTGAGCCTCTGCCCGCATCAGTGCTTGAAGGTGCGGAGAGCTCAGATTCTTCCAAGGCATTGCCCTCGGTGGTGGTGGCCAGTGAAGCACCCGTCCTTCCATCTGCGTGCAAGGAAGGAGAAAGAGAAGAGCCAGCTAACACCATGCCTGAGTCCTCCACACGTGCTGTGGGAGAAACACCAAGACTGCAAGATCCCGGAGAGATGAGCTGGGAGGCCTTTTTCTACTCTGAAATTCGGGCAACGATCCAGAGAATCTGTGAGGAGGCAAGGAAGGAGCTGATGTTGTTCAGTGGGAAGACATCTGGGCCATGTAGCGTGAGCACGCCCAGGCTTCTCACGCTCCAGGCAGCAGATGACAGTGCCAGCGCTGCTGACACTTCTCAGGGCATGCTGGGCAATTGTGCCACAACACTGAGGGCTGAGGGCCCACTTCCTGTCTCTGATGATTCCCAAACCACGGATGTTCAGGCTGTGCAGCAAACTTCGGAAGAGATCCCTGAGGGAGAAACTGCAGGATCGTCCGCTGGTGACCTGCAGAGCCCATCTGAGGAGGCAGAAGCAGACACTTCATGTTCAGCTTCTTTTGTGGATGCTGGTTCCAGGCCGGCAGAACACCCTGAGCCTCTGCCCGCATCAGTGCTTGAAGGTGCAGAGAGCTCAGATTCTTCCAAGGCATTGCCCTCGGTGGTGGTGGCCAGTGAAGCACCCGTCCTTCCATCTGCGTGCAAGGAAGGAGAAAGAGAAGAGCCAGCTAACACCATGCCTGAGTCCTCCACACGTGCTGTGGGAGAAACACCAAGACTGCAAGATCCCGGAGAGATGAGCTGGGAGGCCTTTTCCTACTCTGAAATTCGGGCAATGATCCAGAGAATCTGTGAAGAGGCAAGGAAGGAGCTGATGTTGTCCATCAGGAACACGTCTGGGCTGAGCAGCGTGAGCACGCCCAGGCTTTTCATGCTCCAGGCAGCAGATGACAGTGCCAGCGCTGCTGACACTTCTCAGGGCATGCTGGGCAATTGTGCCACAACACCGAGGGCTGAGGGCCCACTTCCTGTCTCTGATGATTCCCAAACCACGGATGTTCAGGCTGTGCAGCAAACTTCGGAAGAGATCCCTGAGGGAGAAACTGCAGAATCTGGCGTTCTGCAGAGCCAATCTGAGGAGGCAGAAGCAGACACTGCGTGTTCAGCTTCTCTTCCCTATGCTGGTCCCATGCCTGCAGGACACCCTGAGCCTCTGCCCGCTTCAGTTCCTGACAACACAGAAAGCTCAGGTTCTTCCAAGCCTGCATGCTCTCCAGAGGAGGCCAGTTCAGCATCACTCTCCTCAGTGTCTGAGGGAGGAGAAAGAGAAGAAAGAGCTATGGCCATGCCAGAATCGTCTGGGCAAGCTCTGGGAGAAGCACAGAGACTGCAGGATCCCAGAGAGATGGCCAGGGACGCCTATGGAAATCCTCCAATTCAACCAGCAATCCAGAGAATCCGTGAGGAAGACAGAAGGGAGCGGATGTTGCCTAGCTGGAACATTTCCTGGCGGAGGGATGTGATAAACCCCATGCTGCAAAGGCTCCTGTCAGGTGGTGATGCTTTCAGTATTGCTGGCGCTGTTCATGGCAGTCTGGGCACCAGGCCATCACGGACTTGGGTTCGGATTCGTCGTCGTTGTGTCCACCGAAGGTGGTCACCTAGACAGTTAGTGTTGTTGGAAGAGATTTCTGATGACAATGACAGCGCTGCCGGCACTGCTCGGGACATGCAGAATGCCGAGGACACTGCGGTGACCAGTGAGGGCGTGCAGGATGCCGAGGACACTGCGGTGACAGAAGATGCAGACCCTCAGCATGAGGTGAGCAAAGCGCGTGTGCTTGGCGCCAGGCATGAAATCGAGGCAGAGGCAGGAGCGGTGCCTGGAGTGTGCACTGCTGGGAGATGCCTGGTGTTGTCTCCTTTCCAGCCAGCTTAATGCATTAGGGCAGATAACCCCTGCGTGACCCCTGCCTTGGCTTCAAGAGAGGGGCGTGGAAAGGGGATCCCTTCCCTGGGACCCCGGCACCCACAGCATCACCAGCCAGTGGCGTACAGGGCTGTGGTTTTGTTTTCTCCACACAGGTCTCTGCCGAGGCTGGAGGAGGTACGCACAACTCCGAATGCTTCAGAGACGCGCCAGAGGATGGCCCAGGTACGTCCCCGGGTAGAAAGCCATGCCAGGGAGGGGGTCTGCTGAGCTCAGATGGCCCTCCAGGTGCCATGGAGGCTGGCAGCAGTGTGTGACACCCTGCCATATCCGGGCCACTCCTCCCAGAGAAATTCTATGGTGCTGGGGGCAGGCAGGGCCCGACCTCCGCTCCGTGCCTACAGCTCTCTGTCCTCCACAGGTACCGCTGCCGCACCACACGCAGCAGCTCACCGCCGGATGCCAGCTGTCAGCAGGAGGGTGATTCGAGCTCTGAGGGCGCTTCGAGCTCTGTTCGGAGCTTTCTCCTGCAGCTGCATGAAGTGACAGCGAGAGGAGGCACGAGATGGCGAGCACGTGACATGGGCATCAGAGGCAGCAGACTCCCAGTGCTTGCCCCAAGACCTCGGGAACCTGACACCTCCAGGACATGGCAGCAGGAGCTGAGAGCAGGGGGCCAGCCCTCCAAGACTCGTCACTCCCTTTCGTGCCTCTGCGTGACAGACCCAAGCAAGGCTTCCCTGTTTTCCTTGCCTGTGCTGCAGCCAGCCGCCCGAAACTCGGAGTGCAGCTGGCAGTACCAGGCCACCAGGCGCCCACCTGGGAACACCTGCAACATCATCAGCCCAGGTGCTGGCAACCAAGGCTGCTGAGATCCCCGCGGCTCAGGAGGGCACCACATACACTGGTGCAGCCTCTACATCAAAGAAGGGCTCTGAAGGGCAGGCACGTCCTGAGAAAGAGCAGAACAAGGACTCTGCACGCATCTGTGTCTGTAGATGCAGAAAATTCCATTTCTTCCAAGGCTGCACTTTTCTCCTCTGTTACGTATTCTGGAAAAGCAAACTTGTGGATGTGTCTCGACTAAAATTATGAAGAACCTTTTCCTAAGACATTCCAGCTAACAGAACTGAACATCTGACTGAGTACAAGGTAATAGGACACATACACTCCACTACGGCATTTATCTAATCCTTTAATACGTTCTTTGAAACAAAATGTTCTAATGGACATATTTAAACCAAAACTCTGTGTAAGAACTAAATTTGTTTGTCCCATATAACATCAATAAAAATTCCATCAAACCAGCTGAGTTCTCGGCTGTTTCTGATAACTTCCAGTTAATCCAAGTGTGTGGGAAGTGTTGAATCGTGGCCTGAACCACTATTTGATCACCTGAGGCAAGCACTGAGTCAGCCACAGGAGTACGGGTGAAGGCGATTCATGTGTCTGACTGGAAGGGGTGGATGGAGTCTGGCTGCCCCTCTCCCTGACCCCATTTAAGGGCTGACCGCCACTGGGGAAAGATTTCTGGTTGGAGCTTCTTACCGTGTGGAGTTCCTGATGAGCCCCCACCTCTGCTGACATGTGAGCCCTTCCTAATTTGCTGGGTGTCTTTATACCATCTGGATAATCCATCCACAAATAGACTGTCCAGGTACTATTCATTTGGGGTATTCACCCTACAGTTGGCCGGCCAGGCAGGCTTGAAGAAAAAAAGAATCATCAACCGAAATGTCTTTCATTTGGATTATCCTGAATTCAGGCAGGGGGGAAAACATTAGCCCCTTAGAACAAACACCCCCAGGTCAGATCCTGCGACTTACGGGGTCACCCTATCACGACTTAGCCTCTGTTGCTGAAAAGTGTCGACCCCTGCAGGTTACGGGGACTATTTCTCCTTCTCTAGCCCACTTTGCAGATTATTTCCAGGGCCTAGATAAGGGTGTACTTATTACAAAGGAGCGCCGGCTTGCTGCGTCCGCTGTGGCTTGGCCCCTGGTAATGGCACGACACCAAGTGGAAATGACTAATAACAACACAGAATGTGCGAACCAGCTATTGAGAGACCGTGTCGAGAAATGAGAACGGCAGTTGTGCACATTAACAACCAAAAAACCAAGACTAAGTGCCCCATCAAAACAATTAGGTAGCATTTCAGTCGGGGACACTCAGGTCCCTGAGTAACGGCCCTGGGTGCCTCAGAGGGCAAGGTCTCTAAATCGGATCTGAAGCTCCATCTACGATGGATCCCTTTGAGATCCGCCCAATTATAACACAGAAGACAAAGTACAAGACAGACCAGCAGGGGTGCCCCCTGACCAGTGGCCCCCTTCCGAAGTGTACCTGCATGTAACAGATAGCACATATACTGCAAATGAGATGATGGACCCAGTACATTGGTTCCATCCAAAGCCTAGGGAAAGCATACTGTCATGGCTACTAAGATTATGGGGTGCTGGAGCTGAAAGTCTGTTAGTTAATTGGATGGTGTCATGGTTTTATGACGTTTGGTTTTGGTATTCCACATCATCATATCATGTAGTGCACTGAGAATTAAAGAGTTAGATCCTCGATAGTTCCGGGTTCATCTGTCTCAGAAGAGAAGAACTGTGTACCCCAGAGGACTTTGAGCTGTTTTGTATGTTTACATTTTTCCGCTCAGAGGGAAAGATATAAATTGTTTGCGTGTCACGAGACACACTCTTCCCTTTGGGGATTGACCCAGCAGCGGGTGCCCGCTGCCGTCTCGCCTTCTGTTATTAGCGTGAGGCCTTCGGTTTAATGGACACCGTCTCTCGCTCATTTTATTTATCAGCTTTAATTCCAATTCTATTGTACTGTATTGTTATCCGCATTCTGATGTCTTATTTAGTAAATCAGCTTTCCTCCTCAGATTCTTGCTGCTGTTTTGTTTCTAGGCGCATCCCCCTTTTCCCTTCTTCGTTTCCCCCTTCCCCTTTCCTGGGCTGTGAGCCTGTGAGTCCCCCACACCAATTGTCACAGAACCAGGCCGAACCAGCTTGTAAACCGTTGACAGAGGGGGCAAGGAGCAAATGGCTGTGTGGTGCTGAGCTGCCTGACAACACTTTTTGTTTCATTTAAATAGACTTTTGTTTTAGAGGAAGATTTATTTTTGCACGGCCAACATAATCTCCTTCTGTCATCTAGTGAGCTGCCTGATGGATGAGGGAAAGGCAGTTGATGTAGTCTACCTAGACTTTAGCAGAGCCTTTGACGCCTTTGTCTCCTGCAGAAGCTGGCAGCCCATGTTTTGGACAGACACTCTTATTTGCTGGGTAAGAAAGAGGCCGGAGGGCCGGGCCCAGTGAGTGGTGGTGAACAGAGTTAAATCCAGCTGGCGAGCGGTCACAAGCGGTGTTCCCCAGGGGTCGGTACTGGGGCCGGTGCTCTTCAGTACCTTTACTGAAGAACTGGACGAGGGCACTGCGTGCACTGTGAGATAGGTAGCAGATGACACCAAGCTGGCTGGAAGTGTTGATCTGCCTGGGGGTAGCGAGGCACTACAGGGTGACCTGGATAGGCTGTATTGCTGGGCTGAAGCCAGTGGGATGAGGTCCACCAAGACCAAGCGCCGGGCCTGCACTTTGGCCACAACAATGGCAGGCAACGCTACAGGCCTGGGGCAGAATGTCTGGAAGACTGTGTAGAAGAAATGGACGTGGGCGTATCGGTCAATGGTCGGCTGAAGATGAGCCAGCAGTGTGGCCAGGCGGCCAAGAAAGCCAATAGCATCCTGGCTTGTATCAGAAATAGCGTTGCCAGCAGGAGAGGGGAAGTCATTGTCTCCTGGGCTGAGCTCCGGTGAGGCTGCACGTCGAGTAGTGCATTCAGTTTTAGGCCCCTCACTGCAAGGAAGGCATCGAGGCCCTGGAGCGTGTGCAGAGAAGGGCAGCAAAGGTAGGGAAGGGTCCGGAGCACAGGCCTTACTTGTGAGGAGCAGCTGAGGGAGCTGGGGTTGTGGAGTGTGGAGAAGAGGAGGTTCAGGGGAGAGCTCAGTGCTGTGTAGGACTGCCCGAAGGGAGGCGGTAGTGAAGTGGGGGTGGGTGTCTTGTCTCGTGTAACTAGCGGCAGGACAAGAGGGAATGGCGTGGAGTTGCGCCAGGGGACACTGAGCCCGCCAGTGACAGCGATGGCGCCGCTGGGGAAAGGTGCGGTGGCGGGCCACGGAGATGGCCGAGGGAAGCGGGAAGAGCGGAGCGGTGCCCCGCGAGCCACACCTTGCTGCGAGCCGGTGACTGCGTGGGGGGCTGCCAGGAGAGGGCCGCGGAGGGAGGCTCCACGGGAACCGCCCGGGCTTTGTGACGCGGGCCGGCATCGTGCCCACAGGCCGTTGTGACGCGGGGCTGGGCCTGTGAGGCGGGGCCGCCTTGAGGGGCCAGAGTCGCCGCGCCGCTCACTCTCAGGAGAGCGGCTCCGCGAGGAGGAGGCAGTTCCCCTGCGTGCCCGCGTCTGCGTCTGCGTGAGAGGACGCAGAGATGAGCGAGGAGCAAGAGAAGGAGGAGCACTCCCAGCCCGACACAGGGCTGCCACGCGTGCAGGAACGCCGCCAGGTGCGGGCCGGGGAGGGAGGGAGGGAGAGGGAGGGCACGGCAGCGAGCGGGGTGAGGCGGTGCGCCCTGAGCGCCTCTGTCCAGGGCACAGCTCCTGCCGGGGCATGCCCTGGGCCGCAGCTGACACACGCTCACATTATCCACGTCCGTCCATATCCAGCCACGCTGCCCAGGCACGCGCAGAGGGCTGCCACGGTGGGCGGCCCGGCCCTCTGCCGCTTGGGCTGTGGGGAGCGGGGCGGCAGCCACCCGCGGGCTGAGCGCTGCCCTCGGTGCTCCGTGGAGCGGGACCGCGCTCACTTCTCCTCGGCTTCTCTTGCAGGAGGACGGCTCGAAGATCAGGCTGTCGCTGACCTTCAGCACTGACGGCGAGCAGAGGAGGCAGCCTCCGCCGCCCTTGCTGCGTCGCTCGAGGCGGCCAACGATGCCGGCAGCCGCACCCCAGCACGCGGCAGGCTCTCGCAACGAACCCAGGCTGCTCCCTCTGCGAGCAGCAGCCTCCAGCCCGTCTGCAAGAGGAAGAGCGCTGGCCACGGGGCTTAGAGGCAGCAGGCTCCCGGAGCTCGCCCCAAGTCCTCCGTGCCCCTTGCGGGTCCGGGACGGGGCAGCAAGAGCTGAGCAGCGGGGTTCAGCTGCGCAAGGCATCTCAGCCGTTTTCGTGCCTCTGCGCAGCAGACCCAAGGAAAGCCGCAAGCTGTTCCCAGGCCGTGCTGCAGCTGGCAGCCCCAAAGTTGGTGTGCAGCCGGCAGTACCGAAGCGCCATGTGCCTGCCAGGGGCGTTAGGCACGGCACGCTCCCAGAGCTCGTCCCGAGACCTCAGCCATCACTGCCGACGTTGACCTGTGCAAACACGTTGTCCCCGGCAAAGAGTGTGAGCCTGCCCAGGCGTCTCGCGTCCCAAGGCCCAAGTGCTGCCGACACCGCTCAGGGAACACTGGGCGTACACTCGGTGACATCAAGGGCTGAAGACCAGGTTCCTGCCCGTGCTGACTCCCAAACCAGGGATGTTGGAGTGCAGGTTGAGCTGCAGCAGCGGGAAGAGACGGTGGAGAGGGAAACCGCAGGATGCTCCTCCGGCAAACTGTGGAGCGCATCTCTTGGCCCATCTGATGAGGCAGACAGTGCGTGCTCAGCTTCTCTTGCGGATGCTGGTCCCAGGCCGGCAGAACACCCTGAGCCTCTGCCCGCATCAGTGCTTGAAGGTGCGGAGAGCTCAGATTCTTCCAAGGCATTGCCCTCGGTGGTGGTGGCCAGTGAAGCACCCGTCCTCCCATCTGCGTGCAAGGAAGGAGAAAGAGAAGAGCCAGCTAACACCATGCCTGAGTCCTCCACACGTGCTGTGGGAGAAACACCAAGACTGCAAGATCCCGGAGAGATGAGCTGGGAGGCCTTTTTCTACTCTGAAATTCGGGCAACGATCCAGAGAATCTGTGAGGAGGCAAGGAAGGAGCTGATGTTGTTCAGTGGGAAGACATCTGGGCCATGTAGCGTGAGCACGCCCAGGCTTCTCACGCTCCAGGCAGCAGATGACAGTGCCAGCGCTGCTGACACTTCTCAGGGCATGCTGGGCAATTGTGCCACAACACTGAGGGCTGAGGGCCCACTTCCTGTCTCTGATGATTCCCAAACCACGGATGTTCAGGCTGTGCAGCAAACCTCGGAAGAGATCCCTGAGGGAGAAACTGCAGGATCGTCCGCTGGTGACCTGCAGAGCCCATCTGAGGAGGCAGAAGCAGACACTTCATGTTCAGCTTCTCTTGCGGATGCTGGTCCCAGGCCGGCAGAACACCCTGAGCCTCTGCCCGCATCAGTGCTTGAAGGTGCGGAGAGCTCAGATTCTTCCAAGGCATTGCCCTCGGTGGTGGTGGCCAGTGAAGCACCCGTCCTTCCATCTGCGTGCAAGGAAGGAGAAAGAGAAGAGCCAGCTAACACCATGCCTGAGTCCTCCACACGTGCTGTGGGAGAAACACCAAGACTGCAAGATCCCGGAGAGATGAGCTGGGAGGCCTTTTTCTACTCTGAAATTCGGGCAACGATCCAGAGAATCTGTGAGGAGGCAAGGAAGGAGCTGATGTTGTTCAGTGGGAAGACATCTGGGCCATGTAGCGTGAGCACGCCCAGGCTTCTCACGCTCCAGGCAGCAGATGACAGTGCCAGCGCTGCTGACACTTCTCAGGGCATGCTGGGCAATTGTGCCACAACACCGAGGGCTGAGGGCCCACTTCCTGTCTCTGATGATTCCCAAACCACGGATGTTCAGGCTGTGCAGCAAACCTCGGAAGAGATCCCTGAGGGAGAAACTGCAGAATCTGGCGTTCTGCAGAGCCCATCTGAGGAGGCAGAAGCAGACACTGCGTGTTCAGCTTCTCTTCCCAATGCTTTTCCCATGCCTGCAGGACACCCTGAGCCTCTGCCCGCTTCAGTTCCTGACAACACAGAAAGCTCAGGTTCTTCCAAGCCTGCATGCTCTCCAGAGGAGACCAGTTCAGCATCACTCTCCTCCGTGTCTGAGGGAGGAGAAAGTGAAGAAAGAGCTATGGCCATGCCAGAATCATCTGGGCAAGCTCTGGGAGAAGCACTGAGACTGCAAGATCCCAGAGAGACGGCTAGGGACGCCTATGGAAATCCTTCAATTCAGCCAGCAATCCAGAGAATTTGTGAGGAAGACAGAAGGGAGTGGATGTTGCTTAGCTGGAACACTTCCTGGCGGATGGATGTGAGAAGCCCCATGCTGCAAAGCTTCCTGTCAAGTGGTGATGCTTTCAGTACTGCTGGCGCTGTTCATGGCATTCTGGGCACCCGGCCATCATGGACGTGGGTTCAGATTCGTCATCGTTGTGTCCACCGAAGGTGGTCACCTAGACTGTCAGTGGTGTTGGAAGAGATCTCTGATGACAATGACAGCACTGCTGGCACTGCTAGGGACATGCAGGATGCCGAGGACACTGCGGTGACCAGTGAGGGCGTGCAGGATGCCGAGGACACTGCGGTGACCAGTGAGGGCGTGCAGGATGCCGAGGACACTGCGGTAACAGAAGATGCAGACCCTCAGCATGAGGTGAGCAAAGCGCGTGTGCTTGGCGCCAGGCATGAAATCGAGGCAGAGGCAGGAGCGGTGCCTGGAGTGTGCACTGCTGGGAGATGCCTGGTGTTGTCTCCTTTCCAGCCAGCTTAATGCATTAGGGCAGATAACCCCTGCGTGACCCCTGCCCTGGCGTCAAAAGAGGGGCGTGGAAATGGGATCCCTTCCCTGGGACCCCGGCACCCACAGCATCACCAGCCAGTGGCGTACAGGGCTGTGGTTTTGTTTTCTCCACACAGGTCTCTGCTGAGGCTGGAGGAGGTACGCACAACTCCGAATGCTTCAGAGACGCGCCAGAGGATGGCCCAGGTACGTCCCCGGGTAGAAAGCCATGCCAGGGAGGGGGTCTGCTGAGCTCAGATGGCCCGCCAGGTGCCATGGAGGCTGGCAGCAGTGTGTGACACCCTGCCATATCCGGGCCACTCCTCCCAGAGAAATTCTATGGTGCTGGGGGCAGGCAGGGCCCGACCTCCGCTCCGTGCCTACAGCTCTCTGTCCCCTACAGGTACCGCTGCCGCACCACACGCAGCAGCTCACCGCCGGATGCCAGCTGTCAGCAGGAGGGTGATTCGAGCTCTGAGGGCGCTTCGAGCTCTGTTCGGAGCTTTCTCCTGCAGCTGCATGAAGTGACAGCGAGAGGAGGCACGAGACGGCGAGCACGTGACATGGGCATCAGAGGCAGCAGACTCCCAGTGCTTGCCCCAAGACCTCGGGAACCTGACACCTCCAGGACATGGCAGCAGGAGCTGAGAGCAGGGGGCCAGCCCTCCAAGACTCGTCACTCCCTTTCGTGCCTCTGCGTGACAGACCCAAGCAAGGCTTCCCTGTTTTCCTTGCCTGTGCTGCAGCCAGCCGCCCGAAACTCGGAGTGCAGCTGGCAGTACCAGGCCACCAGGCGCCCACCTGGGAACACCTGCAACATCATCAGCCCAGGTGCTGGCAACCAAGGCTGCTGAGATCCCCGCGGCTCAGGAGGGCACCACATACACTGGTGCAGCCTCTACATCAAAGAAGGGCTCTGAAGGGCAGGCACGTCCTGAGAAAAAGCAGAACAAGGACTCTGCACGCATCTGTGTCTGTAGATGCAGAAAATTCCATTTCTTCCAAGGCTGCACTTTTCTCCTCTGTTACGTATTCTGGAAAAGCAAACTTGTGGATGTGTCTCGACTAAAATTATGAAGAACCTTTTCCTAAGACATTCCAGCTAACAGAACTGAACATCTGACTGAGTACAAGGTAATAGGACACATACACTCCACTACGGCATTTATCTAATCCTTTAATACGTTCTTTGAAACAAAATGTTCTAATGGACATATTTAAACCAAAACTCTGTGTAAGAACTAAATTTGTTTGTCCCATATTACATCAATAAAAATTCCATCAAACCAGCTGAGTTCTCGGCTGTTTCTGATAACTTCCAGTTAATCCAAGTGTGTGGGAAGTGTTGAATCGTGGCCTGAACCACTATTTGATCACCTGAGGCAAGCACTGAGTCAGCCACAGGAGTACGGGTGAAGGCGATTCATGTGTCTGACTGGAAGGGGTGGATGGAGTCTGGCTGCCCCTCTCCCTGACCCCATTTAAGGGCTGACCGCCACTGGGGAAAGATTTCTGGTTGGAGCTTCTTACCGTGTGGAGTTCCTGATGAGCCCCCACCTCTGCTGACATGTGAGCCCTTCCTAATTTGCTGGGTGTCTTTATACCATCTGGATAATCCATCCACAAATAGACTGTCCAGGTACTATTCATTTGGGGTATTCACCCTACAGTTGGCCGGCCAGGCAGGCTTGAAGAAAAAAAGAATCATCAACCGAAATGTCTTTCATTTGGATTATCCTGAATTCAGGCAGGGGGGAAAACATTAGCCCCTTAGAACAAACACCCCCAGGTCAGATCCTGCGACTTACGGGGTCACCCTATCACGACTTAGCCTCTGTTGCTGAAAAGTGTCGACCCCTGCAGGTTACGGGGACTATTTCTCCTTCTCTAGCCCACTTTGCAGATTATTTCCAGGGCCTAGATAAGGGTGTACTTATTACAAAGGAGCGCCGGCTTGCTGCGTCCGCTGTGGCTTGGCCCCTGGTAATGGCATGACACCAAGTGGAAATGACTAATAACAACACAGAATGTGCGAACCAGCTATTGAGAGACCGTGTCGAGAAATGAGAACGGCAGTTGTGCACATTAACAACCAAAAAACCAAGACTAAGTGCCCCATCAAAACAATTAGGTAGCATTTCAGTCGGGGACACTCAGGTCCCTGAGTAACGGCCCTGGGTGCCTCAGAGGGCAAGGTCTCTAAATCGGATCTGAAGCTCCATCTACGATGGATCCCTTTGAGATCCGCCCAATTATAACACAGAAGACAAAGTACAAGACAGACCAGCAGGGGTGCCCCCTGACCAGTGGCCCCCTTCCGAAGTGTACCTGCATGTAACAGATAGCACATATACTGCAAATGAGATGATGGACCCAGTACATTGGTTCCATCCAAAGCCTAGGGAAAGCATACTGTCATGGCTACTAAGATTATGGGGTGCTGGAGCTGAAAGTCTGTTAGTTAATTGGATGGTGTCATGGTTTTATGACGTTTGGTTTTGGTATTCCACATCATCATATCATGTAGTGCACTGAGAATTAAAGAGTTAGATCCTCGATAGTTCCGGGTTCATCTGTCTCAGAAGAGAAGAACTGTGTACCCCAGAGGACTTTGAGCTGTTTTGTATGTTTACATTTTTCCGCTCAGAGGGAAAGATATAAATTGTTTGCGTGTCACGAGACACACTCTTCCCTTTGGGGATTGACCCAGCAGCGGGTGCCCGCTGCCGTCTCGCCTTCTGTTATTAGCGTGAGGCCTTCGGTTTAATGGACACCGTCTCTCGCTCATTTTATTTGATTTATCAGCTTTAATTCCAATTCTATTGTACTGTATTGTTATCCGCATTCTGATGTCTTATTTAGTAAATCAGCTTTCCTCCTCAGATTCTTGCTGCTGTTTTGTTTCTAGGCGCATCCCCCTTTTCCCTTCTTCGTTTCCCCCTTCCCCTTTCCTGGGCTGTGAGCCTGTGAGTCCCCCACACCAATTGTCACAGAACCAGGCCGAACCAGCTTGTAAACCGTTGACAGAGGGGGCAAGGAGCAAATGGCTGTGTGGTGCTGAGCTGCCTGACAACACTTTTTGTTTCATTTAAATAGACTTTTGTTTTAGAGGAAGATTTATTTTTGCAAGGCCAACATAATCTCCTTCTGTCATCTAGTGAGCTGCCTGATGGATGAGGGAAAGGCAGTTGATGTAGTCTACCTAGACTTTAGCAGAGCCTTTGACGCCTTTGTCTCCTGCAGAAGCTGGCAGCCCATGTTTTGGACAGACACTCTTATTTGCTGGGTAAGAAAGAGGCCGGAGGGCCGGGCCCAGTGAGTGGTGGTGAACAGAGTTAAATCCAGCTGGCGAGCGGTCACAAGCGGTGTTCCCCAGGGGTCGGTACTGGGGCCGGTGCTCTTCAGTACCTTTACTGAAGAACTGGACGAGGGCACTGCGTGCACTGTGAGATAGGTAGCAGATGACACCAAGCTGGCTGGAAGTGTTGATCTGCCTGGGGGTAGCGAGGCACTACAGGGTGACCTGGATAGGCTGTATTGCTGGGCTGAAGCCAGTGGGATGAGGTCCACCAAGACCAAGCGCCGGGCCTGCACTTTGGCCACAACAATGGCAGGCAACGCTACAGGCCTGGGGCAGAATGTCTGGAAGACTGTGTAGAAGAAATGGACGTGGGCGTATCGGTCAATGGTCGGCTGAAGATGAGCCAGCAGTGTGGCCAGGCGGCCAAGAAAGCCAATAACCTCCTGGCTTGTATCAGAAATAGCGTTGCCAGCAGGAGAGGGGAAGTCATTGTCTCCTGGGCTGAGCTCCGGTGAGGCTGCACGTCGAGTAGTGCATTCAGTTTTAGGCCCCTCACTGCAAGGAAGGCATCGAGGCCCTGGAGCGTGTGCAGAGAAGGGCAACAAAGGTAGGGAAGGGTCCGGAGCACAGGCCTTACTTGTGAGGAGCAGCTGAGGGAGCTGGGGTTGTGGAGTGTGGAGAAGAGGAGGTTCAGGGGAAAGCTCAGTGCTGTGTAGGACTGCCCGAAGGGAGGCGGTAGTGAAGTGGGGGTGGGTGTCTTGTCTCGTGTAACTAGCGGCAGGACAAGAGGGAATGGCGTGGAGTTGCGCCAGGGGACACTGAGCCCGCCAGTGACAGCGATGGCGCCGCTGGGGAAAGGTGCGGTGGCGGGCCACGGAGATGGCCGAGGGAAGCGGGAAGAGCGGAGC
The DNA here is from genome assembly GCA_036925125.1 of Oreortyx pictus. Taxonomy (NCBI): domain Eukaryota; kingdom Metazoa; phylum Chordata; class Aves; order Galliformes; family Odontophoridae; genus Oreortyx; species Oreortyx pictus. Next base: position 26,529,946 of record JAUPFR010000010.1, on the reverse strand, counting down.
GGTGCCCCGCGAGCCACACCTTGCTGCGAGCCGGTGACTGCGTGGGGGGCTGCCAGGAGAGGGCCGCGGAGGGAGGCTCCACGGGAACCACCCGGGCTTTGTGACGCGGGCCGGCATCGTGCCCACAGGCCGTTGTGACGCGGGGCTGGGCCTGTGAGGCGGGGCCGCCTTGAGGGGCCAGAGTCGCCGCGCCGCTCACTCTCAGGAGAGCGGCTCCGCGAGGAGGAGGCAGTTCCCCTGCGTGCCCGCGTCTGCGTCTGCGTGAGAGGACGCAGAGATGAGCGAGGAGCAAGAGAAGGAGGAGCACTCCCAGCCCGACACAGGGCTACCACGCGTGCAGGAACGCCGCCAGGTGCGGGCCGGGGAGGGAGGGAGGGAGAGGGAGGGCACGGCAGCGAGCGGGGTGAGGCGGTGCGCCCTGAGCGCCTCTGTCCAGGGCACAGCTCCTGCCGGGGCATGCCCTGGGCCGCAGCTGACACACGCTCACATTATCCACGTCCGTCCATATCCAGCCACGCTGCCCAGGCACGCGCAGAGGGCTGCCACGGTGGGCGGCCCGGCCCTCTGCCGCTTGGGCTGTGGGGAGCGGGGCGGCAGCCACCCGCGGGCTGAGCGCTGCCCTCGGTGCTCCGTGGAGCGGGACCGCGCTCACTTCTCCTCGGCTTCTCTTGCAGGAGGACGGCTCGAAGATCAGGCTGTCGCTGACCTTCAGCACTGACGGCGAGCAGAGGAGGCAGCCTCCGCCGCCCTTGCTGCGTCGCTCGAGGCGGCCAACGATGCCGGCAGCCGCACCCCAGCACGCGGCAGGCTCTCGCAACGAACCCAGGCTGCTCCCTCTGCGAGCAGCAGCCTCCAGCCCGTCTGCAAGAGGAAGAGCTGCACCTCAAGTATTGTGTTCAGCTGTCGTCCCCTCACTACATGTTTGACATCGAGGCCCTGGAGTGTTTCCAGAGTAGGGCAATGAAGCTGTGTGGTATCTGAAGCAGAAGTCTTGTGAGGAGCGACTGAGGGAACTGATGTTATTTAGTCTGAGGAGTCTAGGGAGATGTTATCACTCTATACAACTCTCTGAAGGGAGGTTGTGGTGAGGTGGGGATTGCCCTCTTCTCCTGTGTCACTGGCAATAGGAATAGAGAGAATCACCTAAATCTGTGCTAGGGGAGATTCAGAACAGATGTTAGGAAATTCTTTTTGTCCAAAAGAGTGGTCAGGCTCTGGAATGGACTTCCTTGAGGGCTGGTGGAGTTAGCAACCCTGGAAGTGTTCAAGAAATGTTTAGATGCTATACTGAGGGATTTGGTTTAATAAGAAGTCTTGGTTATATGTGGATGGTAGATATTGAAAGTCTTTTTCCAGCATTGGTTATCCTGTAAGTCTATGATTCTATGTAAATGGGAAATAGAAACTAGATTCTGAATAAACAGCAGGTGTGAAAATTAAAACTATTGAAGATTAACATAAGTAGAAATGATAAAAAGTAGATCTCATTAGTTTCTCATCTATTTTTTTAACACTGGGTGTGTAATAATAAAAATTAATTGATCTTTCTTTCAAAAATGCTATTTTTAAATACTGTATTTCAAAAATACCCAGCATGTTAGATTAGAAATTGGGAACATTCTACATTGCTGCTATTTTGGTGGTCTATTATACAAGACAGGAAAGTACAAACTTATTTCAGTAGCTGTGTGTAGCTATGCTAGTTCTGCTGTTATCCACTGCACCATTACAGTTCCCTTCTTCTGCAGATCTTTTCAGGCAGAAGGAAGGGACGAAGAATTTGTGCAGCCCCTGGCTCCCAGGCACCTCTACAAGCAGTTCTAGCAACAGTGAGTCCAGATGGCAGAGCATAACATCAGATGTTTGGTTACCCAAGTGGGAGCTGGCATTATATACTTCAGCTGACTGGGAGTTTGTAATGCTGAGGTAATCTCAATTTTATATTTGCAAATGGACTACAGCACTTTTACCATGTCATGAAAAACAGCAAGGAGGTGATTTTTGAATATGAACCCTTTAGCAAGGGCAGAATTGTCATTTTAAAGTTGGTAATATAGAATAAATAAAAATCAAAAACTACTTTCAGATTTTAGAGAAACTTTTTTTTTTTTTTTGGTAGGATTAGGGAAAACAAAAAATGCAGAAAAGAAAGAGTAATTAATATTCTGTATGGACACTGAACAATATGGTAACAATTTATCATTTGTCAATATATCAAATTGTCATGTATCAAAAATAATCTAAAATGTAAATACATAAATATGCATAAACTCATATAGTTGTATAGGAGAATGTCAGATGTAAAAAAGTATGTTTCAATATATGCAAGCCCTTTTTCTTATGCTGTATCTTTTACGGAGTGCAAGATATATGTAGTTCAAAGTGAACTTTCATTTTAGAGCAAACTGCCAAAGTGCATATAAGTAAGTCATTATATGTGATAGTGCCCAAAATGAAGAACAAAAAGGCCTAAAATCCACTGATATAAGTCTGTTGTATAATCCATTACTTGGGCTGGTGTCAGCACAGAAGAATAGAAATTCTGGTGAGGAACTGAAATGGCAAAGGTTGTTTAGTGATGCCTATTTTCTTAGTGCAATGAAGAATGAAAACCTCTGTGAATTGTTTCAGAAAACTTCCACAATGATGTGTGGCTGAACAAAAACATGGCAAATGAGGTTGATCAATGATAAATTTAAGTCATTTCCTGAAAAGCAGATTTAGATTGTTACTTTTATAATGTGGCAGATTCTAATGTTAGGCTAGCATCAAAAAACGCACTTGAAATCATTCTGAATACTTACGGGAAAATATCACTCCAGTGCTTAGTGATGGTTCAGAAAGCAAGCATTAGTTAAGAATTAGAAAAAGAATAGAGAACAAGACAGAATGTATCACTGTGCTGCTGTGTAAAAGCATGGAAGCATAAAAGACCTGAATAATGAATGTAGAAGAGGAACAGATATGACTGGAAATATAAAAATTTGATCAGTTTTATTCTGTCAAGTGTATACATTAAATAAACTGAGATTCTTTTGCTTGGCAAAGATAAGAAGAATGAAGACATTATAAAAAGTCTCAAATAGAAGTTAACTAGGGACCCATTTTCAGTATTTTTTATTAAAAAAAAATAGGAAGAACATTGAGATTGCATCATAGAAGTTCTGCAGCCAAGAAAAGGAAATCATATTTGAATATATTTTGGAGTTTATTATCATAGATGTCTTAGATACCAACTGTACGCTTTGTTTAAAATAATTATTAGGAAAATGTATAGGAGAAAAGTTCACTAAAAGACCATGAGGAATCTTTTTTTTTTTTTTTTTTAAAGAACATTAAGCACAAAAATACGGATATGATTCTGGATCAATTAGTCCATTACTCAACAATTTACAGGAGAGAATTATGTTATCTTATTTCTCCTTTTTGTCTTTTCCAACTCAAGTCATGGTAGGACACGGTGGCATAAGGTTTGTGGAACCTTACTTAATACAGATTGAACCTATGCTTTAAAATTAAAAGAATGGGGAAAAAAAAGTATACGTAGGACTTTTTGAATGCTGATTTTATCTATTCTGTAACAGTAGTGAGTATATCAGAGGACAGAAAAATAAGTTCACCAAGGTGAAGTAATAAATAGGTATGATTTTCAAAAAACTGCCCATTACGTTGCAACTTATTACTATAGTGATGATAAACTGCTCAAACACTCCAGCGAGAGGATACCATAATAGCTCTTAGTCAGGAGTAGGTGGACGTACCTGTCATAGATAGAACATAATATAAGCCAAAATTATTATTTTTTTATTCCTATTCCTCTTAGCCTCAATTTCTCTACTATTTCTCATATTTTATAGTGAATAAAATGTTATTCTATCCAGTATATTCCATCAGCATTTTGGTTTCCATTTGCTCTCTGGTTACTAGATTTACAATAAATAATCTTTATAATTAGACAATCCTTTCAACTCTACTGCCTATTCCAGCGCTGCCAGTGCTGTCAGGTTGCAGTTGTATTGTGTTCCCAGCATTCCCAATCATTCCCAATAGCTGCAGCCTGATGGTTCCCCAGTCAATTGAAGTCTCTGCCAATTAGATTATGACAAGTGTTCTATTTTTTTTTCTGGGAATATTCACATTTCTTTTTTATTGATATCATTATAGTAAAATGTTTTTCAAATTATATTCCATGGCACTCGTGTTGTTAATGCATTTTTTTATGAGAAGCTCTCCAACCCCAATGAAAACTGATGAATCATTTGCTATATTTTATGCGTTTTAAACTGGTATTTCTGTGTTCAAAATAACACAGTGATATTGCTATCTATAATCACTTTATTCTGCCAGTTTTCTCCACTATCTTTGCAAACCCCAAATGTCAGGATGTTATGATTCCCTTTGGCTACTGTAAACCAAGAACAGCCTAATTTATTTGAAAGAGACACCCGGCCCATTCTTAATTTTCATACTTACTTCATGAAGGCTCTCTTTGGTAAAATTTGATGAACACACAATAACATTTCATGATATACTTCAGGAAAAGAGAGAAACACAGATTTCATACTATTTGTAAGTTCAGTTTTAGTCACTATATCTGGAAGTTGGGCCGCCTCCTACATTGCTTTACTGATAGTTAACTCCATCTCTCATCCAGTATGGATTTAAACCATTGCGGTGGGTTAACTTCAGCTGGCTGCCAGATCCCCACCCAGTCCCATTGGCACTGCTCCTCTTCAACAGGACAGGGAAGAAAATATGAATAAAAACCCGATGGGTGAAGATAAGAACACGGAGACTGTATACCAGTTAGCAACACTAGCGAAACAGACTTGGCTTGGGGAAAAATTATTTGCTGTTAAAATAGTTTTGGTTAGTGAGGAAAAAAAAAAAAAACCAAAAAAAACAAACAAAAACCAAACAACAGACAGATCAACATATTTCTTCCACATTGTCTGAGTATTTCTGAGGCTCAACTTCACTCCTTCATTTCTGACTGCTCCACCTCTGTCTGCTCTGAGCAGCACAAGGGGATGGGGAAGGGGGGCTGTCCACAACAATTCCTTCTTGCCATTCCTTCTCAGTATTTCCCTGTTCCATTCTGGGTCTTTCCCACAGGCCGCAGACCTGAAGGATAAACCTGCTCTTCTGTGGGATGTCCACAAGCTGCAGTTTCTTTCAGGAAATATCCATTGTGTTCCTCTCCAATGGCTACAGAGAAATCTCTCTTCTAGTGTACCTCCTCCTTTTCCTCTGACTTCTCTCAGCCTGATGTTGTATGGCTGTTCCTCACACTTTTTTTTTTTTCCTTGCACTCCTCACTTCTTGTCTGGCATTTTTGCCCTTTCTTAAGTTCATTTTCACAGGTCAGCATCACTGATGAGCTTAGCTGTACCCTTTGATGGGGCTGTTAAGGGACATTCCTGGAGCCTTTCTGTTGCCAAAGCCTTCTCACTCAAGACCCACCTACCCAATATGACCGTAGCTTCCTACTTTTAACAAAAACTTACCATACTTATATTTGTCTTTAAGTCTTTTTTTTTTCAGTTTTCAAATGTGTGAAAATTGTTCTTATACAAAGTGATGTTAAGCATTTGATTTAATGTCACTCACTATACAATATTTAGTTTCATGATTTCACATCAGCTTTTTTTCATTAAGCAGCACTGAATAATTGTCCACATACAAAATCTAATCCCTATAGTAATCCAATGGGTTTTAATTCACATTGCTATTAGCTGCCTGTTGTCTAAGTAGTCTCAAACACAGCTATTTTAATTAATCACTTTTACACTGTATTACATATCTGAAGAATGAATCTGTAGACATGTCCTATTAACTAGATATATAACAGAGTTTTTAATTTTTCTTTTCCCATTCAGGATTTGGAAAGTAAATAAACAAACAAATGAAAAAAGCTTTAAAAATTGTTTGAATTTCATAGCTTTTCTCTGTTGCTCACTATTTTTTTTTATATTATTAAATGACCAATCTTTGTACTGACCTAACAGGCCCAGGACCTCTTGGGCTTACCTTGACCTCTTCTGTCTTTTGTTTGCTATAACATTGTTCCAGTGTTCACATTTCATCTGTGTGGATATATAAATACACATGTATAACCATCCTGATAAAATCATAGAGTCACTGCATCGACTTTGCTGATACCAACTGAGGCTGGGGGATGCCAGTGGCCAATTTCAAAACTTCAGCTGGGTGCCAGGAAGCAGACTGCAAGAAAATAGCAGATTTTGTGAAGGACGTGGACTAAAACGACTCCATGTATGCTGAATGCTGTAGAGAAGAAGACTCATACCATGGAAAACCTTGTAGCAAAGACCTCAGATTTTTGCAGCCTCTCTGACTTATATTCTGCTGAAAGAAGACTAAATCCTTAGCTCTCATAGGGGCGCTGAAAGGATGAACACACTGAAAAAGAACAGATATTAAACTTTTAAAATTCATATTGTATTTTTGCAGCTTTTCTGAATTAATTTGACTTACGACCATTATTGAACTAACAGTGTTTTCTTTGGCTTTGATTTAGGAAAGTAATCCTTTTGGTAAGAAGTCAGTTTTCAACAACAACATTTTCTAATTCTAAATTACGATTTTTCAAGTTCACAAAATAGGTGAAAGGGTTGTTACAGAAGGCTTGTAGCATGTAAATCCTTAAAAATGGGGCAAATGTATCCATCAAAATGCTAATTATAAAGGCTTGCAAGTGACCCAAACTGTAATACTAGTGGAAAAAATAGTACACTATAATGACGAGTAAAATTTTTAAGAATTTTTCATCACTCTGTTTTTTTGTTTTTTTTTTCCCATGCACAGAAGCAGCATGAAGGTGCAGAGGACACAGGGATATCTTATGGATAGATATGGGTCACCAAATTCCTTCATAAGTCAAAGAGATGACATTTCCTTCCCCCTTCTTCAGCTCACTTAGGAAACTTGATGTCACATCGCTGCTTTTTGTTTTTTTGATTTTTGTCATCTCTTCTTTAGCCCCAGTGCTGTTTATATTGTTTTCTACTTTTGCTAAACAGTGGAGCTGCATCATACTGATGAGTCAGAATAGCCATGTAAATCTTAGGCGGCTTTTTCTGCACACTGTAATGTATGAGCTATTCTGTTAACAATTCAGATCTCTGCAGTGATTTTGTTTCTGAAGCAAAGACAGTACAATTAAAGTACCAGGAGCAGCAATTTTCATTTTCCCAGTGAGTTGCTTTCACTTATGAACCAGTTTCATTTCTTTAACTCAGTGTTCATTTCAGGCAATCACAGATATCTAGTTTTGGTGCACTAGGGCTTCTGCAGTATTCTTCCTGGAGTGCAATTTTCTGCATGCTTTGAAGTAATCATGCAATAAAGTGTTTGGTATTCACTAAAATCACTTCACACTAAACTGTATTAAGTTGTGTGAATGTATTTTCTTTGAGTTTTCTCCCCTGCAAGAGAAATCACTCAGAAAGGTAACTGTCCAGCCTGATACATTATGATCTGAAAAGCCTGTCCTATTTTCTGTGTCTGAAATATCTGACCTAAAAAAAGCATTGCTGGGAATTGCACTACAGTCACTTCATTGAAATAGGACCTGCAGGCTAGACTTTTAAAAATATTGAAACTCTGTGCTATCTGCTGTAAAGCACTTTCTTTTGTTTTTGCTTTTAACTTGTTCTCTTTATGCTGGTTTTGTTTTGTTTTGTTTTTAAACATCCCCACCAGTCCTTTAATGACTACAGTATTAACTTAGATGTTTCTTATTGCTGTGGTTTAACCCGGCAGGTGGCTAAGCACCACGCTCCACACAGCTTCCCAGTGGGATGGGGGAAAGAACTGAAAAGAAAAGAGAAAAGAAAGAAAAGAAAAGAAAAGAAAAGAAAAGAAAAGAAAAGAAAAGAAAAGAAAAGAAAAGAAAAGAAAAGAAAAGAAAAGAAAAGAAAAGAAAAGAAAAGAAAAGAAAAGAAAAGAAAAGAAAAGAAAAGAAAAGAAAAGAAAAGAAAAGAAAAGAAAAGAAAAGAAAAGAAAAGAAAAAGCACAAAATGTGGGCTGGAGATAAAGCTATTTACTAAGATACAGAAAAGGAAGAGGAACAAAAATTAGATTAGGTATTTAGAAAGTTAACTAGTAGTTTATATAAATCTCATGGGGGTTTTATCGGAAACAAACAGTGTCAGGGCAACCAAATAATATAATATTTGTAAACACTCAAGAGTTACTAATGGATGACAAGCAAAGAACAAAAAAGCAATAGACACAAACTACAAGAGGTTTGATCAAACATCAGGAAGCACTTTGCTCTGACAGTGATGAAACACTGGAACAAGTCACCCAGAGAGGCCTTGGAGTCTCTCCCCTTGGAGATCTTCAAAAGCAGTCAGGTTCTGGTCCTGGGCAATATGCTTGAGTAGGAGAGTTGAGCCGTGTGACTTCCAGAGGTCCCTTCCAACCTCAACTCTGAAAACAACAATTCAAATAGACATTTGTTGATTTTGAGCCGTACTTGACTGCAGCCTTTACTTGCAAGCCTGAAGTTAGATAGTACATTTATTTCTTCTTTTTCTGCGTATTCTACTGATAAACTTGCAGAAAAACAATTTCTGTTGTTGGCCCTATTTCAGATCCAATGATGAATTGCTGCTTGATCTGAATTTGAGGATATCCATATTTTATTCCACTCCTTCATAGGCAAGGGTTTGATGCCTGTCTGGTAGATCAAGAGTATTATAGGCAGAAAGGCTGACAGTTCTGTAGTTATAACCTTGTAGTAATTGAGAATTTTCAGGTTAAGGACCATTTAAGCCATTCACCTATGCAGTTCTTTTGAGTTTTCAGGAGTGTACAGCGAATACAATCAGCTGAAGACAACCAGTTGTTACAGTCATAATGGTAGACATTTTGATGAAGTATTCTTTATGGTTTCAAGGGCCTTTTCCTCTTACCTTCTATCCACCGTCAATTAATTAAGTCATAGTGTTGTTTTTTGTTTTTTGTTTTTTTAAATAATCATTTAAGGATATCTGCTTGTACACTGACTTATAACATATTAATCAATTACAGTTAATTATGACTTCTAGGAAAAATAATGAAAAGCCAAATTAGCACTGAATGTTTTATAACACAAATTGACTGCCTTTTCTGCCACTCTCCCCCCCCAAAAAAAAAAAATTACATTGTGTTCAACATTGAATCATATGGACCATCAAGTTCAAGATACTCAAGATTTTGAATACTTCACAGTATTCACAGATTATTCAGCTGGACTAACATTAATGAAGTCTAAGAGTCTGAGTACCAGTAAGTTTTGGATAACTCCTGTGGTGCTTATGACTGATGTATCTAAAAGAATAAAGTAAGAGAAAAAAACTGAAACTTGTACCTCTCTAAAGATCTTCTGCCACAGCACTGTGGAGACTCAGTCCAGGAGGAGATCTGAAGCATATTTCAGCTAAGGGTATCTATTTCACTAATAGATGTCATCCAGAAATACAAAGAAAATGTATCAGTGTTCTAAGATGACACAGAACACTCTTTTCTAGAAAACTGAATGTTCTATTGTGTATATCTAATGTCTTAATGTCTTGTAATAATTCAATGAATTATTCTTATTTTTTTTTTAATATGAACTTGTAGATATTTGCTCTCCGTACAGTTAAATCACACATTTCATGAGATATGCATACATGTAATATTCAGCATAAGTTAATCATAGAATCATAGAATGGCTCTGGGTTGGGAGAGACACCAAAGATCATTAGTTCAAGTCTCTCCACCGTGGGCAGGGTTGCCAAGCACTAAATCAGTCTGCCCAGGAACACATCAAGCCTGTCCTAGAGTGCCTTCAGGCATGAGACATTCACATTTTTCATGGCAGCCTGTTCCAGCAACTTTTTAGCTGTTTTTCATTAACAAAATTTTTTGATCCAATAAACACTGCCTGTTTCTACGTTCCATGTTTGTCCTTGAGAGTTTGTCTTGGGGAGACTCAGGAAAGACGTTATCACTCTCTGCAACTCCTTGATAGGAGGTTTTAGCAAGACGGATGTTGGTCTCTTCTCTCAGGTAACAGGAACAGGACAAGAGGTGATGGCCTCAAGTTGTGCCAGGTTCAGGTTGAAAATTAGGAACAATTTATTCTCTGAAAGAACAGTGATACACTGGAACAGGCTGCCTGGGGAAGTGGTGGAGTCACTGTCCCTGGAGTTTTTCTAGAAAAGGGTCTGTGTGGCACTGAGTGACATGGTTTAATGGGCAGGGTGATGATGGGTTGGCATCGGACTTGGTGATCACAGTGCTCTTTTTCAACCTTTATGACTCTATGATTTTATGACAGCACCCAGACTCCTTCAGGTCATGATCTTTCTGAGATCTATGCAGATACAGACAAAGAAATTTATGAGGGAGGCAAATTTTACTCTCAAGACTCCTTTTTTTTTTTCTCTGAAATCCTATGTGTGATGAAATCAATGAAATAGTCATATATGACTTTTTTTTCTTTTTTTAATCTTTTTTTTTCTTTTTTTATCTTTTTATTCTTTCTTTTTTTTTTTTTCTGAAACAGCTGCATTTTGGTTCATCACTGCTGTGTTAAGATCTTTAAAAGGGCAACTTACTTAGGTTGGTAAGGAAATCTTTCCTAAAAGTTCAGAGACTCCTCAGGTCTAATTCATTTTCAGAACTGAATTGAGAATTTTTTTACCCCTTCGTTAATATGTAAATTTTTGTTAACACATCAGTTATTTGCTTTAAAAATATGTCATAAGTGTTGTTTCCTAAAATGCATACATAAAACAAATGAAATGGAGGCTCTACTTTTAGGGAATATATCAAAGTGGAATTAATTTTAGTGGCAGAAGGTACAATACAATAATTTAGAATGGAATATATAAAGAAGAAATCTTAATTACTAAATAGAACTTTCTTTTACTGGTTTATTTCCTTGGTCTACTATATCTTACTGCTTGTTTAACTGAAAAAAAAATATAAAATAAAAAAAACCCAAAAAATATGCTTATGTAAACTATTAATATATTATATTTGCATAATCCTTTGAGAATTAACTATACACAGAGATACGAACAAAATTCAACTTTTGACTTAAATACAAATCTGAAATAATTTCAAAACAAACAAAACAGAACTCATGCTGATTGTCTTTTGATATTTTATGACATACAAAGTAATTAATTATAGTTGTCTTTGGTCCGTGGACCATGACATATTTATATACAATTGTGTGTGAATACCCCTACTTAATCAGATTTTTCTTCTTAGTAACTTTTATCTTTTCTTTTCTTTTCTTTTCTTTTCTTTTCTTTTCTTTTCTTTTCTTTTCTTTTCTTTTCTTTTCTTTTCTTTTCTTTTCTTTTCTTTTCTTTTCTTTTCTTTTCTTTTCTTTTCTTTTCTTTTCTTTTCTTTTCTTCTTTCATTTCGTTTCATTTTATTTCATTTTTTTGTGGGGAAGACAGAAGGAGGAGGAATGAATTAGTGTTATTGTTATGGCCAGTAAATACTTTTTTTTCCTCTTTCTTATCTATGTACTTCAGGACTACAATAAGAAATGTTTATGTAATATGCCATTAGTTATCTTCCTTCTGCTCTTCCTTCCTATTTTACTAATCAAAAATCTTTGTTGCTGTAAATATGGACCTCCCTCATTTATTTATTTTTTTATCTGTCTGATCATTGGTATCACTGTTGGATAAAGCTTGTAATGTAATTATTATTTTTCCCCATTATGTTAACAAAATGTTCATTATACAAGGCCCGGGTTCTGGCAATTATTTTTTCTTTATCAGGTTGTTAACAAATGCTGCAGAGCTACTTTGCAGGGACAAAAAGAGATATATTTGATTTTTTTTTCCTAGGAGGGACAAAAGGTTTAAATTTACCACCAAATTGAAAAGCCCATAGGAACAAGGCATATATAACCTACTGGTTTCTAAGAATTGCACTTTGTAGGCAATTTACTGAGAAGCCTTTGAGAATTTTGTTATTTGTAAATGTTACAGTTAATTTATATTTTATGTAGACATAAAAAAATCTCATTCCCAATTGAAATAAAAGAAAAAAATATATATAAACCAAACAACCCATCCACACTCTCTCCTCTAGGCAATTTATATTAAAAGTGTGCTGTGTTTTCATTAATTTTAATATAATTCTATTGCAGAGTATTTGTTTTGAACATTCAGAGTATTCTGACCCTACTGAAATTAATAAGTTCTGGTAGTTTATTTATTTCTCATTGAGGGAGGTTTTGTTTCATTGACTACATGTCTGTGAGTCTTGTTTTCCTTCCATTTTTTTCCTATCCGTTAGAAAAGAGAAGTGACTGTGAAACTGCAAGTGTATTTAGCTGCTGGTCAGGGTCAATCCACTTCAGCTATGGATCAGATACTGTGGAAACAAAGTGATATCTTAAATAAATTAAATCAAATATAGTTTGCAATAATCTTCCCTCTTAGCACAAGTATTTGTAAATGTATCTTGACGAGGACATAGAAAACACTCTTGTGAAGCAGTTCAGATAATACCGCATTAAATGTTCGTTTTCTCCCAACTTTATTTCTGTCATTTTTCAGTCAGAAGGCCTTTTCAAATAATTTTGGAAAAAATAAGAAAATCACTTTCCTAACATTCTTTCATCTTGAAGGGAGTAATTTGGTCCCTTATATGCTCTATCCTGACCTCAACGAGAAAGGTTGCTTACTTCCTATTGAGCACTTATCACTTCAGAAAGTGCTGCATAATTATTTATTTAAACAGCTGAGCAAAGAATTATTTTATAGATCTTCAAGATGCAAGCTATAAAGTAGTTTAACTATATCCTCTGATTTCCAAAGGACTACCTTGTGTACAAGATAAGCAATAGTGATAAATCCAGGAAATGTCTTTTTTCGCTTTTACTAAGTACATTAGTTATTAGTAACTGTTAGTAACTGCACACTAAGACAGGAATTGAGTGGTCTTACAATTCCAGCTACCAAAATATCTACAGGGATGAGCAGAGCTAATGTAGGTCTTGGCATTCAGCCTCAGTAAAGACTTGACTGGAGTTTAGTTAGCCTGCTTGCCATGTAGGTCAGATATTCTGCCTCATGAATTCTCTTTTTCACTGTTTTTGCATGTAAGAGACAAAAGTTATCTCACAGGCATGAAAGTAAATCCCAGCATGGTTGATCTGCAGTGACACGGTGGCACAGTTGCCAATGGCAGACCAAAAAAAAATCTCTGTGTCAGTTTGAACACAGTGGTAGGTATTAAAAATTGGAAATAATCTCATCTTTTCAGCTGCTGCATCATTCCTGAGCAAGAACGAACAGATACGAGCTGTGTTCATGCAAAACACTCACTGACTCTTCCAGCTTTGATGACTGACTTCTTTGGGTTGCTTTTCAAACAAGATTTTGAAACAGATCTCCATTGCAGTCAGTGCAATGGCCTGGAGGAGGCCGCAGCCATGGAGCCCCCGTAGGAGCAGTCCCAGGCCATAGGGGCCTGCAGTGGGGCAGGAGGGCTGAGGGAGCTGCTGTCCGTGAGGCTGTGCTGGAGCAGTGCCTGAAGGGTGGGCTCCTTGATGCAGACCCATTTTGGATCAATGCTTAAAGAGATGCAGACTGTGGGAAGCCATGTGAGATCTGGTTGGGAACGACAGACCAGTGGGATCACACGTGGATCAGGGGCAGAGAGTAACCATGGAGGAGCGGGCAGAGAGAGCATTAAGGACTGACCAGAGACCCATTTCCTGTTCTCATGTGACACTTGGGACAAGGAGCTACAAGGGAGTAGATGGTGGGGGAAGATCTGTTAATTTTCACTGTTCATCAGTTAAAAATGGGCAGTATTCTTCCTGTACTCATTCTATTTCACCCATGGTAGTAATTTATGAGTGATCTCCCTCCTTATCTCACCCATGAGTGTTTTATTCACCGTATCTTCTCCCCCTGTGCTGTTGAGGAGAGGGAATGACTGAGCAGTGTAATGGAGCTGAGCTGCCTCCTGATATGAAACCACCATAGCAGATTATCACTGTTTGTTGTTTGTTTGTTTGTTTTCCCCAGTCTTGTCCAAATTTCTATAACTGATCAGAGCTACCTATCCTATCTGATAGCATATCTTCCTAATTCCATTAAAAGTCTTTATGCTCAAGTAGAATTTTGTTTCTAGAGTCAAGCACAAAGAAGAAACCAAAATTTCTAGTTTAAATAAGGAGGTTCAGTCTTCCTGCAGATCTACATCATCTCCAGCACAGAACTGCTACCTACCTGATCCCTGTTAGAACCACTCAGGTTAGCTGACTGTGTGCTTCAGGTCACAGTTACAGAGGAGTAAGACATCAATCATGCATATCCGCTTTGTGGTCTCATATATGCTTGATATCCACCCTCAGAAATGTTCAATACAGACCTTATACTTCCAATGAATATGCAAAACAGAGCCTCCTGAAATGACTTGACATGAGGAAAGAGCAAAATCAGGTCGAGTTGTCAACATCCATTACTTCTGTTCACAATCTCACTGTATTCATAGAAACCCTGCTATTACAGAAGTCGAGTATCTGTGTGGCTAATTTAAGAATGGAAACAAGAAAGCAAGACAGATTTTTAAATTAGCTTCTGGGAAATGAGAATTCAGCAGGAAATGAAATGAAAGGTAATTTGATCTGAACAGTAATAGAAATTGTGACATTCAGAGGTCTCTTGATGAGACACTACAGTAGAACAGAAGTTGCAGGTTTGCCATAAGTATTAATATAATCAACAACTGTTTCTCATTACTGTACATCCATCACAGCATTATTACTTTTCAGTTTAAACCAGATTTGCACAGGAATTCTTTTTCCTCTCTATTTTTGCAGCACTACTGAAATAGGTTGTACAGTTCATAGTTCACAGATTACCTATGCTGGAAAGACAATCTGAAAATATTTCTAGTAAGAAATATGTAACCTCAGTTCAGGATTTGGACTTTGCATTACTAATATCTAAGCAACAAGAATGGTAAGGTGTTGTAGTGGTGAATCTGCAAGTCATCTGCAGCTCCTGTAATACTGAAGAGACTGCATAGCTACCGTAGTGCTGCATAAATGTCTAGGAAAAATGTCTTCATATTTGTAACTACAAATAGGTCAGGCAAAGAACTGCATATATTGTACTGAAGCAGAGAGGCAGCTTATTTTGTTTATTACTGGCGTGTTGCCTAGTTCTCACGGCAACCTAGGTTACAGTCCGCTCTGGCCTGCAGTGGTCCAACAGCCTTCAGGCGCAGCGCCCGACCCTGCTGGTCCCGCGCCCCGCCTGGGCCATTCGCACACCATGACTGCATCAATATGATGGGTGGCAAAATGGCGTTTATTGCAAGCAACACACTCTTCTTATAACTTTCTACATCACAGTACTACCAACCACCTATGCTACAGTTATCTCTACCCAATAGATCTGTGGCATGTCTTGTCTTCTCCACATTTGGCCTTACTTGTTCTTCTTCTCTTATCTTCAAGATAGTGTTACCATGGTCTCCCAGGAGTCAAGGGGCCCCTGTGGGTCCTATTGCCGTCTGGTAACTGCCACAGCTTCCTTCCAAGCTTTTAGTTAACTACACTTGCATGCTTATTTTACTTATTAGTAAAGTAGTTACTGTACATTTGTTCAAACAAGACTGTACATTCAGCATTAGAAGTATATTTATTCTACTCCAAAGGAGTGTCTTCCCTCTTAGTTCTTATGACACACTTCAGTTTCCAGTGATATCCAAACAATCTCAATGAGAGTTTTGATGCTTTTGCACTTCTGTCGTGTAAATACAAATTTGGAAGTAAAATATATCATTGAAATGACAGTGTGTATTGCATTAAACTAATGCATAACTTTTAGCAAAGTTTGGCAACTTCAAGGGAAAAATGTCATTCCACATTAAAGTGGCAAAGTGTGGAAATAAGCAGTTTGAAGGCATTGTTTATTTTTGCTCTTCTGGAGGAAAGCTGACATATCAGTTGACATTGATTCAGCTCAGAAAACTGTTGATGCATTTATAAATCTTACTTAAATTGAAATTACAATGACCATGTTTTCAGACATGTATCTGCTTATAGAGAGTAAGGCTGGTAATGATATTTTCTTCATAAATCTATTAAAAGCGTGATTTTGAAGTCTCAGGGTGAATTGCACTTTATTAAAATATAATGACAGTGTGAGCTTTGTCATTAAGTCTTACTGTTCACAAGGTGACAGTTCCATGGCTAAGCTGGCACATGGTTTCCCATTATTTACAAAGCTTACACATACTTTTTCAGAAAGGACAAATAAAATAAAATGGAAGGGGAAAAAAAAAAAAAGACAGCCCTGATGATAATGTATGTGCATACAAAACAGAGAGCTCCTACTGACAGAATATCTGTCATGACTCTTCTAATTTTCTCCATCACTAAGAATGGGAGGACACACTGTAAATCAAAATGTGGGTGATCTGCAAAGAAAGAGAAACTTTTCAGCTGAAAATAGTGTGGAACAAATGAAATTATGTGGAAACAAGGTCAAAAAACGATAAACAAGGATTCACGTTACTGACCTGTGTATGTAAGGAAAAACAGGTTCTTCTAATTGAAACCATTTGCAGTGAGTTTTTACCAGAAAAACACTCAACATATTAGAGGAAGTACTTGATTTTTAAGTTAGTGAAGGATGTACTATGTATATTCAAACAAGATTAACTTGACTCAGTTGTCATAAATTTTCTAAGAAAACAATATAAAGTGAAGTTTACCATTGTCACGGTGTTACCCATGACGGTAACCCAAGGGAAACCGAGAAGGGAGAGAGAAAGGGATGAAAAAAACAAAAACTGCACCGTCAGTGGCCACGCGCGGCCGCCCCAGCAGAGCCGTGCGCTCCGGGGGGAGGGGGAAACAGAGGGAATAGATGGGTCTGTAAAAAAACAACCGCACGATCTGAGAAGGAACGGTAACTTTATTAAATCTAATAAAATTGAGCAATTGAGAGAGAGAGAGAGAGACAAAGGTTCCGAACCGGAAACTGGGAGCTTACGTTAGGGAGGAACTGCAGGGGAAGCACACGTGCTGAATTTCCACGGCAGCCGAGAGCGCGCCGAGAGCCGAGCGGGGCCTGGCACCCGGTGCGGAGCTATGTGGAATACCGGCATCAACACCACAAAACCACAACAACCATATTCTTCGACACTGAAGTGACATTTTTGTGGTCTTACATCCTTCATTTATCTAAAACAGTTCACTGACCTTTCTTTTAATTTTCCTTCCTGTGGCTAGCCTTTGAAAGAGATAGAGGAACTCATTCTAAAGTTCTTTCAAACAGTTACTAAAGAAAAAAAATTCAACAAAACAAATATACTTCCAAAACTGTTTTTTTTTTTAGTAGAAATACCTATCATGCATACCAACATTTCACTGAATCAAAGTATTTTCATAGAAATACTGATAATCTGAAGTGGATTGCTAAAGAACTATAATATATTTTGATTTGGGAATATGGATAGTATTTTCCGGGCTTGTGGTCATAAAAGAAGTACTGAAGTTTGGAGGTCTGGAGTGTGAGTTTGACATGTAGTTAGATTTAGGAAGCATCTAGGTCCATGGCTTTAGGGAGTCAGTATGAGTACTTACGTGCTTCAGAGCTTTATAGAAGAAGATCAGGAAATTGAAAACTCTGGAAATACCAAGTTTTAGTATTGCTCATTGCAGAGTTTGTCTGAAATTAGGAGGTTTTAAGACTTTTCAGGACTTTTCAGAGGAATCAGTAAATGTTGAAATCCCCTACAGGTAATTTCCAAAAACAGGAATTGAGTTAAGAAGAAAAGAAGTATGATTAAACCAACCAGAATGTCAGTTTCTCTAAGATTTCTAAAGAATTTTCTCTTTCCTTGATTTCTTTTTCTTTATTTTTATTTATTTATTTTTAATTAAGCCTGACCTCAAATCACATTTTTAAAAATAATTCTTTTCCATCATCTGGCAGCATATCTTTAATCTAGGTCTGAGATTCCCATGTATCTTCTCAGAACAACTGCAGAAAAAACTCAGAGGATCTGACTTCATTACCTAGAAATCAACATGAGTGTTTATGTGAATTAAATGGGCAGATCTGAGCAGTAATTGAGTTACCTGTGCAAAAAGTAAGAGCCACAAAACTCCTTGGGGCCACTTCTGTAAACGGGATGGATGGGCATATACTTTGAGAACAGTATCATGAACAACAGTGCAACTTTTAAAGGCCGAGTGTGTTTTGTAGCAAGGTAATTAATGTCCTTGAAAAGATGAAGCCTTAAACTCATGTTTATAGATACTAATAGACAGTGAACTATTTCAGACTATGTTGTGCTTACACAGTAGATAAACATTGCTCTTAGAGGAAACTACTCTGTTGTTTAGTTGTCTGTATGATCTACGTGTCTTTAGCAGCATTCTTGGGTGTGAATGAGCCTGATAAAAGAAGTATGCTGCTTTCTTTCTGTCTTATATTTGAGTTTCCAAACAAAAACTTTCCAATAAAAGGTTCATGTTTAAGCTCTTTCTTTCTATAACATTGTTAAGTAACAAAAAATCAAGCAAGAAGTGATTTTTTTTGTCCTTCTGGAGAGAGTGTGAAGGAAATCTGCATAAGCAATATTACCTCTTGGATTTGTTGTGATGGTTCCTGATAATTAATGTCTCTGCAGAAAAGGGATCAACAGGTTGTAAACTTCAGAGATAATCACAGATTTATAAGTCACAATTTCTAGGAGGACACATTATAATTAATGCTCCTAATAAGCATGAGAGGCTTAGTAGAACAACAGGGCTTGTATTTATAAACAATTTTTTCTTTAAAAGATTTTTAGCCCTATTCAGGTACCACACCAGCATTTAGAAACTTGCTGTAAACAACACACTGGGAAATTATAACTTTGGAGCTTAAGTACTTAAAAGCAAATATGGTTCACTGTAAAACATTTGTTCTTTACAGTAGAAAATTGAACAAGCCTAAAGAAAATGAGAATGATTATGTTCATTAATATGATTTGTATTGATTTAGTGATTAAAAAGAGAGATACAGCATCTAATTTTCCATGGTGAATTCAGTAAACCTGTGAAATGTGATTAAAGTTCAGTATCTTTCCCAAAAGTGAAAATGGTTTTCCTTTGTACTCTTACTTTACGTTAAGCATTGTTAGTTGTTTTTCATGGAACTGGACTGAGAAGTTTTTTTCTTTGTGTATCTTCTGAAAAATGAAATTTAGACAAAAAAAAAATTTCTAACAATATGGTAATAGGATCAAATTTCAATGTTGGCTATTTTTTTTTCCTTAGTACTTGTGAACACTCTGTTGTTGTTTGATAAACCTCGACAATTTTTTATGTTTGTTTATACAGATTAGTATTATTAAATGCACTGAAATGCGCAGAGACACAGAATTTGTAAGTTGAGATGAAGCCGTACCACAAGTCTGAAATTTTGGAGCAAGAGGTCACAGAATCTGTTTTAAACACGATAGTGTTTTCCTTTAATTATTAGACCATGTAAAGCTAAGGATAAGGAGATAGCAGATAGCAGATGTATAATAAGATATCTATTTTTTTTAGTGCTTGGAAGTTTTGCTTTTCTTTTTGGTTCTTTGATTTAAACTGTATAGCTGTGTGCTTCACAGGTAAATGCAATGAATTATTTGTGTTTTTTTATTTTTCCCAGAAGTGTGAAGTTTTGATTTTACTGCCTACTGTGGAGGCAAAGCTCGGAGGACTTCTCTCAGACAGCAGTGCAAATGCTTTATGGGTTTCACCTAACCAAACCCTGCCACCACATCGTTGTTTAACTGCCTTTCTTGGAGCTGAGAGGCTCACTCCATCATTTCTTCAATTCAGTGTGCCTTGCCACTGATTTTTACACTCTTTCTGAATACAAGATTTAACAATGATGTCTAGCTATTACAGAGAGATGAGAAGAATCAGTCACATCATAGCAAGTTTTTTTTAAATACTTGCAGAAGAAAAAGGTCCATTGTGCCCTCTGTGAAATGCAACAATTTTAGTGTCAAAACACTTCTATTTTATTTTTCAGACAGTTACTTCTAGTTGCTGTTCTAGCAGTTGCTATTCTGGATCTTCTCCTTAACTGTTTGTGCCACTCAGCATTCTAACATGAAGAGTTTGATACCTGTGTCTTCTAAATTCTGGAAAAGTTAATTCTCTTACCATTGTTTTGTCTGTTATCTTGCATTGATAAGATTGAAGGCATTGAGAAATTTTCTTAAAGATACTGAATTTTGCTTAAGGAACAGGTGAATAAATACTGTACTTGTTGCTGATAAGTAAATATTTGTCTCATCTTGCTTACTTCGGGAAGATTATGTCTGCAGAGGCAGAAAATACACTAGCTCCTTGAAGAGGAAGGCACACAACATAACTTGTGAATCAAAATCTTTAGCAAATGTAAATAGAAATTGTCTGTAGAGCAAAATCAGTTAAAAAGTTTAAAAAAAAATCTTCCTGGTGTTCAACCTTTCTGAATAATGTCCATCTTCAAGTGTCTGATATGCTCAGTAACAGTTGGATACTAACTCTTCTATTTTTTGGAAATACATTTGATGTTCACCCCTTGTTCACAAGGGCATCATAAACAGAACACATTATGTGATGTATTGGCACAATTTCTTAGTGAAATATTAATACATCAAAAGGAGGTTTCAAACGCACCAAAACTTGTTAATCCCTTCTTTATTACAATTCTCTGGTGCAAGTGCACTAATCAGCGCATAATGCGTTTGCACTGCAGTGTGGTTTCACTTTAGTTTGTTTGAAAGCTTAATTGTGTACATATGCTTGGATTTTGTTGATGGGCAGATGATACTCAGTGACTTCCCACTAACTGAGTGTGCAGGAGGGACTTGCAGTATATTTTAAAATGTTTACTTCAATTTAGTTTTAATACAAGGGACTAGGTCATCATCAGCTGCAGTTACAACTAATGAATTAGTACCTTGTGTGCTAATTAAATAGCAGATGAGTGTGAGCCAGTATCAGGATTGTGAAATATGTATTATTTGTATTAAATTATAGTGAGCTAGTAATAGAATTTCCTGTTTATTAAGTTTCCATAATGTAGGGATCTCAAATATACTTAAAAAGTCTGGGACATTCAGTATACTGAAATGAAACTGAGTGATGATGGGGAAAAAAACCACCAACATTTAAATTGATGTAACAAAACTTAAAAATAAACCTGACATTACTGAGTATAGAGGTCCCCTCAGACGTTGTTTGCTGTAAATAGTCATGAAATTTAGAAATAGAACATGAAGATACAATACTTTTATGTAAAAATGAAACTCTAATCAATGCCTCTTTATTGTCATGTAACTTGTAATAGGAAGTTCTTGTGTAGTCGAAGTCTCAGGTACTGTCAGTCTCCTGCAACATATATCTGGTCAGCTATAGGCTGATGACAAAGTCTTTAACTAATGATTGTTAGTTAAAATGATTTATTTTAAACAACAGTAACTGAGGATGAAGGAAAAAAATTTGGTTTTGCAGAAGGTGTTGTATATGACTGCATAAAAACAGCAGTTTCACAAACTAACATAGTTGTGTTTTGCTTGTTTGTTTGTTTGTTTTTATAATTGTATCAATACATTTCCTCAATAACTGGAGTCGTCTGTCTGCTAAAGCACCACTTATCCAGAAGATGTAATAGTAAAAAATTGTATTTAGGGCAAGCTATTTGTTGAAAGTAGGCATTTTTCCAAGAAGAGATGACTAAATAAAACAAATGAGGCATATATAAAAAAAAAAAAAGTTTATAACAAAATGTAGAAACAGTTTACCGTGAAATCAATAGAGTAATAACTGCTAGAAAAGATTGGGTTAAAACAGAACTACCTCAATGCACAACCAGTAACAGTTAAATGCCTATAATTATTGTATATTCAGTAACTTATTTGAACCTGTAAAATGTTATTGCAACAGATGGTAAGTGAGGAAATACGTGGTTGCATATAGTAGGTTGCACAGGAAAGCATCCATGTGGGTTTGTTCGGAGAAGGAGACTCCACAACATCTATGGGCAGCCTATTCCAGTGCGCTGTCAATCTCAAAGGAAAGGTTTTTTTTCCCACATTCAGATGGAATTTTCTGTGTTCCAGTTTTCTCCTGTTGCCCCTTGTCCTGTTGCTGGGCACCACAAAAAGAACCTGGCCCCATACATAATGTTTAGATTTTGTATAACTGAATACTGTGGTCTAATCTTGTCACTCATTCAGACTCCTTTCTGTTGCCAATAATAATAATAGTAATAATGATAATAGCAATAATAATAATAATTATAGGGTCTTTTAAAAAGCTAAAACAAAATTTGAATGGAATTATGAAACAATAAATTATTCCTGCTGCTTTGGTGATATTATGACTGTGTTGTGCATTGAACAGCATGGGTGGAAGTTTCTGTTTTAATCTGGGTCTTTAATATTATATTCTACAGGAGGTTGTGTGCATTACAAGTGATGCATAAGTAACGCATTGACTTTTTGTATCACTCATTCTAATTCTAAAAGTGGCATTAACTCACCTGTGAAATGCATACAGAACTGGAAGTTTTGCTTCAGATTTCCATCTGAATGTGAATTTTCTGTTTTGTGCGGACTTGTTCTGAAGCTCACTGTGAAGTAAATATATAGGTACCCATTAACTTTAGACAGAATCTTTTTTTTTTTTTTTTCTGGGCAGGCTTCCTTCCTGAAAACTTCACATTTACAATTTTACATTTAATTCTAACAATCGAGGCAAGATTTTTATTCTTCCTGCATAACTAGTGAGATGTAAATGAGAACTGCCTATGTCTACCTGTGTGTCTGTGTTACTCTTTTGCATATTTTAATTTACAAGGTCAAAAATAAATTACAGTGTTCTATTTGCTTTGGCATATTGTGCATATTAATTCACACTTTCAACAATGCTTGCTTGTAAATAAAATTGATTTCATTTACATAGTGAAATATTCAGGTGGCTTTTGGCAATTCATTACCACTCTTGAAAGGAATTGAATCTGCGGCCAGTACAGTACTTTCTTATTTAGAGACAGTTCAAGTGTCATGAGCATGCACTAATATTTACTGAAATGCAGCCTTACTGTTCAAGAAAGAAGTGGAAGATCTGCTACATTTATATACCTTTTTAAACACTAGTTCTTTGTTCTTTTGTTCTGTGTATGCATGACATTTTCTTTTTAAAACTGAAACATGGGAAGCCAAATGTACCCCATAGACCCTGTACTAGTCCAAGAGCTGTCTTCTGTTTGTTGTTTCTTCCGGAAATGTTGCTATGAAAGAAATCACTGTTGTAGAACCAATTCTTTAAGTAGATCATTTCTCAGTCACTGGAATAATGAATTCCCATTTGCTCAAAGGGTTGCATTCACCCTTCAGTGGCAAGACAAACAGGAATTCATTGCCACAGCTAGGCAACCAGAATTATTTATGCATTCTTTTCAGAATCTTTCTTTTTCATCTTTATTGGAAATCACCGTAAAGATTGTTGTTTAATGAGGGGAAGCCTGAATGGAGCTAAACAAAAAAGCACAAGCCTTCTAAGGCAGAGTGCATTTTTTAGAAGTGTCTTATTTGTCAAACTGTTGCAAATTTGCATTTGCTTTTTTTTTTGTTTGTTAAAAATGAACCGATTGTTTTCTGGATTCTTGCAATCTTAAAAAATTTGTTTTCTGGGCGTAGAAACATTAAACTCCATTCCTCAAAATAAAACCCAGAATTTTAAAATTATAATTTAAAGATGTACACAAGATGACCCACCATCTATAAACCACCCCCATTTTCACTTTGTAGCTCTGATAAGGTCATCAGTGTCCACCTAAATTTACTGGAATGAAAATCTTATGGCTTTGTTAGGGTTCACTGAATCATAATCAGATTTCTGAAATTCAAATTGTCTGTGAACTGTAGCCATCTGATCACCTGTAATAGCTATCTAAATGCTGAAATAAAAATGTCATTGAGGTATTTGCTTTTTTTCAGCTTATTATATTTCTATATTATTTATGACCAGAGTTCAGAGAACATGTATTTAACAGCATTCATGACATTGGTGTCTTTTCCATCTACCTTGAAACTGAATTTCCCAGTAAATTAATTAGGTAAAGTAGCTCCAGAAAATAAGACAAATAACATTTTTTTTTACTAATAAAGGTTAGTTTAATTGTGAAACTTAGTAAAAATAACATTCTGTATATGCTTCTCCATAGTTTGAGACTGTATTTCACTGATTTTAATTTAGAGATTTATTTAGATTATTTTAACAAATAAATACCACACATTTTTGTTAAAAATTTTAGATAGATATTTGGAATACATCTGTCCTTTCTATTCTGAGTTTAAATGAATTATCTAAGCCCCGTAATTAGACCTGGGAAGATATTTTAAACTTATAGAACTCATACAAGAACACTTTAAAAATCTTAAATACTGACTGTGATAAAGGACTTGTATATGTCTATATTTCAGCAGAAAAAGGAGTTCTCTGAGTTACACAATAACTTGTTTCAAATCAGGGTCTGTGTAGCGGGAGAGATGTTTCAGGTTGTTTTTCTGTACATGTACTACTTGAAGTGCATTATCTTACTCTGATGATTTACTGTACTGATGTCAAGCCAGTGATATGTGGAATTATCTCTCATGTTGTTAACTGCCCTAAGTAAACACCAATATATTTGTTTCAGGGTCTTTGTTCTGCCTCCTGGATATATTGTCATAAACTACTACATCATCATCTGCTCTATTCAAAATCTATTTAGTTCCTATTCAAAGGAGTCCGTTTTCTACATCATGCAATGGCAGCTTTCCATTAAATTCATTTTCCACTTTCCCCACTAAGTCATTAGTGGAGCTGCAGGAAGAAAGACAAGATGTGACAGATTTAGTTAACTTTTAAGTTAATTCATCTACAAATTATGTCAATATGGTGTAGAAACAGTCTTTCCTCAGATGTTTCAATTTACAGAGGAATATGTTTGTAAAACATGTACCCATTAATCCTGATTTATTTCTGATAAATTAGTGTTATTTCTAAAATATAAACTTCAGATGTGATGGATAGTGTGAGGAGGGTTTTTAACTGCTTCTGTTCTTCTTTAATAACTATTGCCTTTTTAAGAAATCATTTTAGAGATTAGGTACTATTAGAAAAGGATCTTGTGAAGATGTACTGGATCGTTCATCATAGGGAAATAATAGCAATGCTTTTAAAAGATATATTTTTAAAAACAAAACAAAATATGCTTTTTGCACAGTGACTGGAGCAATTGACAAGCATACCTGAATTTTCATAGCCTAATAAATAGCCTTGACCTTAAGGAGATCACTGTTTCTCTCCCATATTTAATAACAGAATATTCTTCCTCCAGTTTCTAGGTGAGGCTGTGGATAATCCAGTCTCCTCATTCAGGAGTTTTGAAGTGTGACATTAGCTTGACAAAGCACATGTAAGATTCTGTCATTCTTTATCAGTCATTCATTGGTTTCAACTCAGTGATTTTTTTTTACCAAAGTCATTTACAATGTTAAACAATTTTGCACAGTCAGTGGACTCACTTACCAATTACATTTTTTATTTCCATTACATTTGTAACCCATGGCTTATTTATGTCAAACATCCCCTTGCTTTTGAGAAAGGTAATTGTTTTCCCAGTCACTTGTTTGGCACTGATCAACAAAGGGCTCATGCCCTGTGCTTTTGATTAAGCATTAGCTTCTTATTGGGAAAAAAAAAAAAAAAGAGGGATTTGCTCTCATTTCATGATTTTAGGTTTTCACAGTTTATTAGCGCAACAACATTTATCTTTTGACACACAGTACTGACATTTAAACAGCCCGAGTCACTATATCACTAAGGGACCTCAAAAGATCATAGAGTCCAACCTCCCTGGTAAAGCGGGTTCCCTACAATTGGTCACATAAGTAGGTGTCTATAAAACTGTTGCCTTTTTGCTAGGGAGATAAGACATAACAGGAAAACAGTGATTTCATTACACAGTGAAAATGTCTTTAGGCAAGCACTACTTCTCTATTAAATAAGTTCCAATAAAATAAAAATAATTATATGCTTGCATTGTCATTACTGACTGACTGAACTGATGAATCTCTTCCTTTATTAGGCCAACACCAAGTTTAAAGAATTTGGTTCCTTAACCTAATGTTGGGATGAGTTTAAAAGGGAAGTAAATGATAAAAGGCATTATGTACTGTAGAGTACTGATTTTTGGAAGGCTTTCAGCTAGTATTATATCCCTGAAAGTTTAACATCTGTCAGACATCCATGTCTTTGGAAGATCTTTGTTATTTAGGTGCATGCGATTAGAGTAGTATACAGCCCTATCAAGTCAAATTTATCTGTGTAATTTATTTCATTTCGTAACTGTATACTTCATTGTTCAGTGAAAAATGCTCAGGGAGTGTCAGAAAGCCATGTAAAATGTTCCAGATATAATGTAAAACATACAGTGACATGGCTGCCAGGGGTTTCAAGGGGACTTGAAAAGTTGATGGGCTCCTTCAGACAAGAATAAAAACACTATTTCTGGAGAAAAAAAATCAGTGTTTGAGGAATGTTCTAATTTACTATATTTATTTCTGAACTTTTGGTAGGTTGTATTATTTTATTAAGTCACAGATAAAGGTACAAAAACAATTGGTTTGCCACAGTGTTGCTGTAAGTAATAAATATTTTTGAAGTCTTTCTCTGTTTCATTTCTTTATTTATTTATTCTTCTTTGTGTTGATTTTATTTTGCTTTATAAGAAAATCTGAATCTTACAGGAATAAGATAATAAGATAATAAGAATACGTGGCACGAAAATAGCAAGCAAACGCCTGATGCTGTATGATGTGGAGTGATAGTGCCTTATGACCAGATGGTAAAGACTCATCTGAAAGGTCCCATGGGAAAGGGTCAACCCAGGCTCTGGCCTCTTCATTGCAATAGGGATTCTGCTATCTCTTCCACAGACTCAAATCCCCATAAGCTTTATTATTATCCCATCATTATCACAGAATCATAGAATTGTAGGTGTTGGAAGGGACCTGTAGAGATCATCTAGTCCAGTCTCCTTGCCAAAACAGCTCCCTAGCCCAGGTTGCTCAGATCAGTGTCCAGGCAGATCTTGAATATCTCCAGAGAAGGAGTCTCCACCACCTCCCTGTGCAGCCTGTTCCAGTGCTCTGTCACTGCACTGTGAAGAAGTTCCCATGCACATTTGTGTGGAACTGTCTATGCATCAGTTTGTGGCCATTTCCCCTTGTCCTATCATCACACACTGTTGAGAAGAGTCCAGCCTCGTCCCTTTGTCTTCTGTATCTTAGATATTTATAGACGTGGATTAGAACCCATCTGAGTCTTCTTTTGAAGGTCGAACAGACCCAGATCTCTCAAGCTTTCCTCATGAGGGAGGTGTTCCACACCCTTAACCATCTTTGTAGCCCTCCAGTCTTTTTTGTACTGGGGAGCCCAGAACTGGACACAGTACTCCAGGTGAGGCCTCACAAGTGCAGAGTAGAGGGGGAGGATCACATTCCTCAACCTGCGGGACATTCTCTTCTTAATGCACCCCAGGATCCCATTTGCCTTCTTGGCCACCAGAGCACACTGCTCGTGGCCAACCTGTCATCCACCAGGTCACCCAGGTTCCTCTCCTCAGAGCTCCTCTCCAGCAGGTCATCCCCTCAACCTGTACTTGTGAATGAGCTTATTCCTCCCTAGGAGCAACTCTACACTTGCTCTTATTAAACCTCATCTGGTTCCTTTCTGCCCAACCCTTCAGCGTGTCCAGGTCTCGCTGAATGGCAGCACAGCTTTCCGGTGTGTCAGCCATTCCTCCCAGCTTTGTATCATCAGCAAACTTGCTGAGGGTGACCACTATCCCCTCATCAAGGTCATTGATGAAGATGTTGAACATAATTACCCTCTGATGGTAATGTCTTCCCTGTTGTTAATGGGTTTCCATACTAAAACATATATTGCAGTAGTGAAGAAAGATAATGGGAATCATTATACTTTTCAAGGCTGCACACATACTTGTTATGTAGTCATAATTCTATTTATTCTGATTGCTGTGGAAATATATATATATGTATATATATATACGCAGAAATATAATTATGCATCAAGTGTAGATTATTGCAAGAATTTGTTTTTTTCTTCTTTATTAGACAAGTGTGAAATCAACAGAAGAAAATCCTTAATCAATAAATTTAATCAAGGATTGGGGAAATTATTGGATCATGTTGATGTATTTTGCATAACACTTGAGTGAAAAGTTTTGTGTGAATTCTGATAAAAAGCTACATTCGAGTATATTGCTAAAATGGTGTGATGAATCTTAGATCTATACAAAAGTGTGGAAATTTCATGTGGAAAGCTGGTAGGTGGCATGATTTCATATCTCATGATTATCAACAACACACTTAACAATAATGGGAGAGCATCTACAACTTTCTATAGACTTTATTATCCACCCGACACCTTTGTAATTTATAGCCAGGAGCACTCATTTCCTTTCTGCTATATGTAATAAACAACTTCTATTGCCTCATCATTTTTTGTAAAGTCCATATGTTGTAAAGAAAAATCAATAACGGAAGAACTAAAAAGAAAAACAACAAAATTGAGTTGGGTAGAATCATACGAAGCAGTTAATGTCCAGGTTATATCAGTTTGCATCTGTATTTTCTTGAAAAGTTTTGAAAACGCAAAAAAAAAAAAATCTTTTATCTTAAAAATCTTAACATTTTCTCTACCATCTTAGTCAAACTCTCTTCTTGAAGAGTAAAGCAGATACACTTGCTTACATATCCACAACATAGATATACATCTTACCATAAAGAAAAGGAAAATAAATGAGCAATTGGATGAATTAGAAAACAATATATGTGAAAATCAAGAAGTTATTATTAATATTTTGCCTTATTTAAAATGGAGAAGTAGTTCCGGTCTTTTTCCCCTGGCAAAAATGAAATAAAAATGGAGAATTATTTTCCTTTTTCTTTTTCTTTTTTTATTTTTTATCTCGTGATGTTATAATAATGTGAAAAAAGTTTATAAAATATGAGCTGCTCATGAATAATTTCAGCTTTCAAGATGCCTCAAAAAGTAGTGGGATTCCTAAATGATACTACCAATTTTCTGTAAGTCTTATGTTCTCAGTGGCTGATTAGAGAAAAGCATAAATGAAATTTACAGCCCAGCTGGAGGTTCTTTTTTCAGTACTTGATTACTTGATTCAGTCAGTTTTATACTTTTCTCTTCTCTCTCTGTTCTCTTGTTGTCTTTCTAAGTGCGGTGGTAGGCTATTTGGAAAGATAAGCAAAAACACAGCAAACAAACATTCAAAAAAACCACAACAAAACAAAAACACTAAATGACCACAACTAATTTAAATTTATGAGTATCAACTAGGACATTAATGTCTAAAGTTTTACAAGACAAAGCCTATGATTAGATTTTCTAGGTATGGGATGCAGCTAGTTGGTTTGAAATCAGCCATTTAATCCCTTCATTATTCAAACCAACAGTAGATTTAAAGAATCTGCAACATGAAGTGAAATAGCCACTAAATGAGTAAACAATGGTATTCAAGTTTCATTACTCAACCGTGTGCATTTGTCACAGGCTATTTCTGAAGACTAGTGTTGACTTTACATTTTTTTCTTGGCAGCAGTGCAAGCTCTGAAATTATGAAGGATGGCTTTCCATGCGTGTACTTATTCACCAGGAAGAGAATTTGCAGGTGACAAAACTCAAATTATTTTATTGGAATAACTTTTCTGTTCATCTTAACAAATTACAGCAATGAAAGTAGTATGGCTCTTGAAAATATAAAGATCAGTTTGTACAATAATTTAAAATGCTGATTTGGACTTTAGTGTGAATGATATTATAAAAAATAAAAGGTAGCTCTCATAAAACAAAGTGAATTACATGTTGCGGTCCTTTTAACATATTATAAAACATCAGTATTTTGTGAGTTTCAGAACACAAGTTTAAAGATGCATTTCTTCTCTAATGCTACACTGTGTGATTATTTATACATTTTTTATCAAGTTTTTTTGAAGTAGAAAAATGTGCAAAAATAAATCTTACTGCATATTTGAACAATAGGAATGAAATACTCTATTAATAAAAAAAAAATCTGTATTTCATAAAGATACAAAAAATGGGGACTATTGCAGAGCTAACAAATATACTGCAAGTTCATATTAAAACATAATTCATATTAAAGTATTTTTACTGTGGCAGCAATAAGTTAATGGGAAAATTAGAAACCATTGACATGTGAGATCACATATAATTTGGGCCTAATTCTCTGCAATTTTCTTTGCGAACTAAATTTGACTTTTAGATAATTGGAGGCTAAATTTCAGTCACAAATATAAAGGTTAAACCAATACTTCTTCTTCTAGAACAAGTAACTTTGCTGGTTGCTGAAATATGAACACATCTTACCCTTCATATTCTTTAAAACCACTTGTGTAGGAAAAACTTGAAGTATGAACTTTCCAGCATGAAAACCACTAAGTGCACCTCATATATTTTGTTTTTAAACTTTTGAAATTTTTAAGTTGATGCTTACTTTAATTTCACATAACTTAAGTCCAAAGCCAAGGTTTTTTGGAATGGCTAATTAAATTTCTTCCTTCTTTGGAAAACTGAAAGGAATGAATGGAAGAATGCTTGAAAATGCTTAGGTGTGTGTTCTTACACTTATTGTTCTGGTTGTTGAGTAGTTAAACTGGTTTCTATACAGACTGAAAGATTTATTATGAAGACTTGTTAAATGTGGCTCAAAGAAGAAGAAATAGAAACTTGAAAATTTCAGTTTTAAAATACGTACTTAGAAATAAATAAGTAAAGGAAGTAAATTACGAAGTCTGAATTCCTTTCATTAAGATTGTGTTCTAAAAAAAAAAGTGGCTGTGAGGTGTCATCATTATCGCCTTCCAATATTTCAAGGGAGTTTAGAAACATCAGGTAAATAAACTTTTTACAAGTGTAGATTGTGATAGGAGAAGGGGGAATGGTTTTAAAGTAAAGGAGGGGAAATTTGTAATAGATGTTGGGGATGTTTTTCACCAAGGTAGTGGTGAGGTACTGAAACAGGTTGCCCAGAGAGGTTGTGGATGTCATGTCCCTGGTGGTATTCGAGGTCTGAATAGGGCCCTGAGCAGTCTGATCTAGCAGAGTGACTGGAATTTCATGATCCCTGAGGTCTCTTCCAATCTAAGCCATTCTATCATTCTATGATTCTGTTTTGGTGATCTTCATTTCAATCCTAATAGCTCCATGAAAAGGAACATAAAAGTCCTAAAGCACGTATCCTAATTTTTTCACATAGATTGTCTAAGTGAGAAAGAATTTGGAGGCTCATTCTGATTCATTAGATTGCAAAAGTAATTCAACTATTCATAACAGTAACAAGAGAAAATATTTTATTTCAATATTTATGTGTTTAACATATCAATTTTTGTTTTGGCTTTATAATCCAAGAAATCAGCTAAAATGTAGAAAGCTAAATAAATGTGTAGACATTAAAGACAAACAAAAGAAGCAAACAAACAAAAAAACACTCACAAATATTCAGAATTTTAGGAAATGCTAATGGAAGGAAATGTGTATCTTCTCATAAAGATACAAAAAAAAATATGTCTGCTGTCCCTGTCTCTGAAGAATGTTTTGTCTTATGAATAAACATCCATTTGACTGAGCTACGAGAGGATTTGCTATGTCTTTAGAAGTTGTCAGTTGAGCAGTCTGAAAAAGAACAAAGTTACAGAAGCAAAGTGATGTTTGAAAACATCAGCAGTCTCCAATGAAATGAGACTTTGGCCTTTTGTTGAGAAGTCCAAAATAATTCCTAAACCTAAAGTGCAAATTGTCTTACATATAAAGCACATATATGCAATCTGGATTCAAATATCTGTCCTTTGATCTAAAGGAGATGCTTCCATTCAGATCCTCTGTTTTCCACATAAATGTCAAAATGATTTGACATTTCAACCATTTCTGCAATTGCATTCAAACAGCATTGTATTGTTCTATCTTCATTTATTTACTTATTACAATTAATTTCCACATGTTTTGCAGTTTATGTTAGGAGTTGAATCAGTTATTTTGGGATAGTAACTATTTGGATTGTTTTTTCCATGTGTAGCTTCAACGTTTTCTAGCAAATGGTACTACAAAAAACAGTAAATAATTTATTGAAAAATATTAACCAAAAAAGTCTTTATAGCATAAAAAAACCTGCTTTATTTTTATCTTAGACCTTAACAAGTAAAACCAAAAGTCTGAGATAGCCCATAGGATACACTGTAAATATAGTCTGCCTTATTATATGAATGTAGTGAAAATATTTTTTTTTCACTGTGTTTTTCACTAAAGCATATTGTTTCCAGAGGTAGTCCACAAATGATATGACCAAACAAGGAGATAAAAAACCTTATTGTTCATACGTATTTTCTCAAGGTTTATAAGATATGTATTCTATGATGATAAATAAAGTAAACATAGAATGACTATGTCCTTATTTGCAAGTTGCTTAGAAGTGTTTCTATACCAATTTCTGCTGTTGGGCCAGAAGGCACTTAAACAATTTGTTTATCATTTTTCCACACTATCTTCACTTTTTCCCTCAGATTCATTTTCTTCTCTACATTTCTTCATGTGAACATCTGTGGCATTTTAACACTGATGGGCATCACAGGTCCATCATGCTACTCTCTCATTCCCTCTACTCTCTCTACTGGAGAAAATAAGATGAGAAAGAAATGATACATTAAAGACAGAGAGATCACTGATCAGTTTTGATCAAGGGCAAAACAGACTCAGTGGAAGAGAGAGTTCTGTAATATATTGCGTACTGATAATGGAATAAAGTCATGAGAACTAAAAGCAAATTAAAACTTTCCCTCATCTGCTTCCTCCTACCTCCTCCCCCTAAGTAGAGCAGGGGAATGAGGGCTGTGGTCAGTCCATAACACTTCATGACTCCTCAATATGGGCTGCAGTTCAGGTCCAGAGGCTGCCTCTGCATGGGCTGCAGCCTCCTCCAGGCCACGTCCACTGCTGCACACGTCCTTCATGGATGTGGAGATCTGCTCTGTGTGGTTCTGCAAGGGACAGCCTGCTCCTCTGTGGATCTCTCCTTCACTCTCTTTCCTAAATCTTCTCTCCCAGAGGCACTCAGAGTGTTTTTCACAGTCCAGTGGTGTGTCTCTGTTGGATCAGCTGGAGGTAGCCCTGCGCTGACATGGGGCACCTGCTGCAGTCTGCTCACTGAGGGCTGCCTTCATCCATCCACTCCATGCCAAAACCTTGCCATGTGAATCCATCACCTTACCTCTCTGAACGAGCAGCTGGAAGTTGGAGTAGGGCTACAGTGACAATGACAATGCCCTTATCAGATATCATTCACTGTGGAGAGCAGGGCTGGGCCCAGCTCCTGGAGGGATTCAGGACGTGTGTATATATGTACACAACAAGCATGGGTTCAGCTGTCCACTCTGTTCATGTTTCTGATAAAGGAACTGCTTTCTCTGTGTTGATCTACATGTGAATGTGCCTGTTTCTAGGACATGCCTTGCTTATTCTCAGTGCCAGCTGGACCAGTCTCACATCTACTAGGCTACCAGTTAAACATCTGCAAATTTATAATCACTCATTATTCCCTGTGGAGTGAGAACCTTTAACTTAACTGTACCCAGCTAAACACTTTAACCCAAAGGCCTAGGCCGATTACTTCCTTCTCAGAAGCTCTAAATCCTTCCTTGATAATATCCTCATTCTGATTAGTTTCAAGAGGTTGACATGTACTGACTTACACACTCATATTACAAATTATGTATGTGTAAGTGAAAGAGACAGAGGAAGGGGGGAGAGAAAAGAAGACGAAGAAAGAGGTAGACTTTGTCATGAAGATGTTTGTTTTTTTTAACTGTGTTCTTTTTTTAAATTGTGATATTTCACTGGCATTGCTCTAAGATACACTGTTGAGTGAGTAACAAAATAGATTTCACAATTATGATTAAATAAGAAGACTTCACTTCTGGGAATTTGCATGACATTTCAGGTATACACAAGATACAGTGAGGCTAAAGATGAAAACACTGATATTATGTTTTCTCTGTTAAATAAAACAAAGATCCCTACTGAATTACAAATTCCAGCTTCTAAAATGTCCTTTTAAACACAAGGGTAGTGGGAGTTTTTCCTCTGATGTTTACTGGTATAAGATCTGGCCTGGTATAAAGGAAAACTATTTTAATGTAAATAATGATTTGTCTTTCAAATTCAAATTCTGAATCAAAGTTTGCCCCATGGCCACCCTGTTTGATTCCAACTTGCCCATGATGGTGTAGCGGAGGATGTTTCTAAGTTTACTCAATTAAAATAAAAAAAACAGCAGCCACAGAATTTTTATAAGGTCACCATCTTCAAAGCACTGATTCCAATGATATTCCTTATGTATTAAATAGTTGGGTTTCTGTTTATCTTGTTTTGTTCTTTTTGGAGTTACTATAAAATAACAGAATATGTTTGTGGGGGATGGGATTTTTTTTTTTAATACAATGGATATAAAATTATGCAGGTAGGGGTTTTTTTTTGGTATATCCTTTGTACTGTGTAGCATGACAATTATGTATTACTGGATGCTAGAAACTTCTTGGAATTACTGTTGAATCTAGCCCAGTATTTCATGGCCGAAGACTGCTTCTTCAGAAAGGGAGCAAAGGACATCATAATATAAAAGCCCATGTAGCACAGTGTACAAAAGAAGTATTCAAATATATTGTGTGGGATAAAATAATAATAAAAAAGTGAAATAAACTTCTGTGAGTATGCTTTGCTGTGGAAATAAAAATAATACTTATAAGCCATAACATTAATGATTTTTGCACATGACAATACCAATTGTAGCAAAAGCTAACAAGGAGTTAGATCTGTATGTAATAAATATTTACGTGTTTTCTTAGAACATTTTGTTCAGTTATATTCCATTTAATATTTATCAAAAATTGTGGTAGTGAATGATAGTTTTAGTTCACCGCATATGGTTTTTTTGGTCCTCTGTAATTATGAATTTGTAGTTTTCAGAGGTGTGTCATTTATTTGTTTATTTGATTTTTGCCCTTGTGGTATAAGAAGAAGTATTAGTACTGTCAACTGCTAGCAGTAATAGAACTTTTTATTTACAACATTTTTTCATGTGCTCAGTGCAGATAACATGTGACTGTGCAACACTGAGTGCAGCATAGATTCAAATCCCTTTGCTCTGGATTTTGGCACTTGACAATGATACAGAGCCATCTCAAGGTAGCAGGCAAGTGAATTTAGTCACATATTTGTAGTGCGAAATGTTACAGCTGACAACAAACAGGTAATTTTTCTAGATTTGTTAATTATCTAGGTATCATTAATTTATCCTCATTTATGTCTATACTGAACTTTTGTGTTAAGTATTTTCGCAGCTCATCATGTGCAACTACGTATAGTGAGGAGAATGTCAGTCTCTCTTCTCAGGCAACAAGTGATAGGATGCAAGGTAATGGTTTTAAGTTGCACTAGAGAAGTTGAATATTGGGAAAAAATTATTCACAAAGCGGATGAATTCCCCTGGGAAATAAAAAATATCCCTGGAGGTATTTAAGTCATGGTACAAAGGGAGGTGGATTAGGGATGGGCCTCAGTATGTCACATTGGTGGTTGGACTTCATGATCTTGAAGGTCTTTTCAAACCTACATGATTCTACTCTATAAATGTCTCCTGGACACTAAATATATTTCTAGGTATTTGGTATTAAAACATTCCTTGGAATTAAATTATAATAAATATCCTGTGTTGAGTAGACACACATTTTAATATAGTGCTAACATACAAAAAAAAAGAAGGGGCCCTGTCAATAAAATTAGTTACCATATTTAGTACCCTTCTTTTTGAAATAGTAAAATAGTCTTACATGTTGCATAGTATAGCTATAAAATATGATCTTTTGGTATCCTTAGAAAGAAGGACACAGATTAATGATTCAGAGAATAATAAAGAATTTTCAGGTCACACAGTTATCTATGGACAAGAAATACTGGATGTGGATCAACAGAGCAGAACTTGAGAGGTGAGTTTGTTACAGTGAAATGTTCACAGTACTGACAGTGAGGGCCCTTCAAGATTTTAAAAAAACTTACTGTGTGTTATAGAGCCTTCCAAATCTCAGAGACTTCTTAGATTTAGAATACAGATTGTCTGCAGTTTTTTCATTATGGAGTTTAAAGTGCTACCTTATTTTATGTGTTTATGGATGATTTTCTTCTTTTCTCCTTACAAAAAATTATTATTAGGAGATCAAACTATTTTCTTATTCTGTCAGAATGTACAGGCAATTGATTTACAGAAAAATGTTTACTCTCACAATATGACAGATGTTTTGAAGGATGTTGATAAAAGCCTTTCTTCTGAAAAGGTAGTTTGATGAAATCCAGGCTCTAGCAGTAAAGGCAACTTAAATCTGATGTCACTTCCTTCTTATAGCACTGTTTACTGCCTTGTTGTGCTATTATAGCTTTGAGAATCAACACTACAACAGATTAACAAACCTAGTTATATTAAAAATAACTATTCAAAATTATATTTTTAATTTGAATGTCGTTTGTTTTCAATTATTTCTTTTTCTTTTATTTTTTTAAGACATTCATACAATGTATAAGCATATATAACACTAATGAAGGATGTAAATTTAGCAAATTTCAGAGCAAAAATGCAGTGATTCCAGAAGGAGATAGAACTGCATAAATTGCTACAGTTGTCTTAAAGGTTAAATCTAGTGTCTCTAACCACCACCTCACAAATTCTCATTCATAGTTATTGAAGCTGATTGCACATTCTCTATGCACATATACATAGAAATAGCAACAAATCACTGTATAGTAATAACACATTATAGTATTTACAAAATTAACCTCACGAACCTCCACAAGACTGCCTGAAACTAATCAAGTAAGCAAGTACACCCAGTGATACTGAATTGCTAAGAATTCATCTACTTCATTTTTTTTTACTTTCTGTTCTTTGGAAAAAAACAACAAAAAAAACCCAAATGTACACACACACAAAAAACAAACAAACAAACAAAAAAACCTTTTCAGCAATCTTTTGCAGTTTTTCAGCTGAGGGTGAATAAAATGGTAAATCCCACTATATATTCTTAGCTAGGACTTCACTTAACTCTTCATCTGTAAATGAAGAGATTTACTGCAGCTATTTTCAACAGGACTTCTGTTAATCTCCCCCAGTTTTTTCCCTGTCTTCTCAGTTGTTGCCTGTATTAAACTGTTGAGCTTATTAAAATAAAACCAACATTCCTTTGTATGACAGAGCAAACAGCAATTCAGCATAAGTTCCATTCTCCTTTTATATTTTTCTGTGAATTTTTTTCATTATTATCTTAAACTTAATTCTCGCTTTCTAGTTCATTTTTTCTATTATGTTAGTTTCATTCATATTATTTATATTTTCTCCCCTCAGTAGTTAGAGTTTTGCATCCCTTTCTGACCCATCTTCAATTAATTATGATTTTCCTATGCTGCTCTGTAGATTGCTATTTTCTCATCCATGTAAGAATCCCTGATTACAGTGAAAGTGTGTAGTGGCTGAATCATTACTCCTGTCACTAATTTTTCTATTTTCACTCTGTCAAGCATCCCCATCTTTGTTTCTGGTTTGATCCTGGGATTAGTTATTCACAGCTTTCTCTTAGCTGAAAACACTACTCTAGCTCTGCTTTTTTTTTTTCTCCCCAGAAAGGGCTATATGCCATTATGTTCCCCAAATCTCGTGAATAGTAAGACAAAGCTGAATTATTCTCAGTAGGTTATTTAAGGTCATACAATCTAAATAATAAATAAGGCAGGTGAAGACAATAGGAGTTTTTATGACCAAGAATTCAGTACTTTCATCATGAATGCTCAACTGAAACTTAACATTTAACATGAGAGGATGAAATTTACAGAGATAATAATTTTGAACCACTTCTTGATGAAATATTAATCAACTAAATCCACTCCCCATACAGTTTTACTGCCACAAGTGAGGAAAGCGAGCAACTGATGATGTTATGTCAAGGGATTTGCAATTACTTTATGCAAAATTAAAGGCTACTTAATTAATCAAATTAAAGGCTACGAATGGTGAAAAGAATCTTCCTAATGGCACAACACATTGTAAATAATGGAGAGATACGTTTTTGTGGACTGAATAAAGAAATCTGTTCTTCATTACAGATAAGTACACCAATCTATAATTTTTCTTAAAACAAACAAACTAACTAAACTGAAAAAGAATATTCATATGAAAATAAATCCCAAACTTGTTTTCTCAAGACAGTAACTACTTTTTTGTTTAGCTATATTTTTTATTCTTTGAAAGATACAAGTATATTCTACGTTCTTAAGTATATAATTAACCATTTCAAAAGTGTAGACTTTGAAATATGATCAGTTCCTTGCGAAGAGCTTTGAAAATGAAATTGATCTTTAGATCTTTGCTCCCTACCTTCCCTTTTGAAGGTGTAAGAGCATAGACAAATTCAAGATATTTGGGAGAGAATTACAATGTCTGATAAGTTATCTGAAAGAGACATGTTTCACAAGGCCAATGAAGCATAGAGGAAGAGGAACAGGAAGAAAGAAAGAAGTTACTTTGTCCCTTTATAGACTTTTCTTTTAACTCCATTGAAAAGGAAAATAAAAGATGAACTTTAATAAACAATATCTTCAGTTAATTTATTAGCCTGTGTCTGT
This sequence comes from Oreortyx pictus, assembly GCA_036925125.1. Lineage (NCBI taxonomy): Eukaryota > Metazoa > Chordata > Aves > Galliformes > Odontophoridae > Oreortyx > Oreortyx pictus. The sequence continues at coordinate 26,491,092 of JAUPFR010000010.1, read as the reverse complement.
AAATTATTTTAAAAGAACCAATTTATATTTGCTCACCTCTCAGAGGGTATTATGCTTTTTAAACTGCTGAATTTCTAGGGATAACTACATGTTAACAGTAAAATGATGCAAAGTTAATACTTCATTTTATTGAATCATAGATGGTTTGTTATAAACAACTTTGTTTTACAAAGAATGTCTTAGTATCATTTAGATGTAGTTTCACTACAGTCTCACTGATGCTCTGGAACGTCTCCTCAAGGATCTGTCACTTTGTTTGTTTGTTTGTTTTATTTGCTTTTTGATGGACATTATTATCACTAGTTCTTCTTTTCCTATACAATAAGAAGAAATTATGGAATGTTGTGTGTCATAGTAATGTAATTAAAATTATTTTTAACAATTTAAATTACTGAGAGGAAAAAAGTGGAATGTAAAGTGTTTGAACTGGGAGACACTGAGACTTAAAGTAATGTGCTTTAAAATCTTACTAAAGATAGTAAATGCTTTCCTTCTGGGCAGTGCAAACTAACATGAGATTTTTCTTTGTGTCTCAGAAGTTCATGACCGAGCCTAATATTTTAAAGAAAAAATTATTGCAATTAAAATGGAAGTGAAGATGGAACATACAGATTTTTTTCAAGCATTCTTGTTACTTTCAGTCTTGCATCTAGAAACAGTCACATTTGCCTAAATGCTTTATCAGCTGTCAGGCTAGATGCTAATTTTAACTACCTTTTTGTTTGAAGATTCACAAAGGATTTTGTAAAAAACAATGTCTTACTCACTTCATCCAACTTGACAGAGTTTTTGGTATTTCTTTTCAGTTTTTAGATGGTGTTATACTTTTAAACAAAGGAAAAAGGTGCTAGAAAATAGGAAAGAGAAATGTGGTAGCAGAAATATCAAATCTCACATTCCAAATTTTTTTTCAGGATTCAACTTAAACAGATAATTACAGTCCTGTCTTTTCTTTTGATCAAATGCATTCCAAAATCACAAAAACGAGAGCTTAACATGCATCCTGAGATCACAGAAATGATTTGGAAGTCAAGCATGAAAGTAAATCTCAGTTTATCTCAGTTGTTACATTGTGTCATATTTTCATTATATATTTAAATGAATTTTTAATTAATTCCCCCTCTGCCTCAAAAAAAACCAACAAACAAACGAACCAAAAAAAAAAAAAAAGCCAATGTGTGGAAAATCCTTTTTTTTTTAAATAAAAAAATTAAATTCTTTCATCGGTTTTGCAAATCTCTTGCTTTCAATTCAGATTGATATTTAATGCATGTATTATTTAGTTTTGATTGAGGAAAATAGTAGCTATTTTCATCTTGATTAAATTCAGCAACTGTGTATGTTTACATTTTTAATTTTGTCAGTGGGTTATGGGCTTGTTCGGCCCAGTTCTATGACTAACAGGGCAGGAGGTCCTATGGACCCATGACCCAGGAATGGGAAAGGGGGAGAAGGGAGAGAGCAGGGAGATGGGCCTAAAAACAAAACAGCACAACAATACGAGGAGGAAAATGAATTTACTAAATAAGATATCAGAATGCAAAATAACACAATATAATACAATATAATTGGAGTTGAAGTTAATAAATCAAATAAAATGAAACGGTCCAAAGGCCTTACACTAAAACTGAAGGCAAGACAGCTAGGGGACCTCCACTGCTGAGATGAACAGCAAAAGAGGAAGTCTCTCGGACTTGCGTGCAGTTTTGTCTTTCCTTCTGGGTGGAAAATGGAAACATAAAGTCCTCTGGTGTATGTAGTTCTCTTCTGAGTGCCTGGTACCCGAAAATTTGTCAGTCCACGGGCTTGGAGCATTAACTCTTTAACTCCAGTGCCTCACATGATTCTATGATGTAGAATATCAGTAACAAAAAGTCATAAAGCCATGATAAATTTACTCTATGTGAAAGAAGATTTTTTTCTATATTCTGTGACTTAGATTAAGTCACTGTATAAAACTTAGTCATCAGCCCTTTTCTTCTTTCTCAAAATTACATCTCCTGGTATAATCTCATGCCTTGGAACACATATCTATCTACAGTGGCAAAAATCTGTTCTGCTTTTGTTTTTTGAGTATAATTATAGACATCACATCATACTGAAAGTAGTTACTCTGTTTCTAATCCCATGTCCTATGAAAGCCTTTCTTTGAGGATAATTTCTCAGTCACTGAGGTCTCCAATGATTATGTATCATTTTGATCTATATTCTTGACATCACTTTTGTTTATTTTGAATTCACTCTTGTTCCTCAGATTCAGTCCTCCAGAAGGAGGAAAAAGAGTACTCAAAAGAGTACAAAAAGAGTATTTGAAGTTGTTTAAGGAATTATTGGGTAAGATCCCCTGGGAAGTTGTCTTTAGGGACAAAAGAACAGAGTAGAGCTGAAAACTCTTTAAGAACACCTTTCTGAGAGCACAAGAGCTCTGTGTTGTCCAACATAAGATATCAAGCTGAGGAGGCGGGAAATTGGCATGACTGAGCAAGTACCTGCTGGTCAAACTGAGGGAAAAGGAGAAAGTTTACAGGCAGTTGAAGCAGTGATGGATGGCATGGGAAGGATACAGGGATGCCATCAAGACACGCAGAGATGGGATTGAGAAAGACAAAGTGCAAATGAAACTGAACTTGGTAAGGGATTTGAAAAATAACAAGGGGGTCTACAGATACAGTGATCAGAAGAGACAGACCAAGGAGAGTGTACACCCTCTGATAAATGAGAAAGGAGAACCAGCTACAACAGACATGGAGAAGGCTGAGATACTCAACAAGTTATCTATCTGAGTCTTCACTAGTAACCAGGTTTCCCATGTCTTTCACATCCCTGAACATTTAGGCGAGGGTGAGGGGAACAAAATCCCTCCCATTGTAATAGCAGAGCAATTTAGAGACTGCCTCATGAGACTGAATATGTACAAGTCTGTGGACTTACACACACATCCCAGGGTCCTGAAGGAACTGGCTAACGTGGTTGTCAAGCCAGTCTTCATTGTATTTGAAAAGTCATGGCTGTCAGGTCATGTCCCTGACTGGAAAAAAGGGAAACATCACTCCCATTTTTAAGAAAGAGAGCAGAAGGCCTAGGGGACTACAGGCTTGTGAGCCTCTCCTCTGATCCTGGGGAGATCCTGAAGCAGATCTTCCCAAAAACTGTATTGAGGCACATGTAAAACAAGGAGGGGACATGAGACAGCCAAAACAGCTTCACCAAAGGCAGACTGTGCCTGTCCAATCCATTTACCTCCTATGATCGAGTGACAGCATCAGTGGACAAAGGAAGGGCAACTGATGTTATCTACCCAGACTTCTGCAGGCCTGTGATATCGTCCCTGACCACATCCTTATCTCTACATTGGAGAGTTATGGATTTGAAGGCTGGGCTATTTGATGGAAGAAGAATTGGTTGGAAGGCTTTAGCTAGAGGGTTTTGATAAATGGCTCTACATCCCCCATGTGTCTGTCTTGGGTCCAGCGCACTTTATCACTTACACTGGCAGTGGGATCGAGTGTACTTTCAGCATGTTTGCTGATAATGCCAATCTAAATGGTACAGGTGATACAATAGAAGGAAGGGTTGCCATCCAGAGGGACCTGGACATTCTTGAAAAGTTAGCCCATGAGAACATAGTGAGGTTCAACAAAGTCAGGTGTCAGGGTAATCCCAGGATAATCCATCTCCAGGCTGGGAGAAGAACTTGAGAGTAGCCCTACGAACACGGACTTGGGGGTCCTGGTGGGAGGCAAAGCTTGACATAATTCAGGAGTGGACACTTGCAGCCTGGAAGGCCAATGGTATCCTGAGCTGCTTCAATAGAGGGGTGGCACAGGGTGCCCAAAGAAGTTGTGGATGTCTCACCCCTGAAGGTGTTCAAGGCCAGGTTGGGTGGGACCCTGGACAACCTGGGCAGCCTGATTTAGTGGTTGACCCCCCCTGCCCATGGGAGGTGGGTTGGAAATAGATTATATTTAATATCACTTGCAATCTAAGCCATTCTGTGAATCTATAATTTTTGCTAAATCTCTGCCAGTTTTGGCATTTTTACCCTTGTCTAAGTCTTTTGCTGTGTCTTTTTTTTGTTTTCCTTTTTTAATTTTTGTACCTTTAACATACCACATATATTCTTCCTGCCTCTGTTTTCAAGGCATTTCAATATGTAAAATGTACATGGACGATCTTTTCTCACTTACTGTCGAACGAGCAGTGCTTGCCTCTACAGAGTCTGATAAGTATTTACCACTGGTTGTTTTTTATTTCACGTTAGATTTTTGGATCAGCACTTTGGCACTTCTCCTTGGGCTGTTTCTGTACTGGAGATGAATTAAGAATACATACATCCAAAGTTTCTTCATATTTCTTCTTCTAATCTCTCTTAAAATAAGGCAAAATGTTGGTAAAATTCAAAGACAAGCTGTTCTATGTTCAGATTACATCCTATAATGAAATACTTGATTTCACAGTATGCTCAGTTTGGCAGTAGTAGTCTTCAAGATGTACCAACACCTGCACTGCAGCGTGCCAGCACGCTTTTTTATTGGACTATCTATTGAACTATCCTTGGGTGAATAAACCTCATCCATACATTAAAAACAAACCAACCAAAAAAAGAAAAATTACATCTGCTAGAAATTGGTTCATTTTTTTGCATTTTTTTCACCAGTTTCTTGGAACATTTCATGATGAGGCTTAGTGATGCAGACAGTGTAAATTGAAGGGTGATGGTACACAAAGCTGATGTCACAAGTATTAATGAAGAGGACTACAATCTAGTCCATTCTCAGGATTTTCCTTTGTTCTTACTCCTTTTCTATATTCATCTTTCGTATATAGTTACCTATCTTTCACATAAGATATGCACATCTTACTTTAAAATGGCATCGTTTTCCAATAAAAAGCTCATAAATTTTGCTGTACAGTGGAACTCATAGTGACAATAATACTGCAAATTCATGATGATACCAAAACAGTGGAACCAAGGGTTTCTATATTGGGGTGAAGATCCTGAAACTCAAGGGCTGACACTGCAGTGATTCTTATTCAGGATTCCTCTCATTTGTGGAAGCTTAGATTGTGCTTTTACTGTCACTGAGAAGGCATGCATTGAATTAGTAGCATAGCCCTTAAACGTGATATTTGCTTTGGCAGTACATCTACAGATAGTTCTAGTCAGTGGTGCCATTGGGTCTGACAGTCTCTGAGAACATCTCACCTTTTATGCTATTGCTGCCTGTTATTTTTAATGGGAAGTTATAGAGCTATTAAATTGCTAAGTATATTTTATTATTAATTATGTTTTAAAAATATGCACAAACCAGTAAAATGTACCCTAAATTGCCTCCTCTCTGCATGTGTGGTGTAGTTATCACAGGATATGAAGATTATTATAAATTGGATTTGGATTAGAGCAGCATAAAAGATCACATCATTATCTGCACCACTCTTTTATGAGAAAGTAACATGTACATTATAAGGTAACAAGAAATGATTTAACGTTTAGTTCTGACAAATCCTCCTGGATCGTTGCTCCTGCATGCAGAATGACTACAAATCCAAAACTTCCCGTCCTCTTCTTTTCTTCAATCTTGCAGAAATACTTAACTCATACCATAAAATAACCTGTGCAAAAGCATATCCTGTAGACTTATGATAGCGTGGAAATGGTATAATATAATCTTAATGTGTGACAGAGAAGGAAGGTTTTAGAGTTTCTTACCAAGAATTAGTTTGAAAAGCCGAAGCAGCTGTTTCACAGTCACTGTGCAGTGTGTTTTGAATATCATAGAGTCATAGAATCATAGAATCACCAAGGTTGGAAAAGGCCTCCAAGATCACCCTGTCCAATTCTCCACCCACCACCAATATTTCCCCACTAAACCATGTCCCTTAATAAATTTAAGCATTTCTTAAACACCTCCAGGAACAGAGACTCAACTACATTCATAGGCAACCTGTTCCAGCACAACCACCCTTTCTGGAGAAGAAGTTTTTCCTAACATCCTACCCAAACATCCCAAATATATGTAAGCTCTGAAAATAACACACTGTATTCAAACCTTTTGAAACAATTTAGATAAACTGAAAGCAGTTATGTGATCAATTTGTTTGACTACTTTTCTGTTGTCTGAAATCTGTAATTTGACAAAAACTAAATTAAAGTGGTAATCCTGGAGAATTATATCTGTTTAGAAGTTAAATTGATTTGCATAATTAAGAAAAGAGAAAACATATTCAGCATGTCCACTTGATTATTACAGTGGAAGAAGAAGAGATTCCAATTAGTTATCTGCTGTGAATTTCTGTAACAGCCAGATGAAGACACAAAATGTCTATTGGAAGAAAGTGAAAGAATATGATAAAACCATTATTTTGCTAAATAAACAAAGAAGCACCTAGTAAAGAAATGACAATCAGAGAGGATCTATACCTCTAAAGACAGTTGGTAATTACATCTGAGTCTTCCCAGATCTTCTCTTCAGGCATATCCCTGTACTCACATGAAATATTTCTGTATCCAATTTGATGAGATCCTTCTAATGTAATTTTGTCCCTTGCTGTTTTTAAAACATATCAGGGAAGTAAAATTAGATTTTTTTTATTTATCCCTATTCACTTATGTATAGTATCTCTGCGTAATACTGGTGGAAACAAGTGTATCCCATAAAATGCTGAACTCCTCAAATTCTACTTAATCCTGAAAGAAAAACGTCAGGAGAGTACTGAGTTTAGTTATATTCAAATTTTATTATTCTCAATCCACTATTTTATGTTATTTAATACATTTACAAAGACATACACAAAAACTATTAAGTTCTAAACATATTCTTTGTGAAAAGGAAGGCATGCCCTGTGAAATGTAATTTATTGCACCTTGACGATCATTCTCAAAGAAATTCTTCATTTTTTTCTCTTACCCTTGGAAACATTCACTTTCTTTGCTAGTGTATCACTCAGCCAACAACTATTAAACTGAGGAAAAATTCTGTATTGCCACATCTCACTAGGGATAAAACCCAAAGCTTATCTTAGGGGATAAGATAAGAACCTCATAGGAGCTTGATCTCCTTCTATGCTTGGTGGATGAAGGGAAGGTGGTAGATGTACGTGTTGGTGTGCTTCTCCCATTTCCCCCACCCCTCTTTCCCTCAGCTCCCTCCTTTGATGTGGTCTTGCATGAAAGGACAACAAATAATACTAATAACACTCTTACTGAGACATGTTAATGACCACAAATCTATCTAAATCTGAGGGGCTGAAAGAACTGACAGCAGACACCTAAAAAGGCAACCTATGGCTATAAGTCAATCATCTTACCCCATAAATAGTGAACAGCTCAAAAGCCTTTTTGAGCTCTCCTGCATAGCAGCAAGTTGTGTGACAGGACCTTCCCTTAAGTAGTGGTGACTCTTAAGGTTATGCCTGTGTAGAGATCTTATGCGTCTTAAGATCAAAATGTCTTGCTGATCAATACAGGACCTCAGTAAGTCACTGTTTGTTTTTAGGCTTGGTTAGGCTTGATAAATTAACATTTTAGATCGTGAACTTTGTTAGTTTCACTAAAGTTATATCTTAGTTTGATTGCACACATATCCTTTAAAAGTAAACCATTAACCATGTCTGGAACTAGGAGTGGATTCTGCCACACCTAGGCTCCTCACCTCTGTGGTTCAAGGAGTGTGGATTCAAGAGGAAGAAAGGAGGTCTACTCAGAACCTTGTGAATTAACAGGAGGGCCTCCTGTATGTGTGTGTTTTATTTAATCCTCTATGCAGTAAATAATCAAGTGTATCCAGCCATCTTGAATCTCATTTAGTCAGTGTAAAGTCACTACATTGTATCTATATTTTGTCAATAAATGTGTCCTAGCTCTTCTCTTATGAGTGCTATACTGCATTATACTATGCAGTTTGTTTCCCTTTGTGACAACATAATCTTTTTGGATTTCAGTAAGGCCTTTGATACCACCCCTCGTGGCACCCTGCTGAACAAAGCATCCATCGGTAAGGTAAACCAGTTCATATTTTGCTTGGCGATGAAATGTCTCAGCAATATTGCTCAAAATATTTTAGTAAATGGGGCTGCATCTGCCTGGTGGACAGTCACTAGTGGTGCTCCCTAGGGTTCAGTTCTTGGGCCTGCACTGTTTAGCATCTTTATCAATGGCAGTAGGAGTGAAATCCATTCTCAGCAAGTTTGCTGCTGCTACTACCCTGGGAGGTGCTGTTGACTTTCTAGAGCAGTGAGAGGCCTTATAAAAGCGTCTAGATACAATGGAGCATTGTGAAGTCATCAACAGCATCATGTTTTACAAAGGTAAATGCCTCAAATGTAGTACTGTTTGACACAGGCAGAGAGAGCAAGAAGTGGCTGGAAAGCAGCTATGCTATAAAAGGACCTGGGGGTGCTGGTGACAGCAGGCTCAGCATGAGCTGACAGCCAGGAGGGCAAAATACATTAACAGCTTTGTGTCTACCTTGTCCCCCAGCACTGTAAGTGCTGTGGGATTAGCAGCAGAAGAGAGATCACAGACCCCACTGCTTTGATAATGTAGATGTAATAGACCTAGAACTGGGGACAGACAGTACGGTTGGTGTCCCTTTTCTCTTCCAAAAGCTTCTGCAGTAACGATAAATGGTTGGAAAGACCGGTTAAAAACCATCTCTCTTTTATTTTATAGGGATTACTGACCCCATCTAAAAAATTCTCTGCTTTCACCTTGCTTAAATAAGTAATGGGAGAGTATAAAGTGCTGACAGCTTCAAGACTGAACAGATCATAGTCACCTAACCAGTTCTAACTGGTAGCTTACGCTTTCAGAAATTGCATCTATACAATGAAAAGCAAAGTTTTACAAGCTCCAATTAGTGTTATCTAAGAGAGCAGCTCTGTGTTTTTCTACTCCAGTGTTATACACAGTTCACATAAGCCACAGATGGCTGTCCAGCTCTCCTGCTACACTTGACCACAGTGGCAGAGCAGGACTTCCGAAGACCTCATAAGGGCTCTGGAGTACAGCTGGTGGCCTTTTCTGGACAGCATCCTCTCTGTGAACTTGTGGGGGGCATCACCCACTCTGCTGAAAATGGGTGTTGTGGAGGCCTTTCTCAGGGTATCATCCTCCAACCACCAGGTTTACAAAAGCAGTTTGCATCAGAGGGTCCTCATGGTAAATCAATAAGATGCTTGAAGAGAAGCAAAATCCTTTAAAATTAGAAACTTTTGTTGTGACTGCATCTGTAACTGCTTGCCTGTGCCAGAATTATTGGCACCACAAATGTTTTCATGACTCATGCCCTAGATATGTGTATGAATATGTACAAGTATTTGTACACCCCTATAAATACATATGTATGTGTATTTATGGGTATATGTATTGGCGCTGCAGAAAGGAGTGCATCCTGGGTGTGCTGACAAGATGGGGGCTGCACACAGTGCTAGCAGTTCATCTTCAAGGCAGTCCAGGTAGCCACTTACCAGGTCTAGGGGTAGAACTTCTGAGTCATGTGGGACCCCCAGGACACATGAGTGTGGGGCTGCTCGTTCCCACTCAGGGTTCATTTAAGAACTGAACATAATTCAGAACTTTACACATAGTCTTGATTTTTTTTTTTTTGGGGGGGGGGGGGAGGTCTTCTGGACATTTCCTTTTCACTTTGTTTTATTTACCCATCTGTTTGGGAAGGCCTTTTTCCTCATCCTCTGTGTCATAAATCTTGTTTCCCTTGTGATGCACCAAAAGCAAAGGTGTCTTTGTTCACTGTTCTTACAGCTTTAGAAGTGGCTCTTCCTTACTCATCTAGTGACAGTTTTTATGCTGAGCGCAGATGAGAAAAAAAAATCCAATAGCATCACTGTAATAATAAATCTAAGTTCCAGAACTCAGTCTTCACTCTTGCACAGTATTTCATGATATTTCAATGCCTTTCCTATTCCTTGATGAATAAACCAGCACAGGTCTCAGAAGGTTAGTATTCTGAGATTTTCTTTTCTCACAGATGTCTAGATTTTCAAAATAAGCTGAAATAAAACAAACATTTATATTCTGGAAAGATTTTTCTGTTTAATTAGTGTTGCCAATTAGCTGAAACCTTAACGTAAGAGGCCGCAGATCATTAAACATGAATAGAAACAGTTCTGCGGAGAAAGGGAATAAAAATTACTTTGGAAGAACTTAGTAAACTTAGCAAACTACACACATTTTTTCCAGAGTTTTAGTTTTCTCCCTGGACATACTGAAAAGAGCTGTCATGTAGATACTCACATGTGCAAACTAAAACATTAGTATTTTTACTCATCCTTTATTACAGTCCCAGTATTCCATCATGTATTCTCAGTGGGCTTTGCCTACAGTTTCTGAGACAAATATTTATAAATACTCTTGATGCCCATGCACAAGACATTACCAGGTTTGCATAAATAACTATTAAATCAGTATTGTGCAATTGGCATTTAGTATTTGCTTTTACTCTATTATTTCAACTGTTATTTTTTAATCAGTAAATAGAATTTTACAGAAGTCTGTATTTATTCCAGTGGTCAGAAGTAAGGTAAACAAAGTATTAGGAAAACAAAGAGGGTAGGGATTGCATGTACTGTGATAGTTTCTCTCTTCAAACTGTTTTGTACATCAGAGCTGGGAAACTCCATCTTAAATACTGTAGAGCATATTCTTTATACTCAGAGTTAAATTGTGCCAAGGCTTCTCTTTTTAAGCTTTCAGTCTTTTCTGTCTATCAGAACTCTTGCTGCTGAAAGAGTAAGCAAAATATTGAAAATGGAAAATGTCTTAATTACAAAACTATTATCTTCAAATTCCTTTTTTTAATATTTAATTCTAGATGTTACATGGTCTGAAGGGAAGGTTTTAACTCTTAAATTCTCTGTATCATTTTATCTTCATGATTTTGTCTCAGAATTTAGAAGTGGTTAGATTTCCAATTGTACCTATAGAACACTTTGATCTCACTGCAGTTCATACCATCCTCAGAGTGAGTTATGTGATTATATACACTGAATAGAATGATATTTTACAAATTTTACATTAAGTACAAAAAAAAAAAAAAACATTGAAAAGCAGCAACAATTCATAAATACCCTAATCTCAAAGTTGTACTAACTTTCTCTGTGCTGGATGTAGTGTGGTCTTCTTACTTTACCGTATCTGTTTTTTCCAGGTCTTTCAGTTGGAGCTCCCCCTGGTGCTAAGTTTACAATTTCATTTACTGGCAGGAAACAGACAGAGGAACAAAGGGAATGTCAACTCATTGGTTACCCATTTTGAATTAATTAATTCATCTCATTATTAAACATTTTTGCCTTTGATTTTTTCCATCAGTTTTAGAAGTTGGTAGTGCTCATTTCCTTATAGTGTCTCCGCTCCTGGTAACATTATCTAACATTTTTTAGTACTGCCAAACTGCTTTCTTTGGGATTGGTGGTAAGATTAAATATCATTGTTTGCCATACCAGACAGGATATTTTTTCTAGTTTGAAGTAGCAGTTAAAATGAAAGAGTGAGACTCAGGAACACAAAGATTTCAGTAATCAGCTGAAATAATTTTTGCCTTAGTTTATATACAGCTAGGAATATTTTCAAAGTCTTTCCTAAACTACTTGCTCAAGTGAAAGCCGTCCATCAAGAAGAAAGGAAAAAAAGAAAATGAGATACCTTTCATCTTCTTACATCACTTACACTGTCAATTGGGTGTCAAGTCTGCCCTGCTTAGGCCTCTTCTGCTGAAAGACATCTACCAAAATTTTGCTTTAAATATTGACACCACTTGAGTACACATGAAGCTCCAGCTTGTGGCTTTCCTACAGTACATGCCTACCATGCTTACTTTTAGCTAACATTTTTCACAGTTCTATGAATGATTTCTCTCAACTGTTGTGTTATCTCAATATTCAGTCCCCCCAGTTAGTGATATTACACAGCAAATACTTGTTCTAAAGATTCAAAGACTACTCCAAAACAAAGTTATCAAATACTCTTCTAAAGGTAAAATGAGAAGAAGTCCTGGCAACACTACCTGTTTCCATCAAAGCTTATCTGAATTTTGAGGACTATGAAAATGAGCATTTGTGCTTTATTAATTAAATCAGATACAAGCCATAAAAACCATCTAGCTGTTACTTACTATTTCTTGTCACTTTTTTTTTTTAATTTTATGATTGCCAAATTCAAGGTGATATATAACCTGAACTGTCTACATGTAAGTCAAACCCACCCAAACCCATTGAGTTTTATAACCTCAGAAAAGAGTCAGGTACCAAGAAATTATATAAAGTTTGAAATCCATCTGATTGGTACCCCCCAAAAAATATAACTTATTGAAATTACTGTGGAATACCCCTGGAGTAAGCATCCTACATGTTACTTAGTAGAGAATTGAATTGCATCGAATGCCCTTCTTCATTTCAAATAAAATTCTCCTAATAACAAAATTGAACAGATATTGCTTTTATTTCTTAGTTTCTTTTGAACTAGAGAGACAATCAAGTGTTTGAAACTCTCTAAGCTATGATATCGTGCCACTGACAGAACAAATGAAGAAAGAGGTGACTGTTCTAAGGCCACTGAACATCATCTGCATCACCAAGCATGGCACAGGAGGTTGGAAAATTTTTCATTGGCCCTTTACAACCACTAGACTGATCTGGCTGCTCAAGCAGATAATAAGCCGGCTGTACAGCAGCAAGCCTTGGCCTGGTTTACTTTCTGTCTGTAGGAAAATTTTATCTTTCCTATTGATGTAGAGATTGTGTCAAAATGCTGCAGTCAAATGCAGGTGCTGTGAAATCTTTTGCCTGTAGAAGACATAAGAAAAAACTATGGATAGATTCATTGAGAACACTATGGTAGTATACTTTTATCTTGAAAATATGCAGGATGGAGTTTACTCCACAGGGCTGATCAGCAGCTGTGCACTGCAAATGCAGCACAGAACAGGTGGAACATAGCAGCAGGCTGCTTGCCTTTGCTGTAGCGTACCTCTGGGCAAGCCAACCAAGGTTTTGCTGTTTTGACAGCATTTCAGGACATCATCCAGCTTGAGTGAAGTTATCTTAAAATTCAAGCATTTTCACCCATAAACCTGTTGATGGGAATAATAGATGTAATGTGCTTGAAAAAAATGTGAAAAACATAAAGAGAAAGGTAATAAAGAGCTTTTTCCTTTCAGTCAGTATATGAGATATTTGTAGACATACCAATTGAACCAAACATCTGATATATTAAACTTCTATGAAAAGTCTGTACATTTACCCTAGCATACAGACATACAGAAATTTTAGCCATCTTGCAGATAAAAGAAGGAAAAATAACCCGAGGATCTGGAATAATGAGTTTGATGTTATGTGGGCTGTTGAACACCATACATTCTCTCAGCAACGATCAGCACAAAGTTTTTAGCACAGGTGTTTATGTAATTGAGATACATTAGGAAAACTAGCAGTGCTCAATGAGCCTCAAACCAGCATTTATGCTTTTATGTTTAAATACACTTCCGTTAATTATAAAGAGTTATGGTATGAAATAAGCACCATAACTTGCTGTTGTAAGAAGACTTGCTGGTGGATTTTCAAGGCACGTATTCTTTCATTTCTTAAGTTCCCCTGTTGCTGGATTCATAACAGACAATGTAGAACACAAAACCACTTGAAGGATTTTTACACAGTGAGTTTAAGCCAAAACGTTCCTCCTGCTACTGCAGTATTGGCAACATTCCCTAACTGCAAATGTGCAGCTGAAAACAATGCAGATGTAAATGAGTAAGAGTTTTGTAATTCTAATTCTACAGTACTTTTATCACTCAATTCAGAAGCTTGATGTTCGTTAAAAACCACAAAAGTGATGTTATTTTTTTCCCTGTGTATTACTCCTAGGAGTCTTTCAGGCTTTTGGGAACACCAGTTTTGATCTACTTTGTGCAGCTATCAGGGAAACTGTTACCTTTGTGAAAAGCTGCGAGCTGCAATGTTTGAGCTGATAAAAATCTACCATTACAAGTCAGTGATATGCAATATACAGAAAGTATTCTAATGAAATGGCTGTGAATATACCTGGCACAGCAGAGGAGTACAGAAATGGCTGAGCTTAGTGTCAAAGGCACTGTACTGACATCAAATTTAAGAGATTTTCCTCAGCTCGGTGAGTAGGATTTGTGCCAAACAAAAGGTCTTAGTTCTGTCTCAACATTCACCATGACGATATATTCACACCCATAAAGTTGTGAATGCAGCTCCTTTTATCATTTGCTTAACTGCTCAAAGCAAGAGCCAAGGTTCTGAAGGCTTTTTGTCACTACAGCAGAACTCTGCTGCCATTTATATGGCATGCAGTTGAAAATTAATAGCTTTTGTTTAGTTGTACAAACTGTAGGCTGTATAAATCCTAATGGCCACAAAATTCTTCATTTATTTTATAACAAGATGAAGAATAGCCTGCTTGTATATGGAATATTTGCTGTATGGAAAAGATCCTTAAACTATTTTGTTATGTTCTTGCTGTTTACAGTTAATGATGAAATGTTACTAGTAAGGCAAGTTAAACATCTTTAGCTGCCTACTCTAAGAGAAGAAACTTAACCTACAATATTAATCCTGTTAATTTAATGGAAACATCTATTAAGAGCTGCCCAGAAAAAGAGAAAACAGTTGTTAGTGGTGTATACTAGGATATTCACATGGTGCATTGGGAGAAGTCCGTAGGCTGGTCACTTACAAAGTGTTTTTCATTTACAGGCCTTTTGAAGACATACTACTGGTGATACACAGTTCAAAGAACTGGCAAAAATAATTGCTTACTTTCTCAAGATGCAGACTACTTAAAGTGGTTTGCAAATACACTGAACCTGACAAGCTGTTTTTATTTTTCAGACTCTGCACCAGAGCTTATTCCTCTGTTTTATTTTAAGTAGAGTTGTTTGGATCAGGTTTTTGAACCAGTCACTTCTGCTGTGGCAAAAGTTTCATTTCATTCTCTCAGTTCTTAACAGACTTCAGATCATGAGGCTTTTACTTGCTGATGGATAGCACTGCAAAATGCATTTAAGTCATCTGCATTAGTTACTTGGATACTCTTGCTAGTAGATATTCACATAAATATTTTTAGCAATTCTCCATAAACATTCATACAAACAATTTTTTTTGCAATCTCAAATGTTTTTAAGAGCTCATGGAAGAGTGACAAATACACAATTACTGAAATTACTTTTCTTCAAATAAATGTTCCTATGTGTATTTTACAGTTTTGGCCCAATTGGGTCATCAATCTATGTTCCTTTTTTTCTTATAGTTCTGAATTTTTAACATAATTGGTTTAAAGGTAGCATTTTGGTGAATGCAGTAAACATCTCATGTTAGTTTAACATACTTAATATCTTAACTACACAGAATACATAATAGGTAGTATCAGTCAGTGGTACAAAAGTAGATTTTAATTCATAAAAGCACAAACTGTAAATAAATTAAAGACTGATACAATCACCAGAAAATTACATATGGAAAAGTTTATTATACTAAATGGAACATCACAACCTAGTAGGAATTACCTCACAAAGTATTTTTAAACTCTCTGACATTTATTGTTTAATTATCAATTACAGGAGGGGCAAATGAGCTACATAGTAGAACAGTATCGAACTATAGAAAAGAACTGTGTATTGAGCAGTCATAAGTTTGTGTTGCTAGGGCAACGGGAAGTTAATAAGGTAGAAAATAATCTTCATTTCATATAGGGAATAAGAGCTTGCAGCTTTTCAGTATTCATTTATGAATTTACAGAATGGACATCTGTGGTATAAGAGAGAGAACCACTTTGGCTAAAAAAAAAATAAATAAGTAAGTGGCTTCAGTCTGTGATCTTCTCGAGTCAGGTGGATAAACAGTCACAATAATCTAACCCTAGAATTCTACCTCTTACCAGACTCTTTCCTAGTTATTCCTGTTCCTTAAAATACTTGATAAAGTATAAAATTAAATTAGCAGCAACGTTGCTTGGAACAGGTGGATTCAGGAAAGGAAAGATTTAACATTAAGTGTACTATTAAACCAGTTAACATGTAATGACATACACTGACTATAAAATTCAGACCTTTAGCACACTGTTTTTCAATGGTTACAATCCCATCCTGATTTATATCCAAGATATTATCACACTACTTTTTGCCTGTTTCTTCTTTTGTCAATGTTACCAATGTTTACACGGGTTGGTGTACCTAGAGCAGAGAAAAGATATTCCAATCAAAACCATTAATTTGCTTTTATTTTCATTAAAATATAAAAAAAAATAAAAAATCTGACCACCTGATCAGAAAAAGTGCCTCTTTATCAGCCCAGTTAAATAATATAGACATGCAACTATTGTATGGAAGACAGTACTGTAATTCATCCATTTCTGTCACTTGCTGCTGTGCAACAATGACTAGAAATAATGGATGAAGTGGAAACAGCATTCCAATCTATGCTCTAAACATCTGAAAACAAGTAGACCTGGACACAAGAGATTTTGATGAAAATACAGGTTTTGTCTGTAATGAAATATTTTTAATACATTTTTTCTTTTTGAGACTGTATTTTAGTCATACATGGAGGGCAACGTGCATTTTCTGAAATAAATATGAAGTTATTCAGACATTGGATCTACGAAAAATCTGAAGTAAAGAACCTGATCATGAAATTCTTTCTTCTGAACAGGCTTTTATGTAAATGAAAGCAGGAGATGGTTATACTAGGCAATCAAGAAAGCAGGGTCTTATATCTAAGCTGAATGCACAAAGCCTCTTTTCTGTACTATCAACAACCAATTGCACACTGGAGAAGAACATCTGAACAAGGAAAGAAAAACTCTGGCTCTGCTTTGAGACTGATACATTTTTATATCAAAATCCTACTCTTTCAGTGTGCATCGAGGGTAGGCAAGAGGGATAAGATTGTTTTGTTCTATGGAACACTATTGTCTGTTGAAAATATCTTTTATATTTTAGAAATGCTACATAAAAGATCAGGGAAATGTAAGAAGAGGCGAGTTTTAGATAAAGCTGTAAGTGCACAGAGAATTGGATTCTCTCCAGGACTGTGCTATACGATTATTTATGATTATAAGAAAGTCACTTAGATGTTTTGCAGGTAGTGAGTGATTGTGTTCTCCCATTATTTAAGTGCTGAACTGTATGTTCTGAGATTTAAGTCTCATAGAGGAATGAACTTTTCCCATTAAGGTTAGCTGAAGAATATTTTGAACTCTTATTTCTTCAGTGGTTACCTGAATGTAATGATCTGAGGATACTTTCTTTATGATGGGTAGCATTTGGGATTCAGCTAGGATATTCTAGACTCTGCAGGAAAAAAAAATAAATAAAAGTAATAAATATATATATATATACATGTAAAAGCCACAAAAAAAAATAAAATTCAGCATTATATTGGTATTTTCCAGTAATTATTTCTGCTGCAATTATGTTTTTTCTGCACATGGATGGATTAACATTCTGTTAACAAGACTTGTTTTTTTATGTAGCTTTCCGTACCTGTGATATCTTAAAAATATATTAAAAGGCAACATTTCACGATATGACAGTTAACTATAGCACAGGCTTGAGCAAAACAGAAGCGTGCATTCTTTTCATGCCCCTTCTGTTTGTCTCCAGTGTTCAGAAGCAAAACTAAAATATTAATGTTAGAAAGTTAACTACAGAATGCCAAAAACACTGCTATAGGCTTAAAATTAGGATAATGTTTTGTTTGTTTGCTTGCTTGTTCTCTTTCACATCGCCATACATAAAGCTTTGAATACCAATGATCAACTTCTGGTTGTGCTTTATCTCACATTGGTATGAAACAACACAAGTCAGGGCATGAAACAAAACTTACACCAGTAGAGAGAAAAAAAAAAAAACACATTAAATATTACTTATTTTAATGTTTTATGTAGATTGCTATCAATCCTGACAACATTTCTCTGAGAGCATTTTCAAATCCTCCTACCTTATAATGGGGATTTATTCCAATGTTCAGAGCAACTAAAGTTCTGAAAATATCTGGAAGTCAAGCACCATTTTAAAAACACTCTTCCTGTGATATTTTTGATTCCTTGGTTCATTAGTAAATAAACTTGAGCTTCTGCTGACACTGTGCTCTCGAGATAGGCCCGCATTTGAAAAATATTAGTGTACTTTTCATTTGGGGTTTTCTCCTTGTCCTTCAGAGCTACTGCCTCATGAACCTAACAGATTCAAGCAGTTTTTGACAGTACTATTTACTTGAACTGAACAGCCATTAGTGAGAAGAATAGCTTTCCATAATTCATTTTATTTGTTGTCTTAAGTTAAAACAGTTTATCACTGTTGCAGTATTCTAATCCCTAATCCTTCAAAGAATTTAGTGGATTAGAAAAACTTGTTTCCTCAATAATTTCATGCAGATTCTAAATCTCTACTCATACATAGTTGTTATTTAGCCAATGCAGCTATGAACAGGGCGCTCAACAATGTCCCTGTATCTAACAGAGAAAGACTTCCTTCTACTCAATGCCCTTCCGTTTTTTACTTCTCAACTTTTCTTCATCTTTCACTTGTCCCTTGTGCTCATATAACTTAAGCTAAACTTTAAGGGAAACAAACAAAATAAAAACATCCTTTTCTAGACAAAACACTTTAAAATTTAAATATCTCTTTTAATTTATTACCTTATTGATTTGCATGAATTAAAGGTGCACTTTTTTTCTGAAAAATGTGAAGATAAGAAAATAATTATCTGTCACAGATAATCCAACACTATCATCCTAAATAATGTATTTCTTACTTTTTGTGAAAGTGAGAAAAGTTCCATTTGGCATGTAAGAACAAGATCTGACTACAAGAACTTCCCTGGTTTTAATACCATAGGGTCTTGGAAAGCAGTTAAATGCTTTTATCTGATGTAATATATTACATTGTTCTTAAGGTATCCCCAGTTTTAGGATATCATTTTAGGATATGATAAACCAAGCTAGAAAGATAGCCACTCAATTACTGAATAAAATATTTGCTGGCAAAACAGAGGACTGTATTCTAAAAGATTTGGCAACTGAATATAGATAAACTTCCAATAAAGGCACCGAAAGATGAAAACAATCTCTTGCAAAACAAAACAAAACAAAATTAAACCAAAAATGACAAAACACCTAAATGCCACTCTGTGAACACTAAGATATAAAATATTTAATTTTTGTAGTTATGTGGCTTTTTCTGAGACTCCAAAATAAATAGAGAGTCTATCGCCTTTGGAAGAAGGGGAAGACAACTTAATGAAGAGTACAAGAATGTTGCTAGGATATGTAGAGAGAAAATTAGAAAGACAAAGTCCCAGCAAGAGTTTAATCTGGACACTGTTGTGAAAGATAACAGTCTTTTCACAAAGACAATAAAAAACAAAAGGAGTGCCACAGAGAATCTCCCTTCATTCTTGGATGTGGTGGCAAACACTGCTACCAAGTATGAGGATAAGACTGAGCATTCAGTGCCTTCTTTACTTCATTTTTTAATAGTCAAAAGTCATCCTCAGGGTGCTCAGCCCTCTGAGCTGGAGGACAGGGATGGAGAGCATAAGAAACCCCTCACAATTCAGGAGGAAAGAGTGACCTAGTGCTCCACCTGGACTGTCACAAGTCCAGGTGGATGGATGGGATCCACCTGAGAGTACTGAGGGAGCTGGCAGAAGTGTCAAGCCACTCCATCATTGATCAGTGGACCTGATCAACTGGGGAGGTCCCAGATGACTGGAGACTTTCTCATGTACCACCTATCTACAAGAAGGGTTAGAAAAGAAAATCCAGAGAACCTGTCAGCCTGACTTGAGAATCAAGGAAGTTTATGGAGCAGAACATATGTCTGTGGTCATGCAGCATATGTGGGACTTCAGGATTTCAGACCTAGCCAACGTGGGTTCATAAAGAGCAGGTCCTGCTTGACCAACATGATCTTCTATGACCAGCTGACCCACGTGGTGGATGAGGGAAAGGCTGTGAATGTGATCTACTTAGACTTTAGTAAAGCCTTTGGTACTGTCTCCCACAGCATTCACCTGCAGAAACTGGCAGCCCATGACATGGAGAGATATACTCTTTGCTGGCAAAAAAGAATCGGTTGGAATGGCCTGGTCCAGAGAATGGTGGGGAATGAAGCTGAATGAAGCTGGTGACCAGTCACAAGAGGTGTTCCTCAGAGGTCAGTGGTGGGGCTGGCCATGTTTAATATCTGTATTGATGATCTGGATGAGGGGATTGAGTGCACCTTCAGGAAATTTGCAGATAACACCAAGTTGGGAAGAAGTGTCAATTTGCCTGAGGGTAGGAGGGCTCTACAGAGAGATCTGAGAAGGCTGGATCACTGGGCTGAGGCCAATTATATGAGCTTTAACAAGATCTAGTGCTAGGTCCTGCACTTTGGCCACGACAACCTCAAGCAACACTACAGGCTTGGGGCGGAGTGGCTGGAAAGCCGCACAGAAGCTGCACACATCTGAGAGTGTGTTGAAGCTTGCAGACCAAGAACATTCTGGCTTGTACCAGAAATAGTGGAGCCCTCAGGAACAGGGAGGTGATTGTCCCCCTGTACTCAGCTCTGGTGAGGCCAAACCTTGACTGTTGTGTTCAGTTTTGTGCCCCTCACTGCAAGAAAGATACTGAGGCCCTGGAGAGTGTTCAGAGAAGGACAGCAAATCTGGTGAGGGGTCTGGAGCACAAGTCTTATAGGGAGCAGCTGAGGGAACCGGAATTGTTTATTCTGGAGAAGAGAAGGCTCAGGGTAGATCTTATCACTCTCTGTAACTCGTGAAAGGAGGTTGTAGTGAGGTGGCGGTTGGTCTTTTCTCGCAGGTAACAGTGACAGGGTAAGAGGTGATGGTCTAAGTTTTTCCAAGGGGTGGCAGAGGTTGAATATTAGGAAAAAATTCTTCTCACAGAGTAGTAATGCACTGGAACAGGCTGCCCAGGAAAGTGATAGAGTCAGCGTCCCTAGAGGTGTTCAAGAAAAGGGTAGATGTGGCACTGAGTGACATGGTTTAGTGGGCATCGTGATGATGGATAGATGGTTGGACTAGATGTCTTAGAGGTCAGTTCCAACCCTAATGATTCTATCCTTCTATGCTTCTATGATTTTTATATATGCCCTGTCTGAAGGTACAGTTGACTGCTAAATAATGCCATACTGCAATTTAAGATGTTTGAATATTTTTGAGACTGAAATGCAGATAAATAATAAAATACAGTACTAGTGGAAAACACAGATCAAACATGCTACAGGAGGGGCAATGTCTGATGTCTAAATCAGTCAAGGTTTTGAACAGCTAACCTATGCTGCCATAATATACATAAGTAAATTTTTATGTTAAAAGAGTTAAGCTTGCTCCTTTGAATAATGCATTTCTGTTTTTTTGTTTTTTTGTTTTTTTTCCTACAAAAGCGGCATGTTATAAGTTTGTATTTTATGTGTTTTCTTCATTTGAAGGCATTGTTCCTTAAGAAAACTGTTCATTTGATAACATTTACAGGAAATCTATTGCAGCAGTACAATTTGCATATGCACCTCTTACAGTACTTAAAGAGAGCTTATTAACAGGAGAGAGACCATGTCTAACACATGCTGATAGTAATAGGACAAGAGGAAATGGATTTAAATGAAAAGAGATTTAGATTAGATATTTGGAGGAAATTCTCTACTCACTGGGTGGTAAGGCACTGCAACAGGCTGTTCAGAGAAGCTGTGGATGTCCCATCCCTGAGGTGTTCAAGGCCACACTGGATGGGGCCCTGGGCAACCTGATCTCATAGGTGGCAATTCTGTCCATGGCTGGGGAGTTGGAACTAGATGATCTTTAAAGGCCCTTCCAACCCAAGCCATTCTAGGATTCCGTGATTCTATGACTGTAAGATTCTATGATTGATTCTGTGATCTCCTACTCCCTTATAATTCAGAAACAAAACTGCTTGAGTGTACTAATTACTCCCATAAAAACCTCTGTCTATTGTATTCTTATTTGCTGTTCTTGTTTTGTTTGGAATAGAGCTTATTTTCTTAATGGTAGCTGGTATGGTGTTGTGTTTTGGATTTAGGATGAGAATAATGTTGATAATACGCTGATACTTACGTGGCCAAGCTGTGGTCAGTTAAGTTAAGGACTTCTCAACTTTTTACAATGCCCTGCCAGTGATGAGCTGGAGATGCACAAGAAGCTGGGAGAGGACAGAACCAGAACAGCTGAGCTAAACTGGCCAAAGATCCCTGACCATATTCCATACCATACTGTGTCATGCTGAGCAATATGAGTGAGGGGAGTTGGCTAGACAGCCTGCCAATGCTCAGAGACCAGCTGGGTGTTGGTCAGCAAGTAGTAAACAATTGGATTTTATATCACTTGTTTTATATATTTTATTTATCTTTACTGCTATTACTCTTATTTCTTTACAGTTTTTAAACACATCCAGGGATGGTGACTCAACCACCCCCCTGAGAACCTATTCCAGTGCTTAACAACCCTTTCTGTATAGAAGTGTTTCCTGATATCCAACCTAAAGTTACACTGGTACAACTTTAAGGCCATTTCCGCTCATCCTGTCACTGTCACCAGTAAGAGGAGCCCAACCCAGCTCTCGCTCTAAGCACCTTTCAGATATTGGAAGAGAGCAATAAGGTCTCCCCTCAGCCTCCTTTTCCCCAGACTGAACAGCCCCAGATCCTTCAGTTTCTCCTCATAGGGCACATTCTCCAAGCCCTTCCCCAGCCTTGTTGCCCTTCTTTGGACCTGCTCTAGTACCTCAATGTCCTTTCTGTACTGAGGTGCCCAAAACTGAACATAGTACTTGAGGTGAGGCCTCACCAATGCCAAGTACAGGGGCAGGCTTACTTCCTTTGTCCTGCTTACCGCACTATTCCTGATCCAAGCCAGGATGCCACTGGCCTTCTTGGCCACCTGTGCACAATGCTAGCTCATATTCAGGTGACTGTCCATCAATAAAAGTCAACTGTCCATCAGTAAATGAGTTTTTTTTGAAGCAGTAAAAATGAGTTGCTTTTTGAAGCAGTAACCTGACTGAACATTATAGAAACAGAACAAGATCTGACTTCCAAGTAGACTTGTTATCTGTTGACTTAACTTTCTCTTGCTTATCTCATATTTTTATATCCATTGCAATATAAATTATCATCATTATATTCAAATCAATCATGAGATAGTGGTTTGCTTTTGATGACTTTAGATAAAAGCCTCAAAGTATTCCTTGCCCATTCTGACATTCTATGTGGTTTCTGGATAGGGATGTCATACGTTCCCTCTTCTTCAGCTACGGGACAAAATCCAACCCATGTTTTTAGACAAGGAGATGTATTTGTGTGCACAAACATGTGGTCTCACTTTCTGCACACATTTAATTGAAATTATACAATACTTGTACTTTGTTAATGGGCATAATTTGTTAGCAAGAGCATCAGCTGTAACTGAATTATTTCTCAGATCTATATTAGGGAAAATACAGCTGTCAGTTTGCTTGCAGAATAGAAGGGTCAGGAAAATTACTGCTTGAATAAGTGCAGAGCTGAGAATGCTACTTCTGTAACTTGTTCCTTAATTCATGTTAGATTTTTGCTGTTAGGGATTTCCAAACAGAAGCTGCATTGTGAGGCAAACCACATTGTCTTCACAGATGTGTTGAAAAATATGTTCTACCGTTGCATTTTAACTTTAGTAAAATGATTTTCATTTTTAATTTCATAAAGTCATTATTCTGGGACCATTAGTTTTACTATAACAGTTTCTAAAATTAAAACTTTTATTTTTAATGAGTTAACTGTAGGTGTCTAAATTGCTCTCAGTGCACATGCTGTTGTAGAAATGAACATAAAACATGATCAGGCAGTTAACTATCTCTTTCCAGTTCTTGTCAGAGGAGCTCCACACACACATGGATATTTTACAGGCACTGGTTAGGACAATTGTTTCTAATTCTATATTTCATACTCTCTCTGACAATTATTAAAATACTTTTTTTTTTAAAAATACCCCAAATTTTGAGAAAAATATGGTCATAACTGAATAAGAAAACAACTTTGTTGCCAGCAATGCTCACTTGCAGCCTGGGAGCCAATTGTATCCTGGGCTGCATAAAAAGCATGACCAGCAGGGCAAGGGAGGTGATTGTCCCCCTCTATTTCATTCTCATGAGACCCCATCTAGGCTAGTGCATTCTGTTCCAGGGCCCTCTGCATAAGAAGAAAATGGACCTGTTAGAGTGAGTCCAGAGGAGGCGGATAAGGAGTACCTCTCCTATGAAGAGAGGCTGAGATAACTGGGGTTGTTTATCCTGGAAAAGAGAATGCTCCTGGGAAACCTTACAGTGGCCTTCCAGTACTTAAAAGGGACTTAAAAGAAAACTGGGCAGGAATAACAGGTAATAGTTTTGAACTAAAGGAAGGCAAATTTTGATGAGATATTCAAAAGAAATTCTTTACTCATAAGTCAATGAGGTGATGGAAGAGGTTGCCCAGAGAATTTGTAGCTGCCCTATTCCATTCAGGACAACGTTGGACAGGGCTTTGAGCAACCTGATGTAGGAAGATGACCCTGCCTATGGCAGGTGAGTTGGAACTAGATAATCATTAAAGTCACTTCCAAAACAAAGCATCTAATTATTCTATGATTCCCTGATTAGGATAAAATCATATTAATTAGAGTACAAGTATAGTAAACATAAAATGTAGTCCATTCCACAAAATGAAGAGTAATCATATTCTCATGATAAAGCAATACTGTGTAAAGAGGAGAGGGAGAGGAGAGGAGAGAGGAAAGGAGAGCTGTTGTGGTTTCCATGGAAATAAATAGGAGATTTTGGAGCAACTTGCAGCTCAAGACAGTTTCTCTTCACTCAGCTCAAATGCTTGACCACTTCAGAACTGAACAAAAATCATATTCTTGAAGAGACTGTCGTATCAGTGCTAAATCTAGCAGAAGAATCTTTTGACTCGCTGATCCTGACGTGTTTAATGTACCCAAAAATGAAGTCTGCCCTTCTGGCTGCCAGGGCACACTGCTGGCTTATGCTGAGCTGCTGTCACTCAGAACCCTGACATTCCTAACTTCTGCCCTCCCTTCACTCATCTCTCAGTTTGAACTTGTGCCCATCCTTACTCCATCCTGGGTGAAGAACATGGTGTTTACATTTATTGAACATCATGATGTTGATGATAGCTGAATGGTCCAATGTGTCTAAATCCCACTGCAAAGTCTCACATCCCTCTAGGGATTCTGGAGCACCTCGCAGTTTAGCATCCTGCTGAGGATGGATTTCACTCCTACAATCAGCCCATTGATAAAGATTATAAACAGGGCAGGCCCTAGAATTGAGCCCTGGGGAGCACCACTAGTGACTGTCCACCAGGCAGATGCAGCCCCATTTACTAAAATATTTTGAGCAATATTGTTGAGACATTTCATCGCTGAGCAAACTATGAACTTGTTTACCTTACTGATGGATGCTTTGTTCAGAAGGGTGCCACGAGGGGTGGTATCAAAGGCCTTACTGAAATCCAAAAAGATTATGTTGTCACAAATGTAAATAAACTGTTATACTGCACTTATAAGAGAAGAGCTAGGACAAATTAACTGACATAATATAGATTTGATGTAGTGACTTTATGCTGACTTAAAGAGATTCAAGATATCTGGATACACTTGATTATTTACTGCATAGAGGATTAGATTAAACAAACACATACAGGAGATCCTCCTGTTAATTCACAAGGTTCAGAGTAGATCTCCTTACTTTCTCTTGAAACCACACTCTCTGAACCACAGAGGTGAGGAGCCTAGGTGTGGCAGAATCTGATGCTGCTGTTCCTTTACAAATACAAGTCATTGCTACTCCAGTCATGGGGTAGACACTACACTGTTCATCCTTGTAATTGAACAGTAATATATGTTTGACCACTGACCTTTGCTTTATTTGACCTTTATTTGACCTTTATTTGACCTTTATTTGAAAGTTCATCACATTTTCCTTCCTTACTTCCTTTCTCCCTCCCTTCCTCACACTCTCTTTTGCTCTCTTTCTCTCCTTTCATTTTTAGGGCAATAGAACATTTTGTAATAGGACATGGTTACTGTTTCTAACCTTGTTATCTTCTCCTGTCAAGATGGCATTTCTCTCTCAGAGACAAATAAAATATTTCTGGAAATATCTTCTTATTCTATGGCTGCAGAGCCCTAATATACAGATTAGGATACACTATTTCTGTATTACTGTGAAACATCTCATTAATTAATCAGCTGTTTTGTTTCATTAGGGGAAGGAATTGTAGATTTCTTTTTTAAAAAAATTAATTCCCTACTTTTTTAAACTGTACTATATAATCATCTAGATGTTAAATAGGTATGAGCTAGTAGCTTTTGCTCAGTATTTAGCTTCTGGAAATAAAAATAGTAAATTATCTTGTGGATCTGGGTCATCATGGACTGTATGCAGTCCCTGGACAAAATTGAGTTTACTGCCAGCCCAGTTCCTCTTAAATATGTTGCACTGTAGTCTGTGTACAGCAAAGCGAGTGGAGATAAATCCTTTAACAACTTATAGAAAGGAGTGGTAGTCACACTGTAGAATGTGAAGTATGAAATGAATATCTGAAAGAAAAGAAGTCATGATATGTAGCAATTCTGTCTTATTAGTAGCAATCAATATACTGGTGCAGTGGTGCACCATCTTGTGGTGCACCACTTGTAATATGTGCAATAGCCAGAGGGTTGCCTACATAGAATGGAGGGTACAGATTTTGGAAACCATTTCAGTGTTTTAATGTGATTTTGAATTACATTAGATGCTTTAAGATACAGAAAATCCCATCACACCTTAAAAATTCCAAGCAGGACCAAAATGCAGAAATAAAATATACTCTGTGAGCCTAACAGCTACAGAACAAAAAAAATGTGATATTTCTATGGATGCATCAGTATCTGCAGTAGTGAATAGTAACATCTCCTATATAGGCCACTTTTGGAACCATATTTGATTTTTAGGGGTGCTAGTATAGTATGTAGTTCAAGATTTTTTGGGTCTGCTCTTCCTGCAGTCTCAAAGTATTAGCCAACTGAAAGCTGCAATTGGTCTATGGTTTTGTTTGTCCTGGGTTAGCAGTTCCAACTTAACAGCAAAAATAACCTGAATGCTGTCAGGCCCTACAGGTCATCCTGAATTGATACTTAGCACTGTATACAAATGCTTCTGTTTTTCCGCAAAATTGTACTATATATTTTTTAGATCTTCGAGGCACCCAGATTTGAGGACTGAAAACTCTATTTTTCTGCACAGGAGAAAAAGAGTACCTTCTGCAAGTCTGATTCTTTAAAAGAATTAAGAGAAAAACATCACTGTTAAAATGGCTTCCAGTTTAGCTTCCTATTTTTGGGAAGAACAATCTGGTTAAATAGAAAAGAGGAAATGTAGAAATTTCTTTTTGTCCATGACTGATTCAGCACAATAGCAATTTCACAATTTCTACAATTTCATCGCAGGCAGGCTGTCTGCGTTGTCAAGGCTGTCCATTCACATGGCTTAGTTTAATATTTCTTAAAGTATTCTTTGCTTTACAGTGCAGTGCGTCTTTCGGCCTACAGCTATAGTAACCATGTCACCATGAGATAAACTCATGAGATAAACCATGAGACAGTGTATCAGTGTGGATTTCTCTTTGTCACTCACATTTGCAGTGATGGCAAGATGGTAGTTTTTTATCACGATGCTCTTTTTATTTTGTTCCTGTCAGCAATGTACTGTGCCAACTTGAACAGAATTACCAGATTAATCAACTGTATTAATAAGAAATGAGATAGTAATGCTGTCAATCAGTAACCCGTCTGGAGGGTGCTATCAAAACAAAATAAAACAAGATTACTCACAGTTCTCAAATAATGTGATTTTACCTCTGAAAATATCTCTTTCCTCCTATGTTAGAGCCAGGCACAGATGCACATCTGAAGTATGAAAAAATATAAAAAACTTGTCAAGCTCCTTAAGTTATCACAATTGTTTTCATCAAGTTCAAAATAAGCATCATCTTAAAAGTCACCTTACAGACAGTTCCTACAAAATGCAAATTTTCTCTTTTGTTGTTCAGATATGAAATTATTTGACTTATTAGAGGAATATTCTAGCATCTTGCCTTGTCACAGTAAGGACAAATTACTTTTTTTTTTTTTTTTTCTCAGAAACAAAGGCTTTGTTGCTATTGTTGTTTTACTCTGTAAAGCTTCATAATAATTTTCTTGGACAAAATACTGACTTCACTTATATCAAATCTCAGGTTAAATGCCCAGTACTAGAAGTTATGCAGTTTCTTTGGAATGGTGATTTACTAATCTAAAATAAGTTATTTGTAAATATTATTTAACGAGAGATAAAGGCCCAAAGTTAAAGAAGTACAATTTCCTGCAAAACTGTCACAGAAATACTTTTAATATTGGTTATATGATTAGGTTATATGTTTGGTAACTCTGACTGAAGTGAAGAGAGTGGCTAAGGTTCCTGCTTTTAGAAATTATTTTGCAGGTTCAAAGTGTATTGGACTGTGACACTGTAAGACTTTTGCAGAAAGATAGTCTAAGGGTTGAAAAAACTGGTCAGAAATTTCTTACCCTTTCATTTGGCTACTTTTCAGTGAGCTAAAAAGGCAATGTGTTATCACAAATATTGATCTATAAGAGACAAAAATTATTTATCGAATTTAATAAAATTTTACCTTGCTTCATCTCTCTATATAGTACAAGATATAACAGTGTGATGTTGTCTGAGTAATGAGTGCCTGAGTAATGATTTCCATCTAACAAGGTTTTTCCTCAGTTCACTGCAATTTCTTATTGCTGAGTATTTCCTGTCAGTGTCTCCTTATACTTTAGTAAAAATTTTTGAATGTAAAGACTGGTTTCACTCTGCTAGAAATTCTTTTTTATTTTCAAAGCTTGAAAAATCTTGCCTTAACTCCACTGCATCTGGTTTAAACACACATTATACTGAGTGGCTGTATAGTATGAGACATCTGTGATTTTACATAAACATAGGAAGAAACATTCTTCTCCTGGACTTAATCCCTAAAGACTTCCTTTGACCTTGCTTGTTAACAGAAAGTTTGTGGTGAGATATAAATTCATGTAAATTGTTAACATTATGCTACACAGCATCAGGCAGCATAATGGTCCTGTGTACATCATAATACTCTGAAAAACCTTAACATATGCTATCATTTGCATTCTTTAATCTCACATTCACAATTTACTGCCTTCCGCCTGCAAAATACAGCTCCAGCTACTGTATATGAGGGAAAGTTGCAGTGGTAATTAATAGCATTATTTAAAATATGAAACTCAGACCATAACTTGCTGATACACTCAAATAACTTGGAATTTTTCTCATTCACAAATTATGCTCTTTAGAAAAAGAAACCCCCAGTGACTTCCTGAAGAAACTGAAGCTGTTTTCTACTGTAAGCAATTTGATGTGCTTTAGTATGAGTTATATTCATTTTGCTTCATGTCCCTTTTAGTTATGACATCTGATAGATTTTTTTTATTATTATTATTTTTTAATTGGACATTGGAACTGTCGTTTCTGTGAAATTTAGTTCTAATAAAGAACTCCCAAGTGGAAGATTTGAATTAGAGGTCTAGAAACTGGACTACAGTGGCATGTTCTAGGATCAGTTAAAATAAATACCAATTATAATGGAGCTATGGGTACTGACTCAGATGCATTTCTGCTATGTGCCTGCAGAACAGCTTTACAGAAGCAGTTTATTTATCAGTGTATTAGATGATTTTGCCTCAATGAATGTGCCTTTTTTCTGGGGGGAGGCTGACATTACTTAAGTGTAAGGTTTACCAGATCTCCTTCGAGGTTTATAGCAAGAAAAAAACAGTCATATGTATGAGAGATTTTCAATAAACAAAGTCATCAGTATTTGGAAAATATGGTCTCATTTACATATGTAAGTCTTAAAGGAAATGGATCAGGCAGTCTTTGATTCTGGTGGGAAGAAACGTACAGTAGGAGACAGGCTCAATTCTAGTGCATGGGTCCACTATACAAGCTATGGGTGATTGTATAGGGCCAGGAAACAAAAGTCATCTTCTAATCTGCAGTTCTAGTAAAGCTGAGATCTTGTCTGAGACTTAGAAATGTCAATATACCTTTTCTATTTTGCCATGGGAAAACATGGGTTTCTATCATTACTAATGCTAATCTCTCAATCCTTTCTAAAATAATCTAGAATTTAACATGCAGTAACATTTTTTTCTTCTGTAGAGCTTTGTCCAGTTATTTACTAGATAGAAAGGAAACCCATTCATAATGGGTTCTCAACCCATTTTAAAGAGCGGGAATGCAATTTTGTGGTGCTGATTTAATGTCTCAAATACCACAGGATTTTTTGTTTTTACTTTTATTCTTTTCTGTAAGGTAAATAATAATGAAAACTGTCTACAAAACTCAGAGAAGACCTTCAGATAAGAGCACCAAAGCCAGAAACATTTAAAAAGCTCAGCATCCTCAAGCAGTTTATGGGATACCATCTCCTTGTGGGATTGATTCATTTGTAGTGAGTGGCAAAATCACCACTGATTCCAAGCTGTGATAAGATCTTGTCACGCATGTAAAGAAAAGCTCACGTTTAGGTCATAGTTGAAGTGGTTTAAACCAGTAGGTAGCTCAGCATGATACAGTCAAGGCCCTCCCAGGGTGATTGGGGAGAGATTTGGGGAAAAAAAAACAACAAAATGAAGTAAAACCTGTGACTTTAAATAAAAATATATTTACTAAGACAGAAAAGGGAGAGAAAGGGAAAATAATAGTAGTAATGATAATAATATTATATGTATTTAGACAACAAGTGATACTGAAGGGAGTTGATCACCAACAGCCAGTCAATGCCCAGCCAGTCCCTGAGCAGTGGCTGCTCTCCTGGCCAACTTTCTACCACTTTATACTTGATACATGATGTCATATGGGGTGGAATATCCCTGTGGCCAGTTTAGTTCAACTGTCCTGGTTCTTTTTCCTCCTTGTGCAGGGACAGGATGGGAAGCAGAAAAACCAAAACGTCCTTGGCTCCATACAGCATTGCTCAGCAACAGCTTAATAATCGGTGTGTTAACAACACTGTTTCTCTCATAAAGCCAAAATACAGCATTATACCTGCCACTGTGAAGGGAAAATAAACCCTGCCTCAGCTGAACCCGAGACAAGAGAGCTCTGAAGAATGTTCTGACAGAATAGCAGTCATTGCGGCTGAGAGAAAAGCACTTTTATAAGGCTGGTTCCTGCCTAGGTGCCTAACTGAGAATCCAGGTTCTGAAAATCTGGCACTTCACAGGGAGTGATAATCAACTAAAAATTTGAGCTACTCTAAAACAGTGATTTTGCATAAATAACACATGGAAAATCTTTGGTTGTTATCATCCACAGGGCACTGACAAGGTTAGTGCTTTTAAAAAATGCAGGAGCTAGAAAAAAATGTAGACAGTATGACTTTGCTATGCTTTTTAGCTTCTTTTCACACAGTGCTCTAATTCTGAACAAACAAGATCTCAAGTCATTGCACTCTACTGTAGGAAATTGATTAAACTGAAACAGAATTTCATCTGAAACAGCACACTAGCACTAGGAAGTGAAGGCAGACTGACTGCAGGTGTGTTTCTTCCTGTGAGGCAAACTCGCGTCAGGAAGACTCCCAAGTGCTTCCTGCACCCAAGTTGTGTAATATAACGTCTGTACATTAATTGACTTTTACTTCATAGAGCATATCAAACTCTTCTGAGATGGTATTTTTCTGTGAAAGGAAAAATGTGTTTTTTGATGAAGCCAAGGAAGTATTCTGGCAACGGAATACAATGCTGTTCTATCTAGTTACCTTTTATGGGCTTCATTTGATGTTTTTTCCCCTGAGATGTGCAAGCACTTTATTTGATTTTTTAGATGCTCAGACACGTTTGGTTCAGCTATAATAAGCACTGCAATGAGATCCCTGGTGATTTATCATGCTTTGAATTCATCTGTGCTCTCATTGTGTTGCCAAAGTTTTACAGTCTTCCTTATGAGTCTGATTACTACCATAAAAGAAAACTGTAGGAGACCTAGCTTGATCTTAGTAGTTGAAATCTTTGTCAAGAATTCATTCTTTCTGTAAAGTTGTTCTACCTTTCCTTATATTGGCATATGAAATACTCTAGTTGTTCTACCTTTCCTTATATTGGCATACAAAATACTCTATCTGAATGGGATAGCTCTTGCTAATGTAATAATTCTCTGTAATTACAGTAGTGTTACTAATTAACACTTTGACTCAGCATCATATGCTAATATGAAACATTTCTGTAAGTATATATAATAAAAAAAAAATTATGTTGCTGAATTCTGCTTTGGAAAGCTGAAGTTTAAATTCAGAATAAATGTCTTGTTTAATCATACAGCACTTCAAATATGACTCTTAATTCTGTTATTCAAGGCTTCAACTTCATGGTTTGTAGGCAAAGTAATTTTGATTTTTGCCTAGAAAACATATCTGAGATGAAGCTGGCTTGACAAAAAGGTCTTGTGTATGTATTTTATTACTTTTAGACTGACACTGAAACGAAAAATTGAACTGGCTATCCCTTTACCCAGATTAGAACATTGAGTATCAAGGTAAAAATTTAAAAATACAGGACTGCATATTCAAAAGACACTAGCACTGGTCCTACAGTTAATTTTTAAATGGTGCAAGTGAAAACATGGAATTGATCTCTGTCCTTTGTTGTCAACGGTTTACCGGGCTGGATCGGCCCGGTTCCGTGACGATTGGTGTGGGGGACCCGCAGACCCACGCCCCAGGAAAGGGGAAGGGGGAAAGGGAAAAGGAAAAAGGGAGATGGGCCTAGAAACAAAACAGTGGCAACAATCTGAGGAGGAAAGCTAATTTACTAAATAAGATATCAGAAAGCAAAATAACACAATATAATACAATATAATTGGAAAAATGAGCAAGAGAGAGTGTCCGATAAACCGAAGGCCTTACGCTAACGCTGAAGGCGATATGGCAGCGAGCACCCACTGCTGAGTCGATCCCGAAGGAAAGAGAGTGTCCCGTGACCGCAGACAGTTTTTATCTTTTCCCTCTGAGCGGAAAATACGTAAAAATGCAAAGCATCGCAGAGTCTTCTGGGGAATGTAGTTCTTCTCTTCTGAGACAGGTATACCCGGAAATATCAATGATCTATGGAGTTGGAGTATTAACTCTTTAACTCTTAATGCACTACATGTTGTAATGATGTGGAATACCAATACCAAAAATCATAAAACCATGACATTTGTGAATGTGGGAAAGAGGTTAATACTAGGCTATCATTTTAGAAGTGATAAATACCATTTAAATGAGTTTATCATCAACTACATATCAAATCTATTTACAGCAGAGACTGTTGAGTGAAAAGGGTTGTCTAAGAGAGGAAACAATATGGATATTGCACACAGCACACATGCAGATGGTAGCACATATACATCATGGCCACTTGTGATGGCTGTGGAAAGTTTTCCTTCAGCCTCCTCAATGAGGTGTAGCAAAAAATTAAAACAGAGAGGAAAAGAGGAACCTGAGCCTCCCCACTGTTTTTTATTGCCTGGCTCACCACTGTCCTGCTGTTCAACATGAGGATTGCCTTCGACATTGTCTGGAGACAATTTGGGAAACCCTGGCATACTGCGTTTAAAATTGCATATTGAGGGACAGGAATTGAGATGTTACAATCCATTTTTTCACAGTATGGGGCATTTATGGAATTCATATTGAATCTATGCTATGAATGTGATCAGGAATAGTGACTACAGCATTAAAGACGGAGAAGAATTCACTGCAGCGAAAAGGACCAGTGGGAACACTCTTGTAAGCAATAGATACAGTATAGAAAAAGTGTCAGAATTAATTTCATTAGTATGGTGTGCTAATTTTGAGGATAAACCTGTATTAACTCAATAGATCTATAAATATAAAAGGAAAACCATGCAGAGTTGCACAAAAAGCAAATTGATTGAGGAAAGTAGAAGAGGTTGCTCTACCAAATATGCTGAGAGATCTTTCTTGTTAAATTGAATTTGGAGGATATCCATGTACAAAACTTTGTTAGCCAAAGTGCTCCAGATGGATATCATATTGAGCCAACAGCCAACTATATCAATGCTTTTCATTGACTTTGGTTCTGCAGAATGAAATGGCAGTAAAATTTTGAAGATGTGATTCCTTTTATTATTATTAATGCTGTAAGTGACATTTACCCTTGCCTATCAACATCTAATAATTGGTATGCACCACCACCAGTACTGTTTCCACCTCCTAAATTGTGAGTCTTGTTGATTAATTTGATGTCTACTACCTGATTTAATCCATCTTTCTGTCTTACAGAAATATATAAAATATTTTAATCTTTTAAAAATAAATCATAATTTCTCAAACTAGAACCACCTACAGTATATATCATATTTATACAAATTCCTCAGAATGACAGAAAAAATATACCAGGGGAGAAATCCAAAATGAATAAAATTTTGATGTGCAAACATACAAGAAATATAGCATGCATTAATACATGCTACTGTAAAAGCTCCTGGATTTTTCACAACACACTTAAAGGCAGAACATTTCTTTAAAATTCATGATGTCATTTTACTTGCTACAATCCCAGGAGGAACAGCTAGCAGGTAATTATTTTTGATAACATTTTCTTTCCCACCCTGGAGCACTCTTCTATATACACTGAATATATTTAACACTTCATTATTCAACAACCATTTATCATACCTATAATTAGTTGTTAAATAAGTGAATAACAGTGAACCGTTTTTTTTTTTTTTAGGAACTTTTAAAAATACACACAAGCTGTTGCATTATTCTCAACCTTTGCTGGAAAATAAATAAGCCCAACAGAAACACATTCTGGACAAGTAAAATAAAATCCTAACTGACAACTTTTGTGTCTGTTCAAGCAGGTACAATTTTGAAATTACTGATATATTATGTTTTCATGCACCTTGGAAAAATGATTATGTACTGAAAATGCTGACATCCTCCTTTCTATGGTATTGCCATCAGATGTTGATATAATTAAATCCCAAAGTAACGTGCAGTGTGTTAGTGAACCAAACTGTCATTAGTTTTGCAATGATTTATGATCTGCAGCTAACAG
Organism: Oreortyx pictus; assembly: GCA_036925125.1. Classification (NCBI taxonomy): domain Eukaryota; kingdom Metazoa; phylum Chordata; class Aves; order Galliformes; family Odontophoridae; genus Oreortyx; species Oreortyx pictus. The sequence goes on along the minus strand of JAUPFR010000010.1, from coordinate 26,455,875 downwards.
GAGAGCACCAACAGGACAAGCAAAATTACACACATTAAGAGGAAACATTTTGAACTAATTTTTTTTTTTAGGGAAATGTTATCATTAAATTTCCTAAATGAAAGATTTTCAAACATGTTTAGGCACCAATAGGTACAAGTAATCTATTATCATTCCAGAAGTCTGTAGTCACTTGAATTCTGCTTTTATTTTTGGTAAAAATAAAAGAATCTATAAACACAAAAAACTCGAGACCAGCTCTGATTCTGGCAACATAATTCTCTAGTGGACCACTTCTAATTAAACTTTTTGGTCTAGGAAAGAGAATCTTTTTTAATATCAAAGGAAGCATCAGTAAGTTTCTTGATTCAGTATATCTTTTCCATCAGTCAAGAAAAAGAGTCAGTGGAGGCACAGCAGTTTCATTGTTCTATTAAGTATTTGTCACTTCAGTTCCAAGATAAGCACTGCTGTTTACTGCACTCATTCTTGCTCTTATTATTATTTGAGAACCGGGAAATTGAGAAAATTTCATATATTTAATGAACTAAAAATTATCTTTCCTCTTTTCCTTATAATTTTTATTGTAAAAAGAAATAAAAATAAAATAAAGTGAGCAACCAGAATATTACAGTCTGCTCTGTAATGTTCAAGTAGAAATTTCAGAGCAGGTAAACTGCAGTTATAATTTTCTACCAGAAGGCAACTGTAATACTGGGGAAAACAAAAACAAAAACAACAACAACAACAAAAACACCTCAAGAAAACCCAACGCACCCCTCTGCCAGATAAATAAATAAATTCTCACAGGACATAAATCACAATGTAATTATAATTACTATAAAGCAAACAAAATATCATATGGAAAATAATAAATGCATCCATCATATAAATATATTTTCCAGTCTGTGAAATGGAGTTATTTTCATAAACCACCCTAGCTCTTACACCTTGTAGCTAAATTGTAACACCTAATTTAAATCAAGGTATTAAATGTATTTTTAATGGCATTACATTGAGTGTAATGAAAAATCTTTTTCTTGCAATGTCATGAACTTCTGCTACGAAAGGCAGCTCACATCTCAGCAGCATACAGGCTGCAAGGTAAAACAATTTAGGTGCATAAAATTATTAGACTGAATTAATCATAGGCAGGGCTACAAAAATAGAATACTTGATTAACACAGCATAGCCAGAAGTGAGGGCATTTTACAGCATGCCACTTTTACAATTGCACCCCCAAGTGATTTTTTTTTTCTCAGACTGAATTATTTGCATCGACCTGGTCATTTCAGCTGCTCTTTTTTAATACCTATGTGAATAACTGTTTCTTAATGTATTTGTTAACGTATTTGTTATTTTGGAAAAAATAACCTGGATTCTGTCTTATTTTTTATTATGAATTATGATTGCATATTAGAATGGAGAAGTTATAAACATGCATTTTACACATTAACCTGAGAAATAATTTAAAGAGCATAGGATGGTAGAGGCAGTCTCTGCTGACAGTGATAGCTTAACTGCTCTTCAGATTACACAGTTATTTACATTTTCATAGTAATATTTCTTAAAGTGAGCTAACTAAATTTAGTTTATTAGGATAATATCATACTCAGCCTTGTGCTTGACCAGCAGTTCTTCAGTTCTTTTAGGGAACTGGAAAATACTCTTTTGAGTACTCTTTCTTGTTTTTATTGTTGAAAAAGTTGAAAGAAAAGTTCAGGGAAATACTTCAGACTCTAAGACTTGAGTTTGCATGAATTCTTCACTAACTTTAGCTGTCTTGTTCTCAAATTCTGTATTCACTGCTATAATTATGCAGAAATATAGACTTAAATGAATATGTGAACATCTGATTAAAGTTCTGATCTTAACTTTGCAGTAAATCTGGAATACTTTTGCTGAATTTGTGAGTAACAAGTTATTCTTATGTCTGTATAACTATAATAAAAAATGGTACCAAAGGTCACTTTCTGCTATCCTCCAAAAAAAGAAGAGATTCTGGGTTCTGTGATGTAGTTTTTAAAGCATTCAAATTATGCCTTGGTTTGACAGTCAAAATCATCTTATCTGGGGAAAGAGATTTTACTCCATCTTTATGACATAAAAGTTCAACATAAAAAAAAGTACAGCTAGAGCAAGAACAGTAAGGCTATTCTCAGTGCTGCCATTGATACTGTCTGAATTCCTTATCTCCTTTTCAATCACATTTGCAATCCTGCCTTCATTTCATCTCAGTCTAATACGTTGTTAACATTCCCTGCTGCAAACTAAAAGAGCAGTTGAAACTGCTGTACTTCTTAGAGCCCTGAGGGTTTTGCTCCCTCTGTAATTGAAATGTATCTAAATATATACATATGTATATATATATAAAGCTGAATTATGAAGTCGTGTATATTAGCAGTGGCCATGTAACTATTTCCACTGATATCCACTGGTATTCATTTTAATCATTCTTCACATATTTATAGAAATCAGAGGTCCAGGGTTTCTTTATGTTTTGCACTGCAATCCAATGTTGATTAACTTCATTATATTGATATAGGGTTAAAAATTCCTCTGAATTTGGCAGAGTGGGGAAATGGCATTATTACAGGAGTTTCATTTCTGCAGTGTGTTAAGTCCTCATGATCTCAGTGAGTGACTCAGCATATTTCATTGTACTTAGTTGCTTTTTATAGTACCCATGTTGGAATAGTAAAAGAGGTTTTGTTAATGTGACTTAACAGAAATAATTGTCAATAGAGACAATAGGGTGAGGTCTGATGTCCTACAGACCAAGAACAGATTCGGTTGTGTCCCTGTTAAAATAAATTCTTCCACCATATTTATCTAAACCTGGAGAGTCCAAGTTAGCTGCTGTATCATGTTATGAGCAAGACTTGATGGTTGCAGTGAATAGATAAAATCCATCTCCAAATGTTTTTAGAGACGTCATCATATACTGACACACAAAAAACCACCATAATTAAAATGAAATAAGTAGGCCATAGTGTTTGCAGGCTGACACGAATGAAATACTCTGCAGAGAGGAAAAAATATAAGCTGACAGTAAGACAAAATCCCTGAAAATCATCTCAATTACTTTCATAAGGATAATGACAGATCCCATGCCTCTCTTTGTTTCTTCTCAACTTCTTTCCTTTGCCTCTCCCCTTTCTAAACTTCATCCCATTGTATTACTAGTTGTATAAGTAGTACTTCCCAGATGTTATTTGACATAATTTCTTTTGTTTAACTCTTAATAAAGATGAATTGTCTTTTACTTGTACTAAGGGCTTTTTTGCTTGTTTGTTTTGTTTTAAAGACCTTTTTTATTACAGTAAGAAGGACCAGTATTCACAGATTATATTATTTATATTCATAATTCTAGTTATGAATACTTAGAAAAGTATTGATGTAAACAGATATCCAGCTTAGATTTCTATCTGAAATGCATACAAAATTGACTCAAGGTTAAAAGAGAAATTATGATGTATAACTATGCTGTGCAAAATCCATTCATTCCGCTTACCTGTTCATTCACTTGACTAAAATTGCTTGCCATAAACAACTTTAACATAAGCCCTGAAAGCAAGAGACCTTGCTAATGATAACCTGCATCAGTTGCTATATGTTGCAAATGAATAATGTAGCAAAAATATAATCAGTGGCTAGGATTTGTCACTAAGGCTTTGCAAACATGACCGCGTTTCACTTCACAATTATTTCTCAGAGAGAAATAATATTTTCAGCTTTTTCTCCATGGTGGAATTTCAACTGTGCCTTTCAAAAATCATAGCATATATTTGTCAAAGCAGCATGATGTGATTCTGAATACAAAACTGCAAATTTCTCCAGTTTGCTGTAAATAGAACCTAGGCATTTTGACACAGAAATAAGCTTCCATTCTGAATAGCTTTTTGCATCAGAAATCTAAGATACAGCAATTACAGTTAGTTTTATGTATATTAATAATGTTATTAGACTAATTCCTACTGAACAGTTTGAATTTTTCCTGACATTCAAGGAATCACTGGATCACAGAATTGCAGGGGCCAGAAGGAACCTCAAGAGGTCATCATCTAAAGCAGGTTCCCTACAACAGGTCATACAGGCTGGCATCCAGATGGGTCTTGTGTATCTCCATAGAAGGCAACTCCACAACCTCTCTGGGCATCCTGTTCCAGTACTCCATCACCCTTAATTTAAAGAAATCCTTCCACACATTAATATGGGACTCCTTATGTTGAAGTTTTAGGCCACACTTTATTCAATCCATGTCGCCTCATACTTATGTCAAAAGTGTGGCCACATAAGTTTTTAGTTCAGCCCAATAGCTGATTCCCTTTGCAGCACATTAACTTCTTGCTTTTAACTTGTTCTTTTATATCTTCTCTTAGTTTTTGGAGACACTATTAAAATAAAAACAGTACTGCACAAGGAATAAATTACATAGGCAAATTTATTTCCTTAATTTCATTCAACTTACATCTACCATTTATTCTATGATACTCCTTCTCCTGTCATTGAGAACTGCTGAGGCACGGGAGGACATATACTCAGACCCTGTGAGTACACAGCTGTTGCACAGATGTTAGGTGCTCCCTAGCTTCCCCATTCCATTTCAACAGCATACTTATCCTGAAGAATGTGGTTATTTAACTCATTTACATTTATCTGGCATAAATATATATAAATATATATATAAATATAAATATAAATATAGCAATGCAGGCTAATAACTATTTGAGAAGGTCGGCTGAAGAATCTATCAACAAACATTTGTGAATCTCCATAGTCACAAGAACTAAAATGGCTCTTGGCCATCTTTTTTCTTAGATGAAAACAATCAAACAAAAACAGATAAAATCCACAAGCTATCAGACAAGTAAATGGCTTTATACTGGGCAAAAGCTGTGCAGAAATTGCTGATGAGCACTTTCCATTTCCAATTTCATGAATCCTCACCTCAAATGTGTCTCACTTAGTGATTCTATTTAGTTCTTTCTTTGTACTGGGAGCTTACCATTGAGCTGTTTATAAAGAAGTGAATGAAGTGTATAATATAAGTGCTTATTTAGCTATTTAGAAGACTGAAGAACTTTTTTTGCTGTATTCTTATCCATTACTTGGTAAAGTTTCTCTTATTCTCTATTAAATTTGCTAGCAACTAGCAGCTACAGCTATTTAATTTTTATGTAATTTTACAGCAAATGGTCATGACTGTGAAAATATCTCATTCTCTAATACTAAACATGGAGATCAATAGCAACTTGTTTAATGTCTTTCACCATTTTTACTGATTTTTAAATTAGTATTAGGAAATTTTAAATACATGTTATATTTTCATTCCAATGGTTTTGTTTTGGAAGATTGCATTAACTGCCATAGGACTATACTCCACAGTAACTCCTCTGAGGACTAACTTTTCTTTTGTAAATGTCATCTAGGCTTCAGATAACGTATCTGTACATAGATATTTTTTCTGTAATTGATCCCAGAACACTACAGAAACTTTTAGAAATTATTCAAAAATTGTCAGCGCTTTACTCAGTGACTTTGAAGATGGAGAAAATACCATCTGTCTATGTAATGAAATTCAGAATTATATATGCTGAATTACATTAACAATTATATTCAGTATAAGAACGGTTTATTATAAAACTCTTTGGGAATTCATTTTTGCTACACCAAGCTCTCCTCATTCAAATATCCTTCATAATCGGTAGATCCCTTTGAATACAGAATTTGAGAGACCTATGAAGGGTGAGGGAACAAAGATATTTCAGTTCGCTAGTTATTGTCATGCTACTTTATGAATATATATTGCCATACAGTTCACAAACTCGGTAGGATTATCTGAGCTATGTCAATTACTGCTTGATCTCTCTGGCCTACTAAAGAATGTTTTTTTTCATGTGTGACACTTAGTTGGATGCTACGTGTGACATGTATTTGAGATGGTTAGGACTAGAGACAAGAAGCTGGATCTAATGATGTCCCTTTCAATAGGTGTGTCCTTTGCATCTTGGCCACTGAAATCAGTATTTAAGACTCCTGTTGTGTTTACAGGCCAATTCAGCCCAGATCTGTGGACCCATGCCCCAGGAAAAGGGAAGGGGGAAAAGGGAGAGGGTAGGGAGATGGGCCTAAAAACAAAACAGTGGCAATGATCTGAGGAGGAAATGCTAATTTACTAAATAAGATATCAATATGCAAAATAACACAATATAATTGGAATTGAAGCTAATAAATCAAATAAAATGGGAGAAAGAGTGTCTGAAACTGAAGACCTTATGCTAAAACTGAAGGCAATACAACTAGGGAACCTCCGCTGCTGAGGTGAACAGCAAAAGAGGAAGTCTCTGGGACTTGTGTGCAATTTTATCTTTCCCTCTGGTGGAAAATGGGAATGCCAAGTTCTCTGGGGTGTGTAGTTCTTCTCTTCTGAGGGCCACATACCCAGAAATTTGGCAGTCCACAGACTTGGGGCATTAACTCTTTAACTCCCAGTGCCTCACATGATGGTATGATGTGGAATAGCAATAACAAAAATCATAAAATCATGACGTTGACTTCTGCATTACATCTGTCATAGTCTGTAACTTGCAGCAGTGGCGTCTGCTTTAAGATACCTTAGCTATGTGTAAGGGATGATAAATATATATACATACAGGTACTAGAAATACGGTTTCTTAACATTCTTAACATGGTTTCTTTTCCTGATAATATCAGTCTGAAGTAATTTAACCCATCTCAGTGACAAAGTTGCCTGGTTTTGTTTTCATTATACAGTTTTTATTAGTTATTGCACTGTGTCCATAAAATGTACTCCTAGACAGAAGGAGGCATAGTAAATCTGTCATTTTCTTTTGAAATATCACACTGCCATAAAGCCACTACTATAAATGAAAGCATACCCAAAATGTTTCATGTTAGAAAAGGTCAAGTTAACAAAAGAACAATTCAGGAACAGATTTTATATTGGTGGAACAATATTACAATTAAGGCCAAAATAAAAATTTTATTAAATTAGAAGGTTTTATGAATAAGCTTTTTTAACTGAATAAAGGTACTGATAGAACCATAGAATCACGGAATGGTTTGGGTTGGAAGGGACCTAAAAGATTATCACATTCCAACCCCCTTGCTACAGTCAGGGCCACCAAGCTCCAGATCTGGTACTAGACCAGGTTGCCCAGGGCTCCATCCAGCCTGGTCCTGAACATCTTCAGGGACAGTGCATCCACAACCTCTTGGGCAGCTGTGCCACCACCTCACCACTCTCTCTGTGAAGAACTTAGCCTTCTGACATCTAATCTAAACCTTCCCTCCTTGAGCTTAAAACCATTCCCCCTTATCCTGTCACTATCTACCTGAGAAGAAACTTGATTCCCCACCTGTTTATAATGCCCTTTTATAGAATAATTAAAACAAATATAGATATTCCAATTACTTATGTTCAACAATATATGATATGATGATGATGATTTGCCCAGAGAGGTGGTGGATGTCCCCTCTCTGGTGACATTCAAGGTCAGGCTGGTCAGGGCTCTGAGCACCCTGATATAGCTGTAACTGTCCCTGCTCATTGCTGGAGGGTTGGACTAGATGACCTTTAAAGGTCCCTTCAAGCTCTAAGGATTCTATGATTCTATGATCTCATCTTCTTAGCTGACTGCCTTTCTAGCTGGATCATGAAACAAATTAAGAGAAACAAAATATTTATAAATGTCTTGTGGCCCCCATTTTTTTTTTAATATATTTTTATTTTTCATGAAGACTCTTCATCTCTGCAGTAACTGTCAGCTCATTTCTTTTCTATTGCATTTCAGAGAGTTTTTGACATCCTACTTTTCAAGAAGTTTTTGATTCAGGTAAGAACTGTGGTGACTCCTCATATCTTGAAAACTCTACCAGTACATGTGAAGGACAGAAACTGTTTACCTTTCTTTTGTCTCAAAGCTTGCTTTGTAAGGCCTTTTCTGGTGATAAGACTCTGACTGATAACTGCAGATTATCTAGATGGGTGTCATGGTGCCTCAGTGTCTGCTTGTGGTTGTAAAGATAAGCAGAAATAGGGGCACATAGTCTTTTTTGGGGGGTACAGCTTGGAGAAGCTGACCACCACAAAAGATGATAATGCTCCTGCATGGCAGTGAAGGTGCCATCCCCTGCTGGCTTATCTGTTGGGCCATACATGTCACACAAACAAAGAGAAAAGAAAAAAAAAACTGAGAAATGAGGGATAAAAGGCCTTCACTGAACCAAGGATTTTTGGAGAACTCCCGGAGAAGAACTCCTGGAGAACTCCTGAAGAATAATTCCCTGAGGGGAAAACCTCTGTGGAAGAACCCCCCCAGGGCCTACTTGCTGCGAAGCTTTCTGGCTCTCTCCCATCATCTGTAGTGACCAGAGAGTTCCTGAGATCAATGGACCTACTGCAGACCTTGCTGGACTTTATGGTGGTGATGCTCTCTCCCTTGCTTTCTGCAAAGTCTCCTTGCTTTTTTTTTCATCTCTTTTCGATCACCCACCTTCCCTTCCCCATATCCCTAAGCAACTAGTATTTGTAATAAACTGGTTGGGCTGACATTTGACCCGTTGTGTCTTAATCTTATGCCGGGTATACATATAATTAAAGAACCTCATCTCCATCTGACATTCTTATTGGCGTAGTCGGCAGAATAACCACCATGACTTGTCTCCCTCCTTTACATTGGAGCATGACAGTACAGTACAGTACAGTAGCTATTCAAGTAACAGATGGTTTCAAATAAAGACTAAAATTCAAGGACATGCCATTGGTTAAGTACAATTTATGAAAAAGCTTTTGATTTTCTTTTTCTAATACTGATAGGAATTCCTTTTTTGTTTTATCATAAAAATCACAAAGACTGACATAAACATATTAATGTTATATTTCTTGTGTTACAGAAGTGTTGCCTGTTGCTTTTTTTTAATTGTTGTTTGTTTGTTTTTTCATCTCTGCTTGTCTTTTATGTCTTTGTTTGGTTTTGGGTTGTTGTTGTTTTTTATTTTTGTGATTTCTTCTTTCCAGTTTTATGTTTTATAATACCTAGACTTTGGCAACTTGCTTTCAAGATAAGATGCTTAACTCTTCTTGATGGTTAACTTCTCTGAAAGTGTTTAAATAGTTATTTATAGCTTTTCTGATACCAGCATTGAAACTTAGGAAGAATTAATTTTATTAAGAATTATAAAACTCGCTTCATTTTCATTCTCAGATAATCCAGTTTTTATACAGACTGATAAGAATCATTTAATTTAAAGACTGCATATAGCTGCTGAATAACACATATATGTGCACTGCACTGAGAATATTTCATCATAGTTCACAGTATAAAGTTCTTTTGCAAGGCTTTGAAAAGAAACAATATGACATTATGATTTCTGTTCAATTTCTTTTTTCCCTTTCTTTCAAATAAACATAAAAAAGCTTTTTAATTCATTATTGTGTTAAGATACTAAACTGTGATCTACCCTAAGTGATGTAAAAACACTGAATGAAAATCAAAAGGAAGGAAAATGAAAATTATATGATAGAAGCTAGGAACTGAATGGAAAAATACTGATCAACAAGTCATTAAACAACTTATTGCTCTTTCCAGAAGCTGTAGAAGATTTTCTTCAAGGACTGAAAATAATACGTCAAATCTCTGAATTTACCTTAGTTCAGATAGTAGCAACTCAAAATAATCCAGCCAGTCTGTTTTAAAAATGTTATATTATGGTTGGGTTGGCCTCCAGTGAAACAGAAAAATGGACATTAACATGGGATGGGAGAAAGCTAAATGAACTATCTTATCTAGAGATGCAGTGAAGCACTGAAATGTAATCTGTACATTTCATTTTGAGTAGACAGGCCCATCTCAGCTCTAACCTGTAAATTCAGTTGGTATTTGGCAGACACTCTGTTCTGCTTTGCTCTTCAGCACTGTCTCAAAACCAGACAAAATAACAATTTTTCAGTATCGGCTTGCATTAGCAGAAAAAGAAAACAAACAAACAGCAAAAAAAGTAGAAATTCACAGCAAAAGTCTGATTAATTTTTTAGGTTCAGCTATTTTTGTGACACTTTTAATAATCCCAATTTTACTTCACTCACATTAATATTGAAATAGGAAATCCAAAGTTTTGAATTGCTAAAGCATGACTTTATTACAAATATGCTATGTAAAATGATGTTTTATAACTTTTTTTGTTATACTGTATTTTAGGAATGATACTTTACTATGAGTTTTTGTTGCTCATATAACTTTCAGCATACTTGAGCTATTTCGGTTATGTGAATGTTTACTTTAAAGAACTAACAAAAAATTGGAAAATAGGGAAATCTAATGCATCTTGAAAAGCCTCAGAATGAGTGAATGATGAACTTCCTTATCTTCAGGCTATGCAGACACAAGTCCCTAAAGTTCAAATTGCTCATTACTGACTGACATCCTATACAAACAAAATAAGTCAGTTTCTGTAGCTCTCATCACAGAATCATGGAATCATAGAATCAGGAAATCTTTGAATCATAGAATAATAAAATGATTAGAATTGGAATGCACCTTAAAGATCACCTAGTTCTGGTATCCCCTGCAATGGGCATAGCTGCCAACAACTAGATCAGGCTGCCCAGAAACCCATCCACAAACCTTGAAATCCTCCAGGAATGGAGCATCCATAGTTCCCAGGGCAACTTGTGTTTGGGGCCTTCCTGTTCTGAATAAAGAATTTCCTTCTAACACCTAATTTAAATCTCCGGTCTTTTGTTTAAACCTGTTTCCCCTTGTCCTATCACTATAAGACCATGTAAAATATTGATCTCTCTCTCTTCTCTGAGTTCTCTTTAAGTACTGAAAAGCCACAGCAGGGTCTGCCTGGAGCCTTCTCTTCTTCAGGCTGATTAAACTCAGCTCCCTCAACCTTTCTTCACAGGAGAGATGCTCCAGCCCACTGAGCATCTTTGTGGCCCTCCTTTGGACCTGTTTCAACACCTCCATGACTTCCTTCTTCTGGAAACCCAGTCTGGATTCGGTACTCCAGAAGGGGCCTCACCAGGGCAGAGTATAGGACAATCACCTCTTTCAACCTGCTGGCCACCCCTCCTTTCATGCAACCCAGGATACAGTTGGCCTTCTGAACTGCGAGCACAGACTGCTGTCTTGCATCAAGCTTTTCATCCACCAAAGCCTCCAGGTCCTTTTGGATGGCATCCCTTCCTCCTCTCAAATCAGCTGCACCCCTCAGCTTGGTGGTGTCCATGAACTTGCTGAGAGTGCACTTATCCCACACAGCCAAGGTCATCGATAAAGATGTTAAAGATGTTAAAGAGCTCCGGTCCCAAGGCAGACCCCAGAGGGACATTATTACTCATTGATCTCGACCTGTACATAGAGTCATTCATCCTGTCCTGGTTTCAGCTATGTTAGGGGATGACAAACCAGGTGACTTTTGCTAAATATATATCCCAATTTTTGAACATCCCAGCACCCATTGCTCTCAGTGTGGTCTTTAACAGTCCATATTATCATTTAATTTTCCCAGAAAATGCATGTATTTACTGTTCTAGGTGAAACAGAATAGGAAAACTAATGTAATTTATTGCCAATTACTAACAGGCTACAGCACTCACAAATTAAAAATGACCTAAAAACAACTTATCCCCATCCACCCTCTTCTACCATCTCCCTGTGAGTAGTGCAGGGGAACAGGGAATGGGGGCTGCAGTCAGTTCATAATGCTTCTTATCTGCTACACCTCCATAGTCACTCTGCCCCTGCTCCACATGGATTCCCACGGGATCATCATTTCCACTCTGATCCCTCATGGGATTCCTACAGGCCACAGCTATTCAAGCACTGCTCCTGCACAAGCCTGTACTGCAGGGTCCATCCTGTAGGAGTGATGGCAGCACAGGGTCCCACAAATTCTGACAACAGGGCACATGATGGGCTCTGCTAATAGAATTACTCCTGCAGGCACCTCACCACTCTCAAGACCTTGACAGATAAGGCCAGTACTCTTTGAAAAGTAAGTAAAATACCCTATTTCTTTCTACATAGTTATCTTAACATTTGCAGAACATAATTTTTTATTCTCCAAAATGCAGAAGTACATTTAAATATTTTTTTCTTTTCTTTCTTTCCTCTGTTCGCATCACATTTCTTTTTTTGTTTTTTACTTTTAAGCAGCTTTTATGATCTGATATATTCTCCCCTCTTCTAGCACTGCTTCCTTGAATTTCATGCAGTTTTTATTTCATTCTTTCAAAAATTACGAATATTTTACCCTAAATTCATTTCACAGTTCCTAAAGCAATGGGAAGAATATGTTTTTTGCATTGTTTCATAAGCATTTTGTACATTTAGAATTACAAATACAGTTTTTCAGCCTTCCACAATATGTTGCCATCATAGTCGTGGATTTCATCATATGATTTCATATAACAGATTTGCTGTGGAATACTGCATATTTCTTTTTATGTCTATTCATCCCTCATTCAGGAAAATCTGAATCATAGAACGGCTTGGGTTGGAAGGGACCCCAAAGATCAGAGTTCCAGCCCCCCTGGTACAGGCAGGGCCACCAACCTCTAGATCTGGCAGTAGAGCTGTTTGCCCTGGGCCTCATCCAACCTGGTCGTGAAAATATATTTATTTTCTTATACTCAGCCTGGCTTTTCTTCTCTCTTTATATAGTTCAGTTATATATATAGTTTTTAAACTAAACTGTATTTATTAGTTATTTAAAAATATTTGCAGTTATCTAATGATGCTAAACTATGAAACAAGCGCTGTATCAGAAAATAACTGAGTATAACACCAGTTTATACCTGCTTTGTCACTATGTTTCTTGCAGAGTGAATCAAAGCCTCAGATTTCTGTTTTTGATAGCTAGAAGTCTGTTCTTTTCCTCAAAAGCTCTTCAAAGTTATTTCTGTTGACTGGTAATCAAACTTCTTCCCTTTCTGCATAGAAAGGGTGAAAATGCATGTATCTTTGAATAATATGCAACTCACTAGTCAAAATTTGATGGTAGAGGAAAAAAAAAACAACTATGTAAAAGGCTTTGTTTTGTTTGTAACTCTCAATCATTATACTTGTTATTTTTCTCTATTCCTTCTATTTCTTTTATTCATTATTAACCAAGTTGCTTATTTCTTCCAAATTTTATTCTGGTATGTTTATATACAAAAAGTCCTTAAAACTACATGGGTTTTATTCTTTGTTGTTGCATTTCCAAAGAGACAAAATTTGAGGCGCCTTGGTTCTATAATGACTAGATCAATAAAATCAGCTAGCTAGAAAACAAAACAAAATGATTGATATGGTGATAAAAACCTGAAAAATAATGCCTTTCTCTTAAAAAACTCAAATATTTGTCAGCAGACAGCATGTAGACAATCATTATTAGCCTACAGTCTTTTCTAGTCTATAAGAGGAAATATATGAGGGATATTGCAAAGAAAAATAAGTACACTTTCTTAACAAAATCTCTCAGAAGTACCTAGATTTCATGATATATTGAATATCTGGCACATATGAGGCTGCTCTTGGGGGGGTACATGGGGGGTAATGATAAATTGGAGAGAGTCAAGCAAAAGTCAAAAAAAATGCCCCGCAGTTGGAACATGTGAAGTAAAGGAGATCCTAGGAGATGTGGAGCCTGAAAAGAAGGATTTGTGTCAAGAGGAGGAGGAAACTGCTTTCTTTAACTCCATGTAGGCATTACAGAAGAGGTAGAGAGAAACTCTTCTGAGCAAAAGGGATTAAATCCACATGCTGTAGTAATGAAAAGGAGTACTTTCACCATGATGATGGTTCAGCACTGCCTGAGAGGCTTCAAGAACTCAGATCTTGGAGAACTTCACAGCTCCAGGGAAAATGGTACTAAACGCTGGGACCTGCTGGTAAAACTAGAGAGCAAAAAGAAAATGCACAGGCAGTGGAAGCAGGGACAGGTAAACTGGAAGGAGTATTGGGATGCTGCTAGGCTGTGTAGGGGTGGGTTCAGGAGGACCAAAGTCCATCTGGAACTGGTCTTGACAAGGGATGCAAAGAAGAAAAAACAGAAAAGTGAAATCCACTAGGGTGTACCCTCCCTCGTCAGCAATAAAGGCAGACTAGTAACAGCAGGTAAAGAGAGGTCTGAGGTACTTAATAACATTTTTGCTTCAGTCTTCACAAACAACTGCTCTTCACACTGCCCTTGAGTGGATGGTTTGGAACATGGGGACTGATAGAGCAATTACCTTCCCACTGTAAACAAAGATAAGGTTCATCACCACCTGAGGAACCTGAATACCTGTAAATCTATGGGTCCTGATGAGATGCATCCCGGAGTCTTGAGGGAATTGGCTGATGTAGTCACCGAGCCATTCTCAATGATGACCCAGGGAACTCCCAACCTGTCAACCTCACCACAGTGCCAGGGGAGATTATGGAGCAGATCCTCCTTAAAGCTATGCTAAGGGATGTGGAAGACAGGGAGGTGATACGTGATGACCAGTATGACTTCACCAAGGACAGGTCCTGACTGACCAACCTAGTGGCTTTCCATGATGGCATAACTGTGTCAGTAAACAAAGAACTACTGATGTCATCAGCCTGGAATTTAGTGAGACTTCTGGCAGAGTCCCTCATAACATCTTTCTCTCCAAATTGGAAAGATACAGATCTGATGAGTGGACTGTTCAATGGACGAGGAACTGGTTGTGAGACTGTACCCAAAGAGTGGTGGTCAGTGGCCAGTGTCTGGATGGAGGTCAGTGGTGAGTGGTACTGGGACCAGTGCTGTTAATATCATCAGTTATACTGATTGTGGGATTGAGTGTTCCCTCAGTAAGTTAGTGGATGACACCAAGCTGTGTGGTGCGGTTGACACACCTGAGGAATGGGATGCCATTCAGAGAAACCTAGACAAGCTGACCATTGGGTCCACATGACCCTGGGTCATGGTAACCCACACCGTCAGTACAAGCTGGAGGATGTAAGGATGAAGTGGGTAAAAGAAGTTGAAGGGTGTGAAGAGAAAAGTACATGGTGGTACTGGTGGATGGCAGCTGGACATGCATGAGTAATGTGCCCCCACAGCCTGCAGCCTGGAAAGCCAACCATATCCGGGGCTGCAACAAATGTGGCATGGCCAGCAGTTCAACGAAAACGATCCTGCCCCTCTACACTGTGCTGGTGAGGCCTCACCTGGAGTACTACGTCCAGATGTGGATTCCTCAGTGCAGGAGAGATATGGACCTGTTGTTGCTTCTCCATGGATGGGCTACAGAAACGACCCAGTAGATGGAACACACAGCTCATATTTTATGCCCATTTCAGTATCCCCTGAATATCTTCAGAAACCAAAACTGTAATAACAATTGTTATATAACTATGCACCACTGTCTATTTCTACTATCTTAACAAGATGCTAATCAAAAAAGAAACTAACTTGTGTACCAATGAGATTCTTGACTTCAGGAAACTGTATCATGATTTCCTTTATTGCCGTTATCAATAATGAAATGTTAATTCTTAGCTGTGACTTCTACTTTCTTGAAATGAACAGATATATTCCTATTTTTGAAAAACCTTGGTTGCGATCTCCAGCAATCTTTTCAGATTTTCTTGTGTTCTTGTGAACCTACACAAGTTCACTCAATTCACAACCTGTATGGGCTATTTTCGTCTTTCAGAAATTATTGTTGTTGCTCTCCACAAAAGTTTGATTTCTTGATGACAAGGTGTATCCTGCTGTGTGTTTCAATGAAAGCAGAGGGTAGGAAATGTAGTGGTAATTAGCTGCTGAAATTTGACTGTGATTCCTCTACCTTTTCTTTTTCCTTAAGAGAAGAAATCCAGATACTGAGGCATAATTTCAGTCCTGTGCTCCACACTTTGATGAGAAAACAGGCACTGAAGGAGTGGACTATATTGTAATTCAAATTAACCAGTTTCTGGACAAGGAATGTAAGTCATTATAAGATACATATCCAGTATTTTTGCAAATCATTTGTAAGACCACATGGAAACATAAACCCCAAAAATGGTAAATGGTGAATCCGTCATTGAAGTACAGTTTTTTAACATTTTATCCTGTAAAATGAGTTATAAGACCTCTTCATTTTATGTTTGATTTTCAGATAGTCTCATCATTAACCATTTCCTAAAAAGCTGTGTGATAACTGTAGCATATTCGGAGAAGTCTAGTTACGGTTTATGACTTTTCTTGACATAACTAAAGATGATCTGAAGAATCAGTAGCATATCTCCCAAAAAAGATCCGATCAAATCTCCGTGTGTGTATCACTATGACAAAAAAATGTCTTGCTCTCAGAAAGTTTTATTACATTGTCTTTGAATGTCACTTTGATTTTTCTATCACTATTCATTTAGCTCGAGTAAGAGAGACAGTTTATTGGCTTTATATATGTGTAAGCTAGAGGTAGAATTTTTTTCCTTGCAATAGAGCATCAAATGGAGAACAAGATTCCACTGTTACACAGCAGGATATGAAAGTCTTGATTCAAGCCCTGTTTGTTGCCAATGCAGTCCGAGATAGAGCCAGTGGGCAGTAGTGGGGCCATTTCCACAGGATGTATGGATTTACACAAGTCCTTTTTTCTTAAAAAAAACTCCATTCTTTTGAGTTTGTTTCACCTTTTGATTCCTCCCAGCAGCTTCAGGATAAATTAATAGCTGATATACAAAATCAAGAGCAGAAAACTTCTACATACTGTCATATTTCACTTCAAAACAATAACAGTGCAGTCACTTTGAGTACAATGAACTTAACTGCAGTTAGAATATATTCCCAGAGTTGTCCCCAATTTTCCTTTCTTCTGAAGAGTAGGTTGAATCACTGTATTTTTCTGATTCTAATAAGGAACACCTAAAGATTAATGTGTATTGTGTCATAAATTTTTAACAAGTCTACTTGCTTAAAATGGAATACAGTTTTCAAAACAGCAAAAACTCAATTTACTTCTGTTTTTCTTCTTGTTTATTTCATTTTGTTTTTGTCAGAAATATTATTATTATTAAGCAAACCTAGCTTTAGTACAAAGGTTATATTGTAAAATAAATATAGAACACTTCCACAATATTAGTGCGTTATGCTCTGTAGTTCAATCTTATTTAGTTTTCCATACATACTAAAAAAGCTTCAGTGAGATGGTAAATGTAGTGAAATTTAGAAGAACAGCACTGCTTGTTATGCACTTAGAAATTGCTTGGAAGAGTTGAATGAACCTATTTTAACTGGAAGTTTACACAGATATGGATTATATCAAAGTTTCCTATGTACACAGACAGACGTCTGCCACTCTATTTTGTATGCATACAGACAACTTCATATAGCCACATTAATCTGTATTTGGCATAAGATTATTTTTATCATTTTTCCTTAAAGAGTATTTGACTTGCTTAATATTTGCTTTCCAGCTTCTGTTTCTAAAACAGCATCACTCATCATACCACTTCATATACAGGAAGACACGACTCCTGCAAGAAACCACTTTAATGAACCATTACACAAGTAATGAATTGGGGGAGAGAAAAGAAAGGAAAAAAAGAAAAACAAAGTCCTTTTGAAAATTGTATGATTCCACACTGACTCACTAAATGAGGAGCGTATGAAGGAAGAGCCTAGATCCTTTAAGCTTTCACTGAGGCTTATCAAACAATAAATGATTACATTTGTAAAATAATATCTTTCTAGATTTAATTGGGAGGTGGGGAGTAGAAATGTCTTGACACACGTTTAAATGGATTATGTCTTTCTGCCAATTGAATCTTGCAGAAAAAGTGTTGACTTTGGGCTGTCATTAAACAATTCGTTCAGTTTTTTTTTTATAAAACTGCTTTTCACAGAGCAGTGGGAAATTTGTGTTTGATTCTTAGGTAGATTCAGACCATTTTCCTTCTTCGTCTCTCATATTATGAAATAAAATCAAAATAGTTTAAGTAAAGAAGGGAGAAAAATGGTTCCTGCTACTTTCTGTTTTTACCACCTCAAATATTCTCCGTCATCGAAAAAGTAAAAATGAGATTTTTTTTGTTAAGAAAGAAAGAATTATAGTTTTCCTCCTTTGTTCTTATGAAAAATAGTGATGGTAGAAATGAATGAAGAAATCTAATTAAAGCCTTTATGATGGCTGTTAGTAGTTTCAGATGATCATTTTGGAATGGCTGCAGATTTTTTTTTTTTAAATGAACCACAAGAAAAAAAATATTATGATGTCTCTCAAAGTGTATTTATATGTTTGTATGGATGCAAAAATTTTCTGTTTACACAAACTACAAATTGTCTACTATGACTTCCAACAGAGCTGACGGCTCCTTTTGTAGATACTGGCTGGAAGTGGGGATAAAAGTTGCAGCACAGACAGAAGAGTGATGTCATCTGTAGTGTTATTTACATTTAAATAGTTGAAAAAATGAGACATTCAGTACTTTAAACTTGTTCCCACTTGTAGTTGGAATATGCAGAGAAGACTGTGAGATTGATATGGCAAGAGATTTTGCAACAGCACGTTTTTGCCAGATTCACAGTAGGTTTCCCCCAGGTCTCATGACTGAAGCAATGAGCATGAAATTTAGCAATGTGTGTGTTCAGATCATGTTCCCACATCTTTTCTGCACTCATTGGCAAATAATTGCAGTATGAATGGCAATTCAAGACAGGATGCTGTGTTACTGCTGAGTGGAGATATGGAGTTTTAGGGGGATGTGGAACTGAAGATACATGTGGGTGAGCATGAGGTTAGATGCTCACCAAGGAGATTCAAAAGATGAATAAATACAGCATGGAAAATGAATCGTAAGGCCATGTTTGAGAAGGCATAAAGGGACTTCTTTGTATAGAGCCACAACTTGACAGAAGCATATTTGTTCTGTATAGTTCATGCTTATTGCAATATTTGTCCTTCTTTTTCACAAAATCTGTTGAAGGAAAAAAAGACAAGTGAAAAGTAAGAAGGTGTAAAACTGCCTCTTGTACTTTCTTTTATTTCAGGAGTGTTTTGACATAAATAAACACCTGGAGGCAGTGAATTTGGAAGAAAGGTACACTTAAGGTACAGCTCACAGGGGTAATAAGCTCCCCTAAACACAATCATTACCTTGCTTAAGTAGGTTGCTCAGTTCATTTTTTATTGTTGCTGGGAAAATGGTGATTTCGAAAAAAAAGTGAAAAAGAAAAAAAGAAAAAAGGAAGGGGAAATGGAAAAGGAAAGGGGAAATAGGAAGGGAAGGGGAAGAGAGCAGAAGATAGATACAGATAGATATAGATTATAGAGATATATAAATAGATGGTATAGATCTAGCTAGATATATACCCAAACAAAGACACAGGAGGGATCATCTTCCCTAGTGGATGACCAGAAGGAAAGAATGAAGCTGTACCATCGAACCCAAAGATGATAGCTCTTTGCCAGGTCTGTGTGGACGTCCAACTTGCATCCCTATTCCAGATTTCATGCTTGCTGCCATAGCCCTTTCTGAGCCGCGTATCCAAATTGTTCTCCAGAAGGATCTCAAGCAGACTATTTGACATGTGAGAACAGTGGGATATGATTTGGTGTTTCTTTGTTCATGTGGAAGTAGACAAATTTCAACAGTCACCAGCAGGGAAGCAACTGGCATGGCAAAGATGGCATAAAGGAATGGCATAAAAAAATGAACTTCTAGTTTGGAAATAAGTTTTACCTGCTTGAAATGTAGGTCAGAGAAAAAAAATGACATATAGAGAAATGTGGTGGAGTTTGCACAAATAGCCTGAAGTGTTATGTTCCTTCTGGGTAACAAAATTATTTGCTTTGAAAATCTGACTCACATCCTCAGAGAGGACAGAGGGGTAATAAAGTCAATGGAGCATAATGGGTAGTAAAGTCAATATGGAACATACCCTGTTAAAGCCAAACCAAATCAACCAAAAATAAAAACAAAAACAAAACAATAACAACAACAAAAAAAAACTGTGTATGTTGTGAGACACTGACTGGTAGTTGGATGACTCTACTTCATAATGTCTGTATTACTCCATGCTTGTAATTCTGATTCCCCTGAGCCAGGGAAGATGTTACAGAGAATTACACAGATGTTATACCTAACCCCAATAACTTTTATTTCTAGTCATGTCACCCTTAAAATCTTAATAACGTTCAACTGCCAAATATTTTTTGCTCTGAAAAAAAGACTCCATTCCAGTGGACACTTTTCTTTGATGTCAATTTTTCTCTTTACATTAGACTCCTAGCACTTGATAAAATTTTCAGGACTAAATATATAATTTAGAAATACTTTATTGAGCTTATTTACTATGAGATATTGTGGATTCCTAAGCACCAGTAACTATCTATCTTTTTAAAAAAGGACTCTTTATTTACATTACTTGAAAGGTTTTTCTTTTTTTTTTTTTTAATTTGTTTTAAGGGAAAATAAAAACTGACTTTATTAATGTAATTTTAAACTGGTGATCATGGAAAAGCCTTGTGGAACTTTTTTTAATGTCTGTCTTACTTTTTGCAGTTTTATCGCAGGCAAGTAATTGCTTTCTTTAAGACTGCAAGTGAAATCTATGTTAGAAATAGAGGACATGTCTCAGGTAGGCAAGAAAATAGAGAAGAAGAGAGTAAAAGAAGCTTACAGTATTTGTAGCAAAACTATTCAAGTATGTTTTGAACATTACATACAAAGACTAGGAAAAGGAGAATTGCTTTGTGTTGCCGTGTAGATTGACTGTTCAACAGCATTATTGATAGAAAAATGCTAACTGTACAACAGAAAGCTCACGTGTATTTATTTCCCAGTAACAATTTTCTATGTCAAGTGGAAATTTTTCCATGAATTTAAACCATGATACAATCCTTATAACTAGGATTTTACAAGATACTAAGCTTGTCTAAGATTTTAGGATCAGCATGTGATGCCTATCTAACAGTCCACTGCAAATTAGAATCTATGTATTTTTATGGTTATTAATTTTAGTATACAGGAAAAAAATATGCCCAGTATAGTTCAGCAAAATAAGACTTTGAAGCCAACTTTCTGTTTTTTGTTTTTGTTTTTGTTTTTCCCAACATCTGATGAAACCACAGTGAGTATTATTGTATTGTAATATGATTCTCACCCCCAAAAACTTCCAAGTTATTTCCACTAGTTGTTTCATCGTGATGGAGCCTTGACAGATGACAAAATGCCCGAGTTTGGTGAAATTGGACGCTAATTTGAAGAAAAAATTCTTGCTGTGCTCTCCATAAGCATTCCAACAATAGGAAAAACTTCTAAATGTTTCCAAAACTCGTTAATTTGGATAGTTGAAACAATTACACTGAAACTAGAGGGTTTGTCTTGTTTTGGTTTTGTTTGTTAATTTATGTATTTTCAGGAACACATGTAAAAATAGCAAATTCCTTGTTTGGGCTTCTACACAAAAAGCATTTTTCACTCCCCATGAGTCTGGGAGTCCCTAGGAAGCAACCAAAGAATCACAGAATTGCAGGGGTTGGGAGGGACCTCTACAATCTGCAACAATGATCCAGATTAGTTTATCAACACTGATTAAACTTATTGCTCCTTTATCTGTAGCAATATAAAAATAATGCCCCATTCCCAGGAGTAAGAAATAGGAAGGTTTTTCAGAATCCACCTTCTCTCTTTGATCTGCTGTGGGAACTACAATAAAGCATTTTAGGGCCTAAGAAATGGCTCTAGAAACCTGCAGCTACTATGAGCAAATAGGTAAAACTGAAGACCAAGAGTCATCAGCAGAGGAATTGCTGGCAGACACAGTCAGCCTTCTCTTTAAAGTTCAGCTCTGTTCACCTATAGTTTGATTTACAGCATGCAGATTTTAAGGAAAAGAAAGTTTGTATATTTAACCAATTTTTTCTACTTAGACTGACTTTTCTGGGCAATTGTATCCAAAATACAAAGGAATAGCGTCACAATAAACAAATAAACCAATCAAATGAGACAAAAATACTTTCAGACAAAAGTCATAAGGTAGTTAAGTTGTGAAAAGCTTCCCTCACATAAATCTTAAAATGTTTTCCAATTGTATTTGCTATGTTTTGAACGGGACTGAAACATCCAAGCAAAATAAATGTTTAAATGATATATATGGCTTGAAAAATTCTGAAATATGCAGTATGATGATCATCAAAATTTTATACTTTTTTTCATTGTAAAAATAATGCAAAAGAAACCAACCAGCTCCCCTCCTTCCATGAAAAAAAAAAAGATAAAAAAGAATAACAACAACAAAAAACACCGTAGTATACCATTCTCTGAATGAGATGGATAGTAAAATGCACTATTTATCCTCAGTGAGCTTTATTTCAATATGACCTGTTCACTGTACTGCCATGGGTATCATGCTAAAATGTACCTGTTCCTTTCTTGACTATTTTGTACTTTTGGGCTGTGAACAGAAGTTAATTTTCAGCCCTCTGGAACTGAAGCAACTTCCCAGTTTGTAGCACTCTTTCTTTTGAGATCAACAGAGTGAGTTATTCTCAAAAGAATCAGTTCTTGTTAAATCCTCTGTCAGCAGCAGCACTGTAATATTGTGCATGGCATTTTAAGTTAAGCAGCTTGCAGCACTGATGGAAGATAATATGATTATCTTGGTCACATATTTCTTAGCAATAGTAAAGCCAGAAGGCAATGCCAGGAGAAAGCTGGATAATAAATGTAAATAATGGAAGAGCCTTAAATATAAGGCATTCTTTAGATCAAATATTAATAATCACAAGTCTCCAACAATGAATAAATAGGCTTGTTATTAAGTCCATTTTCTAAATGAAGCTTCTTAGATTTGGGAATGCAGTTCACATTCTTCAGCTTTGATCAAACTTATCTCTTAGCAATTAAATTAACAGTGTCCTACTTATTTGATTCTAAGTACGCTGAAACTTTTTATATTACAAAGAGGCCTGTTGACATCATAGCTCATGGGATTGTTTGTCTTACTCAATTACTGTAAAACAGGGAAGCTCTATCAGTATGATAGAGAATTATTCTTTCTCCAGATAAATGTACTGAGTATACATTTATCATATCAGAATCATAAGATTTAGAGTGAAATTTTTCGAAATACATTTTTGTTTTTTAGCATTGTGTTACAGTTAAACAATTTTTGGATCATTTCCAAGTATAAAGTCAATGCTGTTTTGAATTGGTGTATGGCACTGCTCATTGCCCACCTCAGTGCTCTACTTTCCCATATTATAGAAATTCTTGCTAGATTTGAGTTGGATAATAAAAATACTGAAGAATTACAAATTTGCTGTTCCTCAGGAGTTGCAAGTTGTAGTTATTTATAATTATAGGTCTTCCTGGACTGTGATGTGAGGGTAGGAAGATTTCCATTAGCTTAGGTTCAGTACTCCTACAGCCTCAACAGTGATCCCAGCCCACTCTCCTAGTCAACCCTCAAATATTCGAGCAGGGCTGAATCAGAAATGCAGCCTCCTTGTGGCCCAGTGAAGCTGTTTAACTAATCTTAAACAGTCAGGTTTTGATGAAGAAATTCATAAGGTAAATCTCATCTTCACTGTTCAGAATGGTAAGGTTGATTAATTCAGCCATTTCATCACACGCACACACACAAAATCAAAATTTACAGTAATAATTCTGCAGTTATCTCAGACCTTTGGGGACTGTTTATTCAAACTCATTTCTTTACTTTTTTTTTCTTTTTCTTTTTTACTGAAGAAAAGAAAGATATTAACAGAACAAAATATAAGGGACAAAGTCTTAACACTAAGCGAATTAAAACATAGAAGATGAAAGAGGGGATAAAAATATGCTGGAAATATAATTGGGGGAGTATAAGATTAAATCTAGAAGAGACATTTGAGCTCTGTGCTAAATGTCTGCCAGCTAGCTATGAGAAGTCATATCTGAAAATATGAAATACATGACACATCTGAAAACATTAAAAGCATACAACAGACACAATCTTACTTCTCTCATACAACTAGTGACCAGATACTTTGGGAAAATTGATGGGTTATGTAAGTAAGCTCAGACTCAGTTTCTCTCTTTTCTTAACCCTCTGTTATTGTCCTATTTTCTTTCTATTCCTTTATGATGACATGCTTGTAAAGGTCAGGTGGTTGTCCTGGATAACCAGCACACATTTCTTTTGGAATAGGCTGGTTATTTTGGTTAACTGGTCTCAGATTTGAAAATTACCCATCTGAATCTGTTTCTCTTCTCAGACTTAACTGATTTTTCAAAAACTTGATCACACTGGCATCTTTAGTTTATATATCAGATAAAACGTAGAAGTTTCACATAGACAGTTAAAAGGGATGTGTCTTCCAAAATAAGCTGAAATCCTACAAGTTTATAATCATAAACAATTGCTCTCTCTTTCAAGGATATTAGCTAAATTGAAGTTGAATGGAAGAATGTATGTGAGGCCATCCTGTTTGTGCGCTTGTTTATGGAACTTGAGGTATGCATTTAACTATTATGCTTAAAAATAAAGTATACTTATAAACTACATAAACCATTGGGTTGAATTCTAGGCTCAAAAGTATTAGCAACTGATATATGTGAAAATTACATATATAAAATTTCAGTTGCTTTAAGAGACTCCTGAACAATTTAAGTTACTTTTCTTATTTATCAGTGTACAGTTTTAAGAAAAAAAAATTCTGTTTGTCAAATCAGATTACAAATTTGCAATAAATAATTTCAGGTTTTTTTTCATAGTCATTCTTTATTATGCTCACAGAGTCACGAAGGTTGGAAGTAACCTCCAAGATTATCCAGTCCATCTGTCCACCTACCACCAATATTTCCCACTAAACCATGTCCCTTAGTATCTGTTAACCAGTTGTATCTATTACGCAAAAACAAAAGTAATGGATAATATATTTTAAACAATTTTGTGCTATTTGTAGATCAGTCTGTGACTTAATATAAGATATGAATATCCTCATTATTCTGCACTGTATCTTACTTCGTATGCTGACTTCACTGTATTATGCTTATTTTGATATACTATTACCTATTTATGTATGTATTAATATATTAATGATTAAGAAGTCTAACGTCTTCATACACCCTGCTATATACATTATTGTGATAGAAAACACTGTGTAACCTTTAGAAAAAGTCTTTAAAAAAAGGAGGGAATAATTGCTGATTTGGGGCTTCTTTTATTATGCTATTAGGAAACTTAGCTTTGTAAAATGCCTTCTTCAGCAAAATCAAGCAAAATAAGAATTGGTATTAAACTACCATGTAAGTTTATTTCACTAAGTATATCAACAGCAAGATGAGTTGAGTTTCAGGTGACTGACTGTCTCCACATCATTAGAGCTCTATGTCCTTCATCTGAGTGCACCTGGAAAATATTTCTGTAACACTGTAGTATATCTTCCTTTTTCTCTTGTGTCACATCTTTCCATTTCAGTTTTTCTGATGCACAATAGTGCCTGAACAATTAGTTATGCCTGCACACTGCCAAGCTTCTGTTTCTAGAAAGGAGATGCAGCTGGTACAAATTTCTGGGAAACATAACTGGAGTTAACATACTAACAACCAACACTCAGCTGACTTTAGGCTGCTTAGTTTCATTCATATTTCATCTTAAATTCTCCTCAATATATATTTTTTTCCAGCAGAAAACTTCTCAATCTTCATTGTATTTTCCTAATAAATATATTTTATCATATATATATATATATAATATAATAGTAAAAATGACATTTTTCTGCTGAATATATTCTTGCTTTATTTGAAACAGAAATCAATACATGGCACAACAAGCTAAACCTATATTTATTAGTCTTGGAAATTTTTAAATAAAGATTTTGAAAATACAGTCTCAGCAGATTTGAATACAAGTCTTACTGTTGAAATATAAAGAAAGGGTTTTTTTTTAACAAAAAAATCTTCCCTATCACTTCTATATAATTATAAAATACAGAATTACTATAATTCAGTTACCAAAATACACTATATCTGGGTAGTTAAAATTTTTTGTCTCACCATTTCTTGGCAAGTTGCTGTGTACACTCAGCTGTGGAAAATTTCTGTAATCCTTCCAACCAGATTCTCCAGCTTCTGTGTTTTTATGTTGTGTGACTTGCTTTCGTTATTAGCAATGCCTCATAGATAATCCCCACCTCTGCCTATTTCTAATCACCTGTACAGGGATGAGAATTATTAGCATATGTGAAGGCAATAGGACAGAAGGACTTGACAATTAGTTGAATACCACCAGACAATAGGTGTCAGAATTACGTTGGTGGCCTCTTTTTCCCCATTCCAGGCATTTGGATTGTCTTTTCATCATCTTTATTGCACAGCATTTGAGTAATGAACACAAATTACCACTGAATTAATTTAAACTTTAATTTCATTTACAATCATAGAATACCCTGATTTGGAACAGACCCACAAAGATTATCAAGTCTTACTCCTGACTCTATACAGTACCACCTAAAATTTTTTATGTTTCTGTGATGTTCCCACAGATACTTAAAACCATTTTATGCTTTTAATTTCAATTTTCATTCCTTCAGAGACTTTCTAAATTTTAGCTCCACTATTAAAGTTGTAATTCAGATATAAGTCAATGACTATACATCTTCTAAACTTAAGGCACTGAAGTGCCTCTATGTCACCTTGTAGACCAACAACTAAAAATACTGATATATATTGCATCACAGATTTATGATTTTGGTATTGGTAATCCACATCATAACAACATGTAGTGCACTGGGAGTCAAAGAGTTAATGCTCCAGCTCCGTGGATCATCGATAGTTCTGGGTATACCTGTCTCAGAAGAGAAGAACAACTACATACCCCAGAGTACTTTGCGTTGCTTTGTGTTTTCCTGTTTTCTGCTCAGAAGAAAAGATAAAAACTGTTCTTATGTCACAAGACACAGGCTCTTTTTTTCCCTTGCAGATCATCCTGGCAGTGGGTGCTCCGTAGCTGTCTCACCTTCAGCATTAGCATAAAGCCTTCGGATTTCGGACACTTACTCTCATTTTATTTGATTTATTAGCTTCAATTCCAATTATACCGTGTTATTTTGCATTCCAATATCTTATTTAGTAAATTAGCTTTCCTCCTCAGATTGTTGCCACTGTTTTATTTTAGGCATTTTTCTCTTTTCCCCTTCCCCAGGGCATGGGTCTGTGGGTCCTCCTGCCCCAGTCATCACAGAACTGGGCTGAACCAGCCCATAAACCATTGACAATTGTGTATGCAGTCAGTGCATGAAATTAAAGAAAGCATCTATTAAGGACTGGTTCTGAATATCTTTTCTGCTGTGAAGACATATGTCTGAGGGCTTATGGAAAATCTGGTATACAATATGCTTTTTAACATAGTGTATGGCTGGAAAGCAGAAGAACAAGCTGACTTATTTGGTATAACTCAGCAGAATTTTCTTCTGCCCACCATATTTTTTGTTCTATTACAGTGCAATAAGCCAATAACTGAAGATATATTCTTTCTTTATGTGGTGGTATACTCATGTTGTTTTTAGAAGTGTTAAAAATATTTTATTAGCAGAAGATGTCAAATTCTACCACTGAAATTTCATCAATGTAAAAATATTTATTTTAAATGGGAAGTAATCTACTTTCATTGCCTGATGAATAGTAATGCATAAAATGAAGAAAAACAGAATTGAAGTCAGAAGCCTGATAGTTCTGCATCATAAACAACTGTTAGATATTTCAGTTTTAAGCTAAAAGTTTGAGGACGGGTAGTCTAAGATCTATCATTACTAATAAAAGCAAAAAGAAGCAATGGTTCTGCCTTTTACTCATCCCTTCTTGTGCTGTGGTTTAACCTAGCAGGCAGCTAAACATCACACAGCTGTTTACTTGCACCCTTCAAGTGGCATGAGGGAGAGAACTGGAAGCAAAATATGGTTTGTATGCTGAAATAAAAAGTAATCACTATGATAGAAAAGGAAAAAACCATGGAAACAAAAATATGACAACTATATCCACACACATATATACAACTACTCGTGACCTGCTGAGACCCAGCTAACAATTATAACTGCCTTCCAATTGACACACAGCAAGCAATGCTCACCACCCGCTAACTGACATCCAGGCAATTCCCGAGCAGTGGCCAACCCTAGCCAACTCCCCACATCTTTATGGCCTTCCACGATATCACATAGTGTGAAACAACCCCTTGTCTAATTCATAGGATCCTAAAATCCTTTGAGCAGGAAAGGATCCTTGAAAGTCATCTATTCTAACTCCTTTGCAATGAAAAGAGACTCCTACAGCTAGATCAAGTTGCACAGAGCCTTGTTTAGCCTGAACTTGAATGCCACCAAGGACAATGTTTCTACCACCTCTCCAGTCAACTTGTTCCAGTGCCTCAGCACCCTTACCATAGAAAACCTCTTTAGCCTATATCTGCCCTCTTTTAGTTTTAAAGCATTTCTGCTTGCCCTATCACCACAGGCAAAGCTAAAGAATCTGTCTCCTTCTTTCTTGTATCCCCCCTTCAGGTACAGGAAGGCCACTGTCAGATCTCCCAGAACCTTCTCTTCCGACAGAACAGCCTCAGCTCTCACAACCTGTCTTTGTAGGGGAGATGTCTCATTCCTTGGACCATTATTTGTGGCCCTCCTCTGGAAGCACTCTAACAGGTCCACATCTCTCCTGTACTGAGGATGCTGTAATGTAGATGAGGTCTCCAGTCTGACCATCAGGTCTCAGTTCAGCCATGCCAGTTTCTTGCCTTCCTTTTCTGACATCCTGAACCTGGAAATTGAGAGCTCTTGTGGCCTAAGGAAAGCTTCCTTAAAGATTTGCCAGCTCCACCCCCTTCTCCTTGAGGACAGCTTCCCAGGGGAGTTAGTTGACCAACTCCCTGAAAACTGGAAATTGCTTTCCTAAAATTAAGCTTCCTTATTTTACCTGTTTGATAGTTCTCAAGAGCGCAAACTCCACCACTGCATGGTCACTACAGCCCAGGCAGCCACCAATCATGATGTCACTAATCTCTTCACTCACACTGGTGAGTAACAGGTCCATTATTGTATCCCTCACTGATGGAGCCATCTATTACCTGGCTCAGGAAGTTATCCTTGGTATATTTCAGGAGCCTCCTGGATTGCTTATAGTTCTCCATGCTATTTTCCAGAAGATGCCAGCTGTCTTGGCTCCATGCCACCTCCTGCTACCTCACCAGAAAGGCAATGACTATTCCCCAGTGAGTGGTCTGTCCATTGATGAGAAAGACTGGCCTCCTTGATTTACAGATTTATTGATTGCCTTTTCTTCAGCTTTTAAAAGGTGGTTCTTGAAAAGCAACTGGATATCGTAGACCTCAACATTCTAGAACTGATTCCCAGGGGACACTACTAACTAGCTTCCTGAGAAGCTTAAAGTTTGCTTTCTTGAAGTCCAGATTGGCCATTCAGATGACCTTTTCTTCTTACACTAAAAATTTAAAAAAAGAGCTGATGCTTGATGCAGACAGTCAGTCATTCATACTTCATATTTTCTCTCCTCATTCTCCAGAGAAGGTGAGTGAGAGAACATTTGAGTGGGAATCTACCTGCTTGTCAAGGTTACCCCACCACATCAGCTAACAATTTCTCCTATTGTTTTGAGATACAAGTGTTCCTGGGGAATTAGAGCTGAGGTAAAGGCAGAAATAGAACCACATTACTTACTGAAATACAATCAAACATTTGTATGTTATCAGGATGCATCTAGCAAGTGAACTATATACTTATATACTGAAAGGTGTTTGGTCTATAAATGACAAGTCAGAAACTTTGATAATCCTCAAACAATGGCACTTCTGGCAGATATAGACTCAGGAAAGGAGAAGATGCATCATTCAATGTGTTAACAAGTAGAACAAGATGCAGAACTGAACAAATTGGCTGCAGAAAACAAATCTATCTTGGAGACAGGGATTATACAAGTTTCCTTCCATAACTATAGTTTTAGCTTTCAACATCTAGCATTTCAGAGTAAGATTTCCATTGGTTAGTTAAAGCATTTCAGTATCAGGAATCACTATCCAAATAAACCTGAAGATTTGATGAAATTAAGTCTTGACCCTTCAGTAAGTGATAAGAACATAGGAACAAATTAAATTTGACTCTTTAGGGCAAAATTAATAAAACTGAAATTAATATCCTCCCTAGACTAGTCTTATCACTCTGCCAGTTCCAACTTCTAAATCTTTATTTAATTGAGGTAAAAACCTTATATGGAATTGTTATGGTGTAGGAAAAAGAGTAAGAACTCCACATTTAGAAATTGTATTACATAGAGAGTAGAGTGAGTCTAAATTTCTGCATCTTCCGAGTTATAAAACTTCTCTTCCTCTAAATTACTGAAATTAATCACAGAAAAAGCAAAACCTTCTGAGTTCAAATAGTCATTCCCTCCCTGGGAATAATATTGCTTCATTCAATAAGCACATCTTAAAGTTTTGCAATAATGAACCACAGTCTTCATTCATTTCCCAATTCCTCATTGCATTGCCTTTCCATTTTGTATTTCTTAATAAGTTTCAAAATGTTATGACTTTTTAAGGCGTGAATTTATTAGGGAACATAGGCTAATATTTTTATTTGACTTAACCATTCCCTTAGTCCAAAGATAAGCTCTGCTTGATATAATGCTATGACATCTAAAACTATTTTGGGCAGTAAAGCACAAACAGCAAACCAGGACAAGTAGAAAAATGGTGCAGAACTACCATGACAATTTCAAAATGAAGATCTACAAGTTGGTTCATTTTTAACATAAATGGAGTGAAAGCAGTAAGGAGTGAAATCAGGCGCTTCAAGATCAGGTCATTCAAAATTATTCAGTTCCTTTTACATGTAAGAAAGTACATTTGTCTTGGTTCCAGAGATATAGATCCAAGAATAAAACATAGTTTTGTCCCTGTGTTGTGGTTTAACCTTTCAGGCAGCTTAGCACCACACAGCTATTTACTCTTCTCGGTTTCAATACTATATAAAATCATGTGAAAATATATGAAATATCTCTCTAGCCAGCTTAGGTCAGCTGTCTGGTTCTGGCTCCTCCCAGCTCCTTGTGCCCTGTCAGGGTTTTATGATTTTCGTTATCGGTATTCCACATCATAACACCATGTGAGGCACCAGGAGCTAAAGAGTTAATGCCCTAAGTCCATGGACTGACACATTTCCGAGTACATGGCCTTCAGAAAAGAAGAACTACATACCCCAGAGGACTTTGTGTTCCCGTTTTCCACCCAGAGGGAAAGATAAACGTGCACACAAATCCCAGACTTCCTCTTTTGTTGTTCATCTCAGCAGTGGAGGTTCCATAGCCATCTCACCTTCAGCTTTAGCATAGGGCCTTCAGTTTCGGACACTCTTTCTCTCATTTTATTTGATTTATTAGCTTAAATTCCAATTATATTGTGTTATTTTGCATTCTGATATCTTATTTAGCAAATTAGTTTTTCTCCTCTGATTGTTGCCTCTGTTTTGTTTTTAGGCCTTTTCCCTACCTTCTCACTTTTGCCCCTTCCCAGGGCATGGGTCTGCGGATTCCCTGCCCTATTAGTCACAGAACTGGGCCAAACTGGCCCATAAGCCATTGACATTCCCCCACAGTCCCCTCACTGGCAGGAGGATACTAGTTGCTGAAATATCCTTGGCTTTGTGCAACAGTGCTCAACAGCAACTAAAACACTGATGTGCTGTCAACATGGTTTTTCTTCTAAACCCAAAACATTGTCTCAGATGAATGCAGGATAACCTGTCTGAATGACATAAGTCAAATTTATTGGCTGGCTAGCAGATTCTCTAATCTGCTTTTCATGTGGCTACCAAGTAATTGCTGAGTTGGCCTTCCTAGTCTGGAAGAAGAAACAGGAAAGCTCATTTTCTAGGGCCATTTTCTATAACGGAAGGGATGACAAGAGAAAATTTTCCAGAAGTATCATACATTGAAGTTCTAAGGACTGCCATCATGACAGATAAGGTCCATTGTATATTGAACACGATGGCTGTACAAATCAAAAGTGTTGCGACAATGGAATCACAAAAATGAGATCAGTATTACTTTGTTAATTACCTCACCACTCCAAAGTGATGCCTTCGAAATACATGACACTTCAAACAAAGCATTCAATTACTTTTTGTTAATGAATGTACAAAAACATGCTCATGTGCTCTAAATATTTTTAAGCAATTTATAAAAACTCCAGACCATTGTATTGTATATTGATCAAGCTATTTAGATTTAATTTATTCATACATAACTTATAAGCTGCATTCAGTCATGCAGCAGAAGCACATAAAAAAGCAGTTTGTTTCTGTTGATTGAATGTATTATTTGTTAGTTTTTGAGTAGTTTGTAAAGAGAGGTGGAAAGATTGGAGCTTTAGAGCAAAGTTTATACTGATCAAGGTATCCCCTCTTCCACATTTCTTAAACCTATCCCCTCATCCTCATCCATTCTTTCATCAAAAAAGATACCTTCCCCGTAAATGGAGTTTACTGCCAAACACACTGGCACTGCCATCAGAGAAAACTTCTCAATTATTTTTTCAAATGGTGTTGTAGTCAGTCAATGTTGAACATTGTTGTGACCAAAATGTAATTGTGCAGTCTACTAGATTTACCTTTTATTTAGTTGTTGCTCTTACTTTCTGATTCATAAATATTTGCATATGATTTTTCTGAAAAGAGAGCTTTTTATGAACTTTAAATTTATGTTCTTTTAATTGTGTATTTCCACATAGGGATACATGTGTGTCTATATGTATATGTACAAGTTTATATAAATCCCTAGAATCTCATTTATTGAGAATTTATGAGAGATGGCATCTCATACTAAACTTCATAATGCATTTTATTGTGCCAAGAACTCTGAATGCATTTTCTGCCTAAGTACCAGATCTTTTGGCATCCTCTACTTTTTGGCCAAGGAAATAGGGGTAGAACACTAGAATGACCATATCATGTGATTATGTTCAAAATATTCACAAATGTGTTTTCAAACCATCTTCTGCTTAATTAACTGCTCAATATATGAAAGACGTAGATCACATAAGTCATACAGCAGCAAAAATTGGTAAATAGAAATGGGTGATCCTACTTGTGGCAAAGAAAGATTTAACCAATTCAGTCATTCACACTTCCAAGAAAAAAAAGAAAAAATCTTTTCCAAACTGACGAAAAACTAGAAAAAAATATCACGAAAATGTAAAATGAATAGTTATTCTTGAATGTATTTAACAGCCTATTTCTACCCATCACTCAAATTCTTGCCTAAAGAAGTATTCTCAAAAGACACATGCAATATGTTTGCTATGTTGTTTGGGGGTTTTGCTCATGATATTTTTTTTCTTTTTTTAATGAGACATTGCATTTTGTGTTTGTACAAGGCAATGTCTACCTGAGCAACAGAATTTATTACTTGCTTTTTCCCCCACCTATTATCTTTCTCTAGCAAATTTCAATCTGTCAAAAGAATACAACAACAAAAAAGTATGTATGATCAATGGTGACTAATTATATTTAAGGTGTACTAAATTGCAAGTAGGTTAAGCAAGCACTTTGTCAGCTTGCCACAAATAAAAATTTTCTTTTACATAGTGTTTGGAAATAGTAAGTTGTGTTTTGTAACAGACTTCTGAAACTCAAAGTGGATATTTGAATGAGGTGAAGATATTATAATGTTCCCTGTGGGAATAGTGATTAAATCAACCAGAAAAAAATAAGCATATTGAAGATTTAACTCCATATGACCTCTGCTAGCTATGTAAACAGTGGTCTTTTCTATCCCAGTCATACACTCCAAAATATTGTGCTTCCATAGTAAATATTGTCCTATGCCCTAACTTTTGAGCAGGCTTTTAACTACTTAGACTTTAGGAAAACCTTCGTCACTGTCTCCTACAGCATTGTCCTGGAGAAGCTGGCAGCCCATAGCATGGAGATGTGTATTCTTCACTGGTTAAAAGAAACTGTCTGGATGGCCAGGCCCAGAGAGAGGTGATGAATGAAGTTAAATCCAGCTAGTGACCAGTGGTTTTCCCCAGGAGTCAGGAGTCAGAATTGTGCCTGGACCTGTTTAATATCATTGTTGATGATGAAGGGGATTGAGTGCGCTTTCAGTATGTTTGCAGATGACACCAAGGTAGGAAGAAATGTCAATTTCCCTGGGGGTGAGAAGTGCCTACAGAATGATCTGAGCAGGCTGGATTGATAGGCTGAGCTCAATTATATGAGTTTCAGCGAGACCAAGTGCTGAATCCTGCACTATTATCACAACAACAACAAGCACCATTATCAGCTTGGTGCAGTGTAGCTGGAAAGTTCCACAGTGGAAAAAGACCCATTGATGTTACTTGACAGCCAAGTGAACAGGAGCCAGCAGTGTGCCCAAGTGGCCAAGAACAACAATGGTGTTCTGGCTTGTGTAAGAAATCACGTAACCAGCTGAGCAGGGAAGTGATTTTCCTCCCTATACTCAGCTCTGATGACCCCACACCTCAAGTACTGCATTCAGTTTTAGGCTTCTCACTACAAGAAAGATACTGAGCCCCTGGAGTTTGTTCAGAGAACAAACAGCTTCATGGAACAAAGCTGTGCAGGGTCTGGAGCACAAGTCTTATGGGAAGTCACAGAAAAAACAGGGATTGTTTAGTCTACAGAAGAGGAAGCTCAGGGGAGACCTTAACTGTCCGAAAGGAGGTAGTAGTGAGGGGGAGAGATTGGCCTCTTTTCCCAGGTAACCAGTAATAGGACAATAGATAACAGCCTTAAATTGTGGTAGGGTAGCTTCAGGTTGGATATTAGGAATGACTTCTCCTCATAAAGAGTAGTAAGGCATTGGAATGGCTGCCCAAGGAGGTGGTACTGCGGCCAGCTGTGGAGCTATTCAAGAACTGTTGGAGATGTGGAATTGAAGGACATGGTTTAGTGGGCATGATGATGATGGGTTGATGGTTGGACTAGATTATCTTTGCAATCATTTCCAACCTTAATACTTCCGATTAAACCAATTTGCAGTTTCAAAAACCAAAACTTTCCATAGATAATGTTGATGAAATGATTTCTCTTAATTCCAAAGAACTTTTCACTTCTCACAATTTTGAATAAGTAATGTTTAATTAAGCTGTAACTATCCTAGATAACTGGCTTCTGGCTAAATAATATACCATGTGGAAATGTATTTTCTTTTCAAATTGAAACAGTAGAAGTGAGTAAGAGTGATATTAATAATAGAAGTATTACTTACCATCCAAACTCAATTATATACTCATCCCTTTGACTCACTAACTTGAAGCTAGCCGAAGCCAATCGAGACTTTATCTTTTGGGGAGGATTTGACATTTTTCAGGGTACAGTAAACAATGTCTGCATTGTACAGAATTTCCACATTAGTATTTCATATTTAAATGTCTTTTTAAAAGGTACAATCATACTTAGAACTATAATCTCCTTTCTAAGCACATCTGTCTTTTCAGCTTTTTTAAATGTCATATTCTGAAGCCAGTAATACAGAACTTCTCAGATGATTTTGAGTATTATTAGAAACTGTCTGACCTTTTTTTCCTTACTCTTAGAATCTTGAAGTAGTATTTGTCTTTAAGAAGTTAAAGCCATCAGGTGTATGAAAATTTCTCCTTGGACAGGGACTAGTTCAACTAGTAATAGTAATCAATTTTTTCTGTGTTATTAAATTGCTAAAAAACAATTTTCATTGTTCACACACATTAACAACTTTTTCCAAACTCAAGTAATTTTGGTCTACCGAAAGCCACTGTACAGAATCCCTTGAGTGTACAGTATTTATGAGTCATGAAGTCTAGGATGCTTTTTATCTTCAAGATTTGAGACCTACTTAATAGATTCCATTTATTTGCACCTCAGACTTAGAAATCACCCCCAGAACCATTTTCATAATTACTCTAATTTGAAAACTTGGACTGTGAATCTTTAACCAGATGAATTATGTTATTTGTACATTTTATCTATTAAATATGTCCATTACTCAGCAAAATCTCTTCAATAAAGTAGTCATAGAAGGGAAAACTTGTATATTTTAAAGTAAGAAATACAAATAGAATATATAAGTAAATACAGAAACTTTAGATGGTTACGTTTCCTTCAGTCTTTTAAAGTACTCATTAGAGTGAAAACAAAACTACAGTTAAGTATTTATAATCATTTCTACCAGTTTATCTCAGCTACCTCATTAATGTCTTAAGAGTTCCTTGTAATTCTAAAAAATAAAATTAAAAATTAACACTCATTTATTTGCAGGATCTTCTATCTTCATTAGTCTCCATTCAGTCAGTTCTTATATATTTCAAGGAAACTGTTGGCTGTACCCAGCATATAGGTTTAATTATTTTTTTTCCTCCACATGCCTTTAACAAAGATAAGATTTTCTTTTCATCATGTCTGGGATGATGCTGCATTTTGGGTTTGGGAGAAAAACAATGACAATAACACACTGATGTTTAAGTTGTTGCTGGCTAGTGCTGCACAGAGATAAGGACCTTTGGGTGTAGATGAGTTTTGGATTTCTGTGGTACAAAAACTTCAAACTATGTCAAATATTCACTAAATGCCATTCAAAAGAAAAAATCATGCTGAATATTATAAAAGATAGCTGTCTATGACTGTTTTCCTTCCTGTGTCTGAAATTCTCCTGTCTGTTAAATAAAATTAATTAGTAACAAAAATTGAACAAGTGGATATTTTGTACAGATACTCCTATGCATGGATAGGAGTATTTGTGCAATTACTGTATTTATGTATTCATACACACATTGCACGTATACACACACAAATGCTGATTCACAAACGCACATCCTACCTGAAAACTGAAAACTTCTTGCTAGATTCCAAATCTGTACTGGTGACTCCACACCTGAATTCAGTGTTCCACATGAGATCTCATAGCACAGAGCAGAGGGATCACCCTCTGCTGATCACAGATCACCTCCCTCATCCTGCCAGCCTCAATTCTTTTGTGAGGGCCCAGTATATGGTTTACTTTCTGGGCTGCAAGGGCATGTGGCTGGCTTATGTCCATCAGCCATCCACCAGTATTTCATGTTCTTCTCAGCAGGACTGTGCTCAGCCCTTTCATTCCCCTAGCTGGTACTGATGACTCCCATGACCCGAGAGCAAGACTTTGCACTTAAGTGTGTTGAACCTCATGAAGTATTAGGTCATAAAATTGGGATTTGGTTCTGACCTGCCTGAAAGTACTGAGATATTGCTCTGAACCGACCGGTTTCATGTTCTCAAGATTACCTACCAGAAACAACAGTATTCACATAACCATGTGGCTAATTCAGAATATCATCCCACCCTGACAATTTTTTTCCCCCCCAGAGGAAATTGTTATATGTCGTTGAAGGATAACTTAAGTAATACTTCTGTGAATATAATAGGAAAATGTCTTTGTTCAACATTTATAAGTTTCACATTGACAGAATCTTTACTACACAGAAACATTACTCTGGAGAGAGATAAGAAGGGAGACACTAATCAGCTGTCAAAACAGCTCTTACCATCCTTACTATTTGTTTCTTATTCATTCATCCTTTACACCTTGCCTTGCTTGCAGCTCGCAATGGAGCAGCTGCTTTTTTTCCTACTTGGTTTTTCCTTCTTGCTGCTCTAAAACCTTTTGACAATGCTTTCAGTTTTCAGATATAAAACACACTGAGTTATAGGAAAGGAGACTGTCAGTATTTGAACATCTATGTTAGTATTATATATAAAATATATAATACATATAAAAGTAAAGAAGATTTAATAATATAGATATACATAAAGAAGAGTTTAATACCTTGCAACCCTTGGCATTGCAACATGATGGAAAGCACAGCAGTAACAACAGTCACAAGGTCATAGGCTGCAGCAAGTGAGGGTTTGCTCAAATGCAACAGCCACGAGCACAGAAATAAAGGAAAAAAAATGTACTTCAGAAGGCCTCAGATATGCAGAGATCTCCAGCAAGAACTGCCAACCCTTAATTGAGGTCTGCAAAGGGGTGGATCCTGGTGCATTGCATGCACCTAAGCTCCCCTGGTTTGGCTCTACCTTCCCACCAGGTGCTCAAGCACTGGTTCAGGTCATGACAGCATTTCTACTGCAGGCAGGCTTCTATATCTCAGACTGCCTGTTAACCTCAAAAGCAAGTACAGACTCCAGGTCTGACAGGCTGTCCTAAGGTGTCTAAGTGGAATACTTTCCTTGAGGTAATTTCTTCTGCAAAACTGACTTGACAATTTTGACTAGTTTACGGCACTTCTACAGTGATGGTTCTGAGCATGTAATTTTTCCATCAGTGGAAATAACAAATAAAAAACAAATCTCATCTTTGTACAATCATAACATTTAAGTCAGTTATAATGGTTCCAGTAAATTTAATTATTCATCATATGACAGGGAGAGTTAACTAGTCCTTCCTTTTATTATTCAAGAATTTTCTCACTACAGATGCTTTATCTTACATATAATTGTCTACAATATTTTTTACAGTCTCTTAAATATGTAATATATAAAACTATTGAAGTATATCCACAATATACTACATTAGAATTATTAAAAAATAAGTCTTGCTTACTTTGTGACACAGTTTGTAAACATTACATAGAGATGCATAGATCTACCTGGACTTTTGCAAGGCATTTGATATGGTTCCACACCACATTCCTGTCTCTAGTTTGGAGGGATAGGAATTTGAAATGTATAGGATTTTATGGATAAGGAATTGGTTGAATGGTCCCAGACAGAGGGTTGTGGTCAGTGGCTCTGTGTGCAGGTGGAGGCTGGTGAGGAATGGTGTTCCCCAGGGGTCTATCTTGGAATTGGCACTTTTCAATATCTTTATCAATGACATAGACAGAACCTCCAGCAATTTTGCAGATAATCTTAAACTGAGTGCTGTGATTGATATACAGAAAAGGATGCCATCCAAAGAGACTTGGACAAGCTTGAAAAAGTAGGTCCACATGAACTTAATGAGGTTTAACAAGGCCAAGCACAATGTGCCACACCTGAGTCAGGAAAATTCCAGATATTTGTAGAGACTGTGAGAAGAGCTCATTGAGAGTAGACTTGTGAAGAAAGACTTGGAGTCCTAGAGGACTAACAGCTTGACCTGAGACAGTAGTGTGTGACTGCAGCCTGGAAGGCCAGCTATGTCCTGGGCTGTACCAGAAGAAGAGTGGCCTTCAGTGTGAAAAAGATGATTGTCCCCCTCTACCCTCTCCTAGTGAGGCCCCATCTGGAGTGCTGCAACCAGGCCTGGGTTCCCCAGCACATGAAAGAAGTGGACTTCTTGGGACAGGTCCACAAGAGACATCAGGAAGATGATCAGAGGGCTGGAGCATCTCTTCTAGAAAGAAACATTGAAGAAGTCGGGTTTTCCACCTGGAGACAAAAAAGCTCCAGGAGCTCCAAGCTCCAGCTTGACATCTGCCAGCACTCCCAAGTCCTTTTCAGCAGGGCTGTGCACCGTCATACAGCTTGTACTGATAGCATCATGACCCAGGTGCAAGATCTTGCATTTGAATTTATTGAAACTCACGAGGTTCACCTCGATCCACTGCTCAGCCTTTTTAGGTCTCTCTGGATGGCGTCCCATCCCTTGGGTGTGCTGACCACACTACACAGCTTGGTATCAAATGCTAACTTGCTCAGGATGCACTTGATCCCACTATCAATGTCATGGAGATATTAAAGAGCACTGGTCCCAGTGCTGCCCCTTCAGGGACACCACTCATCACTGATCTCCATCCAGATATTGAGTCAATGACCACCACTCTCTGGGTACAACATCACAACCAGTTTCTCATCCATTGAACAGTCCTCCCACCAACTCCATATATTTCCAATTTGGAAAGAAGGATTTTATAGGGGACCCTGTCAAAAGCCTCACTGAATTCCAGACTGATTTGAGTCAGTGGCTCTTCCCTTGTCCACCAACACAATTATGCCATCATAGAAGGCCACTAGGTTGGTCAGGCAGGACCTGTCCTTGGTGAAGCGATGCTGGTTCTTTCATGTCACTTCTCTCTCTTCCATGTACCTTAGCATAGCTTCCACAAGGATCTACTCCATGATCTCCCTTAGCACTGATGCAAGGCTAACAGGTCAGTAGTTCCCTGGGTCATCCTTTCTACCCTTCTTAAAGATGGTTGTGACACTGCCTTTCTACCAGTCATCAGGGACTTCATCTGATTGCCACTACTTTTCAAATAGCACTGAGAGTGGCTTGGCAACTACATCAGCTAGTTCCCTCAGGACTCTGGGATGTATCTCATTGGGACCCATACATTTATAGATGTTCAGTTTCCTCAAGTGGTCACAAACCTGATCTTTGCTTACAATGGGAAGGGCATTGCTCCACCAGTCCCCATGTTCCAAACCATCCACTCAAGGGCTGTGTGAAGAGCAGTCACTTGTGAAGACTGAGATGAAGAAGCGGTAGAATATCTCAGCCTTCTCCTTATCTGCTGTTACTAGCCTGCCTGTGTTGCTTACTAGGGAGGGTATACCCTCAAGGACTTCAGTTTTCCTTTCAATGTACCTATAGAAGCCTTTCTTCTTCTTCACAGCCCTTGTTGAGCCCAGTTCTAGTTGGGCCTTAGCCCACCTGACCCACAGCCTAGCAGCATCCTTCCAGGTCACCTGTCCCTGCTTCCTCTGCCTGTGTGTTTTCTTCTTGCTCTCCAATTTGACCAGCAGGTCCCGGTTCAGCCATGCCAGTTTCTTGCCTTCCTTTCCTGAATTCCACATTCCTGAGGTTGGAGAGCTCTTGTGCCCTGGGGAAAGCTTCCTTAAAGATCTGCCAGCTCTGCTCTGCTCCCTTGTCCTTTTGGACAGCTTCCCAGGGGGCTTTGTTGATCAACTCCCTGAAGAGCTGGAAATTACTTTCCAAAAATTAAGCTTCCCAATTTTACTGTTACTTTTCTCTGAGAGTGTGAACTCCACGACTGCAACTGTCACTACAGCAGAGACAGTCCTGAAACTGAGAGGGTACAGACCCAGTCCAGCTGCCCTGGCAAAACTAAAACCTTATAACTCCTCCCACTACAATATAGCCAAGGAGATCAGAGCTACAAAAACATGGCTAAAATGTGCAGCATATACATGTTGATAAAAATAGACGAGCTGAGCTGATCCTGACTGCCCAGTGTATCTCAGTACAAATGATATGGGAAGATCCTATATTAATAGGATATAATGAACTAATAAAATGAAATAAAATAGGATATTAAGGAAATTAACTGATCTCTGCTTTGTTTCCGTCTTGAAGATTCTGTTTTGCACAATAACCTGCAGTGGAATGACTTCACATATTAAAAGCTTATTCACTTCAGTAAATGTCATGTTCTCAATA
Source organism: Oreortyx pictus (assembly GCA_036925125.1). Classification (NCBI taxonomy): domain Eukaryota; kingdom Metazoa; phylum Chordata; class Aves; order Galliformes; family Odontophoridae; genus Oreortyx; species Oreortyx pictus. The sequence goes on along the minus strand of JAUPFR010000010.1, from coordinate 26,414,521 downwards.
CAGTCATTTCCCAAATACGACTGTATCATAAAATATAACAGAAAATAATAAAGATATAGTTTTTAACTAGAGCTATGCAAGATTACTGAGTAATCTGAGATTATTCATTTGCTTGAAGATTCCTGAACCAACAACTGCCTGTAGGACATTTAAATGTCACAAAGATTCATTTATTAATATTTGCAAAGTAATGACGAATACTTGGATCACAGTATTGCACACTTGAGTTGACTCTCATTAGATCCCATGTAAGCCATAGATTACCTGTTTCCTGCAATTTCAAAGGCAATGTGAATTGGACTGTATAAATTGCTAATGTTCACCACTGAGTAGGTTACAGTTTTTAAGAAAAATTAAGAAAACAAAGAACAAGCAGCTTAAAGTTAAGCCAGACACAAAGGAGTGCTAAAAATACAGAGGGAATGACATAGAAAAATTCTCAGATGTCACAAGGTAGAAGAACTCCCTATCTAATTTGCTGCAGGCTAGAAAAGTGAAGAGACCAAGTTTAAAATAGAGAAGAATGGAAACTTGTTAGTCATCATCAGTCAGAGTGCATTTCTGCTGCTAAACGAGGAAGGAGAAGTGGCTTCAACAGACATGGAGAATGCTGAAGTACTCTATGAGTCTTTTGCCTAGTTGCCTCCATTGCTAGTCAGGCTTCCAGTGCCCCTCATGTCCCTGAACCCCTAGCCAGGGGATAGAGGAATGAAACCCTTCTCACTGTAACAGCAGAGCAAATCTGAGAACAACTCATGAGGCTGACCATGTAGAAGTCCCAAGTCCTGAAGGAACTAGTTGATGTAGTTGCCAAATCACTCTCCTACATATTTGAAAAGTTGTGACTGTCAAAGCCCTGACTGACTGGAAAGAAAAGGAACCACAGTTCCCATTTTTAAGAAAAGGAGAAAGACCTGGGGAGTTACAGGCCATTGAGCCTCAGCTCTGTGCCTGGGAAGATCCTGAAGCAGATCATCCATCCTGGAAGATATATCAAGGCACATGTGGGACAAGGAGGAAATCTGAGACAGCCAGCATGGTTTCATCAAGGGAGATTGTGCCTGAGCAATCTGGTGGCCTTCTATGATGGAACAAAGGAAAGGAAACTGATGTCATCTGCCTGCACTTCTGCAAGGCTTTTAACATGGTCCTGCACCACATCCTCATCTCTACATTGGAGAGAGATGGATCTGAAGGCTGGACTATTCGTGGGTAAGGTATTTGTTGGATGGTCACAGCCAGAGCATTGTGGCCAGCAGATCTTTACCCATGTGGAGCCAGTGATGAGTGTGTACAGACCTGCAGAGAAAGACTTGGGTGTTCTGGTGGATGAAATGCTGGACATGAGATAGCAGTGTGCACTTGCAGCCCTGCAGGCCAACTGTATCCTGGGCTGCATCAACAGAGGGTTAGTGAGCAGGGAGAGAGAAGTTATTGACTCCCTCTCCTGTAATCCTTTGAGGCTCCATCTGGACTACTGTATTCAGGGCTGGGGGCCCCAGAATAAAAAAGACATGGAGATGTTGGAACAGGTCCAGTGGAAGAACACAAAGATGATCAGAGGCTTGGAGAACCTCTCCTGTGTATGAAGGTTGAGGAAGCTGGGTTTGTTCAGCCTGTAGAAGAGAAGACTCCAGGAAGAGCTCATTGTTGTGGCCTTCCAGTACTTGAAAGGAGCTTACAGAGAGAAGGGGGGACTGATTTTTAACATGGTCTGATTGTGACAAGACAAGGGAAAATGACTTTAAGCCAAAAAAAGAAAAGAAGAGAGATTACATGTTAGGAAGAAGGTTTTCACTCAGAAGGTGGTGAGGCACGAGAAAATTTGCTCAGTGAGGCTGTGGATGCAGCATCTCTGGAGGTACTCAAGGAAAGGTTAGATGGGGCTGTGGGCAGCCTGATCTTGTGGGAGACAATGCTGTTCACTTGGGAGGACTGGAATTAAATGATCTTTAAGGTCCCTTACAACCTAGGCCATTCTGTGATTCTGTGACTTTCTTAAGTCTTGTTTATTAGGTACAAAATCTAAATCTACGTACTGTGCAATTTGAAGCAGCATGTACAAATCTGCTTAAAGAAAATGCATGGCAGAAACACAATAAATATATCTTTGCAATACTGAAAAGAAGTGAGCAAAAGATTCATTTTATATAAATTATGCATTTAAAAATGAATATGTACTTTTCTGTATATCTTGCTAACACATTTATCACTTATTACACCTTGTAAACAAAATAAACTACTCTCTTATGGACTTCCAGCTTAGATCTTTCTAATGTTTCACTACACCTATGTATAAAAATAATATAAAAATTACATAGGAACTAGTTACAAAAACATAGATTAAAACTATAAATGACATTTGAAAAATATTTCACGTAGTGATAGTTCACTAGATTTTGAATAGAGTGATATTTGTCACAAAGATGTTTCATTCCTGTTGACTACATTGTTTGGCATAATGCAAAAGCACTTCCTTTTAAAGAAGAACAATTAGGAAATCATTCCTTGAAAATTCTTTTAAGTGTATTTGAGACAGAAGAATATACGGTGGAGTTTTTATCCAGAAATCTCATCAGAATAAGATTAATGTATGTCTAATTTTTCAAACTGAAATAAAATTATTTTTCGGACTGAAATATACTTGAGAAAACATAGTAATATTTTCAAATTATTACTTCCTAAATATGAATTACAAGAGTTACTTGATGTTTAACTTTCTAAAACAATTAAAGATGTTTTTGAATTAAGATAGAAAAATATCTAATCTATAAATGAACATTTCTCTGGGGTTTAAGGATATGTCATTACTGAAAACTAGTCCAAATTTTTATGTTGTTCTCTTTGTGGCTACCTATTACTGTGCACTCATAAATACAATAAATGATTAATTTAAGAGTAAGTCCTGTTGACTCTTTTTAGGATGTGCATTTTTCTGGTGGTTGGTTTAGATATTTGAATTTTTACATAGCTGTTACTGTCCTCCTTAGGACCCTTCTTTTAGATGGGAGTCATACTCCAGCTATCTGACGTTTCCATTTGAACAGAATGTTGGTCTTATATTCAAACTGATTTGTTATCTATTGAGGATATTTATATTTCCATGGAGTACAGTTTGATATGGTATTTTTACTTTTATTTCACAGAATCACAAAATCACAGAATTGTAGGGGTTGGAAGGGGTCTTTGGAGATCATTTACGTACTCTTAAAATACATCTCGTGATGATCTTTCATCTGTAAGCCTTGACACCAATAAATTACTAACTGTTCATATAGCCTTGCTCCATATGCTACTTTGATGCCATTTCTGACCATTTTTGTAAATTCTTGGGTTCATCTGTGGGTTCAGGACTCTTTGTTTTGTAGTGTTCTCAGCTTGATTAGTAGGATTTTTCTTTCTTCTCCTAAGACACCCAATGGAAATGTGAAAAAGTTTTTAAGTAATATACATTTTTCTAATAAAAATGCTATCTATTCTGGAATAGTCCCGAGTGTGTAGTTGAGATGTTATTCCTTGGGGTTTATATGCTCTTTTTGAGTTTTCTTAACAGTATCATTAAGTCTCATTAATTTTAACAAATAATAAACTTTTTGATATGTACTATGTTAAATGATAATTTTACTTCTATGGAATTAAAAAAAAAAATCCTTGAACACATTAAAAATACTGTGCACAGAGCACTTAAATACAGATTAATTTTAGACACCTTTGTTCCTAGACATTCCAAAAGCTACCCAAAAAAACTTAGTAGTTTTCTCTTCTTTACAGTGCTACACATTGCAGAGTAAGAAATCACTTCTTGTTATTGTTTCCTGTCTTTTGCTCTTCAGTCAATCCTTTTTTTTTTTTTTTCACTAGCAAACAAGTTGTTTCATATATCTTAAGAACTGTGCCATGGAAGACAAATTCAACAAACTGATAGACCATGCATCACCATGCATAACCATATTTCTTTGAAATTTAGTCCAGGAAATGATTTTCTAGCTATACAGAATATTTAATCCAAATAGTTTATAACAAGTTTACAGAAATATACAACATCCACAATCTGTGTTCCTTGCTCTAAAAAACATATTTAATACAAATTAATGTTTGTCTCTAAACCTTGGGTTTAGTGCAGTAATACCTGCAAAAGCATTCCAATATCCAAAAAAAAAAACCAATGTTCTATACACTAGTTACATCTGTGATTTTCTTCTTTTTTTTTCCTTTTTTTCCTAAAACTCTTCTGCTTAATAAATGTTCTATCGCTGTAACTTCCTACTTAGAAAAATATTTTCACAAAGTCTTATTATCTTTGATTATTACCCTTAGTTACTGATTCTTCATCTGATAGCACTGCAGAAGTGTATTTAATAACTAACCCCAAATAAATTAGTCTTGAGAAATGTTCTCCCTGGTATAATACAAATATAGAAAAGGAAAAAGTAAATTTCATGCACTTATATGATGGTGAATTTGGCAATAATATCATCAGTGATGTTGTTCAAATATTCAGCCTGGAACTGTAAATTCACACCATTCAAATCATTCAGGTCAAGGGAATTGTTTCTTCCCCTCTCAACAGTGTTGAGGCTGTATCTGGAGATAAGCTCTAATTTATTTTTATTTTTATTTTTATTTTTATTTTTATTTTTATTTTTATTTTTATTTTTATTTTTATTTTTATTTTTATTTTTATTTTTATTTTTATTTTTATTTTTATTTTTATTTTTTTGTCGTTATGTGTACAGGAGAATTTAGCTCCATATTTGGCTTTTCATATTTTTTTTTACAGAATTTGTAATGTACACTTGCAGTTAGAAGCCAATTATCAGTGTTTGTAATCCCTTCTATTAGTTACTTCTGTTGTTATTATTTCCCAGGAATTAAGAGTTTTAGGGTAAAAATCCATCTACACATGTTCAGCATGTACCAGCTTCAGGTGGCCTTTCTTTTCTTCTGTCTCTTTTGCTTTGCAGATAGTATTAAGGATTTAGCATTTTTAAAGGTTAAACTGGGCACTATTGCTAAACCTTTTTCCTTTGAAAAAGAGAAAAAAGTTCAGCAATTATGCAGAAGTCAGATGCAGCTCAAGCTCTCCCACCAATAATCCAGTCTACTACTGTAGCCTTCAACAGAACAGCCCCTAGTTAGTTGGAGAGTGTGTTTTCATGAGGAAGAACTTATTTATCATGACAATGACAGAGCATTGGAACAGGTTGGCCAGAGATGTTGCGGGGTCTCCTCTGGAGAAGACCTCTTCTGAACAAGCTGATTGCTTTAGCAGGGGGTTGGACTAGGTGATCAACCCCTACAATTCTGTGATTTTGTGTGAAAGGGGGAGAAATAATGTGTCTTGTTGTGCTCTTTTAATACTTAGGGTATTTTTTCTGAGAAGCCATCCAAATGAAATTCTCTTCAGCTATATGTTTCCTCTTGAGGTTGACAAGATATGAAATCAAATGTTAATGTACAAGTAATTACTGCAAAATTATATGTTTACACTGATGGATTATTGTTCATTAGCACGCTCTAAGTACACATCCTCATCAATCACTGCATGCTCATCACTTTTTCAAGTGCTCTGCTGATTCTCAAATCTATTGCTTATCAGAGCAAATCATCATATTTATGGCATGCTTGTACTCCTGTGCTTAAAGGCTTACCAGATGGTTTCCTGCCAGACCAAGATTTTGGAGTTTTGTTTTACTTGTGATTCTGGCAAACTGCAGACTTGAAATTTATATTAAATTCTGACATCACCTTGATAAAGCTTTCTGGACTCAGTATTAATATAAACTGTGATTTGTTTTGGCCAGTTTATTCTGAAAGATAAGCATTCCATTCAAACTTTCTTAAAAAGAAACAAAAAAGAACATCTATTTCAAATAAAATGTTTTAAAGAATATATTTGTTTTTCTTCATTTGTTTTTCTTCATTAATTTCTGTGCTGGTTGCATCTGCCTACTCTCATGACTTCATTTTCCAAATAGCTGTTGAACTGTACCCTCATGCGGATGCAAGAGCATTTTAAAATACTGAGTGATTTCTTGACTCAGTGCAGATGGATGAAATGACTAAAGGATTCGAGGAAGGCACGTGTTAGTCACCAGGAAAACTAACTTTGTTATACTGCTTACAGATGAGCCAAGAATGCTGAAGTGCTGTCTGAACTGGGTTTCTATTGAGTTTAATTTAAGCAGGCAATTAAAAACATTTGTGAATATTATAATTTAGAATTATCAAACTCTCTTTATCTATCTCAAAAGTAATCGCTATTCTGCTGCAAAAATGACCTAATTTCCTCACAAGTTGTATATATTTACATACATGTATACATGTGAATATGCATACATGCATTTGTATTTGTATTATGTTTATTTTTATTATTTCCACTTGTATCTCACCAACCATAATGTCTCCTTTGAACTTCCAAAGAATCCAATAATATAAGAATAATTTCAGGTCTTGAACTACTTTTGCTATTGTGGTTGGGCATACATGAGTTTAAAAACAGTAATGAAGCTAAAGGAAGTACTCTTAGGGATTTGCCATCATGCCATCAACTTTATCAAGAAGAATGTACAGATAATCTAATGAAGCATAACAAAAAGCTTAACAAATCCACAAATTTCAGTTGAACAATTCCTAAGCAGGACGTTTGAACTTTTTTTTTCTTTTCTTTTTTAACAACATGGTTAATCCTAACAAAGACGCAAGGTTCAGTCTTAATCATTTTGAATGCTTGAATTAGTATGACTTTCTAAAAATAACAATTCTAATTTAGTCAGACAATGCAGGCTTTATGGTATAGAGTACACTGCATTCCATTTAAGTATTTATATAATACTTGAGTTCTTGCCAGAAGAGGAATGCTACCTTTTCTTTTCTTTTTTTTTTCACATAAAAATGTATCAATTTATTATTGGATTCCTGTATTTTCTTAAGCTACTTATACAAATTCAGCACATCTTCTACAGTTTTCAATTAATTACTTCCCTTCTCAACTTACTATGTTTTACCTATTTTACCTGCACAAACTTTCAGTAAGCTACATGTGGATGCTATTAAATGGTCTATGAAGAATGAAGGCCAACTCTCTTATGTCTTATGTCAGAAGGATAAACTCAAAGGGAAAAAAAAAACAGAAAATCATGGATTTTTAGCAGTTGTTTTTTTTCTTTTTCTTTTTTTTTAATGCAAGCTCAAAGTGGACAAAATGAAATGAAAATGAGTTGACAAAGAGAAGCAATCTGGTGCTTGAGTTATATTTAGTCTGTGTCATTAGTGATGATACACAGAATCAAATCATGTGATTTCACTCAAGAGAAGCTTACTCAGGGGACAGGAGACAGCAGGTGGAAAGTGCTTGCTAGAATGAGAATATCTGCAATCTTCATGCTTATTTTCTCTTTCTTCAGTAAGTAAATAGCATGAATCCAGACAGAAAAATCAATGAGTGAAGAGACAGATGGTAAAGTATTTTTAGTACTGATGTCAGGACTTTCTAGAAAATGCCACTGGCAGCATGAATCATAAACTTGTTACATATATCAACTTTTTCTTAGGGAAAAATAAAGAAATCCTGTGTTTCATATAGGAGTTTTAATCTAAAAAGCAATTACATCCAGATTTATTTATAAGAAAAGTAAATATTCCCCTGGGTCTTTATAGTCCCACCATATCGTACAAAGAAATTTTGTGTATTTCTATTCCCTACTGCGAGAGACCAATCTGAATTCAGAGGGAAATTTTTTCAGTGTTAAATACATAACTATTTTTGAAAGTGCAGTCTTGAAGCTTCCCATGTAAAATAAGTATTTTTACCAATGCAAATCTTTCTCATGTTGGTCTTTTTTTTATTATTATTTATATTTGTATATGGTGCATGTCCCCATTCTAATTATGTACATACTTACATAAATACATGAACTGAGGTCATTAATAAATAATTACTATACATCACTGAATACATTCAATGAACTACCAAGTAGAGGCTTCATAAATTATTTGCATTTCTTGAAAAAACAGACACATTTTTAATACCTGTATCTGAGTTGTGAGGAAACCTGGGTTTAGCATAGAATCATAGAATGATTTGGGTTGGAAGGGACCTTCAAGATCACCTAGTTCCAATCCCTGCTATAGTCAGGGGCACCTCCCTCTAGTCCAGGTCAGCCCTGGGCTAGATTCCCCGTGACTGCCACTCCGTGGTGGCTGAGATGTGACAGGGACTGGGACATATCAAATGTGGGCATGTTACAAAATCTTATCAGAGTAAAAATCAATATTTCTATTCTTCCATATATTCAGGTATGAAAATATCATAATTCTTAAATAACAGAAGTTCAAGTTCAGGAGACATGTAGGAAAAGATCTGTCTGGAAATCTTCTGATGGAAAGGATCTAGTTCTTCATGAAAAGAACTGTTATGTTCTTATTTACTGAGCGGCCTGCTTAGATATTCTCAGAGCACCCATGATACCTGGGCTACTTAGTGAGGGTTAGAGTCTCTTTTAAGAGTTTTTTTCTTTTGCTGTAATGAAATTCCTTGAGGAGTGTGGTATTTCTGTTTGATGGCTCATCAACTCAAAATTCCCAATTGCAGGATTGATTTGCATAGAAAGAACCTATTTCTGTGCTAGTCCCTATAAACTTGCTAATCCTGACACTGGAATCATTAGTGGTTGCCATCCTGTTTTCTCAACTCTCTGCAGCTTCTGCACATCATCAAGTTTCACATGAAGGTTATTGCAACTGTCAATGGTTTACCGGGCTGGATCGGCCCGGTTCCGTGACGATTGGTGTGGGGGACCCACAGACCCACGCCCCAGGAAAGGGGAAGGGGGAAAGGGAAAAGGAAAAAGGGAGATGGGCCTAGAAACAAAACAGCGGCAACGATCTGAGGAGGAAAGCTAATTTACTAAATAAAATATCAGAAAGCAAAATAACACAATATAATACAATATAATTGGAATTGAAGCTAATAAATCAAATAAAATGAGCAAGAGAGAGTGTCCGATAAACCGAAGGCCTTACGCTAACGCTGAAGGCGATACGGCAGCGAGCACCCACTGCTGAGTTGATCCCGAAGGAAAGAAAGTGTCCCGTGACTGCAGAGAGTTTTTATCTTTTCCCTCTGAGCGGAAAATACGTAAAAATGCAAAGCATCGCAAAGTCCTCTGGGAAATGTAGTTCTTCTCTTCTGAGACAGGTATACCCGGAAATATCAATGATCTATGGAGTTGGAGTATTAACTCTTTAACTCTTAATGCACTGCATGTTGTTATGATGTGGAATACCAATACCAAAAATCATAAAACCATGACAGCAACGTATCCAGGATCATGGTAAGAAATGCTGCATGAGGCAGTGGTGGCCCACGGAGATACTTGATTTAGCTCCAATACAGGATAATCAGAGTAATTTAATGTAAGATAATTTACTTTGATTCCTGAGTGTTAGATAGATTTGGTGGCTGATGTTATATTATAGCCCATTCTTTTATTATTTTATTTTCCTCATCATTTATATACTTATATAATCTACAAACTTAATGTGAAACATAACCCTAGCTCTGCACATAAGCAAAACAAGACAAAAGACAAAAAAAAAAAAAAAAGACAAAAGTCTTTAGTGTTTTCTTCTATAGAAAAATATCACAAAAAGCTGCAGAATTCATTAATCACATTAATCTTGACAGGAGTGAGGGCAGGATTTTACTCATTGTCTTTTAGTTCTAAGTAATGGACGAGGTTATTATTAGACCTGTTACCAAACATGTTCACAGATGGTGATGGCTGGTGACCTTGGAGTCTTTGGAATTACATGTATCCCTGCTGTTTTTTTCAAATCCAGAACAACAAAAAACCATTTTCCATCCAATCTCAATAACATGGTAATGTTAAAAAGTGACACTCTGTATAGGTATTATTTTCTGAGACAAAGGATCTTCTTAGAAACTTGGGATATCCACTTTACAGGTAGTGCTTTATTTGTTGCAGAAACTCGGGTATGATGAAGTTGTACAGGAAAGTAGAAAAAAATAAAAAATCCAAAAAAACCTACTTCCCTGAAATTCTCTGGATAAATCACTCCTTAATAAGTTCAAAGGCAACATTGCTCACTTTGACAAAGCTTTAAAATACACAGACTTGTTCCCATATTCCATGCACACTCAACACTCCAAGGGTCAGAACTGTGTCAAACAATGACAACAAAAAAATAGCAGAAGGCTTTTATATACGTTTTTCTGACATGAAGCCAATGCAATTCAATACTGACAAATGCATGGTGTAGGAGCTTGGTTGCCAATAGAATAACAAATGTAAAATGAATTAAATGTACCTGACTGGGAAGACTGAAAGTCATCTTAACATGGATAGACTTGCTGGATTTGCAAACCTTTTGCTCTCTTCTTCCCATGTCTAGTGTCAACCTTTTTTATTATTATTATTTGGCTTTGTCCTCTTAAAAATCCTTTGACTTTGTTTCTTTTTTCAATGTGCCCTTTCTTTTTTATTGAATAGTTGACCACAGGTTACCTAATATACAATCTGTCTCAGAGGCTGGTAGAACCTGCCATAATGTGTTAGAAAATCCACAAATCACTGGAATTCAATATATTTTTTAGCACATTTTTGCTCTAAGGGCTGGATTTAAAGACAGCCTTAGAGTGTTCTGTGTTTCTATTTTTTTTGTTTTGTTTTGTTTTTGTTTTTTCCTGTGATGTATTACAGAAAATAGCTAATTTATATATATGTATGTATGTATGTGTTTACTTCAAACTGATGCAGTTTCAAAGCTGCAGTGTTTTCCTTCCTTCTCAGAAGTCATGACAATCATCGCTTTAAGCCACACCATACCGTATTTGACACTTCAAGTTTTGGTAGCTTCATTCAGACATAATTCAAAACAGAACTATTGTATGTACTGAATCAAATCTTTCAAAATCTTTGACAATAATTCCAATAGCAATTTATTTTAAATCTGTGAAATTGTAAATAATTATTTAAAAAAAACCCATGTAGACTAGCATCACATCTCTCTAATGATGATATTTCAGCTTAGTAAACTTTGTTGTATGAAACTATGATTTGAATACTACTATTCTCATGTCAAAAGTTAGCCTTAAAAGAGAAACTGCAATTGTCACCATATTAGGATACACAGCGTTTGAAAGAGAGTGATGAAAATATTTTGTCTGAAATATGTTTTTAAGAGATACTGGGTGCCTTTTTAATATGCAAGTTATCTGAAAAAAAATTGCATGCTTGTAGGTTCTAACAGAAGACAAATAATGCTCTGAAAATACCACTCACACTGATTCAAAATGAAACAATCTGTTTAATGAAAAGCTCTCCCTTCCTCGGTATTTGCCTTATTTGCTTATTTATTTTTCTTAAGAAGAATTCCGTCCTTGAGAGAACAGTTTACTTTTAAAGTGTGACACTGAGTACAGATGTGGAGTGATTTTTATGTGACAGCTAGATAGTGTGTGTTTTTTATCCCCTTAATTCTGTTTGTTAGCCTCCAAGTGTGAAATTGCCACTTTGATAGCTTTTTTGAATAATCATTATGATATAGCACTTGGTATAATGAATTCCATCATATTTAATGGCTACATAATTAATACTTAGATGATCTTGATAACACATCATACCTGTTAAGGGGGAAAATGTTTTGGAAGGTATTTCAGCAGGAGAGTGACAAGCTTAGTTCAAGATACCAAAATCTGGTTGATCCTTGTATTGTTTACCAGGAACTCTGGTTATTTTGCTAATTTTGAGTATATATTATTACAGAAAGATTTCTGTGGCTTTGTAAGGCTTGTACTTGATTTTCCTCTCAGTTAGCAATTAAAAACTAAGACACTGTGATCCACAGTTGATATATATGTAATATGCCAGCAAAAACTGGCAATCTAGGACAAGTTTTCTGTAGTCTTTAAAAGACAAGCAAATGCATTTGGCTAAAATTCTGTAGCAAAATGAATTTTTTGTTGAAAGTAACTAAGGTTGAAGTTTGAATGTTTAGTCATATGGCACCTTTTATTGGTTATAGAAAGAGTGACAAAAAAAAAAAAAAAGAAAAACTTAATAATGTTTTTTTGAGCTTAGGTCTGTGGAACTGATATTCCAGATTTTTTCTAGCTTTTAACATTAGGCCCCTTGAATTTGATGTCATTTGTGATGTTCACATAAGTTACACTAATTAAATACTTCACAAAATTTACCTGAACTGTACTAGTTGGCTATCTGGTCTACAAGTAAACACTGTTGGTTTATGCCTATGTTTTCATCCACCAGGACCTCCAACACCTTTTCTGCAGGGATGCCCTCAGTGAGTTCTTCTACTAGCCTGTATACATATCTGAGATCACCCCGACCCAAGTGTAGGACCTCGCACCTTATCCACTGAAGAGTCCACCCGTCAAATCCATATGTTTCCAATTTAGAGACAGGAATGTGGTGTGAGATCATTTCAAATGTCATGGAGCAATCCAAATAGATGATAACAGTTGTCTGTCCTTTCTCTACTGATGTTCCATCATAGAAGGCCACCTGATCCATCAGACATGATCTGCCCTTGGTGAAGCTGTGCTGATTTTCTTGGATCACTTCCTCATCATGCATGTGCCTTAAAGTACCTTCCAGGAGGATCTGTTCCACGATCTTCTGTGGGCAGTTGCATCCCACCCGATGTCAGCATACCTGGTCTCTCAAAGAAGCTTCCAAGATCAGAGTGCTGTAAAACCCTGAGTATGACACCATCCATACAGCCATTCATTCAGTTGACCTGTTCTACTCCTTCTGCCCAGGTTCCAGTCTCCAAACAGGACAGAAAAAAGCATTACCCGTACTTCTGATCCCTTCAACATACTCCCAGCAGAAAGAAAGCCTCTTCTAATATTCTGTACTTTCCTTGTTGAAGCCTCATGCAACCTAGCTTGAAGTCAGAGTGGATAGTAGCCCTCTGGCTTTATCAGATCCAGTGACCTTTTCTAGATGACCCTGAATGCATGCCGCTGCAGACAGAAGACCTCTTTAGAGAGATTATGAAAGCAGCAAATGGGATCATCAGCGTCATTCAGTGAGGAATCCACACTTAACAAGATCCTTGTCCTTCTTTGGTGGCACAGTTTCTCAATTAGGTCCTTGGTTGGACCAGCTTAATTGTGGCTGTCCCTTCCCAGATCCCACCTTCTCCTCTTTCCATCCTGAGTCGCATATCTGTTGCAAGGGAGAAACTCCTCCTTCTGTACTAAGTAGAGACAAAGGTCCAGTTTCCCTTGTCTTGTGTGCTTCACTGGGTCTCTTTAAGGTTAGAAGCTTGCTCAGTTTCTTCCCCTTGTAGGAATTTAAAGGAGAGCTTTCTGTCTGCCCATGTCACTGCAAATATCCATCAATCTTTGATTGCAGGCCATCACATGCGTGGAATAATGTCTAATTTTGAATTAGTTTTTAATTCTGTTATGATTTTCAGACTGAGAAGGAATCATCTTGCATTTATTCAAATAATTTAGATTCTATAAGGAGTTTTTAATTATAAGAGTAATCATCTTAGTTAGAAAATAGCCTGCAGAATGCTCTTCTGAAAATAACTGGTTTCTTTCCTCTTTGTTATGTTTTATTTTTTTGGATTAGATACTGGAAAGCAAAATCTTGAAATATTTACAATAATAAATACCAGTGCAGTGTTCACTAAAAATATTATCTTTTCCAGTTTTTTTATTATGCATTTGTATGAATAGATTTCAATCAAATCTTTAGCTCTAAACTGCTGTTAACTTTCTGCAAGGTAATCTACAATGGTAACAGACAGAATGCTGAACCACTTCTACCAAAAAAACAAACTAACAAAAATAAAAACGAAGAAGACACACCACCACCACCACCAACAACAAAAATACCTATATTTTTGAGTATATTTCTATTTTCTTCATTTTTGTTACTATTTAGTTTCAGTCTATTTTGTCCATGTCTGAATCCATAAAGACAATTATTAGCAATTTGAGAGATATGCAGCCTTCCTTTCGTGATATCACTAAACCAATTTTCATCCCATTGATTGCTTGAGAAATTTCATCCAGGTCTCCATCCCAGTCTCACCTTCACCTTTCCTTATCCCTTATTTTCCTGTAATTGAACAGATGGTTTAAGGGATGAACAGATTCTGATAAGGTCTAGTCTGCGAAAAGAAATATATAGAAAAATCAACCCTGTGCCTTTCAGAGGCATACAGTGAATGTTCTTAGACTATCCACATTGTGAACCACATCGTATGTGGAAATAAAGTAGAAAAAGGAAAAAAATCAGTTTAAGGAAGACAGAGGAAAAAACCAAGTTTAATCTAACTTCTACATTTCAGATCTTGAAACTAAACAAATAAGTATCTCATACATCTTTTTATATTACAGTTATCATTAGGGGAACTGCTCTGAATGTGACTGTGATTTTGCAAGACTCTTACCTAGTATGTTGGAAAACGATTTCAATTTACTATCCAGAATTACAGAAAATAACCTAGTTCTATTTCTAGTGATGGCTAAACCTTTGGAAAAGATCATATTTATCAGTTTTTGGAATTGCATGATTTTTACTTATTTTTTTTAATTATTGGGCTGACCCAGTAGCTCTTGCAACCTGGAGGTCAAACAAACAAACCGAAAAAACACAAATCCTATACAAATAAGCAAGCAAAATTAGCAAAGACCTGGAAATGTTAAAATTCATTATATTATTAAGTATTTAGGGTATTCTGTACTATTCAGAATTAATCTTTGCATTTTAAATCATAATCAATTATAATCAATATACATCTTCCCATTGAATTAAACAACTTTTGCGTCCTGCTAAAATCTGTGTGAAACTGAAATTAAAGGCTTAAGTTAAGAGAATAGATAACAGCTTTTTATCCAGTTTGGATAAATAACTGTAACATTTATGTTTTACAACTTGAAATTCCTCGTGTGCCATGGAATAAACCTTCCTTTAACAACCCTCTTTCGTTACAGAAAGTTCAGGTGCTGTTCTAATGCTTGCAAACATTACACAGTGAAAATCAATTCAACTCAACAATACATGACAATAAGATACTTTGAACTTCAGCTGAATTGGTTGATTCAGAGACCTTTGAAAGGTTAGGTTATATTAAGAGATTGAAGCTGAATGACAATGCAGTAACAAATGTGCTGTTTCTGAAAAAGGAAAAAAGACTCTGAAAAAGTATTGATCAGCCTAACTCTAAGAGGGGCCATGTAGTAATGGAAAATTACACTCACAAATGATGCAGAGCGCTTATGATTCTCTGTGTATAAATGAAATGTATGACACTTGATAACTGCTAAATTGGAAAACTATCTATATAAGTAATTTGTAGGAGTGTATGACCTAGTGACAAACTGCAGTAAGTAGATGGGCCTTAAATCTGAAGAGAACAGGGTAAAGGAGTTAACAAAGTACCTTTTAATCCAGTCAAAAGTTAAACTAATATCTGCAAGCATTTGTTTTTGAGCTCTTTAACAAACTTGTCATGTGGCATATGATTTCATGAACATGTGAAGTTTTCAAAATGGTTGGTTTAGTTAATAATGGAAAGCGTCACACATACCATGGAGTTCTAGAGCTGAGGCTGGAGGTCATCTCTGAGTATCACCCAATCCAACCCCTTTCTGAATGGAGACTCCATAGCCACCCTGGGCAACCCATTATTATGTTCAACCACCCACACAATTAATAAATATCCTTTTTTTTATGTTTAAATGGAATTTTCTGTGTCTTGGTTTGTTCTGTCACTGGGAACCACTGGTTATACTTTTACTGCCACTCTCAGAATTAAATATTTGTACACCATCTCCCAGACTTTCTCCCTTCCAGACTCAATAGTCCCAGATCTCCTAATCTTTTTTCATATGACAGATGCTCAGAATCTTGTAGAATTCTCAGTTCTTAGAGATGTCAGAAGTGTGACTAGCAAAACTGCTATCTTGAACTTCAAGAGAGCGGACTTTGACCTGTTCGGAATGCTTGTTACAAGGGTCCCTTGGGAGTTGCTCCTTAAGTGTAAAGGGGTCAAGGAAGGCTGGACACTCCTCAAGATGGAAATCTTAAAGGCACAAGAATAGGCTGTTCCTGAATGCCGTAAGGCAAGCCATAGGGGAAGAAGATTGGTGTGGATGAACCAGGAACTATTGCTGAGACTTTAGAAGAAAAAGAGAATCTACATCCTCTGGAAGAAGGGACAGGCTACTTTGGGAGATTACAAGGAAGTTGCTAAGGTATGCAGGAGGGAAGTTAGGAAGGCAAAAGCCCAACCTGAACTCAGATTGGCCACTGCAGTAAAAGAGAATAAGAAATCTTTTTACAAATATAACAATGGTAAGAGAAGAACCAAGGAGAATTTCCATCCTTTACTTGATGTAGCAGGGAATGTGATCACTGAGGATAAGGAGAAGGCTTTTGTCCTCAACACTTTCTTTACATCTGCCTTTAATAGTTATCCTCAGGGCACTTTATGCCCAGATCTGGAAGTCTGGAATGCGAAATATGGTTTAATAGCTTGTGGTAGCAATGGGAATGGGTGGACGACTGGACAAAATGATCTTGTAGGTCCTTTCCAACCTTGTGATTCTATGATTCTGTGATTCTATGAAATCCCTGCTGGACCTTTACAGGACTAATTCATACTTGCTCCATGTCTCTGTCATACTGGGGAGCCCATATCTGGACACAGCACTTTAGATTTGGCCTTACCAGTGCTAAACAGAGTGGAAGAATCACCTCTCTTGACTGACTGGGAAATTCCACTTCCTAATGCAACTCCTGAGGCTGTTAGCTGTTCTTTGCTGTAAGGGTGCATTACTGGTTCACGGTCAGCTTGATATGAATGAGGACCTCAGGGCTTTCTGTCAAGCTGTCTTCCAGCGTTTACTTGTGCCTGGGGTTATTCTTTTTGAAGTGAAAACTTAATGTTCCTATTGGCCCATTTCTCCAACACGATGAAGGCAGAAAGGCGGGAGGGAGGGAGGAAGGAAGGAGGGGAAGGAAAGGAAGGGAGGGAAGGAAGGGAGGGAGGGAAGGAGGGAAGGAAGGAAGGGAGGGAGGGAGGGAAGGAGGGAAGGGAGGGAGGGAGGGAGGGAGGGAAGGGAGGGAGGGAAGGGAGGGAGGGAGGGAGGGAGGGAGGGAGGGAGGGAGGGAGGGAGGGAGGGAGGGAGGGAGGAAGGAAGGAAGGAAGGAAGGAAGGAAGGAAGGAAGGAAGGAAGGAAGGAAGGAAGGAAGGAAGGAAGGAAGGAAGGAAGGAAGGAAGGAAGGAAGGAAGGAAGGAAGGAAGGAAGGAAGGAAGGAAGGAAGGAAGGAAGGAAGGAAGGAAGGAAGGAAGGAAGGAAGGAAGGAAGGAAGGAAGGAAGGAAGGAAGGAAGGAAGGAAGGAAGGAAGGAAGGAAGGAAGGAAGGAAGGAAGGAAGGAAGGAAGGAAGGAAGGAAGGAAGGAAGGAAGGAAGGAAGGAAGGAAGGAAGGAAGGAAGGAAGGAAGGAAGGAAGGAAGGAAGGAAGGAAGGAAGGAAGGAAGGAAGGAAGGAAGGAAGGAAGGAAGGAAGGAAGGAAGGAAGGAAGGAAGGAAGGAAGGAAGGAAGGAAGGAAGGAAGGAAGGAAGGAAGGAAGGAAGGAAGGAAGGAAGGAAGGAAGGAAGGAAGGAAGGAAGGAAGGAAGGAAGGAAGGAAGGAAGGAAGGAAGGAAGGAAGGAAGGAAGGAAGGAAGGAAGGAAGGAAGGAAGGAAGGAAGGAAGGAAGGA
This sequence comes from Oreortyx pictus, assembly GCA_036925125.1. NCBI lineage: Eukaryota > Metazoa > Chordata > Aves > Galliformes > Odontophoridae > Oreortyx > Oreortyx pictus. The sequence continues at coordinate 26,396,747 of JAUPFR010000010.1, read as the reverse complement.
AGGAAGGAAGGAAGGAAGGAAGGAAGGAAGGAAGGAAGGAAGGAAGGAAGGAAGGAAGGAAGGAAGGAAGGAAGGAAGGAAGGAAGGAAGGAAGGAAGGAAGGAAGGAAGGAAGGAAGGAAGGAAGGAAGGAAGGAAGGAAGGAAGGAAGGAAAAGGAAGGAAGGAAGGAAAAGGAAGGAAGGAGGGAAGGAAGGAAGGAGGGAAGGAAGGAAGGAGGGAAGGAAGGAAGGAGGGAAGGAAGGAAGGAGGGAGGGAGGGAGGGAGGAGGGAGGGAGGGAGGGAGGAGGGGAGGAGGAGGGAAGAAGGAGGGGGGAAGGAGGGGGGAAGGAGGGAAGGGACAAAATACATCATTCACATTTACCATGTAAGAAAGTGGAATTATTCATTTAATCAAACATAATCTAGAGAAAGAAGCTTCCCAGTGCTCTTTTTATTATAGGTAAGTAAAATCGAAGAGAAGTCATCAATAAGTTAAAATATTTTATCATATTAATGCTATTCAATCAGTATTCAAGTTAATCATTTGCCATTTGATAACAGCAGCAGTTGTTTCTTAAAATGCCTGAAGACTGAATTGGAATATTAATTCTAAGAATGTACACTAGTGGTAATTTTAACAACCATGAATATAGAGCACCAGAAAAATACCTATATATCCACAATTATCTATTAAAATATGTGCTATGTGTAGTTATAAATATACATAATTGTATTCTCATTTTCATTTAAGAAAATAGAAGATTTTTACCATCTAGCAAATGTATTGTGATCCAATAATAGAAACATTATTATGTTTATTGAGAGACAGCAATCAGGAGTGGAGCAAAAACAAATTCCTTTCTTGAATATGCATGATTGTCATCTGACTGGGGCACAAATAACTAAAGTGGTAAAGGTCTAATCATATTTATAGTAGCTGTGTTAGTTATGTTATGATGGTAAGAAAAGTTAGAACTCTGTGAATGCTGTATCTTGCTTTGAGTTATATTCACAAAGCTACCATAGATTCATATCATAGAATGGCTTCGGTTAATGATCATCTAGTTCCAATCCACTGAGCTGTAAGCTACCCATGGCCATACAACCTGGCCTTTGATGCATGCAGGGACAGGGCATCCAAGGCCATCTCTCTTTGTAACCCATTCCAGGGCCTCAGTGTTCTCTGAGTGAATAATTTCCTAATACCTAATCTAAATCTCCTCTCTTTTAGTATTATACCATTACCCCTGTGCAATATATATATCAACACTACAATCCTTGATACAGAGTCCTTCTCCAGCTTCTTTTTTTTTTTTTTTTTTTTTGTAGAATCTCAACTCTCTCTTAATAGGAGAGGTGCTCCAACCATCTGAGAATCCTTGTGGCCTCCTCTGGACCTTCTCTTACAGGTCCATGTGCATTTTATGCTGGAGGCTGAAGAGCTGAACACAGTACTGTAGGAGGGGGCTCACAAGAGAGGAGCAGATGGAAACAGTCACCTCTCTCATAATTCTGGTCGCATTTCTTTTGATACAGCCTAGAATACAACTGGCTTTCTGCAACGCAAGTACACACTGCCAGATCATTTTGAGTTTTATACCATGAATGTGATATATGATTTTTTTTTTCCACGACATAGAGACCTTATTTTTTTCTGGTGGAACTGAGGCTTTTCCAATTTTTTGCATGTCTTGAGGCTGTTTTGCCTTGAAGAGGTGCAGTATCTGCTATATTACCATGTAACCTCTGACAGTCAAGTTTAATATAGGAGCAGATGCTACCTTGACAGTTTTCTACTATGATTGCATTCAGAGACAGAAACATATTCTTTCTATGTATTCATTAGACTTCTTGCAGTATTCATGCCCTGGACTTAATTCCTGTATATTTGAAACATATTTTCAGATTGTCAACAACTTTTCAGAAAATGATGTAGAGTTAACAACTTTCTTGAAGTGATTTACAGACAGTTATCCCGCTTAAAATCTTTTCTGTCTTGAGAAAAACAAATTTCAAGCATTTTATTTCCCATTTTGTAGTAGAAGAAATTAATGCAACAACCAATTAAATTAACAACAAATATAAACAATGCAACAATTATTTCTGTATTTTTTACAATATATGTAAATATTATATATAAAAAATATTTATATATATATAGTAAAAAATATTATATATATATATATATATAATAGTAAAAATACAGGAATAGTATATATATATATATATATATATAGCATTATAGTATTATTTATATATATATAGTATTATATATTTATTAATATATTTAATTTCTATGAGCCACAATATGGAAAGCCTAAGTGACATAAATTTTAATTTCACCTCATTTCTAATGAACTGCATTCAGTAACACAAGGTACTTTCATTATAATGTGAATATGATATTCTCAATACCAAGGTAAAATTAGGTATGTCATGTTCACGTTTACTTTGATAATGCTTCTGTTGAGTGTATCTAATTCTGGGTTCCCAGAACATTATACTGGGTATGGTATATAATGTCAATAAGATGAATTCTCTGTGTGATCTTAAGAGCAACATACCTCTACATATTAATACTGCATCCATGGAGTTCCTTCTGGCATTGCTGAATAGCAAAATATTAATATTGCTTTTTTAAGTTCTTGTAAATAAAAACATTGTTTTTGTTGTTGTTTTGTTTTGTTTTTTAATAGATTATATTGTGCTCTGTTCTCTGTGGAATGAAAAAGGATGGGAAAAATATCTTAAATTGTTTTATTATGGTACACGTATTTCTGAAAAATAAAAAGTGTGGAGAGCTCATATTTATGTCATTGTTAAGTACATTCAGTGGAATAGTTTTCCTATAAAGCACAGATTACATATTTACTCATTGGAACAATGTTCTAGACAGTATTTTATATGACGTTTAAAAAAATTGAAAGTTGGTTGTTTTCCATTACAGTCATGCAGTGTCTGTTAAAAAAAAATCGACATTGACAGCTCTGGGAAAACAAACAACACTTTCTGCAATCAAATTATGTACAGATCCTTAGTTCATATGCAATTCAAAGGAATTCAAATTTGCTAAATTTAAGCACAAGCTTAAATTATGAATAAACATGTCTTTTCTAAATAAGCACATATTCTTATTTTAAAGACTGAAATTACATGCACGTACTGGAAGAAATCATATTACTTTTAGTGGTAGTAAAACAAAACTTTAAAAATCAGATAAACATATCTGTATATTAATATCTTCATATCAGTCCCTAGCAACAAGCAGTGAGCAAGAAAACGTTTAAATTAGATGCAGTATATTAAATATCAATTAAAAAATTAAATTTAATTAAATAAACAGTTTTTGAAAAACTTAACAAGGATGTAATTTATGTCAAATTTTCCTTAGATAAACTTTCAGACTAACATTTTTTTAATATAAGTAGCAAAATAACATACCATTAAAACACTGCAAAAATCTGCTACAGAAAGTTAGATGTTGCACAATTTTCATGTATAGCTATTATGACTACATAGCTGTGGGAAGAATTTCTACACGCAGAGAGTGGTCAAGCTTTGGAATGGGCTGCCTAGAGAAAAGGTGGAATTTCCATCTCATTCAAGGTATTTAAGGATGTGGTATGAGGACATGTCACTAAGGGATACAGTGCTGTGACAGGATGCAATAGTTAAGATTAGACTTGATCTTGAAGGTCTCTTCCAACTGAGAGAATTCGGTTGTAACTAATGAGACTTCTCTATGTTGAGTTGTGCAAAGAACATTTTTAGTATTATACTGGACTAACAATTGCTGTTTGTATTTAATTAGACTGTTAAAACATTAGCTGAACTAATACAGATTTCTTAGTTCTTAACAAAAGGTCCCTTTTGCCCGTGATAGGATTATGACATTGTACAGCTCAGTTAGCAAAGTCAGCAACATTTGATCACACACCTATAGTCAGTGGGCACAGTGATTCTCCAGTGAGTGTAGAGGATAAGTGGTAGTGGTTTGGCTCCCACAGTATGAGAAACACAAGCCTCATGCCTTATCATATTATAAATTTACTTTTTACCACATACCCAACAATGACTCCTGTTGATAGTAGGAAAGTGGTTAGATACACACTTTCAGAAAACATAAATATAAACAGACCAATGGGAATAATGGCAGGAGTCTATTTATTACATTTATTAAAAAATAAATAGAAAATTGGAAAGTGCTCTGAGCAGTAAAATGGCCTGTGTAACAGCACATATTTATGATAAAGATTGATGCTTCGAATATGACACTGGGGATCACCGTGCATCTTCTTTTTTTTTTTTTTTTTCTGAATTTCAAGACTTAGTATAAGCTGATCATTTGCCAGCTCCACTGCTCATTTCCTTAAACTATGGGATTTCAAAAAGTAAATGAAATTCAGATTAAATACTTCAAACTAAGTCAGATTAAATTTTTCCAACAAAAATGTCATAAAAGGGTTCAAGTGCTTTAGCAATTTCTGTCACTGCATGTGAAAGATTTCTGAAAAAGTAAAATAAACTTCTAAAATAGACAACTTCTCCAAACTGCTTAAATCACTTTCTAGAGGAGAGTAGTGAATTCTGGAGTACTCATAGAGCGAAACACTGGAAATTCTCACAAGTTGACTTACTAAAAAAATTATTCAAACTTTTGATTTATGTATTCAGATTGCAATACCCACTGCTATTTTCTATACCAGCTAATTTCTGAATGGCATAATTTCTAAACAAGGACTAGCATCTCAAAATCATTTTGACAGACAGCCAATATATTCTTCAGATATGATCTCATAGTGGATTTCTAGCAAATGCTGTGGGTACCAAATTCTATACAGCTAAATTGTGTAAAGAAAACATCTAAGAGAAGTTTGCAAACAATAAATTACATTTTTCCATCACTGATGTTATAGGACATAAACCAAGAGCTTTAGATCCTGCTGAAATAGCAATGTCCTTAACCTTGCTAAATTCTTGATATGGAAATAGGAAGAATTAATAATGTGGCCCTCAAAATAAGTTTCAAGGTCAAATATAATATCAAAATTATTCAGTGAGAAAGCATTTTTATATCCCCAGCAAATGGTACCATAAATGCTATTTAGCAGGCAATGGGCCAAACGAAATCAATTCTGTTTTAAACACCAACTGTTAGCAGACATTCAACACTGAATATGTGATAAATAGCCTTCCTGATTATAGATAAGCTTATCTAAGTCATCATGAATTGTTTGATACACCTTTCATATTTAGATGCCATCAGCATAAACATAGTAATTAAGATCTTGTTTATAGAATAAACAACCCTACAGGGTGCACATCCTGTGAATGTTAAATGTCATAATCTTGCTATTCAAAGTGTGTGGTAGGATTTCCAGCCTTAGTACCATTAAAGAAACCTATCATTCATAAATGAGACCAATTCCTCTACCAAAGCAGGTTCCCTAGAGTAAATTGCAGAAGGCGGCAATCAGTTTTGAATCAGGGTTTTGAATATCTCCAGAGAAGGAGACATCACAGCTTTTCTGGGTAGCCTGTTCCAGTTCTGCCATCCTCAAAGATGTTCTTTCTCAAGTTTAGATATAACCTCCTGTTTTCCAGTTTGTGCCTCTGATCCCTTGTTCTGTTGCTCTGCACCACTGAAAAAAGCCTGGTCCAATTCACTATCCTTTAGAAATTTATAAGCATTGATAAGATCACCTCTCAGTGTTCTCCTCTCCAAGCTGAATTGTTCCAGATCACTCAGCCTTTCCTCACAAGGGAGATGTTCCAGGCCCCTGATTGTCTTTGTAACCCTTTGCAGAATTCTCACCAGTAATTCCCTCTCTTCCTTGATCTGGGGAACCCAGGGATGGACACCGTATTCCAGATTTGGCTGCACCAGGGCAGAATAGAGGGGAAGGATAACATCCCCAGACCTGCTGGCCACACACTTTTTAATGCACCCCAGAATACCACTGACCTTTTGGCCACAAGGACACACTGCTGGAGACAAGGCCAACCTCCTCTCCACCAGGTCACCCATGTGCTTCGCCACAGAACTCCTTTCCAGCAGGTCATCCCCTAACCTGTACTGGTGTGTGCAGGTCTTCCTGCACATGAGGACGAGGTCCTCCTCACATGTAGGATTCTATGCTTGTCCTTGTTGAACCTCATCAGGTCCCACCCCACCCAACTCTCCAGCCTGTTCATGTCTTGCTGAATGGAAGCACAGCCTTCTGGTGTGTCAATCACTCCTCCCAAATTTGTACCATCTGCAGACTTGCTGAGGGTAGACTCTATCCCTTCATCCAGGTCACTGATGAAGAAGTTGAACAAGTCCAGCAAGGAACACCACTAGCAACAGGCCTCCAACTAGATTCTGCACCACTGATCACACTCCTCTGAGCTCTGCCAATCAGCCACTTCTCAATCCACCTCAACATTCACTCATCTATCCTAAGCTTCCCTATGAGGATGTTATGGGAGACAGTTTCAAAAGCCTTGCTGAATTCAAGGTAGAGGACATCCGCTGTTCTTCCTTCATCTACCCAGCTCTCCCTCATCTACACAGCTAGTCATGACACCGCAGAAGGTTACAAGATTGGATAAGCATGATTTTCCCTTGATGAATCCATGTTGATTACTCCTGATAATCTTCTCCTCCATTTGCATGGAGATGGCATTCAGAAAAGTTGGTCCATCCCCATCACTGGGGCAGTGGTGAGGCTGATTTTCCCATAGTTTCTCTGGTCCTCCTTCATACTTTTTCTGAAGCCTGGAGTGACCTTGACTTTCCTCCAGTCTTCAGGAATCTGGCCTGTTCTACATGGCTGTCCAAAGATGATAGAGGGTTGGTTGGCCATCAGGTCTGAAAGCTCCCTCAGCACTCAGGGGTGCATCCCATCAGGCCCAATGGATGGGATCAGGGGCATCAAGTTTGCATAGGCAGTCTCAGATCATATCTTCTTTGACAAAGGGGAAGTCTTCCTTTCAGGATCTGGGATTTCTGAGAGGCAGTTTTAGCAGTTAAGACTGAAGAAAAGATGGCATTCAGTAAATCCACCTTCTCACTGTCCTCTGATACCAGTGCACTTACTTCATTGAGCAGTGAGCTCACGTTTTCCCTAGTTGTCCTGTTGGTATTGATATACTTAAAGAAGACCTTTGTGTTTTCCTTTAACTCCCTCAACAGATTAAATTGCAAAATTCCTAATGAGAGCAGGGACACGGGGAGTGAAATTTTAGAGAATGAATTAGCAATATTAGGATTTATACAGCTTGTTTTGTTTAACTGTACAGTTTCTACAATTTTTATTATTTAAATATCTCCTAGGGAAAGAGTTGATTAAAAAGAAAAGCATGCCCTTTTATCTGTGCCCTCCCTGTACTCCCTCCACACCTCCCCCCAAAAATATGATCTGTATAAACATGTATTTAAATTTATCTTTCCTTGGCATGTCGAAAGTTCTATTTTTATATATTCTACATTGTTCTTTATTTCAGTAATTGTTTGTGTTTCTCTAAGATTTAAAATTAGTAAAAAAACTCAGAAGTAACTTCATTTGTTCTACTCCCCTTTTTACATTAAATGTATTTTTTTTATTTGCTGGTGTTTCTATCCCTTTAATTAATTGAAATGGATGTTGCATGCTGAGAAGAATAGGTTTGGGAAAAGCTTGTAACCAAGCAAGTAAAGTAAAAGATTCAACATATGCATAGCATTAAACATCTGAGTTTTGTTTTCTGTAAGAAATAGAAGTACTTAATGCATTCATCACGCAGTCTAATTTTATATGCTAATGTGAAAGAAAAATTTACTCTTAGAGCTTTTTATTCTTTTCAAAATGTAAATATTTTTAAGCTTACACTGAAGCTGAGAAGAAATGTTCTTCCTGAATGCTCCTTTGTTCAATTTTAATAGTATTAAAATTGTATCTTATTTTATACAGCATAGCAATTTCATCAAATTTCTCACATAGCTTTCAATTCCATTACTTTTTTTTTCTGTTGCTGATGTTGTTTTTATCAGAAATGCATTAGTTTTTTAATTTATCTTTCTTAAACCAAAGGCACAATAACAACAGCAAGTAAATGATGTTAAGACAGAGACATAATTTACTAAATATCTACTTCAGAATGAAAGAGTGGTTCTGTTTAGAGAAATACCAGGCTCCCTGTCTCCAGTAAAATAAGTACACAGTTATTGTATTGTCAACAAATTTCTAATAATTGTTACATATTTTCATATAAGAGAAAAGGTAATATAACCTAGACCTTTATAAAATGTATAGGGTTAAATTTAATATCATGTGCATATATTGGAAGAATTATTCATAACTCTTAAGGAAAACCAAATCTTCATGTTGTAAGGCTCAGAGGGTACAGCAACAGTAAATTTGTAATTCATCTTTATTCTCCTACAGTTGTCAAGGTCAAATAAAGATTTATGAATAGGAGTACATAAGGAAACAATTTAAAGGAACATGTTTGAATAAATATTTATATAAAAGTAAATATGTACAAAATTATAAATGCTATGTTTGATGGTAAAAATAAATTCCTACTAAACAGCAAGAAAAAGACTTCTCAAAGTTTAATATCAACAGGAGATAATATAATTTTTATTTGAAATCTAGTTCAGTTCTTTGTTTTTTTTTTTCATAGAAAGGATTACAGTGATGAGAATCCTGATTCTGTGCATGTGGAAACGTTTTTTTATATAATTTACAAAAAATAGATTCATAGCTGTAAATATAGAAAAGAAAAAGGAGAGGAGAGGAGAGGAGAGGAGAGGAGAGGAGAGGAGAGGAGAGGAGAGGAGAGGAGAGGAGAGGAGAGGAGAGGAGAGGAGAGGAGAGGAGAGGAGAGGAGAGGAGAGGAGAGGAGAGGAGAGGAGAGGAGAGGAGAGGAGAGGAGAGGAGAGGAGAGGAGAGGGAAGGAATAGAACTGGATGAGGATGAGTAAGTCCTCAGATCTTGTTTTTGCCCCAAGTGCTTTGAATATGAAATAATAATTATGATTTACTTCAGCATTTCTAGCTTGTGTTTAAACCACAGTGAACATAGTTGCATAAAGAGCTCTAGCCAGCATGTCTCACTATAGCTTTGAAGATTTGAAGGAGTTCAGATATATGTTGTGTCTATATATGCATGTCAAATTTAACTTTTGAATTTAGGTGCTGCTAATTCTCCCAAGTTCTACTTCATGTGCTCAATTCCTCTGAAGAACTTTTGAAGACCTCCTCTGAACTCCTACCACATCATTATATACACAAATATTTGCAGCGTGCAAGATCTCAGATGCATCGGTTATGTCTAATAACAAAAACTTCTTTTAAGTGAGTAATAGAATGAAAGAATTTTTAAGATTGGAAAAGACCACCAAGTCATGTCACTACTCATGTCATTCAGTGTCACACCTACACTTTTCTTGAATAGTTCCAGGGATAATGACTCCAAAACTTCCCTGGGCAGTCTGTTCCAATATCTTACTACTTTTTCTGAGAAAATCTGAGAAAAATTTCTGAGAAATCATTCCTAATATCCAACCTGAAACCTCCTCCAGCTCAACTTAAGGCTATCACCTTCTGTTCTATCACTGCTTACCTGAAAAAAGAGGCCAGCAACCACCTTGAAACAACCTTCTTTCAGGGAGTTGCAGAGAGCAGTAAGATCTTCCCTAAGTCTCCTCTTCTCCAAACTAAACAATCCCAGTTCCCTAAGCCTCTTCTCATTAGACTTCTGCTACAGAAACTTCTTCAGAGAATGCTATGGAAGGCAGTGAATGGCTTTACTAATGTCTAGTCAGATCATATCCCTAGCCTTTCCCTCATCCACCAGGTGGGTCACTCCATCGTAGAAGGAGATGAGGTTGATCAGGCAGGACATACCTTTCATGCACCCATGCTGGCTGGGCCTCATCCCCCGGTTGTCCTGCACATGCCATGTTATTATACTCCAGATGATCTGCAAGTGCTCAGACATCTGATAAATTCTTAATGAAAACAGATACTCCTGGCTACCAGGTATCCTTACAAAATTTTTCCAATGTGTATTTAAGAATTTTCTAGGCTTTTTCAGATTTGCATTTATCAGTAACAAGACTAATTCATTTCAAGTAAAATTTCCTGCAAAGCTTTTATCTATTCTTCTAAAGAACTTTCACAATCTGCCTTATTATGTAAATGTTTATCTGAGCAAGTTATAAATGACAAATCCTGTCTACTATGTAAACAATGTTGTTAGATGCTATTTTCTTTCCAAACTGGTAGGATAGATATATTGAAGCAATCTCTAGGGCTATCGCTGGATTTACATTCTGTTTCACAAGTAGATTTATTACCATCCTAAATTCTTGAATTGTAAACTAATTTTTACTTAATATGTCCAAAGTGGTACATTTAGTCTAATGGAAGAAAACACCTGCTTGCAGAGAACAAGGATAATTTTTTATCTTTTTATTTGACAAATGGTACACCAGATATTTAAAAGGATTTGTTCACTTTATATTTTTATTTATTTGAGAGTAGAGCCATCATAGGAAATCCAGTAAGATATCCGATGACGTTAGGCAGAGAAAAGGAGAAGGGCCCAAACAAAGATGTACCAGAGATAAATACCTTAGAATGATAGAACTGTATAATAGTTTGGGCTGGAAGGGACCTTTAAGATCATGTAGTTCCAACTCCCTGCTATAGTCAGGGACACCTCCCACCAGACCAGATTGCTCGCAGTCTCATCCAGCCTGGCCTTGACTGTTTCCAGGGAGGAAACATGCACAACCTCACTGGGCAACCTGTTCCTAGTCTAAATCTATTGTCCTTCAGTCTTACACTGTCAGTTCTGGTTATTGTATTGGTTATCAAGTACTTGACAAAATTAGCAAGAATAGTCAACTGAGTATGTCAGGGATCTGTGCTTGGTGACTATTGAAAAAAAAAGTTATTTATTTATTAAGAAAGTGATGGGAGAAAATAAATAATTAAAATGGAAACAAGGAGTGGTAGGAACTTTCTTTAGGTGAAGAATCTTAAAGATAGCGAAGTACCAGCATCTGCTAGCCAGGTATGGCACAGTCAATTAAAAATAAACAAAGAAATGTATAAAGTCAGCCAAACTAATACAGAAAGAAGGTTAAAGCTGTTAATTTGAGAAGGAGATATGAAGAAATATAAATAAGAGACAGTGAGTCATGCTAGAATGGGCTGCTCAGGGAGATGGTGGAGTCACTGACCTTGGAGGTATTCAAGGAATGTTTAGACGCTGTGTTGAGGAAAATGGTTTAGAGAGAACTATTGGTAATGGGTGGATGACTGGACTGGATGATCTTGTAGGTCTTTTCCAACCTTGGCGATTCTATGATTCTATGTGACAGTAACTATCCTTTACATAGTCCTGCATCCGACCATTACAGCTGGAACAGAACAAAAAGAGTATTGTCCTGCCCTTCACGTGCACATCTGACTTGCTATCCCAACCAGGGAAACACAAAGTGCTTCATGACCTCAATGAATTAACACTCCTGGGGACATAGGGAGTGGGCTGTTCTCTTATGAGTATACTCCTGGATGTCTACTTCCAGACAAATTCTTGACAAATTTATATCAGTTTTAGTCAACCATGGAAAAGGGATTTCCCATATGGAGACATGCAAGGGCCTTTCTGAATAACCTGTGAGGACACATTCTTCAGAAATCATAACCCCAGAAAATCTGAATCCATCACCAGATAGCTAGCTCATCTAACTATAGCAATAGAGTCATGAAGGCAAAATGAAAAATGGGAGATACAGTACACTTTCTGCTCCCATTCACTTAGGAGTTCAGTTCAAAGTCCTAGAAGTAGAATAATTACACTGGACCATGTACCAGGCAATCTTTCTGTGAAAGTCAGGATGTTTATTCATGGCACTGTATCTGTCATATAGAGAAGGTATACTCTCTAATCTCCTAATAATGATACTTGCAGTGCAAGGAATCTCACCATTAAAAAAATCATGACTACCTTAAAATAATGCTGATATTGTCCCCAAATAAAATAATACTGACTGTTTAGTGTTTGTTTGTTGGTTGGTTGTTTTGTAATGAAAATAGTCAAATATTTATTTCTGTAGCCTATAACGTTTACAGAATCCCAAAGGACAGTGCTTTCTGATATATCAGCTGGACTCGGCATCTGATAAAAGTAGAAAGAAACCACAGAAAACATCTGATATCTAAAACTGTAATATATTTTAATGAGATTAGCTCATGTTCATCTTTAAACATGTAAATAAACTTTATATTAAGAACATTATATCTGATGTCTTTTGCCTTCCTGGAATTCTATTCTTTCATTAAGTGAAGGACACCTTGGTATACAGGTCCTTTTATATAAACATTTTTATGAAGAAATTTTTAATATTTCCAATTCAAATTATTTGAATTATTATTCTCTTTCAAAGATTCTGTAATTGTAAAAGTAAAGCTTTTGCATCACACTGAAATTATCAATTTTTTTTTGTTGAAAATGCAAACCTCTGAAAAACATAATCCTTTGCAATGCAAGCACTCTGTAGAGAGAGAGTTACTGATGAATTTAATGAAATACTACCTGACAAACAAACTCCTACCTGTTTTGGCACAGTAAATGTTCTGTGATAAATCTTGATCCCACATGCAAAAATCTTATCCATGAATGCATCCACTTGCTTAACTTTTAATACTGCTTCAAGAGGCAATTGCCTATAGTTTAACTGATGTCAGAATATAATTCCATCTTCATTTTCTGGCACTTTTTAAAAGGTTCAAGGTTTGAAAAGCATGAAAATTCAAATGACAGTGTAGCAGTGTTATAATATTCATTTCTAATAATGTGAGTGCAAGAATTTCTTTCACATGCGTCCATAATTATGAATTCTATACAAAATGCAGCTCTTCTAATAAGTTAAGTGGATAACTCTCTGTCCTTGTACACATCATTTTTATAGTAGTAGGAGCAAAGCTGACGAGTATAGTTATAGCAGCTGAAAAGCCTTTATTGTATCCTCTTATTCTGAGTTATTTATAACTTATGACCCTGCATTTATAGTCTTCTTCTCATAGAAAAACGTCTAACTCATCTGGGAGAACTGCAAATAATTCAACAATGAAGATTTTCAACACAGCAGCTGAGAAAAAGCGTCATGTGAAAATCTGAAAGATTAACTGCATGCTCTGCATTAGACAAGGAGGAGATGTAGAAATGAATCACTTTCCATCAATTGATGTTATTTTTAAGGGTTTTTAAAGATGCCGAATAGTCCTACAGGTTTCTTCAGGTATTAATCATTCCAAGAGAATATTAAAATTCAGACTTGATAGTAAGGCTGATCAAATAGTTTATATTTGTGACCTGAATTAAAATAAAATATTTCTTTAGCTATATATGAGGATTTTGGTATAGCCTGTTAAAAGCACAGACAGACATCTGTTACAATAATTTGTACTGGAACTTTTCAGTAACAAATATTATTCAGACAAGAAGACAGTGTTATCTACCAGTTATCGACACTGCTTTGCTAACAAACTTCAATGAAAGACTGCCACATTATATGTTTAACTGCATTTCACTGATAAATTCAAAACTGCATGATTAAATCCATAAATAAAGTTTGCATTAAGGACATTACTTTTTTTTCCCCCATGGTTACTTCTTCCGATTCCAGCTGGAATGATTGGTTGCACTTTGAACATTACAGTTAAAATGTACACCACATGATTTTTAAGCTAACCACAGATGAAAAAAGAAACCTCCTAATTTGTCATTTTACAAGTGGTGAGCTGAGACAACCAAGAACTTCTCCCCTATTGAGATCTGACTTTACATTAACTGCCCTGAAGCAGAATATCGCTCGTTACAATTTCAGTTCACACAGTCTATGAACCTCATCTCAATTCTGCAATGCTGGCAATAAATCTTCCATTTGAGTATTGTTGCATATGTATTACACATGTGTAATTTAGACTCTTAAATGGGCATATGCAATGAAGATGAATTTATAATTTTTATGCAGTAACAGGAGCTCAGGCTACAGAAACTGATGCCCAGAGAAATACATTTTGAGTAATGTAATGCAAATCAGTTCTTAGTATCAGCTTTTATTTTTGCTGCTGTACATGTCTTGTCAAAGTAAAAACAAAACAAAAGCAACAGCACCATCAACCACAGCAACATATTCTTCTCTGTACTTATTAACAGTCTTGCAATAAAATTTTTCTTGGAGAAATTGAGTCTGAATGCCTTACACCCTGTAAACTGGTACAGTACACTGGAGTGCACCCAACTGTCACTGGTGATTTATTCTTTGGCAGGAATCATCTTAGTCTTGATGTAAAGAGAAAGAGTCGGGAATTATCAAAAAATTATACATTCCTTTTCTGTGTTTCTTTTATTTCGTTCTTAAGGGGGGAGAAGAGGATGGAGGATTAATAGGCATGTTTTTTTCTTCTTCATGAGAATGAACTCATCCAAGAACAGTTGACATATTGACCTGAATTTCCAGGGCTCCAGTCATCTTTCAGCTTCTCCAGCATTCTGAATACAAAAGAAATACAATGGCTGCACAGAAATGAAATGGAACGGCTGCACAGAAGAGAGATAGAACTAAGGTGTTTTCCCTATGGTATTCTGATAAGCAGAATTCACTTCTGCAAATAGCGAGGTGTTTAAAAGAGAATTTAAATAATATTCCACTTTTCCAGAGCATGAAAACTGAAGCACAGAAAGCAACTCATTCAACATTTTTTGGCCACTGTCAGGGACAGGAATAAAATGGAAGTCTTTGTACACTTCAAGCAACTGTATCATACTTTTTCCTCTAAAAATAAAGCTCATAACACATACCATTTGTACATATACACATATAAATAAAACATAATGTTTAAGTAATGAAATAAATAAACAAATAATATGTATATATATGTAAATATATATATATGGAAGAAATGGAGAAGGAATTAAATGAAGTTTAAATTTGACCATTTTATGAGACTTGGGGAAAAAAAATAGCATGCTTATTCTGTTACTATCGGTGTAGCAAAGAAAAGACATTTAAAAACTGGAAAAATGCTTTTGATTTGTAGAAGTCTTTCTCCTGGTGTAAGAAACATGGATACTCAGAAATCTATCTGAAGAAGCAATTCAGGTATGAATTTTCATACTTTCAACCATCAGATTTACTGGTAATACCTGAGAAGGATTTTTTACACTGAAACATCTAAGACAGCTAAGCAGATGCAAAGCAAAATGAAGCAGCTCTTGTAACTGAGCCACTTAAACAGAGCAGGTGGCTATTTCCCATTAAGTCATTATAACTAATTAAGCAATATATAAAACCTCGTATGCCATAAATGCTAAGCAACATGTGTGATCGTGAGCGTGTGTATGTAGGTAACTGTAAGGTTAGGAAGCTTCACAAATGTAATTGTAATATATACATAAATACATGTAATATGTATAAATCCAGTACTTTGGAGTTTTTAATCTACACTTGATTCTGACACAAGCATTTTAAAAATATATATATATTTAAAAAAGAGTAAACTTATGTTAAGGACTTCTTATGCATTTTAAGAGTTAAGTCACTTAAGAACTATTTCTTCTACTTTCGGGTTCCATCTATCTCATGTGTAAGACAAAACTGCATACACTCTGCTTGTCTTTTCTTATTGATGTTTAATGTTAATAATGTAGATGCACTGAGCTTTCCCAATGTTTCCTCCTTTGTTCTGCTTGTTCAGCCAATTGATTCTTTAGCAGCTTTTATCTTACTAGTCCAAAACACTAGCTAGTTTATAAAAACAAAGAAAAATAGAATGTAGCTCTTTTTTCATGGCTCCAATAAATGAGCCATAAGCAACTAACTTAGATGAGAAGTAAATAGTTCAAATACATTCAATAATGCCCTTAACTGCTAAAGCATTGTCTACTAAAAACAGTAAAGAGATTGTTATTGACTAGAACAGGCTTTGTAGCAGTCCTTTAACTGGAGAGAGAAAAAAAGAAAAGACAAAAAAAAGGATTTTATATACATAAAATGCTAAGAGCTGTATTTTAAATTCACTTTATCTGTTGGATTAAATGTAAATTCAGTCCTCATTTTTCTGTTCTAGTTTCTAAAGAGCAACACATTTCTATGAGATACAGTCCTCCATTGTTATACATATCTGAAGATCAGAAGACTTACCAAGAAATTAAATTATTACAGAATCCAGAAAAACATTCAAAAGGACTCAATTTCTTAACACAAACAAAAAGAATAAACAACAACAGCAAAAAATCAGACAACAACAACACTCAGTCATGGCTGGTAGTTACTGCAAAACAATTTTTTGAATGCCTTTCCGAATTAATGTGTTGTGTCTTTTCATACTTGAGAAAGCAATTTCCCAATAGATCTTTTTTCCTACAGAAGTAGAGGTATAGATGTCATCTTTAGGTCTTACTGATAAATACAGAGGAAAAAATAAATAAATGAGCTTAACAAATTTCTTAAAAAGGTTTCCAAATCTCTGCAGAATTTTAGAGTTAAGAGGGGAAAAAAAGAGGGAGAAGGGCAGAGAAAAAGGTCAAACCTTTATATCTGGGTAAATGCTTTTTTATTTATTAGTTTATCATTAGCTAAAATTATTTGCTATTTTAGGACAGCTCCTTGTTTTCTCTTTACTGACTGTCAAAGGAAATTTCTTAAACAAATGACAACTGTCTTATACAAATGTATGAAAATGTTAATTTACTTCAGAAAATCTGTTTGCTCCTTCTTTGTGATTGTTTTGAATGATCCTTCTTTAGCTAAAAGTTTAAAGAGATTTTGTAGGAGGAAACTTGACTGGTTTAAGAACCTTCAAAATGCAATGTTAGTGAAGTACCTCAGATTTCAATCAGCTCAGTAAATATTTCATTTTTCAACTTCAATTATTATTCTGTCAAGCACAAATTGTACTAGATCTGGGGATACCTACACTGGAAGGGTTAACAAGAAACCTCAAAATATTTCTCTGGTTTATGAAAGATGAAAGATACTAAAGATACTAAAGATACTTATCCCTGCCTGTGAGGGGGGTTGGATCCTTGGGGTCCCTTCAATCTCAACCCATTCTATGATTCTGTGATTTAGGAAAGCATCAGCACCAGTACACCAGCAGTCTGCCTGGGATGCAAGAGGTCCTCCTGAAGCATTTTTATCAAAACTGTTTCTGTGTCTCTGATCATTTATAATAGTGTTTCTCTATTAGAAAAGTAATTTTAAACTTCATTTAATGGTCACATCTAGGTGCTGCTACGGGCAGCTAAAAAAATAAAATAAAATAAAACCAGTATTAGGATTATTACTTATTTTTTAGTGAAGCCTAACCTAAAAAAAAGATGTCCTAATCTAAGAAAACATTATGTACTAAGAACTGAGTGAAAAAGTGCTTCAGTCCAGTGGAAGCTACTTTTTCCTTCTGACTTCATCTGTTGTACAGCAAATGAAGAAGAAATCTTGACACCAAAGTGTATTCTCTTTACTTCAGGCTCTGATTAAATCTTCTAGAGAAGGCTTTTTGTTTTGCTTTGGTGGTGGTGGTGTTGTTTTTTTCCCTGTATTTTTGTCTGACTTTAAAGATGCATAGAAAGCATAGAAACATTCATCTCTATACACTTGAATTATCTGTTACAACATAATATTCTATGTTCCCTTATCTGATAAACTTTGACTTTTTATCTCTCTGATCACATTAATAACTTATCAGGCTTGTCACTGCTGTTGAAAGCAGCTGAGAGTCATTTCAAAACTTTTAGTTGAAAAGATCTGCTTTCAGTATAAACTGTAAACCTTTCTGGCAAGGTGTCTGCACAAGATACTTTGCTATTTATTTACTGTTTGGCTCTTGTGTGACAGGTGGAGGACATGCATCAGATGTACAAAAACAGCACTTGATTAAATGTAGCCAGAAGAACTTCCATAGTAGACTCAGGACCTGTAACAATAGAAAATGGCTGCAGGGATTTGAAAAGGCTTGTTTCAAGAGATCACAAAAGACTTAAGGAGCAAAAGAAACTTTTCAAGGATGATTCCTCAATTTGCTATCAGGATCTTCAAATGAAAACAGAATAAGCTTTTGTAGCTACTTAAAGAAAACTTCTGCATTCCAGTGAGATACTCTGATGTCAAATCAGGCATGGGCACTACATTACCACTCCTCATTTCTAAACAGGGATGTAGCAGAAGAGTTCTTGTAATGTTCCATGAATGGGTCATTGCATACCATTTCTAATTGTATGTTGTATTGTGGATAACTTGGGGCTGTTACATATTTTACCACATCTTTCTTGGCTAATGAGTGCATTTCCCCTCTGCTACAAAAACAAATGCACAAATGTCTGGCCACACAAATTACACTGACAAAAAGCAGTGTCTAAATCAGTATTGACATACACACAGCACCCACATGGCCTGATCCTATCTCCCCCCAACCCCCCCCCCCCCGCAATGGTTAAGCACTGTGGTACAGTAGCAAAATAAATGAAGGTATGTACACTAATTGTACAGCATCCTGCTATCTCATAATGTCTTCCACTTTCCCACAACCACATACATATCCACAGTAAATTTAGTTCATTCCTGAACAGCTGTTTACCTCCATATCATTTAATCCTGTAAGCAATTAATCCCTTTGTCTGTAAAACAAGTTTTGTTGCAAGTTTCTTCATTTGGCTCAATTTGCTGTATTTCTCACCAGGGACTAGTGGCCATTATTTATCACCAGATAGTCCCAGAGGAGTAGAAAAGGGAACAACCTACTTGCACTGATTAAGTCCTAGGATCACGTTAGACTTATTTATAAGTTTCTGTGCATCTCTCACTCATCCTGATGACTTGATGGTGCAGCAGAGGCTTCTGTTAGGTCTTAAACATAACAATCACATTCTGGGAGTGAGGCAATCAATTACAACTAGGTCAGAACTTGTCACACTGTGGAGATGAACCACTGTTACTGTCTCTACTGCTGAAAAGCAACACCACTATCTCACCATGCTCACATCCACTGTTTAGTCTCCATAAGCATTCAGAAAACATTAATGAAGGTCAATCTGTGTCATTTTTTTCCACATGGAGGAATTAAATGACACACTCTTGCTTCTTGCACATTTCCACGTCAGAAGCCATTTTGTCAGACTGCGTTTCTGTTGCCATCTGTCAACAGTGACAAAAATGTAACAGAATATTGTCAGGAAGGCTTAATTTCTACTGCCGTACCACCAACATTTGTTTTTGGTAAGATCCAAAATAGTAAAATAGGAGGCATTACTTTTGGAGCAGCCATCACATGTAATCCACAGTGTAACAAAATCCTACGCCCAGAGTGCCCAGCAACCAAATCCCTACAAGGTGATGAAATCACCACCTGCTAACTGACATCCCCTGTTCCCAAACAGCAGCTACCCTAGGCCAGCTCCCCAGAGCTTTATGGCTTTGTGCATTCTGTCAGGTGGTATGGAATAACCTCTTGCCAAATTCAGGCTGGCTGGGTCAACCTCTGCCCTGCCCCTACCGTCCTGGTAGTAACTCTTCCCCATAGAACGGTCCAGCCCAGCCACAGGTGCGCACCCATCACTTGGGAACAACCAAACATCAGTGTGATATTAATGATGTCTCTGCTGAAAACAACAACAACAAACAAACAAACAAACAAAAAACAAAACAAAAAAAACCGCCAGAAATTACAGAATATCTCCTCTTATCTGCAGGTACCTTAGGGTAAAGGGGAGTCTGTCCCAAGTGAATAAAACTCTGTCATTTGAAAATACCCTCTCTGAAGCTGTCATCTGGGTTTAGACGTAATGGTGGGGCATAAAGTTATCTTGACAAGGGTAGTTCAAGAAGAAAACATTTTGGAAAAAAAAGAGTTGAAGGATTTATTTTGTAAAAGGCATTCTTTCTGGTCAAACATAATGAATACTGAGCATACCGGCAGCATAATTTCATGCTGTACAGTACGACTGCAAGAAAAAAAATCACAGGATTTCTGATGGATCAAAGCCAGTGTTTGTAGAATTCAGTCATTCTGTCTATTTCAGCATACTGCAAACAGTGACTCTCCCTCATGACTACATCATATTGATTTTTATATTTATGCCATAGATCCTGCTCAGCTTAAAGAGAATTCTTCCACATTAGACCGTAAATAATTGATGCGCTTATTGATCTTGTTTAATATCCTTTAGCAGTTTTTCTGAATTTGTATACTTTATCACTGACCTAATGTAACAGAACAACATGTTAGACCTATAATAAAAGACTACTCAAGGGAAAATACAATTCTCCCAATACTTTTGAAGTGCTTAATGACATGTATGCATTGAAGGGATAAAGAAATTTGCACAGAAATATGATCAACTTTTGTGAGTCAAGCTGGAAGCCAGTAACTAGCAATGTACCTCAGGTGTCAAGACTGGGTCCAGTGCTGTTTAATGTCTTCAGCAATGGTCTGGATAATGGAGTAGAGAATAACTTGATTTTCTAAGGCTAGGGAAAATGCGGAGCCTCTGCTGAACAAAATAGGATGGGGAAAAGGCAGAGTTACTGAATGTATTCATCCACTCAGTCTTTACCAGCTTTCAGAATCTTCCAGAGAACAGGGGAAAGACTAGAACTTTATGTACCCTTGGTAGAAAAGGATCATCTCATGGAACATTTAAACAAACTGCACAAATATAAGTCCGTGCGCCAGTCCTGATAAGACAATCCATGAGTAATAAGGGGGCTAGCAGATGTCATTGAGAGGCTACTCTCAATAATCCTTGATGGATGATAGTGGGAGAAATGCCCAAAGATTGGAGGAAAGCAGATGTCTCCCCCGTCTTCGAGTAGGATAAAAGACAGGGCCTGGGGAACTGCAGGCTGGTCAGCCTCATCTCAGTCCTTGGGAAAGACATGGAGCTGTTGATCCTGGACACATGAAAAAGAAGAAAATCACCAGGATCAGCCAGCACAGATTTATCAAGGAGACACCACTGAAACAATGGGATAGATAAGCAGACAGTGAGGTGAGTTAAAAACTGTCTGAACGCCTTAGGGAGATGTTGTTTGGTGACAAAGTCTAGTTGGAGGCCAGTAGGTAGTGATTTACCACAGGGATCAACACTGGGTCCTGTCTTGTCTACCATCTTAATTAATGATACGGACTGTGGGTCAGGCTGTATAACCTCAGCATGTTTGCAGGCAACACAGAACTGGGAGGAGTGGCAGATACACCAGAGGGTACTGTTACCATATCTCAAACAGATCTCAACCAGCTGCAATTACTGTCTGTTTAGCAGGCTGGATTTTCTATCTCACTAAGACCACAGGCATGCACCACTTCTGAAATAATTCTTAATCTCTTTCATTACTAAGGTAACCCTGCTGGAAAACTTGAGCCACTAAATTTCAGTGTTCATTCTGAATGAAATTCAAAGCATGTTAGGCATTTATGCTCTGATTGCCATGAACAAAAGGGAATGAATATTTGTGGAGTAGCTATTTTCAGATTTTGAGCATAACAGATGTCATCAGATGATGACCAAAGTATATTTTATGTAACAGTCTAAAACTGAAAGATGGAACCTGAAATACAGAACTCACAGAAAATAATTGCCTGAATTCTCTATCTTCCCTTTGTAAAAGCAGATTTTATAGTCTTTTTCAAAAACTAATATTGCAGATTACAGGAACCTTATCATTTGCTTTTTTCATGTCCAGGATTTTACAACTCTCTCTCTGGAGCAGAAGGAAGATGTGATTATTTAGGTGACACCAACAAAGTTGTTTTATTGGGATTTAATATTCTGGAAGGTATTTCTTAGAGCATAGGTGTAAATGATGTGTTAACTCTGAAGATAATGAAAATATAAACCTTTTTTCTTTGGATATAGTCTG
The DNA here is from genome assembly GCA_036925125.1 of Oreortyx pictus. Lineage (NCBI taxonomy): Eukaryota > Metazoa > Chordata > Aves > Galliformes > Odontophoridae > Oreortyx > Oreortyx pictus. The sequence goes on along the minus strand of JAUPFR010000010.1, from coordinate 26,374,864 downwards.
AAGTGCCGGTTGCAATCACATCATACTTAAAGTTAATCTTTCTTAGATGTGAATGATACAATAACAACATTGAAGAATAAGCCATTTCCTTTATGTATTTTACTGGTGAGAGTATCTACTGATAAATGACATAGTTGTCAATCCTTTGCTGCAGAAGTTCAGAATTAGACGGAAATACGAGTTCATCTGCTATCATTCGACGAACAGCAGGAAGGAATGGTTTTTCTACAAGCAAACTTGATCCAAGTTAGATCCAGAAAATCCCCAGAACACACATTATTCTCTTCAGTTCTCTTTGACTTCAAAACTGATTAAAAACTCTTTCCTGTGCCTTAAATAAAATATGTTTAAATTATCAATTTTTTCATTTTTTACTTACCTCTAACAATTAAAAATATAATTCCCTATCAGTATAAGATGAGTTTGTTCATCTGCTGTTCATAAAATAGTCTTCTCATATATCTTTAAATTAAAGGACACATTATGCTTTTTGCCTAGCTATATATTGGACATTCTGTAATATCCAGTGTTGAAATAGTGTTGGAATCTTCAATGAAATCCAGAAAGATCTGGCTTCCCTTGGTCAGCTAGCTGGGTGACTTTGTCATAAAAGGAGATTGTTAATTAAACAGGACTTTTCCCTCATGCCCATCTTGTCTGGGACCTAGATTTGTAAACATCACTTTTCTCTCTATGACATCCATGGACTCCACAGACCCTTTAAGCAAGCTGCTGCTACAAGCAGCATATGTATAACAATAATAATACAATAACTACAACAATATCAGGCCAGCATGTCTGAGTCACTGTTGAAGTTAAAAAAAAGTCAGTCAACATGTCAGCCTGGCTTTCTTCCCTATAGAAAGCAACAGCTAAGCTACTTAGAGACCTCTGACTAGTTATCTTAGAATGCTTGAGGTGAAAACATGGCCAACATACAGAATTTTGTTTTAACATGACATGCAATCCTTAATAAGAGTAATTAACTTGAAAAAGAAGGATTAAGAACTTCAACAGTATCTCTGAAATTAACTATACTTCAGTGTCAGTTTTGCTATGTGATTTGTTTGTTTGTTTGTTTGTTTGCTTTCCTATATTTTTTCCTCCTTTGAATGTAAATACATTTGAGAACAAAGTAAGAGAAACTTTTCATTTTATTTTTTGAGCTCCCACTTACTCTTTTCTACATTGTTCCGGAACAGTGCTTTGTTGTGACTGATTTTTCTTGTTTTTTCTTTTCCAGACTCCCACTCGTATTGTTTTGAAATACAAGTGTAAATGTTTGTAAACTACTACTGCTGTATATTAATATATCATTTCACTGATAAGAAAATGAGCTTGTCAGGTAGCTCAAAACTCTTTGACTTGCCTGCATGAAAGGAAAGTAATTATGGAAATAAAAAGGAAATAAAAAAAAATTGAAAAGTGTTCAAAGACAGACTGGTGCCTATCTATATATAAGCAAAGTATAGTAAGGGAAAGGACAGTTAAAAAAACAACAGAAAGAAGGAGAGGCAACAGTTTTAAAAAGTGTAGTGAATTTCATAAGGCAAACTTAGAATGTACACAGGTGTGAATTACAAGAAAATAAAAGAGATCACACTATCACAGAGATAAAATTTTCTTTCATGTGACTGCATGTAAAAATATTCCAGTAGCAAATGAAGTTATACTCACAGAAAACATACAAATGCTTTTACATTAAGATCTACACATAGAACAAAAGAAACAAAAAAACAAAAAAAAGAAGTAATTTATTCCCACTTAAAATTCTAACAAAAATAATGCTGTAGAATTCTGACTCTTGTTAAAATATTACAATTAATTTCCCCTGATAAAAAAAAAATAATAGACTATCCAAATACCTAATTATGATTTTTAGAACGTGGTCGCTGAATACTGTTATCATGAGAACTGGTTTGCAGTCAAGGAAAAAGAAAGTGGAAAATCAGTCTAAATATAATTCAGAATCACCATCTTGATTATAGGACAGGGAAAAAAATGCATCCCCTTTTGGTTGTGTTAGTGTCAGTTTAAAGTGACACTGCAAAACTAAGAATGCACATGGGAAGATATAAAAATAAATGCCAGTAGTGTCTTGGAAAATGGACGAAATCATGAAGTGCATTTCAGAGAAATTGCTGATCGTGACATTTCCAATTTTATACTGTCTTATGAAAGGATGAAAAAATTAATTTTAATATTAAGTTTTTGGTACCTGGATAAAGTTACTTCCACTAACACGTTGTCCTTGTGGAAAGATGAAGGACAGTAAAAATGTGTTTGCCTCAACAAACGGTAGATCTGGCAATGCTGGATTTTTACTGGAAAGTATTAAATAAGAGCAAGATCTACTGCAACAATACTTTGCTGCATACGTTCTGGTTGTATAGACAAGCTTTATTTATCATCAGTAAATCACTGAAGGATAGAGATGTTTTATTTTTTCTTACAAAAAATAATTTGACATTTTTTCTATCAGCTTCCTATGCTCAGAGGTTACTTCATCTGGATATTTCAGTTCTGAAATTGGTTTGCCAAAGCCCCTGCAGCTGTGAACCATTTTAATTGTTGAACCATGTGGAGAGATGACTGAAGTGAAAAGAAAATCTTGATAGTAAACTATTGCACCTAAAGCAGCTCCTTTTCATATATCACTTTGTACACAAAAGCCCTCCAGATTAGCTTTGTTTAAATATTATTTGCATTTAAATTGCAGGATAGGTTATAGGCTGTATTTTATGAATGAGACTAAATGTTAAAACCAGCAGTTATGCATATTTTTAAATACTGAAATCCAGTAGTGCACTTTGAATGAAAGCATAGTTTAAGCAGGCTACAAAGTCAAGGACATAAGATGAAAATCTTCTTTGATATTTGCAAGATTTTGTAAGGTTAGGGACTAAGAGCTAGTGCAGAAATACTCTGACTCTGGGTTCTGAATTGTGAATAAAGGAAAGTATTTCCATGTTCTGAACAGTGCCTTTGTAAACACATCCTCATTCAAGTATTGTACAGCCGTAATGGATTTTCTATACACTGAATTGTTTTGTTATTTTGCAGTTAAACTTCAAAATGTTCTGCAGAATAGTGGTATGGTAATAGAGTGCTATGGTGTCACTTCCATCCATAGCTTAAATAATGAAGACTCTAACTGTATACTGATGCTAAAAACCATTGTTAAGAAGCCCAATTATATTTTTTTCCATGCTGAGTTTGAATAGGTGCAGCAGGTCAGTCATTCTGAATAACAAATCAGCTTCTTAGCCTTTCCCAGAAATAATTCATTATTCAAATAATCTGTCGTTGATTTTCATTTTCCAAAAGGTTGATGAAAGTTTTATAAAAGAATATTTTTCTTCTCCAGAGCCTTTCAAAATTCAAGACCTATCTATTTAATAGAATGCCAAGAATATAAGATGTGCATTTATTCCCCTTACAAAAAAAAAAAAAAAGTCAAGCAAAAGGTTATAAAATTGAAAACATAATTACAGTTTCTTTATATAAGTTAAAATCTGTGGGGTTTTACTTCATTGTGCAAGCTAAGAAGGACACTGCATCATAAAATGTCTATTGAAACATATAAAAAAAGGGCATGGTGATGTTCTTAAGAGAGCAATATTCTTAAAGATCTAATTTGCTAATTCAGAAAATTACAGATAAAATACTGGGTGAGATCCTTAGCTACAGTGACCATGAAATGGTGGAGTTCAACATCCTGAGGACGTGGAGGAGGGCATTCAGGAAACTTCTAACTCTGGACTTCGGGAGAGCAGAATTGGTCCTATTCAAACATCAACTTGATAGAGTACCATGGGATAAAGACCTTTGGTGAAGAAACCTGGCTAATATTTTAGAATCACCTCCTTCATGCTCAAGAGTGACACTGCCTCATCCTGCTTTCATCTGGGACAGAGGAAGTCAGGTAAAAATGCCAGGAGGCCTCCATGGATCAACAAGAAGATCCTGAACAAACTCAGACCCAGAAAGGAAGCAAAAACATGTAACCTGGAAGGAATACAGAGACATTATCTGAGCATGCAGGGATGGAGTTAGGAAAACTTAGATACAATTGAATCTGGCCGAAGAAATCAAGGGCAGTGAGAAGGGATTCTATGAGTACCTTAATGACCAAAGGAAGATGAAGGAAAGTGTGTGCCCACTCCAGAGGGAAACAGGAGCCTGGTTGCCTGTAACAATGGAAAGGCTGAATGACTTTTTTGCCTCAGTCTTTACCAGTGAGACTGCCTTCAGGAATCTTAGGTCCCAGGGCCCAGGGTGGATGATCAAACATTGAAGATATAAATTCAGTGGAAAAAGATAGGGAAATTCTTAAGCATAATAAATCCAGGGACCCTGATGAGATGCACCCACGAGTAATGACAAAGTTGGCAGATGTCATTGAGAGGCCACTGTCACTAATCCTTGAATGATGGAAGAAATGTCCAAAGTTTGGAGAAAAGTAAATCTATCTTCAAAAAGGCCAAGAGGAAGAACCTGGGGAAATAAAGGTTGATAAGCTTTATTTCATTTCATGGAAGGGAGATGGAACAGCTAGTCCTGGAAAGAATTTCCTCACACATGACAAAGAAGAAAATCATCAGGAACAGTCAGCATGGATTTATCAAGAGGAAATCATGCATGGTCATCTGATAAACTTCTGCAGTGAAATCACCAGCCTGGGAAGCATTGGATATTGTCTACCTGGACTTCAAGAAGACCTTTGGCATTGCATGCCGTAAGATTCTAATACAGAAGCTGCTGATGTATAGGTTGGGATGAGCAGAGAATGAGGTGCACTAAAATATTAGACTCAGAGGGCTGTGCAGCCATCTAAATCAATCCTGAAAGCCCGGAGTCATGCTGAGAAAAATTTCATGAAGTTCAGCAAGAATTGTAGTCATACATGTGGGGAGGAACAATTCCAGACATCAAGACATACTGGGGGCCACCCAACAGAAAAGCAGCTCTGCAGAGAAAGAACTTGGGGTCCTGATAGACACCAGCTGAATGTGTGCTTGCTGATAAGAAGTTTAGTGTTATTCTTGGCTACAATAGGCACAATATTAACAGCAAGAGAGGTGATCCTTCATTTCTTCTTAGCACTGATGAGGCCATACCTGGAGTACTATCTCTACTTCTGACTAGTTCTGTGTCCAGTACAAGAGAGACATGAAAATACTGCTCAAGGTAGTGGAACACCTACCCTATGAGAAGAACCTGACAGAGTTGGGATTGTTCAGCCTGGAGAAGAGGAAACACAGTTGACCATATCAATGTGTGTAGATTCCTGAAAGGAGGATAAACAAAAAAAGAAAAAAACTAGGCTAGGATAAGAGACAGCGAGCACAAACTGGAACACAAAAGGCGTTGTCAAAACATCAGGAAGCACTTCTTAACTGGTGATAAAGCATTGGAGTAGTTTGCTCAGAGAAGCTGCAGAGTCTCCTGCCTTGGAGATGCTCAAAATCTGCCTGGACATGGTCCTATGCAACCCACTTCAAATGATCTTCCTTAAACAGGGGGTTGGACAAGTTGATCTCCAGATTTCCAATCTCTACCATTCTTTGAATCTGTGATGCTGTGAAAAGACAAGGTGAGAAAGAATCTCATCGCAGTCCAGAAAAAGATGAAAAAGTGTAGTATCTGTAAAAATCAACAATAATAAAACAAAAGAAATTCCTAATAGCAAAGGTGTTTGTTGAAAGACTTCATCTAGTGAATGAAGCAGTGACACCATTTCCCTAGCTGTGACTTCTAGGGCACTAGTAATCAGGAACAGAGCTTAGTAAATCATTCATAATGAATAAAGAATTCATTAGAAAAATATGAGATTTTTTTTTCCTTGAAGACAGGGTATCAGAGTATCACTTATTTGAAATATTAAGTTACGAAATAATCACAACTCACAAACAGCTGTGTGGAAATACTTCTAGTGCATCAGGCACTTAACAATAGAGATTACAATTTATGATGTGTTTGCATAGGTCATTTAGATGCTGCTCTTGATTACAGCCTATAAAACAGACTGCTAAACAAAGAAATGAAGAATAGCATAAATTACATCTCTGTATGGAGTATTCACAGTAGCTCCAGGGGACTGTAGCATAACTAATAGTGAAACATTTTCATATTCTTATGTTTTCCCTTGTCATTTCTGTATCTGTTCACTTTCAACCTGTTTTGGGCCCAAACTATTTACTATTCCCACACCTGATTTTGGTTATTCTGCAGCTACTTCTGTAATTAAACCTAATTCATTCTGAACACTGCAAATGCAAGGATCCAGGATTTGGCACAGCACATTAAAGAGTAGGGGAAGAGACTAGAGCTGGATTGGAGACCTGGCCAGAGGCTCTGACAGAGCCAGGATTACTTCACTTCATCTTTTGACTGCACAGCATCTGCCTTCACCTCATATCCCATGCCAGTCATGCTGGCTACTCAGAATCAAAGATAAAATGTCCAGAGCAGGGTCTCCTCATCCAGGACAGTGGCATGTACCCAAAGCTGGTATTGATCTAATATGATTACTTGTGATCTCATGTGTATGTTTACAGTAGGTAAGGAAAATATTTTTAAGAATACATTAAAACTGTTTCGATCAGCTTCTTAGTAGCTGCTTAGACTAATCCTGGGGTTAGACACTGCAGTGTCTGCTCCTTATTTGCATCTCAAAACAGCACCCAAAGTAAAGTCAAGGGCATCAGGTTCATCACTGCACCAGCTGCTCTTCCAGTTGTCATTCTTTATAAACAGACAGTAATCTGGTCTGCGATAAGAAGTTTATAGTATTTTTTTTTTTTCTTAAACTAGAAACGTTAGAATTGTATAGGAAGCACTTTTGGTATTTCATTAAGTTTTCTGACCTTGTGTCCAAGGGCATAATAAGATGCCAGAAAGCTGTAGGAAATGCAAATAAAAATGATACATTATTCTGGGACTGCTAATTATAATGTTATAGCATTTCTAATTCCATGATGCTATAACTGGCTTGAGAACAGTAGGCTGCAGCTGTGAGTTACTGATATGCATCCTCAGTCAAAAGGAGTTTTTTAAGATACTTATCTAGTGATATATACCAGGATGGGGTGGAGTACAGGCATTAGTATTGAAAAGTTTTGCAGTTCTACTATAAATGTCTCAGTTAAGAAGCTCTCATGTGAAAACATAAATGCCAGTTTCCTACTCTGGTCACACTATGGAGAAACTTGTCTTCATTAGCAACAAAAACAACATGTAGTTCTTGAGTATTTAGAAGTAGAGATAATTTTCATTTTCTCTTTAATTAACTTAAATCTGCAGAACTTTAAGCTTCCTCTTTAATGCTGTGTCATTAAGTGGGAATTTCTATGTATCTTGAGGAGAAGATTATAACGACTGTTTTAAGTTCATTCCAGTACAACATCTGTTCAGGAACTGGTCCTTTCTATAGCATTGATAAGAGAAAGCAAAGTTTTAGTTTAATCCACAGCAACTGCCACAAGCTTTTGTGGACCCTACCAGCAGGTAAGAATTAGCCATATCACAAAGAGATCTGTCATCGTTCATTCTACTGCCAAGTGTTAATCTTCAAAGGAACCTATCCTCTATGATCCTTCCACCGATCATTAAAGACATGCACAGAACTCTCTGTAAATCTGTTTACTTTACAGAGAGTAAAGCTATTTACAGAGATGATTGCACAATGCCACTATCAGACTGCAGAACACATATCCAAAAGTAATTTTTACATCAAGGGTATGTCTTCCTCCTTCCAGTCTTTCCCCTGTTCTCTGGGATGTGAGATTCCTGAGAGCCAGTCTTCCTGGTAATGGCTGCGCAGAAGAATGCATTCAGTAACTCAGCATTTTCCCTGTCCTGTGTAAGAAGTGACCAATTTATTCAGCACTTAATCCACATTTTACGTAGTCTTCCTTTTGTCACTGATGTGTTTATAGAAGCTTTTCTTATTATCTTTTACATCCCTGGCCAGAATACATTACTTTAGCTTTCCTAACACTCAAAACTTATACGAATTCTCTGTATTCCTCACAGGTTTTGCCTTTACTTTTGCTTACTTCATGCCCCTTTTGTTTAGTTTATTTGTTTGAATTTGGCCTGGAGCAGCTTGTTCAGTGACACAAGTTTCAAGGTATTTTCCCCTGAAATTATCTTTTCTGGGATGTTCTGCTCTTCATCTTGGAGGATATGATCCTCTAATATTAGCTAGCTTCCCTGGGCCCCTTCTTCCTTCAGCACCTTATCCCCTGGGACTCAATGAAGAACATCTTTAAAGAGTCTAAGGTCTGTTTTGTTGCTTTTCTTCCTGCCTTCAGCATTCTGAACTTCATTTCATGGTCACTGCAACCACGGCTACCACTGACTGTCATTCTTCAGGGAGTTTGTTAACACATCTGTCCTCAAGAACAAGGGAGCAGAGCAGAGTTGGCAGATCTTTAAGGAAGCTTTCCTTAGGGCACACGAACTCCCAGTCCCCAGGTGTGGCAAGTCAGGATAGGAAGGCAAGGAAGTCAGGATAGACCAGCATGGCTGTACCAGGACCTGATGGTCAAACTGGAGAGCAAGAAGAAAATGTACAGGCAGTGGAAGCAGGGACAGGAAATGTAGGAGTAGTACAGAGATGCTGCTAGGCTGTGTAGGGATGGGCCAAGGCCAAATTGAAACTGTATTTGGCAAGGGGTACAAAGAAGGATAATAAAAGCTTCTGTAGATACATCAATTGAAAAAGGAAAGTCCATGAGGGTATACCCTCCATAGTGAGCAAAATGGGCATGCTAGTAACAACAGGTAAGGAGAAGGCTGCAGTATCAATAACATTTTTGCCTCAGACTACACTAGCAATTGCTCTATGCACAGGCCATGAGGGAACAGTTAGGAACATGGGGACTGGTGGAGCAGTGTCCCTTCTGATGTGAGCAAAGATCAGGTTTGTGACCACCTGAGGTCATTCATAGCTCTGTGGGTCTCAGTGAGATGCATCCCAGAGTTCTGAGGGAATTGGCTGACATAGCCACCAAGCCACTCACAATGGTATTTGAAAAGTAGCGGTAGTCAGGTGAAGTCACCGGTGACTGGAAAAACAAATGATGTCACATGCATTTTTTGAGAAGGGTAGAAAGGATGACCCAGAAAAATAATGAACTGTCAGCCTCACTGCAATGCCAAAGAAGATCATGGAGCACATCCTCCTGGAAGCTATGCTAAGGCACAGGAAAGTGAGGGAGGGTATATGGGATAACAAGCATGGCTTCACTGGGGCAGATCCTGCTTGACCAACCTAGTCAACTAAGATGGCATAATTGCATCAGTGGGCAAAGGAAAAGACACTGATGACATCAATCTGGAATTTCAGCGGGGGCTTTGAAATGAACCTTCATAACGTCCTTCTCTCCAAATTCTAAAGATGTGGATTTGAAGACTGGAGTGTACAACGAACTGGTAGTGAGATTGTACCCAGAGAGTGGTGGTCAATGGGTCCATGCCCAGATGGAGATCAGTGAGGCATGGTGTACCTCAAGGGTCAGTGGGACCAGTGCCCTTCAATGACATCGACAATGGGATTGAGTGCACCCTCAGCAATTTAGCAGATGATACCAAGCAGTGTAGTGTGGTCAACATAATCAGGGGATGGGATGTGATTCACAGAGACCTAAACAGGCTCAAGCAGTGTGCTCAGGTGAAACTAGTGAGGTCCAATAAATTCAAGTGCAAGGTCTGCACCTGGATTGTGCAACTCCCAGATCCTAATCTGCAAAAAGGTTTCCACAGTTATAGAGCCCTATTAACAGTTCCATGGACAGATTATCATTTTGTACTGTCAGTACACTCTTGACACTCTTTACTCTCACCAGAAGGACTGAAGAAAACACTATCTGGGCCCCTGATCTCTTGACTACTACCCCAATAGCACTGAAGTCACTTTTGGTACCATCTAGATCTCACCTCACAGTGTCATTTGTACCCACATGGAGTGAGAGTAGGACGCAGTAATCAGATGTAGTCTGTATCTGTGAAAGACAGTTTTCTTTTTCAACTATCTTGTCATCTTCAGCAAAAAATCCTGCAGTTCGAATATTCTTTAAAGAGTTTTGTTTATTACAACAGAATGTACAAAAACTATGTATTTGGTCAGCTGCCAGGGGACGTGTTAATTATTAAAGAATCCCTTGTAAGATATTTCAGGTGGGATATTCCTACCACCATAAGCAGTTTCATTTTCAGTAGTTCAATTGTTTCATTAGTATCTAAGGAATCAGGAGAGAGGAAATGTAAAAAGAAACTCTAACAATTCCCTTCTCTGTATTCACAGCAAATCATTCCTGCCTTAGAATGACATCTTTGGACTTCACCATATTTGAAATATTTGACAATAGCAGTGACAAAAATACAATAGTAATTTCAGTAACTCATATAGGCAATACATTACAAGATCAAGTGGAAACATCAAATTTTTAAATACCATTCTGATCATAATAAAATAATAATAATAGTAAAAAAGTAAGCTAAACTGCTGATATATGTACTGCAATTAACAGAAATGAAGTGAAACTTTGAAATGAAGACTTTGAAAATAAAAAGGCCATTAGACTGAGAGTGAAGGGATATCCCATTGCAGAGGGATAGTTCTGTTTTGGAGGGATGATTGTTCTATTCAGAGACTTTTTTTCTGTTTCCTCCAATTACTGAAAGTTGTAGAACGAACAATGCTTTGAAATACCAGTCAGGGACCTGAGAGCACTAAAAGGTCTCAGTACCCTATCAGCTATACCTAGGGCCTTTCCCAGATCCACCCTTGCCCAGAACACCATTTCATAACCCCCTGAATTGCTCTCAGTGTCAGTGGTACCATTGCCACTGTTCTCCTCAGCCATGGGTCTCACTAGGTGAGCTGGGCCTCACATAGAGCTTCACATGCTTCTCCCATTTCCACCATGCCCAGCCATCCCAGAGTAGTATCTGACCTTGATGCCCCTCAGTGGGCCAGATCCTGACCCCCTACCCATATCCTAACTTGGCCTCAGCCCATCCCTACTCATAAATACCAGTGAGGTTTTGATGTGCAGATCCATATATTTTGAAAGCTGACAGGCGTATTCCATATTTGGAAACCATAACCAAATGCTTAATTTGCAGCTATTCTTACAGCTTAGCTGGACAACAGTCTGTGTGTCCATCTGTGCACTCCTCCAAGCAGCTGTGAGCATGCAACTCTCAAACCGTTTGAAGGTTACTGATTTTAGTATTGGTATCTAATTAGAATGTGTTCCATGGGTTTGATATCAAAGGCCATCACTATTTTATGTAGCCAGCTTTCGCTCTGATTATTCCCTTTCCAAACGTTTTAGTTTGTTTTATCTTTATGTAATAGAGCTCTGATCTAGTAAGCACTTAAACAAATTCTCTCCCTTATGACATGACTATAATGCACTATTTCTTTGGTTATTGAATACTATCTGCAATATAGAGTTAGCTGCACTTAACTCAGAAAAATCTTATCCTATCTCTTGTTACATGTCAGTGAGCATCATTAAAATGTGTACACGTAAGCATTTTCTGGGGCAACTGTTCTCAAGGAGCATATCTCCAAGATAAGAAAATACACACTCTTTAAGTATGTGTATACAAGAGTTAGAGGAAGGATTGAAAGATCATGTAAAATATGATGTTACATGCTATCTGACAGTATAAACAAGCTAGTTAATATATATATAAGCAAAGTTTTTGATGGACAATTCAATGAAATAATTAAATTACTTAGTCTCTAAACCTTTCACTCACTTTTAGCATAATTCTTTGTATTTCTAACTTACATTAAATAAAATTGTTTCTAGTTATTTCAAATTAACACTTTTAAGAACTGATATTTTGAAGACTATAATAATATGATCAGAATGAATAAAAAAATATTAAACATCCTGTCCTAGCACAGAGCACTTTTGAAGGCCTCCGTGTAGAGGAACTCCTCTAGGTTTCACCTCTGATTCCCATGAAACTGATAAAGACAAATCTTAAAGACAAAATAGAATAAAATTGATAAAACTTACTTTTAGAGTTTAAAGAGCTGATCTGTTATTTGTGTCGCTGTCACAGTCCACAGAGACACATGAGAGTGTTATTTTCAGTAGTCTTAATGTGTTATTCTTTACATTTCAAGATTCTTAGTTTACTGATCTACACATAAGTATCACACAGAATACGTTGCTTTAGAATACAAGAACTTGTCCCTTCAAATCTAGTGTGTTACTTGCTTTTTCAAATGTACTGTATTTTCTTTATAGTTTTTAAAAAGTTAAGAGCACATACAAGTGTCCTATTATGCATCACATGAAGTGATAGAAATTAGGAACACATTAAGACAGGAACATGAGTTATATAGACATGTTTTTAATTTATAATACACTTTCAAGTAGTACCAAGTCACAGAAAAAAATAATTACCTCTTCACTTTTTTATCCACTTTTCAGACAAACAGAATAATTTCAAAACTATCAGAAAACTTTAAAGACAATTGCTCTACTTCTCTACTGATACACTGTGATGACTGATGTGATAAAGAAGTTCCATATAACTTATGATTATCAAGTATTATTTCTGAGATGAGAATAAAATGTGAATTATCAGAATAGCGCTAAAAGCCTTTAATTTGGAAGGTTTGTTGTGTTTTCACCAGGTGGGTGGCTCCTCACCACACAGTCATTATCTCACTCGCCCCTTCCCAATGGAATGGGGGAGATAATTAGGAAAAATGTAGAACATGTGGGTTGAGATAAAACTATTAACTAAGACAGAGAAAAAGGATAACAGTTATGACAATATAGATAGATAGATAGATATAGATATATGAATGTGCACAAGTGATGAACAATCAATTGCTCACCACCCCTCAACTAATGCCCAGCTAGCCCCCGAGCAGTGGAAGAGAGTGAGATATAGTCCCACTCCCTTCAAAACTCCTTCTGCATGCTGTCATATGGCATGGAATACTTCTTTGGCCAGTTTATGTCAGCTGCCCTCACTCTGTTCCCTCCCAGCTCCCTGAGCCCTTCTCTACAAATGGCCTTGGCTCTGTGCAGCGCTGCTTAGGCAGCAGCTAAGCTTAGCAGCATCACTGGGTTATCAGGATTATTCTTCCCCTAGAACCAAAACACAGAGTCATACCAGGCACACTGGAGAAAAAATAATCCCTGATGAAACTAAGACAAACATTAACAGCAAAAACAAATAATAATAATAAAAAAAAGAATTAAAATATCAAAACTTCCAATACTTTTTGCTTCCCTCATAAACTTATAAAATCCCCTAAACAGCAAGAGAACAACTGCTACAGCAATATTGGCACCTCCTTATTCTGCCTGAATTGTTATTACTAAGCAACTAAAGGAGCAGAGACACTGATAAAGGCAATGTTCATGTGAGAAGTGAGCATATGGTAGGGTCAGCAAATGCCACGTATCAGTTTTTGTTTGCATCCTTTTGAACTTAAAACAAGAGAATGAGATAATCATTTTTTTCTCAGTTATAGTACATCAACATATTCTCATCCTCCCACTCCATCAAATTATCATCAGTCTACCATTTTTCAGCTGCTGCTGTATACAAGTAAACTGTGAAAACAGTATAAAATTATCAAGTCTGCTAGGTTTAAAGTTAGACAAGTTTGGATGTCTTAATTGTGCCCAAAGATGTATTGTCAGCAAGAGAAATCTTAGTTGGGAGAGTTACAGAAACAACCCCTAAAATCCTTCTACTAATGCAATGTCTTCAAATCAGTTACATGTAAATAGTCACAGAGTTCACAAATACATATATATGTATATATATAAAATGTATTACTTTGAGATACACCATATGTGTAGAAGCATTTTAAATTAAATGAGTCTTCTCATTTAAAACGCTAAACATCATGACTTTTTCTTACCTATGTATGGCACGTGAATTGGAGTATAAGAAAACACAAACTCACTAGAGCCTTTACAATAAGTCAGATGACTGGAAGCATTGGTTGTCATACAGTTTCTAAAGTTATAACCTCTATCTCTTTATTTGTACATCATAGGATACTTAAATGAATTGAGGACTCCTGATTTTGAAAAATTTATGTGAGTGAATCCAATTACACTGATAGTTACAACTGATTCAAATTAGATGTCACAAAATCAAGGATAGCTTCAGATCTAAAGAAGGGATAATTACAAAAAAAAAAAAAATGAATGAAAAGAATTATGTAAAACTCTTTGACTATTTGGGAAAATAGTTGAAAAATAGTTCAAACTGGTAGATTAGACACAGGACAATTTTCTGGCTTTGACTGCATACTTGGTATTAGAATCCTATGAAGAGAAATTTTTTCCTCATAAACAATAACAGCGTAATGATTCTTTAGCACAAGCAAACCACAAGACTGCTTTGGGATGCTGATATGAGACCAATATCTCAATGACAATAAGCAATTCCATCTGTGTAACAGTACCAATGATTGAGTTATTATATTCAGAACACTTCTGGAACTGTGGCTTCATTTTCCCTTTCTTTCTTTCTTTCTTCCTTTTACATTCCCCTCCACTCCTGTATTTCACATTTTATTTCTTGCTGCTGCACAGGGCCATTACTTTATCGTAAATTGGCACTGATCTTTCTCTCCTTTTAAATATTTCTTTGAAATGAAATAAGTTGAATAGAATTTTAGAGTCCACAGCAAAACCAGCACTCAACAGCTACTCTCTACTTACTGTTTTCTGAACAATAGTTTTTCTCCATTCTATGGGCCAATCCAAATCATCTACAAAACTTAAGCAATATATGTATACTGTCACTGCTTTTGAGAGATGGATACAATTGAATCTGTTCATACTTCAGACAAGTTTAAAGCATTCTTCATTAAGGTTCCTTTCAGTTCACTGGGGTGAAACATGAGAATACTGCGAGAACAACATGAGCATATATAAGCTGAAGGACAGGAGGCTTGCATAAATGAAAGCTCAAGAACAAAATGCAGAGGCTGCAAAACTTGTTGTCAAGATAAGAAAGTAGAATAGATGTCCTGATTTTGAAGACAAAATGGCAAAACAGGTGCCTCAGCTCAACATAACAACAGTGTGAGCCAGTTTGGGCTACTCCCCTTAAAAGGTTGGAAATTTACAGCAGAAATGACTCCTAGCTTTAATTCGACGACCATCAGAAGTGTCAATCACTTTTGGAATGTCTGTCCATGTCCTTGGAATATAATGAATATGTATGTGCTGTGCCTTTAAATATGCAGTCATTTCTCTCTTCAGTGTGCACGTTTGCTGAGCTATCCCCACACACCCAGCACTGTAAATAAAGGGAACACCTGCTTGACATAACTCATTGGCACGTCAAGTTACTCTTGGTTTTCTCGACTTTAGGGAAAATGTTAGTTTTATGAATGTTACCATTTGTGTATGGTAACATGATATGATTTTCATGTATCACAGCTAGAAAAAAAACACATTTCAAACTTTTAAAATAGAATTCCGAAGATATGTGAACACAAAACATGACAATGTTGGTAAGTGCACTGAGACTATAGATGAATATTGTAGGGAACAATTTTATGGTTTTGCAAAACTCTGAATTTTTATACTTTTTTTTTTAATAAAAAATCTTCACATCTTGTTACTATGCGGGTCCATCCCTTCCTCTTTAGATTGCAGACATTAGACATAGCTTATTTAGAATATTAAAATATTTATTGATTAGAAAAATCATTACTAAATATTAGTAAAATGACTTAATAGTCAGAATAAAAACTAACTAATAAAACATCACTTTTACAATTACTAATTACTGATTCTGCATACTATTCACACTAGTGTCACTCTGCTAATTATCAGATGGGATGAATCACTTAACAGCTATTACTGAATTACAATTTCACCTGCCACCTGTCCCCACAGCAGTTAGAACATCTCAATGTCCAAGTGGAAACTGGTGATGAGTTAAGTTTCTCAGGGGTCTGAACTGAGACAAGCACTATTTCATATACCTATTGGCAACATGGACAGTGTGACTGACATGCTGGAGGAAAGGGATGTCATCTGGAGGGTCCTTGCAGGTCCTGTGTAAACAGGAGGGAGTTCAACAAGGCCAAGTGAAAGGTAAGGTTGGATCACCCGGGTAAGGGTGATCCCAAACATGCATACAAGATGGGTGATGAACAGATAGAGGGCAGCCCTGAGAAGAAGGACTGGGAAATATTTGTGCATGAAAAGCTTGACATGAGCTGACAGTGTGCATTTGCAGCCCAGAAGGACAAACATGACCTTAGCTGCATCAAAAAAAGCATAGACAGTAGGTTGAATGGGATGCTTCTATGCCCCTACCTGGAGTATTGCATTCAGGTCAAGGACCCACAGCAGCATTAGAAAGATGTGGATCTTTTTTTGTGAGTTCAGAGGAAGGCCATGAAAATGATCAGAGAGCTCAAGCACCTCCCCTATGAAGAAAGACTCAGTGAAATAGGGTGAAGGAGAGATACGAACTAACTGGTGCACCACCCCTACATTTAAGCAGGAGTACTGGAGTACTGGATACCTCCCAGAAACCTCAGGGGCTTCCACAAATTTTCTGAGGGTGAATTCAATCCCACTGTGTCATTAAAAAAGTTTAGAATTAGAACAGCTCAACCAGAATGATCCTACGAAGATCACCAAATCAAACTCTAATGATGCAGACAAGCACATATCTCTGGTTTTGAGTATCATGCAAATTCTTCCTAGCTTTCCCTTGTCTCATGTGCTGCATTAGAGGCAGAGGGAATGCATGAGCTACCTGTGTTACTGAAAATGAAGGGAAGTTAAGGGTTAGTAAAGAAAAATTAAGAAAATTAAAACACTTAGAGCTTCCTACCACGAATCTGCAGTTGGAAGAGAGGGCAAATTTATTATTCCTGTTTTATACTCAGAGAACCAAAGCTTGAATGTGCTAAGTAATTTGATTCCAATTGATTTTTAATACAACTATAGGAAAAATGGAAAACTAAATGTATGAGTAGTCGTGTCTGTGGATTTTGGTTGGTTGATTTTGTTCTCCATCAAAGGCAAGCCTTTCCTATCTTATATTCATCTCCATTTTTTTTTTTCTGATTCTTATTTTATCTTTATATTTTAAAGATTTTAGGATATGGGCAATTTTAAACTTCCAGACTGTCTTGAACAACATGGTAATGATGTAGTAGCATCTTCTTGAAGCACATTTCTTTGCAGTACAAAAGAAATAATAAATAAAACACAAAATAAATAAAGTAGAGATCCTAAACAAAGTAATAAGTTGCTGTCCAAACAGCTTTTGTAGAGCTGCAAACCTTACCATATGGGACGAATCTTCAAGATAAAAAACAAAAACAAGTGTTATTGCTTAGAAAGTTGTGGAACCCTTCAGCTGGCAATGCGTATTCACTGTCTTTTTATAAAGTAAACCCAACTATACCATATATTTTTCAAGGAAACAACAGAAATGTGGAATTTATGACCACTGACTCCTGCTGAAGGCTCATACTTTGGATCTGTATTTGCCATTTCAACTGCATAAAGTCATTTTTCAGCTTTTCATGGCTGGTTGAAGGGTTAGAGAGCAAGTAGAAGCAACATATTAACATAACATATGTCAGGGATATTGCAGAAGAAACTGGGATCTACTTAAACAGACCTTGTAAAATACTGCTCCTCCTACTGAATGTAGTGATGAGAGTATTTCTTATTTGCTTTTTAAGTCAACTGACATTTTGAACTGGAACCACACAGCTAATCTCTGAGGGAGTTTCAGTTCATGTCAGCTCTTATGAAGTTTTCCTTTAAAGGCAGTGATCTGCATATGTTGACTTCTACTAAATAACAAATATGTTGGCTATTTTAAAGGCCCTTAAATAGTAAATACATTCAATCACACCTTTAGTTGTTCCAATGAAAATAAATTAATTGCCCTCTGATTAACATTTTTTTTTTCCAGTTATGTGCTGTTGAGTCAAAACATATTTTCAAAGTCAGAAAGAGAGGAGAAAATGAATAAAGGTAGCAAAGTTAGTCACCTATAGTGATGACTCTAGTGATTAAAGCATTTATACACATCCAACAGGTTAAAAGTTCTCTACTGACAGAGCCTGGAAATGGGTCTTCTAGCAGTCATCATGGATGATTTAATCTCATTTTTCTTAAAAGGGTTCTAATAAAGTCAGAGACTTTCTTAGTTTGTATGTGCTATATTCAATAAAAATTGCATTGAATTTTGTTTGCAGTGTAGATCAATATTTGCCTGGTATTGCATTAGAAGATGCAGTTGTCCGTATTTATTAAGTAAACTGCTGTCACTGTTGAACAGGACTCCTGGCGAGCATGCATATAACTATTTCTTATTTTTTTTCCTGTAGGAGGAATTTGATTTAAAGTTTATTTGGTACACATTTGGTAAAAACTAATTTTGAGAAAAAGAAAACAAAGACTGGTACTAAACTGAAAAAAAAAAAAAAAAAGAAGGCAACGAATTATATGAGAAATAGCACAGTAGATGCAAATCATCTGCAGGACTTGCAGTGCGAAGAAAAGTATCTTCTTCACCATCACATAAGGAAATTTGTTTTGTAAGCATTGGAATTAATAGAAGTAATCAATAAGTGCACTATATTTGCGGAGAAAATTTACTTTGTCTTTTAAATGTTCATCTAATTTTACTTTGGTAATCAAACTCTCAAGGTGTATGGACCATTTTTCACCAGACATGACACACTTTTCTTGTGTTGTTAGGAAGCATTGCTTACAAACATTTTTTTAATTAGAGAAAGTTCAATAATTAATTTACTGAGAGCTACCTAGCTTATTTCAGTGTCCTTAGAGGGACTGTGAGATCATTAATTCTCTGTCACTTTCTCCTGAATATTTACTCTAGAAAGAAAACAATGGCCTTTATAGGAAATTTAGAAGAGAAAGGAAATTAACCACTTTTTCTGGCAGTTGTGAAGAAAGTAAGAGCGTATGGCTTAAACCTTGATCTTCTCTGATAGAATCTGATATTAAAAACATATTGTGATAGCTAATTTAAAAGTTGTGAAGTACGGGAATAAATTATATGTGAGAGCTGAGGAGGTTCAGCTACTGAAGTTCTGTGAGAACAAAGTAGACCACCATCTGCCAGGAGCTACATTTGCAAAACATTCCAGCCAGCCCCTTTTTCTGTGATTCCACGTGTAATAATATATCTATCTATTTACATATATATATATATATATATTTTGTAAAATTGCATAATGCACAGAAAAGCAGAAGCAAAGAGAAAAATCTTTGCAGAACAGAAATAAGAGCCCAAAGAATAATTGTTTGTTCCTTGTTGCATTTCATTAGAACAGAGATATGCCCTATTTGCAATTGCAGACTCAGTGGAAGAGTTTATGTAGGTTCTTACTCTGATTTTTGGAGTCTTGTACTCAGCACAAAAAAAAGCCTTGATAATTTTTTTAGAGGAGATAAAGAGTTGAGGAGGTGAAGAGTGTGTTCCATCTTTTTTTGATTAATGTAGTACGAGAAACTTTCAGGTTCTGGTATGAATGCTGCCATTATAAATGTGAAGAAATGTCACCGTCCTTAATAGGCTTACACTGATTATTAGTGTGAAGAGGACTGAGGTGAATTACAGCTTAGACTGTACATACAGTTCTCCTTGGGTGAGGAGTACACAGACTATTTTCTCCCTCCTCATCAGATTTTGAAGCTTTATAATATGAGTTTCAGATGGCAACTTTGAAATTTAGTTTTCAGATCTTCTACATGTCACATTCTACATTTTCAATGAATTATTTGCTAGATACATGTATCAGCTGTATATACAAAAAGAGATGCAAAATTTGTGCCCTGTAGAGACTGGAATTTTCTGTCTATTTAGAATACTGACTACTTGCAGGTATGTTTTTGAACACAGAGCTCCATTGTCTGCTTTATTTTTCTACTGATCATTTGTAGGTTTAGAATTGCATGGCAACCTGGTTAAAGCAAAGAGAAACCAACTTCTGGATTTAAAATTCTTCTATTTATATATAACTTGCCAATTTGCTGTAAGATAAAGGGAAAAAATAAAGACAACCTTGACATCACACACAGTGTAATGAGTAATGAGTATGTGAGAGTAATTTTTCTGTATGTGAAGTACTATTTTTTATTAATAAGCAGATATCATAGTCTGTTTCTAACCCTGCTCACATTCCTGTCAGAGTAAGTCTGAACTTCACTGTAGTTCATTTGCAGTGTTCATGAATGTCAGTGCCTTGAACAGAAGTTGTTTATGTTTGCAAAGAATATAGCAAAAACCACCGATGAAGTTCTACATATATTTGAAACAAAAAACAGCTTTCAACTACTTTTATCTCTATTATTCCTTCAAAATTGTCTCCACTTACCATACAGTTGCTTAGACCTGACTGAAACTATCAGGTAGAAAATCTAACAACCCAGAGTTGTTCCTAAGTACGAGTCTTGAACACAAACCTTGGTATAGAATTGGTTCAAAATAGAGGTTTTAGCATTCATGGAAATGCTTCACACAAAGTAATTGTCTTAATAAATGTCTGTGCATTCTACAAGCTCCCCCTAACAGTCAGACAGGCTTTGGCATTCTTCCATGCAGCTTTATCACTGAAATTAATTTTGAAGAGATTGTAAGCATTCTATCAGCTTCCACAGGCAATACTCTAGTACCTTCTGAATGCATCTCCCATAAAGTATTGTCACGGTGTTATCCGTGACAGTAACCCAAGGGAAACCGAGAACGGAGAAAGGGAAGAAAAAAAAAAACAAAAAACTGCCCCGTCAGTGGCCACGCGGCCGCCCCAGCAGAGCCGTGCGCTCCGGGGGGAGGGGGAGACAGAGGGAATAGATGGGTCTGTAAAAAAAACAACCGCACGATCTGAGAAGGAACGGTAACTTTACTAAATCTAACAAAATTGAACAATTGAGAGAGAGAGAGACAAAGTTTCCAAACCACAAACTGGGAGCTCACGTTAGGGAGGAACTGCAGGGGAAGCACACGTGCTGAATTTCCACGGCCGCAGAGAGCCGAGCGCGACCTGGCGCCCGGTGCGGAGCTCCAACCCTCTGCTGCTCCCACAGCATTAACTCCTCAACTGCCTGCGTGATGTTCTGATGGGGAATACCGGCATCAAAACCACAACAAGTATAAAATAATTTCTCTGCTGCTTATTTATTCGTGCTATAAAAATATGCAAACAGCTGAGAAGGGATTCATTTTGTGCTAGTTCTACTATTTTTATGACCCAAGCAATGAGATGCTTAGAGATTCCAAGATATGCCTCTAAAACTTAAATTCCTTGAGAACTCTCTGGAAGCATACAGAAGGAAGCTTTAAACATTTAAAGAAATGTCCACTTTTGGATAGTTTTCATTAAGACTCAATAAGGAATTCCAGTGGAGTTCTTACATTTCAAATGTGTTTGCTTGTTTGTGGCAACTTTATGAGTTGTTTTGAACTGCTGAGCTCTGACAGTCAGCAAAGTTGAATTACACTGCGGCAGTCATAGTGAGCATCTAACATGCTGCATGCACACATATTTTGTTAAAAGAAGATACAAAAGGTGCTGCGCTGGAGCACCATAGAAGTGTTTCTGCTACTCAGACATTCATTTGAACCCTTACAGCTGTTTTGTTACTAAACAATGAATGAAGTAATGAGGAACCATCCTACTAGTTTGCCTAGCAGGAGAGCAGAGATACTTGAGTATTTTTAACAATACAGAATAAAAGAGTTAATCAGATACTTTCTTGGTTGTTGGCAATTGAGAATTGTATGTTGACAGAATCACAATCAAGCATCAGGGAAACAATCATTGCATTCCTTGTTCACAATGGAAGAAATTACTGCATAATAACAGCATTATCAGCAATGCTGTTAGAAAACTTCATTATTATTATACACAGCCAGATTGTAATAGTCTGTTACGAAAAAAAGTAAGACAGCAGGCATCCATTCCTTGTGTTTGCAGAAGAAAGCATAAGTTGTTCAATTTCACTGAGCTGCCTGTGAACTTTGAGCTCTTGCAGGCTCTTGCAATAGCCATCCTGAAATTGCAGACGTCCACCAGCTTTAAGGAAAATTCACTGACTTTGATGCTATGTGCCCAATTTAGATGTTCTAAAACTTCAAGAAGAGCATGTCACAACTGTGCTAGTTTCTAGAGGCACACTGCTTTTAGACTGAATTGTTTTTGTGCTTCTGGTTGTAGGTCAGTGCAGGAACCATGTTCTTCTGCTTGTCCACCTGGCTGCAAAAAGAGAATGAAAATGTACTGCACTTTTTTGTTTGTTCCCAGAATCAGACTAATTCGTGGTAGTTTTCATCTTAATCAATTCCTCCTGCAAGTACGTAATCCAAACCACAAAAACATATTTATATATTTTTTTCTGTTTCTTAGTAGTTTAATAGTGCAAAACAGGTTCATCATATCACTCTGGACTTCCTGGAAATGAAGCAAACATTAGTTCAGGGTGATTAATTGAAATATTACTTCTGGCACTGTTACAGGTACTTCAGCTCTTTATTGATTTGCTTTTGTCATTGATACTGCCTTGCCAGAAATGTTGAGAGACCATTTTGCTACAAAAACAAGAAGTTACTCAGGGGAAGACATACAGCACATGCAGCCTCTTACATCTTCCCACATACAAGAGAAGTGTCAGAATTTTTATCATTCACCAAAGCTGCTCAAAAAGTTTTTCAGGAGAAAAATCTATTTAATTGCAAGCTAAATAACACAGAGTGCAGTGACTATTTTGATAGCCTTTATCAGTGAAAAGTTCTATGAGGTCCACTCATTGAGAAGATGAAATGAAAACCTGATCTCTACGAGCAAAAACTACATTTGTTTTTTATTCAAAATCATATTAAAAAAAGTTTGAAATTTTCTCCAAAGTGGAAATGCAATAAGAATTTAAAATATGAAAAATATCTGGTCCACAGCCATCTCTAATTCACATAGTTGTTGAACAGGATTTTCCTGCATTCCTTTGTTAACTTTTCTCAGAAGTAAGAATTAACATAGATTATTTTATCTGAAAATACGGGAAAGAAGAAAATACCAGAAAGCAGAGAGGAGAAGAAATAAGACTTTTTATAAAGGAAGACGTGTAGAACTGGTGAATTCCCAACAAGGACAGAAGCATTACTGATCACAGCCACAGATTATTTAATTAAAGTGATCAAGACTGGAGACAGTCTGCAATTATCATGCCCTCATGATGTTTTGATCTTGATGAATATGGGCCTGGTTTAAGAATCAAGTAGGACATTGAATTTTGAAAACCAAACTGACAGATGTATACAAAATTAATGGATTAAATGCTGCAGAAAGGAACTGATCAGAACTGGTAGCTCATTAAGAATACTTTTCATAGAGCACAGGGGATTTTGATTCCAAATTGAAAGAATCATAGAATGGCCTAGGTTGAAAAGGACCCCTGCAATCATCTAGCTTCAAGCTAGATCTGTCCTGCCTTGGGTAGGGTCGCCAGTCATTACATCAGGCTGCCCAGAGCCACATCCAGCCTTACCTTGAATGGCTCCAGGGATGGGGCATCCACAGCTTCTCTGGGAAACCTGTTCCAGTGCATCACCACCCTCTGAGTGAATACTTCCTCCTCATATCTAACCTAGAACTCCTCTTCTTGGTTTAAAACCATTCCTCCTTGTCCTATCACTATCAACCCATGTAAACAGCCATTCCCCCTCCTGTTTATGCACCCTTCAAGTACTGGAAGGCTACAATGAAATCTCCCTGGAGCCTTCTCTTCTCCAAGCTCAACAAGCCCAGTTCCCCCAACCTTTCCTCATAGGAGAGGTGCTCCAGCCCTCTGATCATCATAGTGGCCCTCCTCTGGACCTGTTCCAAGAGCTCTGCATCTTTCTTGTGCTGGGAGCCCCAGGCCTGGACACAGTACTGCAGATGGGGCCTCACAAGGGCTGAGCAGAGGGGAATCAATACCCTCTCCCTTCTCACCACCCCTAAAGGAAACAATCAGGGAAAGAGAACTGGGGACTTGACACCAGGGAAGAGTATAGGGACACTGCTTTTATGTGTAGGGATGAGAACAGGAAAGTCGTCACAGTTGGAGCTGAAATTGGCAAGAGATGGAAAGAATAGGGGATTCTACAAGTGCATGAGCCAGAAAGGGAAGACTAATGAGAGTGTATCCCATCTAATAAACATGATGGGAGAACAGGTGACAGCAGACATGGAGAAGGCTGAAGTACTCAACGTTTCTGCCTTAGTCTTCTCTGGCTGTTACTATTCCCACACCTCTTAGGTCTCTCAAGTCCCTGAAGTTCCACACCAGGACTGGAGGAATGAAGTTCCTCCCACTGTAAGTGAAGACTGGGTTTGAGACTACCTGATGAAAACAAACATACATAAGTTCTGAAACTGGGGATACCCAAAGGCAAGGAGAGAGCTGCCAGGAGACACCAGGAGCTGCCACTTCTTGCATAAAAAGGCATGGGCAGGATGGGGAGCATGGGTGGGAGACCACCGTATGTAAAAAGGCACACAAGTGACCAGGAAAACAGCAAAGAGGACTGGTAAACAGGGTGTGGGGCAGCAGTCTGCATGGCTGTTTGTGCAGGAGGGTGAAAGGTGGACTGCTTTCTTCTCATCTGGAAAGAGAAGGGTGCTGCACTCTATTGAAAGAAAAATGGTGAGCACCTGCTGCAGTGCTCAGGCTGTGGCAGAAACACAGAATGGGGAGCCACAATCTTTCTGGGCTGACACACGCCCATAGATGGACCTCCTGAGGACGGAAAGAGCAGCCCAGATCTTTGGTTGCGGGGAACTCCTGAATATGGAAGTCCCATAAGGGCCTGAGCTAAGTGGGGGGTGTCATGGCTGAAAGCGTGTCCAGCTTGATAAACTTTTTGTGCAGGTCGCCAAGCTGTGAGAGGAAATCACCAGGCTGAGAAGTATTCAGAAATCAGACAGAGTATTACATGGTATTCACACAGTCACATGAACAAACTTAAAGCTCTGCCTTGGGTTTCTGCCAAGGGCTGAAGCCGAGCAAGCTTTCAACCTTGAGGTGACAGACGACAGTAACACACAAGATGAGGTAGACTGGAATCTAGTCTTAGCACAGAACTAGTCAGTGAGCTGTTTCTGGATGACACCAAGCTAGTGTCGTTGATATAACAGAAGGTAGGAATGCCATCCAGTGTGATTTGGACAGGCTTTAGAAGTGGGCGCATGTGAACATCATGATCTTCAATATGGCCAAGTGCAAGGTGCTTCACCTGGATTGGGGGAATCCCAAACAGCAGTACAGTCTGAATGGATTGAGAGTAGTGCTACAGAGAAGGATTTGGTGAAAGAAAAACCGAATGTGATCCACCCATGTGCACATGCAACCACATCTAATGGGGGTCATCCCTGCCCATGGCTCAGAGGTCAGATTAGATAAAGACTAAAGGTCCTTTCCTACCCAAACCATTCAGTGATTCTGTTCCAGAACAGCTGCTTTAGCCTGAGGTAAGCACTGTGCCTGAACTAAAGGCAAATGTAGTCTAATTCAAGATCTAACAATGTAGCACCATAGTGAGGAAAATATAAAAGCTCTAGAGGTGTTTGGAAGTTAATGATGCAGCGTTGTGGTAACGACCAAATTAAATTTTCAGTTCTCACTGCAAAAACACATTAAAACTAAACTGTTTCAGGATAAGGCTGTCTCATTCTGCTTGCTGCAGTGCACTACCACTCCTGTTTGATATTTTATTCCTTCATTTTTATTTATTTATTTATTTATTGCTTTAAATGCCAGAGAGTGATGAGTTGTTGTATTTTTCCTGTTCATACTGCTAACTGGAATTTCTCTAAGGGCAGAGAAAAAAGATGGAGTTCTGAGTGACTGAAAATATGAAAATGCGTAAAAGCTTCAGTATAGAAGATGTCAAATATTTTACTCAAGCTCCCTGCAGTCATAGATTAAAAAAAAAAATCGCCAAAAAGCAAACAAAAAAAATGTAATAAAAAGACCACCCAAACAAATAAGTATAGCTCAAGATCTTGTTTTTGCAATATTTTTTAGATTTCAGTATGATTTTTGATCCAAATTCTACTTAATTAAAGATTTACGTACATGAATGATATGTTTTCCCATTTAATCTAGAGTTTCACTTGGACAGAAACTCAAAGATCCATTCTTAACCTTCTAAAAGCAGCTAATTTTGCATCTTCCCCACAAAATCTAGATCAGCCACTAATTCAAGAATATGATTTGTGGTCTTATGATCAGAGATACTTTCTATCTGCAAAATTAATACTTCTCTATTAAATGTAGTAGATGCTAAATGTTTTTTCTTCCATCATGGAAGATACATTCATTGACATTGATGAAATAGAATTAATTCAAGCATAATAATAAAGCCTTATAATTCTTCATTTTGAGTTCATTTTATAATATCAGCCAATCAAGATCTCCTAAAATAGAGCAAGTTTACTGTTCTGTCTCAGGTATGCCATCAGATATATATTTTTAGTAATGAAGTGCTTCAAGGAAATACTACAAGTCAAGAAGACAACAATAGTGTGTTCAGAATCCAAAAATAAAAATAAATATTAGAAGTACAAAATACAACTTGAAAAAAGTTATCTTCCAATTATCACTAAGATTTTTTGTATAAATATAATGTGTAAATATAGTACATAATAATTAGTAACAAGTCAATCATTAAAACCTACTATGTAATTACATTTGATATACTACTCTCCTTAATAATTCTTCAGAAATCTCAGTATGTATTGTTGTGTAGAATAAATTTAAAATGATCATATAATAGACTAGGATGATGCAATTTGTTTTGTGCCATATTCTTTACTGCTGCAGAGAAGCTTGGCTGAACTAATTGTGCTCATACCAGACTTGAGCTTATGCTATACATTAACATTGCTAAAAATATATATATAATAATTTATCTATTTGAGTGGAATGGAGCAATACATATTAAACAAACAAACAAAACCCAAGCAAACAGAAAAGCAAATGTTATCTAACCCTCAGCATTTCTCTCTTCCTCCTCTTAAACAAAACAAAACAAAATATTAATTATGGATGAATTACTACCGCCAAGGATTCCACATATCTTTATATGTTATACGTTTAGATGTTCCAAATTTCACTGTGTTGGGAACGGCTGGTGACCAAGCTGTTCCCTGCTCACTGCAGTGGATTACTAGGATTAGTAGAATTTACCATCTACATTTTCACCTTGTATACTTTCTGTTACTGAAAGAAAAAGCTTTTGAATACCTTATGACTGCCATAATGCAACATAGAAAGTGTTGTATTGTCATCCATTAGGATAAAATGTTGGCAACCAGTAACTACTTAATAGATTCATAGATTCATAGATTCATTAGGTTGGAAAGGACCTACAGGATCATCTAATCCAACCATCCTCCCACCACTATCCCTACCCACCAAGCTACTAAATCAAATCCCTTAACACCTCATCTAAACGCTTCTTGAACAGCGCTAGGGACAGTGCCTCAACCACCTCCCTAGGCAGGCCATTCCAGTGCCTGATCACTCTTTCAGAGAAAAAATTTTTCCTCAAATCTAATCTCAATCTTCCCCAGCGCAACTTGTGGCCATTCCCTCTTGTCCTGTCATTAGTTATCTGGGAGAAGAGGCCGACCCCCTCCTCACCACAGCCTCCCTTCAGGAAGTGGTAGAGTGCGATGAGGTCTCCTCTGAGCCTCCTTTTCTCCAGACTAAACAATCCCAGCTCCCTCAGCCGCCCCTCGTAAGACTTGTGCTCCAGACCCCTCCCCAGTTTTGTTGCCCTTCTCTGAACACGCTCCAGGACCTCGATGTCTCTCTTGTAGTGAGGGGCCCAAAAGTGAACACAGTACTCGAGGTGCGTCCACACCAGAGCTGAGCACAGGGGAATGCTCACCTCCCTGCTCCTGCTGTCTACACTATTTCTAACACAGGCCAGGATGCGATTGGCCTTCTTGGCCACCTGGGCACACTGCCGGCTCATGTTGAGCCGAGCATCAACCAGCACCCCCAGGTCCTTTTCCTCTATACAGTCTTTCGAGCCATTCTGCCCCAAGCCTATAGCATTGCATGGTGTTATCGTGGCCAAAGTGCAGGACCCGGCACTTGGCCTTATTGAACCTCATCCCGTTGACCTCAGCCCAGCTGTTCAGCCTATCCAGATCCCACTGAAGGACCTCCCTACCCTCAGGCAGATCGACACATCCTCCCAACTTGGTGTCATCCACAAACTTATTGAGGGTACACTCAATCCCTTCATCCAGGTCATCAATAAAGATATTAAACAAGATGGGCCCCAATACCGACCCCTGGGGTACACCACTTGTAACGGGACGCCAGCTGGACTTAACTCCATTAACCACTACCCGCTGGGCACGGCCCTCTAGCCAATTCTCAACCCAAAGAAGAGTGAACCTGTCCACACCACGGGCTGCCAGTTTCCCCAGGAGAATACTGTGGGAGACTGTGTCAAAGGCTTTGCTGAAGTCCAGGTAGACTACATCAACAGCCTTTCCCTCATCTACCTTCTGGTCAGAAGGCAATGATGTTGGACAAGTACGACCTGCCCTTTGTGAACCCATGCAGGCTGGGTCAGATCCCCTGATTGCCATGCACGTGCCATGTGATCTCCCTCAAGATCAGTTGCTCCATAACTTTCCCTGATACTGAGGTCAGGCTGACAGGCCTGTAGTTCCCCAGATCTTCCTTACAGCCCTTCTTGTAGATGGGAGTCACATCGGCAAGCCTCCAATCTTGTGGGACCTCTCCAGATGACCAGGAATGCTGATAGATGGTAGAAAGCGGCTTGGCAATCACCTCTGCCAGCTCCCTCAGCACCCTTGGGTGGATCCCATCTGGTCCCATGGACTTGTGGCAGTTCAGATGGAGGAGCAGGTCTCTGACTGTCTCAGCTAGAACCACAGGGGGTGTATGATGCGCTTCATCCCAGACTTCCAGATCAGGGCAAAAAGTATCCTGAGGATAACTGATCTTTCTATTAAAGACAGATGTGAAGAAGGCATTGAGAACCTCAGCCTTTTCCTTATTCTCCGTGGTTACATTCCCTGCCGCATCAAGTAAAGTAGGGAAATTCTCCTTCGTTCTTCTTTTACCGTTAATATATTTGTAAAAGGATTTTTTGCTCTCCTTTACTGCAGTAGCCAGTCTAAGTTCAAGCAGGGCTTTTGCATTTCTATCTTCCTGCCTGCAAATCTTGGCAAGTTCTCTGTAGTCTCCCCGAGTAGCCTGTCCCAACTTCCAGAGGACATAGACTCTCTTTTTCTCCTGGAGTCTCAACAAAAGATCCCAGTTCATCCACACTGGCCTTCTTCCCCTCCGGCTTGACTTACGGGACTCAGGGACAGCCTGCACCTGTGCCTTTAAGATTTCCATCTTGAGGAGGACCCAGGCTTCCTGGACCCCTTTATCCCTCAGGAGCGAGTCCCAAGCGACCCTTGCAACAAGCGTCCTGAACAGGTCAAAGTCTGCCCTCCAGAAGTCCAAGGTAGCAGTTTTGCTAGTCACCCTCTTGACATCACCAAGAATAGCAAACTCTACCATTTCATGGTCACTCTGGCCAAGACAATCCCCAACCTTCACATCTCCTAGTAGTCCTTCTCTGTTAGTGAAGAGCAGGTCTAGCAGGGCACCTCCCCTGGTAGGTTCTTGCACCAGCTGTGTCAGGAAGCAATCTTCCACACACTCTAGAAATCTCATGGACAGCTTCCTCTGTGCAGTATTATATATCCAGCATATATCAGGGAAGTTGAAGTCCCCCATGATAACAAGTGCTGGCCATCGTGCAACATTTATTAGTTGCTTGTAGAATAGTTTTAGGACTTGCAAGTCCTGTTAACTAATGCTTTGTAGTGAGTATGAAACATCTAGCAATGCCCATATTATTTTTTATCTTCATTATTTGTCTCATGATGCCTTTGTTTAATACAAAATGCAATTTTTTTCCTGCTTAAAATTCAATTCAGTTTTACATTCATGAAGGCCCTTTCGCAGTAACAGTACCTTTTAATAAGTTGTTTGTTTGTCTTTTTTCTTTTTATAGGCAATCTATATTTTAAAAATTGATCTACTGGCATGAGAAGCTAGCTGATTTGAAGCAAGTATCCTTTTTGTCCAGATTGCTTCTGGCAGAATCATTGGCTTGTAACTCTGATACGCTGCACCACTCTTTACTAACTCAAGTATAATGACTAAAATATTTTGAGACAATCAGATGTCTGCCAGGCTTAAATACAAAGTGTAGTTTTGTTAGAAGAGAGGTGTAAGGTTTTAAATGGAAGGAATTATCATGTTGCCATGAACCATCTATCACTGCTCCCAAACATACAAGTACAAAAACAATTAACAAACCCCTGCTTTACTTTAAAAGAGATTTTTGTGATTTTTCTTTTTTTTTTTTTCCTCTCCCTTTCCTCTCTCCGTTCCCCTCTGGAGCATATCCATGAGATATACTTTATATTCCTATCATAGGCTTTTCTCATTTGTGAATCTTTTTATATTGTATAAGTGAAAAGACTTATTAGAAACTGATTATAATTGCAAGTTCTGCTGCTTAATCTCTAAAACCTCTTAACTCTCTAATAATTTTGCTTCTCATTCACGGTGTCTCATTTGGGGAATTTTTATATGGCTTTTTATTTTTTGATTTTTCCAACACAGTAACAAATCTTTCTTATATTTAGGACGAAGAGCTTTGTTGGATCTTACAGAATGAAAAACAGCTATTAAATGAACAGCTCCTGTCCCAGTGACTGTTTTCTTCCCTGGTGAACTATCAGTTTTGTCCAATTGCAATTGACTGCCACCATTTTTATCTTGTAACATCAGTAACTGCCTTTTATGTACTAGGAGTGTCCTGTGCAAGAAAATAATCCTAAGAAATTTCCAGTATCACAGAATTGTACAACAGTTTGGATTGGAAGGAACCTTAAAGATCCTCTAGTTCCAGCCCACTGGCATGGGCTGATTGGCCCAACCAGCTCAGGCTGCCCAGGGTCCCATCCAACCTGGCCATCTTCTCCAGGCACCATGTTCCAGTGCTTCACTACCCTCTGAGTAAAGAATTCTTTCCTAACGTGTAACCTAAACCTCAGACGTTCACCCTTGCCCTGTCACTATCAGGCATTGTAAAATGCTGATCTCCATCTTTTTTATATGCCCTTTTTAAGTACCCACACTCCAGCAGCTCTGCATCTTTCCTGTGCTTGGAGCCTCAGATCTAGACACAGAATTCCAGGAGGGGCTTCACAAAGGCAGGGTAGAGAGAAAAATCATCTCCCCACCCCTCTGTTGATGCAGCCCAGGATGTAGTTGGCCTTCTGGCCTGCAAGTACACACTGCTGGCTCATGCTCAGCTTTTCGTCCATCAGAACTCCCAAGTCCTACGCAGAGCTGTTCTCAGTCAGTTCTTTCCCCAGTCTGCCTTCACGTCAGGGATTGGTCCAACCCATCTGCAGTACCTTCCATTTGTTGAATTTCATTAGGTTCGGGTGGGGTCACTTTTCAAGCCTGTCCAAGTCCTTCTGGGTGGCATTTCTTCTTTCTGCTGCATTAGCTACACCACACAGCTTAGTGTTGGTCACAAACTTGAGTACATTCACCAAGAGTTCAATGGAGATTTAAGCTCTTTTCATTAAAGGAGGCTTAAAACATACAGACATTTTAAAAGATAATTAAAATGTTTCTATTCTCATGAGCACCGAATAAATTTAACATAAATAATTGTAAATCAAATCAACTATTGATATGGAAGGCTTAGCTGAGTTTACCTTTTTTAAATGGACCTTCAAAGAGTTTTGATTTCAGAAAAAAATGCTATTTTTCTTTTATATCCTAAGAAGCAGTATATAGATATGTCTTTTTGAGCAGCCTAGTATATACATGTTATTTTAGAATAGTCCAGGACAACAAAGGATGTAATTTAATTGGTGAGGAAATAAGGATGGCAAATTCAGAACTAGAATGGGAAGGGACAGGAGTTTTCTTCTCTCACCAGCTGGTCACAGAGAAAGCTTGTTTTCTTAGGAGCACAATAAAAAATCTCCATTTGATGGCAGATCTCAAAAGGTGATCATAAAATAAACAGTACTGCTAACAGGAGCTGTCACTATGTTTCATGCTGATGAGTAGTAATTAATGCGGATTCTTTCAAGCAAGACTTGTAGGCTCAGATGATGCTTAGTAGTTTATAAAGAAAGAGGAAAGTGGAAGAAAGAAAGAAACAATGTGAATTTACTCCCTGTGTAAGTCTGACAGCCATGGTCTATGCAGCCTTCAGTATCAATGAAGAAGTGACTCTGAATTTATGCAGATTGAAGGATGCTTTAAAGACAAGAATATTCACAATTACTGGATGTGAACCAAATATAATCTTACTCTCTTATATGCCTTTGTACCTAAGGGTAGTTTAGATCCTGAAGGAAACTCTCAACTTTCTGGCTCATTCCTCTTTATTTAGAAACTTCATAATAAGATCATACACTGTTTTACAGGCTAACCGTGTGGTGGTCTAAGAATAAATGACTGAGAAAAAATTGATATGGACAATGATTGAACAGTATCAATTTAATACCTTTCATTTAGCCAATAGTCTTCCATGCCAGTAGTCTTAAGGAATAACAGTAATACCAAGGTTTATGGTATAAGATATAAATTATATATTTCATGTGTTTTCTATGTACCTTTTGTCTTCTATCTAATCTTCAAATTGCACAATTTTCTTAAATTTTAGATAGAGGTATGATGCGTAAGATCGTAGCTTGTGGTCAGATAATCTGTCATGCTGTAGAAATATTTGTACACTATAAATACAATACAAAAGACAAGAAATGTCTTTTCTACAGTTATAACACTGATCCTTGCAACATAAGGACTGTGCATTTTATAATATTGAAAGTAAAAGAGAAGTATGTTTTAAGACACCGACAGTGATACACAAATCTGTGTGTCGCGTAAGTGATTCAAACGTATTCCAACTGGTGTTTGGGGAGAGAAGATCTGAGCTGCTCCCAGATTCTTAGCTCTCGTGATGCTACAGCGATTCTAACCATATGTTGTTACCCACTTTCATATTAGTAGCTGTGCTCAGGGATGTCCTACCTGTTATATAATCTGAAGAGCTATCAGTCAGGAAAATAAAAAGTATGTCTCATGAAGAATTTCTTCATGAGCTACAGCTATTTTACACGGTTGACCCTTTACTTTTCTCAGACATCTTTCACAGATCTTTCAATGAAAAATGGTTTGACATTGAGTTGTAATACATTGGAGTAAATAGCCATGTCTGCGCTATCTGTAGGATATGTGGGACTAGACAGTAAGATCTAAGGAATGATGACTTGGATCATTTTTCTGTCAAAGTGACCAAATGGTAAATTATGATTGAGGTAATGCAGATAATACCAGTTCTTTATTCTCTTTATTAAAGGCAAATAATATATTTCCCAATTTAAGATAATTTGAGGAAAAGTATTTTTTAATTTATTACCAATTAGAAATAAGTATTGAATAGTGAGAAGACAAATTAGAACAGTGTGTTCCCCCTAAATTCTTCCCAAGCTTGGCTACACTCCTTCACTTCCAGTTCCTCTACCACCCCCACGTCCCAATGTCATGCTCCAATATAAAGGAGGGAGACGAGGTTCTTTGATTATGTGTATACCCGATGGCGAGATTAAGACACAACGGGTCAAATGTTAGCCCAACCAGTTTATTACAATTACTAGTTGCTTAGGGATATGGGGAAGGGAAGTTGAGCGATAGAAAAGGGATAAGAAGCAAGGAGTCTTGATAGAAAGCAAGAGAGATATAATCACCACCGTGGGTCCAACGAGGTTCGTAGTCTCAGGAACTCGTCTGGTCACCGCGGGGGATGGGAGATAGCAGCAAGCAGGCCTCAGGGTCCGTCTTCGGGAGTTCTCCTCAAAGATTTTCTCTTTGGGAGTTCTTCTCCAAAATCCTTGGTTCAGTGAAGGCCTTTTATCCCCCATTTCTCAGGTGTTTTTTTTTTTCCTTTTCTCTTGGTTTGTGTGACATGTCTGGCCTGACAGATAAGCCAGCAGCGGATGTTGCCTTCATTGCCATGCAGGAGCATTGTTGTACTATTTGCCCCTACTTCTGCTTATCTTTACAACCATAAGCAGAGACAATGAGGCACCATAACACCCATCTGGATAACCGGCAGTTATCAGTCAGAGTCTTGTCACCTGAAAAGGCCTTACGAAGCAAGCTTTGAGACAAAAGAAAGTAAAAAACAGTTTCTGTCTCTCACGCCCAATAGACACAAGGAGAATGGGAAAGATGGCTGTGGTTAGTTCATCACAGTTCTTCACTGCTACTTTTTCCTTCTGAATTTCACTTGCACTAGCATGGGTCTTCTCCACAGGGCATGACTCCTTCAGGATAAACCTACTCTGGTATATCTTCCATGGGCTGCACTGTCAGTGTCCTCTATGGTGTGGTTGTTTCCATGTTCCACAGGGGAATCTCTGCTCTGTCTCCTGGAGCACTTCCTCTCCACCTTGTTCTTCCACCCTGGTATTGCAAGGCTGTTTTTTCTCACACTTCTTTTTCCTCAGTCCTCTCTTACACAGCTGGTGTGCAGCATCTCATCCTTTCTTAAATCTGTATTACCAGATCATGACCAACATCACTGTCATCATCATCACTGATGGTCTCAGCTATGGCTGCAGAGGGGTAGTCTCCGCACTAACCAGACACAGCTTACTGGTTATGTCTGACATGGGACAGTCCCAATCTCTCCCAGAGACTGTTCCACAGCCCTTCTGCCAAAATCTTACTTAATACATCTGATATAATTGTTTGTAACCAGCATTCACTGGGTGGCTTTATTTGTCTCAAATAAGTTTCAACACCATGAGATTGTAGAGTTTCCTTAACAAAAAAAAAAAAAAAAAAACTTGTTCTGTATGGAGAAGATTTGGTACTGCGTCAATATCCCTGAACTAGTAAGACAGTCGTTCTCCTTAAGGTTTGGTCCAGTTATCATTACACATATATGAACCAAGATAAATATGTTGAATGACCATTTTACATTTTGCCCCAAACAGTATTCTCATCAAAAGGAACTAGGAACACTACAGAGTGTAAAAGTTGTTGAATATATAATTTAAAGATCCACCGAGCACAGAAATAATGATTAATTGATTACTTCTGAGTTTCCTAGTGATAAAAGAGCAACAACAAAGCCAGTAATCAGAGAGATGTATTAGCGTAAATTACTGTGATTAGCATAATAACAAAAACACAGAACAGATGATATTCTGAATCAGACTTAAAAAACATGATACTGCATTGTTAATTTGAGGATCCAAACTTCTCTTTTTTTTTACTTTTGATCTTTTGCACCAAACAGTTTCAGCTCCATGTATCAGAATATCACTGATAGAGATAGATAAGGACAGAGAGGAGATGTTCTGTGTCACAGAAATGGGAGATGTTGCATAACAGAAACTGGTGATTCTGGCAGCTTGGGAAATTTCATGTTGGTTTTTTTTTTTTAGCTTAAGGCTAGTTTGGATCATGGCATCAGGAAAGCTACTTTCCAGTACCTCAGCAATTATTTCTGCCCAGACATGAGGACTGTACTGGACATAGTAGTGCATGTTGTGAAAACTCAATGACAGCTCCAAGATCTAAGTTTAGAACATGAGATATCATCAGACTTCATAAAGTCCTTGAGTTCGCAAAACAACAGTACTTCCCAAGCAAGTCTGCTAAGGGGAGAATACTTTTGCTATATGGACATTCAAAGAAAATCAGGAGAAAATAGCTAATCAAAATTGTGAATTATTTTATTTATATGATCTGCTTGTCAAGACATGAATTCACCCTTTTAAATAACTAGCAAACATAAACTGCCCTCCACAAACCATAAAATAACCATTCGTAGAACACTTTTGATCACTCCTGATGATAAGCTCCTCTCATGAAATGCATTTCACCCAGTATGCGAAGTGCAGCTCTCAATTCTCAGTTAAATGCATTTAATAAAACTTAATTAAACATTTATAAACTTAACGAAGCACTCCGGAAATTTAAACAAAGGCAAGCTGATCTCCCCCTAAGTGGAAACCAGACCATCATACTGGTACTGCTGAAATATCTGAAATAATGCTAATATCGTAGCATGACTTTACGTGGTTAATCAGTGAGTTTTCAAGGGGTAGATCTGAGTATCATAGAAAATGCAGTTACAGTAAACAAAAATTTCACAGACATAAATAATGCCAAACTGATTTAGACTTACTGTCTGCCTAGCTCGTTTTCTTACCACTGACAATGACCACTGTCAGGTGGTTCTGAAGATGATGCAAAAAGTGAGTATTGGAGAAATAGGAACAGGATAGCCTGTTGGTATTCAATGGATATCCTGGTTCTTTTACAGGTAGCTTGTCTTTTTGTCTTTTTTTTTCTTAATATATACACTAGCATCTCTGAAAGTTTCAATCTGATATATGTCTCAGTCCTGCATTTCTAGAGACTTTCTATACAAGGATAAAGTGTAACTGCAAAAAGGCACTGCAGTTGCTAATAAAAGGTCACAAACTTTGTACTGCAGTGGAAAGACTTTAGCACTGAGCTTTCTTTGTCAGTTATTCTCCAAACTTTTCTTGACTTGCTTGAAGTAGATTTGTTTTTGCACTGTTTACCTGTAGCAATAATCATTTTGAACAATTAGATGATTAGATGGCTGGGGCTAATTCGTTTTGCTTTTTCTTACCTTTCAGCATGTTTTTTTTCTTTCTTTTTAATAAATAATTGCAAGAAGAAGTTATTTTGGAAAACAAAACATCACTTGAACACAGTAATGGAGCATTTTGACTCTTCTCCAGTTGTTTCCTGCGTGCTTGTACAAGCAACAGATGAATGGACATACAGGACTTTAGGGAGCATATTCAGATTCAAATTTTAGACTAGCCTGAAAATTTGCTTCAGCGGAAGTTTTAATATATAATCAATATATATTTAATTAATATGTAATTAGCTCTTGAATAAGATGAAGTGGGATGTGGCAGTATAGTTTGCAAATATGGACACTTCATCCCATATTTTACAAAAATGGGCCTCATTTGCAGTCATCTAGGCAAGATATAAAGTGTTCATATTTACAGTTTTATCCTGGTATAACAGGCTCATTTCATGTCATAAAATTCACCCTTACACTTTGTGACTAGGACATGCATCATTTGAGGCATGCCTTATTCCGATACAGGATTTATGATGTGGGCTGGGCTCCTTGAGTTTAATTTGATTTAGGGAAATTTCCCAGAACTTACCAAGCAAAAATCAATTATAAATCAAAACATCATATTTCATTTTCTCCTAAAGTTTAAAAAATATTTCCCGAATGCCTGATTCTACAGTAGTCTTCACGTTAAGCTGCATTACTCTTGGCTGTCTTCTAGTGCAGAGACTTGGGAAACTTCTGCATGAGTCAGTGGCTAAACATAGTCTGTACTGATTTCTTACACAGACAATGTCTAATAAAGTTGAACTGGTTATTTTGTTGGTTAGGTTTTCTTGGTTTGTTTGCCTAGTTTCTTACTTACGTTGCATTTTTTTTCTAGGGCACAACAAATTTGACATAAATAACAGCCTTAGAACTTCCTCTCGTTTTCATGTGTGACTTGATTAGCCACATTGTCTAACATTATACAAGAAATTTAGGTTAAAAGCATAAATCTTTGTGTAAATGATAGGTAGGTGCAGGCTGTTGACATTTCTGAAATTCTCTTTAGAACTTTGTTGTAAATAGAAGAAGTCTACACTTCTATTTAAAAAAAATATATTTATATATGCTTGAAGTTTTACCAGATGAATGACTCCATATAGGTACAGGTGGTTTCAGAGATTTGAAATATGCATTATCTTGTATCAGAATGACAAAAAGCTTGCTTACAAAGCAACTTCTGCCTCTCATGAATTCCTTGTTCCAAGAGTACTTAGGTGGAAATGGCAACTATTAACCTTAAAGTGAAATATCCTTGCTCATAGTGGGCTTACTAAATAGTGTATCTCAGCTCTTCATGTAACAGCTTTTACTAATTTTGTCAAAGAGATTACAGATTGCCTCTTGAAGAAAAAAGTAACTAGGCAAACTCAATGGATGTCTGAGTGTTTGTGTAAAACGTGTGTGTAAAATCCAGCTATTGTGATAAGTTGTTACATAATGATTTTCAGATAAATCTGTGATGAAGTTGAAGTGATAGAATCACTTAAATTCAATCTAATAAGAGAATATGACAGGAATTTCATTTCTGCTACCTTTTTCTGATGAAGGAGAAACATCTGTGATAGACAGATTCCATTTACACAATGATTTATTGGAAATAGCACTGGTACGTTCACTCTAATTTAATAGTGTTTGTTTATTTTGCCTTCTTAAGCTGTAATAGCTGAGAAATTGAGCATGAAAATAAATGCTTGATAATTTTCTGAGTGTATAACTTAAGTCTGATTGGCTAGAGTTTTGAGGTCTCTAGTCTTTGGTCCAGTTAAACTTTTAACTAAGAATTTCCATTTCTTGTTTTGTGTTGACAGATCAGCATTTTAAAGCACTTAGCAGCTTGATCCACTTCTTAGATTTATAGGTTCAAATATAAAAAAAAATAAATTGTGATGCACTACCTAGAGCATCTCCCATTCATAAAGGTGACTGTGCCAAAACAAACAATTCTTCAGATTCTGCCATTTAACTGTCAAAGAAACAATAGCTGCTGGATTTTAAAACATTGATCCATTATCGTATCACAGTAGTTGCTTCTATCACACTCTATTGTCATGGAGGACTCAAAGTTTAGATGTAACTCTGTACTATGGTGAGATAGGTGTTAATCGCTTTTCTTTCTTTGTATTCTATCACGTTTTGTTTTGTACATCAACTATGCACAGAGTTGTCAAGAAAATAACCGTCTCAGAGTATCCTATTTCATGTCTCTGTATCTTTCCTACACAAGCTGCCTACTCAGCTTGGGAAAAAACCCAGCTTTTGCCTCTTCTTAGATGAAGCATCTGATGAGTAAGCAATTTCACAGTTAATGCAGTCATTTAATGAATACTTTGCAAAAAAAAAGGCTCTTTCTCCAAATATTTGTACAGCCAGAGTTGTCTCGTGGCAGAGGACATAACAACTTATTTTACTTTGTTCCTGCACTAGATCTTCTAGTTTGAGTTTTGATGCAATTTGAATTGTATTTCCTTTGAAAGGATTATTATGAGTCTTGTTTTGGATAGCAAGTAAGTAGGAATGCTACTAGGCTAAAGAGTCATAGAATCATAGAATGGCTTAGGTTGGAAGACATCTTAAAGGTCATCTATTTTCTGCTCCCACCTGCCATGGGCTGGTTTCCACCCACTAGATCAGACTGCCCAGGGCCCCGTACAAACTGGCCTTGAAAACCTTCAGGAATGGGATGTCTGTAACTTCTTCGGGTAACCTATTCCAGTGCCTCACTACCCCCTGAGCAACGAATTTCCACATAGCATTTAACATAAATATCCCCTCTTCCTGTTTAAAACCATTTCCTCTCATCACTATCTGTCCATGAAGAAAATCAGTCCTACTCCTCCTCATAAGCTTCCTTCAAATATTGAAAGGACATAACGAGGTCTCGTTGAGCCTTCTCTGAGCTAAAAAAATCCCAGCTCCCTCAGCATTTCCTCATAAGAGAGGTGCTCCAGCCCTCTGATCATCTTCATGGTCCTCATTTAGATCCACTCCAACAGCTCTGCATTCTTCTTGTATTGTAAGCCCTGGGCCTGGACCTGGGCCTCCAGATGAGGCCTCGGAAGAGCAGAGAGGGACAGTCACCTCCCTTTCCCTGCTGGCCACCCACCTCTCTTTGATGCAGCCCGGGATACTGTTCTGGACTGCAAATGCATGCTGTCGGTTTATGTCAAGCTTTTCATCTACCAGGACCTCTAAAAGTGGCTTCCCTTTGAGCTTTTCACCCAGTCTGTATATATATATGCCATTTCCCTGACCCAAATGCACCTTACATCTGGCCTTGTTGAATCTCATTAGGTTCTCATGAGCCCTCCTTTCAAACCTGTCCATGTCCCTCTGGTATCCCTTCCTTCTATGGCATTGAGTGTACCACTCAGACTGGTCATTTGAAAACTCGCTGAGGGTGCACTCAATTCCACTGTCTATTTCGCCAATAAAGATGTTGAAGAAAAGCATTCCTAAGACTGCTGAGAGACAGCACTCAGGATCAGCCTCCACCTGTATACAGAGCTGTTGACAACAGCCCTCTGGCTGTGACCATCCAACCCACTCTACCCACCAAATAGTCCAGCATTCAAGTTCTTATTTCTCCAATTTAAAGATGTGGTGAGGGACCATGTCAAAGACCTTGTATAAGTGCAAATAGACATCAATTGTACTTCCTTTGTCCACCACTTAGGATATAGTTGGCCCTCCGGACTGCAAGTGCACACTGCTGGCTCATGTTCAGCTTTTCATCTGCCAGAACACCCAAGTCCTTCACAGAGCTGCTCTCAGGGAGTTTATCTCTCTGTACTAATACCTGAGATTTCCCCAACCCAAGTTCAATATCTTGCCCTTAGCCTCGTTAAACCTCATTAGGTTCTCATACACTCACTTTTTGAGCTTGTCAGGGTCCCTCTGAATGACATCCCCTCCTTCTGAGGCAAGGAACTCATTGAGTGCTTCAGTCTTTTCCATATTTGTTGTAGCCAGTTCTCCTGCCTCATTTACTAAAGGAGGTACACCAGTTGACCAATATACCTGTAGAATTTTTTCTTGTTATTTTTAATATCACTCACTTAGTTCAATTGATGCCTTGGCTTTCTTGATTCCATTTCTGCATTTCCAGATGGCAACTTTGTACTCTTCCCAGGCCCTCCTTTCCTTCAGTTTGACTAGCAGATCATTGATCAGCTACGCTGGTTTCCTACCTCCTCATCATGACTTCTTATGCTGGGGATGGAGAGTTCTTGCAGTTTCAGGATGATGTCCTTAAAGAGCTGCCATCACTGTTCCATTCCTATGTCCTTAAGGACATTTTCCCATGGGACCTCACCCAGTAATTCCTTAAACAGCCTGAAGTTCACTCTCCTCAAGTTCAGGGTCCTGACCACACACTTTGCAAGGCCAAGATTCCAGGAGATCATGAACTCAATCAGGACATAGTCGCTATGTCCCAGAGTGCCTCCAGTCTTAAACTCTTTAATGAAATCCTCTTCATTAGTGAGCACCAGGTCCAATAAAGCTTTTCCTCTTGTTAATCTGTGCAATACTTGGACCAGGAAGCTGTTTATCTTCAGTACACTAAAGAATATCCAGGATTGCTTGCAGCTTGCCGTGTTTCTTTCCCAACAGATACCCAAGTGTTTGAAATCCCCCACAAGCATGAGAGCCTGTGAGTACAACACTCTTGTCGCAGAGGCAAGAAAGCCTCATCCACAAGCTCCCCTTGATCAGGCAGCCTGTAGTAGACCTTGACCACCAGATGTCCTCTATTGGTCTGTTCTCTAATTTTAACCCACAATGTCTCATCCTGGTTTCTTGTAGGCAGCTCTTCTGTCTATCTGTCTCTTAACACAGAGGACAACTCCTCCAACCCTTATGCCCTTCTTATCCCTTCTAAAAAGCTTGTAGCCCTCCATCACAGTATTCCAGTTTGTGAATTTGTCCCACCATGTTTCTGTGACAGCAATCAGATTATAGTTTTCTAATTACAACATGATTTCCGTCTTCTCCTGCTAATATCCCATGCTGTGTTCACTGGGGCAGAAGCACTTCATCTGGGCTGCGCTACCTTCTTGGAGGAACTTTCCCAAATTCCTCCGAGACAAATCTGAGGTTTATCCATGTTGCTTTCTATCAAATCTAGTTTAACGCTAATAAACCCAGACAGGTAAAAATTAATATTCTTAGTATTTTATATAATCTAATAACAATAATATATTTTTAAAATTATATCTA
This sequence comes from Oreortyx pictus, assembly GCA_036925125.1. NCBI lineage: Eukaryota > Metazoa > Chordata > Aves > Galliformes > Odontophoridae > Oreortyx > Oreortyx pictus. The sequence continues at coordinate 26,332,816 of JAUPFR010000010.1, read as the reverse complement.
TTTTATATAATCTAATAATCTACATTAATATCTGTCTGTTTTCTTTTTTTTACCTATAGCCACTGAAGCTGTTTCAGAGTACTTTTGCAGGTTGTCATGATGTCACTGCATATATTGCTATAATTTGCTTGTCTTTATTTCAGTTTATAACAGCATGTAATAACAGCAGTGGTGAATGCAATGGGAAATAAAGAGTAAAGAAACAGAGTCAAGATCTATCTATCTATATATATATATATAGCAGGGAATAATCATATGCAATGTCTGGATGGAATTGACTGTACATATGTGTTCCTTGATCTCAACAGATATGTTCATAACTTAGTGCAAATTTATTCTTGTGAATCAAAATCTTTGCTGTTTTCACTTGCCCAGAATTTTTTGGTTCTTTGTTAGACACAATAAAATTATCTTCAGAAAAACGAAACACATCAATTACAAAAGTATGAAAAAGGAGATACTGTTGGCACCTGCTTGTAGTTTGAGAATCTGACAAATCTTGGCTTGTTTGTTTTGTTTTTGTTGTTGTTTTTTTGTTTGTTTGTTTGTTTTTGCTATTCGCTTACTCTTTTTTCTTTTTCTTTTTTTAATATCTATGGAGTCTAGTTTGGGTAAATTGAACACTCTGGTTCCAAAGTCTGCAACTAGTTGATCACTAGTATGCTAAAAAATTTCTATTATATTTTTAATTTGGCACAACAAATACAGTAAGTACTTTATTTTTTTTTCCCAGTTAAAGGCACTTCTGGATTACTATTTAATTATTGTATTTTTACACAATATTGTAATTTAATTATATGATTATTATACCCAGATGGATTGTATAATAATTAAATGATGCCTGGGGAATGTTTTGGCTTATTCTTCTTTGTGTGGACATATTTAGGTTTCAAGAAGATCTTTCCATCTCAATCAAAGAACAATATTTAAAAACAGAAAGAATATACAGTCAACAGTGAACTATTTTAGAAAGGAATTTGTAAAAGGGGGAAAATATCTGAGATGATTTAATACAACATACATAGTGATATTTTTTCTTACTGAAGGAATAATATATGTGAGTGTTTTATTTACCTCTCCCTCACATTTCTATTGTAACTCATAGTTTCTATGAGCATAATAGGACTTCTTGATTTTTGTTCAATTTGTTACACCATAGTCTTTCTATTACTTATAAAGACTGCAAGATGTAATGATTAGTAAAATCAAATTGTCTATTTCTACATTTTATTACAGTTGCCAAATATATACCGAAGGAGAGATCTGATAATAAGAACAGAAGTAAGAATCATAACTGAGAAGGTCATACGTCATGGTTTGGCCTGATTCATCATATCAATGAAGGAATAAGCCAGAATTTTGACACAGACAAATAAGCTTAGATACATTATTTATCAGCAAAAGAAACCAAATAGGAATTCATCTAGAAGCTGATTTAGGGAAAAATATGCTAACTTTTATCTTGTTGAGCTCCTAGTATAGGAAGTAGGAGAAATTATCCAAATGTGTGTTGATAAAAGAGTAATCTTTTCTAATATATGGTGAAATCAGGATGGAGAGGAGTCACTAAATAAAAGGAGGTCCTTCTTGGCTTTAAAATTTTTCAAGTCCTTCTGAGCTTCTCTTTTATTTTGCTTACAAATAATTACAAAACATAGTGTTCCTTGCGCTACCACAGGCTACATAGAAACAAAAAAAGGAGTCAAGTCTAAATTCGGATTAGGCTGTGACTTAGAATTAAATTGTAAAGTAACTAAATCAAAATTTACCAGATTTATTTTAATTGAAATTAAATGATGTTTAATTCTATGATTAAATTCTAAAACTGCAGTTATGAGTGGATGATGTTTTTATCTTTCTGTGCTTGCACATAAAATAGTAGTTTTATATGGAAATTCTCCCCCTTGCAAGCAAAATCAAACAATCAAATAAAAAACAAGTTGACCTTAACACCATAGGCATGAATTCAGATTTCACATAAGGAGGTGCTACTAAAAAGAATTTGTAAAGATTTCCCTCACTTTATTCTGTTCGTACTAACAAGGACTACAGATAGCAAAGACATTTGTATTATTCTCTTCTGGTGTAATGTAGCAGAACTTTCTTGAAAGTCCCACATTCTGCCATCCCAGACATAATTTTCATACCAGAATCTATAAACTATCCAAGAACCTAATTCTGATCCACAGGTAAGCATATTTAGTTGATCTCATTAATAAATTAATATATTAACCAGTTGTATTGTTAGAGAATATTTTATACTGAATTTGAATCTTAACAGCATGGATGATGCTTAGGTAAATAGTCGAAAACAGGTATTTCTAGGTGAATGTTTCAGAGTGTGAACTTGAGAGGAGTAGCCAATGTATAATGTGCTTTAATATTTATTCTTTCTATAAATACACAAAATATCCAGGCAAAGCAAAGGATTAGAGAGACTTCTGAAAACATTTGGAGATGGTTTTCTCTTTTGTAAGATGAGTAAGATCAGTTGCACAGACAGCCTCTCACCTGTCTGCTGTTGAGAGAATGCAACCTTTCATTACTGTGCATCACACACTGTCCATCTTAAAACACTCAATATTGCAACTCTGGGAGTCTGTATGTCACGTTAAGCAATTTGAAAAGGGCATGCCTTTTCAAATCTCAGAGGTGTAGCAAGTAAAGCATCACTACTGTTGTCACTTCTGCACAGAATATACATTTAGAAATAAATCCTAAGAACAAAATATTCTATGGTTTAGATTTTTCTGTGTTTTCTGTTAAAATGATGAGCCACTATATTTTATTTACCTCCAACGTGTGTTCAACTCACACGAAAGTATATCAAGATTACTGCTTTTGTGTAAGAAGAAAGAATCCCACAGCATTTCTTTTTAATAACTGTTCAGCTACAAAATTTTATTGGTATCCTTCTATGTTCCCTCTAGAGGATGTAATGCACAAAAGCATTGCCACGGAACATATAAAATTACAAATGAAATTTATTGTAAAAAGTAGAATGTCTTCTAGACTGGTGTCAGTATTTATTTCATTCATAAACCAAAACTGCAGGTATAATATATTCATTGTCAGCAAGTTCATGTGTGTAAATTGCCATCCAACAGTATTGACTGATATAAGACAGATATTGAAAAGACAATTTAAATTTACTCTTCCAAACATAAACTGTTCCACAAAAGCACTGTAAAAACTCCTTCAAGGTTTTGTGTTGTGCTTCACATTTATGGTTAACTACATAATTTGGTTGTGTCATAATCCACTGTGTTTGGCAATTTGGCATTAAATGCCTGCAAAGCAGATTGAATTCTCACCACTTCACTGGTAGACAGTTTGAGTCTATGACGGAGCAAGCAAGAGAAGAGGTCTAGACGACGTTGACCAGGTGGAGAAAGTTTATTTACACGATCACGTATCTCTAACAGCTGCAAAAGTGCGGAGTCCTGTGATCCCTGAGTATAGGGGTAGTCCAGCTGCAAAATCAAGTCTCGAATTGCTTCTGGGTCAAAATGCATGCTGTAGCCAAACACTTGGATGTTGTTTATTTTCATGTAGCCCAGATTTCTTGAGGGATCAATAAATTCCAGGGGTTCATAGTAGATGCTCTCATTGCCATTTGGACCATTTGACTTTATTCGACTTCTCAAATAGATGTGTACTGTTTCAAAAAATGTCTTCCACTTGTTGCCCAGAGTCAGTGTCCAATTATAACACTGAAGGGGCAAGTCCAGCTTAGTCCGCTCCCAGTCTGGGAAATTATTTTCATTCACAGGCATAAACCAGCTCTCAGAGTGGCTGCCCCCGAAAGGGTTGACATAAACAGCAAGAACAGGCTCTAAGGTGCTGTTTTTAGTCAGGCAGATTTGAAGAGAGAGGCCTAGTATCATATGGACCAGGCTTGATTTGTACTTGTTACTCTTAAGAGTAAGGAGCATCCGCTTGCGCCAAGAAGGATCAAACCAGTTGTTGAGGCGCATGTCATTGCTGATGAAAATTGCATGGACCTCAATTCTCCGATCTGTCTTCTGCAGTAAATACTTCATTTCCAGGTCCTGAAGGTCAGTCTCAAACCCAATGTAGTGCTCTGTTGATTCTGCGACTTCAGGCTTGCAAATCCCTTGGCTTAGCATGTATCCAGCATTACAGCTCCCACAGCGGGTACGATTGTCAGGAGCACAGCTCAGACAAGCAGAACCATCTCCAACTGTGCAGGGAAGAAACCCATGGCAGGCAACCTGGTCATTAGGGCAGGTGCATGTGTGGGTCTCTTCAGAAAAGCTTCCCAGAAGACCATTTTCATTGCAGTAGAGAAAGGATTGGATGCGGTTGAGCCAATAGTTGGAGGATCTGCAATTTTAAAACACTATATTTTAGCATAAAAAGATACCTGAAAACAATAAATATAACCTTACAATTTTTTACCAGAAATATAAAAGTGTTTTAAGTAACAGATTAAGGCACTACAAACATAACTAAAATCAGATGACAGCGTCTGCCATCAAATAAATACATATATAAATTGCCCTTTAACAATGCAAAATCACAAAAACAAAATTTCCCTTATACACTTGCACAGCAGGAACATTTGAATCATGTATTTTCTCTGCATCTCTGTCAAAGAGTCATTTTTTTCTGTAATTGTCTTCAGATGAAATGCTATACAGTTGAAATTTCTTTTCCTCATACCATTTGCTCAGGGAGGTGCTTTGTATGTATCTGTGTATATGATTCATCGTGCTGTTTTGTTATGAAGATTTTTGTAAGCCTGCAAGCCTTATTGTTTCTAGTGGCAACTGCTTTGATTTATAGATTGTGAGGAATGGAGTACCAACATGCTTACCTGGAATAGCAAATAGGATCCCACTAAAACAGATTCAGTCTTAATTCTTTGAATGAATTCCAGCACAAGGATATCATCACACAGAATGGCTTTGGTTAGAAAGAACATTGAAGATCATATAGTTCCTACCACTGCCACGGGCACGGATCCCATGTCCCTATGGGAAGCCATGGATGACCATGCTGTGTTTACTTTTCATGAAATTAAATGATTGTTTTACTTTTTTCTTATCAACTCAGTTTCATAGGAAACAATAGATGATGTGCTAAATCACACTGTGAGAATATACAGAAACCAGTAATTTAGCCTGATAAGGTACAACCGCTAGCAGAAAGAGAATGCAAAAAAACAGTTATGTGGACATAGTCAAGACAAATGTTATCTCCTTCCTTGTCTGCATTTTTCATTCCTTCTTAGTAATTCTTGCAGTGCACAGGTTAAAGAACTTGTTTTCACTGCTGCAGAGTCTGTTTTACTGTTGCCACATGAGAAAAAAACAAAACAAAAACCGTGAAAATAAAAAACAGTACTACCATTTTAGACTGTAGTGACTGAGTGTTTTTTGGTTTGGTGCTTTGGAGGTTTTCCATTTTGGCTGTTTCTCTGCTATCCTGTCAACGGTTTACCGGGCTGGATCAGCCCGGTTCCGTGACGATTGGTGTGGGGGACCCACAGACCCACGCCCCAGGAAAGGGGAAGGGGGAAAGGGAAAAGGGAAAAGGGAGATGGGCCTAGAAACAAAACAGCGGCAACGATCTGAGGAGGAAAGCTAATTTACAAAATAAGATATCAGAAAGCAAAATAACACAATATAATACAATATAATTGGAATTGAAGCTAATAAATCAAATAAAATGAGCAAGAGAGAGAGTGTCCGATAAACCGAAGGCCTTACGCTAACGCTGAAGGCGATACGGCAGCGAGCACCCACTGCTGAGTCGATCCCGAAGGAAAGAGAGAGTCCCGTGACCGCAGAGGGTTTTTATCTTTTCCCTCTGAGCGGAAAATACGTAAAAAATGTAAAGCATCGCAAAGTCCTCTGGGGAATGTAGTTCTCCTCTTCTGAGACAGGTATACTCGGAAATATCAATGATCTATGGAGTTGGAGTATTAACTCTTTAACTCTTAATGCACTACATGTTGTTATGATGTGGAATACCAATACCAAAAATCATAAAACCATGACATATCCTCAATCCCTTTTATTTTTCTTTTGTATATATTGTCCATTGGTATTTTTACGGAAGAATATACAATATGATGTATGACATGAATGCCTAAACAATTTGCTTCTTTGTGCTTAGTTGTAAGTTACAATGAGGCAAAAATGCATGGAGAGTTTCCTCCTTTCCTGAATAAAAATAGAGCATCCATTCTACAAATAAATGCACTGTCACTATATAAATGTTACTCCAAAACCAAGTAGAACATTAAAGCAATAGATTTCCAAGGTAGAATCAAAGTTCCCAGGTACTGTGTCTGGCTCATTTTGACAGTAATCTATGTCCACCAAGTTTGCTGTGGCAGCTCATAGGAAGTGGAGTTTGGATATGTTACAACCTCAGTTCCTCTTATGTGTTGAACCTTGCAGCAGGGCTGTCTCTCTCATGGACTGTCATATTATTGTTATGCCTACAATGCATGACAGCAAACAAAACAGAGAAGATCTCTGTCTGAAGGATTGAAAATAACCCTCCAAAGGTCTCCTATAGTATCTTTTTCCTAACTCAGAATCACAGAATAACTGAAATTAGAAGGGATCACTGGAGAACATCTGATCAAACACTCCTGCTCAAACATGAACACCCAACTATTTATAGGACCCAGTACCTATGTAATAACTGATACTTACTCAGATTCCATGAGATGCTAGATGAATATAGGCCGAATAGAGAAGAATTATATATATATATATATATTAACTTTCCTTTAGATCTTTGAGTTATGCCATCTACTTCAGGGTAGCCTTCTTTAAGATTTCATCTTATTTTGTTTTGTTAACTTGGACAGATAACTGGACAGATTTCAAGGATGTGTCACTTCCTCTTTCATCTCCAAGTTTTCTGCTTGCTAGTTGGATATTAACATTGTCTATTTTTTGTTCCACATGACTACAATATCAAGGTGCTGTGTGCATATTTCCAACAGCTGACACTCCTCAGATTTGTAAGAATGGATTTTAGCATCCTCTCTCACTTCTATTGCAATCAAAAGTGCTATGCATCTTTGAAAAGTTATAGTATCTGTCAGTAATACATTTTCAGAAATATTAAAAAAAATATTTAACACAGACCAGCTGTGAGCTTACAGTTACAAATGTGAATTCAGACCAGTAGAGGATGAACATTTAAAGACACTCTAAAGATGTTTTGTTTATGACAGTGTTGACCATAGAGACAATATCTGCTTGGATCACTCAGAAAAGACGTTAACGATGTCATGTAGTTTTTAGAATCTAAGTATATTCCTGCATTCTGCATCACGTTTGCATTCTAGTTATATAAAAGTTCACTGTGCCTGAGATGCAAAGCTGAACAAAACCATGTGATTACATCAGTTTCTCAGCAGAGATTAGCAGCTTGGATTTTGCACTGTGATGGTCTGGACAACAAATTTTGTTATTCCTACTGGCTTGGGGCCCAGGCAGAGATATCTTTCAACTGCACACCAGATATGATTTTTGGAGCCTAGCTGTAGATGTTTTCTTATAGATTTGTGAATGGCACTTTCTTGAGGTATATATATTTAAATGGATAGGTTTTAGCAGTGGATAAGGGGCCATGGTGATCAGCAGCTACCCTGTGTGGGAAGAGAGGAGTAGCACAGAGGTGATTTGCAGTCACCTGCTCCCCATCCTTCTGCACTACATGGGGTAGGAGGAAGTAAAGAAGTTGGGATGGAAGGAGTGAAGTTGGGTCAGGAAAATTATGTGTGTGGCAATACAGCTTGCCTTATCCTGGCAGTTAAGCCCCATTTTGGGGGAGAAAGAAGGAGGACATCTCCTGTGGATATGCCTGAGAATGTTTAGATTGGACAAGCATATACCCTGAACACACAAGGTGAGCCAGGCAGAAAGAGACTCTGCAGAATGATTGCAGGCTGATAGAGAGAAGGAAGTTAGGAGAGCAGGGAATAAATTAGCTTGATCCACAGAGAAGAGGGAAGGAGGGAAACCTAGTGAAGAAGATGATATTGTTGGAAAAGGAGTTGCTGGAATAAGTATATTGAAATTAACAAATTTAAATTACGTAGGTACTGGGACCTACAAAGTGCAAAGGTTGATTGAATTTGAGTAAGTCCCATTTCTAGACACACAGTTTTTGAACTTCTAAAACCCACAGTTTCAGAATCTTTTTTCCTTATAAAAATCTAATCTACTGTTTGTTATTATGACAAGCAAAATGTTATTACTGTTGCTATGTTGTTCTGTTATTATGACAAGCAAAAAAAAATGACACTTTTGTCATTTTATTTTTTTTTTTTAATATTTAAGGAGCCTACCTTCTTTTCCTATTAAGGGATAGAATAAACAGTGTAAAAATTTTCATGAAATTACAGAGATGCATGAAAATTTAGCTTTTATAACTTAAAATGTATTTATAACTTAAAATGTTATTTATAACTTAAAATGGAGTTTTTAAAACTATATCTTTCCTCAAGAGAAACAGAAACTTTAAGAGGGAGAGACTTTTTTTTCCCAACTAAAACTTCAAAACAGCCTTCCAACACTTGTACCTTACTTTGATTTTGTTTACCTTGTTTTGACAAAGTTCAAGTTCTAATTGCACTTTTCTCTGATCAGTTTACAAGCAGAAATTACTTTAAAAAATTGAAATTGCTTTATTTGATCATTATTTGTTTTGTATTGTTTTGTTTTTAATTTGTCACTAAGTACCACTACACTTTCTCAAGCATTGCTTTTTCTCAAGTAAATTAAAAAATCAAGTGAAAATAAACAAAATGTCATGAATACCTACTTTATTTGAGCCACTCATCCTTAATTAGATAATAATCAGAATAATTAATAAATAATAATCCTAATGAGAAAATGGATAACAATTTTAAACTGAAAGAGGGTAGATTTATATTATGTATAAGGAAGCAAGTATCTCAAAAGTCGGTGAGGCACTGGAACATGTTACCCTGAGAAGTTGGGGGTCTTCCATCCCTGGAGATATTCAAAGCCTTTGAGAAACCCAATTTAGTGGGAAGTGTCCCTGCCCTTGGTAGATGGTTGGACTAGAGGAAGATGAAAAGCTCTTTCCAACCCAGATCATTCTGTGACTCTATAAATAGAGATTTTTAAGTATTATGGCTTCTGAAGATCCATGATTTATACTTCTACCCCTCTTCGATGCCTGTAGCCAAGAGAAGCAAACTGAGTCTCTAATACCTAAAAGGAAGACAAACTTCTCCTTGAGTGATGTATAAGCCACTGTTTTTTCCTCTCCCATTAGAAGATTTGGCTACTTTTTCAAGTTCAGTCCATGCTAACACCAGACAATGAGGAACACTGAGCTGTTTAATATCCTCCACAAGTTTGACTGAAAACTTAACAGGTAATTGACTACAAGTCAATAATTAACAGTAGCATGTGGGAATATTTTTTGAAGCTTGGTGCACCTAGCATGAGACAAACAAAATCTGTCTTCTGTGTCTTTTTTTTTTTTCATGAGACTTCCCTTTCCTACTACATCAGGTCTAATTATTCTTTAATTGTCTAAATCAAATGACTCAACTAGTGCTTGATTGCCTAGCTACTCTATGCAAATTTGAGTTTATCACTCCTAATTCACGACTTTCGTTTTTTGCCATATTTAAAATTCACTGCTAAATCTGTCACCAGATGCTTATTAACTCTGTCATAAAGCTTCAGGGTACCTTTCCACTCCTCCACTTTTTCAGAATTGCATTGATACATGTGGTCTACAACAGTCACTAGGAAAAGCTCCTGTTTGTTTCCATAGGGGTAGGATCTGACTTCAATCTCCTCAGGGCTTTGCTCAAAATTTAGTATACTTTTTTTTTTTTTCTCTACGGGTTTAATAAGTTCTTAGAACACTTCTTCAGTCCTCACTAAACATTTCTGTACACATTCTCAGTGTCCTTCTACCTTTAATTTCTTCTATTTAATCAGTTGTACTCTCATTGTGTTAATGAAGGACTAATTAGAAAGCTAAGAGGATACTTATCTTAGCAGTTCCTACTTGCATACATAGACTAATAAATAAATGAATACAATGAGTATCTGGGGGTGAATTGAAAGGGCTCACCAATTATCATTTTAATGAGACAGTAAACAATATTATTTGATTTGAGAAATTAAATTTACTGGCCTGATGTGCTTGTTTTTCAAACACTGAGCTGTAGAAATTTAGAGTTTCAAATAGAATGAAACAATAAAAATACTCCTATTTCAGTCAGCTTCAAATCAAAATGTGATGCTCAATGTATCGATGCTTTCATGATCATACAATATTATGTGATAAGCTATTCTCAAATGCTATTGTAGCGAATAGTAGACTTGACAATTTTATTGTTGAAGTAATATTTAATCGAAAGAAATACAATCATAGTATAGAATATCACAGATCAAATTCTATGATTAATTAGAGCTCCATCAAAATTTCTTAGAATTTCTCTGTAACTTTTTTCTTGATTAGTATATAGTCGTGTAAATAAACCTTTCAAAATACAATACAAAGTCACAAAGAACACACACTGAAATTTCTAAGCAAGCATAAATGCTACTGATTTCTTCTTAGATGAAAGCCTGTCTACAGGAAATTGACCACCCTCTGCTTATGTAGAGTATGAGACAGATAACCCATGCAAATCACATACAACCATAAACCGCACACTCTTCAGTTAAAACTCCTCAATTGGCCTTTCACTATTCTAGGGTTTCAGTTTCATCCTTGACTACGAAGAGTTTCTGTTCAACTAAATCAACGTATCCATCAAATACCATTTAATTGTTTTGACTATGTACACTGATATGAATAGATGATATATTGTGTGACAATTTTTCACAATTTTAAAAATTTACTGGGAAAGAGATTTCTATTTAATTATGATTTAATAAAAGGCACAGTCAATTGAATGAGTAAATCACATTTTATTATATTTCACCTATTTGATTAAAATAAAATCAGGCTAGATGATCAGGATCTTTTGTGGGTGAACTTCCTGCTGCATAGAATGAAGCAAACAGTTGGCTACCATACTTTGAGCTAAAGTATGTATAGGACAAAGCCCGCCATATAATTTCACATTTAGATAACCATAGTAGAACATAATATTATTCTACAGATGTTAAATCGGATGATTAAAAAATTCTTATCTGATGAGAAATAGAAATCTTAATTGTTTTTGTACATGAAGGAACTCTATCTGAAATTGCACTGCATTGCCTCTTTATGAAGTCCTCTCTAATTCTTAATTCTTTAAAATATTTTCTAATTTTTTTTTGTTGCTGTTTATTCAATAGCCTTACCTTTAAAAAAATAGCTCTTCGAAAGATTAGCAGTTGGAAGTTAAAATAAAATAACTTATGATAACTGTTATTCAAGACACAACAATATTTAACATAAGAACAAAGCAGTATGGTCATCTTATGTAATAGCTATAGCAAGTACTTAATCATGATATGACACTTTTACCTCCCTATCTGCCTCACTAAGTGCTTAACATCTGTTGTACATCAGATGATTCAGTAGCAGATGATGAGTACTCAGTGAGGCAGATGCTATGTGAAAAAAATGAAGACAATTTAACAAGAAGTGTATAGGCATTAAAATACCCATTACCTATTTTTCCCTTCTCTGGAGACTGAGTCCAGTATAAATCTGTAAGACAGGAACATCAAAAAGCAAGCCTCTTTAAAATGTCCTATTCTTGATATTGTAAGATCACCTCTTGGGAAGGACATTGAGAATCAAAGTATTTAGTTTCTTTGCTGAAGTTCATAACAGGAACATTAATTGTTGCCAAATTTGATAATGGTATTTATGTGAATGTACTTTTCTTCTGGGAGTCAGGGTAAAACTACAGACTTGACAGTTGTCAGAAGGCCAGTAAATGACTGATTAGAAGACTGAATGTTATTAGCTTATTCAGTCTCACAAAAAGGAGTCCCGTAACCACTCCTCAAATGGTGGACATGCCTGCAATTACTTGATTACAGCTCATGTTAAATATGTGTCAGTGAGATTTTCAATGAAAGTTGCAATTCCAACTGAAAAAGATCATAAATGGAAGCAGTGCAGCAGTTCTTAGTTCACACCTTACAATTTCATGGCTGGCTCCACGTGAGCCAGCTGTTTTAAAGCTCTTCTAAAGGTACACTCATATAGTCAGTGGTGAAAACAAGGTTTTTACATTTTGCATATTTATCTCAGAGCATCCTGGGATGTGGAGAAGGAATATAATAGATTTCTGAATGTACATAACGGAAAGAAGAACTTCTAATTAGAAAGTGACCTTTGCTAAAATTCTGTGATAATGTGCAGAAAAAATGATTTAATTACATGTGAAAATTTGAAAAATATTCTTACCATATGCTGAAATTGTTTCCCACAAGAGGATGTGGGTTCTAAAAAAAAATTAATTTTGTTTGGGACCTCTGTATACTAAGTATAAAATGGGAAAAGATTTGAAGTACCAGGAGGATAATTCTGTATTTAGCATTAATAACAACTGAATCTACATTGATTTGTTAAAGTAAAATACCATCTTCTCCATTCTTAATTACTGTGATCTTTGCAGATCCCCTTTGTGCCACCATTCTACAGCTTTTGCTGAAGAATGATGGGTACAATATATTTTAAAAGCAATAATGCAAATCACTTCTGAATTACAGACAGTTTGCAGTATAAGAAGTAGAGGAAATAAGCTCCTGTAGAAAAATTCATAGACCTGTCACACCTTGTAGAACAAAACTATCATGAATTATATGATATTCCGCAAAATAAAACACTTCGACGTTGAAAAAATTATTTTAATTATTTAGATTATGTTGATTGACCTTCATCTGAGGAGAGACAGCTGCTAGCTATGCTCTCATAACATCTTAAGAATATCTTATTAAACTCCTGTCATCGTTTTGTTGATTAAACAAAGCCACATCCAATTTGATCATCACCTTAGAATTCCTGAAATTCTCCTTCTACAAAGCAAAGCTTTTAACAGTGACTTTTGAATGGTTTTTGTTTTTTTTTTTAAGTAAAATGATGGTTATGACAACACAACCATAACAAGTTGGAGTTTAATCTCTAAGTTAGTGCAGAACTTTAGTTATTTAACTTAGAAAAAATATTTAGGGTTCATTGATTTTTCTGGATATAAGGGCTGTATTGTGCTTAATTCTTTTAAAGGATCTTTCCAGTCTGCATATTTTGTATTATTCACAAAAATTTGCAGGTTTATCTACAATAATGTTGCACTTCGTTTAATCTCGTAGCAAAAAAATTGTAATCTGAAGCACCTCCAAGCAAAAGCAGACACATCATAGAAATCATTTTAAGATAACATATCCATTGCTTTTTTGTCATGGCTATAATCATAATGACCACTGAGATAAGGTGGAATCAGAATCAAATTGCTTGGTAGTTCCAGCTACTTATTAAAAGAGCTTCAAATCAGAGACAAGATTTGAAAGCTTTTACTAAAGGATGATCCATAGCTCATAAATAATGATTGATAGTACAGCAGGGGCAAAGAAAATACCAGTAAAATGAATCAATTGTGTCAAAAAGCAGAATGAAAGAGGAATTAGAAGTGCAAGGAAAAATAATAGTTGTACTGTACAGGAGGAAGAAAGGTGTTATAAAAATCATAATAGAGAAGATACAAAATTTCCTGTTTCTTAAGGCCACTCATCTCTGCTTATATGTGTACTTGTTCTTGTAGTGCTAGATGGTTATAAAATTCATCTTAGGCCGCAGATTATATCCTTAGGCTTTAACGGGCTTTTCCAGATGCATATATTAAAATAAATTAAAAACTAAACAAAACAATACAAAACTAACCTGAAAGCTTTAATGATTTTTCTGATGGATAACCATCTTTAAAACACTAGAAAAATAATCAAGTTTATTATAACACAGTTAATCTTTTCATGTCAAGGACAACCAAGGTAGTATAAAATCAGACAAACTACAAGTAGCCCCCCCACTACTTTTACAGAGAAAAATGAAATAAGAACATAAGAACCTAATACTTCTACAGTTATAAATGTACACAATGTAGTTTCATGCACTAGCATAAGATTGAACTAACGAGTTGACCACAAAAAGAAAATCCCTGTGCATTTGTGAATGCTTAGATACTGAAATTAGTATGGTTAGTGTTGTTCTGCATCTTTATTTACAGCTTCACATTGTTTTAGCACGAACAGTGGCAGGTCTTTGCTTTGCATTGAGCCATCTATAAGATAGATATAGGAATAAAAAAGTAAATGGAAGAACCATTGATTTACAAAATTGAGGGAAAAATTAGATTTTGAAATTAAAGATATACCATCTAATAATGTAAGTTGGAAGAGGAAAAGTAGTTAATTTAGGGGTAACTTTGGTTCTGAAGTTATATAAAGCAATGAAACAATTGCAATATAATTATGAGAACAGGTGTTCCTCAGATCATTTGAATACGCTGACATAAAGCAAATTTGAATACTTAATTTATAGGAGGGAGTGACAAAGCAGGGGTTGCTAAAATCAACTGGATTCCCTTATAAACATACATCCCAGGACCCATTGCTCAATTGGAAGATAGTGTAAGATGTAGCTATAAATTCCATATGTTATAATAACTATATCACAGAATCACACAAATTCACAGGGGTTGGAAGGCTCCTCAAGAGATCATCGAGTCCAAACTCCCCTGGCTAAAGCAGGTGCCCTACAATAAGTCATAGAGGTAGGTGTCCAGACTGGTCTTGAATATCTCAGTAGAAAAACACTCCACAACCTCTCTGGGCAACCTTTTCCAGTATTTCATCACCCTTACCATAAAGAAGTTCTTCCTCATATTAGTTATTAACTCTTATTATTGACTCCTCGTCCTGTCACTCCACACCACTGAGAAGAGCCTGGCCTCATCCATTTGCATCCCACCTCCCTTCAGATATTCATCAATATTTATCAGATCCCTTCTCAGACTCACTTTCCCCAGGCTGAACAGACCCGGGTTACTCAGTGTTTCCTCATATGGGAGATGTTCCAGGCCCTCCATCTATGTGGACCTCCACTGGAGTCTTTCTAGGAGATCCCTGTCTTTACTAGGGAGCCCAGAACTGGACACAGTATTCTAAATGTGGCCTGACCAGGGCAGAGTAGAGGAGCCACACTTTCTACTGTACCTCAGGATACCATTGGCCCTCTTGGCCTCAAGGACATACTGATGGCTCATGGCCAACCTGGGTCCACCAGGGTCCTTCTCTGCAGAGCTCATGTACAGCAGATCATCTCCTTACCTGTACAGATGCATGTGGTTATTCCTCCCCCTGTGCAATACTCTACATTTGCTCCTATTAAATCTCATCAGGTTCTCTGCCGAGCTCTCCAGTCTGTCCATGTCTTCTTGAATGGCAGCACAGCCTTCCAGTGTCAGCCACTCCTGCTAGCTTTGTATAATCATCAAACTTGCTGAGACTAGACTATTCTTTCAACCAGGCTGTTGACAAAAATGTTGAATAAGACTGCTAGTTACAGGCCTCCAACCAGACTCTGCATCACTGATGACCGCCCTCTGAGCTCTGCCAGTCAGCCAGTTCTCAACCCACCTCACTGTCCACTCATCTATCCCACACTTTCTAAGTTTCGTAACAAGGATGTTATGGGAGATGGCATCAAACTCCTTGCTGAAGTCAAGGTATGCAACATCCACTCATCCATCTAGCTAGTCATAACATAGTAGAAGGCTATTATGTTGATTATGCATGATTTCCCCTTGTTGAATCCGTGCTGACTGCTCCTGATAACCTTCCAGTTGTTTGGAGAGGGTATTCAGAACAAGTTGTTCTGTCACATTTCCAGGGGGTAAGGTAAGGCTGACTGGCTTGTAGTTTCCCAAATCCTCCTTCTTGACCTTTATGAAAACTGAAGAGACATTGACTATCCTTCAGTCTTCAGGGACCTCTCCTGTTTGCTAAGGCCTTTCAAAGATGACAGAGAGAAATGTACCAGCAGCATTAGTTTGAACTGGAAATTCTGGAATTCTAGAATAAAAAGTAGCCTTGAATGAAAATTCTTGAAATGTAGTGCAGCGGATCACAAACTATTGAAGAAATGTATATGATCACAGTGCTTTGCAGTGTGTTTTAATGCTTTTAGAATAGGAGGAAGCAGCAACCATATTCTTGCAGTCTTATTCAAAAGATGGATACAACAGAAAGTTCGGAGACGGAAGATCATTTCAGAACTGGAAGCTTCCAGGTAGTTGCTGAGGTAAATAAAAGTAATATGGAAGAGTAATTGGTGAAGTGTCTTGAAACCACACTAAAACCAAAACTGAAGTAAAACAAAAAGCTTGTATTGACAAAAGCATCCAAAGTTACATTAGTGGAGAGGGGTAGATTTGAGTATGAGAAGAAATCTAGTGGCAGAAACATCACGCTTCAATTGAGTGGCTTTCTGGAATTGAGTCTCTTTAATACAAGCAAAATCGACCTCAGTAATAGACAGTAGCAGAAAACTAGGCCATTATAACACCTGTAGAACTAATACAAAATCATTACAGTATCCTGCTTTCATATTGACTACATACTCTATTCCTACTTACAGTGTTCTTATTCACAGATACAAATACCAGAAAATAAAATAAAATCAATAAATAAATAGAAATTCTCTTTCCATTCCTGCAAAACTAGTTAGAGCTATTATTATGGAGGTAGGCTTAGAGAAAATCCAAGTCCTGTTACTGGCTTACCACCTTTCTGTATGAACGTGACTACAAATATTGCTCTTCTCCTTTGATGGTGTTCTTAAATTTTTTGTCTATTTGGATTATAAGTTTGGGTGCCCATAGATGCTACTGTAATATAAAGAGAAATAATCTATCATGTTTTTCCATTAAGTAAATCCAGAGTAATTACACCAAAGCAAGAATTTTCTGCTGAAGAGTAATGATTTTAATTAAAGAATACAAAACTCAATTCTGTATCCATACCTCATATATTAAAAAACAAACAAACTGAGTTTAATGTGCTTTTTTTTTTCCCCTCACATTTTTAACAATAATTGAAAACAAAATAGACTTATTTAAGCAAACCCTATGTTTTAATGTAGACATAAAATACTTTACAGAAGAAGAGTGGTTGTTTTTTCTGTCATGACATGCTCTACAAATGTAGTATCATGTTTTAAATATATTATTTTTGTATTTTATATGATAATGTATAATTGTTATGTCACTGATGTGTTAATGTAAATTGCCAGATGTTGCTTGTACATAGTACAGATAAAATATAGAAATTATGTATTACATATATAATGTATATTATGCAATAAAATATTATATAATATGAAGTAAAAGACAGCAATAAATAATAGTAATTATTAATAAATTTTTAGTAATTATACTTTAACCTTCTTTGTCTGTATTAAAAACAAAAAAGGACACTGAAATGCAATGTGTAAGGTGATAGAAAAGCTGAATGAATTATTCTCCCTTCAGAATTTATTCTGGTAGAACATAATCATAATATATACTTGTTTTACATACTATACTAACTCTTGTGCAACAGTTTGTAATTCTATCAAAAACTGTCAGGGTAGTGGTCAGAGCCCTAAGCCTGTTAGTGTTCAAGAAACACTCTTATAGAAAAATGATATTCCACTTAGTTCCTTTTCAGTCCCTTTTTTTTCTATGTTTCTGTGGTTTTATTTGTTTTACAAAACATGCGTGGGTCAATTTCTTTTGTTCGTTGTACTTGCTATACCAGCATGTTAGCTGCCAAAGAAAATCACAGATGTGGAACTGTGTTAATAGCCTCCTCCTGAGAGGAAGAATAATCAGCTATAAATCATAATCTGAAGGGACAAGTTTTGATGCAAAAAGAAAGTATTACTTCCACTAAACTGTGTATAATGCTTCTAGATACTCAATCTCATTCTGTTGAGAATGGGGAGAATGAAAATCTTCCCATTCAGAAGAGCTTCCTTAATACTCTGCAATTTTTAATCAAGGGAATACAGTCCAACTCATTTTAGGGCCTTTTGATTTCCTGCTTGCTAAAATTAACATGTATCTACCTAAAGGGATACAGAAGAGAAACCACATGCTTACATAGATCTGTGAAATGATTCTGTTAAACGGGGTTTGGAGTATAGAATTGTGCTGAAATACAAGGAGCTTCCTTATTTCTAGAGAGCTATCTGCACAGAGACTGATGCACAAGCTGCAGAGAAGTGCAGTGCTGTCTTACTTATTACAGAAGAAAATGCTAGTTATGGCAACTTGCTGCACTTCACTTGATACAATTGTATTGGACTTACATGCAGAGTAAATAGCTGATTTTTACCTTGTAAAAATTGTACAAGTCCTGAGGTTCTAGTTTTAACTAGTTAAGCTCAGGAAAAATCATTAAATATTAAGACTGCAAATCAGGCTGTGTAACAAATCATCTCACTGTGATAGCTGTAATGGTTTGATTGGTAGAGTGCTAGCACTACCAAGATATCTCAAAAAGGTTTCCATCTGTTCTTCTCAGTATCCTATCAATGTTACTGTACTTTCTATTTTGTTTATAATGAAAGCGACAACAGAAAAAACATGAAGACACTGCCAGTAGAGAAGATGACTATCTTCCTCAAGAGGCTTTGTGTTGAGGAGTTTTCAACCTAAATAGAGTACAAGGAAAAGAAACACGGTGTAGGATGTGCTCACAAAGGTTTTAGAGTTGTAGTGAGGGAACATTGAGGACTGGAGGTGGATAACTGCAGAACAACTAGATGAAGTGCTAGTCTGAAGCCTTAATATTCCTTCTGTCTTGCTAAGGATTTCTTACAGTGTAAGAAATACAAGCTACAAGGAATAGACACAAAAATAGCCCTGATGTCCTCAGGCATACATATCACCCATTATATCTACATTTTATAAATACACAAACTGTCTTCATGCACTTCCAGGTGTCCCTTATTTACATTTTGGTTGATAAGGCAACAGCATTTATATTAAAGGACCATTTACAGGTGTATAGAGGGCTTGCTTCGATCTCTTTCAGACTGCTTACTATGGCACTTCCATTCAATGCATTAATGCCTTTTCCCATGTTCCTAGCTGCTACCGTTCCATGGTGCTTCTGATTGACAGCAAAGGCAAGCAGACTTGTCACTGGGAAAGCAAGCAGGGCACTAACACAAACACTCTCAACTTGACGAGTAATTACATTGCCTCTGCAACACAATCGGCCTCTGCTGGCAAAAGGACTGAGAAGCCCAAATCCGCACATAATGCAGTGATTTTCACAAGGCTGCTTACAGCTAAAGCTGATATCATCAAGAAGTTTAAGAAAAATTGTCCCTGCTCAAATTTTGTCTATTCGACTGTTCTTTGACATTAACTCCATGCAGTCAAACACTCAGCAATAGAAAGACACACTGCAGATGGTATTGGTAATGAAAATTAATGCTAGATTAATATATCTGGCAGGAGTTTCATGATCAGTGCTGCTTACTGTACCAATGTCAAGCATTAGTATTATCTTATTAAATGCATATTACTTTCTTGATCTATTTACCTCACTGTGGACTCACTCAGAAAATGATGGCTCTGGGGAAAAGTCTCCCTTTACCTTCAGAGCACTCATGATCAATGATTTACAAATTCTTAATACCAGCTTAAAGCCCTGTGAGAAACTGCATACCTGACTAGAGGCTGGAACTCAGTGATATAATCTTAAAAGTATTATCTGTACTTGCAAATGATACATATTTATTTATCAGAATTATTTTAATGCCACCTAGCAGCTTCCACTGACTGTTTTTAGTTTCTATGGAAACCGTTTCAATCGTTCTTCACATAGGACTGAATTATGCTATCTGAACTACCCGTCCACATATGGGTACTTGGACTCTTAAATAAGATAACTGTACCCTTCTCTCCAGAAACAAAGGAAATGGGTATTGTAGGACTATGTAAATTCCCAGGTCAGGTGACTGAGTGAGAAAATTTGAAACTTTGAAGAGCTATGCATAATCTGCAGTGTATCTTAATGTAACCAGCAGTTTTTAGGATTACAACAATTTCCTAACCTCCATATGAAGGCAACATTAGGGCAAAAATAACAATTCTAAAGAGTAGAGGGAACCGGGCTATTCATCTCAGCATCTCAGTTGCCCTGGGAAGAAGTCTTCCTTTCTCTGCAGTTATTCTTTTTTTGTGCAGACTGATCTTTTTTTTTTTTGTACTGATACTACTTAAAATGTCCTACTGAGCTTAAGCATGGCTGTTAAGCAGGCTGCTTTATAGACACTTTCAATTTTGAACATTTTTCTATGTTTTAGACGTGTGGGTTTTGTTTTGCTTTTTTTTTTCAATTCACAGTGTGCACCACGAAAAAATGACCACACTTTGTTAGTCAGCTTGTATTCAGATAATGCCTTTCCACACTTGCGACATAGCATCACTTGAATGAGTTCAGAAGCAACGCCTGTAATGCCAGTATGCAATCTGTAGTATGCATTCCCCACCTCAAATCAAGGTACATATCCTTCAGGTAATTCTGAAGCCAAGTATAATTCTCAAGTGCATGAACAGAAGGCAAAAAACAGTAAGGCTGATTGAGTCCTGACAGGCTGCTTAGGTTGCTGATCCCCGTGCCCTTTGCTAAAGCACGAATCATTGCTTTAAGACAGAGAGCTACAATTTAGGAACAGAACTACAAAATTTCAGACAAAATGGAATCAAGGTGAAGGACAGATGAACAAAAAAAAGGAAAACGTCCTCTCCAGAAGCTGAGACTTGGCACTGTTGTATCAAAAAGAAATATTATTTTATGAGCTTTCATAAAGTTCTGTGGAAAATTACTGTCTTTACAATATTGGTAACCTTTTTTTTCTTCTTGATCTTTTGTTTTCTGTTTGTTTTACATTTGCATGCTATTTCTTTTAAAGACAGTTATAATTTCTTACATAAATACAGTATCAGTTATGACCAGCTTAAGCATAACCATGATGAGGTCTTCCTTTGAATATCAGTTGAACATTGACTGCTAATCAGCAAAAGATTGTCCATAAGCTTTTTTCCTAAGGAAACATTGCAAATATTGAGGAGTATGTTTCACTTCCATTGCACTAATTGTCTTACTCTAGTTCTACATCCAGTGGAAACACGAAATAGTTTCCTTTTCTGAAGGGAAGGATGAAACAGTATGCTGACATTGTGTCAGATAGGAGGGGTAAATTTTACTCCTTTGGAAATTTTTATCAGTGAGAAATGATTGATTGATGAGGCTTTCTGCCTCCATAGTATACTATACCATGGATCCACAGATATCCCTGAGTGTCACATGAGGCCACATCAGAATGAACTCAGACCTACCACTTCATCATAACTTTCATTCCTTCGCCTTTCCTTATCAACTACTAACAAAAACAACAAAAGAAAACAAAACAACTGATGTTCAGAAGTGCAAAAATTTGGCATGTCCCTAGACCAAGGATTTCCCTGTATTGCATAAATACACTGGGAGTCACCTTTTATGTGTCTTTTCCTGCAGCCAGTTCTTTCATTTACACTGAAAGGCTCATGAATGGTTCACATTTCAGACTGTTTCAGTCCGTGCTGAGTAATGTTGGATAAATTAGTCACCCATACAGTAAACTTTCAGAATCTTTTATACAATGGCATTTGAGCTCATCTTTAGAAGTAAGTAGCTTCTCTAATCAGGTTCCACTACAGCACAAGTGATTTGTGAAATGGTTGTTTCAGACACTTCTCATGAGTCTCCTGTTTTACAACCAGAGCTGAGCAGGATCTGAGAAGTTAATCTAATTTAGTGCATGAGCAGCACCTGTTATGTTCAGCACGACAATAACTTATAAATAATTTTTAGAGGAGCATACATACTACATTTACAGGCTTAGGAAGTCCTTCCCAATTAAAAACAGATTGCCCTTAATAGAATCTATAAATGTGAACTAAAGTATCTTTGCTATTTTATTTTGCAAGATTTTTTTCTCCTTTGCAGCAAACTTACCCCAACTGTTTCTCCTTTATTGCCCTGACAAGATAGCAAATTCCATTTCCTGCCATCTGTTGCTAAATTTGCAGTTTTCTACAAGACCAGTATGTGTGTGTAGGGTTTTTTTTCTACTTTCTTTTTTTTTTAAGAGAACTTCCTATAGATAGCCAAAATGATTGTTCCGTTTTTTACTTAGTAAAGCCTATTTGATGGCTTGATTAAAAAAGGAAATGCTGAAGTTCTGCTCCTACATTTTAAGGAGATTTGCAGGTTAGAAAAAAAAATTCCAATTTCATTCATGTCCTGGAAATAGCAATCTATTTCTTTTAAGATGTTATCATTTCAACTTGAAAATGCTCAATTGCATTCACTATTAGCTGGCTATACAACCACAGAATTGTAGAAAAGTTTGGGTTGGAAGAGACCTTTAAGACCATCTAGTTCCCACTCCCTACTTTGTCTATTTTCAATTGACCATTCCTTTAAACAATAAAAAAAAAAAAAAAAAAAATAAGGGGGATACTGATCACTAATTTGCTGAAGCATTGTCATAGTTACTATGTTCCCTTGTGGAGTTAGGTTTGATGTTTCTGTTTTCTTTTATTACTAAAATCTCCACATGAATATTTGTTAAATTTGAAATTGCTTGTTGCACTTTGGATGCTGAAAGAAGTAATATCAGAATCTCTCTAAGAAGATAACATTAATGGAAACTTTAAAGGAAACGGCAGAAACAGTGAATAACAGTGCATAAAAAATACAATAATAGTCAAAATAACCCTAAAAAACCCATAGTCACAGACAGGCACAGGGAAACTGTCAAATATGTTCGCTGAAAACTAGTTAGTAGATGAGATGGTGAGGATAAATCTTCACAATTATTTTCTGCTTCCGGAACTTCCAATGGTTATGATTTCTCACTGTGGGCCTCAGAAGGAAATGATCTTGCCTGGTTTTGCTTGCATGTTGTGTGTTTTCCCACTCAGCCTCTGAAGAAAACAAGGCTTATCAAACAGTATTGCCTATCAGTTCTGTCTTTTCTTTCTCCATTGTCAACAACTTTTAGAATTGTTGAGCGAACAAACAAAAGAACAGAAATCTATTAAAAAATAATAAAAATAACTAAATCCAAAAAAAAAGGCTGAGCTCCTTTGTGCTTTATGAAGAGAAGTAATAGCCCATTGGAGATTCTATTAAGTTGCAGAGTGAGCCCAAATATTAAATCAATTCACATGGGATTTCAACCATGACAGTCTAATTTTTAGAGAAATGAGACTTACTAGTTTAACCACTTATGGAATTATTTTAGATTGTTTTTCTACCATCTTTCATTTTAGGCTACTTAAAAAAAAATAAAAAAGCTACTTAAAAAGATGACAAAACTTCTGGGGAAAAAAAAAATTAGAAAAAAGAAACATAGGAAAAAGTTGATATATGGATGCTGTAGTTTTTTTGTTTGCTTCTTTTGTTTGTTTGTTTGTTTTAATTTTTTTTAACAGATATATGAACACTGAAGTCAGTCAAAATCCAAAACAATCAGTCTGAAGTCATTAAGGTGCAATATCCTTCTCCTAGTTTAATGCATTTATTACAGGTTAAAAAAAATGACAGTATGAAAATGCTACTCCTTGTTCACGTCAATAACTTACTTCTTCCTCAGTACAGAACAGTCTACATTTCAAAAGCTCAGTCATCACTCCTATGCTCATCTACAGGTGCTGCTCCGAAACTAATACCTTCCATTTTATTATGTCAGCCCATAACCTCAGAGGTGAATGTTGGCATTATTTTCAGAGCAACCTAAGTACTTATCATTGGATGTCAAGGCAGAGTGACGGTCAAACTCTTAGCAACAGTCAGCATGCTAAGCTGAACCAGGTGAAGATATCTGCAGTTAAAGGCTGTTCTTTAAAGCTGCATTTCAGGATCTGAGCGAGTGAAATGAAAACTATCGTTTCAATATAATATTTAAAGGAAAAGGAACAAGAGTATTTTTTATTCCTAGACAGACTTTATTAATATCTGTTTATTTTATTGCGAAGATGTTTTTGACTAGTTTAGTGCATTTGCATTACTCTTAGTTGTTGGGGATTCATCACCTGTTATTCTTTTTTTTTTTTTTCTTTTTCTGATCTGTCAATTTTTTTTTGTATTAGACTTAATTTTCTCCTAGCAGGATCCATCTTTGTAAGTACCTGGGGAGCACAAAAATGGCACTGCAATAATATATTGAAATTGCTAACAATTTTCAGTAGGGGACTTTAGTGCAAGCAAACAGTCATTGCTTGTTGCTAAAAATATACAGATAGCATATTATACTTGCATATGAAAAACTGAACAAAGTTAATTTAGTAGAAAACTACAGTTTTTATAGTACATTATATATTTTTCTTATTTGTTCACTGACAAATTAAAAAGGATTAAGGGAAAGTAGTATCTGAGCCATGCACACCGAAAAGCATACAGTTCAGGAATGTGCACATAATAAATGTTATTTTTCTCTTACTGAAAGGAGAAAAAGAGGCTCAGATTCTGATAAAAATAATAATTATAAAAAAGCATATTCGTGCACGAGAACTTTAGAAAATTATCACTTATTCTGTTGTTCACTTTCATTGGACCCATATCTTTTGATACTTGGGAGTTTGCCAGGAAATTGTTCTTGAAATAATTGAAAAGAAAGTGTTATATGTTGTTAAAGGTAAGGTTGTACTGCTTTACAAATAACAGAAAAAAGGAATGAGTGAGAACCTGGGGCAATAACACATTTATCTTCTTGTCACTCAACTGGTTGTAAAAAAATAAGATTTGGGAAAAAATAAAAAAAGACTGTTAATCAAGGAAAAAATCACTTGTTATACAAGTGAGTGTCTGTCTCCCGATGTCTCTTGCTGTCAGGAAGTTGATACAAATTGGATATATTTTATTTGTTGTTATTGTCAATCACTTTGTTATTTCCAAAGCATGTCACATTCTATGGTTAATATCATAAATATCCTTTCAATTTTGAGTACATCGTGATTTTGTAGTGATTGATTCTTCAAAAGTTCTGATTAGTAGAAAATACTCAAAGGAAGACTACCTGGAGTGGCTGAGAGATAGAAACTATAAATCAAGGGATAGGCACAGAACAAGACAAAATATTTCTAGAAATTTGTGGGTATCTTCCAGCTGATGCCAGCAGCACATTAAATGAATTTCCTTTGTGAGTAAGATTTCAAATGACACACGACAGCAATTCTAACTCCAGTTGAGTTTTAGCAGAATTTCTATGGTTGTAAACATTTTTCTTGTGATTAGAAGAGGATAAAATGGTAAGTCAAATGCCCTGTTTATTCTTAGTTGTCAGTATACTCTCTGTTGCTGTTCAGGGTACTTGGGTGCTTGTGCATAGGTCCTATAATGGATGCCCAACATGCCAACATGCTGCTACTGATACTTTGGGCACTCTCGTCACTTGATCCTTGAAAGTTCACTGTCACTTTCTTCACAGTGTAGCAATGGCTTTGCAGTTTATCCGTTCCACGTGAGGTATAGATGCTGGCACTCACAACAGAAGTTCCCAGCAGCCAGCTGCCTGCAGGCCCAGGCACGTTTCTAACACCTCCTCGGTCTACTTGGGTCATATATGTCAGGAAAACATTCCTTTCCTGTGATCCCATGCAGAGCCGAATAGTTGCATCTCTTCCAGCATTTATATAGTGACATCAATGTCTGCTAAACACTTATAGAATTTTATAGTCCTCATCTTCCTTGAAGGTGAATGTGACTGAGAAGGGCTGAGTTGAACAGCTCTCGTTAGAACATGGGAACTGTTAAGACTCCAATGATATTTTAGCTATTCAGAAGTGCCATACTACAGTAATCTACTTTTATGGGAGTTTGGAAGATGAATATACAATAACATAATCGCCAGCTGTGCTGTTACGTGCAAAGCTATCCCATTAATCACACTCAGTTTTCCTTTACATCTTAACAGTATGCAAAGTGTTTCTGCCATTCTAGTGCCTTAATGTTAGAAGCTGCACACCATAACTGCTTTTTAAAAGCCATCTTCTCAAGAAATTAAGCACTCAATCTTTTCCTTTCCTCCAGTGGAAATGTTAATTCAGCACTTTCTGATGTCAACAACATACTTAGAACAGCCTAGAAGTCTAGGCATGCAAATGAAACCTCACACGTATGCCAGTTTCCATACTTGGACAGAAACTGTTAATCAAATTAAAAATAAGTTTAGTGATTCTGTTTATTTGCAGATGATCTGAAATGATTCAGCATCTTTATTTTTCCATCAGGACACTAGGCACAAACAAAAAGTGGTTAACTTACATCATTTCATAGAGAAGTTGCTAGAGTATTTGGGGTTCAAAAGAATGGATTAATGCCAGACTAGACTGATACTGCTGTTAAGGAAATATAAATGTCATTAGTATCTGTGGGATCTTTCAGATATAACTTTGCAAAATTGAACAGTTGGAACTGAATCAGTAAAATATAAGATTGAGTGAGATGTGTGATCCCACAGACTACGAGACCTGCAATGTCATCAATTTCAGAACTGCATAGCTCTATTCATCTGGATTTATCTGTAGAGTTCTATAACCAGATGACTGTCTGCTATTCAGCAAGAAGAAGAAACAGGCTCTGGAATCATTATTTGCCAAGATTCACAGGTGTCTCCTGTAGGAAACTTCTTTACAGTGCTTCTCTCTATCAGGACACTAATCTCTATTCAGTACAGAAAAAAAAAAATGCCTTTCATAGACAGAGGGTCTGTGTTTGCCTTTGAAGTTAATCCAGCATCACTGCAACACTTAGAAGCACAGATGTAGATATTTTGTATAGACTTCCTTTTAAATATTCATGGTGGAAACCTGTTTCTCTGCTTATAACACTTCTAACTGAGGATTCTGCATCTTATGAACTTTTGCTCAAGTCATAATCCACAAGAAAACTATTTCCTCACCAATTCATTTGACATATACCCAAATGTGCACATACATAGATAAGTAGCTTGCATATGCAGCAGATGGTTCAGTGAAGAAATTTTAAAAAAATCACTTAATGTTGAACAACCTCATGCCAGTGGCAAGATTCATTAAACTGTGGACTGGACTCAGCAAGACAGAAAATGCTACTCAAGTGTTTTGCAGTGTACTGAGGGCTAAACTGATGAAACTGAAAGTCTGCCTGCTGTCTTGGGATTTGCTACATTGGTCTCTACTCAGAGAAAATTTAACTGAAGTTTTGTAGAGAAACATTAGGGACAACACATTCAGCAGCTTAACTATCCATTTCACAGTACCTTTGACATATCTTGGACATATTTGCCAACCATCTCATTTATATTTATACTGTATCTTAGCCATCACTCCAGGAATTATTGAAACCAGTAGCGCTTTCTACAGATAATACACTGATGAAGCAATCCACACAGATGGTAAGCTTTCAACTTACATTATAAAAATCATCAGTTATTGTCCCCACATTTTTTCCAAAATTAAGGCCAGTTTGTCCAAAAATGCATGAAATAATATATATACTGTTTCAAGGGCATGATGCCTGTGGCTTCTTCTAAGGTCAGTTAAATAATCTTTTAGGATTTCTGCTTAGCCATCAAAGAGAAGACATCTAAATTTGGGAAAAGGATAAGAAGAAAGGGAAGACAAGGCAATGTAAGGTATAAAAGGTTAAGATAATGACTCTGATTTCAGGATCTATGCTAAATATCTCTGCTTTACACAGGGGAATAGAGCACTGAGCACAGCCCTAAACTGTCAGAGCTCAAGGACAATGCTCTCAGGCGTGGAGTTTGGATTTTGGATTGTCCTTCAAAGAGCCAGGAGTAGGACTTCATTTTTCTTGAGTCCCTTCCAACCCAGCATATTCCCTGATTCTATGTTGGTATGATGATTAATGTCAAGACAGATTTTTAATTGCTGTTTTCTATAAGAGCATGCATTTTGAAGGGTTAATTTATTTTGAAATATCTTAATAAATATAAGGATGTATAAATGAATTTTAATTGATGGAATGAATCCTGACATTCAATGCATTTTTAACTAATGAAGAGAGACTTATTTGAGTGCACACTGAAGTTATTCCTGTCATGTGGAAGGGACTATTTATCTAAGAATTCTAATGACCAAACAGACAGATAATCAGAAGAAAATAAAGACTTAAATATTTATTTCTTTAATTATTTTTGCTAAAGCATAGAATATCAATATTATTATAGATATTAAAGCTTAACGGGAAAAACGTTTGGACTTCTTAGAAATTCTGAATAGGATTGAAACTGAGAAGGATTTTAGTTCAGTTTAATTCTGGTTTGGGTCATCTTTTTATTTTAATATCTTGACAATTTAGAAATGTCAGTCATTAGAAATAATTAATTAAAACTATACTAGAGAATTAACAAGTGTCACCTACTGTCTGGAGTGACAACAGTTATTATTACTTCAGCTCCTAGAGGTTTTTCTTTATTCTTATCATCTGTTATTCCATATAAGGATTTCCAGAAAACTGATAATACGATGACTGGAATGATTTCCTGAGAAATTAATTGCAATTAATGACTTCTGCAGCTGTTCCATAATGCCTGCTATTTGAGGGATTTTTTTTAATTATCTCCGGTCATCAATTTTAAACTACGCTACCGATTATATCTTTTTAATATGCCTTAGAATCCTACAAGCATACACTAAATGGGTAAGCAATTTATATTTTATGAATCAGCCACATACAGAAAATGAAATCCCAGGATATTATTTCTGTGTTACTTTGCCTAATGAGTTCTGAGACCTTCCTTTTAAAAAAATAAATAAATTCTGACATCTCCTTCAGTGAGATGTGGGTTGGAGAGAGACCAAGGAGTCAGATGTCTTAGACATTTGACTTTCTGTGTTTCATCAGTAGATATTTAATTTAAGAACTTCAAGAAAATTATTTCAAAAAACTGCTCAAGTTATAAATGTGAAGTCTGATAGAGAATCTTCTTTACATTTCAGATGTAGTTTAAGGCCACAGTTTTATTCACTGATGGGTTTTCAGGCAAATCTTCATTTACCTTCTCTCAGTCTAAAGCTTTTCTATTTCCTGCCCAAAATAAACTTTCAAAATTGGTATTTTAAAAGAATATTACTAATAGCACAGTGCTTTGTATTCACTCTCTGTGATACCTTCACTGCATTTTTCCAAAAGAATAGGAATACCTGGAAATATCTGGAAAGTATGTACAAATGTAAGGCTTGTGCCTTTTGTACACAAATATCTTCTTTAAAAAAAAGTAAACTGAAATTTTCAATAGAAAAGATAACTTATTTTATTTTCCCCCCAGAACTGAAGAAAATATGCTGGTTCTGAGAATGCAATTTTAATTCTCAAGGTATATATATATTTACACCTGTGATCCAAACATATATCTATAAGATAATAAAACCAAAACATGCAGTACAGTTAATCATTGCATAATAAATTAACGTCTAATGGGCAACTTCTGTCACTCTTACAGAATTTTCTATCCTTTTTTTTAACTCCTCCTTTTCTCAGAAGCAAATGTTCCTTTTCCAGACATCAACAAGAGGGTAAACCTAAATAAAGATGGCAGAATCAGCTATTATTCTGTAGTGAACAGTAAATATGTATTTCTAATTCTATTATTAATTTTGAGGCAATAAAGATCCAAATTATATATAATTACATTGGAGACAATATTGTATCTCCCCTCATATTGTCATGTACTAGCCATAAGCTGAATTGAAAACTCTGTTTATTTTGTGTTAGCTGTGGTCTCCAAATGCAGCCCTTTAGCGACATTAAGTTTGTACAAAATCTTTCAGGAATATAAATGTTCTGACAACAAAAAAATATTAAGTGAATACCTCAGTAATAAAGTTTTTCCCTAGGTGACATCTGTCTACACAATACACATCATCACCAAAACTGCTGGCACTCTCAGCCAAGAAGCCAAGGCATAAAATACAATGGATAATTTATTTACTTCGGACTCACTTTCACACCCTCCAGCAGTGATGCCTCCTGGTCAAAGCTGAGGTATGTTGGCAAAGCAGTGCATGCCAATCAGATCTACTGCTATTCTTATCTTGAGGGGAGCATTTCATAGAGCTGGATGCTTCTGAGCTGTCTGCCTGGCACTCCTCTGATGTTAAGTTCATTTAGAAACTGTGGGGAGGGCAGGAAGAAAGGAAGACAAGGGGAGGGAAGAAAGCCAGTTTCTAGCTTGTGTTTTGTTATTGCTGCCTATGGAGATGTTTAGTTTGCTGCTTGGTATTCTTTGGGTTAAATGAGCTGTACATTGCTCTAACAGTCTGTATTGAGCTACGTGTGTAAGATGCCAGTATTGAATTTAGAATTTGAAATTTTTACCTATCTCTTTGGTTTATGTTTCCAAGAATTAACCACTATCATAAATATATTTTTTCCCGAAGTTTCTATCCATAAATTTCCCTTCTCATCGTACATAGTATCTACGCACAAACTGAATTCTTATCTAGCAGTTCAATTTCTCTACCCTTAATCTCTGCTGTAGTATATACGTGATCCCTTTTCTTCTCTGTTCTCATCAAGAGCACACATAAATTAATGTAAAACAGTTTTTTGGTGGTTTTTTTTTTGCGTGTGTGTGTGTTTTTGGTTGTTTTTTTTTTTCTTTGCTTTTATATATATATATATATATACACATACATACATACAGATATATACACACACACACACATACATATACACACGTATATACAGTCTATATTATACTGAAAATGACCTGAAATCTGAAACATTAGTTATTTCTTACTTAGTGTTGCTTAAGGGAAAGTTAATATTCAATAGCCATACAAAATATGGCATCTGAATCCGAATAAGGCTAGACATGAGATGATATGAACAGTTCAGAGGGAATCTTAAAGCTCAATATCTGCAGGGCTGAGACTTTCCAATCTTCGCATTTATCTTAAAGTAAGACTATAATAAGTCTCCAGCTAAGATGACCTGAAGCAGAAACCCAAAGGTTAAATCTAGCATTTGACATCTCCTGAAAGAGTTAATCTCTCTCATTCTGAGTGACATAAATGCATAAATTGCATAAGGATTAACACAGGCGAGAAATACAAGACACATGTATGTCTATCTATGTCAATGCTTTTTATATTCCAGTCTATTGTTTTGGTTAATTGTAAATAGTTTATGACAACTAGAGGCCTCTTTGTCAAAGTGAGGCATCAGAGCAATGAAATGTTGTGCCTGAAATATGGACATGCATGGAAAGATACCCCCATTTCCTGTCCTTATATCCAACCTTTATCTTCCCTTTTGTCCTGCAGTCATATCCAAGACTTTGTGTGCTTCATATTGACGCTAACTTCTCACAGAGGAGACATTTACATTATGGCAATACATTTCAGCCCTAGATGAGACTTGCATCCAACTGTGGAATGTGCTATACACACATATAGTGGAAGCAGTTTGTGTATTAGTGTAAAGAAACAGAGCAGACAAAAGAAAAGATGATATTGGCAGCTCATTGGCAGCCCTGTTACATTAAGAGGGAAACAGGCAGAAAGACTTTGTTGACTTCACAGAAGAAGCCTGATGCTGGAGACTGAATATCAAAGATTGGTCTTTCTTGATTTTCTCTCATATTAAGGAATCATTGAATCATAGAATCACATAATAACATCAGAGAATGGCTTGGGTTGGAAGGGACCTGAGAGATCATCTAGTTCCCACCTCTTTACCATGGGTAGGATTGCCAACCACTAGATCAGGCTGCCCATTTTACTTAATAGTTAGCAGGTGATAAAAGATAATTTTATCATCTGGATTCAATAAAGTATTGTTCAAGCATGGCCTTATTCAGCAACTGAAATCTGGGAAATAGTGGAACTATATGGACTTGTAAACAACCTGATACCCAGGATGCTCTGAAATCCAGTATGTCTTCCTTGTGTCCCTCCCCGAATGTGTGGTGTGTATCATCAGGCTCCCTTGTGTCAGAGAGTGTTATCTAGAAGAGATTCTGGCCATCATCTAAGACATTATGGAAAGATGCATAAACATTACCTCAAGAGCAAACAGAAGCCAAGAGAAGTGTTCCAGGATCTATTAGTGTTTCAAATAATTATTTGAAACTGCAGGCTTGCACCATCACAGTGTTAGCTCTGTCATTTCTACAAAAGATTTGTGTAGATAGGTGATCAAGAAATCTTTACATTTGGCTTGAGGGAAAGTCTTTTACAGTAGACAGGTCACAGTCAAAACCAAAAGGCCAAAGACAAGCCCCCCAGCATCCTGGATCTACACTGGGGAGCAAATGTGCTGAACACTGTATCTCTGAAATGGAAATTCTGTAGCAGCACTTTTACTTTAACACATCCTTTTCTTTTTCAATATCACATTTCTATAAAGTAAACCATAATTTTGAGTTGATTGCACGTTATTGTCTTAAAATTTTCAAACTCTGGTGCTGTCAGCATCAATTGCAACACAAAATTTGCCTGAAAGAGAAATGAAAAGAGACATGAAATGGACAGAGTTAGAATGGACAGAGGCAATTTGCAGTGGAATGGCAGTTAGTGGATCTGAAATGGAAATAGGTTAATAATGGAAAAAGGAAACTGGCACCCACAGTTTCATATTTAAGAATGGACCATACAGTGGAAGTTTGAAAGGAATTTGGCATTTCTGTTCTTGTGATCCCATTATTCTTAGAAGGCAACTCAGAAAAGATGGATACCAAAGTAGTCAGCAGTCTTCTTGAATGAAACATTAGCAACAGGACAAAGGGAAATGGTTTCAAACTGGAAGAGGGTAGATTTAGACTAGATATAAGGAGGAAATTATTCATTGTGAGGGTGGTGAGACACTGGAGCAGGATGCCCATCAAGGTTGTGGAAGGCCAGGATGGATGGGGCTGTGAACAACCTGGTCTAGGAGGAGGTATCCCTGCCTATAGCAGGGGAGTTTAGAAGATGATCTTAAATGACTCTTCCAACTCAAAACATTCCATGATTCTATGATTTTCCTTGAGTCATTTTCTGCCATCAGACTTCTGAATACTCTTACCTTTTGTCTATTGTCTAAGATACCTCTATCTGACTATTCAACATTTTTCTTTAATATACAAAAAAAAAAAAAATATCTGGAACGAAGTCACATTCCTCTTGTCAACATTTTGCTCTCAGAAAGTATGGACAGTTTGCCCATCCTCTTTAACTTGATGGAGACTTGAAAAAATGTAATGTATAGCAAGATAAAAAGACCAAGCCCTGCGAGCAGATGATAAAATGCAACATTAGAAACAAAAACTCCTGCTGAGACCTTCTAAGAACAGACTACTCCTCTGCATACTGGCTGCTCCAAAATTAATACCTCCTATTTTATGAGGTCTGCCTACAGTGTCAGAGGTGGAAGAGAGTTGGTGATATGGCAGAAGTGGCTGAACCTTCCTGACAGTATCCTATTACATTTAGTTGCTGTGTAATAGATGGTGGCAGAGGGGCAGTCTGACAGAATGATGCCTGACATAGTAGTGCACATGAAGAAAAGCTGTGTCATTGAAATCCTCCATGCAGAAACAAATGGCACCTATTGGCACTGTGAACATTTATCCAAACAGTGGATGTGACCACAGTGAGTGGTGCATTTCAGCAGTGTCAATAGCAACAGTGGGTCACCTCTACTGGAGCAGATCTGTATGAGTGCAGCTCTTGTTCATAGTTTGCAAAAAAGTGGTGACTATAATGAAAAATAGCATTTTGTAGATGAGAATTTGCTCTATCTAACAGTGGTACTGTGCTCTTTGTATCTGTTGTAGTTTCTACATAAATAAATAAAAGGCATTGCTTTTGCAAAAGTCCTTGTATTTTAGGCCCAGTCCATCCATTCAAGTTTCTTCTGTCTTGTACTGATTTTCTCTATGGCAATTTAGGCTCACTAAATACTGTAGTCAGTCTAGGTTCACCATTTACCTTTATTCTAACAGTCCACCAACTGATGTATAGTAAGATTTTTTTCCTTACATCCAGTGCCACAGATCAGCTTTGTAAAGAAAAGCATATTTCTAATGTTTTACAACTTTGCATTGAACTTGGTGACTTCCTTGGTGAAAGATTTTATTCCTTAATAATAATCGCCAACTTTGGAAGATAAGGAATTAATAATGTATAGTACCTTGAAGGTGTGGGATGGTTTTCTTTGTGTGTTTCATTATAAAATATTCTGAAGAAAACAGATTACAAGGCCTTGTATCCTAAGGATTGGAATTAGATTCTGTTAATAAAAAGTCAGATTTAATAAATGTTTTTTTTTGTGTGTGTATTTGTGTGAGCATATGGTCTGAAGAGAAGAGTAAGATACAAGACTCTCACCTGAAGTGTTCTTACAATATTCAAGCCCTGTTGGGCTCTCAGGCCATGTGAAATTTTTGCTCTGTGAAATTCATAAAGAAATAGAAAAATGGAAATTCATGGCTCATCCTTTTTTTTTTTTTTTTTGTAGACATCCGTGGTGCTTTCTTTTGTAAAATTCCAGAATTAACTATCTTTTCAAAAAACAGAATTCTTTCTGCAGCTCTTCTCTTTGATGCATTCATCTACTGCCTCCAGTGATGAATGACTTCTACATGAATGATGTCTACATTAGCTCTCAAAGATTGTTTCTTTTTTTTTTTTTAAAGTATTTTATGGAGATGAGGACATACTTCAAATGTAAGGCTACTGAGAATAGATTTCTCTTTTAGACATAACAATTCTGATATGTTAATTAAAATCCTTTTACAAGTTAAACAGTTTTTTCTAAATTTGGTTCACCTTGCTCTACCAAAAACAGATCTTTTAAAATATGTAAGTCACATTTGATAATAAATAATTTTGGTATAATGAATAAAATGTTGGTATAATGAAGATCCTCAATGTACATTACACGATAACATCATACATCCAGTATTTAAAAACGAAAAATAAACCGTTGACATTTTATTCAATATTTTGTGTAAATATTTTACACGAGTATCTTAAAATTCTTATTTACTTGAGTTGTTCATAATCATCCATTCAAGGTTGTTGCAGCAGATTTCTGTTTTGTTTATATGCTAAGGAAGATGTAATTTATTCCACTGGTTTATTTTATTGACATATATGTATATATATTTGTTTATGTCTTTATTAAATCACAAATGGTGTTGGTTATATTTGTCATCAAATGTTGCTTTTTCCTTATTAAGTGATTTAAACTGCATACAAGAATGTTTGTACTTATAGCAATATACTGTACAAATTGCATTCACTCAACAGATGATATTAGCCAAGGAAACCATTTCAGTAAGGTAGAAAAAGAAGAAAAATGGGCACTTGTCAGAAAAGAAATGAAAGCTGCCCCCTCTCTTCAGTGTCTTTCAGTGTGTGGGTAATAAGTCCAGTCATGGAAAATCATTGTCATTCTTGCTGAAACATATTTTGGGAAGTTAAGACCTTTTTGTCCCTCAACATAGTTTATTATTGTTTTACACTTTTAAGCATAAATCTGTCCATCTTCCCATTTTAGTACCAAAATTTAGACATGTTAAGTTCCTGCTTACCCTCTGGTTCACGTCAGAACTGTCACTTATAACCATTTGTGGATAGAACCATATCTTCCTTTTATATAATTTTCAACTTCTCAGTATATATTCATTGCATTAAAAAAAAAAAAAAAAAAAAAAAAAAAACACCTTACTGCTACTTTAACCAAAACAGAAACAAAAAGAATTTTTGCTTCCCAAAGTACACACAAGCCTATAATCACAATTTATTTTGCCATATGAGAACAGTGACATGTATTATACAGTTATGTAAAATTGGTATTTCTTTATTTCCTACATCTGTTTTGTCTTTGAAAAATTAGATAATCCAAAGCCTGTTCTCCTGTAGCAGGTTAGCACTTTCTCACCTCACTGGAGAAAAACATGGCTAAACCTAGAAGCTTGGCCTAACTTAATGGCTGTGTCAGTCCTTTTCTCAGACTACAGCACATATGCCATACGCAAACTGCTTCCAAATATTTCCAGTTATTCCTTACAGCTCCTGGTCCTAGTGTAGAAATATGCATGATGGTGTCAGTGCAGAAATGTGGTTTTACACCACCACACTTTGATTCCTACAGAGAAAAATGTATTGAGTTGCTAGCACTGTTTCAACAACCGTCTTATATTCATGTTATACCACCTACTGATTCCTGCAAAGCAGAATGTATTGTGCCACTAGTGGTGTTTCAACAACATTCCTGCATAAAAACTGCAGCAAGAGCTGGCCATCTAGTGGAATAACAATTGCTGCATGCAGTGGACTCTGGCCAAGCAAACATAAAGAATGAGCATATGATATTTCAGGTTTTAAAGGGTGATATGTCAATAAGATGAGAGTGTGTTTGTAATAATCACTTGAACCTTTAGAATTAGCACTGTGTCAAGTCCTGATTACAGAAAGTGTATTGATTATTTCAGGTGAATTTTAAAAATTACAGCGAACAGCTTCATAATACTTTATAGTGAAAATGTACAGTCTTGGTGTATCTTCACAGGTTTTGATTCTCAGGAAAAGGAGTAGTGATTCATTTCATGTTAATGAAAGGAAGCTTAAAACCTGAGAAGAACATCTGGAGTTTGAAAATATTTGCAATGATCAGAATAAAATAAAAATAATAATCGTGTTCCCAACCCCAGTGCATACCAAAGTCCTGAAGTACATAAGAGATTGTTACATTGTTAGTGCAGACTAAAAGAAAAGTATTTATACATTATTGTAAAATGAAAAAATGCAAATTGTGTCACATGCAAATATAGATTCTTTACCTTGCAGGATAATCGATGCTCTTCTACACTTAACAATGATGCTACAAAAGGGTTCAATGATATTTTCATTCAAGGATTAGAAAATTAAAATATAAACATAATTTAGTTTTATGACTAGGAAATATGAAGTTACAAGCAATTCTGACTAACTAATTAATTGAATCCTATTTAAAATAAATAAATAAAAACCACACAACAATTTGCTTCATGTTGGTACCAATATTCTGAGGCCAGAAGAACTGGTATTTTCAGTAATGAATTATAACACTAACCATGTGTAGAAGCTCCTGCAAGTGTGACAGAATTATTTCTGGCAGACAACACAGATGAATCCCTATAAAAGCCAGTCTTACAGAAAGTTTTCATTAATCAAATCAAACTTTTAGGACATGACCCCAGCTTCACAAAAGAGAAAGCCAGCACTCAACTTCAAGGATCTATCTATGTATCATCTATTGACTTTTAATACACAATGTAAAATTAAACATTAACACAGTTCCTTTGTTTTTACTCACTGCCAGCCTTGTGATCCCTATCACAAACAGACGGCTCTTTAATCTGTATCTGAAAAGACAAGTACCCATAAAATAGAATTTTAAATCACATTTATACCTCCATTAACTCTTTCTAACCTCTCATTCCATAATAAAAATTGCCCTTAGCAGGATTCAAACAATAATTCAAATGAGTTGTTAAAAAATCCTTCAATTTTGTTCAAATTCTCACTTTATGTTTCCTTTGAGTCTATAATATCATTGGCACATGAAGCTATGTTTTTTTCCTTTTTCTTCTGTCTTCCCTAAAACACAAGAAATGCTACTGCTTCGCTTTGGTTTCCTTGTTCATTCTACTCCTTTTCTGCTGAGAAATCAACAGGTTTATAGCCTGATGAATATTTCATGCTTCTCCATTATGTTACTTGATATTCCCATTCCTTCACTACTTACCTGTTAGCAGTTAATTACGGACAAATTCAGAACTGTGTCTGGATTAAGTATAGTGTTACCACTAAATGTACCTGAATATTACTGTGTTAAGATCTGTGTTTACATTCTTCTTACTATCCCTCTTTCCATCACTGAATTCTTTATACGTTCCTGTATCTCCAACTATATGCATGTGGTTTTGTTGTTGTTTTCTTAACCAGGTTTGGAAATTAAATCGGTTTCATTTGACGTTTCCCTCCCATTTCTCAGTCTAAAGCTCTTCTTTTCAGCCAGAAAAACCTTGGTGTCAGAAGGTGATTTTCCTAGATGGTCAGATAGAATCCATCCTTCGAAAATTCTCATGTTGACTAAATGTATTTCACTAGTTAGGTATACCCAAAACTGCACTTAGCATTAACTTTGATCCATCTCTTGATCATCACTATGCCATCATATTCTGTATGGACTGCAAAAAAAATCTGGGTGGTCACCAAAGCAGGATGTAAGTTTCTTAGAAGCAAGTTCTCATATTTCTATGTCAAAAATGCACTGCAGAATGAAACTGCCCTGGAAGTTTAGTACAGCTCCCTATAAAACAAGGATACTCATTTCTGGTTAAATCTATAAACAACAAATAAAGTGTGAACTCACATATTCTGCCTTTTGTAAGCAAAACAAATAAAAACAACAACAACAACAAATAACACAAAAACTAAACTTCACATAACAAACACAAGACAGGTGTGCTGTGGTCAGTTTCAACTGATGTTAGCTTTTTGCACCTCATTTCATCTATACCCAATGGTCAATGCCTGCCAAAGATTGCCCCAAAAATTATGCTGAAGGACTTGATTAATTTCAATTTTGGTAGGGAAAAAAAATAATAACGTGAGGGTGGATTCTGTTTCTTGCATTTTAAGAAGCTCTGCATATCATCTGTGGAAACTGGGCTGCTCTAGAAGTCTTTATGTTGAATCATTGCTTAGGGAGAATGCTCATTCAGGACATGCCTAAGAAACACTGTAGATGTTGCTGAATCACTGTACTGACTAAATAAGCTTTCTTAGTGGGACATTTTATAAATAAGGAATGACTCCAAAAGAGAAAATTATATATTTTTGTTTCAACTAGCAAATCACAAAGCAGAGCATTATATTTAGAAATAAAGGGCGTGAGAGCCATAATGGCTACTACCTTCTGAAAGAAAAAGTGGATGAAATAGCTGTGTTCTACCAAAAGTAGAAGAAATTATTGGAGTTTCAGCAGAGCAGAAAGCAAGGGAGAGTAAAGTACCCCTGGCAGTTCTGGAACATTGAACCTCAACTAGATTTCTTCAAAATTGATGGAGAAATGTGTTAAATTTAGGAGTCACTGGGACTAAGCCCATTATGCTTTTGCTCAGAAGAATGATTTCCCTAAAAGCTCATTCATTTCAGATTTACACTGCTGTCATTCCACTACTTTCAATAAAGCAATTTTCGATCAGCAATTCACAATAACCACTTATGTTAATACAGATTTGACTAGCAAGCTTTCAGGATCTCTCTGTTTCTAGGCAGAACTAAAACACATTTTCTTTCCTTAGGCATCCTTTCAAATCTAATTTATATCTGACAAATGAGACAAGAAATCAATAGTATGTAGTATATACTGTATAATGACCTGGAAAGTTCTTAAAATAGCGAAGCTTGCTTCAGAATAGGTATTCAGTATTCTGTATACAATTATTTGGCATTGTTACAATTGGCCAACTTCCACTGGAAATACAATTCTGTAAAAAATGGGCAAACCAAAGGTGATGAATCTGGATGTTCATGATGTTTTGAAGTAGCTTCTCAATACATAGTTGTATACAAATCAGGTTTTACTATGGTTTTTCCCATTACGTTTAAGAAAATACAAACAGAAAAAATTGAAGGTTAGCACTGTTTAATTTCTAGAAATATAAAGACTAACTTCAATATGTACAGTATGTCATGCATCGTAACATCCATGCTATTAAAGAGATATTAGCATGAAACAACAACATGAGGTTTTCAGATTTTCATAGGCAGACTTTCTTACCTCTGTCTTGGCATGCGGATGAGTGGCTGTTTATGACATCTCTTACTAAGGCCAAAGAGCTTGTGAACAATTTTCTGTGCCTTGAGAAATAGTTGCTTCATGCTGTTTTCTAGCTGCTCATAGCGACGTTGAAAATTAGAATCCATTGTCCACAAATGCATTACAGTAGATGTGTTCAGAAAATAATTCATGGGCAGCCTTTTCATAAATAATTTGAATTCATCTGGAAAAAAAAAAGACAAAATGTATTAGGTTTTAATTATGTATTTGTAGCTATTTTTAGAGTAAAAATGAACTTATTCTTTGGATGTTCTTGAACTTCTAATATATTCAAATGATCTTTTGCAATTTTAGAACTGAAGTTTCAAAGTAGAAAGTTAACCATATTTTTTGTGATAATATTAGTACAAAAACAGAAAAAGTAATTATATCCATAAATATTAAATTGATTTTAAAAGTCCATTCAAACACTATCATTTCTCAAC
Source organism: Oreortyx pictus (assembly GCA_036925125.1). Taxonomy (NCBI): domain Eukaryota; kingdom Metazoa; phylum Chordata; class Aves; order Galliformes; family Odontophoridae; genus Oreortyx; species Oreortyx pictus. The sequence continues at coordinate 26,292,474 of JAUPFR010000010.1, read as the reverse complement.
CTGGAGAACATTAAGATTAAACAAGAATCAGAGCTACTCACCTTCAAATCTAGGCCCTGAAAGTAAAAGCACATTTAAAGATCAGTATACGTTGACCCATTTGGAGAAGATGGAAAGTGTTGGCCGCTCTTTCCTGGTAACTGACTGCTGCCCAAGGCCAGCCATTGCTACTGCTGATATCCCCCCCCTGCTCTTCTGCCTTGGACCATCAGAACGGCGTGCAATGGACCACTGCTGGATCTGGGTGGTGACTATCCCTGCTTTACGCAATTCTTGCTTCTTTCCTATCTTTTCTATCGCCTGCCTTCTCTTCCCCATCATCCTAATTGGTAATAGTGTCCATCCTCCCCTTCCCCATCTCCCTGATTAAGATTTGTAATAAACTGGTTGGACCGATATTTGAGCCGTTGTTTCTTAATCTCACGACAGGTATACGTATATCCAAGAACCTCCTCTCCCTCCTATAAGTTGAAGTGAGACAGGACCATATCTGATACTTAGTAAATCCAAATAAATATGGATTCACAGGCCTACTCTTTTTTAGACTCAGTTAAGCCATTAAAAGTTAGACTTTCAAAAGTATTTAGAATTGAAAAGACTTTTCAGAAATGCACCCCATTTCTTTTTAACTCTCATCCCTGTCTCTAAAATGGTAAAAATAAAGAGTTCTTAAGCCACACATTCACTCTGAATTCACATTGTGAATATCCTTCACTTTTTGATTTGTTCTGCTAGCTTAGTCCATGTAAGATATATAGATTGAATCTCATTAAAAGAATCTTATTAATCAGTGAGTCTATTTTCATGAGCAGTATAATTTACAAGCTGAATTATAAGTTTTGAATCTTAATAAACTTCATTTAAAAAGGGCTCTAATTGGGAGCATCAGAGAAAGGGGGTGAAGAAAATAAATAGCACTCTTGAATAGATATATGCTATTCTTTCTTGCTTCCATATTTCAGTACTTTTTTTTCTGTCTGCCCTCCTGCTGCTTTTTACTGCAGCAAAGTCACTTCTCTTATTGCTTTCACCCTGACAGTTGCACCTTTTGGGTAGTATATTGTGAATGCAATGATCCAACAGACTGAAGCAGCCTCCTGCTTAAAACTAGAATTGCTCACAATATTTAACATTGCTGTAAGTTTAGGTTTCTTGTGGGAGAGAGCTGACTGGGGAAAATGTCTATTAACGTGAAATAATATTCTACTACAATCAAATCAAGAGGTATGCCTGTTTGGTTTAGTTTAACCACTTTTTTTCTTTAACAGAATATTTTAATAGAAGTAGATATATAGATATATGTATTTTTTTAATGTCGTAATAAGAAATTTCTTTCCTAAATGAGCTAGACCAGCCATCCTCTGTATTTAGTGGGGCATGGGGTCAGGATGAAACAAAACAGGTAATTTTTTGCCATAGAATATTCTGTGATGGATTGCAATTCGTTGGAAGATAAATAGTACTGAAGGATCTTCTGGAAGGTACTAAATGAAAGGGAAGGGGAAAAGATGATTATTTAATATTTAATAAAATGGTTTTAATGATTCATCTGGAATCTCTTTGGCAACGTGTTACTCATTTTCTGGTGGTGCCTTCCTCTTTGGGTAGTAGCCTTATGCTATTCTCTTCTTGAGATCAGTACCACTGCCCCTCTGCTATCTCTGGGTAAAAAATTAAATTAGATAGAAAGTAGATTTTTACTTCTTTTATGATGCATTTAGAGCCAAACTCTCAATATTTGTTTTTTTTCTCCTTAATTTTATCTAAGATATTAATTCTTATCCCATGCCCCAAAAGACTAAGCATCTAACCTTAGGTTTTGGTTTTTTGTTGTTGTTTCTTTTTTTTTTTATGAAAAAAAAATGAATGCAATAAAAGTATTTGGTAAATTTTACTATTTTAAATTATAAATTATACAGATGAGCAGAGTTTTGTCACTTGGTGCAATTCTAGGAAAACAATTCCCAAATGACAAAGAGAAAATTGCACCTTAATCTCCACACAAAACACATCCCAAGCTTCCGTTTCCTTCAAGGTTTTCACAGCTACTGTTAGAAAGGATTAAGTCTGACTCATCTGAAAGAAGTCCACTGGTTTGGTAAAGCCTTCCAAGCCTGAAAAGTGCATTTTCAAATTTATTTACCAGTGTAAAAAAAAGAAATAAATAAAGAGGAGTTAGTGAACCATTTCAAAGTACATCCTTTGGCAAAATTCATATCTGCAGTTTGTATAAATCATCCAAGCTCTGCTGACTTCAGAGGAGTGTACTAATGCACTCAGGATCAGATCCAAAAGTTGCATTCCTGAATACTTGTTTTAATTGCTAACTTCTCCATTCTCTTCTGCTCTTCAGAGGCGCTGGTATATTTACTCAAACTTAGTTTCTTGATGCCAAAAAAATATATATCCCAGAGGAGAGAACATACTCAAAATATGCCTTTTCAATTTTTGTATTTGTGTAATAACTTAAGAGGTGTTGTCAATTTGTTGTCCTTTGCAAGCTTTACAGCTAACAACTAATCAGATGCAGTGTTTAGGCATGATAAGGGAGGTTTACAGTCTTTAGCTTGTAATGCAAATGTATTTCCAATAAGAAAATGCTCCTTTTTTTTCCCTGTAATAAACATTATCCCTGACTATCCCTGTGCCCTGAATGATCATGCTAATGAGCACCACAATGCAGGTAAAAGAAAGACAGAGATAAAATGAGCATGGTTATGTACTGCCCTCTGCAAAAAAAAAAAAAAATAAAATAAAATAAAAAAGGAAAGGAAAAGAAAGATAATGCTCTCATATCTTAAACAGACACATTTCATGGTCTGTGAAACTACAACATGAACTCCTACCACTGAGAGATGATTAAACTATTACGTTCTAATCAACACATTATACCAGCCATTCGTGAAGATTAACAGCTAGTACTATAGTGCTGGGAGACATAGAAATTGATGGTATTAAGACATGATACTTGATATAACATAAAGTAAGATTTCAGTACTTTCTAATTTATTTTTTTCATTGGCAGGTATCAAATGCACATGTAATACAATTTCTCATACTACTCACTTCAAATAACGAGAAAAATATAAACTATTATATGCAGTGATTGATCAAACAAGTTAATTTTCCATTCATAGATGGTCATGTTTATTTTTCACCATCCCCTTCTGCTAGCTTTATCTTCCATGTGTTAGTAGTGGTTAGCAGACTGAAATGGTATATCATATTTCAGAGGCAAGGAATAAATAAAAATATCACAATAGAAGTAAACATCATTGCTGAAGTCAGATGCATATCAGACAAATTTAGGCTCCAGGAAATACCTAGAACTACTTAGCTGGTAACTTGGATTCTCAGTGTTATTCAGTATAGGAGCAGGACACACTGCTGAATACACTGATTAATATTCTGCAGACAGAGCCATCAAAGACCAGAAAACTGCAGAGCCTCATCAAAAGATCTGAAATTTCCTTGCAACAAGGAAAAAAAGAAGGTGCCTGCTCTCTGTGTTGGAGAGCAGGACCTTTGAGTCCTTTGCTCTAAATATGTTGCTTATCCTTGATATTTTGAATTACAAGATGTATAGAAAACCATTCATGCATACAAGACTATAGCACATTTCTGCTTTTACTTTAGCAGAGGCCAAGTGGTTTTATTTGGAACTTTTCCAGAATACCAAAACATTTTGGGCTAGCATGTTTCTTAAGGTCCTTTTTGGTGTGTCTTTGGAAGCATCTTAGAAGACGATGCAATTATCCCAGCTGGGGAATCCAGAACACTGGGTTAATAACAGTAGCACAAGTAAATATTTGACCATGCAATGTAATGCTTTACTTAACGTGCCACATAATATCAACTCTCCTTCTCCTCCCATTGACTTTGGCATAAATTGAACAAATCCAATTATTATTCCGAAATTTTTCTTTTAAATAAGAGCTACTGTTTACCCAGTCGATATAAAATGCTTCTCTCTAGTCTATCTGGCATTAGAAACACAGCCATTTTCTCCTCAAAGCCCAAGGCACGCAGTATGTTAAGACTGGGAACAGTCTTGGCTTCTGCTATTAGAATAACACGAGCAGGAGGGTACAAAACTATAGCTCATTCCAACTTCCTCCAGTGAGCTCCTGGTGAGCCTCCTCGCTACCCTGGCATCTTCCTGGCTCAGACACCCCTTGTGCAATGCAACACAATTCCTGTTTAATTGTGGATTGTATAGTCTAATCCAATCTTAAATTTTCTTTTTTATTCTTCTAAATCAGCATTCAAATGTGCAAAAAACAAAGACATTATTGTACAAAAACAGTCTGAAAATACCTGAAAAACTGTTTTGCCTGTTCAGTTTAAGAGTTCTTTTTTCACTGGCATACTTTTCCTGATGAGCTTATGGATAAGAATTTGGACTGCAGCATTTTTTTCCATTTATCAAAGCCCATGAAAAGCATGTCTGTAGGAGAAAACCACTTTGTATATCATATTATTATGTCAAAATTTACCACTAGATAGCAATTGAAATGGGCTATTTTATCATTTCTTTAAATGGTGCTTTAATGATACATTTTCTTCTTTATTCATCCAAGAATAATAATAAAAAAGTCTTTGACAGTCTTTATAGTGACTAAAATGCTGTGTTTATTAGTTTGATTGACACCATTTCCAACATTTAAGCTTTGTCTGTACAATCTATGCAGTTGCCACTTATATATATCTTCTTTTTCTATAGAGCTTAACTTGTTCTAAAGATATTAAAATTCTGCCATTACAATTTTGAATTATATAATACTTCATAACCAAAAACCGTTATGCTTTTCAACTAAGGAAACATAATAGGTTTATACCAAATTGTCAAAAATGAACAAGTCCTTTACAAATGCATGTGATGGTACTCCTAGTCTTACACGCTAGTTCAAATGAGAGTGATTCATACAAATTTGCTCAAATGAATTAATTCTCTGTGTAGCTTTGATTATGATACTGGTTAGTAGTAAAAGACCACAAATCTTCAGAAACCACTGCTATTTTGGGAAGCCGTTTATCTTCCTAAGCCATGACACTAGGATCAGAGGTTTCACAACACTCCGGTGAGGGAAGCTGTCCCTCTCCATCTCTGCTATTCTAAGAATGTTTTATGTCTGTGACCTCACTCATACTTCCGATTTATTTTATTCACTTCATGTGCTGAGTGCACTTAAGTAGACAATTGGAGGTGTATTATGTTTCTCCCTTTTTTATTATTATTGTTACAGTAACCCTGCACTATACATTTCTATGCAAACTCAGGATGAGAAAGGTGCTTGAGCCTATCCTCACCCTTCACAGACATGTAGGCCCTCCTGATAGGCTCCAGGGCTCCTGTGGCAGTATTGTTGGTGCTCACATGAATGAGTAACAAGAGATAACAATCTAAGCTGAGCCAAATGAGCCTTAGCAATTTTTCCTCAATATTCTCTAACATTTTGTAGATAACTCTTTATCTCTGCTACATCTCAACTGTCTTTTCTGTTTAGATTGCCAGTTCTTTAGAGAAGACCTTGTGTCTTATTAATCTTTATAGGGCAACACTTTACCCAATAGGTTGCAAATTTAATTGTTGCTATGTAATACAAATAATAATCTTACATTTTCTTGTAGTTCAGGCAGCTACATCCTGCTTGGAGTCCATAGTTATAACTGTAATTAGTGTGAGAAGCAAGACTTCCCTGACAGGAACAGTCTCATAAGTCCCAACAGATGATCACATTTTTTATACAACAGGAATATATGCAGAAATATATATATATATATATATATTCTAAAATATGATCATAGTAATATCATCACTTTCCCATAATAATGCTTTTAATTGTAACCAGGGCATAAAATATTACAGCAAGTCAAATACCAGTGTCAGCTGTAAATTGAAACCTCAAACCACAAAGCTGGTAGTTTGAGGGAATAAAAAGCAATAGGGTCTACAGTTCAAACTGCTGGATGTGGTTGATGTTCAATGAAATGCTACCTCAATATTGTATTATTATATATAATATATATATATAAATATATAATATTAGGTATTATTAAAGAGATTTATAAAAGATATATGCTTTTATATTAGACCACCTATTTCTATTTTAGACCACCATGATTCATAAGACTGGAGAAAATAAAGTACTAAAACAAACAGCAATGTTCCAAGAAATGTATCTCTGAAAATAATAGAATTGAAGGAAACTTAATATTGCAGTTTAAAATCACCTTATTTCTCCATAGAAAATGTAAAAAAAGTGAACTTTACTTTTTTTCTTTCTTATATATATATATTTTTTCCATCTAGGAAAAATCATTCAGCTCTCCCCATAATTAAAGCAAAGTAAATGGACTCTTTTTTGAACTTTCTGAAGGACGAAGAAAAGGAAAGGTATGAATGTTCTTGCTAAATATAGACTATCTATGAAGAAGGAGAGGAGCTCAGCATTTAAAATTGAAGAGTTGGCTTGATCAGGTACAATCTAACTGAGCACATTTCTATGATTTTTATAGTGGGATAAGTTTTTCCTTTTCCTTCTTCCTTTCCTTTTCCCTTTGTCTTCCCCTTTCCCTTTCTTTTTCCTTTTTCTCCCTGTTGGGTTAATTTTTTTGAAGTCAAGATTGCTGAAAGGATAGTTTCTCTAATCTGTAGACTTTTCAAGGAGGAAAGAACTAGGCAAAATGTCAGTGCAGCTGAAGGTGGGATTGCTGAACAGAGATCCTCTGATTTTCTGTTAGTATACAATTTCTTAGGAACAATATGGAAGCATTAAAATGCTTAAAAAGCATTTAAAAAGCCCAGATACTACTTTTATAATCTCCTCTTCTTGGTATAAACAGAATCAATAGAAACAACATCAATTTTTTATGATCAAAAAGTGACTTGTTTCTTAATCTAACTAAAACCTTAACAGTGAGTTCACTTTTCAGAAATGAAGAAATCAGACTCCAATAGCTTCTCTGTAAATCCCAGCAAGGTCATTTCCTTCACCATGTTAGTTATTCTTTCAGGGGTGATTTTGAATCTTTACTCTTTTCAGAATGTTCATATCACTATTCTTCAACTTGGCATTCTTTGGAATTAAATGCACACACTCAAGAAAAAGTTCTCAAGGAATTTATCAATTTTGAATCATGGATTATTTTGGAATTGTTATGAACAGTTTGATCATTTCAATGTTTATTTTGTTATACAAACATTTCTGAAGCACGGGCGTTCCATTTACTATCTATTGCTACTATTGTTATCATTCTATAGCACTGTAAATGCACAGAATGCATAGGATACATCTCATGTGTAGATTTAGGCATAATCTCTGCCAGCTCAAAAGCTAATTTTATTGTTCTTAGTCCAATTGATAACTCCTACAGTTTAAAAACTGAATAAAGCAAATAAACACTAAAACTGTCACAGAAGGATAGTTCAAGAAAGGAAATAAATGAAACAGAAAATATTCTTGAAAAACACTCTGAAGTAAATAACAAGTGTCAAGCTTTTACAAGAGAAGATTTAAGAATCCACAAGTCAGAACAGACAATATTGCTGTGGAAGAAAAGTGAGACCATGGGGTTACATCCTTCTTAGTAAAGAAAGTCCAAAGCTGCCAAAACAGATTGGAATTCCCTCAGGAAAGAGTCTGTCACCAGCTCTGAAGAGAACTACATTATGTCCAGTACATAATGGACACAAGTAGAATTATATCAGATCAAACCTTCTGCTCCTCCTTTTATTATAATATCATCGCTATGTTTGAAGTGTCTGAGAATTCAATGCGGTGTGAATCTTTAATAAATTGATTTGTCAGGTGCTGCTTTAGCAGGAGGCTCTTAGGTTTGACCCTGAGGCTGTTATATTACCAGGATTTGACTGGCTGCACCATCATTTTTGGAATCAAAAAGGAACAATTTAGATAGTAGCTCTCTGAAGAAATGCTGCAGATCACATCTGTTCATTTTATTAAAACAGTGACACCTCCACAGGGGTGAGCTGACGAGTATTGGTCACAGAAGGAACAACAGCTTGGTGTATCTGTTCATACTATCGATTAAACTTCCTGACAATCACATAGGGAAGTTAATTACTGGGAAGCAAATTAACACCTTTGCAAGATAATAGAGAAAACAATAATTATGTTAAGAACTCAGGAGGCTAAATTTTCTTGGCCTTGAGCCCAAAGCTATGAACACCATTTGAAAGGAAACCACTGCTCAACTGCTCTGGGGCAAATAGTTCGAACCGTATTGATTGAAGTCTTTATTCTCAGTGATTAAAAAACACCTTCACCTGCCAGTGAGATTTTTCAGACATTTCACAAGGAATCTTTCAATTAAGATTTCACATGAGACTCACATTGTATCACTGCTGGTCTATTCTTGTCAACAGAGAGGCAGACAACAGTACTTGCATGATCTATGCAATTACACCTTATTTCTGTCTTGTAAAATGAAATTACGAGGTTCACTCCATAGATATGTCCTCTTTTCTGAATCAATAAAAATGAGGTTTCTTAGCAAGTAAGATTAAATCTGTTGCTTTTATAAACAGAAGAAACCATTCAGCATTCAGTTTTATTTTCAGGTTTAATTTTCGTAGCTTATGCTACATGCATATTAGCTAAAATACAGAAACTGGAAAAGCAGTACTGTATTACCAGACCCCAGTAAGAGAAAACTTTGAGTGTAAATTGTCTTCACTTCAAATAGCAGTGAAAGATTCTAAATTTACTGTCCGCCTGTAATGTAAAATCAAACAGCTCAAAATATTCTTTATGAATTGAAATCTCAACACAGAGTCTGAAAGCTAGTCCAGGAGGCTTTCTTCTATTTATATTAGCAAGTTCCTTCTGATCAAAATCTATATATAGCAATTAAACTCAAATTTATATTCTTCTGATGTACTCAATTTTAGTAATTTGGAACAGGTGTAAAAGAGACATTTAGTACCTCAGTTATGTTTTAAAATGTTTATCTTAGAACACAGATTCTCTCTCTCTCTCTTTTACAATTTTTTTTTAATTGAAAGAACAATTATGGGAAACCATGATGAATTTACCACCATGGTGAATTTATATTGTCATTAATATGTAGTCTGTAACAAAGTTAAAGCATCAACAACAGTGGTTTTCACATGAGTTATTGAGGGTTTTGTTTGGATCTTAGGGCTACCATTACTACTGGTAATAGGAGAGAGCCAGAAACCAGGCTAAACTATACACAGTGTAGTAAAAACTGCAGGCTTGGCAGCTGAGAAAAATTACCTTTTTTTACTTGTCAGCTAGATTACTTTGATTTGAAGAGAGCAAAAAGCAATAAAAACAAATCCCAGAATACCCAATTTTCTAAAGCAGTTTTAGCATGAACTTGTGCCGCAGGAATAGCAAAAAACAGTGGCTTATTTGGATGCCAAACAAAATTATATTAGAATTTTCTGATTAAATAAGGAGGTTGCCAAACATCAGTCTAAATTCACTTTTAAAAGTCATCCATCAGAACAAATCTGACACACTATAATCAAAGCAATGTTTTAAAGGGTTTGTCTGTAGAGAGAAAATGAAAGAGTGAACATTACTAAAACTAGTTGCATTCCTTAATGCACAACTGGGAGACGTTAGCATAATTCAAAATTAAGATGATTTCAGCATTTCAGTTGATAACATTTTATGAAAAAAAGAAAAAGAAAAAGAAAAGAAAATGCAAACTTATTTTCTTAAGGTTTACTTTGTTTTACGCTGGGATTTACATTGTTTTTCTTGAAGATTCAGATTTGTCACTGGCTGTTATTATAATGCATTCTGTCAACCAGATGTCTAAGATTTCCATCTTCAACACTACCTGCTCAGATTTAACTTTATATTTTGTTTTACTGTCTGTTTGTGTGTGTTTTATTCCAGCATATATATATATATATATATGTATGTATATGTATATATGTGTATATATATATATATGTATATATGTATATATTTGTGTATATCAAATTAACTAACTTTGATGGTTCTGGCTACTTCAGCTATTTTTCATTTATTCAAACTGACTGAAAATAAAAAAACTGAACAGGTGTATGACATATAAGAGTAACTCTGTCCAAGAACAACTCTACTCTTTTAGTAGTACACAGTGCAAATACTGATCAAGTTTGCACAGAGTTTCAATTAACTAGAGTTTGGGTTAAGATCAGAGTGAGACAAACTCTTCACTTTCTCACAGACCATCTATTGCCTCTGTGGTGATGAATTTTATTAACATCAGATTTGCAAATCTGTGGGGAAAGAAAAGGGAAGTGCCTTTCCTTTTTCAAAGTTAACATTTACAGAATATTTATATTTCATATGGAAAAAAAATGATCTGAAGAAGAAGAAAGACAGTACTGAAAGTACTGCATCAAATTGCAGTGGTTGCTATGATATTTTGCATTACTATGATACTTTGCAATTTTAAAGGTGGAAATAAAAAATTAATGACAGTTTTTAATGGATAATTACCTGTATCTGACTGAAGATTATGGCAGAACATAGTGGAGATGATGTATACTATTATTTTGTGCAGATTTTACATAACAAGATGAAAATGCTCCCCCCAAAAAGAATGAGACGTCTGAACTTCCGCAGTGTCAATGACTTTTAATTCAGTAATAAGCTTATCACCTCCTCCATTAGAATGCACTTTTTTCAACTCTTTAAATCCAATTCTTTTATGCAGGGGATGTGGGGAATTTATTAATTTAAGTAAACATAAAACTAATAAAACTGAGGAAACAGCAGTGCAAAGTCTCAACAGTAATTTGTGATGATGCAAAAAATATAACTTTGAAAGTAGTACTATACATTAACTAAGGATTTTGATATAATTTATAGATGAAAAATGTGGATTTGTTTTTCAAATTATTTTAAATCAGTACATGTTAAGATTAACCAATGGCCAAGAGCGAGACATTCATTTTGGAATTATGATACACACTGTGTGTGAAGTCCAAATCCAGTGAATCCAGGACTTAAATATGCAAAAGAAATTCAGTTTGGTGAGAGTTTGAAATCAAAGCAATGATGGAGAATGTACAAACAATGAAAAAATATTTCCCACATATATTAGTGCAAAAGTTAATATCAATTACCCTTGACTGCATTTATTACACTTTTACTTTCTGTGATAATGAAATATACCTTTTGAATTATCTATAAGGCAGAGGCATTAGTCAGAAGAGTGACTGAGAAAATTCTGTATTTTGAGAAGTCTGCTTTTTAAAGTTATAGAAGGATACATTCCAAAATATTTACAGAAGAACTTTTGATGCTGAATTATGACTGTGAAGATACATGGCTAGTAACATAAAGAATTTTTGTGTTCAGTGGGCCAAGTTTTTCAAGGTTCTAGACATAAACTGATAACTAACATTTAAGTACACAGCTCCTATCTGTAATGTTAGTGGACTACAACTGATTAAGTTAGGCACATATTTCAGTACTTCACTGAATCAGCTTAAAGTTCAACTATGACAAATGTTTCTGTCCAATGTGTTGTAGGCATTATATTTCCATCCTCCGTATTCTGTGTTTGTACTGAATATTTGAAAGCATAAATTTTCAACTTTAAAGAATATTACTTTGAAAATATACTTCATAATATTTCTTACACATCTCCTTATCCAATGCCTTTCAAGGAATTATTCTAAAAGAGATTTTCTTGCCTTTGAGGGGAAAAATATCAGAACTTGGGCAATGAACAATGACTAGGGAGAAAGCTGTCATTTTGTGTGAGATACATGAAAATAAATGCTTGGAATGAAGATTTTATTTCTTGTATTTTGGTTTGTGTTTGTGTGTGTGTGTGTGTTTTGTTTGTTTGTTTGTTCCAGGAAGTCTCACAAACATTGTTAGGAAATTATGAAAATAAACTTATGCTATCTTCCATGGTTTATGCAACTCCCATCATTCATGTCCCTATTTTTATTTATTTATTTTTACTTTAAATACAATGAGAGGAAGTTGGAACATGGACTTCTAAAGATTTATTTTGGCAGATCACCTTAAAATAAAATTGCTGTAATTTAAATAGTTAGATTGAAGTGTATAGATTTCCAAAGGTGCTCATCATCCAGTCACACTGGGATTTTGGTACAGACAATGCATGATTGTGTCCTTGCTATCAGAATCCAGAGCCTGTGCATGGGTTTTCATGTTTTCATGTAATTTAGAGTGGTGGGTCATAATTTCTATAAAATACTCAGTTGCTAGTTAGTGCTTGACAGGGTGTGTTAGAATTTACCCTTTTACATTGGTAAGCCTTTCCAAAAGGGTCCCCAGCACATCCAAAACCAGCAACTTAACAAGAGAAATCATTTACTGTAATTGCAAGTGTTTAAAGTCTTATTCTATCCTACATACTTTAAGAAATAGAGATTTTTCCTAAGGAATCTTTTGATGCTCTTTATCGTGAGAAACTAATTAGCTTTTGAGTGCTTGGGTCAAACCTTCTTCATGAATGGGAAAGATAAAGTTTACTGATAAAGTGGAGTAGAAGAGGAAGTTGGACATGTACATGCTCTTAATACAAAGAGTAAAACAGATAGGGATACAGGCGAAGTGACAAAGTAAAAACAGCAATTTCAACACTGAAAAGGGATTGGGAGGTTGACAATGGGACTTCAGGCATGTAAGTGAGGACTGCAGCACTTCAACCTAACTAATATAACTGGGCTTGATATTCTGGGATCTCACTGAAATTTAAAAACCTGATAAGAGGTCAAGCAGAGATAATTTAGATGTCCTTTTAGTTTATCAATGCTTGTGAAAAGCTGGTTCCGTGCAGATAGAGGATAAAAGAAACTCGGATTCCATCAGAGGTGATATTTTATGGTCAAGTGTTAGATGATATGGTATAAGAACACAGATTCTTGGAATAATGTTTACAAATAACTTTGTCAACACAGTAATTCAGCCAAAGGCCTTGAGAAACCAATGAAATCTGTTAATAAATGCAGCTTTAAATGTTAATGTTAAATAAAACAGCTTTAGGATAATTTTTAGGATAATTTTTTAAAATTTTAGGATAATTTTTCAATAAGGAAACAGCTGCTTATCTTGCAAGGGTAGTAGCGAAGTCTGAAGGCCAGAAGATATGATAAGGAATAAGCAGATGGTTCAGAGTAAACAAGTTAAAGTAACTCGTCATTTCCTTGAGAAAACGTAAAGTACACCTCAATATTACAAAATTATATAAAACTCACTGAGGTAATAATGGAGGGTAACTAGAGACATGAAAAAGCTAGCAAAATTTAAGATAACTAACACAATGTCCCGTGTTCTCTAAAATGAGGTTTGAGCTGTTAAAAGATGCCAGAAGAACCTGAGTGAAATAGAATCTGCAAATCAGCATGTAACAATGACCAATTCTGAACAGAAGCTGTGTTTGGTTGTTGAATCTCCATTGTTCCTAATTGCTACCACCAAACCCATACTGTAGGCTGCGGTCATTATATAAGTAAAACTAGAAGAAATTTTCCATATAATTCATGTTTTCATTTCATCCAATTTTGAATTAATCTAATATGTACATGTATGCATAGACAAGTCATACTAAATTATTGCTTTTATTCAGTTGTAATTGTAGTGTACAGGATTTTTGACCTTTTAACTATGTACTCTTTTGTGTCTCGTGATTCAAAAGGCAATACAGTTTTGTACACTGGATAATTTGGAGGAGAGTGTTAACCCTAGTAAACATGATCTTGTGTCTTCCCTCCCTTCCTCCCTTTTTCCCTTCCTTTCTTCCTTCCCTTTCTCTCTTTATTTTATTTTATTTTATTTTATTTTATTTTATTTTATTTTATTTTATTTTATTTTATTTTATTTTATTTTATTTTATTTTATTTCTTTCCTTCAACTCAAGTAGAGAGTTTCAAACACACAAACTAAATGTAGACACCTCTTAATTTTAAATGGGATTTAGGTATTAAAAAACTATCATTACTCACTTGTAAAAATCTGTTCCTCTGCTGTTTTATCTTCAACAGACAGAAAGATAACACTGGCTATATACAAGTAATTTTAAACAGAATCTTTACTTCCTCTTCGGGCTAAAATCTGTGGACAGATAATATGCAAGATCTCAAGTGAACTTGGTAAGTTTTATAGCTTTTTACATGGGGCCACAATTTTTCTCTATATTCAGATAACTATTTTGTTGTATTTAAAGTAAGGAAGGATTAGGATGGCAGGACATTTAGAAAATGAATATACTTCAATGTTTTGTGAATCCAGAGGCCACAAGTTTAAATGTATGGAGTTCATTCATTCATTCCACAGCACTTTGTAGTAGTTTATGTTGGCCAGTAGTTAGTGCACTGGATTGTTCTGTACTTACTCTGACTGAATTCCTAGACAATGCTTCTCTCAGTTTGCAAAGCAGTAAATGATAGCATTACTCCAGAAATGCATAAAGGTGTTAAAATAGTCACTGAAAAAAATGATGGGTTAATATTCACAAAATATTCAGTGAAATATAATTCAGTTCTTTTACAATTAGTGAAATGTGTAATTCTCCAAGCAGAAATATTCTCTAAGGAAAAAATTCTGGTATTTTCATATTAAGAGTATAATTTCACTTGAATTTACAGTAACTGAAAAACATAACAGATGTGGGGTCTTTTGAAATTCTTGAATTAAGTATTTAGTCTTTAACAGCACCACAAATGTAAATAAATGAATGTACACTGATAATGTACTGTTCAGAGTTAAGTACAGCATGGATATTTCTTTTTCTCACCTGTATTCTTCCCATGATCAGAGAGGTCATTTTCCCCCTCTCTACCATTTATTCATTCACTTTCCCCTGTACAACTTAATTCAGAGGGCAATTTCTGCTTTTACTGTACGTTCTCCCTTTCTCACTCCTTTCTTTTTTTTCTTCTCAGTTTTTCCCAGGTCTGCTGAGCTCTCCTTACTTTTCCCACCATCTGGTTAGACAGCTGTTACTGATATTACTGAATGAAAACAGTTGTTCAGAGACTGATTTTACCTGAGGATCCCTATGGAACAGAAAGTTCTGATGATCAGGACAGGTGAAATCATGTATGAAACAAATCTCAGTGCTTTAGAGAAAACTGATGTGGCACAGAACTGCTATAGAGGCAACATGGATAGGCCCAGTAGAAGAAATCATGTAAAGAAACAAGTTACCAACTACAATGGATTGACCTATTAACTCGTTGGTAAATCAAGGGCAGGCTGCACTCAACATGTCAGCTTCACAGCATCTCAGGAGGGATGGGATGAAAAGAAAGTAAAACAAAAATACTGACCCAGCACAGAAAAAATGGATGTAAAATGAAGCAACTGTTTCAGCTGCATTACAGAATGAAAATGCAGAATACCTTTTCAAAGAATATTCAGCCTGATTTTGTTCCTAGTTTGTTCTGCTTTCTGACACCTCTAGTAGATAATTCTCTCTCCAAAAGGGGGCAAGTCCTCATAGCCCTGGTCTCCACAAAGTACACCACATGAATTTTCAGCACAGCCTGCTTAGACTCCAATGTACTTACCCACACTGCTCATCACAAGGTGAGAACAATTCTAATCAGAATGGTTTAATAATTAAGACTGAGCTGCAGGATGCTTTTAAGAATATGTTTAGCTTTAGGTCTGTTAACCATTACGGAGTCTCCTGATGCAGTCTGTTCTATAAATACATTTTACAATATAAAACAGAGAAAAATCTTATAAAACATCTCACCAGATTCTTCAAATTCACTGTTATATGCATTCCAGGTTTCACTTATGCGGACCAGGTTTTCTTCCATGGCTTGAATGTCCATGTAGGGACAGTTGCACTCAGGGAATTTGGGACCGCACTGACACCAGCAGTCATTGTCCTTGCAGATGAACTCTCCCTCTGAATTGCAGGCAATATAGCTCAGAGCTGCCTGGACAAAATGTTCTTGCAGATACTCAGGCAGGATGACCTGAAGACCTTAGGAAATAGAATAAGTGTTATGTTATTAACTCAAAAGAATACTCAAGCCAAGCAGATTCCCTTACCTACATAAGACAATTAAAGAAATAAAAAATAAAATTCAGTTAAATAAGCTACATAAAGAAAAAATACAGGAAAATTTACATATCTTTCTAGCATTTGTGCTAAGTCATGAATTTTCTTGCCAGAGAATTAACTTAATATATACATACGTTGCTCTGAAAGTAATGCTTCCTTTATTTTCATGGAAACTACGACAGCTACAAAAAAATACAATAACACTATTTGATAGAGCAAATTCTCAGCTACAAAACACTTTTTAAACACAGTCACCACCATTAGAAATTCATTTTCACCAGAAGTGAAGAGCCTGCATGCTACATTCATAAAAAAACTGTACTGGAGGAGGTCCTTCACTGTTTCATAGCTGCTACGACTTGCCCACGCAGTCCACCTTTCATTAGCTTGAACAGACAGAATTCAGAAGGCACGAAATGCAGACTGTACAGTAGGTGTGGTTGGACAGTCTAGACAAGATTGGCAACGTGCTCCACAGTCTTCAGACAAGGTCTGGATTTATCATTTTGCAAAATAAAAGTTGTCTTTTTCTCTGGCTTCACCTTGGAAGTTCCAGCTTTCAGCTTAGTTTGAGTCATGGTGTAGCAGTTAATGATTTTCCTGGGTTATGATAAACCCAGAATAATCACTCCGTTCCTATCTCAAAAGACAGTGAACATCACTTCCCACTGAGTGCTGTTCCTTGAAGTTTTCATTTCGTGGAGAATTAACATTTCAGCACTTCGTGGACTGTCATTTTAACTTCGGTTCATAATGGTGACACCAAGACTCATCACTGCTGATGATCCAATCCATGAAAATGTCACCTTCTGTCCAACCTCATCTCCTTCTATGACTGGGTGACCAGACTGGTAGATGAAGGAAAGGCTGTTGATGTAGTCTACCTGGACCTCAGCAAAGCCTCTGACATGGTCTCCCACAGTATTCTCCTGGAGAAACTGGCAGCCTGTGGTGTGGACAGGTTCACTCTTCTTTGGGTTGAGAATTGGCTAGAGGGCCATGCTCAGCAGGTAGTGGTTAATGGAGTTAAGTCCAGCTGGCGTCCCGTTACGAGTGGTGTCCCCCAGGGGTCGATACTGGGGCCCATCTTGTTTAATATATTTATTGATGACCTGGATGAGGGCATTGAGTGTACCCTCAGTAAGTTTGCGGATGACACCAAGTTGGGAGGATGTGTCGATCTGCCTGAGGGTGGGGAGGCTCTTCAACGGGATCTGGATAGGCTGAACAGCTGGGCTGAGGTCAACGGGATGAGGTTCAATAAGGCCAAGTGCCGGGTCCTGCACTTTGGCCACAATAACCCCATGCAATGCTATAGGCTTGGGGCAGAATGGCTTGAAGACTTGTATAGAGGAAAAGGACCTGGGGGTGTTGGTTGATGCTCAGCTCAACATGAGCCGGCAGTGTGCCCAGGTGGCCAAGAAGGCCAATGGCATCCTGGCCTGTATTAGAAATAGTGTAGACAGCAGGAGCAGGGAGGTGATCATTCCCCTGTACTCTGCTCCGGTGCGGCTGCATTCAGTTTTGGGCCCCTCACTACAAGAGAGACATCGAGGCCCTGGAGCGTGTTCAGAGAAGGGCAACAAAACTGGTGAGGGGTCTGGAGCACAAGTCTTACGAGGGGCGGCTGAGGGAGCTGGGATTGTTTAGTCTGGAGAAAAGGAGGCTCAGAGGAGACCTCATTGCACTCTACCACTTCCTGAAGGGGGGCTGTGGTGAGGAGGGGGTCGGCCTCTTCTCCCAGGTAACTAATGACAGGACAAGAGGGAATGGCCACAAGTTGCGCTGGGGAAGATTGAGATTAGATTTGAGGAAAAATTTTTTCTCTGAAAGAGTGATCAGGCACTGGAATGGCCTGCCTAGGGAGGTGGTTGAGGCACCGTCCCTAGCGCTGTTCAAGAAGCGTTTAGATGAGGTGCTAAGGGATTTTATTTAGTATTTTGGTGGGTAGGGATGGTGGTGGGAGGATGGTTGAACTAGATGATCTTGTAGGTCCTTTCCAACCTAATGAATCTATGAATCTATGAATCTATATTGATTCAATAGGTCCTGACAAACTCGCACATGGTGTTCTTTCTGTTCCTGTACGCACATTTGTGGGATCAAACTGCTGCAAACTTTGCAATATTCCAATGCTGCCACCATGGTTTCCAATGTATTGAAACCAGTATTCACCTTCATACAAAGTTTTCTGGACATAATCCACCAAGTTATGCAGACGAGTTGATTGAGATGCTCTCCATTTTGTGGTGTAACAGCTGTGCTTTGATGTTCAGAACATGGCTGACCTTTCATGTTGCTATCGCTATTGCTGAACCACACCACCCACCCCTCACTGTGCTCACATCCACTGTCTGGTCTCCATCAACACTCATCAAACACCAATGAATGTCAACAGGTGCCATTTTTTCTGCATGAGGTATTCAGTTCCACACTTTTGCTTCCTATGCCCTTTCATGTCTGACCCATGTCAGACTCTTCAGCTGCCATCTGTCACACAGCAACAAAAGTAACATAATATTGGTGGGAAGGGTTAGCCTCTACTGCTGTACCACCACCATCAGCCTCTGACATTGTGGGCCAAATTAATAAAATAGGAGGCATTACTTTTGGAGCACAGCTCATATTTTACACTTCTTTCTCAGTATGGAACATTTCATTTCAATAACTACTAACTTGCTTTCCTCATACGCTAGTGTATTTCTTTCTGGGAAGATTGTCAAAAACAGAAATAGTGGATTCATCAACTTCTCCTTGATAGGAGACTGAATGAAGAGCCTCAGCTGTAGGTTTTCAGTATGGAAACCTGGAGATAAATTACAGTCCTTATACTAGAAGCTAGTGCAAATTTTGAGAGTTTTGAAGGGAAATCAGCTTTGAAGGTAGCAACAGTGAAAGCAAGAAAGCTGTAGAAGCAGAAAAAAAACATCTGAAGGAAACCACTGGACTTGTTTTCCATGCTGGCTCTGACACAAATAGATATACATGAAATACAGGTATGATCGAATTACTCTAGCTATTTTTCCATGCTTCTGTAGACCCAAGCTAAAAATAATTGGAAAATTGAGCTGGAAGAAATTTTAGGAAAGTAAAATTAGCCTTATATTTCACTTCTAAGCATTGACATATAACAGCTTTTTACCAACTATTTTGGAAAAATATGTGTACAATGATTCCCTAACAAGTGTAACTATGTCATTTCGTGCAAAATCAAATATAAAGAACAGTTCTGCTATTGATTTTTTCAGTGTATGGATTTATAAAGTGGTTTACTCCCATTTCATCTGCCAGTACCTCAAGCAGACCTTGCAGGATGGGACCTGATCCATCACCACAGAAAGTCCTCTGACAACAGCATACAATGGAAATAGCTAAAAACAGCTATTTCAAATTGCCTCCTCTCCTAATGGATTTCCAATTGCTGCTGGTATATTCCCAGTAAGTCTATAAAATCCTGAGAAAAATAATTAATTCCTAATTTAGCTAAAGTTTTAGCATGGAGAGGGGAAGGAAATTTATTGTTTAAAATCCTTCTGCTACGTCTGAAATCTCACTGCAAAGTGTTTTCAGACTTTACCATGTCATGACATATAGAGGTCTTATAAAAACTACAGAGCAGGAGAATAAAAAGATTTAGAAACTTTGTGAAGTTTATTTATCTGAAAAAAATTGAACATTGTTAATATGATTCCAATGATGGGAATGCGTATTTAATACAGAAACTTTGTAAATTAACTGTAACTATTACTTCTTTGGCTACAACAGTCAAGCAGTAAGAAAAAAAAAATAAACATGAACAAAAACAGCCAGCCAGTGAAGTATATTATAAATTTTGATTTGTTAGCTGTGATTATATTCTGGAGCAAAATTAATCTCTCTGGAAACAGTGAAGCTTATGCCTCAGTATATTGGTTATTTGTGATATATGTTTCTCTTACATAGGCACTTGAACAATTTTGTAGAAATTCATTCCTGAATATTAGGGAAATAAAATTACATCTGTAACAGTAATTTTATAATCTTTCCAGGTAGAAAGGTGTATCATAAGTGCATAACAATATTGTTAAAAGTGCCTTTTTTTTTACCTCATATCAAAACATGTAAAACTTTTGCTACCCTAGTATACTTTTTCAATGTACAAATGTATATGTAAAAAAAATTAGAATTGTTAGAGAAAAAGAAAGCCCAAATAAGCAATCCCGTCTTGTTCAATTTCCATATAACATCCATGAAATAGTTTTAGGAATTATGTTACTACATTTTTCATGACAATGTAATGGCATGTGTCAAACAGCTCTCTGACTTGAAGAGAAGATTAATTCCCAAATTTTAACTGACAAACATCATGCAAATTCTGGAGACCTTTAAAAATGGCAAATGATTTATGGATACATTTCATCCATTGCATTCCAGTGAAAACGACAAGTTCTTTTCAAAAATACATATATTTTCTGTGAAATCATGCCTTTTAAACTTTTCTCACCAAATGGAAAGAGAAAGGCAAAAAAACCCATGAATGTATTAAACAAAGTAATCTTTCCCTAGCAGCCAGTCTCAGTAATCAGCAACAACTTCATACTATATATCCAACTCATGTGTGAACTGATACCAATAACTTTTAAAACTTGAAATAATTGTTTAAGACCAATACTCTTCTGTCCTTGAATGTATAGTTAGGCATAAACAAATAAATTATAGAGAACTTAATCAGCTTTCACAGCAGTAATACAAAGTTGTTCATGTTGCATTTGTGTAACAGAAAATGAACAAACAAAAAATATGACAATTACTAGAGGCTCGCTTTCAGCAACATTCAGGTGACCAATCTGCAGTCTGGGATATACACCTGCTGGAATTTATAAAAAAGAAAATCAAAAAACAAAAGCAAAACCATTTTACACATATTTTACTAATGAGTGACGTGTCTAACCTTATGGATTCTCTTATAAGTCCCAGAGGAGCCTTTGCATTTTGCATTACTCAAGGACTTTGCAAATCTATGCCTTGTTCCTCCGGTGAATCCATTCATTCCAGTGGGATGAGAGGTTACTACTCAAAATGTGCAAAGTAGGCTGAGCACAGGAAATGTCATTCCCTGCATGGTAGAACCTATTGGAATTTGGGCTTTGTTAAAAAGGTAAGCATGTCATTGCTAACTAGGGATGCAAAATGTTAACAACATTATTCAGATTATTTTCTGGTGGGTAAAGAATTTTTTTCAATTTGAAAGGCAACACGAGTTATTGACATTTCCTTCATTTTGTCTAGATGGTAGTTATTGCGCGCGCACACACACACACACACACACACACACACGAAAAAAAAATGACCTTTTATGAAGTGAAAAAAAAAGAAAAACAAATAGTGTGATAAATGTCATCCTGTTCCCAAACAAATTAATGAAATTACACCTACATACCTTGCAACTGAATCTTATTTTCAGGACTCTGAACCAGAACAGAACTGACAGAATCTAGGTTGTCATAGTTACTGCAGCCAAGAGGACCAGTCCGTGTTTCTGTTACCTGATGGGAAGGAAAAGGAAAAGCAATTGCTGCATTATTCAAAAGAGACTGAAGAGTTCAGAAGCTTGCTTTGTAAAGCTTCCCTTTAATTCATCTGTCTGTATATTTCAGACTTAATTAAGATGAAATAGCTTATTTTATGTTTGAAAAGTAAGACTACAAATGTTTCACCAGTACAACAAACTTTGGAGAGTGCTACTTCGATAGCAGAGCACTGCTACCAATATTTTAGTTAATCAATGTCTACTGATGATTTATTTCTACATACCTATGGAAATCCAAATGAATTCAACAAATATATTTCATAAAAAATGCAGAGTAAGATTTTCACTGATGAAAATTGTGCGCTCCTTGTTGAAATCACAGTAAAAAATGGACTTTTTTCTGTGCAGTAAAGCAGGATTTAAAAGTAAAACCTTTTTATGAGGTGCGCTTATCATGGTGGCACAACATTTTTCATCTCGAAAAGATCTAAAATAAGTTAGGTTACGTCCTGCCCATTGTAAACACAGGGTCTAACCACAGGATCAAAATACATCAAAATGTATCACAAAAAAGCTGCCACAAACAGAGCTTTGTTTTAGGAGCTAATGGTTGTGCTTGGCTACATGAAATTTGTTAAACAAGTAAATACATTATTACAAATAATAATATAAACAATAATAATGACAAGTGGTTTATATAATTAATGGATTATGTAGATGGCTGTTTATTGTCTACAAAACAATTACAAAAGCGAGTTTCTTTTAAATGCTAACCTAAGTGAAAAAAAATGGGGCTTAATGTAGTTCTTCAGCAATGCAGTGCTGCCACTTTTGAAACACTGCTGTGATGCCCAGAGGGTTGGCAGGTAGCAAGGCAGTGTAGTGTCTCAACCGTTATTTTACCCTACTTATGTATCAAGATAAAATCCCAAATCCTTAAGACAGGTGGGTATACCAGGATCTCACTTTTTTAAATCTTTTTAAGAGGATTGGATGCTACTGAAAACTCATGGCTTTTGATTCTTTCTCGCAGGCAAAAAGAGGACAGCAAAAATGAAAGAAAAGAAATATAAACAGAGCTGAAGCAGAAAATGTTGGCCATGGGATATCTTCCCACTTTCCCTCACCACAGAAATACAACAAATTCCTCTACAAACCTCAACAAACTGCTCCCAGCTACTGTGTTGGAACTTCCTTGCTCTCTTTGCTTTACCATTATAGATGTTCTGGACCTTTACCTCTATTTGTTGATTTGTCTCTGAATAAAGTTGATTCAATCATCTGTTACTTCAAGTATTATATTCTACTTCAAATCTCCTGGAGAATAAGTCTAAATTATTAGGTCACAGAGCTCATTTTCAAAATTTGAACCTCCACCGAGCAGTAGACATCTAACAATACTTCTTATGTACAGAAGGAAGCTGTCTATTTCAACAGTGCATTTTGAAAACAATATAGATATTTGCTAAAATACTCCATGAAAGTTCATGTTGCTTAAGATCACATGGTGCCCTTACAGTGTCTGTGCTATCACCAATATGTGTGAATGGCTGCAACTGGATCATGTTATCTCCACACTGTTTTGTATTTTCAAAGTCCTAACATTTTCACAAAGTAAATGTGGAATCTTGGGCTACTTGCTGGCACCTTTCTGTCACTTTTAACAAGTGTTCCTGGCAAAGGAAAATGAGATCCTTTGCAATGCCAGCAGTCTGCAGAGAGAACACACAGAACTGGCTTCAGCCAAATCTCTTAGTAGAGTGCCAACAGCACAAGGAAATGAGATCAAGTAAGGATCTCTCTTTCCTGCACACATTTGGCAGTCAGGGCCAGATTTACCTTGGTTTTTTTTTGCTTAATCATTCAGTATTAGTATAAAGATTCTTGCAAGGCTATCAGATTTGGCTGGGAAATGGCCAGATTGACAACTCTGATTTACCCACGATCCTCCAGTCCCCTCCTTCTCCCAAAAGTGATCTAAAATTCCTTTATAAAATCTTGTTTTTGTTGCACACCCACCTCATATAAGAAATACTAATTTGTTCATATAATAATAAAGACAGGTATGTACATAAAACAAGATAAACAGCCAGAAGACAGAAAAAGAGGGATGAAGGGTGCTATGAATTTTGTCCTAGTTCTGAAAGATTATACTCAGCATATATACTTCTGCAATTCTATTTACAAAGATCCATTTTTTATTTTTTATTATAATTTTCAATTACTTGTCTATAAAGCAATTCAGCTTCATGAATTCTTATGAAATATAAGACCTACAGAAACAATTCTTATTCATTCTTTTTTTCTTATGCCTCTTGACGTCACAAAATAAAGAAGGTTAGTAAGTATCTGTGTAATTATGGTGCACCATTTTGTTCATGAAGGTTTATTCTTCACTTGGATGATGCAAGACATGGGTAGTGACAACTTGTTTTGATTACTGGAGTGGCAGCATGTGGTGTATGTAGGTGTTCACAGAAGCAGAATGGGAAGGAGTTCATCATTAAACTACTTTTACTTATAATTTTTTTTTCTAAGGACCAGTCATATGAAACCACTCGAGAGAGTTACTCACAAATGAGATACTTTTGTCTTGATCCAGCTGTTACTAAAATCACTGACAATTTTGTGACTGTGACAGAAAGAAAACTGCAATGGTAGAAGCAATGCTGGAAAGGAAATGACACTTCTTTAATTATCTTCCAAACACAGCAGTATGGCTATATTCAGTCTCAAGATCACAGCTGAAGTGTTTTGTCTGAAGGCATACAATAAAAATTGAGGCAAAAAAAGTAGAGGGAACGGTAAAATGTAAATGCAAAGAATATGTTAAAATGCAAGCATAGTCCAGAAGTGACGAACGAAGAGTGCTGTAATCACTTGTTTCATAAGAGCTAGACCCACAGTCTGGGAAGAACACTAACTCACAAAGCAAAATACAACAGACCAAAGTTATTTAACAACCAAAAGCCCATACGAAACAGTAAACAAAATATGTGTAAAACCATTTGACAAACCAAGTAGGCTATTCTCAAGTGCATTGTTTTCAAAGATTATCACAGCACAGGTTTCCCTGGGCAGCAGGGTTTTCAGTTCCCAGAAATAAACCGTAACATTTGGCATTAATGAGGCAAATGCCTACAGTTTTCAGTCAGTTAAAAACTCATAACCATGGTGATAATGACCCGATTATAAGTGCACAGAGAACATACCTCCCAGCACTTAAGCAGAGCTGAATTCTTGTGATATCAGTGGGTAGTATTTCCCTGGGAAACTGTACTTTTTTTTGTCCACAATAATTAAGCCTATAGAAGACTTTCCTAATAAAAAGGAAACATTTCTGCAGAGATTTCGGTCCTGGTGTGTGCTTTCTATTGCACACAGCTAATATTCCTAACTACATGCCCATGCAGAGGCAGTGCACTGTCTTGCATAAAGGACTGTCCGTTTTACGAAGACTCTTTTCAAAATGTGTTTGGCTTCTAAGGCAGACAACTAAGACACCATAAGGGAGAATGAGACAATGCTAGGAAATTCAAAACAGAAAGCTGCATTTGTATTCATATTGCCTACTTTAAAGATTAAAAGACTCATTTAGAAGAAACTCCTTGCATACATGTGGCACTAGAGATGGAAGTTCTCTTCTGAATGACTGGTGCCAAAGAAGGATGAGTAAAGTATGCAGGATGAAGAAATCCAAAGGAAAAAAAAAAAAACTGGATTGATTTGATATTTTGGAAAATTGTCTGAGGAAAAACTGTACTTCTCATTCAATATAGCTAATGAATCATTAGGTAAAACCAGATCCTAACCTTATCGTTCACACTAAGTTCTTTCCTCCATAAATCATTTAGTGGGATTAATTGCATAGTAACAGTATTTGGCAGTTCCACAAATAATAGAACCAGAGTAATTACACATTATCAGTAATCAGATATAAGAGTCAACTGGACACGACATCTTCCAGTTGTGCTGCAAGGGGCGTGGATCATCTCATGATGGTAGGCATATGTCTATAAAGGGTGAATCACACCTCTGGGCTGCAAAACCTAGTGTGGCCTTGATATTGAACAGAAGCATCACAAGGTGCTGTCTATCTCCCCCAGCCTTCCTGCCCCACTGTGGTCCCCTCTCCACAGTCACAGATCCAGTCCAGGCCTGATTCTGCAGGGACTCTGTGGCTGCAGAGTCCTCCAGGCCACATCCACTGCAGCACTGTGGGCTCCTCCGTGGCTGCAATGGAGATTTGCTCTGCATGGTGCCCATGGGCTGTGGGGAGCTTCTGCTCTGTACATGGAGAACCTTCTGCCATCCCCTCCACGATGAAAACCTCTGCCATGTAAACCCCAAAACCCTTTTTTCTTTCTTTTTTTTTTTTTTTCTTCTCCCAAGAGTCTGCAATTTTTCATAAAATCACCTTTCTTTCAGCACCTTCTTTTAGAGGAGAATAATTGCTGTAGTTACTGTTCCGCTGCCCTCTGCGTGTCATTGAGCATACTAGGGCTTCCACTAATTAGTGCATAATTGAAATAACACAAATCATCTGAATGTTCCAAGTACTGACGCTTATCATGCTACCATTTATGAAGGAGGCTTAGATAAACCAACAGAAAACACAACGTCAGGACTTGGATTAATGTTCTGGGAGGGGAAGTATTTATTTATTAATTTTAGAATTATCAGCATTCTAAAGCAGTATCTGATAGACAAATAACATTTTCAATACATTCTCTTTGACCATGGTTCATACAGCTAGTACAGGTCTGACTTTTTCATTCGAAGAGACCACTAAGTCAGATGACCTGGAATCATCTTATTTTTCTGACAGAGACAGTAAACTTAATCTGCCAGCAAAGGAAATGAATTGGACAAATTTCATTAACCACGAAAAGTGTAATAAGAACTTCCTGTTTTTTAAGCAAGATGGTGATTTTTTTAAGGGTAAATGTTTAGTTTCATCTGATAGGGAGCAATCATCTATCAAGTCTCTTCTCCACAGCTTCAGAGAACAATTTACTATCGTGAATTCTAGGAGTACCTATAAGAACATCAAAACAAGTCTCTGAATTTATGCCATGCCACAAAAAAAAAAAAAAAAAAAAAAAAAAAGAGAGAGAGAAGAAAGCAATCCTGCCAGGACTGTGTCAGCACTGAGCTAGCAGAACACATACATAGGTTAAACAGACTTCTAAAGATAATTAAGCTAGAGATGGAGGAGGGAGGAAAAGATGATTATGCTGTTCCGTAACTCTGATTCTGCAAACCATGGAACAATTCTGTGGCTATGGAACTTGAAAGTGAGGAATTCCCCCAGTTGAAATCACTGGCAACACTGACAGGTGTGACACTGGAGCCATGATTTTCCCTTTTCAACGACATTTTAATTTACACTATGCGTCAGATACCACATTCCCATGCATCTGAATCTGAAGGAACAGGAAAGTCCTCGGGAACTGAGGCTGCCTGGGACCAGTGCAAGAGCCTTTATTAATTGCACTTTCAGCCTTATACAGAGAGGATAAGCATTCATTTTTCCCTCTAAATAGTTTTCAGAAATGTGCAAGAGTGTAGTTCTCATTTGGAAAAGTAATGTACTTCTTAGTAAAGATGCAATAAAAGCTGAACATTTTGTTTTAGCTTACACTTAGGTAGTGCTGCTTGCCTACATCTTACTTAAATGAATGTTACTATTATTTTTTCACACATTTTATTGGTTAAGGAGACAGCTGAGCAAGAAAGAATAAACGAAATCTGTATATTCTTCTTATAAGATTAGAATCTTCTTATAAAATTAGAAACAAAAAGCACAGCACAGGTTTCAAATTAATATAACAGTTCGTGCATACAGAAATCATGAAGTATCTGAAAAAAACAACAGCAAAGAAACTGTACTGAAGTACAGCCTACTTCAAAGTCCTCACTCCTTTTCCAAACACAGTACAATTATACAATAGACAAAATCTCCAAGAGGAATCCTGGGGCACCTACTATAAAGGGAGACTGTCTTGCCAACTGCAAAACCCACTCAAGAACTTTCCAGTATAGGGTCAGTTCCTACATACCATGTTGAGCATACTCTGATTTTTTACTGCATCCCCATTCATGTTCACGAAGACAGAACTGCTTGGTAATTCATAAGACTCTCAGATATTATCAGTAATAACTGTATTGCAGTTGGATGGAAAATCATTTTCTTAAGTTGGAAAAAAATGTACCAAGATATTCAAGTCCTTCCTGATTCAGAATACAAAGCCAAAATCTTCTGTTTTGAAACCAAAAGAAAAGAAAAAAAAAGGTCAGGATCGTCATAAAAATGATCTTTGGATAAGTTTTTTTTTTCCTTTAATATGGTCAGCTTCAAAATTATATACATGAAATTTAAAGAAAAAATTAGCTTGTATTAAATTTTAAAATATATATTAAAGGTTAATATTATGACTTTAAATATAACAAGAATAAAAGGAATTAAAGTCTTGAAGACCAAAAATCAGAGTGATAAGGACAGGTTAAACAAGATCCAGACTTTCCACAGAGATCCTACCCATGTTTAAATATTCCTGTGCAAGTTTAAAACTTTGAAATTTCTTTAGTGTAATCACTGAAAATGTATTAAATTATGTACTCCCCAGGGGTTTTATTTCCTCTCCTGTAATGCAGTGCTACTAAGTTACCGATTTATTCTTGATGTCCGTAGCACTACAGTCTAGCACTCTGCCCCTCACATACTTTGACATCTGAAGCAGGACATTTTACATGTCCACTTTATTTTACCATGCTCCAGTCAAACCACCCCTTTTGGGGCTGTCATTCCAACCTCTCAAAAGAAATCACATTACTGTCCATAATATGCATGTCTGCTAGTTCGCTCTCCGTCTGGGTCACATGTTTTCAGGGTTTTATTTTTAGGTCCTACCCTTCTTGCTTCCTACTAATTCATTCCCTCTGGTAAATGGCTGTAACATTTTTGCCCTTTCTGTATCATTGGTACCACCAATTCTCAATATACAGTTTTTGCAAAATTACTGGTTTTATGATACACTTTATTATACATTTTCCCGCCTAACTACCAAGTTATCAATAACAACTAATGTATAATTTAATCATTAAACACCTCTCAGCTTTTCAAATTAAACAGAAACTCTCAGCTAAAAGCTAAATTGGTTGTAGAAATATGGAAATATGAAAATATGAATTCCTCCAGTGTTAGCTGAATAGTTCAGCTAAATTGCTCTGTAAGTCTGATTAGTTACACTGTTCCATGACTATTATGTATTTTAATCTGTGGCAAAAGCAATCTTTTGTCTTCAAATCTCACAAATTTATGAAAAAACATGGAAAGAATGTTTGAGATGGAAATCTGATTCCAAATTTTGGTGAAGTAAATACATATGATATGCATAGTACACAGATACAGATAGTATGATTCTTATTTCAAGTAAGGTAGTAAGACTTGCCAACTTCTTTGCTACTTAATTTTTAGAAGACTTGGGATTCAGAAATCAAATCTCTTGCACTTTTTTTAATTAAATGCACATGTTCCTTGTTAGATATTACTTGGTAAGGAAAAATATGTGCAAATATATTTACCATAATTGCACTGGAAACTCCAATCAATATCAAAGAAGCTAAAGTATAATAAAGCACAAAGGACTAAGTGTTGAATCTGTTTTGAGATTTAGACATTTCCTGATATTTTCTAGTTCATTTAAGTGAGGTAAGGGAGCAATGTTCATTATCAAAGCAAATGTTAGCAGCCATGAATTCTATTCTCATTGCAAAATGGTGAGTGCTGGGGCTTAATTTTATAACCAAGCCATGGCTTTTATATCACCCAAGTTGTTGTGACAGCTTGAATAGTGAGATTCACTCAAGATATGGTAAATCTCAATAACATTTTGACTCCTTGTTATCCAGGCTACTTCTACAGGCTTGAGTATTAAGAAAACCTTCATGGGGATTGGGGGGTACGTAAAACAGTGTACACCCCAGTGGTCAGAAAAGTGAAACATCATTTACTGCGATTGATCTTCATTGGGAAGTTACTCGTAGGAACATCTCTCCCAGATTTCTTATTTCTGTTCCAGATGCCATTGTTCAGGCAGCAGTGCCAGTGTTGATAGGATTGATTCAGACAGATGAAGCATTGAGGAAGCACTAGGGAAGAAAGATTGGAAACAAGGCCCTTTATCTGGGATATTAACTTGCTATGTTAGATCATCTTTCTGCAAGAATGAGGCAAGTTCTTTCTCTTCTTTGAGGCTAAATTCGATCAAGATGAAAATATTCACACTGTTCTA
This sequence comes from Oreortyx pictus, assembly GCA_036925125.1. Lineage (NCBI taxonomy): Eukaryota > Metazoa > Chordata > Aves > Galliformes > Odontophoridae > Oreortyx > Oreortyx pictus. The sequence goes on along the minus strand of JAUPFR010000010.1, from coordinate 26,262,618 downwards.
GATAGAAGTCTCTATAATAGACCAAAAATTATTGTAATCATTAAATAATTCAAATAACATTTTTAATGCAATCAGAAAGCTTGCTGCTGTGATAATGAACGCTGTTCAAGATTAAAAAGAGTGGGAAAAGGTAAGGCAAAAGTAAAGAAACAAACTTGTAAGTGACAAACCATATGAAAGAAAAAATGGTTGGTTAAAAATATATCAACAAACCATAAACTCATAACAGATTTGCCAAAAAAAAGAGATTTATTTATTTATTTAGCTTTTTCTAGCAGTTTTTGTTTATGGCTAACTTTGAATATTTAATTTTTTAAGACCCTCAAAAATTTAAATATTGTTGATATTATTACCTTTAACTAATAAAAAATGGGTGTATATGGTATATTTATTGATATCCCCTAAAGGTTTAATGAGTACACACACACACACACACACACACAGAAACAGTCTTACAGAATAAATGGAAGAGTTTCATCTGTACAAAACTACATATCAACTCAGGAAGTAAAATGGAAAAGTCCATGTTTTACTCAGAAAGACGCAAGTACAAGTAGATTTATGTTTGCTGAGTTTGATTAAATAACCAAAATACCTGTAAGTGCAAGCATATAAAATAGTAATAAAGTATTTCTAAATCTGCAGCAATGGAAGATTATTATAAAATGGAAATGCAAATAATTTAATAAAATGAAATTAAAAAAAAAGAAACACATCTTGAGACATAAGAATTACAGCTGGGTGACAAATTTCTATAGATATAACGTCCTATATTTTCATCATGAAAGACTAGATCCTCCCCAGTATGAATCAGATTTAACTTTGATGTCATACTGTGGAGTTGCACTATGAAATTTCCATGCTTCTGGCATTGAAAATACCTTTGCCCCATGGCATTAAGGATGTTTCAACAGGCTCTTCTGGTAAACCTGAACTCACCATCTATATAGCTTCATGAATGAATGAATTTTTTAGAAAGTTTTGGATAATAGCTGAGTTATACTTGATATTTTTATTTCATGAGCAAGACAAAGAGAATTTTTAATATGGAGAAGGCTGCTCTTAGAACTAGTCTCATGAGGCAATGTTATCCAGACAGAAAGGTCTACTAAGTATCAAGGTCTGTTCATTAGGTCATATGTGAATGTGAATGGAACTAGCATTGATGTTTTTTTGCAAAAAAAAAAAAAAGTTCACAATATAAAATCTTGTCTAAGATCTTGTTTCATTAATTTTTCTGGACCTGATGTAGGTGCAAATACCAAGGGAAAAGAATGACCTAGCTTAAAGGCAAGTGTGTAACTTCAACCAAAATATAGGAAAGGAAAAAGAGACTTTAACGTCCTGCAAGCATGAAAATCTAAGAAGGGAAGTTTAGAGAAAAAGGCAGAGGAGGGGGGATTAAAAGAAAGATTTTGTAATTGTATATAAATGCTTTTATTATATATTATAGACCTTTGCCAACTTCCTATATTTTCATCAAGAAAGGCTTCCTCAGTGTAAAGTCATTGATAAACTGGATTAAATTATGGTAATTAATTTTCCTAATGGTCTTAAAGCTGTAAAAAAAAGTGAAGTTCCTCACGTTTATTCTACAGAAAAAAAAAAATAAAAATGAAAAGCAGATCCACACATTTTATCCTTGTACTTTAACCAAGGATACAAATTGTTTTGCATTATATAACACAGCATATTTATTTCCTAGAATGAAACATGTGGCTCAGTATTAACATCAATGTCATATTTCAAATACTTAACAAGATTGTGAATAAAGTCTAGTGAAAGAGAATAGAATTAGAAGTCAGAAAAATTATTGCTGTATATCTTCAACCTGTTATCTGTACTACTTTCTCAACAATTATTTTTTACACATTAAAGATTGCATGAAAAGTCAAAGGAAGAAAAAGGAATTATTTTCATTTTCAAAGCTCTATATATTCATGGAGAATACATATTTCCTTAAAAACCTACTAGATAAGAGACTATGACCTCTATTTAGTAGGCTTATTACAACTATTTGAAAAAATAAAATAAAATGTGATCTAGAACACCATAGCTCTGCTATGATATTCTCATTTTATTTTTTCAGGAAGAAAATATCAGCAGAGGAGTAGTGCAGTTCCTTGCAAGAACTTGAAATGTAGTAACTATTTCATGGGAAAGAGTGTTCATTTGGGTAATCTATAGAAGAAAAACAAAAAATAGTTTGATACGAAGATGATGGTTGAGGTTGAATGGAGAAACCTTGATGTCAATCATATCAAACTGTAAGCAAAGAAACTTCATTGACTTCATTGACTTCAGTATAACTTGTTTATTGTATAAGGTTAGAATTACACAACTCAAAATTAAAAATGCTTTCATTTTGAACACTTAATTCAGTAATAAAACCTATAAAACAGTGATGAAAATAACATCATTTCAGATGTGAAAGAGCTGAAAACACAATATAGTAATCACAGAAAGAGTTCTGAATGAGTAAAGAATTTTTTCTTAAAGCCAGCTTCTGTCACTGCCTTTATTAACATTATAAGCACTATGTTTCTAAAGCTTTCATTATAGTTATGCTGTAGAAATTTAAACCCTGCTGATGTTCTGTGTTAAGCCCTGAAGGTAGAAATAATTCTGAGTTGCAGGAGAAAGCAATGATGCAATTCTCATAATCAGCTGCCTCTAAAAGATATAAACATGACGGATATTTTCAGAGGTGTTTTATATCACTAAATTAACAGTTTCAAGAGGGAGACTGCAGTTCTAATTGTAACTCATAACAGCAAAGTACATGAAAATATCTTAAAAATTCTATTTGAAAAACAATACATATACTGACATCCTTCATTATTCATTGTCTTATTTTTCTGAAAGCTTATTCCTTCTGACTCTTCTGAGTCTCTCTTACCCTGGCATATTCTTCCTAATCTGACTTCATGTTCATACATGTTGTTGATATGTGGTATCTGTTATCTCCTTAGTTGCAGGGATAGGGAAAGTTTATCTGAATTTTATAGTCCTTTCTTGATGTTTTCTGACCTGCTTTCAGGCAGCAGCTGTCAATTAGAGTGGAGGACATTGAGAGTTCTGAACTACATTTCTTAGTCAAAACACAAATCACTGCACAACCAAAGACCAAACTGAAATCCATGAAAATTTGACTGCCTCAAAATTAGTTCTGGAATGCTCCACCCTTGTATATCAATATGTATATATCAATATATTCACTGTGGATCTTGTGATGTTCAAACCTTCCTTTAATTTTCTGACTGCTTTCCTTTGGTTTCAGTAGGGAAGGGAAGGGAAGGGAAGGGAAGGGAAGGGAAGGGAAGGGAAGGGAAGGGAAGGGAAGGGAAGGGAAGGGAAGGGAAGGGAAGGGAAGGGAAGGGAAGGGAAGGGAAGGGAAGGGAAGGGAAGGGAAGGGAAGGGAAGGGAAGGGAAGGGAAGGGAAGGGAAGGGAAGGGAAGGGAAGGGAAGGGAAGGGAAGGGAAGGGAAGGGAAGGGAAGGGAAGGGAAGGGAAGGGAAGGGAAGCGAAGGGAAGGGAAGGGAAGGGAAGCGAAGGGAAGGGAATTGGGGAGAAGAGGGAGGGGAGAGGAGGAGCAGGAGGGGAGGGGGAGGGGGAGAATTTGAAGAAATTTTTAGACGATGGCAAAAGCTCTGTGAAAGCTGTTAAAGACCCTTGCTTACGTTTGTCCATTTTTAGCTTGTTTCAGATTGAAGTTTTCCTCTTCTCTGTCTTCTCTGTAGAATAATTATCTGAAGTCTTTCTGAAAGATCTGTACTAGCATCTGCAATATGTGCTGTTTTGTTGCTTTGAAAATATTTCACGCTGTGTGATGAACTAGGTGGCAACGTTATAGCTCCTTGCACACATTCTTCTTTGCGCATTATTGAAAATATAATGAGACAATGTAGTCTGTATTAGAGGCTTCTGAAGTACATCCTTTTACAATTGTCTTGTTGCAGCTGCTGTGATGCATTGTGCCAGTTATGTTGCTGAGTATGCATTCTGTGAGTGTTTAGTAAAATGTGATTGCATTAACTTGCTGGTTCTTCCTTCTCCTCCCTCCATTTCTCTTACCATCTGGAATAGTGAGGGTCAGATTCTCAAAGTAATTGCATTCTTCTACACCAAATGAAGAACTGACCTCTACACTTCCTTTGAGAGAAAGCAGTTGCGGACTTTCTATTTAATTAGAACTCTACTGTCCAAGTGAATTAAACTTATTTTTATTTCATCGCTTTAAACTCTTGAATAAGATAAGGCAATAACTCCCTGACATTTACATTCTGTGTATTCTTAGAATTATTTAATGGCCCATGCACAGCAGTCATGATATTTTGTAACATATATGGAACATTTGATCCAAAGATCTCCAAAAGCACCCAGTCATAAAAGTCTAAGTCATCCTGTAGTTTAATTTTACAATGAAAGAAACACAAATTCAGTTCTGTGCAGTGGAATGTGGTACCAAGATGCCTGAGATACCAGAGTTTGGGCTTCAGAAAAATAAGGGAATTCCAGGGATGTTCCTGAGCAAGTAAACCCTATTGAGAAATACGACGTAATTGTTTCAGCACAGCACGACTGCCTTGTTGTGTTCAATATTTCACATTTTTGTTGATGTACAAGTTCTGTTGATGCTAGCTGTATGTACTAACCTATGCCATGCTTCATGGCACCGCCTAGCCAAGCTCAAAGAACAGAATATCAGCTGTCTCTCAGCTCTATACACTTGCCTACCCAAGTACATCACTAAGCTCACATTACCAAAAGGCCATTAGGAAGAAGGCGATGCTCAAAATGAAGTGGAAATTAGAAGCCAAAATTCAGTTCCCAGTTTGTCTGGTAAGATAGGAAAATGACCCAAATTTAAACTGAAACGTTTATACCTGTGCATATACATAGTTAAGGCATGAAACTGCTAACAGAGATTTTCAAAGCAGCCTGCAAAATTACTGAATTCTCAGCAAAATTTAATGGGAGTTTGCCACCTCAAGATGAAAGATTCATTGCTTTTCCTTGAAATGATTAATTAATATCACCTTAAATACACAATGCAGAAGATACAAACTTCTGAAGAGGGACAGTGTCTTCTGGCTTTTAGTTCCCTAGTGTGTTTAATTAAACTCACATTTACTTTTTAACTTCTTAAATTGAGTCAATAGAAGAGCTTTTCCAGCCCAGTGTTTCTAACTGTAATTTTACAAGTTAAAGCTTCTCCTGGCCACAAATCTTTAAGTTTCCTAAATTCTGGTCATTTACAAGGCTTGGGTCTCAAATCCTTACCACAAACTACAAAGAGAAAATCTGGACAAGCAGAGTTCAAGACCTAAACTTCAAAAAAATTCAAAATTTAGCAACTAAGAAAAATTCTGAGAATGTTTAGGATTCTTCGGGAATTTGACAAGAGAATGAGTATAGCAATTACCTGAAGCCACAGAAAAACACACTCAAATACGAGGCATGAAAGAAAACAAAAAGAAGGCAGCAAGCTTTTTTAGACCAAACAAAGAAGCAAGCAGGCAAACAAAAGGTTTGGATTTCAGAGTGAGTTTTGAGTGAAAAGCTAATTTCATTATATTTAAGTTTCCTCTCTTGCAGCCCACCATGAGATGTTCATGGGTTAATTATAGATAATCAGATATATTTACCATTACAATAGAACTCTGTTGTACACTATTTGTAATGTACAGTTTTCCAAGAAAACAAAGTGCTTTAATTTCTAATGGTGGAAAAAAAAAGAAGAAAAAAAAAACTGTTTTGGGGAAAGAAAAAGCAAATTGCACAATAAAATTTAATTGAAATGAGAGGGCAGATTCTCATGGATGGTTATTCATTCTCACTCAGATGGAATAAATGGGCTGTAATCTGGCTGTAATAGCTGCTGGAAAATTCAATTTATGCATCTGTTCTGTTGCCTCTTGTTCTTCTGACACACTGTAGCCGTCCTTCAGCTGCTTGGACCCTAAGCAAACACCTACACTATTCACCTTCCACAACTTTCTGAAACATTTTCCCTAAAAAGAAGATCTATTCTGGGATATAAGAAGATGTCCCCCAAAATATAACTAGTATAGCACTTCACTTTATTAAGCATCAGTGTTATAACTGCCTGACATAAATGTGTTTATCCCTTTGCAACATGTAGCAATATTATCCAATCATACTTTATCTACCATGCTGTCAGTGTGTTATCTTATCTTTCCTGCATAACTTTCCTCAGCAAGTGATTAGGACAGCCTCACAATTATGCTTCTATAAAGCTCTGTGCTTTTCTCAACACAGCACTTCTTTTCTGCAAGTCCGAGTCAAGGGCAGGCAGTGGTGTGAGCTAATTTTCACTGATGACAATGGTAGTTCAACAGCAGCATCTAATGAACAGGACTCAGGGTCAGTTGCATAAGAGTTTATACTACTGTGTTTCCCGACTGTGTTAGAGAGCAGAAAAAAAGTTGGGACACTATGCATAGCCCTATTCCATCAATCCAGCATTGAAAAATTCTCCTAAACCTAGTGTTAGGAGGATGAGTGCTTAATCTCGGAGTAGTACCGAGGTCATTCTGCAACTGGGCAGTGACAGAACACATTAGAATCACAGAACATGCTAAGCAAAGTTGTGAACTTCAAGTGTTCTTTACACCATCCATCAATCAGGTGAAGGAAAGAGGTCTGTCATATTGATTAGAGTCATTGCATTGTTCTGGGTCTTAGGTCATTTGGCAACCCTCTGCACTCTGGTTATGGTTAGATCTTCAATAGACTCAAAGTAGTACGGCTGTACAGAAGCAAGAACAGCAATGAGCAGGAAGAGTTGAGAATATTGCTTATGAATGATAACACTAATAGAAAGGAAAATATTTGTTGGCTTTATTTGTATTATGCTTCCATAACTTTAGAGGATTTTATCAAATACAAGGAATGTACACTTCGTCATCCTAATAAGCATGTTAATAGGGAGACATAACAGCTGTCAGTGCATCTGAAGATAAATGTTCATAGGAAAAAGCTTCTAAAATGAGCATATAAGAGAAGTAATGTTGGATCTATAATATTTCAAATACAACAGGATATGCATTAATTCAAATGTATATGCAAATTACATGCAGCCCCGAGGCTCTTGGAGAGTTTCCAATGATGCCCTTGAGGCTGCAAACTGTTGATTTAGCATATGAGCCTAACTACTATCAGTAAAATGTATGCATTAAAATAATATTGAAAGAATGAACAAATCAGGGACTTATTTAAATAAGGTAAATATTGATATCAGATCTGGATAGCTCCCATGAATATTTGATTTCCAGTTGGAAACTATTGTGATTTTGTGATTTTTGTTCATTTTATGTGGAGTAAAAAATGAAAACAATGGAAAATTGTGAAGCTTTAATTAGTGGTGCTGAAGTTATTTTTGAAGATAATTATGCCACAGCTAAGAAACTTGATTACAAAAAAATTTGATTAACAAACTTGATTCATTAAATAAATCTCTTGTGCTCCTTTCCTCATGCTGCGCACTAACAGTTTTTGGTCAGAATAAGATAAATAAGAATTAAACATGAAAATTTGAATGTTAATTTTCACTTCCCTCTCCCTGATGCTTTCCTGTTTGTGTGATGCAGATCAGCTTTTTAATACAAAACCTTAAATCTAAAACTTAACCAAATCTTGCTTCTTCGATCAATCCCACAAACTGATGTATCAAGACTGTAAGAAAAGAAATTCAGGTAGCATACATCTCAATAAATTTGATATAAGGAGACAATAATTTGTTGAGTATTAATTGTCTTAAGTACATAAGGGAGAAAAATGTTACGCTATATGTGCTTTCCAAAGAGTATCTGCCATTTTTGTTCTCAATATTTAAGAAAACATATATGAGTAGTGCTCTGTAAATCAAGGGATTTAATGGAACACTGTCCATGTCCCATATGAAAAGAACTTTATCATTTCAAGAAATACTAGAGGAAGTCAGGAAAAATAGAAACCAAATGTCCAACATGAAAATAGATGAAGTTTGTGAATGAAGGAGTTACTCACTTTTATCCTTTTTGTTATAGTTGACTGAGTGCTGCTACAGCTTTGCTAAATGTTCTTCTTCACCTGTCCTAGACAAATTAATCTCTGCTGGTGTCTTATAATTAACTGTAAGTCACTCTCTACACCTGCATATCCAATTGTTTTCTTACTACTTCAAAGCCATTAAATCTTATTGATATATTATTAATTTACAATGCAATCAAAACCAAAATATGCTCTTGAAAAGTGGGCCCATGTGAACCTCATGAAGTTTAATAACGACAAGTGTAAGGTGCTGCACTTGAGTTGGGGCAATCCTAGATACATATTCAGAATAGGAGAAGAACTCCTTGAGATCAGCATGGCGTAGAAGGACTTGGGGTTCCTGGTGGATGAAAAGGTGGACATGAGCCAGAGTGTCCAGGCTTTCAGCATGGACAGCCAATGGCATCCTGGGCTGCATCAGCAGAGAGGTGGCAGCACGGAGAGAGAGGAGATTGTCCCCATCTACTCTGCCCACGTGAAGCCCCATCTGGACTACTGCATCCAGGCCTGGGCCCCTCAGCACAAGAAGGATGTAGAGCTGTTGGAATGGGTCTAGAGGATGGCAACAAGAATGCTCAGAGAGCTGGAGCACCTCTCCTGTGACGAAAGGTTGATGGAGCTGGGCTTGTTCAGGCTGAAGAAGGAAGGCTTTGGGAAGACCTCACTGAGGGAATTTATGAGGGAGGCTGACTTTTAAATGAGCACATGACAGGAGAAGTGGGAATGGTTTTAAAATAGAAGAGAGGAGATTTAGATTAGATGTTAGGAAGAAATTATTTACTCAGGGGGTGGTGAGGCACAAGAACAGGCTGCCCAGAGAAGCTGCAGATGCAGCTGGAGACATTCAAGGACAGGTTGGATGGAGCCTTGGGAAACCCGATCTGGTGGGTGGCAACAAGCCCATGGTAGGGGGCTGGAACTAAATGATCTTTAAGTCTCCTCCCAACACAAACCATTCTATGATTCTGTGATTCTCTCCCAAACCATGTATTTTGATTTGTGTTCTAAGTCTTGTCTGTACAAAATGTTTCTTCTTTTTTTTTTTTTAATTCAGATGTACATTCCCAAAAAGATAGTTGAATTTCTCCTAGTGAGGGTGTGAGTAACTGAAGCAGTAATAATATTCTCTGTTCTTGAAAACAACTTTGCTAGTATGGCAGAGTCTAGAATACTGCATATTTATAAGCCATTCAGAATGTAACTAAAATTTACTGACAAAAACAACAAAAAAAAAGAGAAAACAAACAATTCAAAACAAAACAAAAAAAAAAGCTTTTTAGTCTTTTTCTTTTCAGTTAAGCATCATCTGCATGTACATAAAGTTTCAATTAAGACAGAATTGCTATCTGCATGTGAATCATAAGTATAATATCAAATACTAAATAGATTCAGAACATGTCTTGTTGTTGTTATTAACTAGTCAGCAATCAAAAAATGATTGTGTATTGCCTGGAAAACTTATGATTCAGAATTTCAGGACTTTCTAAACTGTGCAGAAAATAGCCCCACTTGTTCCAGTACCTTAGCATTGGAATTGTCAGAAGGGAATAGTGTAAACTGAGGAAGCATTTCTAGAATTACTTTTGCAAATCCTTAATTCGACCTCTCATGTGAAAGAAGACTTTGAACAAGGCTGTGGTGTGCAAGGCAGACATGGAAACTGTGTAAAAACTGCCAGGTTCTTTCTCCTCCCTGACCATCTTAGAAAGATAAGTCACAGAGAGGGGTGATGGTCACCCCTGTTCTCAGGTCCTCAGGGTGTCACTGCTGCTGAATATGACTCCAGGCAGACCTGTGGAAAACCTGCTGTTATCAGTACATGTTTTAGGAAATAATCTGGAAATATTCTATTTACAGCACAGGTCTGGAACGTTACTGGATGGTTTTCTAATGTAAAAACTGCATTGTTTCAAAAATCTGTGTGGGAAGAAAACAAAAAAATGCCTTCTCTGGCTGCTTTTGTGTTCCTAGTGTTCAACAGAAGCAGGTTTTGTTCAGTTAAGTGTTCTGACAATAGAAATCTGTAATGCAAATATTCCCTGTCTCAATAAAGGAAGCTACAGCTACTACAGAATCAGCACCGTTGCATCTGATGTGAAAACCGTTTTCTAGAGACCTGCTGCACTCAATTACCCAAATCAGATTTGCTTATGGACTGCAGCTTGTATTTGTATCCATTTCATGAACAGTGAGGGTGTGGAGAGAACACTGTGATGTTTGTAAAAAACTTTGGGCATGCAGAACATTCATTAACTAAATCATTAGCAAGCACAGTTGAGTTTTGTCATGCACAAATTTGCTTTAAAAATACAGCAAATAAGAGAAAACTCTTTCAGAGACAGCTTTGTCTTTGTTTTTCTGTATTCTAGTTACCATTTATTTCTTCCCATAGAAGGAAAAATTTGCCTATGCTTTGAAGGAAGCAGACTGGTTTTAAAGGTTGCTGCAGATCTGCATAATAAATAGTGAAATCTGGGAGAGAAAAGAGAACAGAGCACTCTGCAGCAAGATTGCACAATCCAAGAGACACTCCCTAGATGAGACTGACTGGACTTCATGTTTGTTCATCTGTATTTTCATCTGTGCCTGAAGAGCCTAACACAGCCCTGCAGCTGACCAGCTCTGAACTGGGATTTGATAACAAGATCCGTGGGGAAGGAAAAACATCCTTCACATATCAGCAAACAAAGCATGTGCTGCCATGCCACAAATTCTTCATGCATCCTTTTTTATAAAGGATCTAGAACTGATGGGGACGTGAATTTATATTTTCTTGAGCAATAGCTAAGGTGGCTAGCAAGTGCAAATTCGCCTCAGATGGTCTTTAATGAGTATCTCAGTCAAAATTGTGAAGATGTAATAAATTCAATGGATTTTAAATCACATCTAATATTAAAAAAATCAAAATTAATGTGTATTCAACTTTAAATTACATTTTGATTTTATCTTCAGTACTGGAAATGTACTGAAAGAAGTTGTTTCCAATAAGCAACATTATGGTAGAGATTTGAGCAAGAGAACAGTTGTTGCTATATATAATATCTGCAGAGATTCTGATCTTAGCCGAACATCTTCCAGTGCTACGGATGAGCTACTGCAGTCAGTAGACAGAACAGAAAATAGGATGTGCTTCTGCAGCACTGTAGAACCAAGAACGCTTTTGGTTTAGTTTGTTTTTTTGGAAGATTGCTAAAAAGTAATTCATACTTCAATCAGAAGAGTACACTAAGCTACCCTTTAAAACAATTTTTGAAGGAAAACATAAACAATATGTAAATAGTAAGTGTCTCTAGACAGATACAGGTCTGACTCTAAACACAGTTGTTGAGCACACGCGAGAAGATTTTCTCAATGACGGAACGCTTCTACAAGGGCTGTTCAAATTATGCATCAATCATCAAAGGTAATATTTTCAGCGTGTTAGACCCTTTTCTAAACTATCCTCTTCATTATAAATTTAATGCTTTGATTCAGGTAAAAAACAATTAGGAGAAGCATGATTATTTTTCTAATCAGCCTTTGCTTACTGTTTGAAATACGTCCCTCCTGAAGGGCAGCTAATGAACCTAGAAACACATCCATGGGTTTGTCTCAGTAGAATCCCCATACCTTTATGGCAGTGGAGGCTATCTGGATGTGATGGAGTCTGCGCAGTGTGCTGTCCCTGTCAATGAAGTATGAGGCTGCGAGCTGGTGCAAGGTCTCCAGAGTCACCACAGAGCTGTTGGTGTTGGGATCACTTCCATCTGATCTCTTGCTCAGCTTCCTTTTGTCCACAAAAATTGTGAGTGACTCCTCTCCTGCATACAGAAACAGAAACCACAGTCTCCATCAGTGACATCCTCTACAGCTCTTGTTTTGCCAGAAATAAGGAATCAACTTGAAGTTTGCCATAGCTATTAGATAAACCTTCCTGGTGGTATATTTAGATACTTCAGTGCTTACGCACATGCACAAGAAGTTCCACAGATTCAGTGCTTAAAAGCTTTCAGATGTCCATTTTCAGGCAAAAAGTTATAAGGGTGGTTTTTAAACTGCCCACTGTTAGCTTGTAACCTCACTCAAGTTTTTCTGGAAAAAAAAAAAAAAAAGAATCTGTTTATTTGAAAAGAAAAAGTGAATGAGCAGCTATGTTAAGTTTTTGTATTTGAAATTCTCTGTCTGAATCTCCAGAAAGAAACAGAAAGAGAGGGAGGGAAAGGGGAGGGGAGGGGAGGGGAGGGGAGGGGAGGGGAGGGGAGGGGAGGGGAGGGGAGGGGAGGGGAGGGGAGGGGAGGGGAGGGGAGGGGAGGGGAGGGAAGGGAAGGGAAGGGAAGGGAAGGGAAGGGAAGGGAAGGGAAGGGAAGGGAAGGGAAGGGAAGGGAAGGGAAGGGAAGGGAAGGGAAGGGAAGGGAAGGGAAGGGAAGGGAAGGGAAGGGAAGGGAAGGGAAGGGAAGGGAAGGGAAGGGAAGGGAAGGGAAGGGAAGGGAAGGGAAGGGAAGGGAAGGGAAGGGAAATTTCTAAAATGGAGCTGATCTTCCAAAAGCAAAGAGAAACTCCAGCATCTTATGTTGTGGTTTTCTCTCTTTTTTCTTCAAAGAGACATGGAAAAGTACTCTAGAGTTTAGAAAATCTAGTTCCCATAGGATAATTACAGGCCTACTGGTGATCACTTTTTAAGGCATATTCCAAACTAATTGTTTGCTTCATAGTTCATTTTTCTGCATTGCAGGCTAAGCAAGAAACTCATCAATTAGTGACAAAACTCTTACCTTTGAAAAATAAATTAGAAAAACAAATTATTGACTTGGTATTCTGCGCAACTCACGTACTACAAAAACACTTTTCTCAGTTTCCAAACCTTTGTTTGCTACCTAGCACTCTTCAGAGTTAATCTGCTCAAGAAGGGATAATGTCATTCCACCGGTGTTTTAGATGTGAAGCAACTCCACAGACCTCTGTTTCCTTGATACTGGAAAGAAAACTGCCCTGATATGCTCTGACTTGCCACTCACTCTGGTTTCATTGCTCACCCATCTGCTGTAGTGGCATTTTGCCCATTCAAAGGATGGGATGCCAATTTCAGGCAGGCTTATGTGCCAACAAATATAGCTGAAGAGGGATAATATGTAGGATAAAAACACGACATCTTCTTTAAGATCTTGGTGGTCAGCAATGCTAATCAAGAATGCATGCCTCCATGCATCTGCTGACATGTTTTGCGTGTACAGTCACCTCCTTGCAAAATTCACTTCTTTTTGGAGAAAGAGTGCGTTCAATGTTAATCAGTGGGTCGTACAGCAGTTCCCAATCCCTCACAGATTCAGAGTACAGACAGGCCCTCCAGGGCTTATACAGGCAAAGGATTCTCTTACCTAACTAGGCCTGCAAGGCTTGTCCACTCTGTTCACTTTGTTCTGGAAGGGACTGTTGCTGCCCAGGCCATTCCATCTGGAGTCTGCCTCAGTTTTTTGCCACTCTGCTCATGCTTCCCCCCCTGTAGTTTCCTAATGGGGCGTTTGTTTTTTTTTTTTTTTTTTTGCACATGCAGCCATCAAAGAGGGAATTAATTACTTGAACTCCCAAGAACCAGGAATTAAAGCAGCCTCCATAAGTAACAGTGTTTCCCTATCCACCTAGCTAATCTTTCTGCTGTAATAAATAGATACGCATTCACATTTTATGCCAATACGTCCAGCAAAGCAGGATGCATTCACATGGCAGGAGAGACTTACACATGTTGTATTAGCACAAGCTCATGTGCTACATTTTGCCACACCTTTCTGACACAATGGTGGTGTTGTCACGTGGGCCACTATGCACACCAGGATGCTTCCACACTGATGGCATTGGGCAGAGAGCTGGAGTGCAGTAGCATCTCATGGCTGGTGCCACAAAATCTGGTCAAAGTTCCAGCATTGCTGGTGTTCACTTATGCCTATGAAAAAGCCTGCCTTTTCAAAACCTGCCCTGCAGTGCTAGAATGCAATTTCTGAAACAAAGAGCAACAGAGTGAGCTGAGAGAGGAGCCAGGGGCTCTGGGCTTTGTGCAGCTATGTGTGGCGCTGCAAAGACACAGCCGTATCCGAGCAATGTCAGAGCTCAAATGGGGTAAACACTGAATCAGACATCAGTTCCAGCAGCACAGAAAAGTCACAGAATTTCATTAAGGGATCTAATTTATTTTTCATCCTTTTCCAGGTGTCTCAGCTATTGTATTTAGATTAAAGTGACTTTTGCAAGCCAAATCAGATTTCCACTGAAAATAGCTTAAAATGAATTGTAAGGTAAACGTGGGAAATCTCTGGAAGGTAAAGAAAAAAAAGATGTTCTTTGTATTTCATGAGCTGGCAAGCCACCCTGCCTCACCCGGTGCAAACTCACAGAGCCCTTTTGATTGATCTGTGTTAGTTATTAGTAGAGATAGTGGGACAGTTTCCATCCAGATTGTATTTCAACAGAGTCCTGATAGTATTAAAACAGAGTTTGTTTATTGTTCTTCCATCAAACATGCTTGATCTCTAGGAGGCAAAGATCACAGCAGTGAAAAAACTCCCAGTTCGAAAAGGTACCTTGAAAAAAGAAAAGTGTTCTACGTGGCTTTGTTTTGTTTTGATTAGCAAACATCAAGAAAAAAAAATCTTTGAATCCCTTCATAGCTATCATCTCATACTGTCCTCATGGGCCTGCTTGACTGACCCACACCTGCTGCAGCAGCCACTGGTGGGCACATTTTGGCAGGCAGATCCCCTAGCAGCACTGCTCATCCCCAGGCCTGTAGTCCTGTCCCTGTTCCGCAACAGATATGTGCTATTCCCAATGCTCTGTAACCCAATAGAGATCACATCCAATTACATTTCCCAAGGTTGAGTGAAGGCACACAGCTCAAGCGATGGGATCTTTGGTGTAAACAAGAAGGAAGCTTTCTCTTTCAAACTCTCAGCATTGTTCTTGGATGGCATCTCAAACTAATTCATTGCTGATATTCTCAAGCATTACAGTGATAGTGGATGCAATTAGGTATATTTCAAAAATATTTGATGTCCAAAAGACATCTGGTTGATTCAATAAGTATTTCATCTTGCAGAGCTGACTGTGCACTTGTTAAGAAAAGGATTAAAGTGGGTTAAAAAAGCAGAGAACTCCACCATATGTCGTTACTTGGGCTCTACCATGTTGCTGCAGAGTAGTAACAGGGTTCCATTTGCATGCAGCAAAATTGGAACATGACTGTTTTGTATTTAATTAGCAGGAGACAATTTGAGTTTAAACATTAATTTAGGAAAAGTTAAACCCATGACAAAGGAAATTCTCCTGCTGCATTAAAAATGTGGATCATGTATTTTTTTCTGGTTATAGGCTGCCACCATGGAAAACACATCCAGACATCCAGACATCAGTAAAAAATAAAGCTGTGCTTTCTGTAATCTCTAGAAACAGTATTCTCTCTACTTCATGAAATTCAAGAGTCAATTTAGTTCACCTTCTCAGGGTTAAAAGAAATAGTGTAATGACCTTTGATCATTCTAATAAAACAATCCTATATAATCTAATGACTGGTTTGAGAAACCAGATGATGTTTTACTTCCATATAGATCCTGTCTCTGACAGAGATACTTATCTGTGGGCTGGGAACTGACATTCACACTATAGTCTGACCTTGACAAAATACGTACAAAAGTCCTTGTAAGCCCCGGAATTCACAAGCCTGTAAATTAGCTTATGTATTCTATTCATTTATTTCTAGGTTTATGTAAGCACATTTTCTAGGATTTGTATTCAAAAGTTTAATTTCTGAGCCGAGAAAAAATTCTACATGCTGATATTTCTGAAAATGAAATAAAATATGTATATAGAAATTTACCTAGACAAATAACCTATTCTGTGGCCATTTAGATAGAAGACTTCTAAACAGTGTATAAATGGCAGTCAGAAATTAGCAATTAATCTTCAAGAATTATAAAAATAAAAAATGCAAATAACTATTATTGGCACATTAGAATTAGAATTATGCAGTAACAACTGTAACTAAATAGAAATGTCTACTGGAGTAAATATATTTTGCTACACAGAATAAAACATATTCACATGATTTTAATACTTAGTGCTATTTTCTGCCTCAGTTATTGAGAGAGTATTTCCTTGTACCCACAGTTTTGTGATGATGAAAGGATCACATGCCTTGATGTTTCATATTTTCATGTGTAAGCTGGGTAGAAATAGGAAAATGTGATCCAAGCAACTCAAATCACTGCTTGTCAGAAAGTGAGGAAATAATAAAGAAAAGATAACACTCAAAGGTAGATATATCTGAGCATCAACCACAGTTACCGTCTTAGAGCCCTGTGTTCATAAATGTATATGTATCGTAAAATTACATAAAGGTCTTTGGTGTATAAACTTATCAAAATTTTATGATTAAATGTAATATGTCAGTTACAATAGCTGCTATGCAATATAGTAATAAGGACATATAATGCCATTTTATTAAAAAAAAAAAAAAAAAAAACAATCAACAAAACCAGTGTGACATTAGGATTTTATAAGGTCATTTTCCCAGACTCAAACAGAAGCTAATGGAGGTGCACAGCTTCAAATAGTATAAAAATCACTGCTAGGCCAGATGTGACAATTTCTGTGGTTCAACTGAATACAGTGCACACTAATTCCACATATAAATCCTCTGTAATAGGATTTGAGTATTTCCTTAAGTGAATAGGGAGAGAAAAAAAAAAAGAACAGATTGTTTTGTTTTGTTTTTTAATTTCTCCTTAACTTTCATAATATTAAATGCTGAAAAATGTACAGACCCATGGAGGGTCTGAAGGTTCAAGGCTAAATTTTCAAGTTTTTTTTTTCACATTGGTCATTTAGATTTAGATTGGACTCTCCCTCCTTTATTTCCCAATTATTTATTCCTTACTCTGAATGAAGCATCACAGAAAGCAAAATTCCTATCAGCAGACAGTGCAAATGATCATAAATCTTTAGAAACCATAGAATTCACCAATTTACACCACCAGAAAAATTCTCTTTTCTCTGTGCACAATGTAACATATTACTCAAGATCCTTCTTATTCAGGATAGTCAAGGTGTGAATATCAAACATGTTTGCAGAACTCTAATCAGTGCAGAGGAGAATGACAGGAGGTTGAGGTTAAACTGATTTGCTGATGTCCGCTAAGATAATCTGTAGTAAAGAAAGCAATTACTTCTTTTTTTTATTTTCCATCTGACCCAGACAGGTGAATGCATTGATGATCTGGTAATGAGCACTTTGAGCAATTATGACTGAAAATAGGAGAAAAAAATCTCAATCTCCAGCATTTGAAATTACCATTTACTGTTCAGCCAATTGGCTTCAGATGCTCTAATTTCATAACAAGCCTTGGCAACCTATTGCAAATTTGTTTATTGGGAACAGTTACAGTTTTTCCAGATGCCAAAGTAACCTAGTCTTCATCTTGCAAAGCACCAGAATCAGACTTCTGTCCCTCAGACGCCAGGAATAAGGACATATCATTTCAATGTAGTGTGTTGGTTATCATTTATTTCCTCATCACCGAATCAATTGCTATGTCAAGCAACCTTGACATCCACGTGTAAGATAGTGTTAAAATGAATGCCCTTAAAGCAGGATCCATTGACATTTTTACCCTACACGTATTCCATGGTGGTGCCCTAGGCTTCATAATAACTTCTAGTTCTTCAGCTCACTGCTCTATTTGCTGTAAACCATTCAGGTTTATGGCAGCTAATGCTTCTGTATATTATGGACTGTATTATTATGGGCATTGTTGCATCATGCTGTAGGCAAGCAAAAGGGAAAAGAACTAATGTAGAAAAAAAAAAAAAAAAGTCTACCAAAAAGACTGTGTGCTGTTCCTCACTCAAAAGAGAATCTTTGATTATTGGAAGTGCTAGTTCAAAGCTGACAGAGAATTCAGAAATGCATTTTATAGAATCAGAAAATAATTTAGGTTGGAAGGTGGTGGTCATGGAGTCCAGTTCCTTGTTCACAGCAGGTCTAATCAGATGAGATGCTCTGGATCTTGTCCAAAAGTCTCTTCACTCACCTTTTCCCTAAAGCTGTTCTGGCCAGGAAGAATTTTTAGCTGGATTGTGTAAATCTGTAATCTTGCTAAAGCTTGCAGGATATGTGCAGTCCTAGAAGAGTGGGGAAAATTTCCTCACCTACTACCCACCCTAATACAATATTCCCATTGATATATAAAATTGAAAATAATGAGCAGCTACATCTCTCCTTTTTCTAAAAATTGGATTCCAAAGACAGCCAATGCAAAAGCAGAAAAGGTTACTCCTATGCACAAGCATGAGAATTTATTCATGAAATCTACTGCTTTTGCTCTGCAAATCACTGGATTACATAGTGTCCTTGCGTCATACAACTTGAAGTTGCTCATTACAGACATTTATCTTTCCTTACGTCACAAACAGATAAAAATTCCATAAGAAATTGAAGCAGTGAGAAATGTCATTTTCCTCAATATCTAGTTGAACCATGAAAAATAGAACTTCTCTAACTTCTCATTTTAGAATGCCCTTGAGGATTATATATCTGTGTTTGTGAATAAAGACTTGGGAATGCATCACAAACAACCATGTGGAAGAGTTCCCTTTATGATCAAAAAGGGATATTCATGAAAGCCAAATGGTCACAGAGGCACACAAATCTTATAACAAGATTGTTGATTTGCCAAGCTTTCCTTTGTGGCCATGAATGCAAAAAACTGGGGATTAATTAAATTTAAAAATATATACAGTAAGTTTGGTCTGATTTCAAGAAGCTGCATAAGTAACAAAGCTTTCAGAAGAAAACTACTCATAATTAAAGAAAAAGTATGAATATGTTACTGAAAGAAAAGAATCAAATTAAGTGTTAAAATATGGATAAGCGTCTCTGGGAATCCCCATTCAATTTAACTCCCAAATGAGAGCTAGCACTTACAGGAAAGTATAGGGTTATCAGCTACCATATGAAAGCATTTTTAGAAATTACTAATTTCCTGTAATTATTTTAATCAGCCAATTTTTCAAACTATTCACCACCCATCCAATGATAATGGAAGGTAGCAGGTGTGCCTAAAATTATGTCCTAAAATTAAGGCTACAGACCTAAATCAAAGCCCATCGAAGTTAATATAAAAAATCCCTTTGGCTTCATTAAGCTTTGACAGAGCCCAGAAGTCAACACTGTCTCTCTCTAAGTGGTGAATTTGTGCAAGTATATAGCAAGTACTGCATTATAGGGCCTTTGTGAGGTGGTATTAAGAGGGACAAGAAAAGGATACTCTATCCCAGTTTCCCTGCAGGAGATTCTAAGGCTTTGGGTGCCATATCTAATCCTTAATATGGAACTGCCGAATGTTTTTAGAAGAACTGTCCTTAGGTTTTAGTTTTTACCTAGGGCTATAAAAGGCATTTAGTCTGTAGCTCTTTTGTGATTTGTGTTGTACTTGCTTGTACTTGTGAAAGAGCAGTTAGACTTGGGTTAGGCTGTTTGTTTTTTTTTGTTAGGTCCAATTCCAACTTCAAAGTGAATGGTGATGATACAACTGTTAATATACAAATTTATGTTAATAATTGGCAAATAGCTGATAATAATAATTATATTTTGCCTTTGGATAATCTTTTTGTTAGAATATCTGCTGCATTATTTATTGTGCTTAAATATTTTGAGAAACATTTTCTTTCTATTCTGCAGTTAGTTCTGTTGTTCAGACGTGCCTTATGCACAAGAAAATACATGCCTATCTTTTAAAAAGGTTCTTTTTGTAAGAAATAAACATATTGAGTATTTAAAAGAAAGGCTAGGAATTGTATTCCAAATTGCTTGTCAGCACATCTAATTTGTTCTTATAATCCTAATAGCAATGGATTTACTGTAGATACACCAGTTCTGAAAATATGATAAGAATTAATTCTTTATTATAATTTCAATATCTACAGTAGGAAAGAAATTAACCTTGTTTCTAGAATGGTGTTCTCCAAAAGAGAGCTGCTGTGAGCCATTTCAGTTGTTACAGATATCAGCCAAAGGAGAGTGGGAAGACTGTCATTTCCTTAGTATATAGTTAGAAATCTGCTATGAAATGTGCTAAAGAGAACTATTCCTCAGGTGAATAAAGGATTTTGACAAGACTGTCCTGCTGGAAGGATACTCAATCACTAGAATTATCTTTAATATAATCAGCCACCAAGGGATATAGCTGCATTTCTAAAATATCAGTTCATCTTGTGATGCCTAGATGGGTTATCTCAGGCACTAATTATCTTTCATTCAGAACAATTTGCATTCTCTTTTGAACATTATCTCTCATCACTGGATTTCTTCAATCCATTTTGTTACTGGATCCCAATTACACATCATGCTACACTTTCCAAATTAGTCTGCTGGGTTTGTTGCTTCATCTCTGGAGTGCTGTGATGGAGCCAGACACCACTGTAATTTTTTATTTGTCAAATTATTGTAGAGAACTCTCACAGAAAAATGTGCTCTCATTTGTGACTTCTCAGTGCAGAACAGTGTCCCCAGAAGACCAGGATCACGCACACCAGGAACACAGGTAAAGTACCTCAGTATTAGCAACAGGGATTCTTATCTTATTGTCCCTGAAACTGACTACACAGAATCAATAAAACAAAGTTTGTCATCAGCAGAAAAAGGACCCACAAGGCCTGAAGACAAAACTCACTCATCTGCTGTAAAACCCATCCCAGGGTACCAGCTCAGCTCAACTGCTGAGAACAGACAGCACCAGTTTCACAAGGAGATCAGGTGGCCAACATTTCAGTTAAGTCAAACATGCGCTATATGGTCAAGCATTAACCCTACCTCCCAAGGTAGCTGATAGTAGGAAGTGTGTCCCATATTTCTTGATCAGGTTCTCTGTGATCTGTTGAAGTGTCGGGCGGCGTCCTAGTAGCCTTATGTTACGGAAGAACTCAGGGGCAAGTGGCAGCGGGGAGCCAAGAAAATTGCGTCTTTCAACAGCAAGATTGTTTACTTTCCAGCGGCCAAACTCTCTGCAAAGGAAAGTAATTCTCATTCAGAAATATGTCATTCAGATAAATGTCTTCATTTGCAAACTACTCTGCTCCATCGACTAGCTAGAGGCAACTGGCTGGGTACTACAACAAGGCTTGACAGTGACACTCTGTCATGTGTTATAAGCATAGGACATGCAACAAGTGTTATTTATTAGAAGTGGAGGAAGTGCTGCATTACAAAACCATTGTTTGGAAAAAAAAGATAAATAAAAATAAAGCCATGTAGGGTGCTAATGCTTCTATTGTTCATGTTTATTTCCTGGTGTGAACACAACCCTAGAACAACTAGATTTGCATTTAGGTACATAACTAACTAATTCAAAGAATGTAGAGAAACACTATTTGTTTGGCAACTACTGAATCACAGCCTGAAACACTGAGTGAGCACATGAAGGAAAGACACGAGCAGCCATTGGGAGAACAGGTGAAGGCAATTCACCTGCAACCTCATTTAAGGGCTGATTGACGCTGTGGGAGGATCTCCTGTTGGAGATCCCTCCCTTCTTTTGAGTTCCTTCCTTGTGAGCATAGATCCTCAGAGATAGGTGAGCATTCACTTTTCCTTCTTTTTGCAGCATCTGGTTGTTTGCACTGGTCCCTTTGTCTTTAGACTGTTAACTATATGTTTTCAGAAGATTTCTGTACTTTTGGTCTCCATCTAGAGTAAATATGCAGGTTGCATATCTGATTCCAAAAAACAGATAACTTCAGCTGTAGGAGGGATACAAATGAATTAAAAATCTGGTCCCCTTCCCCTCTGCAAGGTACTTCAGTAAGAGATGGGGGGGGAGGAGGGGGAAAAGAACGAACAAGTCAATTACGCAGTTATAAACGCATCTTTTATTCATTTACTTACCAATTAAGCTACTAGATTCTCATTAGCAGAAGAGCTTGTTGCTTTCAACCTAGCTAAGACGCTTTGCATCTTGCTTTTGTAATGTGCACTACAGGCTGTTTTGGCTACAGACTGGAATACTGTGAGAATTAAGTCCGAGGCAACCTTTGGACTGCAGTTTAGCTACTGCTTTGTCAAGCCCTTTGTGAAGCATGTCAATTAAGATTTGCCCTCAGATAAGACTGTAGAAAAGCAAATAGATTAGCGAGCTTAAAGATCCTACTGAAGGTCCCATCTAAATATAGTACAACATTCATTCACACAATTAACACAAGACAAAAATCAAGTTTGCAGTTAGCAAATAACACTTGAGAGATATTTGAAAGAAACAAAATTTATGGGACTGTATGAATAGAATGAGATACATAATACTTAAACACTTTTTTTTTTCCTGTATTCAATACTTTTAAGTTCACATGTACGAGTAAGAACCCAAATTAATGCAGTTTTGTGTAGTCCTGCCTGCCTATAACCTCCTACTGTTCTAGATCCACAGCTCCTTTTCACCAGGGTGGCTTAGCCATGTACATGTGGTAGATAACAATTTGGTGCAGTTATTTTATTGGCCTTTTTTGGTGGTGTGTTGTTTTGTTTTTTTTTCATTCACATATGAGAATGCAACATTAAAAACTCTTAAATTTGTTTTCATCTTAAGAATCTAGAGATCTTATAATCTCTTTTTTTTTTTTTCCCCAACCTTTCTGGAACTACAGCGTATTAGTAGAAAGAGCTGAGAAAACTAAAGAACAAATATTTTTACCTCTATGAAAAAAGGCTAGTGATTTGTTATACTGACTACTGCAGTAAATACAGGGTATTACCTTGAATTGTAAATCTACTTTTCA
This sequence comes from Oreortyx pictus, assembly GCA_036925125.1. NCBI lineage: Eukaryota > Metazoa > Chordata > Aves > Galliformes > Odontophoridae > Oreortyx > Oreortyx pictus. The sequence goes on along the minus strand of JAUPFR010000010.1, from coordinate 26,239,774 downwards.
AGTGAAAGTAGAAAAGAAATAAAGAAAACGTTTCTTTTAATTTTACTGAAATCCTCAAAAATATATCCATTAATTTCTACCTTCCCTTTTTCCTTCCCTGACTATATGTACAAGCCCTTTTTAATGCAGCCAGAACAATGTCACTAAATGGTTCTTGCTATATACATCAGCAAGTTTCTGACTGAAGGAGCCATCTCCAAGAAAAAGACTTCATTCTGATTCAAAATCTGATGCTCAATATTTCTCAGAATTTCTTTATAATCTGCTGTAGGATTTGACTCTGTATTCAGAGAAAACATTTTCTTTTCATGCCAACTTGAGTTTCCAGTTCTTGGAGCCTTTAACACGTGTCTGGTAGATTAAGGCTCTTCTAAATGCTAGGCATGTTCTGCACAACTAATTACAGCTCTTATCTGAATCATTTTTTAACCTTGGACTTACTGTGTCAACTGATACCTTCTGTGTTTAACTCCAAACTGTGGTTTTAGTTGATAAAAGAGTCTTACAGGTTTTCTCCAAAAGACAGAAAAACTAGAAAAGCAGTGATCTCACCTATATTAGATTCAGAAAAATTAAGTTCAAGTCCTCCCACTCTACTAAAAGTTTTGTTTACTGAATTTAGAGATTTGTTTATTCTAGTACTATGAGAAATTTGTTTGGCTTAATTAGTCAGACTGGAGTTAGAGAACCTCCCTTCCACAGTTTTTGCTACTGAAAGATTGCTTTGCTGTAATGTACAGTATTTCAGAGAGAGGAACTAGGCTAATGTTTTGTTTTTTATTTTGAGCATATCAGTGGAAATAATTAGTAGTACAGCAAGTAGTCATCCTTTTAAATTCACTGCTGTGGAAACTGAGCAGCTGACATTTTTTTAAAAAAGGCAGTTTTTCATACTCAATTAAAATGAAGTTTTTAAAGCACTTACAAACGAGCTTACACCTTTTCCTGAAGTCTTCTTAAATCATGTACTTTGGAACCTTGACAGATGAAGACCTAAATGCCCTGGGAGAGACAAGAGGAAGTTTCCTGTCTGAAAAAATGAGGGACACAGGACTACAGAAGTGAGCTGCCTGATTTCATGACAGCTGATACATAGATGAGGACAAGCAAGCAGCTTCTCCAACAGGAAACATGAGAAAATATTACAGACCAGAAATAAGTGAGTTGGTGGGAATAAAAAGTGAGATGAGGGAAACTAGGGCTAGAGTTCAGGGTAGAAGTTTGCTCTATGTTGTTTTCAAGAATGTCGAGTGAGGAGCCTTTCACAAGCCATTCCCGGATATATAAGAGTCACTAGTAACTTGTTTTGAAACTACAGCTACTTTCCCATTAAAAAAGAAGTTACCTACAAGTAAAATTGCCTCAGATGTTCCTTTTACATGTTACATAGATAGACTTCTGTGTATATATCTATACATACATATCTGAAAAACAACAGCTACAAAGAACACAAATGCTATTTGATAGAGCAAATTCTCAGCCACAACACGACTTTTAAACGCAGTCATCATCACTAGTTTCACTTTCACCAACAATGAATGTCTGCATACTGTGCTCATAAAAATCAGCACCAGTGCAGATGATCCACTGTTTTACAGACGTTATGTTTTCACTAGGAAAATATTACCCGTGCAGTTCATCTTTCATCAGCCTGAACAGTTAACAGGCACTAAATCCAGGCTGCATCTTGAACTTTAAGGGGATTTCACATTTTATCAGTCCATGAACTTCCATTTTAACTTCAGTTCATAGTGGTGACACTTCATCTTGTCACAAGTAATGATACAATCATTACTTCACCTTCTGCCTCATATTGGTTCAATAGGTCCTAATAAACTTGTGTAAGGTGTTTCATCTGTTCCTGTCCCAGCACTTGTGGGGCCCATCTGATACAAGCTTTGATGTATTCTGAAGCTGCCACTGTTCTTTCTGTTGCACTGTGACCAACGTTCAGCTCTATTCATAGTTTCCCTGGTAGTAATCTGCAAGGTTTTGCAGCTGAGCTGATTGAGATGCTCTTCATTTTGTGGTCATGGCCACCTGGGAAGTGGCTTGCTTTTCACATTGGATTTCTGCTGCTGAGAAGCACCACCCACTGCCACCCTGTGCAAACACACACAGTTTGGTCTCCATCAGCATTCAGCAAGTGATGATGAATGTCCATAGCTGCAATTTTTTTTCACATGGAGGAGATCTAGTAACTCTCAAGCTATGCAGGAGTTGCATGGCTTAATAATTTTTATGTTCTTCCATTTATTTTAATATGCACATTGGTCCAAAATGAATGCCTTGCATTTATTTACCTGGAAACTACACCAGGGACAAAGAGTGCAATAACCTCAGATCACACTTTCAGTATAGCCACCACTGTTGTCTATGTGTTTTTGCCAACAATAGACAAAAGTCTGCATGCTCCACTTGTAAAAATCTGTATCAGTGGAGGTGATCCACTGTCACTGTCTGCACTGCTGAAATGCATTACCCGCTACCTGACCATGCTCGCATCCACTATTTGATCTCCATACACATTCAATGAATGTCTATGGGTGCCATTTTTTCTGAAGAAGGAATTCAATTTCACACCTTTGCTTCCTATGCACTTTCATGTCAGATACCTTTTCTGTCAGACTGCCTCTCTACTGCCATCTGTCCTGCAGCAACAAAATGTAACAGAACATTAGTGGGGGACGTTCAACCTCTACTGCTATACCACTAAATTCAACCTCTGATGGAGTGGGTTAATGAAACAAAATAGAAGGGGTTATTTCTGAACAGCCCTCGAATTTTGAAAAACATTTGTATCTATACACGTATATAGAAGTTCCCTTTCTTTTCTTGATTTTACCTTGCAAGCAGCAGCATGTTCTCTCTTATTTCCTTCCCTCCTCATTGTTACACAGTAAAGCTCAATATTTTTTTTACCTGTTTCTCTTATAGTCATTTTCTCAAACACAAATTCTCCAGCCCTCAAATGATTTTTGTACAAAATGTGTAAGATTCTCTTTTAGATATCATATTCCTGTCCACTGCAGACTAGCAGGACCAACAGAACTAATGATCTTAGAAGAAAAATTTCCCCTTTCTGAAGTCATAAAATCACAGAATCATAAGATGGCTTGGATTGGAAAGATCCTAAGGATTGTCAAGTCCAACCTCCCTGCTACAGACAGGGACATCAACCTCCAGATCTGGTACTAGAACAGTTTGCCCAAGACCACATCTAACCTGATCCTGAACACCTCTAGGGATGGAGCACCCATATCCTTTCTGGGCAACCTGTTCCAGCACCTCACCACTCCTGCAAGGAACTTCCCCCTGACATCCAATCTAAACCTTCCTTCGTTGATCTTAAAACCATTTCCCCTTGTCCTGTCACTATCTACCCAAGTAAAAAGTTGATTCCCCTCCTTTTTATAATCCCTGTTAAAAAGCCTGTCCAGGTCCCTCTGGATAGCATCCCTTTCTTCTGTTGTATCAACAGTGCTACTTCAGTTGGTGTCTGAAGGTGCACTTGATCACATCACCTACGTGCCTGATGAAGAGTACTGGTCCTAAGGTGGACTCCTGGAAGACTGCACCTGCCATCGGCCTCCATTTAGACATAGAGCCATTGATCACATTCCTCTGCATGTATCCATCCAGCCAGTTCCTTAACCACTGTTTAGTTCAGGCTTCAAAATCCGTATCTTCCCAGTATAGGGACAAAGATGTGGTGGGGGACCATTACAAAGGCCTTGCACAAGTCTGAACAGATGACACCAATTGCTCATCCTTTGTCTGCCAATGTTGTCATTCCATTACAGAAGGCATGATTTGCTCTTGTTGAAGTTGTACCATCTTGGATCACTTCCTTCTCTTATGTGTACCTTAACATTGCTTCTAGATGAATCTGTTCCATGGTCTTCGGTACACACATGAGGCTCAGCCACCTTGGGTCTTCCTTTCCACCTTTCTTAATAATGAGAGTGATGTTTCCCTTTTTCCAGTTGCTTTGCCTAACAGCTATGACTTTTCAAATACGATGGAATGGCTTGGCAATCACATCATTCCATTCTGTCAGAACCCTGGGATGCAGGAATAACATCTCCCACAGAACAGCATAGCGTCAGTGCAGACTGCTGGTCAAGAAAACTAATTATAGCTCAAACACAAACAGTGGAGGTATTAGAAGCTTATTCTTTCCTTCTCTTCCATTTCTTCTAATTTGTGAGAGCCAAGTCTAGTGCTGCTGTCATGGTGTTTACCAAGAAGCTAAGATTTAATAGCAGCTGGACCCACTATACTTCCCATCTATTTTCAGTCTGAACAATATGCTAACCCTTGGATAGAGCTCTTTTTGCTCGGGGCAAAGACTGCTGTTGAAAAGGATGATAGCTTTGAGTTTCTGGGCTTATACAGGGGAGAGGAAATAAGTCAGCCTGGCTTTCAGGATGAAATCTGTGCTAGAAGTGCAGTACTGTTATAATGTGTGCCAAAGGCAACAGAAAGTATTCTCTCCATCTTCCTGACCCACTGATCTGTATGTCCTACCCCTAATTCTTGGCTAGTTGGTTAACATACGTGCAAAAGTTCTGAAGCCCACTGGTGCCAACACTGACAGATACTGCAGGCAAGTCACAGCCTGTTTGCTGAATACTGTCTTCTGCCATTTGTTCCATGGAGGTAAAATAAATAAATAAATCCAGTTTAAAATATGTATGTTTTTTATTTCTTTCATTATTTCCTACTAATTCTTATTTGTGTAGCATTGAGAGAGATGCTCAATCTGAGAATAATGTTCTGACATGACATGCATCTTTGTAAAGTGAATATGGAGATATTTTCATCTAAAAAGAAGATAAAATTATGTGTGGATCTGAAAAGAACTGGAGTTCTTGAGAGTTGTCTATGTCTCATTTCAAATTATTGATTCCTTTTTTTCAAATGCATATAGAAATTCTAAATTTCTTTCTGCTACAGCAATCGTCTCAATACATTCTAAACTATGTGGTATGTGGAAATACAGGGAAAGCTCTTCATAAAAATCTAGTTGAAGGAAAAAAATATATACAATTTGATTCTAAATTTGCACTTTGTTTGAATTTGAAGTGGGAATATAATATCTGCCATTCTAAAAAATTAACTAAGAGATTTTTGGTGAGTCTGATGGATTCTTCCTAAACACAGCCATCTTTTTTGAAGTCAGATATACACAAGTGAGGCCATGATAAAACTAGCAATGTTAGGTTTCATTATAATTTACATTGGTGTTTCATAAAAAAGCATTAGTGCCAGAATATATAAATGTCAATAAGTACCAGTGTTGCATAGTTTGGAAAGCCAGGTTGGAGAACCTGGCTTACAGAACACTGCTCTGTATTCCCTTTTCTTAATGTCTTCTAAATGACACAGATCCACTTTTGGCTAGTGAGAAGATGACTGCTTCAAATGGACTGGAATGACATCAGAATTCTGAAGCCAACGTTTCCCAAGCAGCTGCAAGATAATCTGTTGGCAGAAAAGATCAATGGGAGAATAGATGGCATTTTTCTCCACCTATATTATTTAAAAGCCTGAATATTTCTTAATATTTCAGGCCATAACTTGAAAAAAGCTAATATGATACAAAATGAAATGACTGCATTAAACCTTGGTGGAATGGTCAACCAAACATTATGATGGTTGTAACTTGTATCATACCCTTTATCTGTGACTAGGGTTCAGGTAATCTGCAAACTGCAGGCACATGAGACAACTGCCTTATTCTGATAGGGCTTGTAACACAGTAAGCCACATTCCCTGTGTCCAATTCTAGGCAAAAGCTTTGTAGGGTTGGAACTGTTGTAGAACCTTGTAGACAGTCTAATTCCAATACAGGAGACAGACTCGGAATAGGTTGTAGGCAACCCATCTGGACATCGCTACACCACATTGCTACAGATTTTATAAAAGAGGACCACTACTTTGAAATATCCTAGTCATAATTTTCCCTTCGAATCTCTTTTTCATCTTATCAGTTTTGTAACACTCAAAGTTCTCCTTCCAGAACTAGAATTCATTTGAATCAGATTCCCTGCTTTCTTTCATTATCCTTTTAATGTAGAAATTTACCACATGACATAGAAACCCATGAACAAATTTTAATAAATATATATATTTACAAACCTATAATGAAATACAATGTATTTGTTTCTATATGCACAGTCATTCAGATGACTGTCCCAACTATGACAAATTATTTGAAATATCGAACGTTGTGGAACCATCAGAAGAAGAGGGGTAGGTTTCCTTTTGTTCCCGTTAGATTGAAATTCAGCCTCTGTAACTTATGTAGCCAAAAATTCCTCCTTTGATTAAATATGAGCAGGGATTTTCTGTATATCTTGTCTTGTGGCTTTGTGTTTGTTTTTCATCTATAGTTAGTGATACAGTTCCAAACACACGTGTGTCAATGTCCCCCTGTTCACATAGTTAGCTGTACCTCCATTGCTGAAAAGGTATTTGCACAAATATGAGAGTTATTTGTGATTTATTTAAATTCTGCCTCAGAAAGAAATCTATCACCCAAGCAACACATAGTAAATAGTATGAAGACATGCACTTATGAGTGATACTTGGAAAATAGAAAAAAAATAAACAGCAGGAACATGTGGTTTGCAGATTCTTCCCAACTGAAAAATATTTGTATAAACTGATCGACTAATTGTGAGAAACTGGTATGATGTCCTGTAAAACTGGGCTGGCTTCCACATGCTTTTAAGACAAGGATTAAAGGGCAAACAGATTATTCATGTTTAGTCACGATGAGCAGAGAGGACAGAGAGAATTCCTAGTAAAACTATCCTTGTGTGTACAACACCTGAAATGGAGAATGATTGAGTTACCTGGCAGCTGCTTTCCTGTAGATGTGTTGGGTTTTATACATTCTGAGTAGGCAGAAAGTAGATTTTTCAACTTTTTATGTTTCTGGGGATTGATTATTTAGACCAGTAGATATTCTTTCCTATATTAATGACAAAAAAAAAAAAAAAAGTATGGATTTACAATCTATTAGGTAAGATGATGGCATTCTTGGAGTCACAAGTAATTGTCCATCCAATTAATTACATATAGTCCAGGTCACTTTTCATTATAAGTGGTTTATATGTTTATTCTTTCTTGCAAGAAGTTCAATATTGATTTCATGGTTTGGCATACATCCAAGGTAGATAACAAGTCCGTTCATTCTCCCCTTGATATTGCCAGGACAGTTTCTAATATCTTTTACCCATATTGCTCAGACTAATCAAACCTTCCTATAAAGTCTTGGCAAGCTCGAATCACTGTTTTCCTTGTTCACATCTACCCACAGAAATCCTTTATTACCTATGCAATAAGTTTTCCAAAATGGCACATTTGCTTAGACCTGGAGAAAATGATTTATGATACACTGATGAAAAGAAGTATGAGAAAGAGAAGTTATCACAGAATCACAGAATCATAGGGGTTGGAAGGGACCTCAAGAGATCATCAAGTCCAACCCCCCTGCCAAAGCAGTTCCCTACACCAGGTCACACAGGTAGGCGTCCAGGCAGGTCTTGAATATCTCCAGAGAAGGAGATTCCACAACCCCCCTGGGCAGCCTGTGCCAGTGCTCCATCACCCTCACCGTAAAGAAGTTCTTGCGCACATTCGTGCGGAACCTCCTGTGCTGCTGTTTCTGTTCGTTCCCCCTTGCCCTGTCTCCACACATTGCTGAAAAGAGTCTGGCCTCGCCACTTTGTACCCCACACCTCAGATATTTATAAACCTGGATCAGGTCCCCTCAGTCTTCTTTTCTCAAGGCTAAACAGACCCAGTTCACTTAGCCTTTCTTCATAGGGGTAACCCTCCAGGCCCTTCACCATCTTTGTGGCCCTCCACCAGACTCTTTCCAAGAGATCCCTGTCTTTTTTATACTGGGGAGCCCAGAACTGGACACAGTACTCCAGATGAGGCCTCACCAGGGCAGAGTAGAGGGGGAGGATCACCTCCCTTGACCTGCTGGCCACCGCTCTTTTTGATGCACCCCAGAATACCATTGGCATGAGGGCACACTGCTGGCTCATGGTCAGCTCCTCTCCAGCAGGTCATCCCCCAGTCTGTACTGGTGCATGCAATAATTCCTCCCTAGGTGCAAGACTCTACACTTGCTTTTGTTAAATTTCATCCAGTTTCTGACTGCCCAGCTCTCCATCCTGTCCAGGTCTTGCTGAATGGCAGCACAGCCTTCAGGCATGTCAGCCAATCCTCCCAACTTTGTACTATCAGCAAACTTGCTGAGGGTGGCCACTATCCCCTCATCAAGGTCATTGATGAAGATGTTGAACAAGATCAGACCCAGCAAGGACCCCTGAGGGACACTGCTGGTCACAGGCCTCCAACGGGACTCTACACCACCAATGACAACCCTCTGCACTCTGCCAGTCAGCCAGTCCTCAACCCACTGCACTGTCCACTCATCTATCCCACACTTCCTTAGCTTTGTTATAAGGATGTCATAGGAGACAGTATCAGATACCTTGCTGAAATCACAGTAGACTACATCCACCACTCTCCCCCCATCCACCCAGCCAGTGACAACATCATAGAAGGCAACCACGTTGGTTGAGCATGACCTCCCCTTGGTGAACCCATGCTGGCTATTCCTGATAACCTCCTTTTCTTTCAATTGTCTGGAGATGGCATCCAGCACAAGCTGTTCCATCACCTTTCCAGGGACTGAGGTGAGGCTGACTGGCTTGTAATTACCAGGATCTTCCTTCTTGCCCTTTTTGAAGACCTGAGTGACATTGGCTATCCTCCAGTCATCAGGCACATCCCCCATTCTCCAAGACCTCTCAAAGATGATAAAGAGTGGTTCAGCAATCACCTCCGCCAGCTCCCTCAACACCTGTGGATGCACCCCATCGAGTCCCATGGTTTTATCAACATTAGCACTGCCTAGACGCTCATGGACTTCCTCTTCCCTGACTAAAGGAAAGTCTCCCATTCCCCAGACCCTCTCACTAACCTCCAGGGTCTGGGATTCCTGAGGGAGAGCTTTTTCACTGAAGACAGAAGCAAAGAAGGCGCTCAGTATCTCCGCCTTCTCAGCATCCCCCGTTACCAGAACACCCCCCTCACCTAGTAGGGGGCCCACATTCTCCCTAGTCTTCCTTTTACTGTAAACATACTTTAAAAAGCCTTTTTTATTATCCTTCATCACTTTTGCCAGATTCAATTCCAGGTGGGCTTTAACCTTTCTCATTGCATCCCTGCAGGCCCTGACAACATTTCTATATTCTTCCCAAGTGGTCAGACCCTTTTTCCTCATTTCATGGACCTTCTTCTTCCCTTTGAGTTTGCGCATGAGATCCTTGCTCATCCACGCAGGTTTCCTGCCACTCCTTCCTGATTTCTTGCTCAAAGGGACACACTGATCCTGAGCTTGGAAGAAGAGCTGTTTAAATGCTGACCAGCTCTCACAGGCCCCCTTACCTTCTAACACCCTAGCCCACGGGTTAGCTCCAAGTAGGTCCTGGAAGAGATCAAAGTTGGCTCTCCTAAAGTCCAGGGTAGCAATCCTACTTTTTGCTTTGCTCCTTCCACTCAGGATCTTCAACTCCACTATCTTGTGATCGCTACAACCTAAGCTGCCCCCAACCTTTACTTCCTTAACAAGTCCTTTCTTGTTAGTGAGAATAAGGTCCAGTAACACCTCTCCCCGTGTTGGTTCCTCCACCACCTGAAAGTTGTCTTCAACACATTGCAGGAACTGTCTGGACCGTGCTCACTTGGCCAAGTTGCTTATCCAGCAAATATCTGGATAACTGAGGTCCCCCATAAGCACCAGTGTCTGGGAACGTGACACTACTTCCAATTGCTTCTGGAAGGCCTCATTAACCTCCTCCTCCTGATCAGGGGGCCTGTAGTACACACCCACAACAGTGTCTCCCTTACCAGCCTGCCCCTTGATTCTCACCCACAAGCTCTCCACTGCTACGTCACTCTCCCCCAAGTGGAGTTCAATACTTTCTAACTGCTCTCTCACATAAAGAGCAACTCCACCACCTCGCCTTGCCAGCCTATATTTCCAAAAAATCACATAGCCCTCCATGGCAATGTTACAGTCATGAGAGCTGTCCCACCACGCCTGCATGATCGCAATGAGATCATGGCCTTGCAACCGCATGAAGATCTCCAACTCTTCCTGTTTATTTCCCACACTGCGTGCATTAGTGTACAGACACTAAAGGGAAGCAGCATCCCCCCACTCCTCTTCATGCCTTTGAACTCCACCCTCTTCACCCATCAAGGTCTGTTATGAGCCTTGAACTAACTCCTCAGCCCCAGCGGCCCTCATTTTGTCCCCTTCCCCCTTCATACCTAGTTTAAAGAGTTATATTAAAAGTTATATCTATTATATATATTTTTGTATGACATTAAGAGCCAATAGATTTCACAGTCCTGTTCTTCTTGTTGATTATGCATAAACAAAACATAGTTATTCTGGAATTTCATAAGAAAATGGGAGTCAGAAGCCATCTCTGGACTTCCCAGTTGAGAAAGGGCTTTAAGGAGTTGTCTGTACATATTGCTGCTTCAAAATCAACAAGATCATAGATTTCTTCCTTCTGTTCTTCTCTTGACTAAAATAAAAATAAAAATAATGGAACTAGATTTCTTGTAGATGTAAAGAAGAAAGATGAGCCTGTGGAAGTGTTTTACTACGTAAATCAGCACAACAAGATAAAGTTTTTGAAGATGAAATCTGCATAAAAATCTGCTGGAGAAAATCACAGAGGAGAAAGTAAGATAAATGAATAGAGCATTCTTTGATTCAGTGTTGATGAATACTCACAGATGAAGACAAGGGAAAATCAAAGTGCTAAATTCATTGTTAGGATGTGCCGCAGTTCATAGTCACAGTCTTTTAAACATGTTCCATTACAGCTTTTGTTAGTTTTGTACCAGAGCTACAAAATTGATCTGTTTTGCTAGGCAGTAGAGAAGCATACAGGTAAAACCAAATTGTGGTTAAAAAAATAATAAAGAAAATATTAAGAAAATACTTACTGACTGCCCTGTTTTACATTTGGAAAAACTGTGACTCAATAGGGGTTCACCTGCAGAGTGCTGTGAACAGATATAACTTCCTTCTGCCCCATAGTCAGAGCAGGCCAATAGGATTTACGAGCTTTAAAATCCTTTGAAAAGCTTTTGTGTATTTGTCTGTTTGTTTCTGGAACTTTGCCACTGCTTGGTCCTGGCTTAGCTCAGTGCCATGGAGAGATCAAATTCTTGTCTGCTCATACCAAAGGCTGATGTGTCTGCCTGCCTGGAATTGGTAGAAGGTACTTATGTGATCGGCTTGAAGTCAAAAAGAAATTGAATAGCAGAGGCATCACATTCTCAAACAAATATTGATTCAAAACCTTGTATCAGGCAACACATAATGTCAAGAATTGTTGCTTTTCCAATAATAATGTTATATAAACTGAAATAAATCTCTATAATGTAGATCATTTGAGTCATTTTGCATGAAATTGACAAATTTATCCATCCAAATATGGACTTCTTGTCTCCCATTTATTTCTATGCCCCTCTTGCTGACTGCACAACAGAAGCATTGGCACTGATAGATGACAGAACTACTTAACCTGCACTTGATTCTATAAAGGCCAGTGTTGCTACCAAGACTCTGGACTCAGTATGATTTCACAGAAGTGTAAATCTTGTAGACATAAGCCTATATGTTGTTTTGATATTGTGACATGTAATACACTTTATAATATGTATGTTGGAGACTTTGTGTGCAAATAGGTCTATTCTGATGTTCCCTTTACATTAAAACTTTTTAAGTAAAATCCATTATCCCACTACATTTCTAAGAAGCTTAGGATAAAAGGCTCTGCTTTGATTTACATATTGTAAAACGTATTTATTGAGCATTTTGCCTTATAGCAAAATGTATGCATGACTGTAGCCATTTAGTTAGCATGTAGCACCAATGGGATATAAAATATTACCTAGAATGTTACATAATTATCATATCTTCCATAATCTGTATTCATAATACCACGAATACCAGCACAGATTGAAAGGAGTGAGGTTTTAAAACGGAGGGAGGCTGGAAGCTCTTGCTGTGGAAGAGGGACATATTTAACAAACAAGAGAAGCAATACATGGCATAATACACACAAACATTTAGCCACGCTAAGGATTACCCTGTCTTTACCCTCACATGGCTGAATAAAAGACTGTTCTGAATCACTCGCATCTATATCAAAAGTGTCAGTACTGTGCTTAGGCACCATAATTAGAAAGTGTGAGTAAAGTGCCATGTAGTTCACTTTTTCACATCTGGTCAGCTTTCCTTGGTTCAAAACCCTTCCTTTCTTTTCTCTTTGATTGTATTCACAAAACACAAGTTTAATAAAACATAGCAAGTACTGTAACATATGCAGGCCAATTGCAATACAGAAGAAAAATAAATGTTGAATTAAAATTAGGAACAAGTGTATTGCTTTTCTTTAGATGTACATCAACTTCAGGTGATTATTAACCTTATCATAGCAACTGCGTTTAGGACCTCATTCTTCTGGTTGCTCAAAGCATGAATTAATGAGGATCTACATTAAAGTTTCAGCATTTTCCTAGAAATATTAATTAGGAAGGAACAGAATGCAACATAGCCAAGCTTAACTGTTTGTTAAGCCAAATACCCAACAGACATGGTATTTTTGTCCAGCTCCTTTGTGTAAGGAGCAACATTGGACAATTACTGGGGATTCTGTTTTGGCCACAGTAAACTTAACCTTAGCTATTAATGCCTTAAACAGAATTATTTTCATCCTATTGTAGGACATGCCAGCTTTGAAATGCTGCCATGAAAAAATATCAGTAAGCCTCAACTGCATGTGCTGTTTCTCACAAACTGAGTGATTACAGTGAGTTAAATGTAGTCCAGTATTTTATATATAACAAAAATTGCATACATAAAATGAAATAGATGTACAGATAAATGAAGTAATCTGTATTGTAGTTATAAATATATAAAGCGCATTATTGCAGATCTGTTCAAGTGCTACTTGATTATAACATCCCACCCCTTCAGATTCAAATGCAATTCAGTATGGCAACAAAGCAAGAATTTTTGCCATCCGATGGGTATCTGGTGGCCAATGTGAAGACAAATCCAATTCCATTTCCTATGGTAAGTGTACACAGTTCCCAAACATATCACAGAAGGATCAGCTAATTCATATTTTCAGTGAAAACAATGCAACAAATAGAAGAATTATTAGTTTGGTCTCACTGCCTCAGTAAAAGTAGGAAGTGGAAAAAGACAGAACAGTCGAATACCTTCCTTCTCACAAGAAAAGGGAAAACTGTGGCTCAGTAAAGGTTCACTGTGCACTGAGCTGGCTTGATACATGGCACCTCTGTAACAGGTAATGCTGCTTTAGCATGAAGCTCATACCGCTATCAATATAGTATCATAGAATCATACAATTCTTAGAGTTGGAAGGGACCTCTGAAGGTTATGTAGTCCAACTTCCTGCAATGAACAGTGACATGTACATGTAGATCAGGTTGCCCAGGGCATGATTCAGCCTTGCCTTGAAAGTGTTCAGGGACAGGGCACCAACCCCATTTGTGGGCAACCTGTGCCAGTGCCTCACCACCTTCACTATAGAAGATGTTTTCCCTCTACCTAACCTAAATCGACCCTCTCTTAGCTTTAAGCCATTTCTGCTTATTCTATCATCACAGACTCTGCTAAAGGGTCTGTCCCCCCCTTTCCTGTAGCTCCCCTTTGGATACTACAAGGCTGCTTCCAGGTCACCTCGCAGCCTTCTCTTCTTCAGGCTGCACAGCCCCTGCCCCCTCTTAGCCTGTCCTCATAGGAGAGGTGTTCCATCCCTTGGATCATATCCTTAAATACATCCATCTTCTCTGAGTAGACCTGCTGTGGTGCAAAAAGCAGTAATCCTCTATATACGTTGGAAAAGGCTGGAGGGAGTTACTGTGACACACTTGTGGAACAATTTGTTGAACCCCTGAACTTGGGACTGGCTGAAAGTGTGTCAAAGGTGACAATAAATTAAGGGTAGACAATGAAGTATTCTACAGTAAATAGCTGAACAGCACAGAAATAAAATTTTATGTTCTACAATTCTGCTTGCTTTACTTTTATTAAAATAAGTTGTTTACACAAAAAGCTGCAAAAAAACAACCTCCCTGGCTCTGCTGCAGATCGGTTACTTCTCTAGGAAGGTGGAAGAGAGAGAGAGAGAGGCTGATATTTCCATTTTGTTTTTCTGGCAGAGGTAGAAGCATTGCATCAATGAAGCAACATGAACACAAAGACACATGGAATTATCCTCTTGGTTACTCCTTTTTGCTCATCTTGAACCTGACAGTCCTGTGTGGCTGAGGTTTAATCCTCCTTACCATGGGGTCACCTCAGAGTGTTGAATACCTGTTTCTGACCTGCAGGAATCATTGATGCCCACATCAAGGGATGGTCTCTAGTAAATGTAGCTTAACCACACTGGAATCAAGGTAGAAAAAGGAGAAAAGCAGGATTCCAAAAATAATGCAAAGCTACCACAAGCGTACTGGCTTTCCTCAGATACACTCCTGGAAGAGATGTGTTATGTGGAGTTCATAGACTGTTCCCTTTTAGGGGACAGCTTATACCTGCCTTCATGATGCATACTCCCTGCAATGGCATCTTTCCTGCTATAACTCAGATGCAGAGGAATATGTCCTGACATAGAACCTGACATTTCTAACTTTTATTTACTTTTTTTCTTTTTTTTTCAGTCAAGAAAATTATGGCACAGAGAAAATGTGCAGACATTATGGCCTGACAATGAATAAGATTAAAGAATATCCTTAATATGAAAAATTAGGAACTCTTGTATCTAATAGCTCTGACATACCCATAAATCCTTGCATCTTTTCAGGAGAAACTTGACCTGGCAGAAGCTAAATATGCAGGAAAAAGTACTTCACCTCTTTAACTTAAATGATATTGCAAAATTCACTTTTAAATGGGGGCTGTCTGAACGCAAATAGGGAAAGCAGTTGATTTCATTTCCTCTTTTTTCTGTTCTAAGGAAAAGTCAGAGGTGAAGCAACACAATTTTTTTTTTAAATAAAATATCTGAACTATTCTGTTTTAAGCTGTTCTTCCTATGCAGTGGTGGATTGTCACATGAAGATCAATATAATTACTGAAAATGAAATCAGAGGAAAAATATCCTGCATGTCTTAACAACTATGCCATGTTAAAGCTACTTTGCTGAACCAATGAGAAGTTAAAAGTGTAAAAGGTGAAAGTAGAGTTTTCACACATATGTAAATATATAATCTATTTGTTCTCTCTGTAGCTCTGAAGTCATGTCTATAAATTATGAATTTTTTGTGTGCCTTTTCAAAGGAAATGTGATTAGAGTTGTTTTTTTGCATACAGGAATAGGACCTAAATCAATTTCAAAATGTATGCTGTTAGTGTCATATCGCTTAGTGGAAAAGTTTTTGTATAAGGGATCCTACAGAAATTATCCTGAATATGGGTTGCTTTTTTTTTTAATACTGGGTAGGATGATATATTAATAAAATATGCTTGGCATGGGGAATGACACGTTCTTCTGAAGAGAGGCACTCAAAATGATGTTGAGACACTAAAGAGATGGCTGGAGATCCAAAAGCTGTAATGTAATAAAAGGCAAGGTGTTTTTAATGCTTAAGAAAGAGAAAACAAACACAAAATAATTAAGCAAGCAGAAATATGGCAGTAAAAGAGTAGGTAAAAAAAAAAGACTTAACCTTGGAGTTTCACTGCAAATATGGCAAATTCTTATAAAGAATATGAATGACAACAAAATGTTTATGTCACTTTCCAGAGTTCTGATAAAATCTTGGTGATAATGGTGTCCCTAGGGAAAGATAATAATAAAAAACCCTCTGCTTAAATAATTTTGAAAACAACAGGGAAAATAACAAATAAAGGAAACTTCTTTTTGAAAAAAAAAAAAAAGAGAGAATGCAAGCTTCTGCAAAACAGGAGCCCTGTTCACTGCTTTATTCCCCTTTTGGCAATATCCACCAGCTATGTTTTATTTCCTACTTAGACGGCGAGTATTTTGTGGGTATTTTCTTACTCAGTGTCTGTATACAGTCCTGCATAATTGAGTCTTGGTCTACTGGCACACTACACAGTCTCCTCATACACAAAGCAATAATAACATCAATTATTCTGCTACGTCTGCAGAAGTTCCTGTAAAGAGGGTAGAAACATTATCATTGATGGAAAATAACTGCTAGCAAAATAATAGGATTTAATTACCTTCTATGTAGAGTAAGAATTGGACAATATACTTCATAACCTGTTCTTTATTTCACTGGTTGTGCATGAGCTTTCAAAATCCGTGTTAAGTAAGCTACAAAAGAAGTTCAAAGGCTATTCCAAAAGTAATGCCTCCTATTTTATTATGTTGCCCTATGCTATCAGAGGCACAAGTTACATGTTGTTGCTGTATGACAGATGGCAGCAGAGGGGCAGTCTGACAGAATGGGCATCTGACATGGAAGCGCATATAAATCAAAAGTGTGGAACTGAATCTCTCCATGTGGAAAAAATTACACACATTGACTTTCACTGATGTTTGCTGAACATTTACGGAGAGTAAACAGTGGATGTGAACACAGTGAGGTAGTGGGAGGTGCATCTCTGCTGTGGAGACAGCGATGTGAAATAAAAGCACATTCCAGATGGCCATGCACAGCTGCCACACCACAAAATGAAGATCAACAAATCTGTATGAATCAACTAATGGCGGTGATTAGGTTGAAAAAGAGTGTTTTACAGCTGAGAATTTGCTCTACCAAAGAGTGTTGTTGTACTCTTCGTACCTGTTACAGATTCCACAGAAGTAAGGGTTAGTCATATAATGGATAGTGCAATTTTCTACTGAAAATGTCGTACATACAGTATTTCCTAGTTTGTTAATTTACTAGGCTTGAAGTCAGTGGGTTTCATTTTATGTCAAATGTGAGAAAAAAAAAAAAATTTAACAGATAGGAATAATCGGAGAGAAAAATTCCCAGTCACTTCTGAAAATATGGAATTGTTTCTTCCTTGAAATCTCAGAGAAAGGAAAAGTAGGTCCTGTCTATGCTACTACCAGGTAGGTACATCATCTTTCACACCTGACCCTGACTTTACAAAAATGATCAATTTTCTATATGTAATTTGAGGAAAATCTCATGAAAGAAAACAATTTACACAATCACAAATCACAGAAATTCCTTAAAAAAGCTAAGTTATGTGGGTTACTTCAGGTGAATACTCTGAAAACATGAGATTCTTTAAAAGCTAATGTCCTTACTGGGAAGAAAAACAGAAAGAAAGATGTCTCTAGCAATTATTTATTAGCAAACTGAATTTCTAGACTTCATACGGAACAGCTGTGGGTCTTTAATAAACTACAGTTGTGGTGATATCCTGCCCTTTCAGTCGCACAGTCAGTAATTCAAATGTGCCTATAACTCAGAGACGATAGCTACTGACAGCTGGAGATAAGGTGACAAATAGCTCTTCCAGTTGAGACATTGACATAATTGAAATGTGCTGCCAGAGGAGAACAGAAAAGAAAGCATGGATAAACAGCAGCAAAAGCCAAGTGAAAGGTACAGTCCTTCCGCTGCCTTGCTTTCACTTGCACAGCAGTATCAGACTGTTCAGGTCAGCTGTGATAATTGTGATCCCCTAATGGGGTTTCCATCACATTAGAAACAGAATGGATTGATCTTTCATTAAACGTTTACAGAACTTACACACTAGCTGAAGAAGATTAAATGTGAAAATGCCACTGATGTGCCAAAGTTTACAGGAACATTCTGCTTCAGAACTTTCATGACATGAAAATATGTTGCAGAAGTATAACTGAAAATTTATTTTAAGACTCTTTATCCTAAGCAATCCTAGGATTATTTATCACTCTTTTACTATATTTGTTTGGCCAACAGCTGGGATGGAAATGGTCTTATATAGTGGACAGGCCCTGGCATTGAAAATGAGATCAGTTCTCATTTTCACTGATGACTAAGCATACGTTTTACAGTTTATTGTATCCTTATACCTTTGCAATGCAGAGAGATATTTATTTATTTGTTTGTTTGAAGAATTCTGAGATAAAAAATACATCATTAACCAGTCTGTCCTTAACCTTGTGATATTTGAGAGGGGGCTTTAAGGACTTTGATAGCAAAATGTCACGTAGTTGTGGTAAATAACACTTTTAAGAACATAGAGAATAATATCTTGAAGCAACAGTTTTACCATCTGGAAATTGATAGGGATCAAGACATTTATTCCTTACCTTATTATGCTGTAGATGAAAGGCATAATAAATCTACTTGTAAAATGTTATTCAAAGCACATTCATTTTCTCTATAGAGAAAGAAAGTCTACACCGGTATATGTGTAATACCTTTCTTCAACACAAGAACAGTAGGATTTTATAAGAAGCTTCTCAGGAAGAATATAACCTGGTGTATGAAAACCAGAACACTTCCAGAGGATTTCTTGCCCACTATTGTTTTTTTCCCTTTGTTCTTTATTCAAAATAGCAAACATCTCAATATCCTGCTAGCAAAAACATAATTTCCAGCACTATTCCCTTTCAGTTAGTCATGGTCACTCTCTGCTAGATTCACAGATAATGCACAGGTAGAAATTCTGTAGGTCCTCCATCCCAATTATACTGCAAAATGCTTTCTCATGTCATAGGGGTAAAAAAGCACTGACTGAGCCTAACAGAATGCCTAGGGACCAGCAATAATAGAGCTAACACTTTGAGGAAAACCACAATTGCATGGAAAGCTATTCTGTTGATGGAAGTGTCGCTGGAACCAGGTGGGAGGAATTAGGAAATTCCCCAGGCAATAGGAAGATTATGCTTAAAGAAGAGCTGTTTTTAAATGAACATGTGTTTCAGGGAATGACATATGTCCGAAATGGCAAAAAGGAGGTAGAGAGAAATAAACGAAAAAGATGCTCAGGGAGGGATTGATCATATTTTCTTTAACATCACAGTCTTTCTACAAAATTAATTTTAAGTCAGGTTGGGGGTATCTTTGAACTTTGCAAAATAGTTTGCAGGTAGGTTCTGTGCTTGCTTTTGTATTTTTAAGGGGTTTCATTGCATTTCCATTTGGCAGTGAAGCTTCACTAGCTCTAGGCAATCGTTGTTTCTTTTAACAGCCTTTGTTTGTTTCTTCTCCTTGAAACACTCAAGTTGCAATTATGTGTATTTCTATACAGATGTGCACAGGCCTATACGCTATGCTCATCAATTAATGAGAAAGGAATATAGATCTGCGAGGCAGAAAATTACCATGGTATCATAAGATGACCTAAGTACTGTATTTATAACTATTCAGAAACATAACAACAGTCAAATTTGACAAGATTCAAATATGACTACTTTGACAGTCAAATAAGCCACATCACTTATGCAAGCCTCGAATAATACCAGGAATGAGGAAAAATTTAGGGGTGGATGGATTGGTTGGTTTTAACATCTTTGCCACGAAGCTGTCAGTCATATTACTGACAACAGCAAATGTATAACATTCACAGCAACAAAACTGAGATTAGAGGATGTGTTTAATTTTTTTATATCATGTTGAACTGAAGCCATATCTGTCGTAGCTAAAATTTCACTGGAAAGACAAAGAAAGCCTTCACACAGACTCGATGAAAAACACTAATAATGGTAAAAACAATTAGAACATGTCATGGCAGTGTGAAAGTTCATAAACTAACAACCTTATTTTTATGGGGATGGTGTAGGGGGATGTTAATCTACCAATGGCCTGCTTTAATCAAGATAAATAAAAGAGCAGAGCTTTTCTCTAAAAATAGTACCCTCCAGAAATCCAAAACATTTAAAATACTCCAAAACATACAAAAATCAATGATGGAAACAATGGTTATTACAAGCGTGAAATGAGATAAATTTAAAGATTAAATTTAAAGATAGAGTAGTTTTAATTTAAGGTAGAATCTGGTCCTTTAAGCTTAGTATCTGCTTCAGTAAACAGCAGACATACTAAGCATAATTCTCTTTCTACTTTCCTTCTCCCACCTGGCAAAGATAGATTAAAGAAGATGAAAAAAGAATGTATAAACATTGCAACTACTTATCTTTGTTTTTACCTATACCTAGAATTCTGAATATTTACCTTCTCCCTGAGGTATCTTTACTAAGAGAAGGCATTAAAATACTTTCAATAGCTCCAATAAGGCAGCAATTCCCTATATACAAATTTGGAAACACCACTAATGAAGCAAATAAAGATTAGAGTGAAGAAGGTCAGATATGGCAAGGGAATAAGAATTAAATAACTTTGTATTGCACCTGCTGTAGGTATGCAAATCTGCTCTGAGCCACTGGAGGCCTCTCAGCACTGGGAGGTGTCCTCAATAGTGAGAGAGAAGTTGCTTTTTATCAACATCAAAGACAGACAACTTTCTAGTCTTATCCATTGTATTATAAACACACTTCAGCACATTCGTATTGTTTGATCTTGTTTCGAGCCTTAGGATTCAAGTGTGGTTGTGATTCTGCATCATGACATGCAAAGGCAAAATTGCACAATATTGAAAATATGTCAGTGTCTGAAATGTTTTGGTACTGAAAGGACATCATTCACTAAAGAAAAGTGAATTACAAGTATTATAAGTGCCTGTTGCTTAATTTGCAGTAGGTATGAATATGCATGTATATATATATTTTTTTTTAAACAAGATATGTAGTGTATAATACATAATTTTAAATAGTGTATGTAAGAGGCATAAACTAACCATTCATAAAATACTGAAATTTACTTTAAACTATAATGTCATTAGTGATCTCTGAGGAAAATCTAACGATAAGCAAACTTAAAAACTAGTATCTGCCAGAAAAGCCAACAGTACTGTGAGTTTAGATCATCTGATTGACTTTATAGAACTTAAAAAAGAGAGCTTTAGCAGAGATAAATGATTTTCATACCATATGCTAAGATTAAAGAAAGAAATGATAAAATGGAGTTTCTGCTTAATGATGTCCTCTATAAATTCACTCCATTATGCCTCAGTGCAAATCCCACTAAAGTAAATGAAGAGACAATCACCAGAAAGACTCAAAAGTCACAAAAGCCGCGAAGGCTTTTAAATAATATTTTTACTCTTTTTGTCTGAAAACAGAATAAAAATTGTGTTTTAATAAATTGTTCACAGTAAAGTATATTTGATCAATTTGAATTCTCTTGGTTCACAACATTTTCCTTAGTAGATTACTTTTTGTAGTTTATTCAATATTTGAATGTACTGAAACTACTTTCCTTCTATTTTGTACTGGAAATAACTCATTGTGTGTATTTGACACCTTAACCAGAGTGCCAATAAGCTTTGATCAGAACATGAATCTTCTTTGATTGGATTAACATAATTGATAAGCAAGTGGATGTATAACTGAGCTGAAATCACAGGAGAACATGTTTCTCTGTAAAATTCCAATTGCATTCCTGTGGCTTTGGGGAGAGAATCACTTAAATTTCAATATTTATTTCCCACGATTGTAAAATACAATGGCTATTAATGTTTTTATAGACCTGGTATGTTCAGAAATATCCAATCCAAAAAAATAAAAAACAATTATGTGAAACACTTATGACCAGGCTATCCCATTACAGACTATGCACATGAAAAACTAGATTGCATATTTCATATCAAATTGTTCTAGAAGAACTGGATCAATATGAAGTTACCAAGGCCAGGCATCCAGTGATGCTGATTTCAGCCAACTAAAATTAGCTGTGTTGGTTTTGGCTCACTTATCTATTCCTGTAGTTTAATGCAATTTTCTGGAGAGCCGGAGAACTGCCAAAATTGTACCCCGTTCCTTGCAGAGGTGACTCTATCTTTTCCGGTGAAAGAATATTTCAGAAGAAGTTCTTTTTCACTGAAAGTATGTAGGAGATTAAATTTTAGTCTGTAGTTAGATTTTCTGTGACAAAAATAATGTATCTGCTTAACAATTTTCAAAATAGAAATATTCAATTTTTATTTAATCAATCAAAAGCTAAGATGACTTTAACAGAATAGCTAATGATCTTTTAATTCCAGCCTGGATCCACCAGCCTTGAAGGTTTCAAATATAATCAGTTCTCCCTTGTTAATCATTTGTTTTAAACTATTTTATTGTGTTGCAGTACCTAAAGTACATTATCAATAATGTTATTAAATAATTTATGGTGCAACGTACTGCAACTAAAATTCATTCTCAGTTGTATTAGTACACTAATAAGTAAAAAACTATCTGGCTGTCTTACTTTACAAATAATGGGCTACTGCTATGTGTTGTTACAGTATGAATCTACAATATTCGTAAATGAAAGGAGATGGTCTCAAGAAAAAAATAAGAAAAAGCATACTAACAATAAATATACCCAAATGAAAATTCCCATATCATAACCTAAGGCACTGAAACTGTTAATATTTAGTGATTATTAATGTACAGAGCAGTTGAGAGACATTTCTGAAGCACAGTGATCAGTGATCACAGGTTTTTGACTGACAGATCTATATTTATTTTCAGCTGTACTAGGTCAGAATCAAAGGGGAAAGGATAGAACTGAAAATGCTTGAAGTTCAAAGTGCATGTGTATTGTCTCAGAAAGGTCCTTGTCAGTTAATCTCTTTGTTTCTCCATCACAATCTGAACTGTAATTTGTTAGAAGTATTTCTTGATACCAGTCACACATCTTCTGAAGTAATATCATAAGTAGATAAAAGTGACAGGAGTTCTGTCACAATGCCCTTCTGGAAGCTCCCTGACAGAAAGCAAGCTTGCTAGCAAAGACAAACAGATTAGTCTTCAGCTAATTTCATTTTGTATGGATCAATGAATTATTATATACTCTAACACAGCGCATTCACAACAGACTTTTCATCTTGAGGAAAGGACATACACCATTGTTCTCTTGGAATTTTTGAGTTTAAGTTGGCCAACAACTTCTGAATGGTACAGGAGAGGCAGTTCAAACTTTTTGTCATGGACAAAATGCTACCAGTTCTGTTTTAACATTAGAAATGTAGACACTCAAATTTTCATTAAAACAAATACTGACCAAGTACATAAGGCATGGAATCACAGCATCATGGAATCTCCAAGGTTGGAAAAGACCTTCAAGATCACTGAGTTCAACGGTTCATCTACCACCAATGTTTCCCCACTAAACCACATCCCCTAGTAAATCTACGTCTATAGGTTTATTGAGCAGTCACAGTCATATACATGAGAATCAGATTTATAATTCAAATTCTAGACAACAGTGCAGTCCACTCAATGGTGCTCACCTCACACCTTAGTAAACTCCAGATTCTTTGTGTACATTTGTTTTATTATTATGTACATTCAGCTCAGAAAATGAACACAAAATTTAGAATGAGCTTAATATGGTAAAAATTCATTTGTGAGAACACTTCTTTCTACAGATAATACACTCTGATATGTCTGATTACTCCTGTGTCTATTCTTTAAGTAAGGAATTCAAACTGCATACTATGTGTAACCTATTAGATTACACTGTACTCTAAAAGCTACAGCTGAAGCAGTATTCACATCCGGATTGTAAATGAGATGTGGCGTATCAGTGGATCTGTCCCTTAAAAATATTAAATAATAAATTAAGAAAATTTTTCAGTCCTAGCACAGTGACAATATAGAAAGGCAAAGATGCCAAATGTACATGCAGCTGGGGTTGTCTGAAGCTGAAATGAAGGGGGCATTGTCCTTTACTTTCATCAGTATTTTCCATGTACAAGATTTTTCTCTTCATTAGAAAGCAGAATTTCTAAGATGAGTGCCTCTTGCAGTTCATTCTTCTTTATTCCCTCGAATATGCACGGTTGACACATGGTGGCAAATATTACCTTCTGTTTTACTTCAGCGGAACTCCTGTCTTCTTTTCCCAGGTGTCTAATTTACAGCAGAAGAGTAGCTCATAGCAGTCACCTAGATATTTCCGTTTTCTTTCATGTGTATTTTCCTGCTATTTCATTATTATCTGCTAAATAGCATTGCAGTAAATACTTAAAGGAATTGTCTGGGATAACAAGCAATACACATCTGAGAATATGCTGAGTTTGATGCATATGCAGCGACTATGTAATTGCTTCAATATTAGCTTCTCCTCCTCTGGATTTGTTTTCCTCTCTTGATGTAACTTGTCACCATAGGTTTAGTTTGGGAAATAACTTCCATATCAATTACTGCACTTCTGAAGTATTTGTACCTTGGTTAGGGTATCAAGGAGATTCTTTCCCCATTAGGACTTCCATGTTATTTCCTCAGTCCTTACGTGCCATCTGCATTTAAGCAATTGCATACACATCTCTGACAAGATCAACTATTCTCCATGGATAAAAGGTTTGGATTTAAAGTGTATTTCTTTTCTTGATAAGTCCTCACACCTTTTATCATCACACAAGCACAGGCACAAAGAGTGCTCACAGTAACCAATTTTCAGGGCTTCCAAGAAATTGCTCTCAGGGTGCAGGAGGAAGGTCCCATCTCCTCAGCAATTCGGCTTTTTCATGTATGGTGATAATCTTTCTCAGTTTTTCTTTCACTGAAAGTCCCTGTTCTCGCCATTTGCTCTCAGTCACTTTTCATGTTAAGGAATTACTCATTATAATCACTATCTTTTCTTCATAAGATACTGCACAGCTAAGAAATGACTTTGAGTGTGCCCTTCCCCCATTTTGTCAATCAGTTGGCATGGTGACACAACAGCTGCTACAAATCACGGGTAAGCTGCTTAACAAGGACATTTCCGAGAAAACTTCATGCTGAAGAAACCACTAGATTTGCAATCATAGCACTTGTTCTTTGGGCCACTGTGCTCTTACGACTGCAACTGGGGAAAAAAATATTTTTGAGATATTGCAATTGATGTATGAACAAGCTTGTTTTGAGAAAAAAACAAAAAAACATGGTGTGATCTGACCCATTTACATTCTGATATTTATTGACTTTCATGATGATCAGAGATGAAGCCACACAGGTCAGCACCACACAGATCCGGAGACACTGAGGTGCAGCTGATGATGCTGCCTCAGCTTTGTCTTGTCCTTGCCCACCAACATGACGTCCCCAACAATCAAAAATAGAGTTAAGATCATTGTGTCCATTCCTTCTTAGGTGAGCTCAGCTCTGGAAATCATTAAATGATCCTATGATTAATCAAGTGTGTCTGACGGTATTGTGCACCAGAAGTAGAGCTAAGTACTCTCTTCCCCTCATCCTGCCCAGGACTAGGTAGAGATAGACCAAAAAGCACTGCCAGTGCATTTTTAACTACTACATTGTTTGGATTATTTGATATTTAAGGATTTCCTGACAATTGCTTCATCAGACCTGATGCCAATTTTAAATGTCCCGTGAGCACTTTCTTCAAAGACCTCTTTTCATGCTTCTCCTGGGTTCATCTGGAAACTCCTATTGAGTGGTATCTGAGGATCAAAGCAAATTCTGTTCATTCGTTTTACTAGATTACTTTTTCTGAGATCCTTATATTTGAGATTGTCGTTTATTTCCTGATTTTTGTGAAGAGTATTGTATAGGTCTAACAAATCCTTTCCCTGGACCTCTCCCTTCCTCTGACAGCAGATATTTCACTAAAAAGAAATTTATTGACTGAAAAGTATTTATTCCATTTATAGCTAGGGGAAAAAAAAAACAAAACAAAACAAAAAAACCTTAAAACTGAAATTCCTGATTCTTGTGTTTTTAAAAAGAAGTGAGTGTCTCTTTTCAAAATTACTAATACTCCTTTGAATTGAGTTGTGCTTGAATTTGATACTGGATGTGCCCATTTTCTGCTTAGAACACACTTTTCTGCAAATGAACAGTATTACCATTAAAATGAGGTTTACAATGAAAATGCTGACATAGTAGAAACAGAAAAGCTAGCAATACTGAAATCAAGTAGGATTAAATAACCAGAAAATAAGCAAGAGTTGAAAAACTCAAGATAATCAGGTGCAATACAGTCTCTCATACATATTTTCTTCTCACAGCTATGACACTCTCCTTTTGCAGTGATGAGATGCTACCATGTTTAACTTATGTTTTTTTGGAAATGTTACACCACATGCTGAGAAATGTGTTTCCAAGTTGAGTTCAGTTCAGGCAAATCAGAGAGTATTTAAAATTACACAACCATACTGTCGTTCAACATGACTGGAAATTTCAATCCTAAACTTTCTGTCACATCCTAATTTTTCCTTTAAATTGTTATTTAATTTATCATTTATATCAGAAATCTTACATGCTTTTCTGGAGTTATTTTCTGAAAGTTATTCCTAAAAAAGAATATCTGGCTGTTCAGGAAACAACTAGCAGTCATAGAAATGGTACCAGAACTCCAGTACCTGTTTCTAATGCCCTTCTAACTAAACCTTACTTTTTCTTTTGCCTCAAAAATATTGAAACCGTAAAAGCAAAAATATCAACAGGCTTTAATTTGGCTTTTACTGCTGTTATTTATACGTATACATATGTATATTCTTGGCATGTTATATATATGCATACCTATTCATGGAGGACAGAGTCAACTAGGTAATGCTTCACAAAATGGGATATTCATTTTTTTCCTTTCTTTTCTTCTTCTCAAAAGCACTAAATATGGAAAGAGCATCAATATCACCACTGCTGATATTGATTCAACAACTGAAAATAGCATCAGTATGTACATGAAAGTGCTCTAGATTTAAAATACACAAATAAGCTCAGCATGTTAGCAGCGTTGTTGTGGTGTTAGTTTGCTTTTAACTTTCAGATTTCCACACTGGGGAAAGACTGAACTGATGTTTGTGTCATTGAACGTAAGGAGCACGGCTTCACTGTGGAAACCATGATCAAACTAGACAGCGAAATCTCTCAGATCCTGGTCCTGTATGTATTCACTAGACACAGGAGTTGGTTTCTAGCCTCATCAAATTCAACACTAACTCTAACAAGATCTGAAGCTAGTTTAAATCCACTCAAAGGAAAAAAAAATAATGTACAAAAACATGTTAAAGATATCACATTCATAGACAAAGTAAATAATCTGTCTTCTGACATGCTGTTGTCAGTTTATCTCAGAGCAGTTTACAAAGCAACTGAGACGCGTAATCCTTGTTTTAAAGGTGAAACACACAGTAAAAATTTTCAATATCCAGTTGGCCAGAAAGACATCTGTTTTCCTGACTGGCTCCATATTTACTTAATTCAAAAAAGGTATAATATAAGCTAGTTCAGTCATTGATCTATCTATAGTGAATGATAGGGAAGCAAAACCAGGAATTAGAAAACATAAAATGAGCAATAGCTGTAACTGTTGCTTTTAGCATTTTCCTTCATTACAAAAATGCTTATGCAAAATCTGATGATGATATTTATTTATTTATTAGCATGATATTCTGCCTCCTTGCGCTGTTTCTGTAGGGCAATGTTGGCTTCTGTCCACTGGCACTAGAGAGTCTGCAATGTACGCATTGCTCTGAGAAAGTGAAAAGATAATCCCAGAATTTTATACTCTATATAACAGACTGACCAAGTGTGATTCCCTGCTGCAGGAAACAGAGGTACCTAAATGCTAACCTGACCTGTTTAGAGGAGTTTGTTGCCTTCCAGAGGCTCAAAGACGAGATCTCATGGGAAGAATACAAAGCCTTGTCCACACATCAGAATATTAACCTCTGTAGCTCTTCATTGTGAGCACTGATGTTACCAAGGGCAAACTGGAAACCGTCATAAAAGAATAAAGGATTTCAGAGCTCTCTGGATAGTGGTCAAGGGTCTAAGAGCTCAGGCTATTTTCTCCTCAAGCCTGCCAGTGGAGGACAAGGATGAGAGAAGGATTTTACAAGCTACCTATTTGTTGTGTTACTGACCTTGGCAACAGGGTTTTGTTTTCAGTGACCATGAGACCCAGTTTGAAGATTTCAACTGCTGAGGAGAGGTGAGATCCACCTTACTAGGCAGGGTACACGTTTCTTAGCTAACAGGTTGACCAGCCTGGTCAAGTGGGCTTTAAATTAGAAAAGATGGGAGAAGAGTGTTATGGAGACAGGGCAGTCAGCAAAACACAACTCGAGTTGGGATAGTGACAGGACAAGGGGGAATGGTTTTAAACTAAGACAGGGAAGATTTAAGTTAGATATTAGGAGGAAGTTTTTCACTCTAAGGTTGGTAAACAACTGGAGAAGATTGCTCGGAGAGGTTGTGGATGCCCCATCTTAGGAGGCATTAAAGGCAGGGCTGGATGTGGCTCTGGGCAGCCTGCTCTCATGGTTTGCAACCCTGCTCATGGCCGCAGGATTAAAACTAGATGATCTTTGAGGTTCTTTTCAACCCAGGCCGTTCTATGATTCTATGCCTGCAGTGGGTCAATCCCGCTGGGGAAGTACATACAGGATACGGCCACGGAGGATCTTGCACCTCTTCCAGGAAGAGGGTACACTGTTACAGATGGCTATGTACCTTTTAGGAAAGACAGGCCAAGGAAAACAAGGTGATGGAGTTGCTCTTTATGTGAGATATCAACTAGAATCTATCAACCTTTGCCTAAATGTGTGTAAAGAACAAGTACAGACCTTACAGGCAAGGATTAAAAGGTAGTCTAACACAAGTGACACTAGTGTGAATACTTTCTACAGGCCAATTCATAGGAGTGTCAATGAGGCCTTCTACAGACAGCTGAAAGTAACCTCAGAGACCTTGGTTCTCATAAGGACTTCACCCACCTTTGTATCTGCTTTGACTACACAGGATAACACAGCCAGGGACATGAACTCCAAGAGGTTCCTTCAGAGCACTTACAACTTTCTGACACGGGTAGTGGAGGGAACAACAAAAGCTGTGCTGCTGGACTTTGTACTAACAAACAATGAAGGAACTGTGAAGTTTGGGGGCAGCCTTGACAGCAGTGACCATGAGATCTGGATGATTCTGTTTAAGCAGGGGGGTTGGACTAGATGAACTCCAGTGGCCCCTTCCAACCTCAGTCGATCTGTGTCTGTAAAAAGAATGTCTATTTTCAGAGTTCTTGAAAATACTGAAACATTTGTAATAACAGATGGAACCTTTGCAACTCTCCAGAGAAATAGAAAGATTTTTGTTCTATGATTTTTAACGTTGATATTTTTAATATCATTGTTGCTTGTAAAGTGTATGTTTCAGAGATGTTCTAGCTCATGACCTATTCTTATGTTTGTTGTTGATCAATCAGAGATTGAATACATTCTGTTCTTCTGAGAAGGCTTAAACTCTGAACTGTGAGAGGTGAGAGGGAGAAGAGAGAGGACAAAAACAGAGAAGGGAAAATCCATTAATGAAGACTAAGGGATGACAGAAACTCAGTGCTTAGAATGTAATGAATATTTTCCCCCATCTGACTGGTTCTTCCATTTTCTCTACTGGCAGTTTGCACTTCCAGCTAAGGCTATGTGAGAAACAAAAATCATCTTATGGTAAATTGCTCAGTGATGTACAGGTAAATGCTTTCCTAGAGATGTTATTAGCAACTAAACAGATTTTTTTCCTCTTCAATGTCTTCTGAATGACTTGAATACTTTTCATGGTTCTTCAATGTCTTGTACTAGAAAGCAGAATTTAATTAGTATTTCTCAGATGAAGAAACAGGGGAAGTAAATTTAAAAGAGATACAAAGATAGTAACCGAACGAAGACTCTTGTAATCTAAGCCAGCTAGTAGGGCAAGGTCCATGTGCTGGATGAGGTAGCAGTGGAGCTTGTTTAATCCCTCTCTGCTGTCATAAAAATCAGCTAGATATGACACAACAAAATGAGCTCTC
This sequence comes from Oreortyx pictus, assembly GCA_036925125.1. Lineage (NCBI taxonomy): Eukaryota > Metazoa > Chordata > Aves > Galliformes > Odontophoridae > Oreortyx > Oreortyx pictus. The sequence goes on along the minus strand of JAUPFR010000010.1, from coordinate 26,209,867 downwards.
ATGTTTTACTTCAGATCATATCTTGCTTCTATTTTGCTTGAAAATGGGGGGGACATCTCATGTTCACGCTGAAGAATAAGATGACTAGCAAGGGTAGCAATGATTGTGAAATTATCCTCCAAAATATTTAATTTCAGCAATGAGATTAATTCTGATCAAATATGGCCACAGACATCTCTAAGATTTAGTCACATGGCCAAAACCATCAGTCTTTCATCTCTATTCCTTCAAGCTTCAGCACAAGCTTCCTTGTCCTATTCAGACCAGACTTCCATGCTGTAGAGGATGCACCAGCAGAAGTACCACCTTACAGATTTTCTCAACTCTGAGCTGGTAAGCCTCTTCAGTAAGAATTAAATATCTTGCGTTTTTGTGTTTTCATTTCACAGCAAAAACCAAGGGAGACAAAGCTGGAAATCTCTTCTCTGTGGCAATAATAAACCATTTTCATTTTAATCATTCAAATCAGTTATTTTACTTAGCTTCTTTAGTTCTCTTTTTCCCAGCTGTGCTGTGACTGAATGACAGTGTGACACTCTGGAGAATATGTCTGCCCAATTATGAATTCTGTTCAGTTTTGTGAACACTATTTGTAATTGCTATAACCACAGTGGATTAAATCACCTTTTTTTCTTATTTTTTTTGTGCAAAATTGCAACACATTGTGGGGATACAGTCTCAAAGAAATCAAATCCTCTCAACACTGAATGGTTCTTCTCAGCTTGAATAATGATGTTATTGCCAGCAGGGCCTTTGATTGAAATGGATTTTACAAAGAAAACTAAACCAAGCCCAGTCTGTCTGATACCCAGAATTCTCCATGTTCTACCAAACCCTATGATGTGGAGAACTGTTTCACACCACTTGGCCAACATAGCATGGGAGCCATGCTTGTTAGCCTTCAACATGATTTGGAACTACTTTGATACAAGAACATTAAAATAAAATACTTCAGTAGCTAAAGAAAAAGCTGTAAATGACTGCCAACAGCTTCTGTCAGCTCTTCAATCCGTGAAAACAAATATTCTGCAGTAGTGGACACCTTTAGAAAATCATTAACTTGGGTATGAGAAGCAGCACAGCTGCACACCATGAATTTCTCCCCATTGAGTAAGTCAGCTTACTGTACACTACTCCTCAACTATATGCCAACTGGGGCCTGGGAGTAACTAAAAAACTAGATGTGATTGCATTTCATTTACAAAGGTATTTATTTACACTATATGAAGATGTCAGACTGTATGACATAATCATATTACTGAACCAGGCTATTCCACCTCACATTCAACCATGTTTAGCCTCAGGAAGTCAAGTCAATGAAGAAAAAATCTCGAGTGTGGAAATGAAATTAGAATCAGAGAATCATAGAATCAAAGAATATCCTGTGGAAAGGGATCCACGAGGATCATCACGGCTCCACACAGGATCTCCCAAAATACAAACCCTGTATCTGAGATTGTTGTGCCCTTCTACTCCCTGTGAGGCTTCCATGAGACCTCCCCTCAGCCTTCCCTTCTCTGGGTCAAACACACCAAGGGATCTCAGCCAGTCCTCATTTTTTTTCTCCTCTAGACCTTTCCCCATCTTTAAAGGATGCTCTCTAATGCTTTTATATCTTTGTTATATTGTGGCACCCAAACTTGCGCCCAGTGCTGGAGGTAAGCAGAGCAGAGTGAGACAAGTCCACCGCTCGCCTGGCTGGCAGCACAGGTCCTGCTGCACACATGATATAGTCAGGTCTTTGGCTCCTGGACACACTGCTGGCTCAGATTCAACCTGCCATCAGTCAGAACTCTCAGATCCCTTTATGCAGGGATGCCCTCCAGTGTCTCATTTCCCAGTGTGTATAGCCAGAGCTGCCTCATCCTAGGTGCAGAATCCAGCATTTGCTGGTTGAACTTCATGCAGTTCTATGCATGTCTTTCTTCTCAGCACTAAATTCCATTTGTGAAACAGTATGATGTCAGTTATAGAATAGCTTCAGGCACCAATTAGTTGTTCCAAGATATAGTCAGGCTGTGATTTTTTTTTTTCTGCTGAGTTCAGTGAGTTTTGGAATTTGTCCCACATCAGCAATTTGGTTCTCTTAGTACGAAAATGAAATGAATTCCAAAAACACTGTTAAAAATAAGAGGATTTAATAGCTGTCAAAGCTGTATACAAAGATACAAATTGGCCAAAGCACAGGTAGAAAGATGGTAACCATCTGGATAGTTTTCATGTGTTAACTACCCTCTGGTTTGGGGCTCAGCATTTCATTTTTGCTGATTTTAGAGCCAAGCACAAGACACCTGAGCAGAAACCATAGTGGGAGCTTTTCGAAAGTCCAGAGCTCTTTTATGTGGTCTCTAGTTCAACACCTTTTGCTTGCTGAAATAATGCCAAAACCAGCCTTTGTGAGATTTTGGCTCACTATTTCCATATCAACTTACTGGGCACCACAAAGGGATCAACACTGCTTTCATATTTTAGCCAAAGCTAAGGACTTGCAGTTCGGTTGCACATGAGTTCACTCTTGTTGATCCGACAGCCTAAAGAAACGTGCTGCCAGGAGACCACTTTTCCAGTTTTATTAGATTGCTGGGCAAAATTCAATGCAAAACTGCTTTAATTCTGGTAGCTGAATTCACTAATATTCACATATGCAAGCACTAGGCATTTGTAAAGCTACTATTTATAAGCTCCAGCTCACTATAAAACTTCCTGTACCTGGTATCCATAGCATGTCAGGTATATGTGAATATCACTGTTAATCTGTATCCCTAGCAGCTTGCATCAGTGTCAAGGTGAAAACCTCTGGAAGGTCTCCAGCTCAGGCTGTCCATATGCTGGATTGGAGCAACAGCACAGGATTGCATAAAGCTCCTGTCTCCACTCCTATTCTTGATCAGATGATAAGTATGCACATTTCTATAATACCAAAAGAACATCATCTATAGATTGCTGAGATTATAGGATACCTTTCTGATAGCGAATGCTTCAATGCAACTGAAAGGTAGCAAATCACAAGCCCTAGTAAAACTCTCTGATCCAAGGACGTGCTTGAGTAAATCCAGTATTCAGAATTGCAGTCTGTGCTCTAGCTGGGATGACCTTGAAGGTTAGATTTCTGTATTTCACACACACTCTGAGTTTACTAATTGTACATGTCAGCCTTTAGATCAGAGGTTTGGGTACTTGGAGGTCATTAAATCTTCAGCATTGATATGACAGAACAAGGTTCAGGGAAGTAGTCCATTCTACTTTTTCTGTTGTGACCAAAGACTTTTTGATTAGAACACTTCAGTAACATGTCTGACATTATTGTAACATGTTTGACTTCATTATCTAGTCCTGTATTTGGTACTATTGTCATGTAATTTAGTGTATAGGTCAACTGTCCTTTCCTTCCAGTTTTAAGTCAACCTGTCATACATTTCTTGTATATGGTGATTGATGGAAATCAGATATATCATGAACAATAATGTAACAGCTTCATGGATTATTCTTAAGCATCAGAAAGTAATTTTCAGTTTATATAATAGGGAGACACAGTTGTCATCCTTCTGATAACAGTCTGAATAAAAGTTTGGTATAGTGCAAGGCTGAGAAAGTTGAATGCAAGATGTGGGGAAATGGATTACAGGGACTATTGTAGACAGTAAGAGGTATGAAGAGCTAACTTTGCAGTGGGTTACAGAAAAAAAAACATAGATAAAGAACATGTAAAGCAGAGAGACTCTGAAAATATTTTTGATCAGGAAAATAAAAAGAATTACAGCTAGAGTCTGAATAAAAGCTGTCCTTTGTTTTCAGTATGTAGTACTGGTAAATTCACTGATAATTATGTCTTGTTAATAAACTTGGGAAAAAATTGGCATTAAGATTTCTAGCATACAGTCAGGAAGATTTAAGGAACAAAGATTTAAAAAAATCAGACTTGTCAAGATATTTTCTGGTAAGTACAGAAGTTCATGATAAAGGGAAAATAGATTTAAATTTAATAACCATTTTAGTTCTTTATTTTTCTTCTATTTTTATGGGTCTGTTAAGTTGGGATATTAAAAGAGTCTGGAGAATCAGACATGCAGTGCTAAGTTACACAAACGACTAAGCCCCAGTTTTGGGTAACTGAACAAGTCTTGGGAAATAATCAGTCATTACATGAAGCAATGCTGTACCTAACAAAAAACATAGTGTGAAGAGGATCTTCATCCCTGGAGGATGTTTGGCCTTGTTGCTAAATGGATGTGAACACAGGGATGTGCAGACACCACTCATTCCCCAGGCCTGATGTGGGGTAGAGTGGGAGCTATCCCCCAGGTCCCGGTGTGAACCCAAATCAGAACTTCTGTGCCAGGAAGAAAGAGGGAGTCCTCTGCATCCCAAAACCCAATGGGTTTGGCTAAGCGGAATTTCATCAGAAGAGACTTCATTGAAAAAGTTTCAAAAATCTCCTTAAGAAACAACTTGCACCATTTACATTAATAACATTAGGAACGTGGTGCTTTCTGATATTTTTCTCAAGAATCATTTGACAGAAACTAAATCTAAAACATATGTCTTCGCATATTTAGAAAAGATCATTAAGCTCTCTCTGATTTTTAAATAAAATACTGAAATCCCCTTATGACCTGAACAGATGGAATGTAAGGTTAATTTTTCTCTGATTACTACTCTGTTTCTCTGAGTGCACAAACAGTTATTCTTCACTCTTTTTAAAGGCTTTATAGGAGCTTAGCTGTACAAATAATTATTCATTCACTTGTGTGAAAAGTGCTTCAAGTTTTACAGACAAAAATAAATATCTAGGGAGATTAAAGGGAAACATCAATCAGAAATAGCTAGACAAAGCTCTTTTTGAGCACTTTTGCCATTTGAGTGGTAGGGGCATATCTTTTTCTTCTATACATAAAAAGGTCAGACTATGAAAGCTCTGACTAATCTGTATGTTTACTGATAAAAACTATAAGAAACTGTATTGCAAAAATATTATTTTACATGTGTGCCTGGAGAAATCATGGAACAAATCCTCCTGGAAATACATGTTAAGGAACATGCAAAATGAGGAGGTGATCCAAGACAGCCAGAACAGCTTCACCAAAGGTAGACTGTGCCTGATGAATCTGGTGGCCTTCTATGACTGGCTAATGGCATTGACAGAAAGAAAGGGAGGGCAACTGATGTCATCTACCTGGATTTGTGTAAGGCCTTTGATGTGGTCCCACATCACATCCTTATCTCTGCCATGGAGATATCACAGAATCACAGAATTGCAGGGGTTAGAAGGCACCTCAGGAGATCTTTGAGTCCAAGCCCATTGCTAAAGCAGGTTCCCTACAGTGGGTCACAGGGGCAGGCATCGAGACCAGTCTTGTATATCTCATGAAGGAGACTTCACAACCACTTTGTGCCACCCGTTCCTGTGCTCACTATATCTTAGTGTATGATTTTCATGTTACTAATTGTTTTTCTACTCCTCCCCTCCTTTTTTTCTCTATTTTACTTCATAACATTATACCCTAGGAAACACATTCATTCATTTTGTTCATGCAGTACATAAAACAGCAGTCACAGCTCTACTTCACTTCTTTTTTTCTTACTATTGTCATTTTAAAATGTCAGGACACAGAGACCTAAACAGTCTGAGGACTAACTGAACCATTTATTTGTGATAAAAACAAATGTCTTCTGGCTGCTAGACAACTTCCAGCATCTGCATTATATACTTTCTAGTGTGCGACCTTGACAGATCAGACATCAACTTCTTCTTGAAAGAAAACAAGCAGAAAAGGAAGGGGATGGAGTGTTATATTGCAGCTTCATTTTTCTGAAAGTGTACTTCTATTTTTTCAGCCAAATGAACAGAAAATGCTAGGATAAAGTGCCCAGGACAACAAGAAAATTAAAAGCAATCTGTAGGTCAAATTGGATATTTTTAAGATGGCATACCTCAGAGGCAGTGCCAATATTTTTTTCAATTCGTTAGCATTTTCAACAGCCACCTGAAAAATTAGCTATGGTCACATGGGTGTTCAAAACACAGGATGGAATATTTGCTTTCCATCAGATACTTTACTACAGACACACTACAAACAGAATAGCCCAAGGACAGAAAATTGTACACAGCTCTGGGAAAGCATGTTTTACATATAGCTCATTCTGCAAATAGAGTGAATTATTACTAAAGTTTGGATGTAAATTAAGACTTTGTGGTATGCATTAAGACTGTTAATTAAAGAAGCTGTTTGGTTCAAGTATCATGACTCCTGCTACCGAGGATACATTAGGAAGAAGAATAAGCACAACACAAATGACAGGAGTATGAAGAAGATGCATAACTACATGTCAGTAGAAATGACTTTAACTACAGTTTTTGAGTCTGTGGAAGAGGAGTGAATCTTTTAGCTGGATCAAATGGGAGCTTGAATAAATAAAGACTGAGAGAAAGAAAACATATCCCAGAAACATGAAAGAAGATCAGAAATTTGTAACTTCACATGAAAATTTTGGATATTAGGAGATATTTCTTCTCTGAAGGAGTGGTCAGGTGCTGGAACAGGCTGCTCAGGGAGGTGGTGGAGTCACCATCCCTGGAGATGTTAAAAAAAATGTTTACATTTTATATTAAGGGATGTGGTTTAGTGGGGAAATATTGGTGGGAGGTGGAGAGTTGGACTAGATATTTCTGGAGGTCTTTTCCAGCCTTGGTGATTCTATGATTCAAACAAATAGGAAGAAGAATGTGACGCTTTGAGGAGTAACAGAACCAATTGCAAGATTGGTTCAGGCACCTGGACCATGGGCTCAAGCCTCAGCCTCGTCTGTATTATATCATCATCTAAATTGTCTGCCTCATGCACCAAAACTCTACCTGAAGACCCAAGTTAGGAGTTCGGGGAATTTCGGGCTGAGAAGCCTGGACCTGAGCATGCCTGCTGTGGGCAGTACAGCTTTCTTCTAGATTCCCAGACTTGTCTTGCCTGGCACTGAGGAATGCTGTCTGTGATTACCCATTTCCCGTTTTCCCCAAAGAAAAAAGTCATCTACATCGCAGTGCTGCTAGCTCACAAATTTTTGAAGGCTGGAAGGAAAGGGACAGTCAGAGATGAAAGAGGCACTGGTGGCACCTCTGTAGAAACACAGTTTAGAAAGCAAAAGCTGCTACTGCACATAAGTGTGGAGTGGAGGAAAACAGGTGTAAGAAGCAACTCTGCTCCAGGGTTAGGGAAGAAGGACACGGAGGATATGCTCCCAGTGTCAGAGTTGTGATTCATGGGTAGCCCATACAGAGACTGACACTGGCGCATGGGAAAGTGTGAGGAGGAAAGAACAGCAGAGAAGAGTTGTTATGAACAGAACATAGCCCTCTGTTCCCCGTCCTTTCATTGCTCAGGGCAGAGTACAAGGTAGAAGAGCCAGGAGTGAAGGAGTGAAGCTGAGCCTGGGAATTTTTCAGGGGGGTGGAAGGTGTTTCAGATTTTGCATTTGTCTTTCACCATCATATTATTAATTCCTAAGAAATGAAATGGATTTTCCACAAGTTGAGTCTGTTTTGCACATTTTTGGGTGTGAATTCCCCGTCCTTATCTCAGATTCTGAGCTTTATTTCTTCTTGTTTTTTCTGCCTGCCTGGCAGAACAGCTGAGTGAGCAGCTTGCTGCTGGCTAAGTTCAACCTGCTGCAACCCAAAAAATCCCCAAAATTCTACAGTGAGAGTTTAACATTGTGTCTAAAATCACCATAAATTTCCTAGGAAATACATTCTGCTCTCACAGACATTCCATTCCTATTTAGTTTGCCATACTCCTAATTCATGATTTCTTGCAGTGTATTTCAGTGACCTTTACTGAGTTGCCTAGTTCTCAGATATTGCTAGCACGCAACATAACTCATCCAATTTTTTTTTTATTGGCACTTTCTGTTGTCAATTAACCTTTGTGTCCTTTCTGTTGCATAGACAGCTATAGTAGTGGAGGGGGAAAAGGCAAGCTCACAAATTTCTGAGTTTGGCAGCTTCCATCAGTGTAATACAGAGTGGAGAAAACTCAGCATCAAAGCAAGGGTTCCACACTAACATGATAAATGACGCTTTTGCTGCCAAAATCTTCAAAAGAGAATAAAAAGATTTGGAGACAGAATAGTCGCTTCTTGCTTTGTCTTCAACCTGACAAACATTTTGTTTTCAGCCCCTTTTTTTTTTTAATTCCAACATGTACTGCAATGCAAAAATTCATATTAGTTGTGTCTTCTCCCAGATGCAGTACCAGATAAAAATAACACTCAAATACAAGCAGGCACTAGAAGGACAGGTTGCCAGAAATGCAGTGGGTGCCACATGCTGGGGACTTTCAAGGCGAGGCTGGATCAGGCCCTGGGCAACCTCATGGAGCTGTGCACATCCTTATTCATTGCAGGGGAGTTGAACTCAGCGCCCTTTAAAGGTCCCCTCCAACTCTAAGGTTGCTATGATTCTATGACATCATAATTTATTTCTTCTTTTTAATCCATGACCACAGTAGCATGGGTGTGGTACGTGGAAGCACAGTAGGAGATTACCTGCTTCTTTTAAGTCTAGCAATGACAAAAATACCATTTTGACTCTTGAAACACCTGATGAGTTTCTCGTAATTTCTAAGGAAATACCCTATGCATTTAGTTTATTCGTATTTGACAATAATCACGTCTTAGATTAAAACAAATTACTAACATATGACATGGAAAAAGTTATTTAAATTCAAATTTAAAGGATGTATTACAGAAGTGTAACCCGTAACATCAAAGACTGTGATTTCCTGATTGTGAAATGGTGTAACACAGTAGGCCTTACAAAATACTGTCATGGTACACACCATTCACAGAAAGAATTACTGAAACTTCAAAAAAACTTTCGTTTAAAAAGATTAAGAAGCTCGAATTATACTACAGCACTTCTTTGGATAAGTGCAAGAGGCTGCTCTGTTCCAATGAACTGCTACTTGCAATAGCAATCTTTCATGTATGAATTTGTAAGCTGTTTTTATGGGGAGGTTGGTAAAAAGGAATATACCTACAGGTGATTCTGTAAACATGAGGAAATGTTAGAAAATAAAAGCTGTATTTTCAGCTGAAAGTTATTAAAAAGTGTAGTAAGGTAGCAAAATATATATGCATTATAGCAATGAACATTTTTTAAAATAACTACTTTTTATTGTGTTCTGTGAGATATTAGCCTTTCAAAGGTTCGTCACAATAAATTCTATAGAGTTTGCAGTAACCAGTAAGTAATGCTTATTGTGAGCATGTCACCCATAAAAATATCATCCAAGAAACCACTAGGGGTAAAGCCAAGCTTTGCAATTTCTCATTGCTTAAGCTGTAAATAGTTAGCTTTCCATATGCTGAAATCTTTACTCCTAACATTAAATGTCAGCATCTCCATTAACCTTGTATCTTCTCTGTCATGGTCACACTAAGTTTTTCTTCAAGGAGAATAAGGCAACTAACAAAACTTGATATATATCATTTCTTTAAAGATATACTTTTTTTTTCTATGAGGTCAAAATTATTAATGCTTTAGTCAATTCCACATGGGGATGTGTAATTAAACTATAAAGACATCATTTTTTGACCCTGTTATTGTACTTGATCAGGAAACCAAAAAAAAAAAAAAAAAAAAAAAAAGAAAGCACTTTGGCTACTGCAAATTTAACTTCCCCTTAAATTGATAGCTTCAGTCTTTTTAAAGGCACAAAATTTATGTCAAATGCTAAAATGTATATGTTAGAAAACATCAAACTTTCTCGAAGTAAGGCCAATTCACAATCAGAAACCAAGTTCCCCAGCTGATGTTGTCATTTGCTGCTTTACAGGAGATATTTATGGTAAATCTTTGGAAATGCGAAACCCCTTGAAATGTCCAAACTGATGGGCATGAATGCCCGTCCATCCATCTTTATTTCTGCAAGTAAATTAAATATCAGCAAATGAATACAAATTAAATATCTATTTCCAGTGCTCATTATTTCACCGTAACTGAGAGTCAGGATGAATCTATGTTTACCTTTGCCACTCCCTACAAAAATAACAATGACAACAGCAAGATCAACTGATTTCTGTTATTTCTGATCTCCTGATTTGCAGTAATTCCTTTGCTCAGTAGGTCACTTTTTCTGAAAGTGTTAGTGAGCCCAGCCATGACCCAAACTTCACAGTACAACAACCAGGCAGCCTCCAAAGCTGCAATTCCATTGTGGCATATAATAACATTTCCCAGATTACCTCCCTGAAAGAAACAACTTCCATTCTTCTTTCACATTGCCTCAGAAGATGACAGGATTTTTTCTCCCTTGAACTGTCTTGGAACACAAAATTTACAAACAGTAGCAACAAATGACCTCTGCAAGGCCTCATTAGAGTGTAGGGGAGAGTATCTTTGCCTCTAGTTGTCAAAGTGATACAGTCATGACAATTTGCTCTCAATAGAAATGATGCCATATGCTATCTACAGCGTACTTGAGGTCTAAATGAATTGAGTTCCATTTTCTGTAAAGACATGGTAAACTGCTTATTTTTAGTAATGTTAAGTTCTTAAATACTCCCACTTGTGCTCATCACCTTACTTTCCTCATGTATGATTAAAAACTTTAACTTATCACAAATTTTCCTCCGCTTTACAGTTCTATGACTCTTGTATTTAATCTACTCACTTCAACTCTGCCCGTCACTATGGTGTCTGCTGCATTTTTTTTTTCTCTGAAATTATAATGTAGAAGAAAAGTTTTCTAAAAAGGTGTGGATGGCATTTGCTTTTTGCTTGTGGCACTGTCGCATCATTAATTTTATTCTGGGAATTGACTGAGTGCTGCCAATTGTTGGCAGAGAGTTGTTAATGGTTTATAAATTATTCTTTTAATTGATAAAACGTACCTAGAATCCTCTGGGGGAAATTAAGCAAGCTTGTATTTATATGCAAGTAAGCCTAAAACTGTGACTATTAGAAATCAGAGTGTCAGCCAGAATCTTCTAGGCATTTATAACAAAGCACTTTTCAAACACAATATTGCCTCTAAACTTATGTGCTTGATCCCTTGAGTAAGATAAGTGACATTAACTTTATTTTCGAGGTCTGGGGTTGACATGATTGCTCCCTCGATCAACTGCTTCCTCATAGACATTTACATTTAAGCATACTTAAGTATAAACTCCTCCAAAGGGTCATAGCCAAGCCAAGATAGATTATTTCCATGAATAATTCTTGTGAGCTATGGTATCAAATGCTTTACTAAGTTCAGATATTAATCTAATGCATTCTACTGTTCTCCCCAGAATATGGAAATTAGAGTCAGTGGTTTAGAAAATTCCTCAGTGAGGCTGGAGGTCCTTGTGGCTGAAGATATGAAATATAATATGTCTTTTGCTTCAAGGATGAATGGATCAGTGAATAAAAATGGGATAAGAAGCCTACATCTTTTCAAAGCTCCTGAAGGGGTAGGAAGCCTGATTAGAGTACGTGTATAAATTTGCCTGCATGCATGCTGGTTTGACAAATCCACATCAAAACGTAAGGCATAACATGAATAAGATACATGTTGAATTCAGACATATTAAAAAGAATCTGAGAATTAGATTCTGGCTGACACTGTTTCCTTTGAGAGATGTCTTCTAGAATACAACTGTAGTAATGATCTCAGTGGAAGGCCACAAAATCAACCATTAAAAATTCTAATACTAACTAAGGCTAGGCTGAGGCTGAGATTTGTGCAATTAGTGTACAAAGGAGGGAGGTTTTTTTCCTGAAATCATCAGAAGAAAACTGTAGTGATTGAAAAGCAGAGTCAAGTTCTCTCCTTGCAAGTTTGCAGTCATTACTTTCCTAAGGTACAAAGAATGAGTTGGATACAGCTGCTGTTCCTTTATTTATGTGTGAATCAAAGTTTGCTGTAAGTATAGTGCTACTAAACTCAGTAGTGCCATTATCAGAACAATGTCCACAAACTTCAGTTTCATCCATGAGAATAGCACAGGGAACACAACTAACTCAAAGACAGATGTTAAATGGAAATGTTAGATGGAAATCTATATATATTTATATATACGTATATTTTCATATCTCATTTCTTGCTCGTCTCCCCCTCAACAGTTTTCCACAGGATACCAAAAAAATAATAGTCTCTGGCTGACTGTGATAGTTATTGCTTTCTTTTATTGGGGCTTACTTTGCATATTTAAGTCGGTTGAACCACAACCCATCTATTGCTTAGAATCTATTCAGCAACTCTAAGATTGTGTCTTCACTTCCAAGATGTCATCTCTTACTGCCCCTGAGACAAAACAATGTGTGAGAATATATGCGTTACTGAAAGGGTCCTTAGGGAAATACTTGAATACTTTTTAAATATGTCCAAGGAAATATTGCTTATGAACAATCTTGTTCCAAGATTCTTGCAATGAAATATCTTGTTCAAAACTCCAAAGTTCTTTTTTTATGTGACAAAATATGATTTATTAAAATTGCATCACTGATAGTTCTTTTAAATATGACACTCCTTTACATTAGTTGCAGGTGGTCTTTTTCCCTTTTGAATTTCAGGAGCAAGAATTATGTGGAACTGTATCAAACTTATATCTTTGTGTGCTAAAAACCTGAGATTCCACTTTCTCCTTCTAATGAATAACAGGAACTGTGGCAGCTCCCCTGAGGACCACACTCATGAATCCAAGTCTTCTGTTTGTAGAAATAAGGGAAAATCAAAGTCCATGGAAAGCACAATTTTTGAAGAATCACTAAAGCTAAAGAATGCACTGATAAGCCCCAAAATAAATAAAAATTAGAGACAGTGAAGTAACAACTTCTTCTACTGAGAAATAAAATAAGCTTGAATGTGGGCAGTGAGGAAAAAAGGTGATGAATGCAGGAATGAACAAGTCCAGGAGAGGCAAAAGAGAAAAAATCTACAGCACAAACTTGACATCGTAAAATGTAATGTAACTGTAAAATAATGATATATCTTCTGCAGTATAGCTTAGCCCTGTCTTATTTGTATGCATATGAGAACTTTCCAGCAAGTAAGCAGAACTTATCCTTGCTATAAAAACCTCAAATCTCAGATAGGTTGCTCCAACAGCTCGAAATTAATGTATTAATACTCCCATGCATGTATACTTTTTGATGGTATTTCCACTGGGTTTGTATTGCATAAGCACTTTTAGCACTGATGCAATATCTTCTGTTTTACAGATGAACGAAACCAGCTCTGGGCAGTTACTCAAGTTCAAGCTGAAAGTAAATTATCTCAGAAAATAGGGGAACACTATGAAAGTTCTGTGCAAGTGTGACCTGAATAAAACATGGTACACAGTGATCAGGAGATGAAAGATATTCTTGGCTAAGCCAGCTGGATAAGTGTCTGATTACTCCTTTAAAGAAACACTTTCTGCTTGTATTCCAAACTACAGATTTCTGTCTCCTCACCCATATACTCACCAAAACCAATTTTAAATGGCCTGAAGCACTTTTATCCTGTCAAAAGCATCAACCCAGTCTGCATTCATGACATTCAGGTTTGGAGAGTACATGCCCAGTAATGCTGCACTGTGCAGAGAAAGAAATATAGTACTAGTAAAAACATGCTTTCACTTTTAAATTCTAAGAAACTAATGCTTCATTGCTGTAATTCTTTTCACTGTCTTTCTTAGTCCTTAGATTGGTGACTTTAATATTGAAACTGTAGTCTTTTGGAACTATGCAGATTTTATTTGTGCCTTTTTATAGTGCTAGTGTTTCTATATGCTAGATTTTTCTGTAAAAATTACAAGCTAATTCAGTTCTTGTGCAAGAGAATGCAGCTTTCCATCTAAATTACATTAATTCTCTAACAAATACATTGATAAGTACAATCAGCTTTCAATTAAACTTACAAATAATAATAAGAAAAAGAATTTTGATGTTGATGGGGTGGTGATAGATGTATATTAATGGCTCTCATGCCAAATGCCTGTGTTATGCATGAAGGTGAGTACTGCACTTTGCTATTACAGTCTTACTGATTTTTACTGCACTGCAAGCTAATGCTCAGTAATACAGCTGCTGAGGAGTGTGAGTATATTTCAGCCAATGTGAGCATTACAACTGGATTCTTCCTTCTCCTGTGCCCAGTCTTTCCCATGGAGTCCAGAATCTCAATGGTACAAATTGATTTTTTTACAAAAGTAACCTTCCACTTCACGAGATGAGTTTCCTGTATTTGGAGACTGACCAAGTACTGGAATGGAGATGTTCAGGTCAAGAAAAAGATAAGCACTGATGACTCACTGTAGGGACTCAGATGACAAAGTGCAGGAAAAGGAAGGCTGCTGTTGCTGGGCATGACATCCCTTGTCATCACAGAGCACGAAAACCCATAACCCCTGCTTTCTACCCATAACCCTACCAATATTCAACTTGGATATAGTGGTAAATACTGTGGCCAATTTGCTCCACAGCTCTTTGAAAAAGCCTACATCTCAAAGACCTGTGTTTACCAGAAGACATAACAGTACTCCTTAGAGTTTTTGATACTCTTAATGCCATGCTAAAAATGTTAAATCATAGTATAACATCAAGAAGACTGTGCATTTCAATGTCCTCTTAAAGATGACACTCTTTCTGTGCTACCCTTGAGGAGAGATTCCTCAGTCACTAGAGAGAAGGTTTAGTCTTATTTACTAGGCTGAGTGATTCCATCCATTTTATCTGTCTCATGAATTAGCTGCTAGTTGTCTCCCCTGAGGAGAAAAATCAAGACACAAATCTTAGGTTGACCACAGAATAGCTTCAGTGCCAAGCTAGAGAAATCTGAGACTACACTGCTAGTTTGAATAGAATTAATACTATTGTATATACCTTGCTATGTCTTCCGTGAATGATAAGTCATTAATTTTATGTTCGCATGTTTAAGCAGAAATTTTAATTTAGCTAGCAACTTACAGAAATGCACTTTGTAATCTGTTCTTTATTCACTGGCTATGCATGACCTTTCAAATCTATGTTGTTTAAGAAAGCTAGGAAAGAAGTACAAAGGCTGCTCCAAAAGTAGTGCTTCCTGTTTTATGATGTTGGCCCTCACCACCCGAGGCAGATGTTGGTGGTATGGCAGCATTTTGCCATATTATGTACGTTATTCCTGCCAATATTCAATTACATTCTGTTGCCATGTGACAGATGGCATCAGAGGGGCAGTCTGACAAAACGGCATCTGACATGGAAGTGAAGCAAACACATGTCACTGAATTCCTCTACGTGGAAAAGATAGCACCACTGACACGTATCAATATTTGATGAACATTTATGGAGACCAAACAGTGGAGGTGAGCACAGTGTGGTGGTGGGTGCTGCATTTCAGCAGTGGCAATGACAACACCTCCACTGGTGCAGATTTTGATGAGCATGGCATGCAAGTTCTTGTTCTTTGCTGGTGAAAGCAATGGCAGTGGCTATGTTACTCTATCAGATAGTGTCATCATTCTTTTTGTATCTGTTGCAATTTCCTGACAGGAGGCATTAGAAGAATTTTTTTAATTATTAATCTTTACTAATTAAAACTATTAACTTATGCAACCTATGCATAGCCTGGGAGTTACTAGATTGTTACTAGATTGTTACTTGATTGTTACCCACACAAAGGGTTGCTACTGTGAATCTTATCTTTCCTTCCATGATCCTGCCTGACTCTTTGGCTTTTCTTCTCCTCTGATTGAGCATATGACAGCATACAACTAAATAACAGATAGAAATTAAAAATTCTATTTCCAGTGTAGCTTCAGAATAATATTTGCACAGCTTGCTTTTCTGGGTTTTGCGACCCAAAATGACAATCACATTTAGCTTGAAATGACAAGAGAAAAACGCTTAGAATTTACTCCATTTCTTCATTTTAGACAACTAAAAATTTAGTCTTGTACTAAATATCTCATAGAAAGTTTACTCACTATTTTGGATGACTATAAGCATTTTTTATGATTCGTGACATATAACACACAATACCCATATTCAGGAAGAACAACTGGTGACAAACATGGGGAGCACTAGAAAATGTACTAACTCATAAAAACATGGGTTCTCTTACCTCCATCCATGAAAACAAAATCCTTGAGGGACTAAAGAATGAAAATTCCATTACTGAGCTGCTAAACCATTGTAGACTGATCTCAGATGGGCATGTTGTCAGTATTACTTATTCATATAGATTGATAATAAGTGCTCCCATATAGTAACATAACATCAAAGTACACCTAACCGTAGAGTGAAATAGCAACTTGATTCCATAAGTATGTGCATCACGACAATAAAATACTGCATAAGACTAAGTTTAATAGCATTAAAAGCATTAATATCACAAGATTAATAGCATACACCAAGTTACTGAAAAATTACATTCACATGCAACAACTTCTGTACTTAAAGCATACTGTGATGAAAAAATGCACGGTAAATGTTCTAAAGAATGCTTCAGTTTAGCAATCCTTAGCTTGTGCTATCTTAATGGCTTCTGGTTTTGTTGTTGCAGGCTTTTTTCTTTTTGCACAAAACATTTGTGTTCTGATAATGAACTACTCAGCACAGTTTCTGGCTTTAGATACTGTGAAAAACAGAGACTGGCCCAGGGCTACATACGTAGCAAAGCCATTGATGACTTATGATGACAATCTAATTTAGAAAGCAGTAAATAGTGAAAACAATAGTCTACCTTATGGGGAACTCCTTACCAGAAGATCCAACTCTGTGTTGAAGGTGCAACCCAAGGTGGCCCAGACAACCAACCAGGACCCTGATGTATCTGGTGTTTAGAGTACCTGGACTATCTCCTTGGCTCCAAGATGACCATCTGGATGGACTGGATGATCTAATCCGTGGAAGGCATGAGTGTGAAATACATGCATGTAAAAAGACCAAGATTTGGGAACAGAATTCGGCGTCCATTTGCTTTTACACTTAGCAAATAAATTTTACCTCTTATGTTTATGTGGTTTTGTTCTTACGTTTATAAGCTAATTTCCCCAGTAAAAGCTTGCATTAAAGCTCTAATTACAGAGTGGAAGAGAAAGAGGAAAAAAAAAAAAGCCATACTGATATAAGTCCAATTCTTACAGTTCATGGCTAAACAAGCTTCAAATAGAAATAAAAACAAAAACAAAGCAACCAATCTCCTCAAACTGTCTTTAGAATTAAGTCCCTTAAATTATAAATTCCTTAAATTATGCTGCAGGACGAAGTTCTTTTTGTGTTTTATTTTAATTAATTTTAGCAATATTCATTTATGTCAGGTATAGTACAGGTAGTCAATCATTGCCAACTCCCTTATAAGCCCTTCCAAATAGTACCTTAATTGACAAAGTAACATGAGGATGTCTTCATTAAAGATTCAGTTATACTGTAGTAATGGACACATTTTGAATTTCTATCATAAACATAACATATGCTTTTAAATCAATAAGAGATTTAGATGGTCATTCCTTAAGGCAGCTGTAGCAAATAGTAGCTGCAGAGGGAATGCTGGAAAATACGGCAGAACTTCTGGGACTAGTTTTCCATTTTTATACTCAGTCAAAAATTTAAGCACAAGACACGGCAAAAAGTCAAATAATACCAACAGCTGCTTGTCCAATTCTTAGTTTTAGTGAATGTCCTAAACATGAAAGCTTACCAATGAAGGAAAAACTTAATTTTCCACTATAGATGAGGACATGATTTCCACGGTAAAAATGACAGTTTCCAACTATGGTCAACTTTACTATTTTAGACTGTCCATTTCCCTTCTTAACCAAACAACAACAACAACAAAAAAAACAAAAACAGTCACTTCATTCAAAAACTTCATGCTGTAAAAACATACACCATTTTTCAGTTTCACCTTCAAGGTCTTAAGAGCTGTTTGATTTTGAGATCATAATGAGTATAGAAGATTAATTCAGTGACACTAGAACAAAAATGGAAAGTGGCAAACTCAGAGATATATTAGAAATAAGAGTTGATATGGCTTAATAGAGAAAGATTTACTACTCTTAAAAACACTGTTGGTCCTAATGGATGAGTACAAAATGTGAAGTACATGGAGCAAGCTGCATTTACCTGTAATAATACAAACCTGAAGTAATTTTACTGTTGACTCTCAGAACTAACTCAGTGGATTGGCCTCACTAATAATCAAGCATAAAATGATTACTACAATTAAGTTCTGAGATTGCAGGATGGTGAATTTTTACTGGATTGTCAGCAGATAAATGTACATCATATCAGTGTTTCCAAACCTACAAAGTAGGCATTCAATAATGTAAGCATAATAAAAAGCTCCTTTCACTTAATCTACTTCCTAAGCTTTCAGGAAGTCTCCTCTAGTAGAGAAAGAAAGATAGAATTGTTGCACAAAAAATAATCCTTGTCAATCATATTAGCAATGCTTCTGTCTTTTTTCAGTGAATGAAATGAGAATCTTCTGCCTCCAATTCATTATCATTTGGATATTTCTCAAATCTGAAATGTGCACCTGGCATAAAATATATCTAACTGATATTATCAATATGATGATGGTCTCCAAATGGTATCTCCAGCAGCTTTGAAGATACATCAGATTTTGTCCATACAATTCTCAGTGTCAAAGTAATACTTTGGTTAGTCAGTAATCAGAATCCAGTTGCCATAGCAGTGACTTTCAAAAGCAGGACTAAGTGCTTCCAGTTTATCACCAATATCAATTAGTCTCTGAAGCAAAGAAGATGCCTGACTGTACCAAAAAGGTATAACATAACCAAGTTTTACTACTTAGTAAGCATAGCTAGAACATAATTCTGCTGCAGTCACATGCATGTTTAGAAAGCATAGATGGAGAGTGGAAGAAACATATCTAGAAGCCCATTCACAGTTGGAACAGTCACTCTCAGCTGCTTTCCTCCCAAATGCAGAATTTGTGAATGGATTATAAGCAGCTCAGTACTAATCACGTCTGAGAACCAAGCAAATTCCAAGTATTTCAGTGGAGTATTTCATCAATGTTTCATTTCCAGTCAAGACGATAACAAATAAGCAGTGAAAATACTTCTTCTGCAGATGGCTCCACTATCTGCAGTATTCTAACATCGTAACTACAGCTGGGCAACCTCAAGGGCCCTGTGCATTAAAGCCAATCCTAAAATACTATATAAATATATTCAAATACTCTACAAGTATATTCAAAAGTCAATTAATAATTTTCACATATAAAGAATTCCAAGTAAGTGTCATAACAGCAGGTTTTAAATCATTCCAGACATTAGTAAACATGCTCTTGTGGAAAAAAGTAAAAAATATAAAAGCAGAGGTTTCCAATCAGTGATCTATTTGCTTTTTAAATGATATCAGTAATTTCAATATGCTTGCAGTGTAAACCAGGATAATTTTCAGGCATTGACCTTCCTCACTTCTGCTGAAGTTTTATGTAATCATGATCCCATTCAATGTGTGTCCATGCCTACTGCAGAAACAAATGCTAGTACACATTCTTCAGAGCTGAGACTAAATTAAGTGGGCTTCGTAAAACATCTAATTGAGGAGATGCATTTCAGGATGGGGCAAGTTTTTCATTGCTAACAGACCGATGTATAGTATCATCGTTTCTTTATATTTTTTTCCATTCCATGTGGAAATATCATGCGTTTCAGATTATGAGAAGATTCAGAGACTTTAACCAATACTATTATTTGCCATTTTTTATTATTTTCATTATATTTTTACAATTTTTGATAGCAGTATTATTTTAGATTTAGCAAAAAAAAAAAAGAAGAAAAAAAGAAAAAAAGAAAAAGAAAAGGAAAAGGAAAAAGGAAAAGGAAAAGGAAAAGGAAAAAGGAAAAGGAAAAAGAAAAAGAAAAAGAAAAAGAAAAAGAAAAAGAAAAAGAAAAAGAAAAAGAAAAAGAAAAAGAAAAAGAAAAAGAAAAAGAAAAAGAAAAAGAAAAAGAAGAAAAAGAAAAAGAAAAAGAAAAAGAAAAAGAAAAAGAAAAAGAAAAAGAAAAAGAAAAAGAAAAAGAAAAAGAAAAAGAAAAAGAAAAAGAAAAAGAAAAAGGAAAAGGAAAAGGAAAAGGAAAAGGAAAAAGGAAAAGGAAAAAGGAAAAGGAAAAAGGAAAAGGAAAAAGGAAAAGGAAAAAGAAAAAGAAAAAGAAAAAGTGCCCCAAGTGATACAGATTTCTTTATCACATGGGCAGGCTGTGTACATGTGGATAAACTGGCAGAGAACCTTGGTAGAAATGAAAAATCTTTTTGTCTACAGTTCATAAAAGTTCTAAAAAGAATCAATTCTGTTGATTTGCTTCTGCTTCTGTTCCAAGCCACAGTACAGCAAATTTACTTCCATTCCAAGTCTTAGCTCATTTTGATGTAGACTTCATTTTTCTCCTGTTCTTAACAGAAGCTGTATACTTGGCAGTCCCATTCATGTGGCACTGCTCTCCTAGGGCCATAAGAAGCTGTGAACTTATTGCTTTCAGAGGCTCTTGCAAACTAAGATGCTTTGGTCTACCAGCCTGGCATTGCCAGTAGAAAAATTAGTGTTTACTTGGGCTGCAGATGTTGCAGGTGCAGAAGGGACATGTATTCAGCATGCAGGTTCTCTACTGCAGTGAAGGAGCAAAAAGGCAGGAGGGACAACATCTGCTGCAATGGACCGTATTCATTCCATGCACCAGCAGTGCCAGCCTGGCTGCTCATGGGGATATTTAGTTCCATTTTCTCAGGTGGACAGGATTGAGCATGGAGTGGGAGTGTTTCTGTAGAGTCTTGATTTAAATACTATTCACATGTGTAGACAGCGCCTACTGTTAGGAGAAATGCCCATGTAATTATTTGTTATATTAAGAAACCAGAATCCAACCCTAAGCACTCCAACATTTATTGGATTGTACACAGAAAATAAACAAACAAACAAAACAAAACCTACAAAAACAGGTTTTGTGCATGCTGTATTATCAGGATTTGTCGTAAAATGCATTAGCACAAGGACACCCATCTATAATTTTGGATGTACAAATATTTGTTTATATTAGAAGAATATATATTTATACTATGCCAAAGGTAACTTCAAAGCCATCCTAGCCTAGCATCGTGATTTATTCCTGAATGATTTTATCCCAGATCTCCATCACTAACAGAAAGCTAAAACAGACCCAACCTTTTTTAAACTGTTTTATATCTTGCAGTTTTTTAATGGTCCAATTTTAGACGAAAATTGGTGCTGAAATGGAAATAATGATATCTTTCACTTCTCAGAATCTTTCTATGAAAATTAACACCTTTCCATGTCAGTTTTGAGGTTGTTATTAGCGGTTTGGAATACAGTTGCAACAATGTTTTTGTTTTAAAGATAAACTGTGTCGCAAAAGGTTGTTTATAAACAATTTTCCCAAATTGTTTTATGACCATGTGGATTCGTGCTTTAAGTTTCAACTATCTGACAAAGCTTCATGAATCATTTTCTGCTGGCCTTTTCAGGTGTATCATCCAGGACTATTAGGAAAGCATGTCTATCCCTCATTATCCTTGGAAGCTGACATATCTGATGAAGCAGAAATGACAGAAAAATAGTGATTTCCCTCTTTCATCTTGACTTTATTTGCTGATCAAGTTATGCCTCTCTCCTACAGCTTCCCTGAAGGCTTGAACTGCTTATTTTAGTGCTACTTTAGCTCAGATTTCTGTTTGCTTTTTAATTCATGTTGTGATGAAAATATATTCTTTAATCTCTGTGTTGGTAATGAATCGGTTACTTGGAGCTTGTAATATCTGAATATTATTCAGCCGTTGTCACTTGAACCCAAGCTTGGTCAGAATTCCTACATATAAAAATTTATTTCCATTTACTGTTGCCCTATCCCTTTTTTTCTCAAACACAGAATGAGACAAAACAATGTTCAAATATTTGGATAAGAAATATTCCTAGCAAGCAACGATTCACCCCTGTCCTTGAAATGAAACTGCTTTTATGGCTTGCAAAACTATGGAGTGTTTCAGAAAGCGAAATAGGCGCTTACACACTCGAAACGAACATGTTTTCAACAGGATACAAGCCATAATGGACACTTCACAATGAAAACATGTATGATGGTTAGACGTATTCATGCAATTCCCTGTCCAGCTGTTTCTGCCATGAGTTTACAGGTTTTCATTTTTCTTTGCTGGACTGAAGAAAAGGAGGCACATGGCCTACACAAGCTAAGCTTCTTAGCCCACATATGAGGCTTTTACATGACCATAAATAAATACTGTGCTGCACTGCGACTATCTAAGAGGCAGGAGTGATAAACATGTCTTTTTCCAGCTCCATTTACCGGCTGCCATTATCAAGGACTAAGTGCACTGAAAACTCTCTTTGTTCTGTGGGAGGAACCATTGGTTCTGCAGTGATGCAAATACTGACAGCAATGTCATGCACAAGATGCAGCATGCCTAAAGCAACGCAGCTACAAAAATCTGGATGTGAATCCACTTCTACTTTTGATATCTTGCTTCAGGATAAAAGGTTTGCAAATAAATGACCTATCTTTTCACTAACAGACAGGAGCTTTGCCTTAATGAAAAGACAACAAAATCTAAAAATGTCAATGGGTATGATTGGTAAAAATCTCTGAGCTGTTTGCTTGCACTGAAGACTAAACTAACATGCTAGCTAACCCATTTGTTTCCAGCTAAAATATTTTTCGCACATAGACACCACATTTATATTCATATACATTAAGGATAAATGCCTCTTCTCAAAATATGTGCTTTTTTATGCAGGTCTCGAAGTTGTACTTTGATCAAAAACTTGTTCAGAAATGCTATAAATCAATTAATCCATTCGCCCTGTTTCCACATTTATTCCACAGATAGCATCTCACATGATTTTCTTCCCTTGTTCATCATACCTCTCTTCACAAACCTTTTCTAAACCTTTCTCTGAAGAACATCTTTTTCCCTGTGCATAAAAGATCCCTTAAGAGCCTTACTAGCACTTAGTAATGTAGGATAAATGACATTTTAAGAGGTTAAATTAAAGGAAACAGGCAACCGTAAATAAGGGTTTATATGTAAATGGATTCAAGGGAAACTATCTACTGAATTCAAATTCCCATCTTCTGCTCTTTCAGGAAATCACCCTTATCTTCTATTGGCCACAACAGGATAGGTACTGAAGGAACACTCATTTCCCAGAAATTCAGCAGATTTTTAAATTGCATTCCCTCTAGGTATGAGCTAACACACCCTTCTCATCACTTGCAAAGGTGTTGCTTCATCTGTTAAATTTAATTAGCCTACCCAAACTTATCAAACTTTTCATTATTTTTCTTCCATGTGAGCTGTCCATCAGAGCTCCATTTCCTCAAGTAACTCTGCCAAAGTAGTTTGGCTAACTATCTAGTGGTGCTAAAAGCTAATAAATCTTTTTAGGAGCACAGGTAGCCCTGAGAATGCTCTGAATTTAAAGTCTGATTTATGTCTTTGGCTCAGCAGAAAGATCCCTTTTGCAAGAACAAGAGCACCGACACCTAAGTAAGCTGCAAATTCTGGAAGTAGCAGAATTACCTAACTCTGGGTTGTGGTTTAGCTTGGAACTATAAATCACTGCTGAGCGCTCTCTGAGAATCTAAACTTTAACAGGTCTTATTTTACTTTAGACTTTGAAAGCTGATCTAACTGCCAATTAGAATTCTCTTTCCTGAGTAAAATAAAATTGCTGTTTGGAGTGAGATTTCTTATTGGACCATTGGAAAAATCATTCAAATTACTGGAAGGCTTGAAATCAATAAAGTAAAGTGTCAGTGAATGAAAACCCATTATGGAAGGAGAAGTCAATTTCTGAAAACTTCTTCTGAAATATTTTTTGATAGTCTGATAGAAAAGTGATTGTAGTAGGATTAGAAATATCTCATTGCAAGTCTTTTCCTTCTCCACATCTGAACATTGGCTTGAGCCTGAAAAAAAGAATCTTAATTATACTCTGTGTGTTGGAGGGTTTATGTTTGTTTGTTGGATTTATTGACTGACTGTTGGAAAGAAGATGCCAAAGTGCCATGTTATTTGTTTATCTATCCACATGCTGCAACTTCAGATCATTTGTACCACAACATTTTGCTGTGCCTATTCTGGCCCTGTCTTCTCTATCGTAATACTAAGTGCAGTCGTCAGGACCCAATTCTACCCAAGAAAACAGAGATGATGCTCCAACAGTGATTTCACAGAATCATGAAATCATGAAATCACCCAAGTTGAAAAGACCTCCAAGATCACCTAGTCCAACTACCCCCCTACCACCAATATTTCTCCACTAAACCACATCCCTTAGTGTCACACTGAAACATTTCTTGAATCAGGTTGCAGCCAACTCCCTGGTCAACCCATTCCATTCAAGAGGGACAATTCCAAATCTTATCAATTTTTTTTAATGATGCTTACCCTTTCTACCTCCTTACTGGCAAGCAATACATTTCCATAGCTAGAAAATCCGACTTTTTAAAAAATTTCTTCTCCCCTTTTAATTATGTTTATTTAAATCTAGCATTGCAACCCCACTGATGTTTTTCTTGATTTTTGGGAGAGTTTAGAAGACAACTGACATAGAAGTTCAGAAATGTATTTCAAGGAGACTTCTCTGAAATATTGAAGGGGAATGTCTTAAACAGGAAATAAGCCTATTATGCAAGTTCTGTATGTATCATTTTAATGTCTAAATTGATTTAATACTTTTTCTCGGTATGAAGATTTTGGATATTTACACAAGATTATTTAAATAAATCTCAGACTTCTTGCACTCTCTAACACATAATATACTTTCTGTTGGTCAAATATGAGATTTAAAATAAGCTATATGTCTGACATTGTTCTTTAGACTTTGATAAACGTTGTGCTCATTCCTAAATTTATGAGAAAATGAAAAACTTTTGTAGTGGCAGAATAGAAAACAGAAAATAGTTTTCTCATTTTCATGAATTGAATTAAATTTTTCTATGTACTATAATTAAAAAAAAAAACACCCTCATGTATGGGAATAGATATCCTAGCAAGTAATAAATCAGCCTTGCCACTCTTCTGTTATTACTAACCATGTGTGGATGTTATAGATTTATGTCCTGGTAATTCATTTATTTCTGTCCATTATCCTATGGGCAATTCGTTATGTTTATAATAACAGATTCTCAAACTCATTAAAGTTAAATATTTCACTACTAGTAGGTACTTGAGATTGAAGGAAATAAAATCTGCTTATGCCATTGCTGCTTTGGTAAAATATGGATACAAAGTTGTTTCCTTTTAATTTCCTAAGTTCACACTGCTTACCTACCACATCAGGGATCTGTACCACAACAGCATCTGTTGTGACAACTTGCAGCAGAATAAGATGCAGAGATCAGCTAAAACTTGCTAATCTCCTGGGTTATGTAGTTGCAAGCCAACCTCTCCACAGTTGCTGCTTCAGCACTGGTAACTTAAATGTGTTAGCTTTATTTGGTGCCTTTTTGTTATATGAAAACTTAGTTCATTTCATTATCTAACAGAAATTTACCTATATAATATGCAGTGTAGTGTTTCATGTTTTGAAAAGGTTGTTCTCGCAAGTGTAGCTAGCCTTGATAAATTCAGTCATAGTCACTTCTGTGACCAATACCACCAAAGGAGCCATGACAAAATTGATTTCCCAACTCATCATCAAAGGTATAAAGATAGTAACAACACTTGTGAGAGCATTTGAGACTAAATGACTTTTAATCGATAGTGCTGTTTTTATTTTTGACATGTGGTAAACAGGGAAAATAGAATTTCTCGTTAACAGCACCATCAGCTTTTTTGTGAAATTGAACTGACTGCTGTTTGGTCTCTGATGGGGAGATGAGCTTCTTCAGACAGCTACACTGAAGGCAGTGATTCAAACCCCACAGAGGCATTACTTTGGATTTCTCTCTCTTTTATTGGTCCTTTATTATCTCTTGTTGTTCTGTTTCATAGCATGACATCTTACCCATGACATTATAAAATATGCATTTTTTGTAAACTAGTTATTATAAGACTGGTTAACTAATCATATTAAGGCTTGAAAATAAAACATTTGTATTTTTGTAAATGATTAATTCATTCTTTAAAAGAAAAAGATAGTAATTATTAAACTCGGGATCCATTCAAATGTCATAATTGTATCAGACTTGAATAACTTAATGAAACGTGTTGTACATTAAAACACTGCAGCAGTGATTTAAAAAAGAAAATGACTTTTGACTTTTGAGTCTTGCCCAATTTTGAACAATGTTTTGGACAGTATATATGTCCCTTGGGATGTGAAATGACAAGGTATGTTCGAAGTGTGTACAACTAGTCTCTACGACATACTGTCTTTTTAGGACATATAAGACTTAACTATTGTTGAGTGGTTATTTGTAATCTTTACACTATTGCACTTAATCAAGATGCTTTAAATCATTATGTTATCCATGAAAATGTAATCATAATGTAACTTCTCACCATGTGATCTTGACTGTACTACAACCCCTGCTTGCTGAAACCTTGGCGCCACAACAAAAACCAAACAGAAAAAGCTTGAGACCAAAAGCATAATCTCAGTCACATCCCAAGATGTTGAACTGAACATGCTACTTTTCCCGATTTCAGACCCCTTCAAATTTTAACTCATATTCCATTTTCTTTAGCTAGATTTTTTTTAAGTTGCAATTTTGCTCTGTATTTCAGTTGTGAAAAATAGGCATGTTCAAACACGGAACTATGGTAAATGTGGCTAGGTGCTGGGAAGCAAATTATCTTCTGGAAGAACTTTCTTTATGACTGTAAATTGCACATTGGCCATGCTTTGAGCATCTAAGATGGTAGAAGGCTTTAGAAAAAGCTTTCCCTGTGCACCCTGAGGTATGCCTCCTTCTATGATAATCCTGAAATAGGAGTCTCATGGTTGGAAACGGAGGTATGTTTCTCAGATGGTAAATTTCCTTCAAGTGTCCTGAAGACAAACGGTGCATATGCTTAGTGATGCTAAAAGATACACGTTACAAAGCAGGAGGCAAAAGCAATTCTAACAGCAGGGCTCCATAACACCACATGGCTGCCAGGTGCTGCGATCCTTAACACCCATTCATGAACCTGGAATCAAGACAACCTCAAGACTAGGTACTTGGAAATGCAGATGTGAAAGGATAATACAAAACACAGCAAGTGTATTTTAAAAAGAACTTCCATTATTAAAAATAATAATAATAATGCATCCTCAATAACCAGAGTAAAAACTTATTAATTTTGTAAAGCAAAAGTTGATTTATACTTGAATCACAGTCATCTAAGCAGACTAACTACGATGGAAGAAATCCTGACCAGTTTATCTGAGCTTCAGAGATGGCCAACCAAGAAACAGGGGCACTTCAAAGCATCTGTGGATAAAAAAGCTTCTAAACAAATGAAAGTTTGGTACACAGGAATGCTGCCTTTGCAGTGCACTTTGCAGTGCTTTGAGGTTTTTTTATTACTTTATCACTAATGCAAAGTCACTGTATTTTAGGTAAGGGAAACTGCTACACTTGTGCAGGGTTGATGTCAGCAGTCAAGTCAGATTTATTTTTCTAATGTAAAATTTTCCAATGGGAGGATTTTGCAAGAGTTGGACAAAGTGAACCCCAAAGTGAAGTTAGCAGTAGACTATGTACCAGCTAATGCTTTTGTCATGAAAGCATAATTCTAAATTCATTACACATAAGTGAAACAGAGAAATCTTCCTTTCCCATTGCACAGGGAAAATTAGCACACATCCATGATGAAAGACTGAAGAAAGGCAATCTTTTAGAAAAATTAAACTATTAATGTGCAGGCTGGGAAAAAATAGCATATTGCTACAATAAATATAAAATAATAATAATAAATAAATATGAAAATATTTATAGGTAAGCTCAGGAAGTGTGGCATAGATGAGTGGACAGTGAGGTGGACTGCAAACCAGCTCACTGGCAGAGCTCAGAGGCTGTGGTCAGTGGCACAGAGTCTAATTGGAGGTCTGTAACTAGCAGCATTCCACAGCAGTCAGTACTAGGTCTAGTCTTGAACAATGTCTTCATCAGTGACCTCGATGAAAGGATAAGAGTACACGCTCATCAAGTTTGCTAATAGTACAAAACTGGGAGGAATGGCTGACACACCAGCAGGTTGTGTTGCTATTCAACAAGACCTGAACAGGCTGAAGTGCTGGGCAGAGAAAAACCTGATGAGGTTCAACAAGAGCAAGTGTAGAGTCTTGCCCTCGGAAGGAAAAACTGTATGTATCTGTACAGGCTGGGGGATGACTTGCCGGAGAGGAGCTCTGCGGGGAAGGACCTGGATGTTCTGGTGGACAAAAGGTTGGCCATGAGTAGTGTGTTCTTGTGGCCAAGACAGCCAATGGGATCCTGGGGTGCATTAAAAAGAGCGTGGCCAGCAGGTCAAGGGAGGTGATCCCTCCCTCTACTTTGCCCTGGTCAGGGCTCACCTGGAGTACTGTATTCAGTTCTGGGCTCCCAGTACAGAAGAAGACAAGGATCTCCTAGAAGGTGTCCAGTGGACAGCCACAAAGATGACTGAGGTCATAGAGTATCTCCCTTGTGAAGAAAGGGTGAAAGACCTGGGTCTGTTCAGTCTGGGTAAAAGAAGTCTGAGGGGGGAAATGATAAATGTTTATAAATATATGATGGGTAGGAGTAAAGTGGATGCTTCCAGGCTCTTTTCAGTGGTATCCCGCAACAGGGCAAGGGGAAATGGGAACAAACCAGAACATAGGAAGTTCCATTAGAACATGAGGAAGATCTTTTCTGAGAGTGACAAAGCACTGAAACAGGCTGCACAAACAGATTGTGGAGTCTCCTTCTCCGAAGATTCAAAACCCACCTGGGTTATTTCCCATGTGACCTAGTTTGATGAGCATGCTTTCACTGGGAGTCAGACTAGATGATCTCCAGAGGTCCCTTCCAACCTCCAGTATTTTGCAGAGCATTTATAATTTATTTTTCTGACAAAATACTGCATTAAGCACCGACAAAGCCTTTTATAAATGAACAGATGCTAAATTTGTTAGTGGGCTCGTAGCATCACAGGCTAGAAGGGACAGTGTTTCTAGTCCACCCTCCTTGCTGAAAGCATGGGCAGCATTGAAGTCAGACCAGAATGTTCACGCATTTGTTTGTCTGAGCTGTAAAATCCACCCAAGACGGAGACAGACCAGACTGTCTGGTCAATCTGATCCAATATGTAACCAGACATTTGTTAAGTTTGCTTTCCATTATCTCTTGAAAAGTAGAAAGGAAGAGACTTTTGTAAGAATTCTCGATTCAGGCTCTTTAGACACTTCTGATATTAAATAAGCAAACCGCAGGGCAGAACTTTTACCTCACTTCCTATATATGGCAGGATAACAGTTTTATCTTCTTTTCTCTCTTGAATTATTATGGAGCTATGAAAAAGAAAGAAAACAAACTTAAAAACAAACAACCTTTTTTTTTTTTTTTTTACCAGACAGACTGTAAGCACAGAAACATAGGGGATGAAAGAGACCTCTGGAGGTCATCTAGTCGAACCCTCTGCTAAAGCAGGTTCCTTAGGAATGTAATGCTATGGGATAAGTCAAAAACAGCTGAAGCAAAGTCCTGCTCACTGCATTTCTGAGTATCAAATCTGGATGTCTACAAAAAAATTCTAAGATGTTATTAATTGAAATTATGTCCAAGGAAAAATGTGTAGACAGCAAGAAATTCTTTCCAAATGAGTTCATGAAAAAGAATGATTATTTGCAATGAAGACTGGTCAGCAAAACCCTGGGAATTGTCTGTGAAACTAGATAGCTTGAAGCTGAAGTTATAAAAATGAAAAGTATGCTGTAAAAGCAGACAAGTTGCTGTAAAAATATAAACGCTTAGGTAAAACAGAGGATGTAGAGAGCTTCAGCTCTGCTAAGGATACTTACAGTTCATGCAGGCAGAGAGCAAAAGGATAGGAATGCTCTCTAAAGATTATTTAATGGCAATAAGTGTTCACAGAGCTTGCTGGCCAGCAATAAAGCTTACCATAATAAGCACTGCAAAGGAACACGAGCATAGAAAAGGGGAAAGATTTCTACTGCGTGCCTTCTGAGCTGCAGTTATTTTCAATACCTTCCTCAAATGGATGAAAATTAGCTACTAAAGAGCTAATATTTATTAACTGATTAGAGAAATAAAGCTTAGAAAGTGAATAAGAGTTGGTACAGAATGTAAAACTGAAATACAATCTTGCTGCCACCAATATTTTTTGTGAAAACCTCTTTGTTTTCTGGAGCCCAGGAGACATATATGCATAAAATGTGATGAATTTAAATAACAAGAATACTGTGAGGTGTTTGAAAATTTCCCTCTTTGTTGCATTATGAAAAATAGCTTGAGTCCTACTGAAAATAAAAAAATCTTGGAGGTAGTTTAACTGTGTTTATATTTCTTTTAATTGCTTTTCCTATGAATTGAATTTGCACTACTTATTTCAACATTAAGAAGTCCGTATCAGTACAGATATTGTTTAAATTCAAAAAGAAATGACATTTGCCAATAAAACCAAATTACTGCAATGTTAAATTTCATTCTGAAACATAAAGATACCATATTTTCAGGAAGATACAAAGGAGTTGCCATGTACCCTGGCCAGACAGAGGAAAGGCAGCCCTTGAGAAGGTGTTAGTTGAATGTCATGAGACCCCAGGTTGAACAGGGCTTTGTGGTGGTTCTGCTTTTACCTCTCTTTCATATGATCCACCCGATAAGACCAGAAGTCCTGCTCCTAATTGCCAGATAAAGAATAATAATAAATTAATAAGTAAATACATAAAGAAATGTTTTGAAATTAATTTAAAACCTCAGTATTTTAAATAAGCAAAAGTCAACAAAACTGGAAAATGTAAGATAGCAGTTCAAAATTAGTATCCTCATTGCATTCCATCTATCCACTCCTGTCTTAAATTCAATCAGTTCAAATAGCCTGTACAGAAGCATTCAGTCCATCCCTTCAGAAATTTCCCAGGGCCTTCCAGGGATTTCCTTCACCTCCACAGCCCAACTGCCTCCTTCATGGTTCTGGTTTCCCACTGTAACTGTCTTATTTGCTCCTTCTTAAGGCTCCTTCCGTCTAACATTCTTATGTCTTCTTGACCCCTAATGGCTCAATTTATATTTTCCCTTTACAAATCATTCTACGAATTGTATTAAAAAATATAATAATACATCCAAATTATGTTTAATATATCATCGGAAATTTAAAGGCAGCGCAAGCAAATGTACAATCAGCTTTTAAAGTTGAAACATATATTAAAAAATTCTCTGTTTCAAAATATAGATATACTAATCAAGAAACATTTGTGCTGATTAGGTCCAGTCACGTAGTATAGAAATACAGTCTTATCCATTTAGATGGGATGAAAAATGCTATCTCTGGCTTATGGAATATTTAAAGTGCATTCAAGAAAGACCTCAGTATTAATAAGAACACTTCTAAATCTAGTGTCACATGAGTGAACAAAAATTGAAACGATGGTGATGAGCATATGCAGGTAGATATCTGACTGCTGCTTTCTGGTTACCATGCTTTTGATTTCTAACAGCAGCACATGAGCAGAAAGAAAGAAAATCCTTCCAAATTAATCAATTAGGTCTCCCTAGCCTAAGTATGGTATTTGAGAAGGACAGAATTTTTGTTAACGAAGGTTTCACCAATGGAAGCATTTCTGACTTTATTTTATTCCCAGCAAAATCATGTGTAATTCATTCAATCATAATACACTCTGACACATTCAGCTGCTTCTGCATTGCAGGTTCTGTAAGTTGAATGCAGTCCTAATGAGCTCATCTAATGCTGTTTTAATGCACAGTGCTACAGTGCTACCTATGACAAGACAGGTTTGCTCCGACAGAGAAACACCATGTGTTTTCTCACAATTTTCTATGACAGAACACCAAACAAGATTCAGCCATTTATCAGTAAGCACATGCTATGATTCAGACTTCTGTGATCAGAGGATTTGATGTGTCAGCTCTTCCAGCCATTATCTCCCTAGAAGCCCCAGTGCATTTCCAGTCTATCTCCATTTTTACCATATTCTCTTATACCTCAGCTCCTAAGGGGGGAAGAAAAATGCCATAATTAGTGTAAAAAGGCCATAAAGGCCAGCACAGGTTCTTCAGTTTAAAAGGTGTAATTTGCAAAGGTGCTCAATACTAAAACAAAGAGTTATCTTTTATCCTCTGAAAATGACAGGATGAACTATGTGATGTATGAAAGTCATCCACAGTAATTTTGGAATTTCTTTAAACTTTATCAGTTTATAAAGGTCATACAAGTTGTGGAAAGACATTTGTATCCAAACATGTAGCACCAAATACACCAAAACACTTCTACTAATATTGGATATTAACAAGTATTCTTCTAATCGCGATTTATTTTCTGAAAATAAAAATGACCTTGCTAAAAAGAGAACATTTAATGATAAGCTGATGATGGCTTGTTTGAACTGTTTTTTAACTGCTAATTATCTTTCCCTGGGAGAATGTATATATGTACTCATACCCACCAAAACCAGAGGCCTTTCAATTTGTATTGCCACAAAACAAGTTCTCTTATCAGCACATTCTTAATAACAACCCTAAGAGGTTTTTTCCAAATATCCCTATTCTTTTTTATCATCTGCTGTTTACAATAGGGAGAGAGATTAAACCATAAAAATGACTGAAGTCTAACAGACAATGCAGAAATTAAAGATATAATGCAATTAATTAAAAAAAAATTGTTTTATATTATTTTACCTCCCTATTTTCCAGTGTTCCCTTGAGTTTACTCTTCCCCTTATAGTATCAGGAATACATTTTATATAACGTACTGTAGCTGTATATAATATCTTCCCCTTTAACTCCTTTTATCTAAATAACTAAACGGCAATCTATTCTTAAGAGTTCTCTTTGCAATGGTATGGTTTTGTCACAAAGCAGAACACAGAGTTTCAGAATCACAGAATGGGTTGGCTGGAAGGGACCTTATTAAAGACAATGTAGTCCTAACTGCCGTGTTGTGGGGTTGATGCCTCCCACCAGATCTGGCTGCCCAGGGCTTCATCCAACCTGGCCTTGAACACCTCCAGGGATGGGACACCACAGCTCTGGGCAGAAGTGCCTGTACCTCACCACCCTCTGCATAAAGAATTTCTGTCTAACTTCTAACATAAATCTCTGTTCTTTTAGGTCTGTTTTCCCTCATCCCATCACTATCTGCCCGTCTAAAAATCTTCCTCGTGTTTATAAAATCCCTTTAAGTACAGGAAAGAATCAATGAGGTCTCCCTGAAGCCCTCTCTTCTCCAGGCTGAAAAATTCAACCCTCTCAACTTTTTATTGTAGGAGAGATGCTCCAGCCCTCTGAGCATCTTCATGGCCCTCCTTTGGACCTGTTCAACAGCTCTGAATGCTTGTAGTGCTGAGGGCCCCAGGCCTGGATACAGTACTGCAGATGGGGCCTGTCACAGAGAGTGTGCTGATTTCACTGTAATCATAGAGAGGAAAAACATGTTTTCTGTTGTTTTACCATAGTTTATCCAAACCACTGTCTGAAACAAAACCAGGAAAGAAAATGTATCTGCTGATCCATATGATTAAGTTTAATGCTTTGTAACTGCATTCTTTTTTTCTGAACTGAATAAATAAGAAAAATAAAACAACAAGCTTGATTTTATAATTATGTGTGTACTGTATTTGTTATCCTGACATCGCAGTAGAGGTCTTCTTTGAAGAGATTTGATGAATCTGAATATTGACCAACATCCAACCAACTAAGTTGCACCAGGGAAGGTTCTGCTTGGGTATTAGAGAAAAATTTCTTCTCTGAAAGAGTGGTCAGGCATTGGAACGGGCTGCCCAGGGAGGTGGTCAAGTCACCGTCCATAGAGGTGTTTAAGAAACATTCAGATATGGTATTGAGGGACATAGGTTAGTGTGGGGAAATACTGGTGATAGGTGGATGGTTGGACTGGATAATCTTGGAGGCCTTTTCCAACTTTGGTGATTCTACAGTGCTATGTTCTGATATATGTCCTTTATTTTAACAGAATCTTAATTTTTTTTTAAGTTCAGTCCACTTTTGCTTTATTTTAACTAAATACTGAACAATTCTACCTACAGTTTCAACTGTGATTGTTATAGGAAGATGATATAGGGAGAAACAAACCTATCAATGTTAACAAGCAACAGAAACTCTGATGTCTCAGTATCAACACAGAATGTACTAGAAAAGAATTTCAGAAGCACCAAGTGAATTTTCTTTTAGAAAAATAACAAGTTGTTTGAAAGTATAACCAATAAGCCAAGATTACCTTGTTTTCCCATAAATAAAGCTCAAGTTATCTAAAAGGCTGTAGGATCACACAAAATTCTCTGGTGCATATGGTTAGATAGCTGACTGAAAATCAGATATTTGAACACATCCTTGTCAATTCCCTAATCCCAGGCACAGAAACTCATCTTCACAGCTTGTCAAACACATACTATTATGTGGTGCTGCTGAAAATATCTGAAGTAGCTATAGATTCTGTTCATAAATTACTGAATTAGCTTCCATCATTGTATTACCTAGGAAGCTAGCCCAAATATTCACCCACAAACAGAAATGTAAGCTTTGTATTTGTTTTCATTGCAGGAATATAAGGAAACCCACACTGAAGCAAAGCAAAGCTTCACAGGGTGTTAGATCGATTTAAGTTTTGGCTGCTATCAGGAAAGAAGGAAAGGATGCCCTTTCTGCTCCTGCCTCATCAGGCTGACATGTGACATTGCTCAGACTATGCAGGACATCAACATTTTTTCATACATGGACATTAAAAGAGAGGGGAGAGGGAGAGGGAAAAGGAATAAGAGCAAGAGAAGGCCTCGAGTATTGTGCCTTTAAAATAATTTAAAAGACCAAAAAAAAAAAAACCAAAAAAAAAAAAACAACCACTACATATTTCTCGGCTTTGTTAATTTGAAATATCAGGAGATGCTAATTTCCTCTTCTATGCTGGGGGAAATTGAAACATATAACTCTCTCATGTGTTTTTATTTTGGTTAATGGCAGCACTTTAATGGCACCAGGATGGGCAATATCTCTCCCAGTTACTTGTCATCAGCTATAGGTGGATTTCTTTTTTTTTAACTACATGACTGTATAAGCACATTTGCTTTCTCTCTCCAAGAAGAAATAATGGCAATGTTCACAACTATTAGATCAATAATTAAATACTAATGAACAAGCCATTTGAACAAGCCATTGAAATTTGACATCCACAGCTTTATTCACCAGTCCACACTCAGTAGGCACTGGAATGCACTGCTTTGTTATGAACACCTCATATCTCAATTACCAGCTCTCCTCAGGGTATCTAATTCACCAAAGAAACATTTTTCTCATCAAGAGAAACATCTCTTCCCTCTGCATTTCAAGGAGGTGGTCCTCTTTATCAGCATGTGGAAGGAGCAGGCCTTACAGCTGGTATACCACACCTTGGAGCAATAAAAACTGTCCTTTTCCCAGTAAGTCAGACGCTACCTTTTCTTCTTCCATTTAGGATGCTTCTATCACAGCAGGTACTCAAGGGATATTTGCATTTGAGTCCAATGTATCAGTTTATAGTGTTTGATCTGAACACAGAGGGAGGTAGTTAATACACATTTCGTTTAAATTCTTAGGTGGACTTAGGTAGCAAGCATTTTAAAGAAATGTCTGCACTGTCAAAGGACTTCTTTCATATGTCCTGCCACTGCAATGCAAATAACGTAAGTATCTAAAAAGACATGGCCCAGATGAGCATGTTAAGAGTCATGACACTCACAGGTTCAATAAAGACAGTTCTATTACTAGCACCAGTAGTGAGGTCAATTCAAGAAACACTTTGTCTCTGATTCACAACCTTCCTGCTCTTTGTATAACAAGAAAATACAACATAGCATAGAGTGGGTGACCTTGCACTGCATCCCACATTATATTTTTCAACAATAGATATATTTATAAAGTTCCTAGCTATAGCCACTGAAAAATCGCTTTGATTTCTTATTATGCCTACTGTTCCTTACCTATTTCATAAAGGAATGCCTACTCTTACTTCTGAAAACTAAAGAAACCTCTCTCAAAGTCTAATTTTTCATATTTATCTCCTGCAATCCACCCCAGCTAGCTTTCCTAGACTCACAAAGACACAGAGGAATGCAGAAACAATTGCGAAAGACACATAATCCAAATGGCTTGAAGGATTTCATGAAGAATACCCAACCTGGACTGTCAGAACACCCTAAAGTATGTCAGATTTTATATAGAAAAGATGTAACTATAACTATACGTGGAAAGAAGGTATAAAGTAATGTTAT
Organism: Oreortyx pictus; assembly: GCA_036925125.1. Classification (NCBI taxonomy): domain Eukaryota; kingdom Metazoa; phylum Chordata; class Aves; order Galliformes; family Odontophoridae; genus Oreortyx; species Oreortyx pictus. Next base: position 26,173,511 of record JAUPFR010000010.1, on the reverse strand, counting down.
TGCTGAGACGTTTATTACTCATGTAGAGAAAAGGTGTTTGTATTCCACTTCCAGAGGATGGGAAGTGAGAGGTTGATCTGTATTAAAACAGAAAGACAAGGAAGTAAGGAAGGGAAGGGAAGGGAAGGGAAGGGAAGGGAAGGGAAGGGAAGGGAAGGGAAGGGAAGGGAAGGGAAGGGAAGGGAAGGGAAGGGAAGGGAAGGGAAGGGAAGGGAAGGGAAGGGAAGGGAAGGGAAGGGAAGGGAAGGGAAGGGAAGGGAAGGGAAGGGAAGGGAAGGGAAGGGAAGGGAAGGGAAGGGAAGGGAAGGGAAGGGAAGGGAAGGGAAGGGAAGGGAAGGGAAGGGAAGGGAAGGAGAACTGGTTGTTGACCTGAAAACTGACTGGGACTCAGTTTGATGGTAAAACACAAAGGTCAATCACTTTTCTTTAAATATAATATTTTGTAGAGCCAGACAAATTTCCCAGTTCTTTACTCCATTCACAGTTAGTACATTAGCTGTGCTGGGGCTCCCTATAAGCAGCTAGCTGCAAAGCATTTTCCTGACTACATAAAAGAAAACTGCATAATCTCCATCCCTCTCCATCCTTCAGATAGCTCAGCAGGATTGTGCAGAACAGTCACAGTCAGATGACTTGTACTTCCCCTTCACAAACTTAGTCATGGTTAAGAATCCATCTAGTTATGAATTGGCTGTAATTCATTTCCATGCTTTGCTTAATGGTGATAAACATGCTCTCAAACCAATTGCACTACAGTCATCTGAAACCATAACAAAATGCTAACTGGCACATGAGTAAGTCACAGCCTTCCAGTATCAAATGTATCATGAAGACTCAAAAGGAGGGTCGCTAAACACAAAATTCCCATGAGACACTTGAAATCTGTGACATATTTCAGCTAAAGTAATTTTGAATAACAAAGATTAAAAATAACAAATTCTATATGCAGTGCAATAATATTGTGATAAAAGTATGGTGTAAAGGTTGTGCAAAGTTTTGAACGGTGTAGGCTGTAAGTATGTCTCAGAGAACTGTAAACTGGGTGCTTTAGCATGAACTTATCTTTCGTGTGTGTATGTGTGTTGGATGTGTCTAGCACAGTATCATGGAAGAGTCAGTACACTGAGGAGTCATCGTAGAAGGAGATTCAGAGAACTGATGCTGCTAGCAAATGAAGCAAAAACTTCTGTAATGATACTGAGCTTCATTATTCTTTGCACAATACAGGGACTTGAAAATAAAGTGAAAATAAAAAAAAAAAACAAGCTAATAAAAACTTACTGTAGTGAGAGTCATTAACTGCTTAAATAAATGCAATTTCTAAGATTATTACATTAGAGTAAGTGTTGCTTTTACTAACTTGAAAATGTGTGGAGCTGCTGCAAACTACAGCTGCACACCCGTAAAAGATAAAAGGAGGAAGATTTTGCAGGCTTAGAGTTACGTTTAATGGAGTCTAGTCAAGATGAGAAATCTGTGCTCTAGCCCAATGATATCGTTAAGCAGACCGAACCAGTGTGACTGTTTTCTTACAGATATACTCAACAAATCTCATCAGAATATTCAGAGGCTGTTCTCTTTTTATTTTGTCTACCATATCCTGTGAAAAAAAGTATTTTCCTCCACCTGATTTCCAAAAATCCTCTGACAGACCTCCCAGATAGAGATAGACCAGCAACTCTATTTGATATCTTATAAGCATTCAAGAAAATCTCAGGTGTGCAAATTTATTGCATAATTCTCACAGGCGATAAATGGCATGAAGAAATAATGGAAAAACAAATTATTTAGAGCAGTGAAGAGCTGCAAGTCTTAGAGAGACTAAATAAAATAACCTACTGTACCATTACTCAATTTCTACTGAAAGAAAAAAAAAAAAAAGAAACATGAATTTCTTTGCTTGACTGAAAGGAATTATTACTTAGCTGTGACAGAATTCTGTAAAAGCCAATTTGAATATATATTAATCATGGCCTCTTTGCCAGGTACAAAACTATTTTAAATGGAGGTGAGATGTCCAAGGTAAATGGTGTTTTATATTTCCAGTTAGCTTCATTAATATATGCACTGCAACATGGAAACCAAAGAAAATCTAAAGTCTGTAAACAGCTCTTCTCCTCATCTAAAAGCTGTATATTTTCTTTTTCCCTCCCAGGAGAATAAAACAGACATCAAATTCTAAAGCATCAGAGGAAAAGAGAATGAAAGGAGAGATTGACACAGAAAGTGAAATAGCAAAGCTAGCAACTCCAGAAAATACAAAAAAGTTACCAGTCAAATGAAAGTGAAAGTCATGCAGTGTACTCAAATATTAATTTCTTCAAGATCAAATGACTCTTTTAACATGCACAGTGATTGCATCATAAAGCAGTGTGAGTGAAATTTGATACTTTTATAAGGCTGGCACTTGATGATGATTCAGTCTGAAAATATTTCATCTGTCAAATGGTCTCTCGAAATTTAGGGACCAATAGTCACTTTATTTGCTTCTCTTCTGGTGGAGCTAAGACTGTAATGTGACCTTCACCTCACACAGGCTGCTATTTTAAACGAAGGCACACAAAGAAATTCATTTCTGTTTTCTGACTCTCCGTTTGCCCCTCCTCCAAATTCCAGTTTTTCAGCAAGAGTCCTTAATTACCTCTGGCTTCCTACAAGCACAAAGAGCCTTTTCTGAATCCTAAATCACTTGCCTCTCTTGTGTTCTCTCCTGCTCCCCGAAACACTTTTCTCATCAGTACCATTGACACACAGTAAAAAGACTCCTAAGAGAAAGCCTTTGTGAGTTCCTGAGCTTACATTTTATAAATAGAGAGATCTTGGAAGGAAAGTCTGTCACATTCAAGAGCTCCAAATAACTGCAAACAAACAGGAAAAACAAAAACTTTAAAACGTAAAAAACAAACAAACAACAACAAAAAACAGTAAATATATCAGCATATTACTAGGAGGAAAAAAAGAAAGAGAGAGAGAAAAAAAAAAGGTTTTGGAAATCAAATACATATTCCTGTCCAAATGCTTCGCTTGGATAAATAGGATCTCAACACAGTTGGATTTTGAGACAGTCCCTGTGATGACTTCATAATGCTCCTACCACCTCACTTAAACTTTCCTCCTCATATCCCCTTTGTCTTCTTTCACACATTTCAGTGCATACAGCAATGAAAGTGGATTATCAGACTCCATTGTTTACTCTTTCTTACCTTCATCTGTAATAGAGTGGACAGTTCACAGATGGGTTACAGAGAAATTGCCTGGTCCTATTTCCTTTCCCTTTCCTTTGTCTTTCCTCAGATGCTGTAAAATCCTACATGTGTGACTAACTTGATGCTATGAAGTACCTCCTTGGAGACTGCAAAGCACATGTTTTGTACAAATCTGCAGCTTCGATTTACAAACTGAGGGGATTAAAAATGTTCACATGCATTGAGATCGTTGTACACCATTGATAACCACATGAAAAATAGTAATGACTGACATTTTGATAACAATTTAAGCAAGCCCTTTGCTTTGAGTAAAAACATGATTTCCAGAAGATTAATTGGCATAAAACCTGAGTTTCAGTTAACTCCTTTTTAAAGGAGGCTTTCAAAAACTACTGCATATAAATATAGAAATAATTTGATCTTTTAGAATTGTCTGTATATACCATCACAACGTTTTCTTCACAATGTGTACACCATGTATACCAGCTTTTAACCAGAATCAAAGGCTTCATGAAAATACACTAAATTTTCAAATATGCCTTACTGTAGTGGTCAAATTTAGTTTCATCACATTATACAGGACTGGAAGTACACCAGAGGGCCATATACCTTCTAAGTATTTTTGTTGTTATTTTTCTGTTCACTGTTGATACCACTGTTATATTGTGGTATTTCAAGGGTTGGGTGGATTTCTATGCACAGTAAATGAGACCAAAATGGCACTAAGATATGTATTTTAACTATACATATGCTAGTAAGCCTACAAGCACTCTTGTTTACCTACTAAGTAAAACTGGAAATTCATTTTTTTTCTCTTTATTTACAAATTGAATCTTATACAGAGACCTGCAACATGAGAAGGCTGTGATCATAGGAGGTCATAGAGATGCATGTTTAATGTCTGATTCAGGATATAAAACCAGGAATTCCAGTCGTGCTGGTGTGACTAACGAATGAGGTTAAATACTGCTTAGGATGTGAGCCACTGTGAAAGCTGCTGGGAAATAGGCACAGGATCTGATCAACAGCAAGAGGGAGCATTTTGTGGATACAAGGTATAATGTCTCTGGTGAGGCGTAAGTATTTGTAATGCCTATGGCAGGATTAGTCCCAGGGTACCACTACTGTGTGAAAAGAAAAACAGTCAGGCTTTGATGATTTTACACTATCTGTGCATGGTCCCATTACAGCTCTTCTGTAGGGGATTACCAGAGCAAAAGTGTTCTTTCCCCTGTCGAAACAGAAGCAGCTTCACTTTAATCTTACAGCATTCAGCTTTCCAAAAGCCTTTAGACAATTTTCCTAGCCAACCTCTCATAAAGAAACCATGGTGCAATTGGACGAGAGAAAGTCCTCGAGTGGATTAACAACTTCCAAAAAGACAGGAAATAAAGGCAGAAAAAAATTACCAGTTTGCACAGGAGAGAAGATTAACATTTGATCCCAAATGGATTTCTGTGGCTCAGAATATTCCTAAACCATCTGGAAAACGGGGTGAGTAATCAAGTGAAAAAGTCAAAATTTAACATTTAAAAAATGGAATAAACATCTTCAGCAGAACTGATAATAATTCCTCCTTGGATTGTTTGCTCAAATTTTTATTTTTTTTTTTTATATTTTAACTTTCCAGACCAGTATTTAAAAACTATTTCTATTTTAATATTGAAGAATATATTCCTACACATCTCTATTTCTGCACATCTTTTAATTTTGCTGAATAAATGATTGAATCTGGATGACATTTACAAAACCCACTTGCCAGCTCTTGACACTCTGGAGATGCTACTTTGCCATCTTATATGTCATCCACATTCTAAGTCGGAGACATGGTAACTCTTTGGCCTTAAACTTCTTTTTTTCTTATTCTTTTGAATATAGCACATTTAGTGCACTATATATCACATGCAACTCAATATTAGTAAATGCAAGGAAGAAGACACATTAAGGATCTTCTTTCCTTTTCACTGCCTGTCTCCAAAGACAAGTTCATGTGCTGTAAAAAACTGACCTTTGTTTTACAGGTACATCAAAGAGACAAATTTTGGTATGATTCAGAGCAAAAAAAAATAGACACTGGATAATCCCTGTACGGTGCTCTAGTTCTTCTAGTGATGTATGCAGGTAGTACAGGGAAAGTGAATGCAAAGCACTGTAAAACAAAGTATGGACGGTGTAGCAGATGCTCTCATTATGCAGACCACTTCTGCATGGTAGTGAGCTGTGGGCAAGATGCAACCTTGTCTCAGAGACATATATTCCCGTGCTTCAGGGCCAGAAGGGAATGCTGAGTTTATCTGATCTGACTTACTGCAGTGCAGGGCAGTGAATTCTGCCTTGTAATTCGTCCATCAGAGAGAATGATTCCTCCTTCCTGCAAAACTGAATGATACTGCCCCAGGAACTGTGGCTAAACACCCATCTCTCTCTAAAGCACATCCAATCATTAATTAAGCACTTTGGATCTAATTTTTACTCACTGTTCTATCAACAAAGGAAGTCAGTGACAGAGTCCGTTAAATGTCTATACTAGAAACTAATGCTTATTTGCAGTAATTGTTAGTTTCTTTCAGATTCCATCTTCCAGAATAAAAACACCCCTCCAGATTAGTCCAGGGAAAACTCTGTGATCAGGCTTCTGATCTTGCATTTCTTCTGTGACCGTATGCTTTACCATCTGCAGATGTGGTAAGTCTGAACTACCAATCAACTGCTTTACCTCTCACCATCACTGCCTCACAACACCATGAGCTAGAAACCAGAACCTACTTCAGCATGGGTGACAGGATTGCAAAATTTGTCCTGATGGTGTAAAAAACATTACCATTACACTGATAATTAATAGCAAAATAATTATTTTGGTTTTGATGATGTTTTATTACTCAGAGAGCTCAGCTTGGAAAGACACATGGTCTGAATGAGAAAGGTCAAGCCAGTTCAGATTCAACAAAGGAAGCGTTCAGTTAATCCTCGTGTCCCCTACGCTTGCCATCATACCTAGACACATTTATATGAATTCATCCTGACAGATTCCTGTGAGGCAGGAAAATGCTGTTATCTATTGCAAGAGCAAACAAAGATTTGGCATGGTCACGCAGAGAGCCTTTAAGGAAAAAGGGATAAGAGAGTTGCATGAAGCAACTTGGAAAAGCAAGAACCCTTATTTTGTTTCACTCAGATGCATGTCGTATTTGTCATCCATATTTTCTCAGGTAACAGTCAGTCCCAATTCCATTAATGAGATATGCAAGTCAGAACTCTTCTAGAACTTAAGAAGGAAAGCCCAGAGCATATTCCATTAAACCCACAGGGCTAAATCTGCCATATCATTGTCACGTCATTATCATCATAAATCACGCACATATCATTGTCCATTTTTTTCAGATCATAAAGCAGATCTCTTTGAGCCCTCAGGAAGGAAAATTCAACCAAATATCCTTTCTCTACAAGGAATGAACAGTGAAGATTTTCAAGGTTTGGATTCTTGTGTGTGTGTTTTTTTTTTATTATTTTTATCTGCTTTTAAACACTTTTAAGTGGGAAAGTACTTTCAATCAGTTAGATGGACAGAATCTGACTTTTTCACTTTTTTCCTTTTGTCATGAAAAGCTGCTGTCAAAAATTGAGGACTGGGAGTTTCATTGTTACTATTTTTGTTGCTGTTCCTTTGTTTTGTTTTAGTGGGGTTCATTTTGTTTTATTTTTGGGAGAAGGAGGATACACTTTTCCCACTTTTAGCCAAAACATAAAGTGCTTTTACAAAAAATCAAGACTAGGAATTTCATGAAAGTTTCAATCCACTCACCTCAAAAGGCATCTTGTTTTATACATTATTTCCATCAGTGATGAATGATAGGAGCCAAGTTGGTCAGTCACTAATTTATGAGAGCAAGTGAGACTACAGTGACGCTTATGCCGGCAAGGTTATCTGATGGAGGATTTATAAACTGGGAGACAGTGACAAGCATCAGACCTCCCATTCACACTAATCAGTGGGCTAACTGCTACAGGCACCGCTCCCAGGAAGGATGAGCCTTGAAGATGGAAAGATTGTGGACGCTGGGGCACACGTTGGCAGGGTTAAATAAGTCCCCCATAAGAACCAGGATCTGTATCTAGGGATATATTCGTGTTGCTTAAGGAAGGATACACCCACTGCCCTTCTGTGACCAGGAGGCCCATAACACTCCCACTGCAGTGTCAGCCTCTCTGGCCTTGCCCCACACTCTGACCCACCACCTTTCACTCCTGTTATCCATCCCACAGCAGAGCTCTATGCATCCAAGCTGCTTCTTCACAGAGAGGTAAAAAAACTGAATTAATTTTCCCCAAGTTGTTGGGCTTGTGATGGTGACTGCTAAGTGATCTCTGTCTTTATTGTGACTTGCAAACATTTATCACTCTGTCATCTCCCCTTGTCATGTAGAGGAGGAAGACTGATAGAGCAGATGGGTGGGTGTATGGCTCCTGGCCAAGGTTAATGTACCACAGCTTTTCTCCATCCATTGCAACACTGCAGCTCTATGAGCTCCCCACCCTGTTTCTGGTAGTCCAACAATGCTGTAGCTTTGTGTCTGGCCTTAGAGCTCCAGTTCATTCTGTGCTGTTTTTTGTTTGTTTTTTTCCCCAGCTATATTTTTGTGTACACATACTTCAGGTGGTTGCCTCTTTGCCTTCCAACCAGATGCTCCACCTCCACATTTGACTTTCATTGTACACCTCTCCAACTGTTCATAATGTCAAGCTGTCCTCATTGCTTTGACCACTCATTTGTTGGCAATGGAGGTCTCATCCTATTTTGTCAAGTGGAATGTCCCACAGCCATTAACAAACACCTGATGTTGATCAGGTGTTGACCTGTAGGATCCCTCAGCTAATTCCCCAAACTTTCCCCTTCAATAGGGCAATTGTCCATCATCCGAAGGGCTCTAGAGGTTAATGTGCAGAGCTGTTGTTATGGTTGACACACCTTAAATGTCCTCTGGCATTGATGTCTACATGGATGAACAGTAAGTCTGAGGGACACAGAAGGAGTAGCAACTTCACACAAAATCCGCAATTGAGACCCTGGCAAGTAGCAAAACTCCCTAGAGAGAAAGCCAGATTAACAATCCCCACGAAGAGAGATGCTAGGAAAACTGAAATGGCAATATGAAATACTGTAAACATTAGGGCTAAGGACAAATAAATTATGGAAGCTACAGCAGTGTATTATAGAAAAGTAGCACAAAACAAGTAGTTGTAGTAATGACATAGGGGAAGCCACTGACATAACTATTTGCACAGTTCGTTAATTGATGAGAATATAATCAGAGATGTTTTGGTCTGAAGTATTCCTTAGCAACAATTTGGAACCTATGCAGTATCTCTGTATGCTTGGTTTCTTCTAATGAGCAAAAAATGCCAGAGACCTTCTTAACACTGAGATTAACATTTCCCTTTTCCAGATTGTTCAGCATACTACTAAGATTCCAGTAGGAGACAAAATAATCAGAACTATATATGTGTTTGCCAAACTTTTAATTGCATATGTTAGCCAAAGTGATAGCATGGATGCTTTTTTTAGGTAAGTCCACATTTCTTTAAATTTCTTTAAGACTCACTTTGCTCCAAGAATATCTAAAATCTAGTGTTATAATAAAGTGTATTTCTTAGTAGCTATTGCACAGAGTAAAGAAACAGAAGAACGTGTAAGACTGCTGGTCTAAGAACACACTCAAAAATGTGGGCAGTCATTAGGGTTATCCACATTTCTTAAGGAACTGCACTAGTTAAGAATAATTTCCCAAACTTCTGGGCACAAATTTTGTGGATTTGTGAATTTACTGAAAGGCAAAAAAAAAGTCCCTATTTTTCATTCTCGAGGAGATGGAAAACTGTGAAAAACAACAAGATTTCATAGAGTCACATAACTGTAGAATCCTTAGAGTTGGAAGGGACCTCTGATGGTCATTTAATCCAACTCCCTTGCAGTGAATAGTGGTTTGTGATCTGAAAGAGCTTTTCTTTTGCTCTGAAATACATACACCAGTGTTTCATTTTCTATTTTTTACTTGTTTTATTTTTAATACTAAAGTGACAAATGACCTTTGTTCTACTATTAACTACAGCCTCCCTTTCTTCACCTTCTATTTTTCTTTATGCCCATACTGGAAAAGAAAGGGAACACTAGGGAGAGAGAGAGAGAACGTTATGAAACACTAGCTTTAAAAAGTGATATAATGGATCTGTTCAATGTATAAAAATCTTGGTTGGTATAGTTCTAGGATTAATATCCTTTCTTAGACGTTTTCTTTTCATACTATGAAAAAAGAGATTATTTTGAAATACCTATAAACATCATAATGACACTTCTTTTTTCATTTTGAAAGAGGTGGGATACAGAAATTCTTCCAATTTCATTGTCTGAAACTATTTGCCAAATGCATACAATGATTTACTATACTTCAGTACGACTGTACCAACATGAAAATGAGATGATCAGCACCATTAAAACTTTTTTTTTTCCCCAAGAACTGAGAATTTGAACTAGTAATTGTTTTGCAGAAAATGCCTCTACCTCAAAAATTGGCTTAAACCAAAGATTTAATCAGACACCCATTTGACAGGCAGTCACAAAACACCAACTCCAACATATCATATTAGTGTTATATTGAATACAAAATAACAGAAAAACGAGTGTGCAGCTCATATAAAATCATCATTTGCTTGGTGTTTGTTTTTTTCTGTTTCTTCCCATATATCATTATAATTAGCTCATTTCCAGAAACAGCAGGCAAGATTATAGCACTGAATAGTGTTAATATTGACTCACGCAATGACAGCCAGTGAAAATGTATTAATATTTTAACATCATAAAGAATGAAGTGCAAAATGCTTTCTTAAAATAAAGAAAACTTTCAGCATTTAAGATTCAAAATCTCTTTCAGATTGTGTTGACGTGGAACTTTAGAAAGAAAAGGGAGGGGTTTTGATGTTATTTTCCCTTTTTCTGTCTAGATATTAAAATTTGAGTGGCGTGTGATAATTAGTTCTAACATAAATCAAGCTGTAGGAGTTTTACAGAATGAAAATCTGCACTAAAACAAACAGGGTGATGACTGTTCTCTCTGGAGCATTATGATTTTAATTACTTTTTGATCGTAATTGTGACTACATTCCTCAATCTCAATCTCTACACTCATAAAACATCCTTGATATGCCCATTCACTTCTAGAAGTCATTGCACCATATTAACTTCATGTATGTTGGTAGATCTGAAAGTAATGCCTCCTATTTACTTCCATGGAAACTACAACAGATACGAAGAGCACAATAACACTATTTGATAGAGAAAATTCTCTTGGTTGCACCAACAACCAAGAACCTGCATGCCCCCTCATAAAAATCCACTACAGCAGAGGTGGCCTACTGTCACTGTCACACTGCAGAAACAAACCACCATCCCTTAATGTGCTCACACCTGCTATTTGGTCTCCATACATATTCAGCAAGTACTGATGCACGTATATGAGTGACACTTTTTCCACATGGTGGAATTTCATGACACATTTTACTTCATCCACACTTCCATGTATGATATCATTCTGTCAGACTGCCTCTCTGCTGCCATCTGGCACACAGCGACAACATGTAATTGTACACTGCCAGGTTCAACCTCTACTGCCATATCATCATCTGCTTCTGACATTGTGGACCAACAAAATAACACAGGAGGCATTACTTTCAGAGCAACCCCAACGTTTATATTTAGACATGATATTTAGAAGTTTTCCTAATGAAGCAAATAATTCTTAAAACTACAAAGCAAAGCTAAGGAACAGTATTTAGGAGAGTTTTATGTTTAAACATACAAAAGTATTCCGTCCTCTACAACCGATTGTTTTAAATGTGTAGCTAAATGACAAAAATAAAAAAATTAAGAATAAGTGCCTTCAATACAAAAACTCACAAATGTGACCTGAGCTTCTGCATTGCAGAGGATGAACTGCTATTTAGCTGTCTAATCTGAGTCATTAAGAAGAGTGCCTAAAATCTGCAGTATGTCATCTTTGTTCATGTTTACTGCTGAATCAGAACTGTTGCTTCGTGACACAGCATGAGACCAGCAAATCTCACACTGCCAGAACTGTAACTGCTTCTGAGGCATATTCATAACCCAGCATTTATACAGGTTATTCTTCACACATGTTCTAACCTAATCTTCAGGAGAGGTAAACATAATGGAATAAAAAGAGGGGTAATGACTATGCAGCTGTAGATAGGACAGCTCATGGTGTGAGGAAGTGGCATGTTTTATCAGACCACATGTAGAAGAAGCTTACATCTCATTCATTAGTGCAGCTTTCCTCGGGAGAAGTGAGAGGCTGCATCTGAATGTTGCTGCTTAACAAATTCTGGTCAATATAGCAATGTAGCATAGTAATTCCTGGTGAACTCCTCACTAGAGTAACCACAGCTCTGAGGAAAACTGTTGCATTAACTTTCACTGCTAACAGTTTCTCTAAGGAAACGAGTGATAAAGAAGCATTCAGAAAACAAGATTGTTTTAGTAGAGGAGATAGATGCAAAAACAAAGGTCTGTCTGCAGTTTAACCTGACCTTTTGCCTGTTGCTGCTGAAGGTTTGTGAGATCTGCAGCAGCTGTGACTGGGAAAGACCAGCTGCGCAAGGAAAACTACTAACTCTGTTCAAAGGAGTCCCTCTGCTCAATGTACTCTATTTTATCTAAGCTTTGCAGTTTGAAAGAAGCATTCTCTAAATGGAGTCATATTCCGAACAGCTTAGAAATTACACGTGCCAGCACGCTACAGTTTTTGAATGATTGTTTTTTCTCCGAGGATACTCTGTGACCACTCAAAAAATGTCAAATATAGATATAAATACCATAATAATAGTAGGAGAGAAAGAAGCACCAAAGTACTGGAGAAATTCTGCACAGTGTATGTTACAGATATGCTGATATTTTCCTGACAATTTGGCTTCAACTTCAGTTTTCCTTCTTCCAGTGCCAAGCACCATATGCTAGGGGCTATCGTGAAATGACACTTATCCCACAAGTCTGACATGGAGATGCTATATTTAAATTCAACTGTTATGTGAAAGTATGTTTTATAAAAACTCCAGGAGGCTGTATGCAGACAGTTACAAAAGAAATCTATATCTAGGGATTTGGAGAATAAAAGACAGTACCCCTTCAGAATCAGGAGGCTAACCGTGTCTAGAAGATACTCCCTTTCCTTTGACATAGAACTAAAAATACTGCATAATGCAAAGTTTGGCATATATTATTTTGAAGAGTCTGGTATAAATCAATTTTTTATCATCTTGGTTTCTTTGGGGTTTTCTGAAATTATTTCTGCCTGCATATTACCTGTCTTATCTTACTTGAAGTTACCCTTATTAACTAAAAAGAAATGTTAATCTATTTATGTCAGATTTTTGTCAATAAAACCTTATTTTTAAATCAGAGAAGGATGCTGGAGGAAAGATCTTTAACTGCTGGAATTATCAGCATTGAGCATTCAGCATTCTGTATTAGGTCATTTCCAACATCAGAGTCTGTTCCATAAAGAAAGAGATGGCAGTCAACTGATTACACTCTTCAGATCTCCAAAGCAAATGTCAGTCTTGACAGCATCTAAAGCAGCCGAACAAAGCTGCAACATCGGCACAGAATAGATGTCTTCAGTTGTTGGAGGAAATGCTTTGCTGTAGCTATTTATGAATTAAAATTAAAGAATTCCTTAGCTTGGTCAATGCCTAGCAAAATAGCTTCGGAGTCTGACGCTAGCCCAGAACAAGAAAATCTGCAGTTTGAGAGTTTGCTCTTTAAATAAGGGAGACATCTAAACTCCTGTCTTACACTACTGACATATTCTCCTACAAATCTGTTTTAAAAAAAAATGTGTGAGTCAATGCTATTTTCTCCTATACTTCCAGGGGAAGTTCACATTTCTGCTGTTTATCTTCACAGTGCCTAAGAATTTTTCATGTGATCCTGATGATTTCCATGAAACTATTGGTCTAAGTTCTTGCAAGGTATCCTGCACACTCATCTGCACACACAAATACGTGACACGAGCATGTCTCTGCATGCGTACAGCTTATTTCAGAGAAGTCGAGAACTGTAACATCTACATAATAACACTGTTAATACACTGTCAGGATGCTCTTAAAGCCCACATAAAGCACCCTAAAATGGCAGAGCGATGAAAAATTGCATGATGTAGAAACACACAGATACACTCAGACAACAAATGTATTCCAAAACACAGATAAGATATTCTATCTGGCACTCTGTCCATACTCTTCTTGCAGGGAAAATCACAGAAAGCTATCAATGTGCAGTGAAATAACACTATCTCAAAAAAATATATATAATAATTAAAAAAATAGATAAAATTTCTAAAGTTTGATGGAACCAAACAACATTTTTATTTGATTTGATTACACCCTGACATAGCACCAACCTCATGCCTATAAAACAGCAAAGCTGGAAACAAAAAAATTCCACACTTTAGTAAGTAGCATATTTTTTGTGGTTTTACTTCTTCTGCACCCACTCATCTCTTGGCACAGGCTATTTCCCTGTTCCACACCAGTTCAGGATTCTCAATATATTGTTTGTGGGTAGAGCAGAATGTGAAAGAGTTAGGATGCACGAAATGCATCCTAAAAGAAGGCTGAAGTGTCAATCATCCCCACTGAGCTAAGGTTTCTCCACTGATTTGTCTCTTAATAAGACTTAGCAAGTTGATAGATAACTTTTTCTACTACCTACCTTGTACTTAAGAGATATAGACTGTGTAGGGGAGTGCAAGTTTCCTTATATCTATTTATGCCCCTGTATGAGGCAATTTATAAGTTGAATGAAGTGCTGGCAACCACTCAGCTCCTGAGGCAAATTTTTAACTGATCACTATGTCCTACTGACAGAGTTCTACCCAGCTGTGGCCTTGCAGTGGTATTAACCTCTTCACAGGAAGCCAAGAGGAAAAGCAAACAAGCAATGAACACAGAATTCACACAGTCACATACTATGGACTTGGTAAATGCAGTTTTCAGTTGTTTTTTTTCCCAGTTGTTATCTAATTTTTTGTTTATTTTTGTTTTGTAATTACCCATGTAAACCATTGCAAACTATGATTGGAAGGGATGTTAAAGATCACCTGGTTCCAATCCTTGCCATGGGCAAAGGCACCTCTCACCAGACCTGGTTACTCAAAACTCTATCCATGCCTTGAGCACCTCCAGGGATGGGGCAACTACAGCTTCTCTGGGCAGACTTTGCCAGGGCCTCATCTCTTCCCAGAGACTTCTGCAGCCTGAACAACTTGTCTTCATAAAAGTGATACTCCAGCATTCTGAGTGTTTTCCATCCTCTGGACCCACTCCTACACCTCCACATATTTTTTACACTGAGCAGGTGCAGGTGAGGTCTCACAACAGCAAAGTAGAGGGGGAAGAGCAGAGTACAGAGGGTGTTTATTTTATTCTCTATCATTCTGTATCCCAAACCTTTGCAACAAGGACACGAGCCTACTACTTCTCTGGGCATAATCTTGTTGAACATATCAATTGTTAACAGCAGTTTAATGTGAGCATTAGATCACTAATGGCAGTGAAAACATCCGAGCAATTAGTTCAAAAACTGATGGGCCATCGTCCTCAGTACAGCTCTTACCCTTGCTGGGTACCTAAATAAACAAATAATGCATTAAAGACAAAAGCCTTTAGAAAATATGAGGCACTTGAGAAACTGGCTCTGAATGTTAATGTTAAGCTTTATAGAAAATCTCAACAAAGATAGAGTGGTGAGAAAAAAAATGGTACTTTAACAGCATTTTTAATTGATATGGCATTAGCTTCGATTATATTTAGAGAACATCAAAGACAACATAACTGTACCATGAGGAATGAAATAAAATTGGAACTTCAGCAGAATGACCAAATTTAATTCAGTGTGCAACAATGGTTAAGATAACAAAATATTCTATGCAGCAAGTTTACTCATCCTCTTAACTTTATTTGTGCAGCCTGAAATTAGATTCCATAGAAATGCAAAGTTTTTCAGATTCCTGAGATCTGAACCTTTATCTTTCCCTGCAGGCTATGTGTATTAATCTACTTTTCTTTGAAGCACAGAGCTGTTCAAGCTCATTTAAAATGTGGGTATATTTTTATCAATGAGCCCAGATAGCCGAATTATATATTTTAATTGTGCTTTTTATACTTTGAAGATGCTTACTTAGTCATATATGTTACAAAAGTGCTCAATTAAAGAGCTTTGCAGCTGCTGATCAGTAAGTTGTGCCTATATTAACAGCGAGAGATCGTTTAGTATTTAGTAAAATTGACCACTTCTTATTAGTGGTAGTATGAAATTCAGAGTCAGCTTTGTTTTCCTACCTTCTCTGGTGTTTCGTCGTGAAAATAAACCAGAGCAAAAGATGTGAAAATGTGAAATACCTTATGCTTTAAGTGAGATACAAGTTTTCATAATTCAGTAACAACTCTACGTTAGTTAAATGTACAACTGGAAAATCAGGGTGTATGCTTATCATTTTAGGTCTGTACATTTGACATATCTGGTTATCTTTTTCTGTTTGGTAAAAACAGAAGAAGAGTAGTTACAGTTAAACAGTAATGCATCATTTTTCCCAATGAATCAACCTGTGAATAAAAGCTCTCTCACCCAGCAAAAGGCATTACAGCTCTAACAGTATCAGACCACATTTGTTTAAACAGAAAAAGCAATACCAACATAGCTGGTGAAGGGAACCTAATTGTCCTGGTTTAATCACTATTCCATATCATGAACTGCATGACATCATGACATGGAATAAAACCAATAAAATTGAATTAAACTAAACTAACCTAAAAATACAATACAATACAATACAAGCACAAAAATGTGTTGGAGTAATACTGTGAAGGTGAGAGTCTACTTGATCTTCAGGGTACTGTTGGATAGCAAGAACTGTGCTATTCTATCCTTGGTCAGAGTTTCAATGACAAAAAAAAAATAATTTTGTACCACCAAAAAGCTCTGGCAATAGAGTGGAGAGACATGTAGAATTAATATAATCCTTTAACAAATACCAGCTACTTGACAAGATTTGCACAGCAGAATTGACATAAGCACATTACAGGAGACCAGGAAATCAGGAAAGTTTATGATAGGCAGTAAAGTCCCTTCTAACAATGGCAATTTTAGCTTATCAGCATAACAAAACTGACTGGAAACAAATTACTACAAACTATTTAGGAAGAGACACCATGTATGTGTCTAACAATCCATTTGCGTCAAAATGGCTTCCTGAATCTGCGCGCACACACACACACATGCACACACACATTCACATTTTTATTTCTTGTGATTAAAGTGTTAATGATATCACTGACTTCAGTGAAACTTATCATTTGGAATAACATTAGGTACGAAAAAGTTGTTCAATCTACACGGAGAGCCTCTAGAGAAGTAGAATAAAAATTAGCTTCCCAGTGCAATGTATTAAAAAAAAACCATTATCAGTAGTTTCATCTGCTCTACGCCAGGTTATCATTTCAAACTATTTTTGGCCCAGTTTAATTGAAACTAAACTTCCCCTCTGATAACCAAATCACCTTCCAATATTTTAGCTTCCTATTCTGCAACACACCATTCTGGCTAATACATTGACCAGTAGAATGAGAGAACGCGGTAAACAAAATTAAAAATCACTGGGTATTTTTCCTCTATATTCAGGTGTAGATGGTTTTACTTTAGGAGTGGCATTAAAAATCTTATTTATTACCTACAACACATGCAATAAAACTGGATATCAGAGGCATTTGTAGAGGTTACAATGAAAGGTAAGAAGCCAGTTCTTGAGAGTCTCTGTTTTGTTGGCTATACAAACAAATTATCGTTTTAAAGTCTGCATTTAATCTTTCAGCAACTCTCTAAAAATATCACATTTTCATTTAATTGGGGACTGCTTGTCTTTAAGACAGTATTTTGGTGGAAAAGTATTGACCGCTCTGAAACTAGAGGGATGGTTCTCAAATTTATGTACTGCATTCATTAGTACACGAAAAGCAACGTGTAATCCTTGAACACATTAGCTGTGATGGCATCCTTTCGCCTCTTCCTGTGAGGACTGTGACCAGTGCTCATTTCAGAGCATGAGAATTAAATCTGAATACCTCTGTTACAAATTCCAGCATTTGTTATCAGTGATAAAACCACATTTCTTTATGTGGGAAAGGAGTTAAAGAAACCTAAAATCCTAATCCCTTTGCTGGATTAGTCTCGGCATCAAGTCTACAGTGGGCACATTTACACATCTTTTCTTCTGTGCATAGCTGTCTACTTACAATTAGAATGAGCACAGCATTTCACTGCACTCTAAACCCAGAAATTTCTGTAGTCAGCCAGTTCAGATCCTCTAACTACAAATCGATTTTCTTCATCTGAGATAGAGAGATTCCTGTCCCAGATGGTTACCTGACAGGCATCTCACTACAATTTTTGCATAGCATTGTTATAGAGCTAATGTGGTCCCTGATTTTCAGGACCTAGTTAATTCCAGAGGGTAAATAACTAGAAGGGATTTGCCTAGGGCATCTGAAATGTGAAGTCTTTTATGTTGCTCCAGTATTGTGTGTCAGTACTGACTATAAGGTATTATCTGCGATAGTCATACAAAAATAATTTATTTATTTTATTTATTTTCCAGCAAAATAGAAGAAAAAAAAATACCAGCACCTGGGTTTCATTCTGGGTTTTATGCCTTGAGCCACCTTCCACTGAACACTTTGCCAGCAATCAGAGTCAAGTTAGGTGAGATGCTCAGTGACGTATCACATGAAATTATAAACAGACAAGAAGTATGATGATTATGAGGAGGTATGTTTATGCCCCATCCCTGGAAGCATTCAAGGCCAGGCTGGATGGGGCTGTGAGCAACATGGTCCAGTGGTAGGTGACCCTGATGATAGCAGGGGGTTGGAATTAGATCATCTTAAAGATCTCTTCCAATCCAAACCACTCTATGATTCCGTAATTAATAGCATTAGTACAAAAGGAACATTATTTCTGTTGCCTGATCGCCTGGATGGCGAAAACTGCACAGATTCTCGCATTTGATCTTGCACTGATTGATTACAACCAGTGAATGTAATACATCCCACTAGCAACACCTGATCCTCTATTGACAACTTTCCATTAGAAATTAGTAAAGTACAATACGGATTTTAGATGCAATGTCAAAAAAACACTTACTTAAAAAAATAAAACCAAAATAATACATGACTCGATTCTCACTCAGTCACTGTCTCAGTTACCAAATCCTATGTATTATGTGGTCTAATTTTTCAAAGTGTT
The DNA here is from genome assembly GCA_036925125.1 of Oreortyx pictus. NCBI lineage: Eukaryota > Metazoa > Chordata > Aves > Galliformes > Odontophoridae > Oreortyx > Oreortyx pictus. The sequence goes on along the minus strand of JAUPFR010000010.1, from coordinate 26,154,938 downwards.
TCTAATGCTGTTAGAAATCTCAGTGTACCACAGGTGATTAGACTATCCTCCAAGCAAAAATAATGAGCAAGCACATACCATTACTCAAATTAAAAACAAATATGAATGGGGGAAAAAAAAAGACAAGAAAAGTGAGAACTGTATACTCAAACAATTTCAGTTCAGACAATGTTGCTAAGACATTACTTGCCAAGAATATAAATGTCCCAGCTCATGAAAGATAAACCCCTAAGTAGCAGCCATGGGCATTATCCTTCCTTACTCCAAAACAAGTCTGCTTATAAGTTGTGGATCAAATGTGCCCTACCCTGCTTACCTCCAGTTCTTCAGGTTCCCTTCCCAAGAAAAGAGAGTACAGTGGAACTATGGGAGATGGGACATGGTCCTGAGTTTCTTGTTATGAATCTGGCCATGTAAAGCCACCCTGTATCACCTCCAGGATGTCAGCTGAAGCCTAAGTTCCTGTCCTACTAGATCAAAATCCCCCTTGCATAAGCTGGAGTACTTCAAGTCAGAAGCATGAGAATGCAGCCTTTTTCATCTTGTCTTATTCTACATTTGATTAAGATTTTTGTATCATAAGAATTGGAGTGCACGGTCATTTGCACACATAGCTGTATCTCATCCAAATCTAACTTAATAAAATTTCACTGATTTCTAGCAATGTTTAACTACAAATAACTTTGCCTATTTTCACATTTTACGAACAGAATTGTGTAAAATAATGTAGCCACAAAGGTGGCTCTGCAGATGACCCCCCAGAGCTGAAAGTGAGTACAAAGGAGTGACTCTCTTATAAATACCCTGATGGCAAGACAGTATCCAGTGAGAACCAGCCAGCCAAGAGAAGATAAAAAGCCAAAGGAAAACAACCTATACTCAGTATGGCACTCTGAAAACAGCCAGTTCCCTCTAATTTCTCAATGGATGTAAAGCTCTATATTCCCCTTGCTCAGCACTCATCAGTAGTATTAGAAAGCACAACTTGCATTGTTAACATTATTTTCCTTTGTTTTCTGTCTGTGAGGGATGTTACTCACCAAATTAGCAACTTCTGAAATTACAGCTTTGTTAGTGCATTTCAGGATGATGTCACATCAAAGCAGAGAACAAAAGCACAATCGTTTTTTTCACCACAGATCAGAAATACAGATCTCTCAAGGATGAAAACACCTCAGGTCCAGTACATGCTGCTTTCAGACACAGCTATTGACCAATAAATTCGTTTGATGATGTGTAAATTGACTGCTGTATTCCACCTCCCACCTCTCCCTGTTTCCCTGTGCTCTGAGAAGTTCTAGTCCCGGATTAAATTCACAGATACAGCTGATTAAGCTTTTTATTCCAGTCATCATGACAGTACCAGTACTTCACAAAGAAATGTTCATAGTGACTACTGTATACAGGACTTTCCAAAGTCTAACAGATCTAGAAACAGAACTCATGGGACTTAATGGTAGGATATTAGGAAAAATTTCTTTTCTAAAGGAGTGGTCAGGCACAGGAACAGGCTGCCCAGGGAGGTGGTTGAGTCACCTCCCTGTCAGGAGACACCTGGAGGTGTACAAGAAAGGTTTAGGTGTTGTACTGAGGGACATGCTTTAGTGGGGAAATATTGGTGATATGTGGACAGGTGGACTGGTTGATCGTAGAGGTCTTTTCCAAACTTGGTGATTATATGATTCCATGATTCCATGATCCAATTTTTTTCTGTGTAGCGACATCATTTTTTTTCTGTACAGAAGTTTCTAAAATCTTCATATTAGCACAAACCCCAAATTAAATCAGTTTTACAGCTGTCAACAATGATGTATAGTCTTGCAAAGTCACACCTGGTTTTGAAATCTTATGTTTTAACTGAGATGGGAAATAGAATGAAGTCTATGTGACTGTCACACACAAAATTTTGTTGCCCAGTAAATACAGCATACATAAACAGAAGTGTGTTTTAAAAGTAAATGCATAACTGTTTGTTTTTCATTCTAATTTCCCAGTTAGTAAATATTTTATGCTTAATTGTTAATATTGTCTTTAAATCCCAATAAATCCCTACAGTTACAGTTCCTATTTCAGTTGTTGATCTTACTGTTCTTGGAAAAGGGGAGAAGGCCAGGGGAGAGCTGTTCTGTTGTAACAGAAAAGATGAATATCAAGGGACTTAATAAATTGCACTGCTACATCCTTGATGTTTTTGGCACCAAGAACATTCATACTCAAGTCACACAGAACCTTTATGCCAGCACCAGGAAACAAGGACACATTTGCTTGTACTCATCCAGGATAAGGAGATGACAGTAAAAATAGACATAACCATTGCTTCTTCAGGGAAAGTTCTAAATAAACAGATGGATCTTCGCAGTCAACCATATGAAAAATATTTTTTACTGAAAGGAAAAGCAAATTTCATGATAATACAACATAGTAGAATAATGTAATGTAATGGTATATAATTTCATACACAGATAAAACTATTCAGTGTGTCTAAGAAGGAAAGCAGTTCTTGAGGAAATCAGCAATGAAAGAGAGATTACTGAACCTTTCAGGAGAAATAAGAAAGAAATGATCAGGATCCAGCTTTTCCTTGTTACTCACATGCTATTACTCATAACTTGGGCACATAGCTTGGGCCATGAGCTCAGTCCAAAGTTCTTTCAGATTCCTTTAAAATTCAGATATATACATAACTTCAAATGTTTTTCAAGCACTGAAATACTAATAGATCACATTGGAGAATTCACTCTCCAATCATCAGCACATATTTGGAGCTACAAGTGAAGAAACAGGTGAAAAATATGTGACATGGATTTCATATAAGCAGTACTACAGAAGGAATCTATGGAAAACAGGGATTTAAATTAAGATCTTTCATCACCACATACATATATAAATATTTTTTTTTCATACAGGAAAAGAAGCTATATCCTATCAAGTCTGATTTCATTAACCATACCCACAACTATACTGAAAAAAGGAGAAAAAAAGTAGCCATAATAGCCGCTGTACTAAATACAAAGTTCACGTTAATCTTTTTCTGTTAGAGATTCTCATATGTCTTTTACTGTAGCCATAGCTAAAGTTTATTGTATGTCATAATCTAGACTGGACCACAGAGAAAATGCAGTAAGATCTGACAGAATGCTTCTGACAAGCACATTTTCATCCAAGGATCTAATAAGGAAAGGCCAGTGTTAAGGAAAATGTCTAGACATATGATTCATCAGAAAGTGTCCGTGGTAAAATAACATACATTCAAAAGCTCTTACTCAGAGTCTTCACTGTAGGATACACATATTTTTCTTTATAGTAAACACTATTCTTCTCACTATTTGCCTAGAAAAAAATAAAAAAACTCTTGCATTTTCACTATCTGGTATATACATGCACATACTTATGTTTATATACATGTATTCACTCTCATACCAATTTACTCATCATAAAATATTGGGGTTCTAGAAATTATTAAATAAAAAAAGCACCACGGACTGCGTGTTTTCTATTTACTATCATTGAAGTTTCATAGTATGCTACCAAACACATCACCAGTATTCCATAAAAGAAAAATGGCAACAAAAAATTCTTTGTAACAACTGACGTTATGACAGGTACTTCAATTTTAATCATTTTAAATTAATGTTTTGATTGATTTTGATTAATCTTGAGTTATTAAATATGCAAAACGTAAACAAAAGACTTAATGTTGTTTGTTAATGCAGTTAGTCAGATTGGTTATGCCATGTAATGTTTAGAAATTATTTTTATAACCTACAGCCACTGTTTTACATATAGAGCTAAAGATGTAGTTAAAAAAAATGCAGATGGAACTGGAAAAAATTGTGTGGCTTTTGTTTAAAACTTAAATGTGTAATATATATCAGTAGGCAAAGATGACATAGCACTTGAGTTCCTAGTAGAATAGTCAGTTGTACAGCTATCAGTCAAGGTGTAGGCTAAAAAGCTCTAGTTGTTAAAACTTCAAGAACTGTAAGAGTATAGTTCAGAATTAGTTCAAATACCAATATTTATTTTAAATGTAATATTTCAGATTATGCTGATTTTTCAGAATACTTGGTAAAATACTGCATATGCTTTTGATTTTGAATTATGTTGCTCATATAAGTCAAAACTGGGAAATGTGTTTTTCCCTTGAGAAATTAATATTCATTGCTTAAATCCAGATGGTATCTGGATTCAGTGCATGTGAGACCTGCATACACAACTTCTAAATTGCTAGTGGGCTCTGTATGCATAGTTTGAAGAGCTCTCTCTATATACATCAAATTGCCTGGTCAGTAAAAACACCTTCTTTTCTCAACTGTATAATTAAAGTAGAAAGTGAGTGTGTCAGAAGATGAATTGAGATATGGGGCCATTAACGACCTTAACACTGTTTTCCATAACAATCATATTGGGATTCTGGGCAGAATCGAACAAGAAGACATTATTTTGAAGTATTGCTTTTCTTAGCAAGTGTCTCTATTGGAATGAATCTGGAGTTACACAATAAAATTTCACAACCAGCAGAATGACTAGCAAAACCCATAGAATCAATCAGATCAAGAAGACAACTAAGATTTAAATTCTGAGATATTGACCATGACCTTAAGTCAACGATATAAGAAGAAAATGACAAAAATTCCAAAGTGAGTATATTTTTTGTCAATTGTTCTTTGTGTAGAAAACATGCAGACACTCTCCTAAACAAAGAGCCATTATTTTCCAATCTGTGCTATTGTCAATACAGAAAAGGTTTCTGTGTTACTCTGTTCTTTTCTCTGTGAGATGCATGCCATCCATACACATTCAGAATGTGGATAAATGCTAATAATAAACAAGCAAACAAATATCCCTGAAAACTTCAGTCTTTCTATTTTGAAAGGACTGCTGACCTATCAGCAAGATTGAAAAATACTAGTAAAAAGTTTAAAATGAAAGGATACAGAAACAGATTCATGTAAGATTTTTATTTGATTAAGCAAAATAAATATTAGTAATTGTTTTTTTCTTTTTTATGAAAGTCATCCTCCGTACCTTGAATACTGGTGGAAGGACTAGCAAGGATATTCAAACAAAAATGAAAATGAAAGGCAAAGGAAGAACAAAGTCTCAACTAACTAAACATCTTCAAAGAATTAATGATAATGACCTGATTTCACAACCAAGATCTTGGCAGATCATCCTGCTGACTAAAGAATTAATCCATTATTAGTGTTAAACAGCTTTTATACTACCTCAATGATTGCCTGAAACCATTAAGTTACAACCTCTATTATCTTAGTTTTTCCAGGGTGACTTAAATCATTTATGAACTTACTAAATGAAATAATGATAAACCGTATTGTCTAAATAAATGTTCATTGTTTTAGGGAAAAATGTCAGTAGGGAGCTTAATATAGTAATCATTCTTAAAATATTAGGTTTTGAAAGTAGTTATATTCTGGAAATTGATTATGATAACGTTCACAAAAAAATGAGATTCACTCCCCTCCTTGCCATTTGAGTTTCCTTAGGATCCTTGATTAAACACACCAAACAAATGAGAAGAAATGCACAGAGATTGTCAAAACATAGACTCCTGCACTGTATTATTATTAAAAAAAAAATACAGAAGGCAATCTTGGCATCAATATTCTCTTTTGTTGCCAAGATAAAACACTCTTGTATTCTTGTCAAACAAACTGACTCCTGAGAACCCTCCTAATCCTGCTGGCTCAGCCAGCACTATTCCCCAGCATCCTATCCAGTGCTGGCACTTGTTTACCTCACTGAGAGAAATTCTACCCTTGTTTTGAAACTCAGTTGTTCAATACTTAGCTAAGAAAATGGAGCGAGGGTTTAGGGAGCAGTCCTGGCTCTGGTCATTGACAATAGAAAGAAAAGGCATTTGAGTACTGTGGGATTAGTCTCACTGTAAAATGTCTTGTTATTTTCTGAGATTTCTGTAAGATTCCATGGGAAAACAGTATCACTTAAAAGTAATTTTTTTCATCAGGATTTGGTCACACTTTTCTATAGACCTTCAAAGATTGACTGAGGCAAATGTTGGTGACTGGTGTCAAATGTGAGCTTGACTGATGTCTCCTGTGTTCTCAAGTAATGTGTGCTAGCTTGCTCTTTACCTAGAACAGATGACTTCTCTACTGTATTCCCCTACATACAGAAAAGAGCTGGAAAGGGAGGGACATTTTGGAAATAACAACTCACTACCTCCTCTTGGTTCTTCCTCCCTGCCTCCAACTCCCTTATCCTCATCTCCTTCATTTTCTCCTGAGCCACAACAATCCACAGGAACCCAGATTCATTTATTGTGGCTGTTGGAGTCATATCTAGTTGAAGGCCTCTTTCATTCTGGGAACCATACTTAAATGTGCCCATTCTTTATCTCCTGCACCTCCCTCTCAGGGTTTTCTTAGGCTCACAGAACTACTGGAGGTAGTCCACAGTTTGTAGTCACAGGAGCATCAGTGAAAGACTGAGTTTATGAGTATCTATTTGATGTAATCAGCAACCCCTTGAAATTACTAGTCAACTTATCTGACCTTAAGATTTAATTAATATGGAAGATTTTTAAGTTTCCTGTCAGGTACATGTAGCTTCTCAGTTTAAATTATCAGTTGTTTTTTTTTTTGTTTGTTTGTTTGTTTTTCTCACCTCATTACAAGTATGTACCTTCCAGAGAATATTTTAAATAAATGGCTCAAGGAGCTAACATAATTTTAATGATAGCAGTTGCTAGTTGTAAAGCAACAGTAGCTAATATGTGTTTAGGATCTAGAGGTAAAACAGAAATGCTTTCCTATGAAAGGGAGTGCTGCATTTGAAAGAAAGCCATTTAAATTAAATGTCTTTTCAGAACATATCAAGTCTATGTATCTCTAGACCTGGAAATACAGTCATGTAAATCTTATATTTTGCTCAAGTATGTACTTATTAAAGTAGTTTCAGCAAAGTCAATTTTGTCATGTCTTTACTGTCCCTGTCATGTCGTCACTGTCCCCAACTACCTAGACTAATAGAGGCTATTAAAAAATCACTGCAATCAGAAATTAAATTGTTATTTTTCAGATACAGGTATTCTTAAGAAATACCCTACACTTATAATTTTATTTCATTTTTCATAATTATTTTTTTCACTGTAAGAGACTACAAACGTTTGATTCCTCAGAAATGGAATTTATGTCTTTTTGTTCCGGCTACAGTGCTTCAATAATGAGGCCTCAGTATTGGACTACAAGCACTATTATTACAGTAGAAATCCTCACAATCACAGAAACTCTCTTTGAGCTGCTCTTCTCTATTTCCAGTCTATGAACCACTGTATATAAAAAGAGGACTTTGTACATTCCATAGACTAGGGCTTTGAAACCTTCTGAGAATGATGATACATCTCATTACTGTACCTTTCATCCACCAGGTTGAATGGAAAATCCCCCGAAGCAAGCTGACCAATTACGATGAAGGCCAGAAGCAATTTACTGATACAGTGAACTTCAGAAAAAGGCAAAAAGAACTGTTCCTTCTATTTATTTCCAACTGATATGGCAATTGTGAAAGATAAACTTGTTTTCTCTTTGGTACATTTATAATCCTGCCTCTAAGCTGCCCAGCAGCGACACTAAGCATACATTCCTATGGACAGGGAAGGAAAGGCTCTGAAGAGTTGAGGGCAGCGGCTGCCCAGTTTGCTAAACTACCTCGCTTTGCAAGAGTCACAGGTCCCTGACTACAGCCAGTTCTTTCCTCGATTTCTGCAGTACACATGTGCCCCATTTGTTGTTTTTATATATATATATATCCTGTTCTATTCCTCTGTTACTAACCCCCTCATCCTTTGCCTGTTTTGCATGTTATGTGTTGTGTTACTGAGACTCATGGCAGAGCTCTCATATGGTTTCCAAAGAAACTGACTTATCTAAAGAAGATAACACCTCTGACGCGACCGGTATCAAATGGGCCCTTTCAAAAAATTGTCACTGATAACGGTTTCCAGAGTGTGATCAAGTGTACAGGAAGTAACAGCACCAAGAAGTGCCATACCATTGCTTTCTTAGACTTTTCAGTCCTCCATTTTACTGAACATTTGTCTTGGGAGAAATTATTGAAGACAAATGCTAATTCTCTCAATATCATACAAGTCCTCAATTTATAGCTCAGAGCAATCTTGGGAAGAGCACAAGGAAATTTCATTCCAGAATGTCAACAAGGGAGAGAAGTGCAAATCAGGCCATACACTGTGAACACACAACTGAACTTGGCAACTTTTTATTTATACTTTCTGTCAAAAGGTTGGATGTGAAGGAATCCAGTGATAACTGTGGACTACAATATGTTGATAGGGAAGTAAAATAAAACTGATTTTAATGTTGCTCCTACTTAACCTCTCATACAAGTGTTAAAGCATATTAATGAGTATTCAGTTAGGCTTTAGTCTTGCTTACTTTACCATAAAGGTTCAATTACTGAAGTACTACTCAGAGCAAATGAGAGGAAACCAGTATGTCTTTCTAGTACTTTCTAGTCCTTTATTTTGAGCTGCTTATGAACAAGCATAATCCCTTTTAAAATAACCTCTGAATAAACTCTTTTGAAGCCGCACAAACACTGCACTCCACAATTCTTCATGTATTTATATATATATCGAGCTACTCCATTCTTTAAGACATAATTTTTCTCCCTCTGCAGATTGATACTCCATACTTTTTAGGAACACTTACCTCAAATGGATTTCAATGGTTATTAAAATCCAGTCCATCATAAGCCCCATGTCTTATATTTTCCCCTTTTCCATAAGGCTTTGTAATGCAATTTTTTTTCCCAAAAATGTTTCATTCTGATGATTAGAAACATATTCTAACTTGTCAGCCTACATTTATCTGTAGCAAGTTTATACTAATCTGGTTTACTAAAAGCTTTTGGTTGAAATAGTTATCACTCTATAATATGTACACTAATAGGAATTGTAATCTTTTTCATCTCTATGCCTCTCTCTCTTTTTTTCCCCAACCCCCATATATGCAAATTTTTTCAGCTTGAAAAAGTATGCTTTTCCCTGACTTTTCACATCTACCTCAGATTTTGAATTATTTTTCTTTAACAAAACCACACAATATTCCTGAGAAAATTTCCTCAGGACCCTATCTGATAGCCTAAATACTTCCATATCTCTGAAGAAATTACTTCTTCTGACACAATGCAGATCATTTGCATAATTTCACAATCCCTATTTTCATCCTGGTAACCTCTTGTCTTGTGCTGTTTGGATTTAAATGCCTTTGTCCACATAGCTGATTTACATAAGGAGCACAGTATTCCTATTGTGCATTAAATAACAAATTACAGAATCACGTTTCCTCACCAAAATACATAGGTTGATCTGAAAGTAATGCCTTCTATTTATTACCATAGAAATTACAACAGGGACAGGAGTATTCAGTACAGGAAATTCCCAGCTACAAAAACATAATTTTTCAACACAGCCACCACCATTAATTATGCATTTTTGCCAGCAATGAACAAGAGCCTGCATGTCACACCCAACAAAATCTGCAGCAGCAGAAGTGACCCACTGTCATCACTGCTGAAACGCACCACCCACCACCTCACTGTGCTCACATCCACCACTTGGTCTCCATCAACATTCAGCAAGCATCAATGAATGTCAATAGGTGCAATTTTTTTTTTTTTGGAAGAAGGAATTTAGCTCCATACCATACCTTTGCCACGTCAGACACTAGACTGTCAGACTGCCCTTCTGCTGCTTTCTGTCATATGGCAATAAAACATAATGAGATATTGATGGGAAGGTTCAGACACTACTGCTATACCACCACCATCTGCCTCTGATGGAATAGGAGAGCATCATAAAATAGAAGGCATTACTTTTGGAGCAGCCCTCTTATTTACTGTTATTAACTACATAAACCAGCTTATATGAAATAAACACTTTCCAAAGACACAGCACTTCCACTAATTTAGAGGTTTTGAACAGCTATCCAGGTGTTTCTCTGACATTTCATATAATATTGGCAATGAATGTCGCCATAAACTGTGACAATTATTAAATTTCCTGCAGAAGAGCATTTCCTATGAAAAATTATAGGAATATTACTCTGCCATAGAATCAATATAATCAACTTACCTCTCCCAACTTGTACCAGTGTTGGAGACATCAGGTGTAATTATTTAGTGTCCTGCAAAACCTGGTTGAAATGTTATTACATATATTTTTGTCTCTTTCACCAGTATCCTGTAGCACTGAAAGTTCATCTCCTTGAGGAGCAAAGAACTCTACAAGACCAGCTTGTTTGCCCATGGACATAACTGACTTTTAATGTAGTGAGAGTACATTTTTTTACTGCTCTTCTTCCATAATTTATACATCAGTTGTTTTTCTCAAATGATTGTTTTATGATCAGAAAGCCTGATAGGAAGGTAAGGTGAAGTGTAATTTTACCTTGAGAGAACTGCATATGCTTAAATTAAGACCTCCCATAAGAAATTGTGCTCAATTAATAAATACATTCTCTCAGTACCAACCCTTGACATCCTTTATAAGAGGTTCATGGTCAGATGAGCAGCTATTTATAGTGCGATTACAAAGCAATAGCTTATGGACTCATTGGCATATGAACAAGAGGAAAACAGAAATGCCAGCATGGAGTGCATATAATGATATGTATTCATAAGTTTTTTAGTCTTAAAGTTGGACTTTATCTGTTTAAAATACAAGCTTATTAAACAACATAGGAAGTGAAAATAATTAAGGCTGCTGAACATTTTGGAAAGTAAGAGCCATACATTCGTAGTCTGTCTCCTGCCATACAAATGTCAGCACTGGTATGGAACAAAGAGACTTTCAGGGATGGAGAGAAGAACAGAGGGAAAGAAGGCCAACCTGTCAGCACTGGTTGGGGGGACACCTTTTTTTCTTGGCCATATAATTCAGCTGAGTCAATGCAGGCACTAGTTTTCCCCTCTTTCTTCTCTTTCCTTACCTCTCCATTTTAATCAGGATTGCATCCCCAAGGAATCATTTTCATTAGGTAAAAGATAGGTGAGGAAATGAACAAACCAATTAAGACTCCAAATTCTTTAGCCCAAGAAAGCTCACAGACAAGCAACAGGAATTAAATTTACTGTGTGTGGTTCATAACAAGGTCACCATGTTCTGCAGTACTATCTAACAGGACTGTATCTTATAGGGAAACTCTGCAGTAAGACTCATATTTGGAGGACTAAATACAGCAAAATGCAGTTTTTTTCTTTTGATTCAGGTAGCGTATGGCCTCTTTCCAGCTCACTTCTTGAAGGGAATAGGCAGAGGATAGAAATAAACATAAGCAACACTCTTTTGTGGATTTGTGTAAATTACAATCAATTAAAACCTATGCACAAACCCAAACGAATATCAGAGAGATGATTGCATATCTATAAAGCCTAACAATGTTTCTGTAATGATGACTCAGAAGAGAAAAAAATCTCAAAGACGTGATTGAAAGAACTGAAATGAAATACTATTCCATCTTTCTTGTTTTTAGCAAGATAATTTTGGTTTGGTGTTGACTAATACAGAATTATAGGAATAAAATACGCTATCTCAGGCTCTGCATTATTGGCTTTACATTACTGGCCCTGACAGCTGGCTTTTAAAATGCAGTAAATATTAGGCAATGCTGTTCTGTTAAGACAAGCCACTTCATCAAGCATATTTCCAAATCACACTTTCTTTTCAAAACGTGTTTAATTTCTCTGCATGTGGCAAAGGAGCCCATCGCAAAATTGACCTGCAACAGAGTGCCCTCTACTGCATGCATTCAGCAAAGAAACACAAAGCGAGTTCCTTAACAATAAAAGCTTAATGTATTGAGACCAGCAGATTTGTCACAGGGCACTGGCCATTGAACTAAAAAACAGCATGTATATGAAGGCATGTATTACTCTTCGTTTCTTCTAAAGAACTGCGTACCTCTATGGGATAATAGTTTAAAGTAGGTATAAAAACTGCACAGACTGTTTCATTGTTTCAAATGAAATCAGCATGTGTTGTTCCACCAAAAATGGTCTGTATTAATAGGCTGGAGAGTTATTAGGGATGGTAACAATCTGTCCCACATTGCATCACTATGGCCATTTTTCTCTTTATTTCAAGGAAGGATCTATGACAATGAAAAGTGAAAAAAATCTCTGCTTATAGACTTGTTCTCTCAGATCTTATTTTCTTCTCCTATTTGCCATTCGCTCACTTGCCATTAAACTGAACTCCCTTTTTCATTTGGATGTCCTTGGTAAACCTATTAGGTTTACCCGAGTCATGCTTCTTGCAAATGATTAAGAAGATATTTCATCAGTGCTGTCTCTAAAGACTGGAAACCGACAGCTTCCAAATGTACCATGAAACCAATTCTACAGCCAGGCATAAATTCTCAAGTAGACCTACAGTTTTGAAGTCGTTCCCTGTTTTTCCCTCTTTCCTCATGCCATCTGACTTCGGCCAGGCTAATGCTGTGGTTCCTGATGAAACAAATACTTCCACCTGCCATTAAAATAAACAGGCTCTTGGAGCTCAGTCCTTCATGGATGAGTCAGCTACTTCTCAAAACACTGGTATAAACTAGCATAAGAAACATGTGAGTAACATTTGAAATGCCCTTATTTGTACAATGAAGACAATGCTTTACCAGTAACATCTGTGAAGCAACAATTTCATTCTTAAAGTCTCAGCTTATGTCTTGATGAGCAGCACTGAAAAGCAATTGAACTGGATCTTTCTGCACAAACAAGAGTGTCCCACAGCAACCCCAGGGAAAGTGTATGAATATCTCAGAATACCTTAGGAATTTTTCAGTATGTCTCTACAGCAGACTAGAGGTAGACAGTGAACACCAACGTCCTCCAAAGTAACACAGACAATTACTAACATTTCTTTATACATTAGAGAAACAACACAAGCAAGCATTTCCATAGTGCAGAGTGCATATATGGCCTTGCACATATTTCAGCAATGACTTCTGTCTGTGGATTTGTTCCCATATGTGAAACTTTCCCTTAAGGAAACCCTTGTTGGTAATTTACAACTGCTAAGGATGGTATCTCTGCTTTCCCTTTTGCTTCATACCTGTAAATCTTGTATCTTGTGCTAAATCCCTGTCGACTTCTGTCCACAAAATCTGTGTATTCCTGTGAACGATGGAAGGGTCCCTTATCAGAGAGGAGCCAGTCGAAGGGGCTTGTGGCATGCTGATCCGAAACAGCAGCAACTGCTAAAACCCAGCAATGAAGACTCAGTGCTATCCACTCCCATAGAGCCATCAGAGAGAACAATTCAGCACCAGCACTGCATCGCCATATCATGCTTCCACTGGGGACTTAGAGCCTTCATTCTCTTAGCTTTCCCTCAACACCTAGACAAAATACACAGTCAATTAGATAAGCACACACTAGGCATCCCTTGGAAGCAGAAACAAGTTTCCTTTCTTTCAGCTTAAAGAGATAGTGGCCTCTACTTTATTACATTTTACATTAGCATAAACCCCACTAGGCTAGTTAACATTGCAGTGTTTCAGTACTTCAAATGCTGTGAAACTAATGTCTTCATTAACATCATCAGCGATAATATTTACTGTTGAAGGGAAACCTTCACAAATCGTCATGGGAAGGACTATTTTTCTTTTCCTTTTTTTCTTTTTTTTCCCTCCCCCATAATACTGGTCATTAATGAAAAAATACAAGAAAAATTATTGCCTTTTAGCACCAATTCGAAAGCATTCAGCAATGTCTGTGTATTCAGCTACTAGACAGAAAACAGGTGAGATTCAGAAGAGCCAGCCTGCTTTCCTTTTTTTTTGTCCTTAGAAAAGACAATGGCTTGCCTTCACTCACAGTTAATAGAATCAAGTTGTCCCATTCCAGCATAGCTGGACAAAGTGTAACTACACTGTTCAGCTGTACTGGAGCTACCCAGAGGGATGAATTCAATGAACTTCAGTCTTCAGATGGTGGAGTTTTAAGTATCCTTAACAGCAGCACTTGACCTGCACTCCAATTCACTACGATTGAATGGATCGATCTAGAAATACTATTGAGGTTGTGTCTAAAGAATTGTTTGGGTGCCCAATTAAAAATTAATAATCAACCATAGCTCCATTTAAGAATTCAGTGAAGACAAGCCAGTTTCTTCCTAACCCTCAGTCCTATAACTGTGAAATGGAAAAAGGATTCTTTATCTTGCTCAGATTTTGTGAAAATATCTATTCAAGAGCATGAACTCCCAGAAATACTGAAATACATAGACACAATCTATTTTGATTTTCAGTGTATGATAAAACAACACAGAATGAAGTAAAATATGCTAATGAGAGGACTTTCATTTTTCTAGATGATGAAATAATGTGAATTTGTGCTCCTGAAAAACATTTTTTAATTCACAGTCAAATAAAACAGCATTCACCATGACATTTTTACTGTGCCCCCTGCTATGAATTTTTTTTTACTCGCCAGGAATGTTTTTGTCTCCATCAGTAATTTAATTTTCAAGTGTATCCCAAATAAAGGTTGCTTCCAAAGAATTGTACTGCAAATACACACTCTTTAATACTCATTCATTGCAATGAAAATGTTGTAGCTGAATAAACATGTTCTTTCCATATTTTCTAAACATTAATATTCCAAAGAGTCATTAGTATAGATTATAAACATAACTGCTGCACGATGCAAACTGCCTTCAAAAGAGAAGTTCATTTGAACCAACAGGAATTTACCATCGAAGAATGCCATAATTATCTATTCAACCAGAGAAAGTTTATTGTTTTCTTAGCACAAATGTAAATGTTTGTAAAATTTGATTTTGACCTGATCCTGCAAACATTAAATGCATTTAGTAATCTCGCTGAGAAAAGACTATTCATATATTTCACATGGAACACATGTCAGGGCACTGAGTTGTAATCGTGGTAGTTTATGATCATAAAACACAGACTGCATTAATTTTATAAATCCTTTTGAAATGAGATTCTGCAGCAAAGAACTCTCTCAACTTTTATTTGTACTCTCAAGCAGTCATTTACATGCAAAAAACCCTGCAGATCTGTGAACCATGTGTTAAGTTCCAGTGTCTTCTCTCTAGGCAGGTGGTTTTTTTTCTTTCACAGATCGTTTTATTTATGTGAGGTTACACTACTGTGCAAACTTCATTACATCCTATGAACAAGCGTGCACAGATATGAAGCGAAACAGAAAAGCAGTGGTTGACTCTCCTTGGCCATAAAAACCATTGTGATTATTTGATTGCCATTTCCTGATATGCATTAGCTCATAATGAATGAAGAAGCCAAGCTAGTCAGTTCCAGACAGTCCAGGCATACTTTTGCATTGCCCAAGTTAGCATGCACCCTCTCTCTCCTGACAACATATTCCTAAAATCAGGAAAAAATATATTGCATAGCAAACCCATCCCCCTCTTTCAACCTCTTAACAGACAAGAAAGATTCTGGGCATAATTTATTTACATTATTTGTGGTTCTAAAGGGCATAATGAGAATTGTAATTTTTTACACCCAATGTTGTTATCAGATTGAAAGCTAAGACAACAATCCATGTTTTCTAAATTAACTTTTCCATTGATAAATAAATAAATAAATAAATCATACAATGGTTTAATGTACAAGAGATAAGAGTTTACTCTTTTGGGTCCTTATTAACACTGAAGTGTTCCAGGGCATTAAATTGTTATGATGACTAATTGAGCTCCTTTTGAATTTAAAATGATATTAGTGAGACTGGAAAAAGAATTGCTACATATCTGTAGAATCTTCCTACATCCAAAGAGATAGTGCTGAGCTCTGCTCCATGTTAGCCTTAATGCTACACTTCACGCTATGTCATAAATTTACCATGGGCAGCATCTATAGAGAACCTGTGTAGTGTCAGAAGAAAATTATTTCCTTGGATAATAACTATATGAGGACTTTTTTCAAAAGGGTTTAAATAGACAGCTAGCCATTGAGGAGAGTAAAAAACTGTGTGTGTGTTCCTAACAGATACTTATCCACTTGTGCATACTGCCCAGTCATTGTAGAAACAGTCTGCATATCACGAATTCTCAGAACACCCTTGACAGAGAAATTTTTACCTCAGTTTAACAAACAGGAAACTGAAGCATGAAAAGACCAAGGCTAAGATTTTGTGAGCTGCCAAAGGGATTTAAATATGTGTTCTGTGTTAAAAGATGACTTTGAAAATCTGAGCCTAAGGAATTTTCCTAAGGTTACATTGTGAAAGATCGCTCAAGATTTTAAATACTCATATTCACTAACGAATTCAAATGCCTCAAAAACAATTTTCAAATATAGGTATGATGAACATAGAAAGGTTTGAGTTAGAACAGCCATCGCAGAACTCCAGGGAGGAACAATCTGAATTAAATTTTGTGAGAGAAAAACCTGCTGTTTTCAGGGTGGGCTGTGAGAACTGAAAAACAAACGAGCTCCTGTTAAGTAACTGAGGTGGTGGATTTTAGTGTAGAAGAGACACCCTGTAAAGAAAGTGCTTCAAATAAAACCAGCGTATCAACATTCTGCCTCTTTAAAGCACTAGCTCAGAGGACAATTACCAAGCATAGGTGCACAGCCAAATTACTTTCTGCTATCCCCAGGGTTTCACCCAACTACTACTTGCAAATGCTAATGAGTCTTCATCCTTCCCTCCTCTAAATTCTGATGTTATATTAAGCTCAAGAAGCATATTGTTTTAGAAATCTGTTAGAAATCTACTGTCCTCACTGACATTAATGCAAAATGAATTTGACTGGGTAACTTCTGGGAATACTTCTGGGAAAGCTACACCTTATGGTTCATGAACATGTAAAGGGTGCTGAAGACTGGTAAAATTCACATATTGATACCAGCTGAGATTGTAGTCCTGGCAAGTGCAAAACAAATGCTGTGACCACTGGGCCAAATGTCACCAAACCACACGACCACAGGAAATCTGTAATCTTCTTGTTATTTTGTTTGGGTTTTTTTTTTTTTCTGTTTTGTGGTAAAATACAGCAAATTTATCTTTGGGGTTTTTTTGTTTTTTTTTTTTTTGTTTCTTTTTCATGAATATTCTTCCATCACTGAAATGGTATACAATTGCATAGGAGTGGTTTATAAGGCCACTAAACTGCTGTACCTAAAGTAGTTCAAAATTTAAGTGTTTGCTTTATTTCTGAGTAGAGCTCTCTTGCATAAAGACCATGAGCTGATAAATCATGTATACGTAACATGGACCAAGTGCTGTGGACATAGCCTGAGACATCCTTTCCCCTGTTACACATGGAACAACCTCTGTCAGCATCAGAGAACTGAATGCAGCACTGTCTCCACCATTTTCCTTTTTAGCCTCTTACAGGAATCTCCCTCTGACAGTGGAAAGGCCAAAGGCCTCTGCTCTAGACTCAGAACTGCAGAAACAGTGGAACAACCCAGTTCTCCCATGGAACGGTGGTGTTCCTCTATGTTGGAACCATTCTCCTGGATAAAAATTGCATAACAGCAAAATGCTTAGGTTTGTTATTCTCAGATATATCCTTTCAAAGTAAACTAATAGCTTATAATGAAAAAGATGTTCATCTCTCTACAAGTGTTAGAAAGTTTCATGTCTCCAAGACAGTGTTTTTAAATGCTAATCACAAACCTAGTTCTCTTTGAATTAAGCAACATAATAATTGATAAATACATTTCCCTTTAAAAACAATGCCAGGAGCAGCAGTGACTGTGTCTCAAAGATTACTCCTATTGCTAGAAGTCCATGGGCTTATCAGTTGATGACCCCGCATTTTCACTTCTTCATCTGAATTGTGGAGATGATCTTGTCCTCAACTTTTGGCACAGTAACGGTGTTAAATGAATGAGATCTGGGGATGCATTTGTCCTTGAAATTCTCACACAGTCCAGTGTAAATAGAACAGCCAAGAAGCTGATGATGTGCCATGAAATAAAAGAGCAGAAAGTGCTGGAATGGGCATGGGCTACACAGGAGGAAGAAAAAGCAGGGAATGTGCTATGCTCTGCTCTCAGCCATCACATGGACCTTGTTCTTCAAACAGATATACCCAAATCCATAGAATAAACTCTCCCAACCTAAACTTTCAGAAGGATAGCAAAAGGACGCTTGAAATGAAGTTCTGTCTTGCTCTTGTAAGCAGACATTTGACAGTGGTTAGCTTTCACACATTAGCTTTCAACCACCAAAAGGACAGTGCAGTGACAAGAAAGGCAGGATGTACACTTGGCAGAACAAAAAACAGACTAGAGTTTGGGGAATTAAAGGATGGATAACTCTGCCTGCCACCAGATCTGGTACACATGAAGTTCAAGATACAGCTGCTGAAAGGATGCAAAAGCAGAAGGCACCTAGGTAGAATGCATAAGTCAACGGATGATTTTCTCTGAGGGGGTTTGAATCAGCTTGTTTTCTATTGTTCAGTCCAGGCCTAGGAACTGTCATCAAATGAAGGCTCAAAAGCAGATATGTTGGCAAATCTGAAAGGAGAAAATAATTCTACACTTAGCATCCTTAAATGAATTCGGGACTTAAAAATACGTGGGATCTCTATATCAGGTCCTGATGTTTGCTTTGACTTCATGCACTCTATTAGGAACACATTTTCTTTGTGCAAACAGAGCTTCACCCACTGCTGAATTTCAGCTTCCTTCTCTACTCTCTATGTGAGACAAGGATAAGACTCAAGTAATTATGTCTCCAAAAGACAAAACATAGAACAAATGGGATGTCTGATTTTAGCTGTGTTTGAAATGTAAGTTTTCACTGTCATGAGTTGCACGGTTACCAATGGAAAGTGCCTTGGCATTTGCTCTGCATGAGCAGCAATTCACCCCTGCTGTATCTGTGAGCATGTAACTGGATGTACCCACATGATTTTTATTGTATCTCTGTACAGATTGTGCCAGTTTCCTTAGTCCTTGAAGTACACCCAAGCTGTCAGGTATGCTGAGGTAATTGTTTTCATGCCTGCTACTTTTAAAAGACCTATTCTTTTTTTTCCTTTGCTGTTCAGATAATGTTGTAAAAAGCCCTTAGGTACACCTTCAATCTGTAAATCTAAGTTCATCCTCCTTTGCAAATCAATCCTTCTGTTTCAGCTGACAAAATAGGGCAGCATCCCCAAATTACAATATCAGGTTTTTTGCCTTAAAGAGTTAGTCTGCTCCTCTGGGGAAGCACACAGTATGGCAAAAGTGATCTGCTGGGGCCACAAGTGAGCCTCAGTGGCCCATAATGGTTTTCCCTCCACCAAGCCAGGACTAGGGGTTCCTGAACCTTCCATCCCTGCCCAAGTGTTGCTGGCTTGCCTGCATCATCCCCAGCCACCCCATCCACCTGCCCCTGCCTGACTGGGCCACTGTCAAGTCTGTATGGCTACCAGCCCCGCTCTGCACACCCACATCGGCATCTTGGGGCCATACTACCACTGAAATCTGCACCTGCCTTGACTGTGTCTTGGCACCTAGCTTGGATGCACACTCTGGCTTTTTAGCCCTCTCTCTGTTCTCATAAACCAAGCGTGGCAGCTCTTCTCTACCACACAAAGGCACCACAAAGTGCAGGATCTACAAAAGAACGTATGAGTGCCTTGAAGATGTGAATTGTGTAGGTACGTAAAAAAAGGATGCCCACTCTTCATGGCATCTCAGCTCCTCGTCTTTAGATGAAGGTTTCTCTCTATGTCCTTGTGAGATAAAATCTATCAGTCACACAAGGAGCTGAAACAGTGGTAAATTCTGGAACATCTCAGCAGTACTCATCCTCATCCCTGGGTATCAGTCACCCAGCATGCCATGAAGCCACAGTAAAATCTGATGCTTTCGGATCTGTAAAGCTGATCTAGGCTGAACAGCTGTATAAAAGTTCTTAGGCCTTCATGTTTCCATGAGTGTATATGGACTATCCCATGTACAAAAAATATTTGCATGTAGTACAGTAGATGACATTTCAGTCTTGTCATTCCACTGCATGTTACTCTAAGTACTCTTCTAAATAGCTTCTAAATATTATATTTTTAATGAAAAAAAAATGATAGAATGAAAAGAATGGGAATGGAAATAGTACAAGGTCTCTCTGAAAATTTCTGGAATTTGTTCTAAAGGCATTTCTGTTCATAGAAAATCCTAATGGGAAACAGATATTTAGAAATTTGTACTTCAGCTAATGGGAATTTTTAAAACTCGACGCTTAACCTAAAATGTTCATGATTCACTAATGCAATGATCTTGTTGTGTGTATACTACAAGTGCTTAACGAGGTCTTTAGATGCCTTCTAAAATGGGAGGAAGCAGTTATATATAGGCTGCACACTAAGAGTTTTGTTTCGGATTTTCAAATATGAGGACCAGGTTCCATATAAGTAATCACTGATGACTGCAAAAGGATTCATATAAGGCTAAAATGAGATAGAAATCTTGCTCACCAACAATTACAAAATAACTAGTATATGGGTAATAGCCAGATCCTCTTAAATGCTGCTCACCATCAATTTGTTGAGATGAAAAAAAAGGATTTTAGAGAAAAGGGAGACTTCTTGCATTAAAGTTGTATTGCATTATAATTCTGATCTTAGAAACACTGACCAGTCCCTGAACATTCAGTCAGCATCCAGTTTCCATACTGGTGTGTCTTTTCCTGACAAGATCAGGAAACAAGGGTACTGTGAAGTCTGCCAAATTAGTATCTGTAGAGTGCTTTCAAATAATTTGATGACAAAAATTGGTATAAGGTAAAAAAGAAACCATTCAGTCTACTTAACGGAGTCACCAACTGTTTTTGTAGCTACTTAAAATGTATGGTACTGAAGATTCTGTAACAAATGCTCCAAAAAGAAAACGTCAATCTTGGACAAAACAGAAGTTTCCTTGAAGTTAATGAAGCTATCATATTGTTTGTAAAATGACAAAGAGAAAAAAATAATGAGACTCAGCTATCCTCTGATCTTAAGGTGGGACAAGGAAAGACAAAGAAGCAACTGAATGAAGTGAGGACACACAGACAAAATACTGATGACAGCTTCAGTTTCATGTATTTCCAGCCCACGGATATCTAACCAAATACATAATCCTGCTCTTGTATCAAATTCTGACAACAAAAGTCATGGGTTTGGGGTTTTTAGAAATGAATCTGTCAGCTTAGGTGTCTTAGTTCAAGTATGGGATATTGCTCTGTAATGTTAGCAAAATAAAATCTGATTGAGAATTTGCACTCTTCCTGACTTTATTTTCCATGTAAAAACTAGTTTAGATCAGTAGTTAGAAATAGTCTCCATAAAAATCTAATAGAACATCATTTGTCTTTCACAACATATCTGGATTCATTTCAATAAGAATGGATGATTTTATCTATTTTGTTTCTTAGTGTTGATATCTAATAAAATGGAAATGTTTTTGTTTTGCTTTTCTATTAGGTTTTTCAGACAAAGGTGCTCCAGAGCTCATAATGTATTTTACAGCTGATTTCACAGATGGTAGAGCTGATTTTCAGCTGCTGTAAATGGACAGTTAAAATTCTTTTCAGATTCCCAGGCTTCAGCTCATTTATTCCAGCAGAAAAAAAAAAAAAAAAATAGATTTATTCCACCAAAGCCTTATTGGAAAAACAACTTGAACCTGTTGTGTACGCTGCCTAGATGGAACTCAGAGGATTCAAGAGCCCAGAGCTCTGTGTCTGATCCTTCTGTAAACTGTTGCATGACTTTGTGTAAGTCCCTTTGCCTGAACAATTTAAGCCTGTAACTAGTATATGGGTAATAGCCAGATCCTCTTAAATGTTCATGTTAAAGCTATTAATTTTTTATAGTGAGAGAGGGACTTTATGGCTGACTGAACAAAGATTCAAGCTTCAGCAAGTCAGTCTGGACCTAATTGCATCTGAGGATGGATAATATACAAGGCTTGGTTGTAAAAGTAATAATTATGTCATGTGTACTGGGCAGCCTGCAATCTCATATAAATACAGCACTAAAGCTTCCTCATAAACCTTCTTCCTAAACATGATTATGATTCATTAGTTTAGGAAAATAAAAATTGTTTGTCACTTTTCGGACAAATTTAGAAGAAATTACAAAATTAGGGAAAAAAAAAAAAGAACAAAAAAGGAATGTCTGTTATAAGATACCTTTCTTGTGAACATCATGTTACGAGGAGAGAAAGTCTGAGCTATAGAGTCTCATCACCAATTACAATCTCCCAACTGTTTTAATTTAGCTAAGTGATAGTCTGAAACCGTGGTGGTGCAAAATTATCACTATTTCTTGTTGCTGTTGATAGAAAAGCACATTCTGATTTAATAGAAAGATGCTAAGCAAATGCTGAAAAGCTTTAAACTTTCCTCTAGTATCTTTTCAGTGCAGAACAGGGGACACATTGTCTACATTTCCTATTAGAGACTACAGATCAGTGCAATCTCTCTAGATATGAGAAACATAAGATTTCCTTAATACATCCTCACATTTTCTTTTATTTATTTCCTTCAGAAAGACTGAGAAAATGTTCTAGACTTTACCTGGCCAAGATAGACTTGCATAAAGATATTAATCTGTTTTATGAATACCTTTCAAAAAAGGCCATTAGTGTTTCTCCAACTAATGCAAATCAACCTGATAAACATATGTTAACATATAGCTTAAATGGTACTTAGTAGGTTACTAAAGCTTTTACTTTTTAAGCCAGTAAGTCAGATTCATCTCCCACAGGAGCAGTAATTAAACAAAGAGAACATCATCAACTAATGGCCATCACCAGCTAATGGCTCTATGTGAAATAAATTCTTCATTTCCAGAGGCTGACAGCAGGATGAGTCTCAACTTGCATAAACATTACTGCTTTACATTAAGAAGCATCTTCATTAGAAATGTTGTTATAAAACTGAGGAATAAGGTAATTAATCAAATAAATGCTGAGCAGCCACATGCTCTTAAAGAACAGAGGTGGGTATCATCTCTGCCCTGTATACCTGCCCACGTTTCAAGATGGAGGAACAAAAGGAGGAAAGCGAACGTTCTGCTTGCACTGTGCTAAGTGTTTCCCATAAGACAGTGATGATATGATCACTTTTAAGATGCCAAAGTACACATATATCTATCTATACAGTACACTTATGTACAATGACATGTTCAAAATATGACAATTCTAGCCCTCAGGGTTATACATTAAGTTAAAAAAAAAAAAAGATAAAATTTGTTGTAATAAATGTTTGCTCTGTGTGACCTCCAAACTTATAATGAATAGGGACCATTAACATTTTAGGTGAAAGCTAGCTAATTAAAAGTGTATTCCTAGGCTGACATCTTAACCCACAGTGCTACTTTACAGTATGTTTGTCACCTGTGGTAAGACTACTTAGAAATAGTTTCAAAGACGAAAAAAAAAGGAAAGGAAGGAAAGGAAGGAAGGGGAAGGAAAGGAAGGAAGGAAAGGGAAGGAAGGAAGGAGGGAGGGAAGGAAGAAGGGAGGGAAGGAGGGAGGGAAGGAGGGAGGGAGGGAAGGAGGGAAGGAGGGAAAGAGGGAGGGAAGGAGGGAAAGAGGGAGGGAAGGAGGGAGGGAGGGAAGGAAGAAGGGGAGGAGGGGAGGATGGAAGGAGGGGAGGAGGGAAGGAGGGAAGGAGGGAAGGAGGGGAGGAGGGAAGGAGGGGAGGAGGGGAGGAGGGAAGGAGGGAAGGAGGGAAGGAGGGAAGGAGGGAAGGAGGGAAGGAGGGAAGGAGGGAAGGAGGGAAGGAGGGAAGGAGGGAGGGAAGGAGGGAAGGAGGGAAGGAGGGAGGGAAGGAGGGAAGGAAGGAGGGAGGGAGGGAGGGAGGGAGGGAGGGAGGGAGGGAGGGAGGGAGGGAGGGAGGGAGGAAGTCATGGTCAGTTAACCAGGTATTTTTGATATTTCCAAATGTTTAATAAATACTGAAAGAGCTACATTAGCTCTGCAGAGTTCCAGTAGTCATGAATGATATGGAATTAAAGGTATAGACTATAGCTGTGACTCCCCAGATTTAAGTCCTTTACTTGCAGTGTATGATAAATATCCTAAAAGCCACATTTCTCATAAATCATGTGCTGGTAAGTGTGGAAGTGAAAGTGTTACTGCAAATGAGTGGAATTTTTTAATCGCCATTAATGTGAGTGCTACAGCAAAGGTACCTGACTGATGAGCCTTGAGATCTCACCTCGTTATTAGAGAAACCACTACAGTTTAATAGCATTAATTTAGCTAACAGTACATATTGCCTGGTCAATCTTCTTTTGAAGGTGGAACAAAATCTGTGGCTTTTGTGAAAGACTCATTAAATATGCAAAGCTTTGACATGACAGAGGGTGTCCTTACTTTTTTTCTTGCTAGTTTGTTATTTTGTGGCACAAAGTGTAAATTGAGACTTTCAATAGGAGTTGGGAAAATAACTGTGCTAATAAGCAATCACATGTATGACCCAGAGCAAAAGAGTAATTAAACATATTGTATCTGTGTTGGGATGAATGGATGGGTAAGTATGGTGTGTACTATGCATATTTATATACAGTTGTGTATATGTATATAAAAACTATCTGTAGATATTCACACTCACTGTACTATATTTAAGTTATTAATGTCAGAGCTAGGAAGCCAAAATAACCACATTACAGTTTCAGCAGTAGGACGACTTGAGTCGTGATGTACCGAATGCCTGCAGCTCAGTGGAACCCTTCAGAAAATGGAACTATTAATGTTCTTCAACTTTATATAGAAAAAAAATGTTGATTTATCAGTGATGGCAGAATACTAAGATGTAAAGAAACACAAGAGCACATTAAAAAATCTTCAATTCCTTACTATTTTAATGGTATTTGAGTCAAGATATGCAATACCTTGTACAACTCTGTCTGCAGCAAGTAGCTTCATGAAGCTTGCTTTTTTTTTTTTTTTTTTCCTAAAACCGAAGTTCATTTTAGTTCCAAATTATTATCTTGGAAATTGATCTTGCTTTCAGTGAAGTTAATAGCAATGCTCGGATCTCCTTTAATAGAGCGAGATCAGGCCCTCACTGAACAGCGGACATATTGAACAATAGGAAAGCAATACCACAACAAGAATGTGGTTGCAATTTAAAAATAAATTAAATAAATAAATGCTTGCTCGCTCTGAAGAGGACATAGGATGAGATTAAGAAGAGCAAGCCAATTCTCATAAAGTGTATACTGTAAATTACTGCCTGCAGCAGTCTATCAGGACAAGTTTGTTTTGAATGCAACTTATCCGAGAGTGTATTTTGGCTCCCTGTGACAAAGAATATTTCTAGTGATTTCACTCCCAAATGAGATTGCTTATAGTTCAGGAGGGAAAACAAAAACAAAAATCAGTGTTTGCTTCTGATTTTGAGAGAAACGAACTGAGGAAGCTGCACATGACATCTAGAAAAGACTTAACACTTTCAGAAAGTATCATCTAATGTCTTGCACCACTCCCTTTTTCTCCTAAGCAAAATCTTAGATGAATTAATTGAGCTCCCAGTTTTCTATTTAGATTTTCACAAACCACACATGAGTCAAGCTTGCTGGTAAAAAGAGTGTTCTTTAGTTTTAAGTTGATGCTGCATCTTTTTCTTTTTGTCAAAATCACAAGGAGGACATTTCCAAGACTGCTCATAGTCAGATGTGATAACTCGATTCCAAATTAATCCAAATGAAATGAAAACTATTTTAGTCCCATAAATCACTGTCTCCGCCTGCGAGTGAGAGGAGTGAAATCACAGTAATCTGCACGACTAGAGAACTAACTTTTCAGACACACATCGATGTAAACAACGAGTAGGCTCCTGTAATTAATTCTTCACAACAGTGTTCAGACAGTAGTAGAAAAAAAAATGGGAAAAGATGAGACAGGGTGATTACATCACTTGAAGATCCTCAAGTTGTTTTGTTGTCTTGTTGAACAAATGCTGCCTTCTGCAGTAAGATCTGTAAAACGTTCAGCTGCTTGTTTTCACGTTTCCTAGTTAACGTTTTCCCTCACAGTGTTTCATTATTTCATGGACAAACACCCCAAACACAGCAACTCTACTGATCTCAGCATCTGCTGGGGTGGTGAGCTCTCACTGGAGGTGGATCAGCTTGCTGAAAACGTAACACATCTTTTCCTTTGGTTTTCCTTTTTCTTCATTTAAATTACGTACATGACTTAGAAAAAAATGGTTGAAAGCGAGATATTGTAGGTAGTTTCTTTACGCAACTCTGATAATGAGCACAGCAACAGTGTCTCTCAGTCTACAGCTCTCTGCCATGCTTGGATGCAGAGAAGACATACACATCAAACGTTTCTGTTCTCAAAGCCAGGTCTTATGGTAAAGCTGATAGAGCACATGTAAAATGGGTAACCGTGAGCTCTACTCATGTTAGGCACTGACAGCAGTCTGTAAACTGACATCTAAATGGATTGCTCCTCTGAAGTTATTCCTTTCACCTTGTAAATGCAAGTAGGGCCACTCCAGCTTTATCTCCGTACACTTAACGTGTCAGAGCCACCTGTCTCTGAAAATACACACTGTAAGGGTTTGATTTCACTATTTCTTTTTATAGCATTCTTTTGTGATGCCATATTTAAATACCGTTAGATGTCAGCAAATAAGTTATTTTAGTTTCTTCTGTCAGACTTGTTTGTCACATACATGTCTCCAAATTACTTTTTTTTTTTTTTTTTTTTTTTCTTTTTGTTTCCAAATCAGGTCTATCTCACACTGGCCTTCAGTTGATATGGATCCATGACTGATTTTGATGCAGCCATCACAGAACATTCTTCACTTATCACATGCATTACATTTTTTTTTTTCTGCCAGTCATGAATTCACTTTGCTTTGCATGCATACAGCTCCTTAACCTCTAAAAGAAATTACCACTTAAAAAAAAAAAAAAAGATCTCAAACAGTAAACCACAGCATATTCCACTTCTTCCCCACTCTGCGCTGTACGATTTAACACTTAATGAGACGTATGCAGAAAATGCACTTGAATCCAGAGTGAGCCACAATACAGACTGTGCTGGTAACAAAGCCCTTACCTTTGTAAATGCATGCCGATCTCTAAGCAGCACAGGAATCGCAGCCCCCAAAAAACCAGGTCTCCTGCTTTCCGATATACGGTGACAGTTTACACCCTATTTTCTTTACCTCGCTTTTTACACTGTGCTACATTCGGTTCATGCTTCTGGTGCCTGGGATTGGCTGGTGCGCCTATGAGGTGCGCTCAGGACTCACGCCTGGAGCACCCTGCAGCCCCGATTAACTCTTTCTACCCGAGCTCTCCGGCTCCCTCATCAAGTCCGCCCAGCCGGGCGGGGCACACACCCTGTCCTCGGGGAAGGGTGGGGGGGGGGGGGGGGGGGGGTTTGCTTTCCTCTTCCCTTCCGAAGGAGCGGGCGGTGGGCGCGGGGAACTTCCTTCTCCCGCGGAGGATACGGTGGGGGGGTTGCGGGGGGGGGGGGGTGGGGGGGTCCTGGCAGCTTGTGTCCGACACTCGGCTGCGGGAGCTCGCCCTGTCCGGAGCTCCTCCTTGCAGCTGCGGGGAGGTGGTGTGCCCACCCCCCGCTCCCCCCGCTGCCTCCTCCCCCGAGAGGGGTAAGAGCAACTCGGGGGGAACGGAGCGGGGTTACGTCCAGGCAGAGGAGCGGGCGAGGCTGGCTGCCGGCACGCGTCTTTTAAGGAGTTCCGTCCCCTCCGAGCCCCCTCCCAGGTGTCCGCCTGCCGCTGCCAATATTTGGAATTGGAAAACGAGCTCCTAACCGAGGAGTCCCAAAGCCTCAGAGCTTCAGAGAGTCTGAAGGTGACAGAGGAGGTGACAGCAATCCCTGACAGCGAGGCCAGTCACAAACAAGCAGAGAGAAGGAAGGGAAGAAGGCTATTTCTGACCATTCCCCTAGGACTGGGGTGTGAGGCTCGGGAGGTTTTACCCGCTGCCCCTTCTTTGTACGAAAAGCAAAAGAATCAACCGAACTGAAGCCAAAAACCTCCGGGTTGCTCCCTGGTATTCCCATTTTCTCCGAGTCATCCAGCCCTGTGTGAGCAGTGGGGATCCTCTGGTCTGGGAGAGCTGAACGCTGGAACTGAACCACCGAGGCTAATGGAAATCTTCCCCATTAAACCCGCCTCAAGCTCGCCGCATACAATCGCCCATTAAGACAGCATTAATTGCATCGATTTATTCGATGTTTGTACGCAAAGGGTTTGTTGTCCCCCTCCCCTCCTGCCGAGCCACCACCCTGCCCGTGAACTGCCCAGGCACCGCTGTGCCATCCATCGCCGTGACCGCGATGTGAACTACTACTACTCCTCTGCCCGCATTTCTCTGCCATCTCCCACCGCTGCCGGCACAGAGGGAGCGCGGAGTGCTCCGAACCGCGGGCAGTGTTCCGCTGATGGGCACATCAATCTCGTCCGCAGCGCGCAACCACTGAACTGGCTTTGCCGAGGTGCTGCTCTCCGGGTTATTCCCACAGCGGGTTAACCCCCGGGGCCTCCTGCTAAGTTCTTAACACGCAGAGAAATAATAATAACAATAAAGAACAAAAAGGAGGGTGACAAATGAGGTAGAGCTTTGGAAATGCACTTACCTAGGTAATCCTCTATACCTAGGAAGGGAAGGAGGTCTGAATGCACAGAAAGTTTCCTCGAGGAGCATGGTGCGGGGAGGATCCCCGCAGCAGCAGATTCAGGAGAAAGGCACGGGGTTTGGCTAAGGACCCCGGCCCGGGGGCGGTGGGGGGCGGGAGGGGGCAAGGGGAGCACTGACGGCAACGGGAAACCCGGCGGTGGTACAGGCTATGGGGAGGGAGGGGGCAGAGGCGGGGGGGCCGTCCAACCTGCCGGGAGAAGAGAGGAACTGGAAGAAGGATGGATTTTGGATCCCACGCCTGACGGGCTTTCTTCTGCTCCCCTTTCCCCTCTCCCGACATCAGCCAGCAATTTGGAGGCAGGGGGAGGAGGGGGAGGGAAGCAGCCTCGGGAGCTCGGTATTGAAGAGGGCATTGATCTTTTCGGTTCTCTGCTTGCCACCAGGCAATAAATTCAGATCTCGTGGCTTTCTCCCTGGCACCTCCACCTGCTTGCAAGCCCTGAGCACCGTCCTTGCGATCTGTGCACGTACTGCTGGGGAGACATGACTGCGCACACACACACACACACACACACACACACACACACACTCACACACATACGCGCGCTGATCGAGAACGTTAAATGACAGAGTTAAATGGAGCTCGGTCAATACCTCCTCGTGAGAACGAACATGTTCCCTCCCTACCTTCTGTTATTGAACGTGGGTGGATCTCTGCCTTTAATTAGAGTCACAGAAACGTTGGAAGCATCAGCCGCAAATAGCACTATAACGGCACTCATCCTTTTTTTTAACAACTATTTATTCCCCTAGGTCCTATCCTGTGTTTTTATTTCCAAGTAAAGAAGAGCCTACTTGATCCAAAGGACAGCCTTCACTTCGGAAAGCGGCAGGTAGATGCGTGGATGTGTACATACATTTACGTGTGGTGCAGACGGCGCCTCTTCTCTACCCCCAGGCAAGCTCGAACACAGCATCCCCCATCCCGCTGGTACCGAACCCGGCGGTGCTGCGGTGCACAGCATCCCCCATCCCGCTGGTACCGAACCCGGCCCGCCGCTGGCACCCTTCAGCGCAAGCGACAGGACGGAGCGATTTGGGGTCTGGGGATTCCTCCTGTGCCCTTCCGATCCCTTCTGGAGCACGCTTCCCCACCCCCAATCCAATCCGAGCTCCTTCGGGGACCAGTGAGGGCAATGAACTTTTCCTCCGAGCACTTCTGCCCGCCCCCCCCCCCCACCCATCCCCCCCCCTCCTCCAACTCCCCCCTCCCTTGCTGTCAGCTGTGCCTTCACGAGTTAAACTTAGGGAATGTAGCAGGTAGAGCGCCTGATGGAAACATTAACACAATGTGATGAATAAGCGGCGGAATGGCATAAAGGCTGCGCGTGTGAGGCTGCGGAGCGGTGCGATGTAGAGCCGGGAGCTGCGAATAAGGCACGGAACGGATCCGTGCAGCCAAGGGTCGGTGCTTCCAGTTCCTTCGAGTTCGGGAAGCGGAGCGAGCCGCGCTGCTGGGAGGCTGAGAGGCAAGGCGAGGCAACGGAGAGGCTGCTTCTCTTTCTTTCTTTTTGTTTCTCTTTTATTTTTTTTCTCTAAGTGTCCGTTTGCTGAAGGCAAGCAATCTAAATGTGAAATAAAACCTACTCACCGGGCGACATTTCACGAAGCGAAGCGGCTGCGAGCAAAACGCATCCCGAATCCGAACGTACAGTCCATATCTCCTCCGGCTTCAGGCTAAAGGAGGGATAGGCATGGTGGTGGGACTTTGGAAACCATCAGCAGTTCCGTGTGGCACAGCAGCAAGTACAACACCCATACACACCGTGCGTTGTGTGTGTGTGTGTGTGCGGGGGGAGGCACAGGGCCCGGAGAAACTGGTGGGGGGAGTGGGGGGGGTGGAGTGGAGGGGCGGAGGAGGAGAACGGGTGAGAAACCCGAATAGCATGAGGAGTTGCAGGGAGGGGTTAAGATTTATTTCGTTCCCTGTTTGCGGGGCTTTGGTTGGGTCGGTTTTATTTTTATTTCCATTCGCACTGATTCCTATTGTGTGTGCGTGGTGATGGCGGTGCTCCTCAAGGCAAGAATAACAAACGGCGGGATGCTCACGGCACAAGGGGCTGCGCAGAACACAACCCAGACCGCGCCGGCAACGGGAGGCTGCGGAGGGCCGGGGATGCTCGGAGGGGCTCTCCTCCGCCGCCTGCGGCAAAGGAGCTGCGGAGGGGGTGCCGGCGTCACCGGGGAGGGCGGAGAGAGAGGCAGCGGACAGCCGCACAGAGCCCTGCTCCTGTAGGGCCGGTGCCGGACGCGGGGCAGCCCCGGGGCTCCTCCTGCAGCCGCCATCCAGCGAGCCGCGGCGGTACCGAGCGGTAAGAGGGGAGCCCTGCCTTCCGCCTCTCCCCTGTCCTGGACGAAGCCTTTGTCTCAGATCCCTTTGGTTTCGGGCTCGGCTTGTTGGGTTTGTGATTTTTTCCCCTCCTTCGAGCAGACTGTCCGACCCCCCCCCCCCCCCTCCCCTCCCCACCGCAGCCGCCTCTCACGTCTGCTGCCCGCAGCCCAAGGGGCCGGCGGGGCCGTGCGAGGCGGAGCGGCGGCTCCGAGCGCCTCGGAGCGGCGGACATCGCGGCAGAACGCTGTTGTCCGGTGGTGGAAGGTAGGGGTGGGGGGCAGCGGGGGCTGCAGCCTTCCTGCTGTTCACTTGCGGCCCGCCCGCTCCCTGCCCTGCCTGAGGGAAGCATCCCTATTCGCTCCCCCCTTTTCTCGGCGCTCTGTATGGAAATCACGATCTGGCTTGGTGGAAAAAATCTCCCTTTTCCTCACATAGCGGCTCCAGAGTGTGTGCTGAATTTCAAGGGGTATGTATGGGAGGGGAGCCAGCGTCAGCGTTTGTGGAGCATGATCCTCCTCGCTACCTCTGTGGCTCCGTCTCTCTCCTACATGCGTGTGCTGTATGTTATTTATGGCTAATAAACACGTCTTTCCATAGATTCGGTTAGCCTGAGAGCTTGGTATTAACGCATCGAAATCTAACCGCCGAGAGGGAACACGCTGCAGATCAACAAGGGGCTCTGGCATCCCGACGTGTGGGCAGGGTAACCTGATCACGTTCACACTGTGCCTCCCAAGATCAGTAAGCGAAGTGATCACATCGACCATGTGATGTATGCGTTGGGCAAGATGGGGTGGCAGGCAGCATTAGAGCGGCACTTGCCCATTGTGTGTCCTACGCTTTTCACAAGACTGTCGTTTCTGTTGACCTTCTTTGATCAAGAAGGCTTTTGTCTTCACTCACTCACTCACTCACTCACTCACTCACTCACTCACTCACTCACTCACTCACTCACTCATCTCACTGTGCACCAGGGTGAAATGTTCGTGTGCACGTGCCAGCCTGGCAGTTTTATGCTTCCAAAATCTTTTTGTGAGATGTTGCACAAGCCCAGTTGCGTCTCAGTGTTTTGCCCTCACCAAGCACCTTTTTTGTCATTTCTAAACTGATGAACTGAGGAGTCATTTTTTTATTAGTAATGATTTAGCCTGCTTTGCTTTCTTATTTTCTTCAGGGAGGAGAGAAAAATAGGAGCAGAGGAAAGACGTTATTGATAGTGGAGAAAAAAGAAGCGCCTATTTCAAGTGTAGTAGCTGTTAAATATGTAGGCATGAGTATGATTCATTATGCAGTTATAAAAATGAAAAGCATACCATCTTGCCTCGTTGCCTTGGAGTGTGCTTTCTCTTGCAGCAACAAGTAGTACAGACTGCTCTCCCCCTCTTCTCTCCCCCTTCCACCTTCAGCAAGTCCTGACAAAATGCCAGTTAGAAAGGTCAGTCTGTTTATGTAAAGATAAGTGTTTCTTCACAAAGACTGCCGTACATCAAGCCTGCAATGAGTATTAGATAGACTTTGGGATTCAAGTTACTCAGTAATAGCACTATTCATTTTCTAGAACTGATAAAATCCCAGAGAAAACAGAAGACAGACAGAGCACATGAATGGGATAGATTACCATGCATGGAGGCAGCAGTATCTTCATAACAGTGTTTGTAACTGCAAATGCTAGCAAGCTCTGTTTCATTTATTTATGTGTGTGTTAGATACATAAACACACACATATATAGAGAGATTTGCTGATGTGCTAATGTTTTTCTGCTCTTCAGTTTTCATTCTGGTTGTAATGATGTCCTGCGCTGAATTTGTTCTGCAGATGTTTCACACCAAAGGTAGCTTAAATCAAACAAGGAGAACTTAATTTTGAGTCCTAGCAATTCTGTAAGTTAAAAGAATACTACCTTAGAATAACAACAAAAATCTTCCACTGATGTCCATTCCGAGATCTGATTGCACCCACAGTTCCATTTTAGACCTTGAAATGGTCCTGAAGCAGACTTGAACTTTTCTAGAGGACTTTGCTGCCTTTTGTTCACTGGTAGTAAGAAAATATTACAAAAACTCATCACAGGTCAGAATACTGAAATTGCAAGCAGTGGCACCAATTATACTTGAATGGGGCAAGAACCATGAACTGGAAATGCAAAATTCAAACTTGGAACCTAGTTTCTGCTGGGGACCTGCACGTCATCATGTGAGAATGAGGAGGTGCGTTAGCTCTACCAGTCCTACAAGCCAAATGGCATTGAATTGAATTGAAGATTCCTTTTTCTTGGAAATCTGCATTAAGTCATGTGTCTGTGTATTAATAAATACACATTTTAACAGTATATCCCATCACACTTTTTTTTACTTCATAGAACCATATATTTTACCCTCTTTTGTTCCAGAACTGACTCTGTGCTTCTTTTTAGCTACTGAAAATGCATGCAGTTTATTAAATCAGTTCAGCAGTTGCTGTTAATTTGCCACAGGAAAAAAAGTACTATGCAAACAACACTGTCATCTTCTTACAGTAGCTTCTTCCTCCTAGCTATAATGGATTCTCTGCATGCTAGTCTCCTGTAAATTCTCCGTCTAAAAATTCCATCTTCTATGTGTTTTGTCAAGGGAAACTCAACTTGACTTTTGAAACAGTTGGGAGGAGTAAAATGATAACCTACTGAAGTGCCTTGCCCTTAACTGAAATTGTGGCGAAGTAATTAAAGCAAGAAGGCTTACACTTTGGACTACTTATGATCTTGGTGTTTTCTGAATGGGTGAGATTATTTTTAGACGTTGATTTGAATGTCAAATTTGCATATTCATCTAGAAAACGTAGCAAATGCTTAATTGCCTGTGTCCAAGTGTTTATATTTCGCTTTGAAAACAATGTGCCATGTATTCCCGGGTTTCATTTTTTGTTGCTATTTGAGTGCATCCACAAATTGAACTACTTATCTAAATAAGTTGTGTGTTTGCTCAGTACAGAAACAAATATGCTGTGTTTAGAATTTTGCTTCATAAACATATTTCGACCTATATGCTTTTACTTAAATGGAGATATGATTCACTTGAATGAAATTACAGCCAAAGAGTTTTTCTTTTCTCGCGGAGGAGTTTATTTTTAGAATTTCCCAGCATTTCACTTGTAGAAAATGAATTGGAACAGTAGAATATATATTTATTTTTTTTGGGGGGGAGGGAGGAGCAAATCATAAAAATACAGCATTAACAATGACTGTGTACTTACTTAGAATCATGGAATATCCTGAACTAGAAGAGATCTACAAGTGTCACCGAGTCCAACAGCTGGTTTCACACAGGAGTATCTAAAAATTCAAGCACATGTCTGAGAGTGTTGTCCCTGTCCATTCCCTGTGAGGAGCTGCAGCCTTCATGATGCCTCCCTTCATCCCCATCTACCATGGGCTGAACCAACCAAAGGACCTCAGATGCTCCTCACACACCTTGTCCTCAGACCCTTCCCCATTTGCATATCCCTCTACACTCTAATAGTGTAACATTACTAATAACTAATTAGTTAACTAATAAGTGGATAACCTTGTCATAAAAGAAATAATTTAGTTAAACAGTTCTTTCCCCTCATAGACCCGTGTTGGCTATGACCAGTGACTGCATCTCCTTTCAAGTGTTTTTTAGTACAGAACACTCTACTCCATAATTTTATCAGGCACTCAAGTGTGACTGATTGGCCTGTTACTTCTAGGGTCTTCTTTCCTGCCCTCCTTGAAAATTGGGATGTTTGACAGCTTCCGGTCAACAAAGAACTCTCCAGTTTCCCAATAATAGAGAAATTTTGTGATGACATGAGCCAGTTCTTTCAGCACCTTGGGATGAATTCCATTGGAGCCCACAGACTTATTATGTCGTACAAGTACCCTGTCATTTGGCAGTAGAGAACAAAAAGTGTTGCATCTTTTTCCAGGTTATAGGTATCATTTAGACACCAGTCTTCTGAAGTGGGAAAGACAAACGATGATAAGACCGGTGATGTTTCTCTACTCCTTTCAGAAGATATTAACTGCAACACATGTAAGTTAACATGAGCTCACTAGACATAGCTAGACACACATATCTGGAAGGGGTAAACAGCACTTCAGTTGTAGAGGCATGAAATTTTCTAGGGATTTGCAGCCTAGGCACCTCCTGTTCTTGGAAAATTTAAGTCTATTCTCTGACATCTTCACAGCTGCTATTTGTGCTATGTAGAATACTACAAAATTTCCTCTTTGTATAGAAAGCAGACACAGCAGCTCAAACCAGAAAGTCTATATTTGAATGAACAGATGGATGTAATGGCTGCATTGTAATAGACATAGTTTATAATTTAGCACATGAAATGTGATTGCAGTGAGAGCGGGGTTGGTCTCTTCTCACTGGTGACAGGTGACAGGTGACAGGACAATGGGAAATGGCCTCAAGTTATGCCAGGGGAGATTTAGGTTGGATATAAGGAAAAATTTCTTTACAGAAAGGGTTGTTAAGTGTTGGAATAGGCTCCCCAGAGAGGTGGTTGAGTCGCCATCCCTGAATGTGTTTAAAATCCATTTGGCTGTGGTGCTCAGGGACATGATTAAGCAGTGGGTTGTTAAGAGTTTGGGTAGTATGATTAGGTTGCAGTTGAATTTATTGAACTTGAAGATTTTTCCAATCTGAACAATTCTATGATTCTGTGAGTCTACATAAAGCAAACGATGACTGCTCACTGTGATCTTTATGGGTAAAGTCACATAACTTCTTCAGACTATCCTAACCTAACCGTGACATTAGAGCTGAAGTGATCACAAAAGATGAAATAATTGTCTCCAAATCCATGAGAAAATGACAACAATAATGTGTTAGAACACTGTTACTCTCTTTTTTTCCTTGTTTTTGTTTATTTATTTATTTATTTAAGACATATTTTGTCTGTGTTTCCAAGGTTTTGTAGGCAACCTTACAGGGCTAGGTTTTTTTTAGTAACCTGACATATTAATGTATTCATTCTTTATTGATAGATAGACTTTAAAAAATCACTGAAAACTGTGTTACTTTCAAGAAAATGAAAAGATAACTGTAAAGAAAAAAGTAAAAGAGGAGCTGTGTTTTAAATCCCATTGAAGCACTGAGGTGAAGAGTCTTATACATCAAATGCCTTGTTCTACTGTGGAAGATTTATTCTCAGTGACTGTTAGTCCACTCTTCTGTACCAGAAGTAATGTCCTACGAGAATTATGACATGTACTTCCAGAAGTTGATACGTTGGAAATGGAATGGAGGACACCATACCACAAGCATTGACTTTACAAGCACTGTGAGAAGCACTAGCCTAGCACTTCAACAGATTTACAAAGGAACTTAGCTTTTTTTGTATCTAAATGAAGAAGTCATTGAATCTTCTCTTCAGCTTCCCTCCCTACCTGAGTCTAGTATTGTCACACAGATGTAAATAAAATCTCAATGGTGTTGTTATGTTACTTCTGCATGGTCAGAATTGAATCCCTTTTGGACTACACAAGGTATTAACACACGCACACACACAGTAATCACTGTCACAGATAGACTGGGATTAACAGAAGTGTTAACATGAATAGAAGACACTTCCGGGCATTTTCTGTGGTGCATATACAAGACCAAGATCCACTTCCAGATGAGGTGAGTTTTTGGAAGGGTGATGGAGTCAAATGAAGTTCTGTTACATCTGAACCATTATACGAAAGGCAGTCACTATAGAAAAAACTATTCTGTCTTCAACCAGTAAGATATACTGATTAAAATCTGTGTTCTTTTTCTTTATGAATGTTTGCAGAAGTAGAATATATATTTGCCAAGGTGTTTTTAGGAAATTTTTCATGGACTGAAAAGGAGACAACAGACAGATACCACTGAAATTCTCAGTTCATGCTTTGCAGTGTGAAGGAATTATGCACTAGAAAAGTAGAGTTTTACTGGGTTGTTATGCTGGGAAGAAAAGGGCATGCAGAGAAATCAATTTGCATTTGGAAAATAGATTATTTTACAGATATTATTTCAAATTTATAGTCATTTTCTGAATAACATCTGGTGCATTATCTCTGCAGATGTAGTTATCTCCTGTAGAAATAAGCTGAGCAAAAGATCTGTAGTAAGACTTGAAAACAACCTTTGTTATTATGTCATTACCTCATAAAAATCAAAATACATGGGCCACTAATGACAGTGAACAAGAACAATGCAGTTTCTTGAACAACATGTTTCCAGTTTTTAACATACACTTAAAATATAGCAGTATTACAAGCATTTATCATTTGGTTTCGCCATTTAAGCTAATGAGACAGAAAAAGCATGAAGAATTTGGATGGATGAATGCATTTTACTTTTTTTAATTTTTTTTAACAGTTCCTATCTTGCAAGAGTTTGGGCATCGCAGAGCACAATAGATATGTTTTTGTCAGCTGCAGACATCACCCTTGTAGAATTCTTCCACACTTGTAGAGGATAAATACTAGAAACGATTCAGATTCTTAGTCACAAAGGAAAGGAGGCAGTAAAAAAGATGTCTCTTACATCATTTGTTTGATTATGTTCTCCATTTGTCAAAGCAGTGGAGCACAAAGCCCAGATGTATTTTTTGAAGCACTCTAGAATCTGCTTGGTTTGAAGCCTGAGCTTGAAACTTTCAGCAAGGAAGAAAGGGATTACGTTTTAGTTCTTAAGAACATGCTTTGCCAAAGCACATGGCAGCAGTTCATAGATGTAAGGTGGTACAAACACCTTTACCATAATGGCATAATTGCAGTTGAATTTCTTCAAATGTTACTATAGAAAAAGCAAATCAAACCTTCAGACCCCATTCAGAAAACTTATGTATCCAATTTTGAGTTATCTGTCTTGGTTTCCTTCAACCTTTACAATGACATTGTGTTATATCCGAAATCTCTTACACAGTAGAATATTAAGTCACGTTCCTATTATGAACTCCAGGAGATCAGAATCTGTTTCCATGTGGTTTCAGGTGAAGGCATGAAGAGCAGCTCTGGGGAAACGTGCCCATGCGCATAGGATAATCTCAGTATCCCAACTGTGCGCTTGCATGGCTAGGTAAAATAGAACAAAACAAGAAAACAACTCTGAGGTAAAGTTCTCATTAAGCATTGTTTGGGTTGCCTATAAGTGGTAGATCTTCTCTACTACCAGCAGGAATTTATTGGATCATTTGGTGTTGTCATAGGAAGTATTTGTCAGTTACTTTTCTTTTTTGAGACAGTAAACACATCTAGAGAATGAATAAATTCTGTAGCTGATGACTGGTATGTGTTAATACAAATATGGTCAATATGGAGTTAACGAATCGGCTCCTTTAGAGCTGCACTTTACAGTTATAGTCTAATCACTGTCTACTCTTAAGAAACAGCTGTAGCATGATTTTTTTTTACAAACTCAGTAGTCAGCGTTACGGACTTACTAGTATAAAGAACTGCTTAAATAGCAGAAAAAAATAGCAGTTATGAGTACATGAAGAAACAGGGTTTTTTTATTTCTAAACAATTTTCTCTATATAACTAAAAAAAAAAAAAAAAAGAAAGAAAAGTAAGGAGAAATACCCATGCAATGCTTAAACAACTTTAAGACATCTGTTTTTCAAGCTGTCCCTTGCAGCAAGAAGGCTGGAGGCCTTGCTGGTGGGCAAGAGGTTGAGGAGGGACATAGATGACCCAAACTAACCAGAGAGATACTCCATATCATTTAACGTCATGCTCAGGAATGAAAGCTGGGGACACAAGTTTTTCCAAAGTAGCCATTGCTCATAGGCTGGCTGGCCATGTTTGCTCTTGGGAGGTGGTGAGCAATTGATTACCCTTGCACCACTTATTTGTTTTGTTGTGTTTCAATTGTTAAACTGATTCTTCTCACTTTTGGTCTGATTCTTTTCTCCATCCCATTGGCTAGGACCTAGCCAGTCACTCACTCTGTCCCCTACAGTGGGATGGAGAAGAGAATCAGACCAAAAGTGGGAAGGATCATGGGTTGATACAAATACAGTTTAATAATTGAATTTTTGAAACAGAGAGCAGTCTTTCTGGTTTTCCCATTTCACTAATCTAAAATTCTGTTAAATATGTGTTAACTGTGATCCTCAGAAATGTAAGAAGGTACTAAAATAAATTGGAAAATAAAGACATAAGCTTAGAAAGTGGGAGTGCATTTTCATACTAATAGTATTAACAGTGTTAGGCTGGCTTTGGTGTCATGTTTCATTCTCTAGTTAGCTTTCCACCACTATCATGCTTTGTGAGTATTCTTTTTGTGGTTGGTTTCTACTTTTTCTGCTTCTCATGAGCGAACACACACAAAAATAAATTATTCACAAAAACATGGAGCCTCACTTAGCTCTATGATTACGCTGTAAGGTATGTATGGGATTAGTGGACCCTGCGGGTGTTAAATAGAACCCCCTGATGGAGGTGGATAATAATATTTATTGGCATTTGACATAAGTGGAGCTGAAGACTTATATAGAATGCAGGTGAGGATTTGTTTGGAAACCTAAAAGGTTATAACACCTTTTAGCAAGAGCCAGTGTGCTCTGTGTGATGTGAATGTGATTGAGCAGTGTCCAATCTGCTTTGGTTTTAAATAGACTGTGGCTCTATCATCCACTTATGTACACTGCTGATAAATACAACTGAAGGATCTTATCACTGCCTTAATCCTTCATTTCCAGCACCTGCTAATATCTCTTATGCTTGTCATGCTTTGATCCTAGTGAGGCCGGACATTTTTTTTTGTTAAAGAATTCTGGCTTATTTTATGTTTGCACATATGTTCCCTGCAGGGCTTCAATACCACCTCATAGTATTATGACAGCATAACTGAAGGAGAGGGGATTCTGCTGATCTGTGGAATGTTCCCACAGAGAAATAATTGTACTTACAATGTTAACTGTTTCTATCTTGTAAATTATTTAATGCATTTTGTACTCAAGGAATTATGAAAAATGAAAAAAAAAAAAGATAGTATGGAAATATATATTTTTCATAACCTCAACAGAATAAGATTATGAAATTATTCGCAAATTTCTTTCAGATTGGAAGTAACCAGAACACTGAAGGTTTTAATTAGAACAATTGCATGGCAGAAGTGGCTAGTAGGTCAGACAGAAGACTGCTCTATTTGTAAGTGGTTATTCAGGCTCTTCTTTTTCTGAATCACATGAGGCACACATTTGTCGATGGATCCTGTCTTAGAGATTTCTGCCCAACCAAGTAAGCTTACTAGCTCTTAATTCTGTTCTGTATCTGAGAAAAATTGTTCTGTTTCATCATTCACTTTCTTCAAGTCAATTTCTGACAAAACGTGCCAGGCTAATACACTGGATAGAAAGTTCACTAACTTGTAATCAGCTTCAATTGTAAATATATTCTAAGGACTGCATTCTAACTGTGTATTATAAAAACATGCCATCAAGTTAAACGGCCTATGCAGATTGAAGTCTTTCAGTTCTTCCAACATCTCATAATTAACACGTCCATCTAACTTTTAAATACTACAAAGATGTGAACGTACCAGTATGTAATTGTGCTCACATCTTAGTTTTTGAAATGCTGTTTCCATAGAAATCCAAAACAAAAGTTGTTCAATTTTTATTTTTATTTTTTACATCCCATTCATACAGCGGTATACTCATCTCATGTATTTATATGTAGGTGAACTTACTCTGTAAGTTACTTTAAACAACAGCTGATAAAATACACCTAATAGATATTTTATGCTTTTCACAGGTAATCATGATTCACTCTACAGTGGCTTAGTTAAAATTTTCTTTTCTTACAGAGCCTTAAATTTGGTAAGCAGCAAGGAATCATAGAATCATAGATTGGCTTGGGTTGGGAGAGACCTTAAAGATCAACTAGTTCCAACCCCCCTGCCACTGTCAGTGTTTCTACCCAGTAGATTGGGTTGCCCAGGGCCCCTTCCAATAACAGCTCTTCTGCAAAGTTTGCCAGTTCCTCTGCTGTTTATAATAGTACTGGGAATATTTTCCATTCTCAAATCAGTTATTGGAACAATGAAGTAATTT
Source organism: Oreortyx pictus (assembly GCA_036925125.1). NCBI lineage: Eukaryota > Metazoa > Chordata > Aves > Galliformes > Odontophoridae > Oreortyx > Oreortyx pictus. Next base: position 26,113,898 of record JAUPFR010000010.1, on the reverse strand, counting down.
TGAGCTATGCTGTTTCTTAATGTGCTTTCTGAGCAGTAATTACTGCATCATCACCTGCAAAATCTTACAGCGCTGGAAAATTAAAACAATTATCCTAACAAGTTTTCTATGAGATTTTTCATCCAAGTTAGCTAAAACACATTCAGAGTGCTATGAAAATCTGTTTTTACATCCAAAGTTATTCTTGCTTTAGTCAGACACCCTTCAGTATTATTTAAAGAGCCCTGCCTTAAAACAGTGACTTGTCTCTAGCCAGTTACAAACACAGACTTGGCTTAATCACCAAAAGTCTTCCCCTGAAGGTATTCACATAAGCTTCTCTTCTCTGCAAAAATCACAAATATTTAAAACTTTCAGTCTCTAAGGAGCTTGAGATTAGTGTCTGAATATTTTTGACAGTTGATCACTGTTAAGTTGAGATTCCTACTTACACTGATCTAACCCTGCACGAATAAAGTTGGTAGAAATTGTACATGAACTATGAAGAAATTATTCCATTCACCTACTATGATACAATCACAGAATCATTTGAGTTGGAAGGGACCAGCCTGACCTTGGGTGTCTGCAGGGACGGGGCATTCCTGGGCAACCTGTGCCAGTGCCTCATTGCCCTTACTGTAACAAACTTCTTTATATCCAGGCTGAATCTGCCCTCTTTTAGTTTGAAGCCATTTCTCCTTGTCCTGTCACAACAGAGCCATCTAAAGAGTTTATCCCCAGCTTTCTTACAGCCCCCCCTTTACATACTGGAAAGTCACTCTCACGTCTCCCTGGAGCCTCCTACTCCCTGTACTGAACAGCTCCAGCTCTCAGCTTGTCTTCACAGGGAAAAATCCATCCCTTCGATAATTTTTGTGGTCCTCTGAACATGCACCAAGAGGTCCACATCTCTTCTGTACTGAAGACTCTCGATCTGGATGCAGTGCTCCAGATGAAGTCTCATCAGTGCAGAGCACAGGGCGGGATCACCTCCTTCACCCTGCTGGTCATGCTGTGTTTGATTCAACCCAGGATACAATTGGCTTCCTGGTCTGTGAGGGCACAGTGGTGGCTCATGTTCAGCTTCCCATCCACCAGCAACACAAGGACCTTTTTGTCAGAGCTGTGCTCAGTCCTTTCATCCCTCAGGTTCTACTGATAGTGGGGGTTGCCATCACCCGGGTGCAAGACTTTGCAATTGGACCTGTTGAACCTCGTGAGGTTCAACTGGGCCCACTTCTCAGCCTGTCTAGGTCTCTCTGGATGGCATCCTGTCCCTTGGGCATGTAGATTGCACCACACAGCTTGGCTCTGGTGTGGTTCTGTCAGTGGGCTGCAGGGACTGTGCTCCAACACTCTCTCTTCTATAGGCCTCAAGGAAACTGAAAGACCACATTCTCCTTCTCTGATCCAGGTGCTGCAAAGTTGTTTCTCACATTTTTCACTCTCTGCCTATCAAGCATTTCTGCCTTTTCCCAATTATGTTTTCCCAGAGGTGTCACCAGCATTGTTGATGGGCTCCTCTGTGGCTGTGATGGGGCTGTTGCAGAGCCAACTGGAGTGGACTGGAACTGGCTGTGACAACAATAGTGGACAGCTCCTATCTCCACTCACGGGCTGCTGCCAGCATCTAGATGTGGGCACCCAGCAGAACACTGCTGTGGAGTACTTTGGAAAGCACATTTTTGTAAGAATAAGAATATACTGACTTCATCTCTGTAAAAAGCATTGAAGTTGTGGGTATACAGAAACTGTGGAATTAATTGTGCCTGAAGTGTGTTACTGTGAGCCAACATGAGAAAAAGGCCAGACAGAAATTGAGGGGGTATTGCATAGAGTAGTTCCTCCTCTTGAAAATGATCTGTGAATCTTTGTTAAGTTGTTGGTCTCAGCTTGACCGTCATCACCGGACCAGCAAAAACCTGACAGGTAGCACTACGGTATCATTTGTCTTTTCTTGTTCATCCACTTTTCTACTCCCTTTAAAACAACAACAGCCATTTTATGACATCAGTTTTGACTACGCCTTTCTTTTGAAGGAATAGGAAAGATGAAAACAAAAGGAGTTAACTTCCTGGATATACTTACGGCAAGGTTAAGAGAGACCTTTGTTCAATTCAGATTTTGAGCTTACCTAATCCTTTTCACAACACTTACCTGTGTTGTTGGTCTTTGCTCAGGTGTTTATATGCTTGATCTGAAAATATGCCTGAGTGCTTTTCTGAACTGTGGCCAAAACATTTACACAAATAAAAAAGAGTCTGTTCTAGTTTGTTTTAATGATATTATTGGGGAAAAGAAAATTGGCAAGCACATTTCATAAGTTGTAAAGGCAGGCAGCTAACTGCATATGAAGTCAGGAGAGAAAAGGTCCTCTTCATTGTATGCCAGTTTCTACAGCTTTCACTATAGGAGGCACAGTAGAAAATTCTGTAATACTTTATCAGATTTGTTAATTTGCCTCTTTTCTGAAATCCTTTTAAACAAAGATCAGAGTGAAAGTATCAGACAATTTCTGTCCTGTGTCAAAGTACAGTTAAACTAAGAGAAAATAAAAAGGCAATTACTATAAGGGAAAAAGTCCAAATATTCAGAGGGCAGATACAGTAAAAATGTGCAATCGTATGGCCACATGGTATACTGAAAAAGATACAAAGCATTTTCAAGTCTCTTTCCCAGCCTGCTTTTGACAGAAGGTGGTGCACCAGAAGCTGCATGACATGAAAATCTGGTATTTTTGTTTTGTTTGGGGTTGCTTGGCTGCTTGCTGTTTGTTCTTGGTGTTTCTCTGCTTTTTGGTTTTGATTGCTTTATAGTTTATATATATATAAGTTTCAGCTGGGAACAACTTCCACTCCTTTCCTGAAAATACTTCCAATAAGTAAAGATTGTCTATACAGTAGATTTTTTGGTGTTGTATACACTGGAAGTGCAGAGAAAATGATGCCTTGAATGCAGAACATTTCCTCTGCAGTAAAGGGAGTGTCTTTAAGGAGTTTAGAACCATCTTAATTGTGCCTATATCCACATTTTTCATATTTCTTGTAAACTTGGATCTCAGACAGCAATTCTCGGCTTCTCTTTGTGTCTGAATTCTGTCATGGTTTTATGATTTTTGGTATTGGTATTCCACATCATAACAACATGTAGTGCATTAAGAGTTAAAGAGTTAATACTCCAACTCCATAGATCATTGATATTTCCGGGTATACCTGTCTCAGAAGAGGAGAACTACATTTCCCAGAGGACTTTGCGATGCTTTGCATTTTTACGTATTTTCCGCTCAGAGGGAAAAGATAAAAACTCTCTGCGGTCACGGGACACTCTCTTTCCTTCGGGATTGACTCAGCAGTGGGTGCTCGCTGCCGTATCGCCTTCAGCGTTAGCGTAAGGCCTTCGGTTTATCGGACACTCTCTCTTGCTCGTTTTATTTGATTTATTAGCTTCAATTCCAATTATATTGTATTATATTGTGTTATTTTGCTTTCTGATATCTTATTTAGTAAATTAGCTTTCCTCCTCAGATCGTTGCCGCTGTTTTGTTTCTAGGACCATCTTCCTTTTTTCCTTTTTCCTTTCCCCCTTCCCCTTTCCTGGGGCGGGGGTCTGCAGGTCCCCCACACCAATCATCACGGAACCGGGCCGATCCAGCCCGGTAAACTGTTGACACCTCTTGCAGACACACTTTCAGAAACATGATTTCTAGTTTGGGAACTGTTAGTCTAAAGGGAATACCCAGTGGTCTCTGTTATGACACAGTTTAGATTCAGAAGAGCATAAGCTGGGTTTAGTACGATAGTGCTCCAATGGCATGTAGTGCTGCCTCACTCAGGTTGAGGAACTGGGGACATAATTTTCTGCAGCAATTTGAATCTGAACAGAAGCAGAAAATGACAAATACCTCTGAGGTCCAAGTGTAGTATTAAGATTTAAAAAGACAGTACACACTCCTTTAAGCTTTATTGAGCAAAATGATGCTGGTGACTGACAAATTGTAGGCAACAAAAACATCAGTTCCGGCATTCAACATCTTTTGACTAGTTATGCATGGACTTGTGGCTTGGATCTCAGTCCTGAACTAATTCTACATTTAGGGGTGAAATGGCCTAGATTTTATATTAGCAAAACTTACGGAGCCACCAAAAGACACCAGTGGTGTCTAAGTGGTGAATTCGAATAAAAGAATTAGTGGTAAGGACCTAAAGGCTATTCCATGTGTTTCTGAAAGAGGGATAAGGTTACCTGGGTGTCTGGCAGACAACAGGTTGGATAGGAGCCAGCAGTGTGCACTTGTGGCCAAGAGGGCCAATGAAATGCGTTAAAAAAAGTTTGGCCAGCAGGTTGAGTAAAGTGATCCTCCCCCTCTACTCAGTCTTGGTGAGGCCGCATCTGTATATGTACTAGAGTAGTGTGCTTAGTTCTGGGATCCCTTCAAGAAAGATAGGGAACTGCTAGAGAGAGTCCAGCAGAGGGCCACAAAGTTGAGTAGGGGCCTGAAGCACCTCCCTTGTGAGGAAAGGCTGAGACACCTGGGACTCTTCAGCCTGGAGAAGATTGAGAACTGATCTCATCACGTTTTATAAACATTTAAAGTACAGGAGCGAAGTGGATGGTGTCAGGCTCTTTTCAGTGGTGTGCAGCAACAGGACAAGGGGCAATAGGCAAAAGCAGGAAGTTCTAAACAAGAACTTCGCTGTGAGACTAACACTGGAACAGGCTGAAACAGAGTAGTTAACAGAGTCCCCTTCTCTGGGGATACTCAAGACTTATCTGGATACTTACCCACAAACCTGATGTAGGGAATATGCTTTAGTTGTGGTGTTGGACTAGATGATCCCCAGAGGTCTGTTCAAACCCCGACAATTCTGTCACGTTGTGATTCTGTGAAGCAGTTGTCCATTAACACAGTGAATAAGGATTCCAATCTGGAAGGTCCAAGATTGCTTCATTGTAAAAATCTAAGTGCAACAAGTGAGAATAATGAGTAAGTTTATTTTAAAAACACAATACTATTCTGAATTCAGTGGCTAATTCCTTATTTTATTTAGTTGGAGCCTAAAAAGCAGTAATGACATCTATTTAATTAATCTAGATGTCTATTCTGTATAATACAAACTGCGAGCGCCTGAGCACCTGGCCATGAGAAATTTCAGTTCTGTGTAGTGCAGTAAGCACAGACTGATCAGAGAAATATAAAATAAATGCCACCAGCTGACAACTAAACTCTTATTTCATTGTTTTCTCTTGAGGCTTTGGTTTTCTACACTTCTGCAACTTTTTTCCTTCCTCTCCCGTGGGTAACAATGTCAGAATAGCTTTACGTGGAATCATTCTTTATAAAATGTATTCTCAGAGTGCTGTGTATGTAAGAGTTCAGTACTGACAGGCAAATCCCGGAGTTTGCTGTCAGTCTTGATTGGGCTTGATTTAGCTCTAAACTTTTTCACAATCAATTATAGCGTCTTCAACACCTTGCTTCATTGTTTAGCAGCTGCCATGCAGTCTCTCCAACTTGTGTTTTTCTATTATGTGGAGCAATTACCTTGGGACTAGCAGTATATCATATAGAAAATTTAATAGAGGGGTGTAGATCCTTAGGGGTTTTAAAAGGGCTGTTCAAAGATGTCCTTAACTAGTTTCAACAACAACAAAAAGCTTTAAACTAGGCTTATTTCATCAAAAGTTCTATTAATGCTGGTGGTCATCTAATGTCTGGAAACCCACTGATGGTATGAGAGAACACTGCAATTCCCAGAACGGGTTCCTACCTGTTCATCTATTTCTTTTGCTTTCCAGTATTAGACCAAGTGCTTATAGTGTATATCAAACTCTATAGAGAAGGTCTTGTGAGTCAAATTGTGATCATTTGCACTGGATTGGATTAAACATGATTCAGAAAGCAGCCTTTTTTTCCCATTCAGAATTCAACAAGAGGCCAGCAGCACAGTTCATGAGAACAATGTTGAGCAGTGTACAGTCAGTTGCTATGTGAATTAATGGGAAATGGCATGATGACATACATAAACTTGCAGTAATAGTGTTTGTGGCAGTATCCTGGATTGTGGGAAACAATGCTGGTATAGTTTGCGTTCATATGGCTCAGATCTGGACCAGATTCTTTCAGGTAGCATTTACTAAAGCAATTCCCTCTGCCAGGCATCAGGGACTGAACAGCAAGCAGTGAGCAGCAAACAAGCAGGGTTAACAGGAAGCTGGGGCTCAGGGAAAAAACAGGGAGCAAAGCAAAATGACAGGATTAGAGTTAATGTGACATTCTTAATTTCATTTTCACTTTCTGCATTTTTTAAACAAAAGTTTTTGCCATTAAACTTATTTTTTATCTCCTTAGTCACATTGACATTAGTGACATTTTGTGGAAGTGTGGAGGATGAGGAAAGGTTTTTAACCGCTTTTTTTTTTTCATTTCTATACAGAAAGGATTTAATCCTAGTGTAAATGTATATAAACATGATATTCATCACATACTTCTTTTTGTTTTCTCCTTTTAGAACACGTAGTGGAGCCTGTGCCATATATTACATTGACTTTCAGTAAGGTTAAAGCCACAGAGCTGCTTGTAACATAAACATATATTTCAAACTAGTTGGTTGGATCAGTTTCCACATTAAAAATATTTTTCTTCTCCTTGCTATTGGTGAAACTTGACAATACCCTCCAGTAATCCTGTAGTATTGCCTGTGCTGCAGTATAAGAACCATCACCCTATTCTGATAAGCTTCTTATTTAAGCTCCTCATCCAAGCATTCCTGCCATGAATGAGCTGTTATTAGGATTTAGGGGAAATGGGAGAGCAGAGTTCAAATTGAGGCTTCTTGTGTGGAGGAAGCTGTATAGGAAATACTATAAAAGTAAAGAAATAAAAAGTGTCACATAGACTAGCATAGTTCTTTGCAATGAGTGTCTCGTCTTCGTATCCAGTAAAAGTGTAACTGTATAGCTCCCCCTGCTGATCCGAAATATTTGTGCTTTTTTTTTTTTCTAGCACGTAGGCTTTCATTTCTCTCTCCAGACTTGTTAATCCCTTATTTTTTAAAGAAAAAGCTAGTGATGAATTAATTTGTAACATAGTTTTTCACAGTAATTATTATGAAAATGATAGACAAATTATTTCCTTCAGGCACTACAATGATATCTTTGACTCACACAATAACATATTTCCTTTTTCCCTTCCTTTTTAGAATTCATCAACTGGAAGGGGTCTGGAAAGATCATCAAGTCCAACTGCCTGAGCACTTCGGAGCTAACCAAAAGTTAAATGTATATTACTGAGGACATTATCCAAATGCCTCTTGAGCAATGAGAGTCACAGGGCATTGACCACCTTGCTAGGAACCCTGTTGTATTATTTGACAATGAGATCACCTCTCAGCCTCCTTTTCTCCCAACCAGGCAACTCAAGTGACCTCAACTCCTTCCTGCAAGACCTTCCAGGCCTCTACCAACTTTATTGTCCTCCTCTGGATGCTTTCAATTATCTTAACATGTTGTTTATTTTTAATGTTGTGGGGACCAGAACTGCACACAGTATTCCAGGTGAGGCTGCACCAGTGCTAAGTTTAGCAGGAGAATCTCTCCTTTGACTGGCTGGCTATGGTGTGTTTAATGCACCCCAAGGTGCAGCTTATCCTGGCTGCCAGGGAAGACTCACACTGAGTGAGTCTTAACATTCTTAATGCTTGTCCAGTGCTCCAGTGCAACTGGATCACTGAAAAAACATTCAATAGAACTGACTCTAAAATTAAGTTCCATGGGACTTTGCTAAGGACTGGAAATCAGCCAGATGTAGCCCCATTCACTGTAACCCCTCGAGTTCTAATATTAATATTAATCCAGTTCATCATCCAGCAAAATGTGAACCTGTGTATCTCACAGATAAGCAATTAATCGAAAAGAATACTGGCAGCCCCCATCACATGAAAGATGTACAGCTTCTGGAGAGGGTCCAAAGAGGGGTCCCGAAGATGCTCAGAGGGCTGGAGAGCCCAGTGGGTAATCTTGTCATCGAATTACTAAGGAAGGACTTTCTCTTCATGAACCCATGTTAATTATGCCTGATAGTTTTATTATTATTATTATTGTTTTTGTTTGTTTGTTTGTTTGTTTTCCTTTAACTGCCTTTTGTTATCCTAAAGGATAGTCTTCTCCTTAATTTTTCCAGGCACTGAGGTTAAACTAACAGGTCTGTAACTTCCCATCTCTTCACTCAAGCCGTTTTTGTAGATGGGTATAACACTGCCTAGCTTCCAGTCAGCAGGGGCTTCCCCAGACACCCAAGACCTTTGGTAAATTACTGAGGGGAATGAGCTATAACATCTGCTAACGTCTTCAGTTCTCTGGGGTGAATTCCATTAGGCTCCAGGGACTTAGGAACTTATGGCTGCTACAGCTGGTCCCTTACAGTTTCAGTGACCACAGATGAAAGTCATTGTTCCCCTAATTGTGATTCTCGAAATCTGTGGAGTGGGCAGCCTGATAACTATTGTTACTAATAAAAACTGTGCTAAATAAATAAATTAATTAATTAAAAAGCATTAAATAGGTGTTAAATGCTTCTATCATTTCCTCATTCTAACTTGTTAGGTAACAATGTGCATCAGATGTCAGTGCAGTGTTTTCCTTAGACCTTCTCTTACTATTGACAGACTTTAAAATACCTTTTTATGTGGTCTGACATCACACTGGCTGCTGTCAACTCAAGTTGAACTTTGACTTCTCTTGTTTTCTCCCTGTAGATGTGAACCACAACTCCATACTATTCCTGTGAAGCCAGACCTCTCTTCCAGAGGTCACGTATTTTGTTTTTCTGCTCTAGCTCCAGGAGGAGTTCCCTGTTCAGTCAGGTCAGTCTTCCTCTCTTTCTTGTCTTGTGACATGGAGGGTTTGTCTTCTCCGGAACTTTCAAAAGAAGATTCTTGAAAGACAACCAGTTTTTATGGACCCCTAAACCCTTTGGATGATATTCTTAGGGGACACTACTAACTAGCTCCCTGGGAATCATAAAGTTTCTTCTCCTAAAGCCTGCAGTGGCACTCTGATCTTATTTCAGCTTACACCAAAAATTTTGCACTTGTCTGTTTCATGATTGCAGCAGCCACAACAGCCACCTACCATCACTTCTCCCACACGACCTTCACTATTCTCAAGCAGCAGATCTAAGTGGGCTCTTAAGTGGCTTTCTTGGCTTACTGTGTTTGTGGCAGGAAGCTTTTTTCTTCAGAGTGCTTTAGGACTTGCTTCTTGCAGCAGTTGGATGTTCCCAGTATTATATCTCCTTTTATATCTCCTAAAAGGATAGGCACAACTGACCCATAGATTTTTTTCCTATAAGAGAATAGCTCATCCACGCTGTTGTGTGGGTGGTCAATAGCAGACACTTATGACAACTTCTGCTTTGCTACTTATCCCTTTAAGCCTTACCCAGAGGCTCTCTACTTTGTAATCCCTAACAGCAAGGTCTGTAAAGTCTAATCTCTCCTTTACATACAGCATATAGTGCAACAGTTCAACCTCACTGGCTTTGCCTGAGCCTCCCAAACAGCTGATAGCCCTCCATACCATCACTCCAGCTGTGGGACTCATGCTGCCAATGCTCACTCCACTGATATCATAATACTTGGAAAGGGCCAAAACCTTCCAGTTCAAACAGTTTGTTCCTCATACTGCATGCAGCTGTATACAAGATTTTCAGATGTGCTCAATTAAAAATGAAGAGTACTGAGAGGAATCTATTTAAATAAACTCTGTACTGAAATCATACAATAATTATTAAATGATATGAAAAGTCAAATACAGAAATGATATAGAAATGTTAGGGGAAAAAATGGCAAAAGCATTGGAATCAACTCACTCAATCTGTAATTTGTGCACTCATTTAATTCATTTAGCTATCACAAGAAATTAACAGAGGCTGAGTTAGGAATGTGTCGTATTGGCTGGCAAATCTTGTAGCTCATTAAGTTCAGCTGTAAAGAGGGAAATAAATAAAAGGGACATGGTTAAAAATAGAAGTCCTTTGAAATTATTTTCTTATCTCTATCCTCAGCAAAAAAAATAGATTAGATCTTTTTCCTGATCAACAGGTAGATAAAAGTGTAGCATTTACAATCCTAGACTGGTATAATGGATTAATTGGCTTTGACAGCAGCACATGGATTACACTAGCTAAGCTTGTAGCCTGTTTGTAGTACTAAACTTGAAATCTTGAGGCACACACCGAGTTAAAATCACTAAACATTTAGACAAGCACAGGATCATTGTGCTTTAACAGTTTGGGAAATCTTAGCTTTTCATAAAAGCATTAAGAGTTAAATAGTTGTTAAATAAGCTGTTAAATGAGTTGAATAGTAGATAACCTTATTCAGCAGTTCAAAACCTGATTGATTTGATTTTTACCATATGATTATCTTTTGTGTATGGAAGTGTGGAAAATGGAGATCGGAACCACATGATACAAATTCTACATCACAAATAAGAACACTCATCCACAAAACAGAGCCGCAATAAGAGCTGGGAATGATTAGAGATAATGCATTAGCCATCTGCACTATGTCTGCTAGCAGCGAGAAGGTAAACAAAGTCCTGGCATGCATTATGTCTCTAGAAGTGAGATGTATGAATCAGAATTTAAATACATACTGAGCAGTAGGAAAGCATCTTTTAGAATATTCTGAGGTTTTCTATTTATGATATTTTATGGAGACTATAGGAATCTAGAAAGCATCAAAAAGCAGCAACAGAAGGTACTTTAAATAACACTGGAAGCAAAGGAAATTTCCCATAAGGAATGAGCAACCAGACTCTTCTGTACGCGCAAAGGAAACTAAGACCTCAGAGCTGAAATATCATAAAAGGGGAAGACAGATGTTAATGCAAGGTATTTAAATACAATAACAGATAACAGGAAAAAAAAGGAAAAAAGAAGAAAAAAACACGCATAAAGGTTAAAATTAAGTTATTACACTGAAGTAATTTGGACAGAATTAGGACATTCATGAGTAACTGATGCACACCATATGAAAAATACAGATTAACTTAAAGGAGTACTCACCATGGCAGCACTGTGCCCATGAAAGAACTTTAGGAAAGTACACCAGTGAATCTTCCCATCTTACACATAACCTATCTGTGCTAACTCTTTCAGTGACTGTTCTTCTCTGGAATTGATTTGATATATCTTTGGTGATGCAGAGGTGGTATGTGACCTAATCTTCAGTTCATCCCTGTTTTAAAAGGTATATTTGCAGTATAACATAAAGAAAGGGATAGTGCAGATCTGAGATGAATGATTAAACTTTGGAAAGATAGAATACAAAAGGAAACTTACCCTGGAACACCTGTGCAAAAATTATGGCATAGAGATAATCCAAAAGCGAAGCATTTAAATTCTAGATAGACTTTTTTCCAGCTGCTGCTGCATGTAACAAGACTTCCTTGATGAACAAATGCACTTGTTTTCAGGAGAGCTCAAAATCCCTTAGGGATATGCCCTTCTTAAGAGGAATTCCACCTCGGATTCTTTTCTTTGTTTTCTTCTCAGGTCCTACAGTTTGTAATCTAAGATCAGCAAATAGCCAGGCAAGTCTGCAACAGCTGATCCTGAGCCCCACAGAGCCCTGCCACCTATCTTAGTGTTTTACAGGTAAATTGATATCTTCTGGAGTTCTCTTACCATCTTACAGGTAAATTGTTATTTCCAGCCTTTTCAAAGTTCTCATTCATACCTCTCCTTCTATACAACTTCAGGGTACCTAAAAAATAGGAGTAACCCACAGAAGAGAGATTTATTAAAAAGATGGCAGGAAGCTTTAGGTCCTCTTGATATACCACTCATGTAAATGTGTAAGAAAACTTGATGTACTATTTGTAGAATGTCATCTTTTGGAAATAAGTAAATTAATGAAAAAGGTGGAAAAGTTATTGTCTCTGCTAGTTTGCTTTTCTAAAAGGCATTACGGGGAAAAGACAGGTTGAGGTTGAGATGAAAACCATTATTAATGATTTGGGGCAATATTCCTTTTAAAGATGTGTATCTGAGGTTACATTTTGTCAGACAAAGCTAGGTCCCCTGGGATGCTAACATTCATTCTTATGTAGAAGGCAGGAACTCATTTTAATTTCATACAGTATATTTGATGCTATGTCAATAGTGGTACATTTTTTACTAGAAGAAAATGTGACCAGCATTGGTAAGAAGTAGTACCATCTGCTACAAAAGCAGAGTGCGTGGCAAAAGATCATAAAGCAATCTTTTAATAAAAGAGATCTATTTATGTATCAGTAGACAGTAATGTATGCGAACAAGGTAAGGAAGAAACACAGAGTATGAGGACTAAAGCCTCAAGATTTACACTACTGACTGGTCTAAATTAGGATCCTCAGTTATTAGACTGTGCATACAAATTCTCACTTTTTCTTAAGGATGAAATTCCATTTCTACCTAAATCAATAGTAAATAATGTTTCTCTGCCAAAGCTGTAGTAGCAGCTGTTGCTGGAGAAGTCATCAATCAACTGCCAATCTGTATTCACACTCAGCAGTCAGAAGTAGTGTTATATGATAGGGCTGCTCTGAAAGTAACGCTTCCTCTTTTATGTTGTTGGCCTACAATGTCAGAGGCAGTTGGTGACATGGCAGTAGAGGCTGAACCTTCTCATCAACATCCCATTCCATGTTGTTGCCGTGTGACAGATGGCAGCAGAAGAGCAGTCTGATAGAATGGCATTGGGTATGGAAGTGCATATGAAGCAAAGGTGTGGAATCAAATTCCTCCATGCATAAGAAATGGGACCCATTGACATTCTTTGGTGCCTGCTGAATGTTTATGGAGACCAAACATTGGATGTGAGCACAGGAGGTGGTGGGTGGTCTGTTTCAGCAGTGATAGCAGTGACAGTGGGTCACCTTCACTGGTGCAGAGTTTTATGAGCATGGCATGCAGGCCCTTGTGCATTGCTGGTGAAAATGCACAGCTAATGGTGATGACTATGTGGATAATAGTGTTTTGTAGTAGAAAATTTGCTCTTTCAAGTAGTTCTATTGTGCTCATTATAATAGTTGTAGTTTCAGAAATAAACAGGAGACAAAACTTTCAAAGCAGCTTACATAGCATGCAGACGTAGAACTGGAATGCTGCAGTGGAAAGGCTGTCACTAGAAATGTTTACTATGACAATTCCCAAACATCATTGTCTTCTTACAGCCTGAAAGCTGCGGTGTACATGGAACTATGAGATAAAGCATTGTTTCTTTCATTAGCAGTATATCCCTTGAGATGTCAGGTTTGACAATGGGAAACCAGAAGTAGGGAAGTGGAAAGTGCTTCTTTAAGATAACTGAAGTTGCATTTGAATAAAACATTACATGTGTTAACCTGATTTATTCAAATGGTGCTTCTTGATCTTCTTTATTTGACATCCAAATTTAGGCATCAAGGTCAGCATCAAAGTTGAATAAATAGACAATATAGTTCAGAAGTTGTGATACTCTTTGTGTTTGCCTTGGATGTAACTTTGCAAATGAACTGAAAGGGAATCTTCTGCCATTCTGTAGGCTAGGCTTTAAATAAATACTTCCTTAGTTATATACGCTCCATTTCTCATGCATTAAAATCAAAGAACAGGAAGGGTGAAGCAGAGCAAATGCCCAATGTTTTCTTTGAACCCACAATATTCCAACAGCCTACTACAGAAAATCAGTTTAAGATTTTACAGATTTTAGGCTTTTTCTTTGTTTGTTTTTGTTTTTGTTTTGTTTGCTTATTTTGGAGAGGGAAGAGGGAGCAGAGAGATGGAGAAGATGGTGAGCGGGAAATTTTTTTCCCAGCTTCAGAAAGAGCAAGAAATTCAGGATTAGTTAGTGAAGATAAGAAATAAATTTAATAAGCTTCTTACTGGAATAGATCCTGTAAAACCACAAGAGTTTGTGACTGTATTTTGCTGAATATGTCTAAGGTTAACTTCTTCAGCACTGATTGTTTTCAAGCAAGAGATACTGACTGAAAGGATGCTGTGGTGTTGTGTTTTAAAATGTGGTGCTTCTGTATATATATATATATTTTTTTTCAGAAAACTTAATCATTTGAGCTTTCCAAAGGCTGTATTGGCTGTACGTGGAAGTAAAACATAATGTTCTTCAGTTTCACAGGATTCCCAAGGGAGATTCCTGAGTGCATGTGTGCGTCTGTGTGATGGAGTTTGGTGATTGCTTCCTCTGTCTCTCTCCCACCTCCCTCTTTTATTTTCCCTCCAAAGCTGTTAAATAACGCAAAGCTTATTTTGATGTCCTATGGAGTATCATAGTTTAGTCACACAGCTTAGGTATAATTGTAGGAGTGCCAGTACTTCTAAGATAATTATATTACAGAGATTCTCATTAAAATTGATGATTGTATGTGGACCTTGAATGTCATTTCTCTTTAATCTAGCAGGATTTGTGAATCTGTTCACTCCTCTCTCCCTTCACGAGTGGGATGTGACACTTACAGAGGAGCTACCAGACTTGATTAATAACTCTTGATGAAGGCTTTTTTCACAAGCATTGGGTTTCACAAGATGTTGTAGTGCTCGGAAATAGTTTAGTTTTTATATTTGAATAGAAGAAAAACCTGGTAACAGGCTGTAATGTTTTATGAGTAGGATTTTTAGGGAACCCTAATTCAGAACTTTGATTTCTGTTGAAAAAAAATCAATTTACTTTTTAAAAGGAAAAAAACAAAACCCAACACAAACAAAAAATGATAAAACCTACTCTAAGCTTCATGAAAATATCTATAGTTTAGCTTTTCTTTCCATTTTACACCTGTAATTTAAACCTTGAGGAGGAAACACAGTCAGAAATGGAAATTAATTTGACAGCATGAACAGATAATTAGATTTGAAGGTGACCAGGCAGTGTTTAAAGTCTTTTTCAGATTTTTTCAAACAAATATAGCAAAATGTACTAAAGAGTAAGCAAAAGAAGAATACTGCCTGATAAACAGTAGTGCCAGATTTGCCTTCTTTGTTATACATAAGCTTGCAGAGGAAAAACACTTTTCAACAGCTAATCTATTTCTATGTTCTTCTAAAATCCGTTTGTGGGTACAGAGCACTATGACTTCTTATCTCACAAACTAAACATAAGTTTTATTTTAGAAACAGAGGAGCTCAGTTTTCTATTTATTACACAAACAAGAAGCTGAAATTGTTTTCATTACTGGATCAACTTTTAAAGAAAAAAATCGTTGGCAGTCTTTTCAGTGACTTACTTGGTTTTATTCAAAAAAGACTGCCAGGCCTGTTAATCTCAGCTTAACTTCTGTGACCCTATAAACGTCTCAGTCATTCCTATGGAGGAAGCATCTTGATAGCAGGAGAAAAGTAGATAGTTAAAGACAACAAAATAACCCTGATTTCTCACCTATCTTGCCCTTAACTATGTATTGAGAAATCGATTATAAAAAAGAAAGATGACAAAAGTCAAGGAACTGCTAAAGCATTTGCTCACATCCAATTTACAGAGATCAATTGGAGTACTCAGAAGATTGGAGAAAATGCTGGAAGATAAATGACATTAACACAACAAAATACACCATCAGATATTGTAGAGTTTTAGTATGGGTGAGTAGGAGAGCTCCTTTTAAGGATGCCTTGTGCAGGACATTTTCCAAAGCAGTAAGGGATATTAAAAAGTATGGGAATCAATTGAACAAGGAAGCCTCTCAAGATTACTCCATGTCTACAGCTTCCTTACCTACAGTAGATACTCAGCAAGTGACTAATAGATGACTTCTTGAAACTTTACATTTCTCAAGACTGAGAGACTTCTTATCTGCTAATAGCTTGCTAACTTGTGTTGTATGATACTGAGAGATATAAAAAATTAATTTCACACATAATACTTTAGAAATAAAGCATTGACCAGAATGTCCATTCTAACTCTGTGACTCAATGAGGGAGTCTCCATAACACTTTTGTCTGGTATGTCAGTACATAATGAAGTGACCTTGCCATCATGAATCTTGCCGAGTCATGTAATCTTTGTTAAATCACTACTTTATCGCAGTAAAACACATTGCTACTTCTCTCTTATGTGCGAAGAGTACAATCTCATCCAAGGCATCAAATGTGGTCAGTCATATGAATTTATGAGAGCATGTGAGACTGTAGGAATATTTACACCAGCAGGGCTGTCGGATGGAGGACTTCTAAGCTGAACAATAAATGTCTCATTCACGCTAATCAATGGGCTAACAGCTACAGGCACTGCTCCCAGGAATGATGAGACTTGCTGCTGTTAAGATTCCAAACTATGAGCCCCACACTGAGAGGGTGCAAACCCATGGGGGTGTGCAAGTGTCTCCCAGCCTGGGTAGAGATCTGGGGGTTTCTGGGCACCAGACTGGGGTCCATCAGCCAGGCACAGGCAGTCCTCCAGGCCACCACAAAGAGATGTCTGTCCTCTTTAAAGAGGTTAAACTTAGCAGTTTAACCTTTAGCCAGATGTACTCTGAGTCATCTTTCAGATAGTACCAAAATCTACATATGCTCTGAGATGCTGCTGGGTTTCCCAGGTCAGTACTGTGTGATCACAACTATTTTACACCAAAGATAATGATCACACGTGAAGACTATTCTGTTAATTGCCTTCACTCTGTCTTGATGTTCCAGAACTAGTTAAAACCTGCAAGGGCAAGATGCAGAATTGTGTGTTATCTCTGTAGTAGACTGAAGCTCGCAGTTCATTACAACCTACAAAAAGAAAGCTGTAAAATCAGAAAGCACCAATTTGGTGTGCTTGTAGGTAAGTCAAGTTCACCTCTACACACGAAGGAGAAGTGGGGAAGCTGGCCATGGAAAAAATCATAAATGATTCAATTTTTTGGGGGGGATAAATAAATAAATATATAAATGATTGATAATTCCAATCTGAGCAAGTGTGCTTTACAGTGTAAACTTGTGCTGATTTTTTTAAGGATGCAGAGACCTCTCGTTCAAAACTATCTCTGCTCACACACTAACATCTTCTCTGACACACGTACCAACACCAAAACAGCTGGTATTGTGTGTGATTCATACTGACTGACAGGGCAGAAGATATTCCCCACACCATCTTCTCCTGCCTGCCAAAGCATCAAACAACTAAGGAGAGTAATGAAGAGAAGAAATCTTCTGTGGCTTCTTTTATATACGCCAAGGAAGTTTAGCCTGAAGTGAACTAGATCTTGCTCAATGGTTTTCATAGATGCTCCTCACCTGGCAGTAATGATGTGGGAGGAAATTCTCTTGGCTCTTTTGCTATTCTTATATCAAGAGAATCTTGTAAACCTCTTTTCATATAAAGCCTCTCTTTTCTGTTGGGTTTCCCTATAGAAGATAATGATCTTGATAAAATGTTTACCTAAACTTACTTACACAAAGAACTATCATGACAATGCACTTTTTTAAGTATGTAATTTCAGTAAAAAATATATTATATATAATAAAATATATATATATATATATAAAAAATATATATATATATATATAATATATATATAAAAATATATATATTATTTATATTATATGTTTTTTTATTTTTTTATAATATTAACATATTTATTATATTATATATATATAAAAAATATAATATAAATATATATATATATATATATATAAATATATATTATATTATTAACATATTTATATATGTTTTTTTATTTTTTATTTTTTTATTTTTTTTGTAAGAAGTGGTTAATACTGACATTTATTTTCAAATTATGTGGTCTCCAAATTATTTCAGGTAAAAATAAAAGCAATTGTGAAAAAAATTCTGAGAGGAAATAATGTATGGGTTTTTAAGCTCTTTTTAAATCTTTCTTGATAGATATGTATATATCTTGAATATGTGTGCCTATAGTTTTGCACAGAGCTACGGTTTCCTGTAGGATAGAGTGCTGGCATGCAGCGTGAAGGCCATATCCCTGTACTATCATGGTAAACATCCTTAACCCTTTCTCTAACTTTCAAACTACACACCTTAAATTTCTTTTTTTTTTTTTTTTTCACTCAGAGGGTGAAGATCCCTCTACGAAGTATATGCAGAGATGCAGCAGGAGATCTGATCTGTTCTTTCTGCGATACAGTAGTTGTTATCCTGTACAAGTGGTAAGAAGAGCATGTCCTTAGTCATGTAATAATATGTAATAATTTTAGGTTCTTTCTTGCATGTCTAATCAACCCAGGTGGGAAATAAAAACAAAACAGTCTTAAAACATGACCATGTTCTCTTGACAAATCTTAGGTCAGTGCAGCCATGTACTTGGGAAAAAGTATAAAGCTGATCATTGAATAATAACAACAAAATAACAGTATTCTGACTTTTGGAAGGAAAATACTTCTTTTAACCAGAAATTAAAATTTCATTTTATTCTTTCTGGGTTTTTGGTTGGTTGTTTTTCAGAAGAGAAAGTTAATTGTGTTTCATTAGAACTTTAAGTATTTTATTGATTTCACCCCTGCTAAGACTTTTTTTAACAACTTTTCACATTTTCATGAACTGTGGACTATCTTCCTAAGCTCTTCTCTACAAGACACATTTTCTGAAACATTTATAAATGAGGTTCAGTTCAGAAGCAGATGTTGAATTCGTATTTTGACACAATATTGGTGGAAAAAAAATGATAAATTAAGATTGTCAAGAGAAGAACCAAAGTAATATATTCAAACTGCAGCTGAACTTGGCTTGGGATGCAGAGAATAATAGCATGGGATTCTACAGGCACATTAGTCAGAAAAGGAAAACTACAAAGAGTGTACTCCCTCTGTTAAACAAGATGGGAGACCTGGTAACAGCAGGCACAGAGAAGGCTGAGGTACTCAAAAAGGTTTCTACTTCAGTCTTTGCTGTCAGTCACTCTTCCTATGTTCCTCAAGTCTCTCATGTCCCCAAATTTTAAGGTAGATACTGGGAGAATGAAGTCTCTTCTGGTGTAAGTGAAGATTGGATTCATGTTCACCAACTGAACCTGAACACGTATGCCTCTATAGGGTCTGATGGGATGCAACCCAGGGTCTTGAGGAAACTGGCTGATGTAGCTGCCAAGGCACTTTCCAGTACATTTGAAAAGGGATGGCAAACAGGTGAAACCAATAACTAAAAAATGGAGGAAATCACAAATCAATTTTTAAAAAGGATAGAGTAACAGGCTGACACAGGTGAATGGTCAGCCTTACCTCTGCACCCCGCAGAAGATCCTCCAAGAACCTACGTTAACATATATAGAAGATAGGGAGGAAGATGATTTGAGACAACCTATATGGTTTCACAAAAGGCAAATAGTGCCTGACCCACCTGTTGGCCTCACGTGAGTCAATATCTCAACATCTACATGGAGATAAGTGATGAGCAGTGATCCTCAGAGGATAGATATTGTTTAATATCTTTATTAATGACATGGTAGATTCACATGCGCTGTCAGTAAGTTTGAAAATAGAGTGGTACACTCGACACCATAGGAAGAAGGAATGATATCTACAGGCAGAGTTGAGAAGTGGGCCCACGTAATTGTCGTGAAGTTCAGTGAGGCGAGATGAGGTGCATCTGGGTGAGGGAAATCCCTCCAGTATGGACTGGGTGATTAAGGGCAATCGTGCAGAGAAGAACTTGTGTACTGGTGGATGAAAAGATGCTGTAAAGTATTCCTTTGTAGCTCCTGAGAAATGAGCAAGCAGGAGATTTTATTGCTAGAAATAAAATCAATTATCATTATACTCTTTCCCATATTAACTCAAATAACAAAACTCTCCAAAATTACACATCATAAAAATAAATTTATAAGTATATAAGCAAAGTCCACTCATTTGGTGAAATCACATATGCTAATAAAACTGCTTTAAAATAGTCAGAAGTGCCATCTGCTGCTACAAACAAGAATCTCACTCTCTCAGTCACCTCTGGGTAGAAAGGAACTCATGTTTAAGCAGTAGCATCTGTGTTTCTCAGAAAATAATAAACTCAGTCTTCAGCTCATACCAAAATCAGATGTAGTCTACTGGTTGGATTTACTTTTAATCAGAATGTAACCTTGCACAATCACATTTTTCATTGCTTCTCTTAATATTCAATTTGCCTACAACGGCTATGCAATCTGCAAGGGCTGCTCCAAAACTAATGCCTTTTATTTTATTATGTTGACCCACAATGTCAAAGGCAGAAGCCGGTACTCATTGTAATTCCTCCACCTGCTGCTATCTCATCTGGGATCTTGCTGGCACTACATCTAAGAACACAGCCACAAAATCCTAACCTAGGTAAAATACAGCAATAACCCAATCAGGAAAGTTTCTTTTAGAAGGTAGATGCTACTGGAATTCCCTTTTCCACAGTGAAAATTTATTTACATAAAATCAGGCTTTTCAGTACCATGAACAGTGAAAATTCATGTCAATTCTACTTAGTTTCAATTCAAAAGATAGGACTGAAAAGTAGAACTCTTCAAAGGCAACAAATTATGTCTGTGTCAGTAGGGAAGTATGCCAGATGAAAGAAAAAGTGCCAGTATATTTTTTTTCGTGTTGCATATGTTAGTCATATCATAGAAGAAAGCAGAAATATGTATAAATTAATGTTTTGCAACCCATCTGGAACATCATATTTGACTTTTAGGATGTGAGAAGGAGTTGAAATTAACAACATACACTGCATGGATAAAGTATTATGAGCCAAAGTAAGCAGTATTTAGAGTATAACCACGGAACAGCAGAAGAAAGGATTAAGCCTGAAAAGTCGTATATATTAAGGCTACATCCTGAGTGAGATACTTAGGAATGGAAAAAGGTTAACAGAGCAAACCTGGATGTGACACCACAGGATCTTTCAGTGCTGTTCCAAAAGTAATGCATCCTATTTTATTGTGCTGGTCCAGAACATCAGAGGTAGATATTGGAGGGATGGCAGCGGAGGCTGAACCTTACCACCACTATCCCATTAGTACTATGACTCCTGTGGGACTTAATCACCAGTATTTGTGTCACTGAGGTTTGGGGAATGGCAGGGTACACCTGCATCTCACAGAATCAAAGAATCATGAAGGTTGAAAAATACCTCTTAGACCATCAATTCCAACCCCACCCCCATCCCCACCATACCCACTGACCAGTGCCACATCTCCACCATCACCTCCAGGGATGGTGACTGCCCTACCTCCCTGGTCAGGCTTTGCCAGCACATCACCACTCCTTCTGAGAAGAATCTTTTTGTAGTATCCAAGCTGAAGGTCTCTCACGGAGGATGCTCAAGGAGTAGATTCTGCAGTGCTAGGAGGAGGAACACAGACTAGTAACAGACACAGCTCAGGAGGATGCACGTCCCTGTACATATATGACTATCTGTGTATACTGGAAATATTTTTAGACTAATCGTATGGGTATTTAGAAATTTGCATGTATTTAACAGTTGATGAATGCCTATTAATGTGGTTCATGCATTCCTTTACTGATATTAATCTTGAATGCATAGCTCTGTGATTGCCATTTAATTTTTTAATTATAAAAAAGGCAGTAAACAACTTAGATGCCAATCTGAGTTGAGCTATGAGAGCAGAGCAGTTTATTTTCTCACTGCATTCTATGACTTCCATATCAAGTATGGCTGGCATGGGCACCAATTATATTTGGTAGCACTCCAGGAAGCTCTGCTAGGGATTATTTACTCTACTTCTTGGCACATCTGTTTTTATAATACGACCATAAGTTCTGTCACCGATTTCATTTCTTCAGTGTGAAGTGGTGATGACAGGCAGATCTCCAGTTCCCTGCAGTTACGTAGTTTGCAGAATTTACCAGTGAACTACTGCCTGCTGAGGAAAAATATTCTGGAATCCATGTACTGATTCAATTCAAGTTATTTCTAGTTGTAAAAGTAAACTCTTTGGAGTACTAGTAGTGAACCTGAGGATAAAATAATGCTTTCAGATAGACTCTAGAGGTGTTCTCTTTTCAGACCACCATGATCAAAGATTGTAAAAAAAGTTTTGTCACCCTCTTGTAGAAGCAGCTATTTGCAAACACTACCTACAACTCACTCTCCAGCACTGCTCGTTGCAGATCCAAGTGGCTTTCTGGGTGATAGCAGGAAGGGAAAGGACCTGGTTTGTTTGGGAAATAGAGC
Source organism: Oreortyx pictus (assembly GCA_036925125.1). Lineage (NCBI taxonomy): Eukaryota > Metazoa > Chordata > Aves > Galliformes > Odontophoridae > Oreortyx > Oreortyx pictus. Next base: position 26,091,774 of record JAUPFR010000010.1, on the reverse strand, counting down.
TCAAAAGGTCATTTTCTTTTCTGCAGGTGTCAGATGGGAGCTTGACAGAACTTTCCACGTGTCAGAAGCATCCCCATTCTCTCTGTTAGGATGTATATTTCAAAGTAATTGACTGTTTAATAACATATTTGTAATGTTTATGTTGCTTCACACTATTGCACCAGCAAAAGCAGTTCAGTTCCGCCTTACTATCAAAACTTCCCACCTCAATCTAGTTGATGAGGAACTAAGTGACTAAACAAATTGGGTGTGGACGCTAGTACAACTCTGATATCTAGCTATACTATGGGATAAATGTGAATTTCACCTCTAAAACACTTATATAAGATGAATTCCGGAGCTCCTGTCACACAGCACCTGTCCCAGATGGGCTCTGGGCCTCTGGCCACGTGTCTTCACAGGAGCAGCTGAGCTGATGGCCATGACAGGCCCTGCTGTTTATCAACAGAGGAGAGTGTGTTAGCAAAAAGGTGAATGACTGCATTACCTGAAGTATGTGATCCCACTCTCCTAAGATATAACTGACAGTGTTCCCAAACACCTTTGCCCAATGCTCTGTGGATGTTTGCAGAGACTTTTGCAGAAGCAGCAGGCTGCATGAATCGTGTTCTATGCAGCTTCACTGAGGCAAGAATAAACTAAACCTAAACCCACAAGCTTTTTAACTCACATTGATTTTGCCCAAATGAATATTGTGATACTGTGGCTTGCAGGCTTTCTCTAGCCTGGATGCAGTTTCACTCTTTTCACTCTTGTTCATTTCTCAGTTTTTGAGACAGAGGACATTCTATTGGACCTTTCAGCATTTGCACTTTAGAGATGTGTGAAAGACAACTGACACTAACATTTGACTGATCTGGGCTATGTTCTGCACTGATCTGCCAAAACTGCAACCTCCACCTGACCCAGAATTACCTGCAGCTACACAAAGACTATTATGATCCAGGGGGCATAACCCTCTATAAATACAAGTGTGGGAAGCCTTAAAGGTTTGAAGTATCTTACGGCTATCACAGACTTAGATCTGTGATTCGATAAAAATGGCCACTGTGCTCTGTGTTGACACACAGTTTCTGGTCTGCTGGGCTTTTGCTACTTGGCTTAGGCACTCAGCGCAAAAAAAAAAAAAAAAGAAAAGAAAAAAAAAGGAAAAAATACTGGTAGAAAGTCTAATTTCTTTTTCTTTTTTTCATAGTTGGGTTCCCTGGACTAACTGCATATATAATAAATTAGAACTCCTTGACATCTTGGTGTAATCGCTAAAACCTAACTAACAGTTTTATACCAAATGTCTTCAGCCCCTGATTTTCAGAACAGGGAGAATGAGAGCATTTGTTTGAGGGCAAAAGGGGACATTATTTAGGGCTGTTCAGGAGACATCTAGAGTAGTGTGCTTCAGAAATGCTGCACGGAGAGCAGCTTCTGGGAACAGGTCTGTCTGCTCTGAATTGTTACAGCGTGGCAATTGCTGTAATTTAGAGAATTAAGCTGTGCTCCTTTTACCATGGACTCAGTGGACATATCTTTTGTTTCCTTGGATAAGTGTGTTCTGTGGCAATTAAAGTAAAAAAAAAATTATAGAAGTGCGTAAGGAGGGACCAGTTAATTGCTTCCATTTTTTTTGTGAAAATAGACAAGACTTCAGAGTCACTTTAGAGATCCATAAGAACTATTTAAAGTGGTGACTTTAGAAGAATACAAAGGTTTACTTACTGATAATGAAGTTGTTTTACTTACTGCTACACTGAAGTCATATTTCATATTTAAATGCAGGTTAACAGATTCAGCCTGCTTTAATCATTAACAGATAAAAAATGAAAACCCTGACTTCTCAGAGAAGAACAGCAATCTTTTAACAAAATCTAACCCTTTTCCTGCAGAACAAGAACATGTATATAGAACTTGATAGACAATTAAGACAAAATTATCAGTGAGTGAGCGGCGAGAATTGCACCGTGCATCCCTTGTTTTGTGTATTATTAATATTTCCTTTCTTTTCTGTCCTATCCAACGGCCTTCATCTCACTCCCCAAGTTTTACTTTTATTCCAGTTTTCTTCTCCATTCCACTGTGGGGAGGGAGTGAGCATCTGATTGGTGCTGAGCTGCCTGCTGGGTTCAACCATAACGCCCTGGAAAAAAACAACAGCAGAAACTGAGGAGTGCCTTGGGCTGGAGAAATATTTTTCTCTGTTTCCCAGAAACCTTTCACCTTTGCATGACACAAGCAAGATCTACATAAGTTTTTCTTCTTCTTGTGCAGATGATATGAGTCCTTCTCTACCTCCTGCCCATGTGTGACACTTCTGCTTTGCTCCAGCTTCATTCTTCCTTTCTAGTCATAGTATGCAATTGGAGGATGCACACCTAGGAAGAATCTGTTTCTAGATTAGGCTAATGGCAAATACATGTGATTTAGTTCTGTGGGGTGTTCATACACTTGAATTTGTTTACCTTCTTTCCTTCTTTCTTTTTAGAATAGAACAAATACTAAGTCTTTTTTTCTTTTTTTACTTTTTCTTTTTTTTTTCCCCTCACAATTGTCTGTTGGTGTCCCCTGTGTGAATCGCATACATCATTACACAGCAGTTAGAGACGTGCTATAGATCATCTGTTCTTCATTTGTGAGTGATTAGCCATTCTCTTTTTGAAACACTGCTGGGAAACAGTCTTTGATCCTGACTGCCTTTGGCTAGACCTCGAGACGTTGGCTTAGATAGAAATTTTGATCCTAGACTAAAAATGAACAAGTGTTAGAAACAAACGCACTTTTATCTATAGAAAAAGGATATAAGGTCAAACTTTACTCTGGGTCCTCAACACAACTCAATTCAGAATGGATATAGAGAAAGGCAATTATTGATTAATTAGTACAGGTAGCTCTTGAATTGTCAGAATGCTGTGTTCACAATTCATTGGAAATTGTGTGCTAAATTCAGTACATTATCTTTTTGGTAGGAGGGACGAGGATTGATTATTACCATAACAGCAGTCTGAAAAAGTACTTGGATTATATGTTTTATTTAAAAGAATAATAAACTATGGATATGTGTAAACTGTTTCTAATAACAATGAAGGTATTATCTTTAGATTGAATATATACAGTGACTAAATATGTATATATTACTTTATATTTTGCCAATATTGTTTTCTCTTCATTGTTTTCTCTTGTAAGGGATATGAACTAAAAGTTAAAAGGAAAATCAATTTACACAAATTACAAGCGAATTTTTTTGTGTGGTTTGTTTATCAAAGTCTGCCTAAATTCTGCAAATCTCTTCAAACAAATTAAATCTCTTCAAAAAAACAAACAAACAAAAAAAAACTTTTGTTTCCTTCTTTCATTTTATTATTTTTATATTTTTTTGTTTGCTTTGTTGTTGTTGTTTTTTTTTTTAATAAGTTACATTGTACGTAGTTACGTACGTAGTCATTAGTTGAGTCAAGAGGTTTGTTGTAAATAGTCAAATGACCATCTGGTTGTTTTTGTTTGGCGTGGATAATAAGATAAGCAGAAGACATTAAACATGCTTTCACAGGTTAAATCTTCAGTACAACACAGGGTGTTTCAACTGAGTTCTTTCGCAGATATAAGTTTTTCACCCAAAGTCTGTCTTTATTTTAAGATCTTTGACCGACTATTCAAAATAACAAGTAATAATTTTCACTTTGGCATATATTGGAAAACAGGTTTCCAGCCAAGCAAGACTAGGTGGAAAGTAACTTCCTCGGGTGGATATTGAAAAAAGCTGGAATAACTTTATAACAGCATGAAGTATTTAATCTTTCTTTATCCATTCATGGAATTACTGTTGGCTGCAGAGTGACTTTTTAATTGAGTTCCCATTCCTTTTTGTTGTTGTTGGCTGGTTGGTTGTTGTTGTTGTTCTATGTTCAGTGGCTATGTATTATTTTACCCTTTGATTTAATGAAACTGAACACTGGTGACAGTGAAGCCTAACATTGTTTATAAACTTTCCTTTTCTATTTTCTTGTGTTTCCAGGTCTGCTGAAAAAAAAAAAAAACTAAAAAACAAGCTGTCAAATTTCTCTGTCACACTGAAGCAATACATTGTACCCAATATAAAAAAATTGCACTTGATAATTTATTTTACAGTCTTTGGTAATATTCATTTATGTCTTTTTTTATATTTGTAGTAATCTAATATACACCATACAATTATTTTTCATTTTGGCACATAGTGGAAAAGAAGCTTCCCGTAGGTTAAATCACATTGGAACCAAGAGGTAACTGGGAGGATATAGTGAATTTCATCTCAAAGGTGTGTGCTTTCAGCCCAAAAAACCAACTGCATCCAGGAGTGCATTAACAGAGGGGCAGCAGCAGGGAGAGGGAAGGGATTGTCTTCCTCTGTTTTCCCCTCCTGAGGCCCCACCCAGAGTAATATACAGCCTGGGGCCCCCTGCTCAAGAAGGATGCAGAGTTGTTCCTTCAAACACATATCTCTCCAATCTAGAGATAAGGATGTGGTATGGGACCAGGTCAAAGGCCTTGATCACTGAGTATAATTTACAACATCTTAAGAAAGTAAATGACATTGTAAGAGAAAGATTAGACTTCACTGAAATTGCGTTACTCTTGAAATTTCATGCCTGACCCAGAGATGTTCCATCCAAAGCACAGCAAGGTTTTATAGCATGAAAGGATTCTTTTGCATTTTTTGGAAATGTTTCCTTCACAGATATTGCACATTATAAGCCAATACACTCAGTCACATAATGTTTTAGGCAAATTTATCTTATACTTAAGGAAAAGGAAAACTGATGATATTTGTGTCTTGACCAATTACATTCTTCAAATAAATAAAGGTAATCTAGTCTGCTAGGAATCTCAGGTCTGCTGGCCAAATCTGCACAAAGCAAGACTGATCATGTCATTATGTGAAGCTGCTCAAAGTCTTGTTCAGCTCAGTGCCATCTCCAAGCATGGAGATTCCATAAAAATGCCTATATATATTGTGTTTTATATTACAGACCTGATAACACTCAGGAATTAATTTCACAGTACCTTGGCAATGTACATCTGCAATTTCAGAGTCCTATATAGTTTGTTTATATAGATCTTCAAAAGAAAACGCTGGAGGAGTTAAGGAGTTGGATGTCAGTGCACCAAGTGTCCATATAACCACCCTATACTTTTTGATAGAAGAATGGGGACAGGCCTTCTGCACACTCTTTTTATTTCATCCTCTGATGTGAACCCTTCAACTTCAGGGCACAAAAAAGAAACGACTCCCAGAGTTTGTAGATAATTTAAATCTCTCCAAGCTTACCTTCTGCCAGTATTAGAACGTCATGATAGACATGCTAAAGAAGGACTTCCTTTCCCTTATATTAACTTTCCTGCTTTTTATTTCCAATGCCCTTTTCTTATCACTCACTAAAATTACATAAACTTTATGTTACCTTTTGAACTCAAGCGTTACGTACTTTCCTGAGTCTCATCTTTCCGTGAATAAATACAAGGCATGCATGAAGAATGTTTACCTACTTAACACATTTCAATTAATCATTCAACAAGACTATTTTACTTTTCCTTATATCCCTGCAGTTATCTATACATTGAGCTGTATCATGCAACATTTTATGTAGATAATATTACCTACAGAAATATAATTCTACATAATTATAATATTATAGCTGAGCATTAGTTATTTATTTCACCATCACTTAGTGATTATCACTGTTCTATCCCAGGAAAAGCTAAATTTAAAAATAGATATAAGAGCCTCATTCCATTACATTAAACGTATTGGGAGGTTTTCAATCGCCTTTAAGGAGACTTAGATTAAAACTGAGAGAGTAATTACAGTATAAGTAGTTTATATGAACAAACCTAATTTTCTCTAAAAAGATTCCTAATTAATGGATAGAATAAGTGTAGTAGATATATTATATTTGGAACTTAGCAATACATTTACTATCATGTCTCAAAATTTTAATTGAAAAGTTAATTTTCATTAGCTTTCATATGAACTGTCTTGTGATTTGAAACTGTGCTAAGTGACCATCTTCATTGCTAAATTCTGCTATTTCTCTGAAAACTATCGTTTATTAGAGAACACTAGAGACCTATATGAAGACCACTGTACAGAAGCAGCTGAGCCGTGAAAGAAATTATTATGTAGACTGGGATTTGCTAGTTAATTACAAATTATTGTGAAGCAAATTAATTTATTTTAGCCTATCTCCAAGTGTGTAAACATGTGTCAGTTCTCCGCAAACTTAATTATTTTTCATTACACAGAGATCTGATATGATTTGATGGTCATTCCTAGCTCTGTATTGAGCTCTGTATTCGCAATGCTTCATCATTCTGAAATACAGACAGTTGAGGATTTTTTTTCTATGAGAAATCATGAGCATATTGACTTAGAATGTTTTCTGTTTTTCTTATTTTTTTCTATAATAACATTGGTCTCATTGAGATATTGCTTAATAGTTCATAACTCCTACTTTAATCTGAAATAGCAATTTATTTCTACTTGTGCTTGAATACTGCAGGCTATAAATTTTAATATATTTAATGCCCTGTTAATGATCCTTCTTTGCATATACTAAGAGAAGCATCTGAGCCATCACTGTTTGCTAATGTATCCTTGCAGGTTTACAGGATATTTACTCAAACAAAGTTGGCTAAAGAAAAAATAACCGGTTTCTACAGAAAAAAAGTAGGGCTTCTCTCCTCACAAATTTTATGCATGAGTCTTAGATATAGAATCAATCACCAAGGTAGGAAAAGACCTCCAATATCATCCAGTCCAACCATCCACCTACCACCAGTATTTTCCCAGTAAACTATGAACATCAGTACAACATCTAAATGTTTCTTGAACACCTCCAGGGACAGTGACTCAACCACCACCCTGGGCAACCATATATCACAGAATCACAGAACTGTGGGGGTTGGAAGGGACCTCCAGAGATCATCTGTTCAAACCCCCTGCCAAAGCAGGCTCCCTGGACCAGGTTACACATGTAACAAAAAATGTGATATTCACTCAGTGATAGAAAACATCTCTGTTAGAACAACACATGTTCAGCTATGAGAGTTAATGTATTCCATCATATCCTTCTAAAAGTTTTAAAACTCTTACTGTTGAAGTTATAAGTAAAATGGATTGAAATTCTCTTTCAAATTCTTTGCATTACAGATTTTTTCCTGCACAGATCGTGGATCTTTGTTCTCCTTTTCCCCTTTACTATTAATCCTTAGCTCTGTTTTTATCTAGCACCTCTGGTTTTTCATTCCTAGAGAAATGCAGTTTCCTCACAACAGTCCAGTGGACCTCGTCTATTTAGTATCTCTAAATTTATTTATAACAACAAGAAAGTACTTCCAAAGTTTCCCATTCAATAGCCCTCACATTGTATTTTGTCCACTGGCTTTCTGACAGTCCCTCAAGACTACATCCACTCTTGTGAGCATGTATATCTCCCAGATTATTTAAATAGTCCAACACAATCAATATTCCATGTAGACGATAAAGCTTTCCCATCATCAATATGTAGAGGTGGTGCTTTAGCAGGATTGTCTCTTTGCAATTTCAGCCTACACTGGGGTTGTTGTTGTTCCCTTGGGGATTGGGGGCTGCATTCTGAGTATCCCCACTTAACTACATATTGTCTGCAATTCCTTCTGTATAGGCATGCCTTTTTCTAACTGATTCTTCCACAGCTCCTCCCAGAGGATCAGAAAGCTTTGCACATATTGGGCAGAAACGAGGTGCAATTACTATTTTATGGCTTAAAACCTAGACCTAAGTATACTAAAACAGTGATAGTAGTTGGTAACATCGCAACTTTACCAACAACGCGATCAACAGCATTTTGTAACGTAGCCAAGAGTAAATGTATAAATAATACAGGACTCCATCCAGTGTTTTTGCAAGAGATGGATGGTGAAACACGTGAAATAAATTATTTATGTCACATTTTCTTAGCTATATATCTGTGTTTCAGAGTTGTAGAGGAATTGGTTTTAATATGCATTGACAGCCTCATTATTGTGTAAATAAAATGAATGATATGACATCTCTGCAGCTAAAGTGACATTTTAGATGGATGAACCAGGATACAGTTTAGAAGGCAGTGATAGCTTGCAGATTTATAATGAAAACAGCAACTAGTGCTTGTAAAATTCTACAGTTTTTAAGTTTGCATCCTAATAACTCACATATATCAAAAACTGACATTTTATTAAACTTTAGGCAAGCCCATGGCTTTAGATTCATGAAATCACATTAAATAGTCTTAATGAGATTGGGAAATGGTTCTGCAAGAGTTTTGGAGGTGGTGTTCTATTCACCCCTTAATAAGAGAGCATACTGAAAAGGGAAAAAAAAAAAGCACCCCTCTGGGGAATTTAAATATTTCAGTGTTTATTATCATTTATCTCTCACTGTTTTCAAATGTTCTTCTACTTTCTTAAAAAATCTATACATTCTATCACTGAACTATTAAACTGATGAAAAATGACATTCTATAATAGGAAGAGAGTCCATACTGATTATGTCTTTTTAATACTTGAACAGAATTCTGTTATAGAATTATAATTTTTATACATATAAATTAACATGGGAAAAATGTTTATTGACTGATTTTTACATATAAATCCTGTTTTGGGAAACTAATTCAGCATGGAGATTTTCATTCTCATCCATTTCTTATACTTCTATTGTCACTTTTCTTCAGTCAAGTTTAGTTGTTTTTATGAAGGCTATAAAATCATTGTACAGTATTTTTTCAATTGTACATTTATATTGTACAGTTGGGTATGCACCGTGTCATTACTTACATATTTGTACTACCAAAGCTGCATCAATTACCTCAATACATCTCCAGTCACAAGGTGCTTTTCCCAAAATTACCTTGGAATGCAGTATAATTGCCACAGTTTTCTAGGAATCACTCAGCTGAATTGGGGATAACTGTGGAAATAAGCAGTTTTATCCCTGAGCATCTGCTATTTAATTCATACCTACCTTTTCTTTTTCTTCAGAAGTTTAGAAGGGGTTGGTTAGTGGAGAAGTGCTTTATTTTTACACTAGAAGTTAGTGGCTGGTACCAGATTTTGTGCTTACATATGTTGATTGCAGCTCCTGAAGTCTGTAGAGAGTTGGTGTTTGCGGAATGCATAAATAATATACATTTGCAGAGATTCACCATCAAGTTGCAAAAGTTACTGTCCACTTGAGTATGATTTACTTTATCTGAAAAGGTTTACTTCAAACTGAAAACGTACATGAATCCAAACAATCGGATCTGTTTTGGTGTAGTTTTATTTAATTTCAAATTAAGACCAATTTGTGTCATTATTTATGTCAACTTCGAGTTTATGCCAAATGTCCTTGTGCTTTCCTACATCTGTTTTTCTATAGTGACACAGGAGACTACTAGGGATCATCAACAGTCAGTCACTTAATCTGAAATGATGTATTGTCATCCATCAGTTTCACACACAGCTCCCTCTGGAGTACCTCTGAAAGAGGGGTATGAGCAAGAGAGAATATTGTCAGACCTTTCTCATTCATAGGTGTAAAGGACAGAGAAACTTATTAGTAAACAGAATTCCCAAAGAATAGAGAGAGAGTGGATGGAGAATAAGCTGAGAATAACCAGTTATGTAAGAACAAAAAGAGGTTCAGTTTATCATTGAACCATTCTTAGTAAAATTATTATTTTGGTAACCTTTCCTTAAAATTGCAGAAAGTGTAATTTTTTCTATTTTCAAGTCGAAGTATTTTTTCCGAACGCTGTTAAAAGCAATACAAAACAGACCAGTTGGTAGGTAGCATGCTTTTGTTTAACAGAACTGTAACTCCAAATCTCTGTTTTTTTGAAGTTAAAATTAAGCAAGAGCAGTCAAAAAACTAGAGTTTACATGTTTGGAGGAAAAATGACAACAGCTGCTGCTGCAAAATTATGTGTAATATATATACTGTGTGCTATTTTGCAGAGTGGCAATGTTATTGCAATTCACTTTTTTTTTTCTTTCTCTTTTCTAGTGTCTTGGGATACAGAAGATATGGTAGCAATTATGAATGAGGTTTAGGAAAGCTGTTCAGTAGCAGTTTTGACATTTCATTCTATTCTTTTATTATTTCTCTCTAAAATAGCATACACTACATAGAAGAAAACTCCACTTTGTTAAGAACATTGTATTAAGGGGGGGAATCAACTTTTTACTCGGGTAGATAGTATTAGGATGAGGGGAAATGGTTTTAAGCTCAGGGGGGAAGTTTTAGATTGGATGCCATAGGGAAGTTCTTTACAGAGAGTGGTGAGGTGCTGGAACAGGCTGCCCAGAGAGACTGTGGATGCTCCATCCCTGGAGGTGTTCAGGACCAGACTGGATGGGGCCCTGGGCAGCCTGGGCTAGTAGCAGGTCTGTGGCAGGGAGTTGGAATTTGACAGTCTTAGGGGTCCCTTTCAACTCAAGCCATTCTATGATTCTATGACGATTTGGTGACAAAGGAGTAATTACACTTTTTGGAGCACTAAGAAAATGCTGGAAAACCTTGGTTCACTGGATCAAGGTCCTCTCCTCTACTGGCATTCAAAGCATCCAAAAGTGGGCAACAAAGGTGGCAGCATGATTAGAGGCCCTGAGGAGTGGCCTGTTCAGCTTGAAGAGGTGGAGAAGGAAGGATAATGTCATTGCTGTCAAGGTCCTCGTGAGGGGGAACAGAAAAGGAGACACTGATCTCTTCTCTGTGGTGACCAGTGATAGGATGAGAGGCACTGACATGCAGCTCCTTCAGGGGATATTCAGATTAGGTGTTAGGAAAAAGTTATTTGCTGAGGGGGTGGCCAGGCACCACAACAAGTCCCTGCAGGGTGGTGGTCATGATCCCAAACCTACTGGTTTTCAATAAGAATTTAGACGATGTTCTTAAATACATGGTTTAACTCTCAGCTTGCCCTTCATGGAGTCAGAACTTGAACTCGATGATCCTCATGGGGTCTTCATCCCCAGCTCATGATTTCCTCTGAGTATATGAATCTTTATATCTTGGTTTCTCAGTAAGATTTTGAAACAGTCTTCCGTAGGACAACTTCTGTATGAATTCATTCATAATGATAAAGTGCTCATAATGCATGATAGGAACAAATAGAAATACGCAAAATTCTTCTAAGCATTATAAAACTTTATGTATGTATTTATTTTTTTTATTTATTTTTACTGCTAGTGTGGTCAAACATTTGAAAGGGCTGTCAAGAAAGATTGTGGAGTCTCCATTCCTGAAAACACTCAAAAACTCAGGGAACACAGTCCTGGGCAACAGACTTAATCGACAGTGCTAAATCAGATGGTCTCCAAAAGTTCTTTCCAACCTCAACTATTATCTGATTTTTGTAAGCTTTTGAATAAGAACAAACACAGTGTGTAAGGGAAAGACAGCGGTTATACAACTGCTGAAATGTGCAGTTAATGAAAGGCAACAATTTGACACCATTACTGTTGCTCAATTCTTTGAATGTAGTACACTGTTAAAATATAAGGAAACTCAAACAGGCTTAAAATCTTTTTATCTAAATTTAGTATTTAATTCTCCATACATTTTTCAGCAAAAATGAGAACATACCTCACTTAGCATTCCTAGCAGAAGCAAAGCTTATAAAATACTTACCTATAAGTATTCCTATTTACTATGTGCCCATTATTCTTTGTATAAATAAGCAGATTTACTACTCTATGTATAACATGCGGGAGCAGTAAATAATATCCACTCTGTGGAAGCAGGATATAGCTTTCCTGGAATGTGTCCACGTTTGTTTTGGTCTCAATAGAACTAACATTAATTCACAAAGAATGTACTCACTGTAGATTTCTCTGAGGTGGTGAACTAATGAATGGTTTTTTTGTCAGCATCATGCCACCAATGGCTTTGTTACCAAAATACCAATAGTACAGGAAAAGGTGACTGTAATTTGCATTGCACAAAAAAATGTTGCTATAGGAAGACACTGCTTCCAACTTCACCAACACCTGGGAAATATGTCATCTAAAGTAATAGGACTCCAGTAATTTCAGGGATCTTATGTTTCAATAAATGACTTAATAAGCTTTTCCATTGTTGCAAAGGAGAAATAATAATGTAAGGGAAAGTAATTTCCGCAAAAGTTTGCTTTCATGCTGTATTGCCATACATCCTTGGCTAGTGTTAATTTTAATGAATTCACAGGATCACAGAACGGTCAAGTTTAGAAGAGATCTTGAATATCATCTCATGCTCAAGCAGGGACACCTAGAACAGGTTGCTGAGGACCATATCCAGGTGGCTTATGAAGATCTCCAAGGAAGGGAGACTCTACAGCCTCTCTGGGCAAACTCTGATATGTTCCATCACTTTCTTAGTAAAGAAGTGTTTGCTCCTAGAATCACAGAATCATAGAATGGCTTGGGTTGGAAAGAACCTTTAAGATCATCTAGTTCCAATCCCCCTGCTATGGGCAGGGACATCTCCCCTTACACCAGGTTGCACAAAGGTTCATCCAGCCTGGTGCTGAATGCCTCCAGGGTGGGCAGAGGGGGGCATCCATAATCCAATTAAAACCCCCACAATAGAAAGGTTTGAATTAAAAGATCTACTTCGAACCCCTATGCCATTTGCTGAGTTGTCACCCAATAAATAGATCAGGCTGCCCAGGGCCCCATCCAACCTGGCCTTGTGTACCTCACAGCTATACAACTTCTTTTTCAGTACCTTACCACCCTCTGACTAAAAAACATTCCTCCTAACATCTTACCTAAATCTACCCTCTTTTAGATTAAAACCATTCCCCATTTTCCTATCACTATCAGACTCTGGATCAACTCCAGCAGTTTTGTGTGCTTGTGCTGGGGGCCCCAGGCCTACAAGCAGTACTCAAGGTGGTGCCTCATGAGGGAGGTAGATGGAGACAATCACCTCCCTCACCTTGCTTGCCTCCCCTCTGTTGATGCAGCTCAGGATAGTGTTGGCCTTTTTGATTGCAAGTGCATGCTGCTGGCTCTTATTATGCTTTTCATCCATGAGAATCTCTAATCCCTACTCTTATTCGAAAGAGCAGGGCTGCTCTGAAAACAATGCCTCCTATTTTCTTATGGTATTCCACAATACCAGAGATGGATGTTGGTGATATGACAGTAGAGATTTAAACTTTCTGCCAGTATTCTGTTACATGTTGCTGCCATGCAACAGATAGCAGCAGGAAGGCAGTCTGACAGAATGGCATCTGATGTGAAAGTGCTTATGAAGCAAAGATACAGAATTCCTTCATGTGGAAAATGCTGATTACTGGGTCTTCTAATTATACAATCAGCATCACAAGCTGAGGGGCTGTAGAGTGCACTAAAGATATGAACTATACGTTGTTGACTCATGATTTGAATTCTGTTAAAAAAGAAATATCTGAAGACCAAAGGTATAGATTGTAATACTTTTCAAACTTGATATTAGTCTCCTGAGCTTAAGTTAGAATTTGGACTAGTAAATCTTTAATTGCCTTTTAACAGTCAACTCATCAGCAAACTACTTAAAATTATAGGGTTGTTCACATTTGTCAGTTCAGATGTACCTATATTTTTGTAGAGCTGAGGGATCTGTAACTGGCTTTAACTTTTGAAAGAAAACAAACAAAACTGTATGTTTCGACAGCTTCATGAAGATCCCAATATAAGTGCTGTTTTTATAGCTCAGGCTCTTTTCCACTTAGAAAAGATAATATTTTATTAACTATTCTACTTACAAATTTTAAGGCAAAGTACTATTTCATCTGGTTACATTAAAGATTATGGAAAATGACACAGAGATTGGAATATTGATTTATTTTTAGATGTCATTTTCATTGTAGCTTTAAAAATCTCCAAATCACAAGGCATCCAGTAATTCTATTAGAGTCCTTATGATGTCTCTCTAGTCAGTTGCTTCAGGTATAAATTTTCCTTTAAGAAAATGGCAGCTGATTTAATAAGAAGATACTATCTTGTAGAGCAACACATCAGTTGTTTTAGATCTCTTTAGAAGACTTCACTCTAGATAGGTCAGTTTGAGCTTTGGTAGTTTGGGTGTTTGGTGTAGCAGTTGTTGTGTTTTGGTTTTGTGTGTTTGCTTGTTCGTTATTGTTTTAGGGGGCATTTCAAAAGGTGAATATTTTAATCTAGTAATATATCTGAGATAAGAAACTTAGATTAGTATGCAAAATTTTAATGGATTTTTAATGGGGTTCTATCCCAGGATTATAGACAACAATAATCATGTTAAGAATATTCAAAGAATTACTTTCTGTTTGTGAAAAAAGAAAATCTTTAATTCTTCGTATGCATCCAGGCAAGAGGAAATAAATGGTCGAATGACTTCTTGTAAATGATTGTCTCTTATTGTTAATTCTGTCCTCTCCCTCCCAGCACAAGTGTTAAATCAGCCCTTTACTGGCCCATTAATTTTAAATTTAAGTATTCATGCCTGGAAACAACTAAAACTGAACCACAGCTCTTGTCTCTGCCTGTTGAGCTACTCTCTCTGACAGACATTTTCTTTTATTGAATGTGATCAAAAGAAGACCAGAGCCAGAGGACTACCACTACCACTCCAGTGAATTTTAAATACTGTGCAGGAAAATGATTTTATAAAAACAGCAACAAAAATTATTGTGCAATATGAAAGGAATATGAGTATGCTGAGTAGATACTTCATCTTGTCACAAACTGAGTTTATCGGTTGTTAGTTCCCATCGGATAGTAAAGTCCAAATATTTTTTGTAGCTGAGTATCCAGAAGTGCTGCTTATTATTGACTCGTCTACTGTTGTCAGAAAATGTATTTGTGTTTTTAGCAAATCTTGTCCTTTTGTGACTTTTAGAATCAATCAATCATCTCCAGCTTTCACATCCTGTATTCTCTGAATGAATACCATTTATAACACTCAGTATATAACTACAGGAAAATATACCTGCGAGAGCTAAATAGATCTCAATAAAAAATGGAAATGTATCTGTTTCTGCTGTAAGTGACATGAGTGTTTGAGACTGAATATGAATAGTACACTTTTTAAGATATAAAACATCTACGATTGTTTTCTCTCTCCACCTCTCATTTAAGATGCTTTTCTTTCTTCTATATCTAAAATGGCTAAAAAAAGTAAATCAAACAGTATATTAAATGACTGGAGAAGAGACTGCATATCATCTAATATGCAGTATTGAAGAATTATAGCCAGAATCTGGCATATGGCTTACCTCTAATTCCCGTATGCATTATTTTGTTAACATATATATACTATTGTCAGCATAATTCATTATAAATTAGAAGAGTGAAACTCATCCAAAACTAAATGGAAAGAGTAGCAAGTCAGAAGGGAATCTGGATTGCTGACAAACTGGGACAAGTAATGACTATGTCATAGTCACTAATGGAGGCTGAAATAAGATGCTTGTCCTCTCTTTAGGGGAGAAAGGGAATTGATGATAAGATCTGGAGCCAGCACAGTCTGTGCATCTGCTAAGTGGTTCAAAAGGAGCCGAAACTGATTACAGAACTTCTTTCTATATATTCTTAAGAAGAGAACAGACCCTGAGGCAATTCTCTTAATCCTCAAAGTAAGTCTAGCAATACATGCTATGGTGCCTCATGTTTAAACCAGAATCTACCACTGGTGGATCAGCGGGCAGCTGGATTTTCAGTCCTGTTCATCCTTTCATGACCTCTCTGAAATCCCTCAGAAAAGGATTTTCCATCTAATAGAACTATTAGATCTATATTAATGCCAAGTAATTTTCAGTGATCTGCTCAACTATATCTAGGGTCTGCTGTTGACCTCAGATGGCCTCTTTTTGCTACCAGAAATCAAACCAGCATGAGATAGTACAAGCCTGACATAACATCGATGGAAAGATGAAAGATTGTGAGTGCAATTTGGTGATATAAGTTAAACCACATGTGAGGTCAAAACCAAGAGTGCAGATTTTCATGTTCTATTGCCAAAGCCAACCAGTAGAGATTTAAATGAAGCTATAAGTCACCCCTGGGATTATGGACTATTTGCTGTAGGTGAGACCAGAACTCTCAATGTGTCACATTTCTCACACTCATTCTGTTGCAGCAAAGTATATAGACTGTATGTAACCTGTACTCAGCAAATTATACTAACTGCTGCTAGCTTTTAACTTCAGCTGTGTTTGGACCAGTTCTAGTAGAATTTGTTAGAATGAAAGAAGGCGTAAGAAGGTTGTACAGATTGTGAAAGGATTGTACAGCAGTATTTTTAAAAGTGTCTAAAGAATGTACCCAATTGTCACTGGAAATAAATGAGAATAGCGGACTATCTTTATATTTTACTTACATTAAATGAGACTTGGGCTTAGTCATGCATGTCTTTTATTAAAAATTCCTATTCAAATGGAAAAGGAGGTACAATTTTTCTACATTCAGAAAATTCAGATTTCTATTTTCAGTATTAAGTGGGAGTTTGAACTTAAAGCTCAACAGGAAGGAATTTTGCGGTTTTTTTTATCAATTCCCTACACTATGACATTGTATGTTCTATTTTTTCTTTAATATAGTGTTTCATTTTGGTATGCATTTTCTTGTGTGGTTCTGCCTTATATAAACAAAATCATAAGTAAACATACAGAACTTGCAACATACCATTGTTTTCCCAGTGAAAAAGCTGTATCTCATTTGTTTCTGATTACTGTTACTATAAATTACAAAGATCTTGAAAGATTTAATAACTACTTAAGAAATGCTTAATTTTAAACATAGACTTTTTTAGGCTGTTCATCTTCTGTATGGACTTCGGTATTCAGCTTTTCAAAAAGAAAATTGAAGTGCATATATACTTATAGCAACAGAAGACTAAGATGTCTGCTCTTAGGAAGTTCTTAACTGTGCAATACTATAAATGACGTTTTCTCTCCTACTTTTAGTAGACTATAGCTTACGGTTTAGCACTTCTTACTAGGTGAGGTAAGAATTTTGTCTTTTCTCTTCTGATACAAACCAAAACATAATACTTATACACAATAGATGGTATAGTTAAAAACATCAACACAGACAGACTTTTACAAATCTGTCTTGAGCATGACAAGCATTTAATGATGTCAAGTTCAGTAACAGCATGTTCCCATCAGCTTCTGTGAGATACTGTCTGCAAACTGAACACAGGGAATGTCTAAACATAACATGTGTATGATGTGTGTGCAGAAAGACTGAAAAGCCATATCAACTCTTTTCTTCATTGTAGTGTAATGTTAACTTTGAAGCTGCAAAATGGTAGGAGACATGTTGTTCCAGTTAATAATTTTTTTCATCTTACCAACATAAATGCCATAGCATGGGTTAAGTTCCTATCTCAGCCTCTAAGCGAAGTGACTTGGCTGTTTAAATCTCTCTATTTGAGAGCTTTCTCTTATTGCTTCAACCTGCTTTTTGAACTGCTCGACATGATCCTATTCATCCACTGCTGCTCCTTGGGCTCCGCCATGGCTGCAATGGAGGTCTGCTCCGCGTGGTGCCCACAGGCTGCAGGGTGCAGCCTGCTTCTCCTTGGGCCTCTCCCAGTCTGCAGGGTGCTGCTGCTCTGTGCATGGAACATACTCTGCTCTTCCTTGTGCACTGACCTCAGTGACTGCAGAGCTGCTGCTCTCTCATTTCTCACTCCTGTCTCCCAGCTGCTGAGGCACAGCAGTTCTTCTCTTTCCTAAATCTGCTCTCTTAGAGACACATAAGTTGTTGCTTGTGGCTCAACTCTGCTTGGTGGCAGGTCCCTGTGTGTTTCTGATCACATATTTCAACCCCCTCTGTCATGTTGCTCAATATTTGTAAGTGTGATATGCTTTAACAGAAGTATTTACATTCTTAACCAAACTGTCAAAGTAGATCTTCAACCACATGTCAACTTTACGCAATTAAAGACTGAAATGATTAATTGAAATATTTATTAGAAAGGAAAACATAGTTAATATTTAATTACATCAAGCTATATGCCCTTGCTTAAAAAAAACACCAAACCATTTCTATTAATCATACAATGCTAACGTAGTTTATATTTTAACCTGGAAAAGTGTGAAACTTGCAGTCTGTATACAATAAATCATTTACCATTTGCTGAAGAGAATCTACATGAACAAAATTCTGCCATCAGACTACAGGAAGGTAGAGGGTGACTATCTTTGTTTAAGGAGTTTAAGTCATCTTTGGATTCTAATCAGGAACAACTTTTATCACTTATAAAAGTAACTGGGAAAGTGTGAAGAGCCTTGGAGTACCATACCTGTGGCTGGAAAAGAACCAGAGTGACTGAAATATATATTGCATTGTATTGTGTTATGTCATGCATAGAGAAAAAAAATATATAACATGTATACAAAAATTATCCAAGCTTTCTATTCAAACTCCATCTAGTTTTGTTGTTGTTGTGCAGTACAAAAGTACACAATTTAAAGACTTGTACATTAAGAAGATATTTAAAACTGGTATATAGGAATTAATATTGACTTTTTTCGAAGACTGATTACCAATCCTATTTAGTTATGATCTTCTTTAAAGCATAGAATAGATCGCAGAAAGGCCTGGGTTGAAAAGGGCCTCAAAGATTAATTAGTTTCAGCCCCCATCAGCAGGGTCATCAACCACTAGACTTTAGAAGCTGTGATAACCAAAGTTGTTATTGTGTGTTCATTATACTAACTACTACAAAGCTTACATTAAATACTAGTAATTCATGGAGTTTACCACACATTGAAAAACTTCTGAATTACATATTAGAAGCATATAACTTTACTAACACTACAATGTGCATGTTCTGTTGCATCTTGTCTGCAGCTCATGAAGCTACACAGTGAACTGGTGTTGATTTGTTATCCAGTGTATGAACGAGTGTCAAGAGTGCTACTGACAACAACACGAGGAGCATACTTCAACAGTGCAAGTTGTCCCTCCTGACCCGGGATAACAGCAACTTAATAACCCTTGTTATGAAAGATAAGTTTAGCGTAAGACACAGGACACTCCCCTCCTGTCCCCACCACCTTTTATTAATTTATAATTCCTTGTAGAAGATATCTGTTAATTACTTTAAACAGCTCATTGTTTGTTATCTCTGAAGAGAGAATTTGTTTATTCATAAGCTTTTCTGACCCCCTGTTGCTTAGTCATCATCACAAGTAGAATTGAGTTGTACCCTAGAAAGCCTTGGAATGTAAGATTGAGCCTACTCTTGAGAAATCACCTGAGTGGTTAATTGAGGCAAAGAATTTTTTCATTTAATAATGGGAGTTATATTGTGCATACCAACAAGATTCATCCTACTGAAACAGCTTTAAAGCTGTACTTCTAGTATTATGTGTTACTAAGAAATACAGTCTATTTGCAGGTCCTTCAGCAAGACTCACAGGTGGCTGTGAACGGAGATTTAACATCAAAAAATGGACAGCATTTTCAAATGTTTAAAGTATAATGTGTTTGAATGAGTGATTGTTCCCTTGGAACTGAAAACACCGCTGGCCTAATCCACTAAGACAAAAAGCAAGACATATTTCATTGAAGAACTTCTGTAGTCCAGCTGAACATTTACAGCATGTTTTTGGGAGGAGGGTTGAAAAAGGTGTCATACTGAGTGAGAAAATAACTATTATTCCATTCTGCACTTGTGCAACTGCTTAATGTTTGATATGTTTTTGTATCTGTGCTGAAAAGTTCCTGCCATGAAGAAATTTTTCAATTAAGAAATTTCCTTGTCGAAGTATGTTGAACTTTGAAGGACGAAGAACATTTCCTATTACCTATATTCTTGGGGATGGATTGCTGGAACCACTACAGGTATCATAGATTCATTGAAAGAAACTAACTGGTGAAATACTGAGGCTTGAAGAGAGTGGGATTGAACCAAACACTGAAGAAGGATCAGAATGAGAGACTTAGCAATTATTCTGTTCTCTCATTGCTGGAGGCCTTGTCAACTCTTGCATGTCCTTACACCTCTTGGTGCAGCAGGAGCATTGTTCAAGCCAGAAGAGTTGCCAATACATGAGTAGGCTTTGTATAGAGCTCCTATAAGAAGGGGCTAGTCTGCATGGTACCCTGCAGTCCTTTCTAGACCTACATATAGTTAATGCATTATGAAGATCCTCATATTGGAGACAGACTGAGCCTTCAGTTTTTTAAAACACTTTCATGGTTAAATAGATGCTATCAGGGAACTACATGATTTCTTTCCCCTCCCCTAAATATCTGTCTTCAATGCAGATGTTCAAGAGTCATCTTCCTTTTTAAACTTTCATAGTTCCACTCTATTGATGCAGGAAAATAGTTGAGAAACCAGAAGACCTTCATTGTGGTGGGATAATCTCTCTGAAAACAGTAGTGTCCATAAGAAGAATTTGGTAATTGTCATTCTATGTGCTGTTCTTTCTCCATTCTGTATCCAGCTAATATACAAATGAGTTTGTGATCAGTGTGTCAGGCTGGGAGGCAGATGCACTGTTGTGTATGACCATAGAATAGGGGTAACATTACTAACATTACTTCTGTTTTTATTTAGATGGTTAAACCATTAGCTAGGTGATGCATTTCAGATGTTTATTCAGAGCTGTTGGAACAGTGAACTCCTGGCCTGGGTGGGGCATTAACAAATTAATGTAAAGTAATGATTTATTTTAATGTGGCATAACAAACATAAGGTAATCTAAGGTAACATATAGAAATGTTAAAGAAGATAATAAAATAAAACATAAGACAATGTAACATAACATGACAGTAATATATAGCTCTTCTATTTATCAAGAAATGTTGAACTTTGTGTCCAAGTCTTAAATCCTACTGAACACAATAATATACTCTTTAGAATAGTTTATACCCAATGAAGAGTAAGTTTATTATTGTTTAAATTAGTATTTGAAGCAAGCTATTTTTTCACAGCATGAACATAACTTTTGAATAGTTTCCGATAGCTTTCTTCTCATCTTTAGAGTGAAAAAGACAGAGTTTTAATTAAACACGAAATTTGGCCAGCAATTGCTTAGTCATTAATCTGGTCTGGTGCTTTCTGCTATTTATATAGAAAATGGGTTTGTACAATTATGAAATTTATTCCTAATAAATGACCGATACCAATGTAGGTTTAATAGACTCAAGCCTCTAATGCACAGAAAGCACTCAATGGCTTTTGAATTAATTGTATTCTTCATGGCATTTCAGTAATTTCCGATACAATAACAGATGAATATCCTAACCCTGTGATTTTTATGCTTATCCCAATAGACTTTTTCCATAGGCCAATATAAATCAGGTTATTTCTGTCTCAGATAAAAATAGTACAATGTGGAGAAATAAATATAATCTCAAATAATTTATGTCCTTGTGAAAATTCTTTATGAAATATAAAGATGAAGCCAGCAAGATTTAGTAGTTAATCAGCAAGGTTCTAAATGAGGAAAACTACATTCCCAATAAGATTTTAACATGCTTTATGTATATAAGGACATCCTCATACTACAGCCTCCCCCATGGCTTTGGAAGCATTTTCTCAGAGTGTGGATCTCAATGTGTACTAATTTACTATTTTTTCTGTTTTAATATATAGCCAGTGCTTATTGAAGTTTAACAGACCCATGGAGAAGAGCATGCATATTAATCATCTGGACTCTGTGTTCGATATAAGTGTCTCTCATTACCTGAAAATAGTTCTAATAAATCCAGCTCAGCATTTCAGTGCAACGCATCAGTCATACTATAGTTTTATTCTGTGCAGTTTGAGTTTTCCTGAATGGATGCCTCATCATGGCAGTCTCACTCAACTCACGATTATCTCAAAATTCTAGTGAAATGCAACAAACTGGAAATGAAGCATATCCATTTCTGACTCCTATAGGTCTGGTTTCTGATTTACATTCCCTACTTTGTTTGCAACATGTGGTAGTTTTCTCCATCTCCTATCCCATGTAGGATTATGGAAGCAGCTTTCAAAGAGTTGTTCTATTTGACATTTTCAGTGCAAGAAAATTTTAGTCCCTAAAGTTTTGGGAAAAGGTGTTATGAATTACTTAATGATGCCTTGAGATCTGAACAGTTAATATTTCACCATTGGTACAATTTTAATTTTGCCTCGAACACATACAGGTGCAGACTTAACAACTACATCCTATCTAAGTTAATATGCACACTAATTCCAGACATCTTGGAAACTGAAGCTCGGGGGATCCCTGCCCATGCAGTAGAACCAAAATCCTCTTCATCCAATACAGGAAATACATGGAGATTCTGTAGAGACTTGGAGAGATATTTTTAAGTATATGTGGGTTCTTATGTATGACAGTAATAAAATACTCAGTAAAATTGATCACAACTCTCCTGACTATCTGTAACTGATACACTTTTATCCTTGAATTCTTACAAGAAAAAACAGACTTTCATCTCCAAGGGAGATGTTTTAAATAAATGAACATTTTCTTTTCTTTCTTCCTTTTCTCTCTCTCTTTTTTTTTTCTCCCCTAGGTAAAAAAATAAATTTTGAGAAACCCTTAGTGGATAAATTCACTTCATCTTAAAACTGAACACTGTGTTTTGGCTTGATGGAACAAACAATAGTGAATCAAATAAAGGGCAAACAGAGAATAAATCCCTCCAAACCTCACAGCTAATATTTGTCCCTAGGTCTTGTTCATCTTTCATATTACTTTACATTAAGATTTCAGCTGGCTGAGAATGTCATCAGGTAACTACACTTGAGTTCTACTGTAAACTTCTTTAAAGGAGAACCTCTAGTACAAAGCTTGCAGCCTGGAAGCCTGAGGACCATTGATATTCTCCCTCCAGCCTTCCAGTAACTTCCTCTTTTTCCTATGTCACAAGGTGTATGGAAAGGATTTCTGCTGGAGATTTCACTGGGAGACTCAGTAGTGTTTTAGCTCTTGTGTAAGAAAAGAGCCAGAGCTACAAGCCCTTTAATAGGGATATTTAAAGACTAACTGTTCTTCCTTACTTGTTTTCTGTTAGTTGCTCCTGTACAGACTATGCTTTTTTCCATGATTTATCTCAGCAAATAATTTCTCATGCCAAGTGTGTCATTATTTTGGTCAATTTTAAGGATTTCAGACTGTTGTTGGGAAAAGCTGCTCAATTCATGTAGTTTAACTAAATTAGAATAGAAGTTGTTTATTGATTTAGTAGAGACATGCCATGAACCAGGAGCCAGGGAACTATGCAACTATGATCACTATCAGCAATGCAACAGATAAACAAATCTAGACACTTACATTAGAATAACTGCACAGTTCCTAACACCCTGCTATAACTGATATCCACAATTCCAATTCCTCCACAAACACATAGACCCATCATCCCCTCCTTGGCTGTGTGTGTTACCAGCTCATGTCTTTTGTCCTGGTACTATGGGTTCCTGCCTTTTTACACCCTTGAAGAGCAGGAAGGATACTCTGTCTGTCCAGGGCAGGGCTAATGGTGACAGTGGGGACATATCTGTCAGTGTCCTGTTTGACTTCTCCTGTTTTTGCTTCAGGATCTATCCTGTATTTCCTGTATCCAATATCTCTCCTTCATTTCTGAAGATATCCAATCTGATCCCTTCAATGTATTAAAGATTTCTTTGCAATTTCATGGCTATTTTTCAATCTGTTTTTCTTCCTCTTCAGTGTGCTCATCCTGGGAGCAAGGCACTCTCGCTCTGCATTTCTGATGCAAGGACTACTGACATTTTTATGCTGATGGCCAAACTGGCCAAATTGATGTAGTTACTGACAGTAGTTCAGAAACAGAAAGACAGAACAGCTGAGATTACAATGGGTCTCTGGAAACTTTCTAGTCAAATTCCCTTGTTCATACAAGGTCACCAAGGGCTGCTTGTCCAGGACAGTGCCCAGTTAGTTGGGTTTAGAGCATCTTAAAAGGTAGAAACCTCATAATATTTTTGTTCCAGCATTATCTCTTTTACAGTAAAAAGGTGTTTTCTTATGTTAAGACAGATTTTCATGTGTTTCAATATACCCATTGCTATGAGTCCTACCATGGGACACCAGTGAGAAAAAGCTAACTTAAACTTCTTTATGCTCTCCATGATAAGATCTCCCCTAAAGCCTTCTTTTCTCTATCCTGAACAATCCTAGCTCTCTCAGCCTTTCCTCATGTGAAACATGTTTTGGTCCTTTAATCACTTTTGTAAGCACTAATGAAACATCCAAAAATCCACTATAAGATTTGTTTTCAGGTTCATAATTTTCTTTGAATTATATGGATTCTTTTTCTTTTTAAAAGGCTGAATTTGATTTCATTGTAGCTCTTATAAACTGTCTTTTCTTTAAGTGATGAGGTATCAGCAGTGAAGAAAGGACAAATATTATTCAGCGTTTCTAACTAGAAGAACTGGATCACAGGGGAGGTTTAGTCTGTGGTCTGCTGTGCACTGTCATACAGATCTGGTTCACTAATGGTTCACATCATGTACAGTGTCTTTATTGCTTGTGACTTCCCACTTCCCATGCATCTAAATTTCTTTAATTAGATACCAAGCTTGTATGTATCATTCAAAAAGGCTATCAACTCTAGTGCCAGATTGTCCTGGGGGAGAGCAGTTGATCATGGAGGTGAGGCAGGTTTCCTGAGCCGGAGAAACACCAGGCTAATGGAGAGAGCTGCCAGCAGCCAGCTGCTCTTGTGAGTCTTGTTTTGACAACAGATGTCAAGTATCTAATTAACATTTTGGAAAATACTTTCTGTTCCAGATCACATGAGATGATTGATGAAACCTTGGAGTACAATAAATGATGCCCTTCTTGATTGTATAATATCTTGGAAAAAAAAAATCTAAATAAGAAGTTTGTAAGAAGCCCCCATGATGGCTTACAGTGTATGTCCTGGAAGGCTCAGATCTGTTATAGAAGTCTTGTTTTTTCCAGGAAATTTAAGTTTTTATTCTTAGTGAGGTTTTCTATTTTTAACAACCCCACAACAGAATAGGTCCTCTGAAAGACAGACCAGACAGATAGCAGCTGAATGTTCTCCATCTCCAAGGCTGTTAAATCAAAAACCCACCAACACAGTTAGCTCTAAGGATCCCTCTCCAGAGTTCTGCCCTCTTTGTAAAGCATTGGCATTAGAGCGCAATTTGTGACAATGCCCATTAGTGCCTTATATGCCAGTGTTTCTGATGTGCCAGGCTATCAAAACCACACAGTTCAATAAACCCAATTGTCCTTTTTTCCACCAAGCTGGAGGCAGACCCCTCTAGTTCAGCTTATTGTATACATTACTCACATCTCACAACCCCAAAAGGGCTTGTCATCAAATTTAGATATAATTTCAGACTGTCTATTCTGTTCAGAGAACTGCCCAATTGGAAATGGGAGCACCCATTCTCCCAGAAGATAACTT
The DNA here is from genome assembly GCA_036925125.1 of Oreortyx pictus. NCBI lineage: Eukaryota > Metazoa > Chordata > Aves > Galliformes > Odontophoridae > Oreortyx > Oreortyx pictus. The sequence continues at coordinate 26,066,385 of JAUPFR010000010.1, read as the reverse complement.
TCGTTTTTTTCCTTGCAACTCACATACCCACTTTTCTAGGGTTGAAGCGGATTTTCCATCCCACTTACTCACATTTTTCTCTTTGTGGTCACATAGATAAGAAGCACAGTGTGGAACATGGTGTGTACCCGCTGTCTTCTCTTTTGAATCACAAAACACTTACTTCTGGTGGCTGAGATGCTGTTCTGAGCCAGTGGGGAAGAAGACATCCCCTTTGAGTTGCTGAACCTCTTAGGAAAGTATCTTCATAGCTGAAACACAGATAGTGAGATAGATTATCTTCATAATTTTGGATTTGGTCAGCTAACTCACCCACCATTTCTTCCTCACCAGCTTTCCAAGCTAGGTCATGACTAGAGTTGGCATACAACAATGGTGAATCCTGTACAAACTTCCAACACATGGATTGCCTACAATTGACACAATCAGGATTTAGGGTAATAGATGATTGTTCTGGTCAACATTATACAAAACCTCCAGCACAGCTAAATCCTCTTTGCAAGGTCTACATGTCTGGTTGACACATAATATCATCCCTGTACGGTCACCTTTCCTTCACAGCTGAAAAGAATTGTGTCCAGAGTACGACAGACATTCCATTTTTTGCAATCGCTTTGCTAGTGCCACCTTCTCTGGAAAGGGATCTCAGATGCCTGGCTTTTGCACCTGCTAGATCCAGGCTGTTGGCCCCATTATCTCGGCATTGGAGAAGCAAGGTGACAATGTGCTTGTCTGGAAAACGGCTGAAATCTTTCTGCATGTCTCACAGATCACCTAGGGGAGGGCATGGGGTTGTGTCAGATCCAGAGGCATTTTCTTTCTTTTGAAGGTGCTGAATAGTGCTGAATATTTGATAGGTACAAGATAGACCCAAGCCCAGAGCAGTGAGCTGTATCTCTTTGTCTTTGGCAGGATCAGGACATACCTTTTTAAAATATTCTGTCAGCATTTTAGGTTTCCATACTTGCTCTTGATTGAGAAGTGACTTCAAGTGTCAGCACTCTGAGTACCTTAGCAATCTTGGAGTAAAGTATAAATGACTAAAAAGGCTTACACTTATCATTAGTTGGAAATGAAGATGTACATCCTGCACATATAAACTAGACTTATGAAGTACAGATTGTTTGCATAAACTTAAATATCTTTAATGTCAATAGAAGTATCCTATTTAGTACTTACTGGTGTTTGATATGCAGTGTTATTGCATAGAAGTGATTAAAGACAGTTGGGTGTTATTAGTTGTGAGGAACAAATCAGTACGACGCTGAATCCTTTTTGCTAATTAATGATCACTTTCAGCTCCGACTGAAGGAAATGCTTTTTGTCTGTAATTCTGCTCGTCATGCAACAGCTGTGCTTTAATTTTGACAGGATGTTCACAGAAATTCATGTAATCAGTTAGGATATGTACACATTGGAATGTAAATATTCTTCTGTTTTGTTCATCATTATTTACGCTATTAGAGTACCGGGCTAAGAGCAGGTTTTGAGAGTGAGTTACACAAATAACATTTCACATATAAACCTCCTGGCCTAATCAAATCACTTTATCAAGATTTTAAATTTTAAGAACTCTGGAAGCTTTTAACTAGTTATGTCCTTAAATTCTTTCCTTGTTCATTCCGAATAACTGTGTGGATTACTTCATCTTCCAATCCCTAAATATTTGGTGTAAAGGATATTTTCTACTGCCACATAGTTACATTATTGCACAATTGATTTTAGTGCAGTACCTTTGATATCATGTCATGTCATGTCATCCTAAATTAATATGGAACCTTCTCAATAGACAATTGTGTGAAAACTCAAGTGTATTTCAGACCATCATGTAAGACTCTTCCTTTAGTTAATGCACTCATAACCGTGGTGTTTATTTGTTTGTTTTTCATACCACCAACTACATACAAGGTAACATTTGCATTAGATTTCTACTTTTTGCCATTCATTGAAAAATTTGTACATCTCTTACGTAAATGACAGAATCCACACATAATGATTTCTATTAACTTGCAAAACTGAAACCCATTCTGTCTGCTCTCAGGGGCAGCTCAGCATAAAGGTCTTAACAATAGGATACTCCGAGAATCAATAAAAGTCAGACATCTTTCCAAACTCTGTTGATTCCACAAAACGAAAGCAGAAGTATCATTGTGTTTTGTCCCAGTTCTCACAGAAATAAACATTTATTTTCTTTGCTCAGATCTACAGTCATATTCACTATGCTCTTTTTAGAATGTGGCAAGTATAAATATTTTGTCAGTGCATTTTTATTTTGTGCCCAAACTGATCATCATTTCAACCTTTTTAAAGTAATCATGTTGTTTTTCCCTACTGAGTATCATTGATCTCGTTGACATTTCTCTATTATGCCTCCTACAGTTTAATGGATTGAATCCTTTCTCTCATGTTGTACTTTTAATAAATTCAGACTTACTTGTCTTTACTGTGCTCTTTAGCTTGTTTTATAATATTCCCTCAGACTTACACTTTCTTCCATAACAACAGGTTGGCCATGAGGCAGCAGTGTGCTGCTGAGGCCACAAAGGCCATTGGTATCCAAGGGTGCATTAAAAAAAGTGTGGCTATCAGGTCAAGAGAGGTGATCCTCCCCCTCAGCTCTGCCCTGGTGTGGCCGCACGTGGAACACTGTCTAGTTCTGGGCTCCCCAGTTCAAAAAAGACAGGGTTCTCCTAGGAGGAGTTCAGTGGAGGACCACAAAGATGATTAGGGGTCTGAAGCATCTCCAGTATGAGGAAACGATGAGTAATCTGGGTCTGTTCAGCCTGGTGAAAAGAAGACTGAGAATGGATTTGATTAATGTTTATAAATATCAGAAGGGAAGAGGGAGGCAAATTGATCAGACCAGGCTCTTCTTGGTGGTGTGTAGTGATAGGACAAGAAGCAATTGATGAGTACAGGAAGTTCTGTACTAATATTTGGAAGGACTTCTTTACAGTCAGAGTGACTAAGCACTGGAACAGATTCCTTGTATGCAAATATTTAAGACCCATCTGGATGTTTACCTGTGTGACCTACTGTAGGAAACCTGCTTTAGCTGTGATCCTGGACTTGATATCTTGAGGTACCTTCCACCCCTTGCAATTCTGTGTTCCTGTAATTCTATGATCAGCACTTGCCCTCATTAGGAAGCTGTAAGTCACCATGAAGCCTCCTCTTCCTTAAACTGAGCAAACCAAGGGATCTTCAGCTACTCCTCATAAGTCTTCCTGGGGATGCTCATGGTTGGGAAGCTAGACATGAGCCACCATTGTGCCCTTGCAGCCCAGAAATCCAACTGTATCTTGGGCTGCATCAAAAGAAGCACAGCCAGCAGGTTGAGGGAGGTGACCCTGCCCCTCTGCTCTGAGTTGGTGAGACTTCACCTGGAGTACTGCATCCAGATGTGGAGTCCTATTTATAGGAGAGCTGTGGACCTGTTGGAGTGCATCCAAAGAAGAGCTAGAAAAATGATCCATGGAATAGAACACCTCTTCCACAAGGACAGACTGAGAGAGCTAGTCTGTTCAGCATGGAGAGAAAAAGGCTCCAGGGAGACCTGAAAATGGCCTTTCAGTGTCTAAAGGGGAGCTACAGGAAAAAAGGGAGACAGCAGGGTCCGTGGTGATAGGACAAATGGAAATTGATTCAAACTAAAAGCAGGCAGATTTAGCCTGAATATAAAGATGTTTTTTTGCAATAAAGGTGATGAGGCAGTGGCAGGAGTGAACCTGAATGGTGATGAATGCCCCTTCCCTGGAGACTTTCAATGCCAGGCTGGACCAGTCTCTGAGCAACCTAATCGAGCTGTGGATGTTCCTGTTCATTGCAGGGAAATTGAACTAGAAGACCTTTAAAGGTCTCTAGCAATTATAAGGATTCTATGATTCTGTGGTTCTATGATTCCTCTCCAGACTCTTCACCGTATTTGTAGCCTTCCTTTGGATGCTTTCTGGATGTTTTAGGTCTGTTTGGTATTGTGGCACCCAAAACTGCACATGACTCTGGCTGAGGCTCCTCCAGCACAGAACAGAGCAGGACAGTCAGTTCCCTTGACTGGCTGGCAGTGCTGTGCAATTGACAAAATGAAGAAATAATCATAAAAAAAAATTATCTGAGTAGTTTCAGATCATATATTCACTGCATTCACTTTGTTACCAAGTATTCACCCAAGTGAATTACCAAATATTCACCCCAAAAAGCAGTTTGAAAAAAACATGGCTACAGCTGTTCTCAGTTCCAGCAGGATGTTTTTAATGTTGTTATTTTAATATAATAAATGTGAGTTGAATAGGAATATGAGCTAATGTTTCCCAATACCATTGATCTTCAAAGCATAGACTAATGCAAATAAAGTACCCTGGTAAATGGATATTAGTGGATTTTGCCTTCCAAGACAGTGTTAAAAACTCCTGGAAAAGATCAAACAGTATGTTATATTTTCATTAGCATAGCTTTACTCTTCTCTGTTACTGAATTAGCTACAGATGTTATTTATGAATCTTCCCCTTGCTGCTCTAAGTTATCATTTCTCAATTTTTTTGTTCAGAAAAACTAGGTAATTATTTCTTTTTTTATAATTCATTAGAGTGTCCTAAAGACCTGGACATTTTCCAGGTCTTTGTTTGGCTTCTCCACTTTTGGCAAAAGAAATATAAAGAGGAAAATTTATGCTGAAACTATGCCAAGAGTAGCCCATTCAATCAAAATCATGTCTTGGTGCATAGACTATTAGTCACTCATATCCACATTCTACCCAAATAATTAACTTGTAACACAGAAATTCTACATTATTAGAATGTCCTTGAATATGTCCATGGGTTTTGATGTTCTCACAGACAGGAAAAACTCCCGTCATCTTAAAAAATTTTTGTGATACTAGATCGAAGTTATATGAATGTAAAAGAGTCCAAACAATGCGTTATCTAAAGAAGACAAGCAAACAATTTCTGTTACGTGACTTTTGTTGCAAATAGCACTCTGAATAATTCTGTATGTAAAGCAGTTGTGAAAACTGTGGAAAACTTCACTTTTCCTATTCAGAATTACAATGACAACAGGATCAGTACAAAATATTTATCAGATAGGAGATGAAAGTAAAATCTATCAATCACAACAAACGTACAGTTCTCTTAACATCCCCCGTAATTGTCCAAAATTGGATATCAATTGGCTGTATTGTAGTCAACCTGCTTCTTCAGATGTGACTTAATAAACATTGCTTACTCTGAGGTAACGTAGGTTAAACTGAAAAAAATTTCAAAATCATGCACATGGAGAATAATAACCCAAACACCAGTACAATCTGTGCAATGGCTCCATGGACAGAAGATCTGCAGTAGAAAGCCTGAAGGTTCACATGTAGATCATGAACCAACAAAGGATGATGATTGTAAAGAAGGTCAAAAACACACTGGACTACTGTTAGGTAGAACTTATCAGCAAGCTGAGCAAAGTGACCTTCTCCCTGCTCAGTCCTGTTGAGAATACAGGAAAAGATGGACACTGAAGAAGGAATCCGGTGAAGGCCAACTGCGATGATTGGTGAAGCAGGACTTCTGTTGAATGAAGAGAAGCTGGGACCAGTCAGGCTCATTGACATGCTGTCAGTGCTATTCAGGATGTAATTCTCACGGATTAAGTCTTTGTGATATGGTTGTGCAGATCTCTGCAGTGAACAAGATGATATGCCTGGTCCAATGAAAATATGGTAAATGACTTAGAAGTAGATCTGTGGAGGAAATTGTGGAAGCTGCATTTCTGATTTTTTTCTGCCCCTGGATGAATATGAGGCTCAGATTTTTTCTGCCTTCTGTAGGAGATGGTATTTTCTGTCAGAAAAATGGTTTTGGCTCTATACATAATGTCCCTGTACCAAACTTCCCATTGCTGTTGGAAGGTGCTATTAGCATCCCAACAAGGTTGGGAACTCCAGCCTGGATCCAGCCAATTAGAACAGTGTCTGCTGTTCTAAAATTACTGCCTTATATGGTTTAGAAAGATCTATTTTATCTGCTAGTTTATTTTTACATTTGTATATGTACTATACTGGCTAGCTGTATGAGAGAAATGTTGTCAGAGATTTCTTAGAGAACTGCAAGAGATCAATATTTCCCAGTTGGAATTTTTATCTTTTAGCTCTTCATTTACTCTAAAAGGTGAAACAAATCATATCCAAATAAATAAGCTCTTAGGGTGCAATCACATTTAAAGATCTATTTTAAAACTGAATTGCCAAATAGCTGCTGTAGAATATTCTTCCTAGTAGAGCAGCAGCTCTTCAGTGGACTAACTTCTTCAAGGAACTTTTTTGAGTTCCTTCTTCCCATTAAACTCACTATGAGGTAGTGGTCTCTTAAAACCCAAGTGGTACAGAATCATAGAATCACAAAGATTGAAAAAGACCTCCATGATCATCTCACCCAGCCGTTCAACTGCCACCAATATATTCCCCACTTAACTATGTGTCTTAGTACAACATCTAAAAGTTGATTGAACACCTCCAGGGTTACAGACTCAACCACCTCTCTGGACAGCTCGTTACAGTACCTGATCACTCTTTCAGAGAATAAATAATATACAATCTGAATATCCTAATGTCCAACCTGAATTTCCCCTGGTGTAACTTGAGGCCACACCTTCTACTCCTATCACTAGTTACATGGGAAAACAGGCTGAACTCCATCTCACCACAACCTCCTTTCAGGCAGTAGTAGAGAGCAAAAAGTTCTCCCCTGAGCCTCCTCTTCTCCAGACTAAACAATCCCAGCTCCCACAGCCACTCCTCATAAGACTTGTGATCCAGAGCCTTCACAGCTCCGTTGCCCTTCTCTGGACATATGCCAGAGCTTAAATGTCTTTCTTGTAGTGAGGAGCCCAAAACTGAACCCAGTACTCAATGTGCAGCCTCAGTAGAGACAAGCACAGAGAGAGGATCACCTCCTGCTCGCAACGCCATTTCTTATGCAAGTCAGGATGCCATAAGCCTTCTTGGATACCCAGGCGACCTGTCATTGAGAAAGATGTTAATGAGCACCAGCCCCAAGATGGACCTATGAAGGACACCACTTGTAACCTGTCTCTATGTGTATGTCAAGGCACTGACCACAACTCTCTGGTTGCAACCAACTCTTTATCTGTCTAATGGCCCATCCTTCAAATCCATATTTTTCCAGTGCAGAAATAAGATTGTAGTGTGGGTCCAAGTCTGGCCTGGGCTAACTGTTGGAAAAAATGGCACCTGAGCACTTCTTGCTTAAACTAGATTTTGGAGGAATCAACATTTAGCTTAAAACAACCATCAGCATCCAACATGACTGTGAATCATTTTACCAAATAAATAGTAAACAACCCAAGAGCACTTAGAGCTCTCCTGAAGAACAGCAGGCTGTATAACAGGATCTACCCTTGAGTGGGGGCACTTCCCAAGATTATACCTGATTCAGATATTACCTACACCCACCTCAGATACCGATTCTCAGCAAGTGGCTGATAGTTTCTTAAGGTTTCAGTGCTTAGATGAGGTTAATATTTTGGATCTGTAGTGAACATATAATCTCTCAGACATAAACTGTTGACCAATTCTGGGACTCGTAGTGGATTCAGGCACATTAAGGCTCTTTACTTCTTCAGTTCAAAGAGTTTAGAAAGCAAAGTCCACTCTCAACCTTGTCACCTAATGGAATAGCCTCATGTTTGACTGTGTTTAACGCTATCCTCAATGCACTAAATACTCAAGTGTACAAACCCTGACAATACTAATCTTGTTAAAGCACTTTCTTATCTATAATTAAACTTCATTAAATCACTATAACGTATCAATAAATATATTATTGCTTCTCTCTCACAACTGAAGTGTATAGTTTTCATCTATGACACACAGACCCTAGAATTCATGGATTTAAATATTAGCTATTCTAATTCTTTCAAGAGTTCTTGTTGACCAGCTGTGATATAGAGAATCAAATTTCAGTTACATTCAGTCTTGGAATCTTAAAATAATGCAGTAAATTAAAAATCTTACTCTCTTTAAAAGAATATGCTTATCTTGTGCCCTTTCAGATGCTAGCAGCATCCTCAAGATGGCACTATGCCATAGAAATATTTAGAAAGAAGACAAAAGTAAAAATTAAATTATCAGAATTAAAAACAATTACATTTTTTAGAATTGAAAAATATATAATTTAATATGCATAGTTAAACTAGGATATGCAATGGCAAATGTAATCTAACTAAGTTCTTGCAAGGGATTTTGACCTAGATTTTTTAAGATAATGTAAGAAAACTTTCTTAATTGTAAACACCAAAACTACATATCACTTGAGCGTGGAGCCCAGGCAGTGCAAATCATATATCTATAGATTTTTATTCTAATAGTCATATGTTAACTTCTAACTAGATCCAAAATATACCTTCTAGACAATTTTCCCTATGTAATATCATACGTGTGCCCAAGTGGACAATTTAATCAAAGTATATAAATTATCTACCTAAGTTAGTTATGAGTCATTTAAGCCTCCTCAGTACCTGTATGAAAGCATTTCTTCTCATAAAACAATTGCTACATAAACTATGTCACCAAAACCGGATTTTTAGTTTGTTTTTTCTTTTATCTAATTGCAGTTTTGGAATGATCACAAAGATACATGTATGTTAATCAAAACATGTTCTTAAAATCAGAAAAGTGATATATAAACACATTAACAAATACCACATGATTAATTTTTGACCAGAACTTTTCATTATAAGAAATATAGATGAAGCTTTATAAATACGCTGTTAAAGATTTTAGAAGAGATCTGTTAGAGATGCACATACAGCTGCAGTGAAGTGATTTTTTGGGAATTATGGAGATGTGGTGGGATGTCTTCCCAGATCAGACTATTATAAGGGATGTTGAAAAAGATGTCCAGACATTCCTTCCAGCCTTAACCATTCTGTAACTCTGTGTCTCTGTGTGACAGAAACGCATTTACAAATGTAGATCACAAAATAGGTACATAGATGTGTATTAGCAAGGCAGTGAGAGCTATCCTTTCCATGAAACAAATCCATTCCAAAGTCATTCTGGTTATTCATTACATTCCGGTTTAATGAGTTAATTAATCAATTTGCGCAGCGACATTGTTTTCATTAAGAAGCACTTATCTGCTTAAATGAGATACTGGCAGGGAATAACTGCTTAGGAATTTCATTAAGCAGTGTTTTCTAAACCTGTAGTACATTTCTTTGCCTAGAAGCATCTAAGTGTCCCCAGGAAAACAGCACGTGAGAAAACAACAGTGATGAAATCCTCTCTCAGCATTCTCTTCTTAAGACTGAACAGTCCCAGATCTCAGTTTTTCCTCATTTGGGAGATCCTTCAGGCCCTAATCATCTTTGTGACCCTCCACTGGAGTCTCTCTAGAAGATCCCTGTCTTTTTTGAACCGGGGAGCCTAGAACTGGACAGTGTTCCACATGTGGCCTCACCAGGGCAGAGTTGAGGGGGAGGATCACCCCTCTTGAACTGCTGGCCACACTTCTTTTTTCTTCATCTCAGGATACCATTGGCCTCTGTGGGCCTCAACAGTACACTTCTGGCTCATGGTCAACCTGCTGTCCAGAAAGAACCCCAGGTCCTTCTTCCTAGAGCACCTCTTTAACAGGTCATCTCCTAACCGGTACAGATGCATGCGGTTATTCCTCCCCAGATGCAAGTCTGTACATTTGCTCTTGTTGAACCTCATCAGGTTCCTCTTCTCCCAAAGTCTCCATCCTGCCCAGGTCTCACTGGATGGCAGCACAGCCTTCTGGTGTGTCAGCAACTCTTTCCAGTTTTGTATCATCAGCAAACTTGCTCTCTATCCCCATTCACTGATGAAAATGTAGAGTAAAACAGAACCCAGCAGAACACAGCTAGTTACAGGCTGTGGACTGGACTCTAATCTACTCCTTATTTGGTATAGTGATTATAGAATGCTGATTTTTTTGTTGAAAAACATTTTTTGTTTGTTTTTTGTTTTTTTGTTTAGGTAACCTCCTATATTATGAATTTGGCTCAAGAGTCAGAGCAAGCATTTTATGAACTTTTCACAGCTTATTCTGAAAGTCAGCAAAGGGTATTAGTAATAAAAGATATTCAGCAGCTATTAATTTCTTTTTCCATGTTTGTGAATCACAAGCATGTCCACTGTCAGAACTGTAATACGTATTTTCAGATCAGATTTCTAGAATTTCTAAGGTATTTATTTTTTTAATCGTTAGAGAACTTGAAATGTCTCCGTTGCTAAAATTTCTAGTGAGACAAATGATGAAAGCCCAAAATGAAGCAGATAATATGTTCTAATAAATACATAATTTCCTTTGTTTTTTTTCAATATCATGGAGAAACATTACACATATAATTTGTACAGTCACATGGGTTTTATAGAGAGAGAAACATGAAACCGAGTAATAGTGAAAATTCATTGTTTATAAGCACTTTCCCACCTTTCTAAAGAAAATATATACAATATTTTGTATTGCTCTGTGCATTTATTTGTGGAGGACAATATGGATGGGAAAAAATTTAGAATTTTTCTGATGTAGTTCAGATAATGAAAATCATACTGCCATGAATGGATATCTATAGTCAAAATTTGTATGGATATCAGCGGATCTAACTGGGAGGCATACACACATACCAGACAGGTATTCTAAGGCTGTTCAAATAGGCTGGATCCAGGCTAGAGTTCCCAATCTTCATTCATACTGCAAGCTTTAAAAAAATTGCTTGATCTCATCATCACTGTAATTCTGAATAGGAAAAGTGAAGTTTTCCATAGTTTTCACAACTGCTTTGCATACAGAATTATTCAGAGTGCTATTTGCAAACAAAAGTCACGTAACAGAGATTGTTTGCTTGTCTTCTTTAGATAACGCATTGTTTGGACTCTTTTACATTCATATAACTTCGATCCAGTATCACAAAAATTTTTTAAGATGACGGGAGTTTTTCCTGTCTGTGAAAACACCAAAACCCATGGACATATTCAAGGACATTCTAATAATGTAGAATTTCTGTGTTACAAGTTAATTATTTGGGTAGAATGTGGATATGAGTGACTAATAGTCTATGCACCAAGACATGATTTTGATTGAATGGGCTACTCTTGGCATAGTTTCAGCATAAATTTTTCCTCTTTTTATTTCTTTTGCCAAAAGTGGAGAAGCCAAACAAAGACCTGGAAAATGTCCAGGTCTTTAGGACACTCTAATGAATTATAAAAAAAGAAATAATTACCTAGTTTTTCTGAACAAAAAAAATTGAGAAATGATAACTTAGAGCAGCAAGGGGAAGATTCATAAATAACATCTGTAGCTAATTCAGTAACAGAGAAGAGTAAAGCTATGCTAATGAAAATATAACATACTGTTTGATCTTTTCCAGGAGCTTTTAACATAATCAGAATATTAGAAAACCTTATATGAAATATTTTCCTTTATTACTCCTTACGCATTTGCAATGCTATTAAAACATGATCTACAGTTACAATTCATTGGAAATAGTGCACTGGAGGTGTAACAGAAAATATGTTTTATTTTGGTTTAAGGCAATCTACAATAAGTAAATGTCTGGGCAATTCTTCCATAAGCTTCTTTGTTTTGTTTTGGTGGTTGTTTGCATGATTATTCATCCACATGCTTTTTAAATAACCATGACAATTGTTAGCATCCTATTGAATTATTGCTTTTTTCTCCAAAATAGCAGTCAAAAGATGTGATATCTGCTTTTTTGTACGTGGAAAACCGGTACTTCCTATGAAGAACAATCCAGTAGTTCATCTGCTCCAAACTGATAATTGACGTGTATAAGGTCTTTTGTTTCTGAAGAAACCATTAAAGTAAATGGAGCCAAACTAACCTTCCTTTATATAAGCATCACTCCTATGCCTAAAGGAATAGGTGGTAACTAGGTTGTTTCTGCTAGAATGGGCAAAAATTCTATGACTGAAAAATGAGGACCAAAGAAGAGACAAGAGTAAGAGTGGAATAAGAGTGTAATGGAAGGCAGTGTAGGTCTGAGGGAATATTATAAAACAAGCTAAAGTGCACAGTAAAGACAAGTAAGTCTGAATTTATTAAAAGTACAACATGAGAGAAAGGATACAATCCATTAAATTGTAGGAGGCATAACAGAGAAATGTCAGACAGATCAATGACACTCAATAGGGAAAAACAACACCGATTACTTTAGAAAGGTTGAAAGATGATCAGTATGGGCACAAAATAAAAATGCACAGACAAATTATTTATCCTAGTCACATTCTAAAAAGAACATAGTGGTAATAGATCTGAGCAAAGAAAATAAATGTTTATTTCTGTGAGAACTGGGACAAAACATAATAATTCTTCTTTTCCTACAAAATCAATCTATGAAGGCTATTCTGCAGATGAGCAAAGATAACTGCATCACTTGGGGTCTCATCCTGCCTACTTATGGCTGCTACTTCTTCATAACCTCAAAGAAATGACCAGATGTGGGCATCTACTGTAACTGACCTGGAACAGTCCAGCATAGCCTCTTATAAATCAAGACTAGACTGTCTGAAATTTCAAAGAACTGTCAAAATGCTGAATATAATGACAGGATTCTTTTCTTTGAAGAATACATATAGGAAGAAGTTTTCATTTCTCTTCAGATAACTTTCTAGCCCCATGTTACTAAATATAATGTAAACTAAGTTGGAAAAGATTTCCTTGAATTTTTTATGATAAATAAGATTTTATAGCTCAAGATTAGTCAAATTTATTCAAAATGATTTGTGATATCAACACAGTTTGGAAAGATGTCTGACTTTTACCCATTCACAGGGTTTCCTACTGTTTGGACCTTGGTATGAAAAACAAATAAACACCATAGTTATGAGTGCATTAACTAAAGGAAGAGTCTTACATGATGGTCTGAAATACACTTGAGTTTTCACACAATCATCTATTGAGAAGGTTCCATATTAATTTAGGATGACATGACATGACATGATATCAAAGGTACTGCACTAAAATCAATTGTGCAATAATGTAACTATGTGGCAGTAGAAAATATCCTTTACACCAAATATTTAGGGATTGGAAGATGAAGTAATCCACAGCAGTTATTCGGAATGAACAAGGAAAGAATTTAAGGACATAACTAGTTAAAAGCTTCCAGAGTTCTTAAAATTTAAAATCTTGATAAAGTGATTTGATTAGAACAGGAGGTTTATATGTGAAATGTTATTTGTGTAACTCACTCTCAAAACCTGCTCTTAGCCCGGTACTCTAATAGCGTAAATAATGATGAACAAAACAGAAGAATATTTACATTCCAATGTGTACATATCCTAACTGATTACATGAATTTCTGTGAACATCCTGTCAAAATTAAAGCACAGCTGTTGCATGACGAGCAGAATTACAGACAAAAAGCATTTCCTTCAGTCGGAGCTGAAAGTGATCATTAATTAGCAAAAAGGATTCAGCGTCGTACTGATTTGTTCCTCACAACTAATAACACCCAACTGTCTTTAATCACTTCTATGCAATAACACTGCATATCAAACACCAGTAAGTACTAAATAGGATACTTCTATTGACATTAAAGATATTTAAGTTTATGCAAACAATCTGTACTTCATAAGTCTAGTTTATATGTGCAGGATGTACATCTTCATTTCCAACTAATGATAAGTGTAAGCCTTTTTAGTCATTTATACTTTACTCCAAGATTGCTAAGGTACTCAGAGTGCTGACACTTGAAGTCACTTCTCAATCAAGTATTTCTTTGGAATGACTTGGAAAAATGCATACTCTCAAGGTGGTAACCAGCGGATGCAAGGGGAAAATGTATAAACACTACATGATCTAACTAAATTTCTCAAAGAACCTCAGCCAGGAAATGATAAAACTGAGGAGAGTTGGCCTGCGGGGCAACCTTTTATTATTTTTATTTTATTATTACTTTTATTTCTCTCTTCCTTTCCTTTCTTATTAAAGGGTTTTTATCTCTATCTATGAGTTGTACCTTTTTTCATCTGATTCTCTGATTTATGTGATTATCTGATTCCTCGCCAAGAGGAGGGGAATGAACAAAGGGAAGGGTCGTGTGGTGTTCACCTGCTGCTGGGTTAAACCAGAACTGTCCTCATGGCACCCTGTGCAGGGCTCAAAGCATTGTCATAATGACTGGCATGACAAGAACCATCAAAAAAAACTGTAAAAGTAGTATAATAGCTTAATAGATGCTGTCCAGAATGCTGATATTTTTTGTTGATAAATAATTCAAAACTACCACCCAGAGATCTACCCTTAGGTAACCTGAAGCTCACCCCTAAACATATGCAGAAACCTAAAATGCTGACAGAATATTTTAAAAAGGTATGTCCTGATCCTGCCAAAGACAAAGAGATACAGCTCACTGCTCTGGGCTGGGGCCTGGCTTGTACCTTTCAAATATGATTCAGCACTATTCAGCACCTACAAAAGAAAGAAAATGCCTCTGGATCTGACCCAACCCTGTAGGCCACGAGGCTGAACCAGAGAACCAACCTGTACCAGCATCCATCACCCCTGTCCACGAGTAGAGGGTAGAGTAGCAAATTCCAGCTCATTTAGTGAGGAAGAAAGAAGAGGATGTGGAAAGCTACTCCCAGCAGAGCCATCTCAAGAAGAAGAGGAAGAGGTAGAGGTTATGAATCAGTAACCACCCAATGCCTTCCCCTAGGTGATCTGTGAGATATGCAGAAAGATCTCAACCATTGTCCAGACAAGCACGCTGTCTCCTTGCTTCTGCAGTGCTGAGATAACAGGGCCAACAGCCTGGATTTAGTAGGTGTGAAAGCTAGGCATTCAAGATATTATATAATGCATATTATATATTTAACTGTTTATCTTCAAAATTCAGCTCTCTTTGCCTGATGCATTAAGGGTGGTGTTTTGTTTTTTTTTTAACACAAAAATTCTGAACCTCACCCAAATTAAAGGCAATACTAGGATTCAATGCCCAAAGACAGTATTTTTCTACCTTGATTTAACTTTCTATAGGATGCAATTCTTGCATTCTTTGCATGTTGCAAAATACTTGTAGAAATAATTATCTATTCTACGTTGTTCGCCTTCTTTCTAAGAGATGCTAATATTGTTATCATAGTGTCTCAAAACTGAGATGTTAAATGCCAGCAGGACTAGGGATACATTTTCTCCAACAAAGATTATGTCAGCTCATGTGTCTGTATTCCACAGTATGGATATGTAGTAGAAATTTTGTGACAATATTTTCATAGTAATGCTAACTGTGGCAAAACAACACAGGTTTTGCTACCTTCATTCATGTATTTATGCTTTATGATGCTTTCTGTATGCATTCTGATTCTCTGTGCCTACATACGCGTGAGCCCACCAGAGTCAAAGTTTGATTCTATTATTTCTTTAAAAGGTGAATATTGTAGACACAAGATATGGAAGAAAGAAAAAATATTAGAATTTAAAGACCAGTTGTATCAAACTTCAGAAACATAAGCATTAACTTGTACAGCAATTTACAGTTTTAATAGTATTTTTGCCTATTATTATACATAAATGTTATTTTTCCAACATGCTACTGTCACTTGAAGCATCATGACAAAAACAGTTCAGAGTGACATTTCCATGTTTTGTACTGAATAGTAAACAAAGCACATTTATTTTTTTTCAAGCACATAGAATTTTAAGTTGGCATATCAACAAACTCACAAAAATCTCCAGCTCTTTTATAGCATTTTAAGTATTTCTGACAGGAAGTACTTTTCTTGCTATTCAGTTTTTATCACAAAGAATGAGAATTATACCACAGTGTAACACAACATAACAGGTTACACTAAACTGCATAAAACAATTACTAAACACTGCATTTGTAACATATTTACAGTTCTGCATGTAATATTACTTTCATCTGATGAGAAATCTTAATATCTTGGACTTAATACATTTATTAAAATTTTAGAATGACTGGTTATAAATGTATCTCATCCTACAAGAGTGAAGTTGTTACTTTCATAATTAGATCCACTTTTGGCTTAGAGGGGGTTAATTTTCTTCACAGTAACTGATACAGTGCTGTGTTTTGGATTTTGGATGAGAATAATGTTGATGACATACTGACGTTTCAGTTGTCGCTGATCAGAGCTTAGAATAAGTCAAGCACTTGTCTGTTTCTCATGTTGCCCTGTGATGAAGAGGCTGGGGGTGCACAAGAAGCTGGGAGGGGACAGAACCAAGGCAGGTCATCCAAAGTGGACAAAGTGATACACAGCCAAAACATATATCATCTTAAAACTGTGAGAGTTGGCAGGGATGGCTTTTGTTAGTCAAGGGCTGGCTGGGCATTTGATGGCAGGTGATAAGCAGCTGTGTTGTGAATCACTCATTTTCTGTATTGTTTGTTTGTTTTCCCAATACTCTTTCCTATTACGCTGTCTTTATCTATGAGTTTTACTTTCTTCATTTCTCCCTTGCATCCCACTGGTAGTGGGAACTCACTGAACTGCTGTGGGATGCTTAGCTGCCCGACAGATTAAACCAGAACTGTCTTTTTTGGTGACTAACACAGTGCTCAAAAGGCTGAGATAAACCAGGGCACGTGGAAACAGATTTGTTTATTATTTATTATCAATATTAAACACATGTAATAGTTGCCAGCTGTAATGTTGATTGTTTACTTGATTAAAAGATTTGTTTATGTAAAATCTCAGTTATGCAAAAGTGCCAGCACTTCTGTGAAGAAAATATGGTGGAGACAAGTTAATATTCGTCAGTTTAATAGGGAGGTACTCACATTTCCAGGGGCAGCTGCCTGGTAAACTGTCCCCTTAGTTCTGTGGCCATACATAACAGCAGGAGACGAGAAAGAATCATCTATCAGGATAAGCAAAGGTCACTTGCAGAAAATAAGGATGGTTGGTTGGCTACAGCTGCAGAGCACTTCCTCACAAGAAAGTTTCTACTAGATACAAGCAGAAACTAGAGGCCGTTTACTTGCATTACCAGTGCCACACAACCTCTTTTGCTGTTCATCACCTCTGAGAGACATTTCCATTTTCTTTCTCCTTCTACTCTCCATCTCTATTCCTGAAGTGACCAGGACATCTCAACACCTAACTGCATGGGAGTCTGCAAGAGAAGGAAAAGCACCCATTGTGACAGGCCCAAAGGTTTCATGTATCCTTGGAATAGGCCATATCAGGAGAGAACTCAAAGGGGTTCTGGTGGACTTCTGATGCTGCTGCCTTGAAGACAAATATTAAATAGATGTCTGCTTTGCCCAACTCTCAGGGAATCAATCCTAAGGTTGTGGTGTTGCTGAGGGTCAAAGATCATTGGGTGTCAGTTGTTGTGGTGCACTGAATGCAATTTTACATCAGCAACATGGTGCATTCCAGTTAAACAGCTCTATGATTATCCTTTTTTTTTTTTCCTCATTTTTTTTCTTTCATCCCACTGTGGGCAGGGGAGTGAGGGAACAGCTGTGAGATATTTAGCAACCTGCCAGGTTAAGCCACAAGAACCTGATGTCAAGAGATCTCAGAATTGAAAAGCAAAATAACATTTATATTACTTGAATCTGTGCAAAAATAGTAAGTGTGGGGAAAATTGTGCAAAACCAGGGAAATTGTGGTCCCTGTGGTGTCTATCTTGATGCAGATTTAGCAAATATCACACTTCCCTCTGTGATCTAATGGAAAAGGAAGCAAAATATTCACCCTCAAAAGACATGTCTAGCTGTATGGGAACTGTTGAATCACAGCCTGAACCACTGATTGATCACCTGAGGCGACCCGGAGGATTCATTTGAGATCCAACCAATCACAACTCAAAAAACAAAGAAAATGCAAGATAGACCAGCGGGAGTGCCTCCTGACCAACGGCCCCCTGCTGAAACATGCTTGCATGTGACAGCTTGCCCGTATACAGCAAATGAGTTGATGGACCTAGTACAACGGTTCCATCAAAAACCAAGAGAAAGCATACCATCATGGCTCCTGAGGTTATGGGATGCAGGAGCTGAAAGCGTGTTAGTCAGTGGGACAGAGATGTCGAAACTAGCATCTATAACTATACACCCGGCGCTGAGGCAAAGATTATATGCTGCCATCCACTATACTAATGAGAATCATTCTATTATAGATTGGTTGATGGCAGCATACCGCCTAACGTGGCCTAACAAATCTGACATACCATTCAATACCAGTTTATGGTCCTCTATGGAGGACCTCCAAACATACATCTGGGAACTGAGTATGAGAGAGGCAGTGTATTCAGAGACCTTTGAAAGTCCTGATACGGAAAAATTTACAGCAGGTATGCGAGACCTAATACTACAGCAGGCCCCCTCTCACCTTTATGGGACTTTGGTCTCCATACTAAACCCCTTGATGGCTTCGGAGGCTATTGTCCAACAGGCAGCCCAGTTGGTGGCAGACCTTGGGGAAACGGAGCGCATAAGAACTAGGTGCAATGTCTGTATGGTAGAAGAAGCTGAGGCCTTCCCAATTAAAACTAAGAAGCCTGCCCCACGGATACCCCGATTGGGCCCCATACGGGTATCCCAGAAGACCGTGTTCAATGATCTTATACGGACTGGGGTTGCCTTTGCTAAAATCGATGGGCAACCCAACTGTGTTTTGTTACAGCTCTGGAAACAACTTAGAAATGATCAAAAATTTCAGAGTACTTCCAGAAAATCGGGAGTACGAATAATACAGGCAGCACCGACAACAACCTGGAATTTGGCTGACTTTATAGTCCCAAATAGAAGGAAGAAACATCCACAGGTGCCGTGGGCTACAGTGCCTGAACCACCTGCGGTAAAAGACTTAGAGCTAGCAAATTTCATGGAGTAACGAAGGACTTTGGTCCCCTTAGGGCCTCCAGATGTGACCAGAGGCCCTATGTAGAATTAGAGATATTTTGGTCGGAGAAGAATGTTCAAAAGGTGATGGCTCTAGTAGACACTGGTGCGGAAACATCAATTATATATGGACACCCAACAAAGTTTAAGGGCAGTAGAGTGATGATTGGTGGGTTTGGGGGACAGACCATTCCAGTCACCCAAACATGGTTGAAAGTGGGGTTTGGGCGTCTCCCACCCTGGGAGTATAAAGTGTCGATTGCTCCAATCCCAGAATACATCTTGGGCATAGGCATTTTATGGGGTCTGGCTCTCCAGACAACTGTGGGAGAGTTCAGACTTCGGCAGAGGTACATTAGTATCGGGCGATACAGACAGTATTGAGGGGCCATGTGAAACACAAGCATATTTGTTTACTGAAACCATGCTGGATTACTAATGTAAGACAGTATAGACTCCCGGGGGGACAGGAAGAAATATCAAAGGCAGTGCAGGAACTAGAAAAAGTAGGTATTATAAGACCTGCACATAGTCCATATAATTCCCCCATATGGCCAGTGCGGAAGTCGGATGGAACATGGAGAATGACGGTGGATTATAGGGAATTAAATAAGGTCACGCCGCCCATCCATGCAGCCATACCCAATATTGCTTCCCTAATGGACACACTTAGTAGGGAAATCAAGACCTACCATTGTGTCCTGGATTTGGCAAATGCATTTTTCAGTATTCCGATTGCCAAAGAATCGCAAGATCAATTTGCATTCACATGGGGAGGCAGGCAGTGGACCTTTCAGGTCCTGCCACAGGGGTACGTGCATTCACCAACATACTGTCATAACTTGGTGGCACATGACCTAGCTAATTGGAGGAAACCTAATAATAACGTCAACCTATACCACTACATTGATGATCTCCTGTTAACATCCGACTCACTGGAAGCAGTAGGAGAGACATCAGATTCATTAACCTCCTACCTAAATGAAAGAGGATGGGCTATCAATCCTCAAAAGGTGCAAGGTCCAGGCCTGTCCATAAAATTTCTGGGGGTAGTCTGGTCAGGAAAGACCAAAGTGCTACCCAGTGCCATCATAGATAAGGTTCAGGCATTCCCAGTCCCTACAACACCAAAGCAACTGCAGGAATTTCTAGGTATATTGGGATACTGGTGTTCCTTTATACCTCATTTGGAGCAGCTGCTAAGACCTTTGTATAGACTCACAAAAAAGGGCCAACCATGGGATTGGGGGAGAAGAGAACAGGATGCTTTCCAGCAAGCAAAACAGGCGGTGAAACAAGCCCAGACATTGGGTATATTCGATCATACCCTCCCAGCTGAATTGGATGTTCATGTTACTCAGGATGGCTTTGGCTGGGGCCTGTGGCAACGTCAGAGTTCTGTTCGGACCCCCATTGGATTTTGATCTCAGGTCTGGCACGGAGCAGAAGAAAGATATAGTATGATTGAAAAACAGCTATTGGCTGCCTATACCGCATTACAAGCGGTAGAGCCAATAACTCAGACGGCCAAAGTCATAGTTAAGACCACTCTTCCAATTCAGGGGTGGGTAAGAGATCTGACCCACCTTCCTAAGACAGGGGTGGCCCAGGCACAGACGGTGGCAGGATGGGTCGCCTATCTCAGCCAGAGGAGTAGTCTGTCTTCCTCACCGTTGAAAGAAGAACTCCAAAAGATTCTAGGCCTAGTGACGTATCACAGTGATGCACCAAAACAAACCTTGGTTGCTCTGCCACAGAAGAGTCCCGTCCAGGAAGGAAAATATCCCATTCCTGAAGATGCCTGGTACACGGATGGGTCCAGCAAGGGCAACCCAAGTAAGTGGAGAGCAGTAGCATACCATCCTGCTACAGATACAATATGGTTTGAAGAGGGGGATGGTCAAAGCAGCCAGTGGGCAGAGCTGCGGGCCGTGTGGATGGTTATAACCAAAGAACCTGGTGATGGTGTCCTGAATATCTGCACAGATAGTTGGGCTGTGTACCGGGGGCTCACTCTTTGGATCGCACAGTGGGCTACCCAGGACTGGACTATCCACTCCCGACCGATCTGGGGCAAAGATATGTGGTTAGACATATGGAATACAGTCAAACACAGAACTGTATGTGTCTACCATGTTTCTGGTCACCGACCCCTACAGTCACCAGGAAATGATGAAGTCGACACACTGGCCTGAGTTAAATGGGTTGAGAACTCACCATCTGAGAACATTGCCTACTGGTTACACCAAAAGCTGCGGCACGCTGGACAGAAGACCAGGTGGGCAGCTGCCAAAGCATGGGGACTGCCCGTACAACTATCGGACGTAGCTCAAGCATGCTGAGACTGTGATGCCTGCTCCAGAATGAGACCGAGGTCGTTGCCTGAAACAACAGCCCATCTTGCTAGAGGACACAATCCTCTACAGCGATGGCAGGTTGATTATATTGGGCCCCTCCCTCGATCTGAGGGGGCGAGATATGCCCTTACCTGTGTTGACACCGCGAGTGGGCTAATGCAGGCCTATCCAGTACCAAAAGCCAACCAGGCATACACCATCAAGGCGCTCACAAGATTGATGGCTGCCTACGGGGCACCACAAGTCATTGAGAGCGACCAAGGGACTCATTTCATGGATGCAATGATACAACGCTGGGCAGAAGAGAACAATATCGAATGGCGATTCCACCTGCCATACAATCCAATGGGGGCAGGCCTGATTGAGAGTTATAATGGTATTCTCAAGGCTGCCCTGAAGACAGACTCTCAGTCTCTGCAGGGGTGGACGAAGAGACTCCACAAAACCCTGTAAGATCTGAATGAAAGACCTAGAGATGGCAGACCCAGTGCCTTGAAAATGTTGAAAACAACATGGGCCTCCCCACTTAGGATCCAAATTACAGGTACAGATAATGAGGTAAGACCTCAGACCAGCCGTGAGAACAATCTTCTGCTCCTTGCCCCTGAGAACCTGAAACCAGGCACCAATAAAATAAGATGGCCTTGGAAGGTGCAGGTAGGACCACGATGGTGTGGCCTACTTGCACCTTGGGGGAGATTATTGGAGGTGGGGGGTTCGGTAGTCCCTCCGGTAATTGGTACATGGCCTACTGATATCGTGGTCAACACTCCAGTCTTTATTGCTAAAGGAACCCCTCTCATGTCTCTGTGGCAGATCAGGACACCCCCTTTGGTGCCTCATATAATCATGCAGCCACAGACATCTGGGCAAAAGGTTTGGTACAGGCGGCCAGGGCATGCCCCTGTACAAGCTGAAGTGTTGACCCAAGACAGGAATATGGCCTGTATCTTACCCTGGAGGGCAGACCTCCCCCTCTTGGTACCTTTGAAACATCTACATTACTCCCCGTGAGTCTATGAGTCACTGGAGGGATCCAAATGATGCTGAAGTGTTCCAGAGTTGCTATAAGATCATGTGCAACATCCGGTGATGGTCTACCCGGGACTGATGAAGAGTAGGACGGACCTGCACAGTGTGACCGCATGCTTCCAGTAGACACCACCGAGCACTGGCCCAAGGAAGAACACGAGCCATACGCTGATCATCACTCATCCCAGATTACATCGATATGCATCGCGACGGGTTATTATGTAAAGCGTCGCGATGTGTTGGGTCTCTGTATTAAGGAGGGCTCACCCTATAGTTCCTTAATCAGTGGTTCATGTCGTGAAGGGGTGGAGTATACATGGGAACTGTTGAATCACGGCCTGAACCACTGATTGATCACCTGAGGCGAGCACTGAGTCAGCCGCAGGGGCACAAGTGAGTGTGATTGGAAGGGGTGGAGTTTGACTCCACCTCTTCCAAGACCCCATTTAAGAGCTGACCACCACCAGGGAAGTATCTCTGGTTGGAGATCCCTCCCTAGTGGAGTTGCATGCAACCCTCAACCATCTTCAAAGGTGAGCCACTCTTTCCTTATTGATTATCTGTATACCATCTACTTAAGCCCATCAAAAATATACCAGCTTTGGCACTATTTCTTTTGGGTGCTATTCTTGGGAGTTAGTTGCCCTATACTGGCCAAATAGGATTTGATATAGCCTATGATTGGGTGTAAAGCAAGCAAAGGTAGTGACAGAGCTTTTACTTGAGGTAGAGGTGCAACAGAAAGAGATGTTAGAGATAAGGGGGATGAACTCACCCCTCCCGGCGACCGTTTAGGCCAAGGAACGCAGCCACCCCTCGTTTGAACACTGGTGCTCTGGTCACTCAGATGCTCATTCACTGGTTCAGGCTGCGACCAGGCAATCCCACTACAATTGGGTAACCTTAATTAAATGGCAGTTACTGTAAAGAAGCTCATGGGAATCAAATTTACTCACCTAAAAGAATTCTGTATATTGCATCAGGATGTTATCAAAGAGCACAGCTTCCACCAAGCTTCTTCAAGGAGAGTGCATCATATTGAAATTGTGTAAGCACTGTCACCTTCCTTTAGTGGTCTAGTTGCTGCTAGAACACTGGATGGACTTTTATGTGCTTAAATTAAATGAGCAAAAATAACTTTTGGAAAATGTATAATAAGCTTCTGGCATTTTCCTGACTGATTAATGTGAAGCTGCTTTGTCTTGATATGAGAAGTTATAACAGTAATTCTTTAGATCCATATTTATATTTCAGTAGAGCTGCCTTCAAGAAAGCATGTAATCAGCCATGTCTGGTAGGTCAGCTCAGTTTTCTGCAAAAATACTTGTCCACAGTATTACTATGTTCTTATGTATTTTATGCCCTGGAAGTCATTACATCCGTCTGTGAAGTCACTGTTGCTCACTGCTCTTGTGGAAAGAACAAAATTTTCAGTACAACTTTTCAGCTGAATATATTTGGTGAAAACAAGATGAATGAGTGTACTGAAATGGCTCTCCAAGTAGCCTTTTTAGTTAGCTTGCTGACATGTGGGCCCTGAATGCAGGATGATGAGGATGAACTAATGGAATTGTATAACTGATGACAAGTGTAAATTCTCCTGTAATAATCCCTTTTTTTTCATGTATAATGTGCTTGTGTTTGCCAAATGACGTAAGAAAAAATTAAACAAATATCCAACTTCTATATGCTGTTGAGGTCATCGTTTTTTTTTTTTTTTAACATACCACACCCACACTGAGTTTGGACAGAGTAAGCACAAAAAAAGGAAAGCTTTTAAATTACATGACTATTTTTTTTCTCTATTCTTTATATATGTGTTTTATACTTTTTTTTTCTATATTCTTAGTTTTTCTGTAGTGGCAGAGGTATTGTTTCTCAGTCACACAAGACTGTAATTCAGCTACAGAATTCTGCTGCATATTTGTGGCTTTTGAAGGTTGATGAAAATAACTGTATTCTTTCTCACCTAGGACCAGATCATTTTTATACATAAATATACACCTTCATATCTCAGAACTCCATGTTATTTACAATTCATGAGTTGTGGAACAGGGAGGAGAACACTGCTTTTACAAATAATGTGGCTTTGATTTTTTTTTTTTTGTTTCATGTGATCTCAGTCATAGACAATAAAATAATTCTATATCCTTTTCCATTCAAAATTGTAGACAGTGAAACATGAAATCACTCATGTGTTTAAGTTCTTCCTTTATCAAGCTGTCAACTGAAAGGAGAAAGGTAGAAAGCTGTGGCTACATATCTTTCAAGTAGACACTCTGTGCACAGAGCTCCTGAATTTTGTCGTAGTCATAGTTATAAGCTACAAAGAAAAAGAAAATTGTCTCCTAATCTACAGGTTTCAACCTCCAAGTTTGTTGGGGTTTTCTTTGTTTTTTCACTGTATATTTCACTACGTACGCTTCAGGGGATTTTTATGACACCTTGAATGATATGGGGACTATCATTGAATCCCAGAATCTGAGACATAAATAGAAGGAAATTATTAACAGGACAGATGCAATTATGTTTAGATTACTGTTTCTGCTGGTAAAAGGAAGCAGTACCCTCTAGTTTCAGGTATCTGGATGGATATAGGATAAAGATTTCTGTAAAGGAAGGCTCTGATACTTCATTTTTCTCAGGGATCTTAATGGCTAAACTGTAAAGTATGATTCTTCTATGATTACTCTTCACATGACTAACTACCATGGAAAAAAAGGCTTTGTTCATGCTGAACAGCATTTTCCTTCAAAAATGAATCCAGGAGTATTAGTAGGACTGACAGCTAGCAAAAGGACGGATTCTGATACCCGTTGATTCTCAGTGTCATTGAGTTATTTCTCTATGTTTTGTTGGCTAAATTATATACTTTTTCTATGGCATTGAATTGTTGTTTTTTTTTTGTGCACATTTCACTTTAAGAACTATTTCTGTGGTTTTGAAACAACTTCTGACATCCTCTGTTTTGTGGGTTGTTGCTGTTTTTTCTCAAAGATATTTTTACAAGTTCTAAGAATAAAATTTGCATTGAAATGAATTGAATGTATGTAAAAGAGTTCTTTTTTAAATAATGAATAAAGAAAATTCCTAGTTCCTAACCCTAAAGGAACTTAAATAGCTAATGAAATAACGCAAGAAGCAGATCATTAAGTGTTCATAGTAATAATTTAGTTACTGTACTGTTTTTAATAAAGCCAATATCATTAGTGTTTGAGGCTACACTTTAATTGTGTTCCTTCATGTGCCGCTATCTTTCTCTCTTGCAAAATGAGATTTAACAGCAGAAAATATGTGTCTTTCCTGAAATGACTTGTCAAAGAACAAGTGATACTGCATTATAGAATTTATATTAAATGAACAAAAACTTGGTTTCTGAAAAGTAAAACCAATGTTTCATTATAATTTCTTTCCAATAGTGACTTGTATAGCATCTATATTTTTAATTAGTCTGTCTTCTACTGAAGTATGTGCAAAGTAGTTTATATGACTTATTGATTATGATTCTTCCTGAGTTTCACAGTAATAACATTCAATCAGAGATTATAAATTCCAGCAAGCCCTAGACCTTTCACAAGATCAATTTTGGAGAGAAGCGCTTCACTTGAGATTTCAGAAGCACTTGTTCTATGCTACTAATACAAGAGCAGCATTGACAAGCTTCTGTGCAGTGTTGAATAATAACAAAAATATATACATAAATGCACTAAGGAAAAAAAACAAAACAGTATTGAGTTTGTTTTGATTAAGTTCAATGGTTCATATTATTGACTAATATTAAGCCTATACAAGGACTTGTGTGAAGGTGTGGAGAGAGCACCTCACAAGTAGCATCCTCAAGAGCTCAGTATTGGGGTAAAGATTTTTAATATTTTTATCAGTGATATTGAGGCAGGCAAGGGCACTGTCAGTAAGTTTGCAGACAACACCAAGTTTGTTAGGGGTGTTGAACTGTGTGAGGATCAGAAGAGGATTCTGGTTATGCTAGATTGATGGGCAACTTTCAGTTTTATGCCATTTAACATGGCTACATGCTGGGTTCTGTACTTGTGTCATAACAACTCTGAGCAGAGGTACAGGTTTAAGGAAGTATAGCTGGAAAGTTATTTGACGGAAAGAGCTTAGGGATTCTTATTGACAGCTGGCTGAATGTGAGCCAACTGTGTTCCCAGGTGACCACGAAGACTGATGAAATCTTGGTCTACCTCATCACTACATCACTACTGTGGATGGCAGAATTAGGGTAGTGATTGTTCTTCTATACTTGGAACTGTAATATACTTGGAACTGTAACACACTTTTCCTTTGGTGTTAAAAAAAAAAAATAAGGGCACAAATCACATGCAGATAGATTACACTCAAGGTAGTTTTTATTGAGAAATAGTACTGATAGTATTAGCACTGATAGTATTAATACTTTGTTTATTAATTGCATATATAGCTTATGCCTTGCATATTCCTTGCTTTTTATTACTATTCAACATCCCACATACCTGAAAACTTGAAATATATTTCACTCATGTTAAAGGACTGGAGTGCTTTATCTGTGTGATGATGGCCTTTCTAATTAACCCATATGTAAATCAGTTGTTTTCATATTTTCTTCTAAGAAGGCACATTTATGTATTTTAAACAGTAGAAGGATAATGTTCAGATGTATGTCCACCTCTATGTCCAGATGGAGGCCAGCGACAAGTGGTGTCTCCCAGGGGTCCATCTTGGGACCAGTACTCTTTAACATCTTCATCAGTGACACAGATGATGGGAGCGAGTGCACCCTCAGCAAGTTTGCTGATCACACCAAACTGAGTGGTACAGCTGATAAAACAGAAGAAGTGGATCTAAACAAATTCAAAAGATGTGTTCATGTGAAGCTAACAAGGTTCAACAAGGCCAAGTGCAAGGTCTTGCACTTGAATTGGGGCAATCTCAGATAGATATGTCTACAGACTGGAGAACTCCTTGAGAGTAGCCCTACTGAGAAAGACTTGGTTAACCTCATTGATAAAAAGCTTAACATGATCTAGCAATGTGTCTTTACAGCCTGGAAGGCCAACAGGATCCTGGGCTGCATCAGAAGAGTAGTGGCCATGTTGTCACTCATTATATCAAATATCAAGTTACCAATGGCCCTATCCAACTTGACCTTGAACACCTCCAGCAAAAGCTTCTCTTGGCAACTTGTTCAGTGCCTCAGAACAATTTGATTAAAGAACTTCCTCCTAATATCTAACTTAAATCTACCCTCAATTAGTTCAGAACTCTTCCCCCTCTTCCCATCACTGTTAAACCATGTAGAAAGTCACTCTCCATCTTGATTATAAGCTCCCCTCAAGTACTGAATGGTCACAGTGATCTCGTCACCTGGCTGAACGAGCCTGGTGCCCTCAACCTTTCTTTATAGCAGAGGTTCTCCAACCCTTTGATCATATCCATGGCCCTTCTCTAGATCTACTCCAACAGCTCTACATTCTTCTTGTGCTGAGGGCCCCAGACCTGAACACAGTACTTGAGGTGGGGACTCACCCAGTGCTGTCCTGTTTTTTTATTCTTTTTTTCCAATCAAACTGCTCAGTAATAGAAAGTGATAATATGAATCTAGGACTTCAAACAATAAAATATAAAATATTTATATTTTTTGTATTGTTTTGTTGCCGGGGAAAGAAACTTACACAAAGTGTGGTGAGATTGATAATTTAAGTAATGTTCAGTATGACTTAGATGAAAGTCTACGAAATGACTATGCAGTTCATCAAACAGATGACTATTGACAGTACTTCAGAAATTCAAACGTTCAGTTGTTTTCAATTGGCCTATAACTAAGGAAAGATCTCAAAAAAAGACAGCTGATTTATCATAGAAGTAACAGAAACATCATTGTAACTCTGACTTACAATGCCTGTGAAATTATACACTCTAAGCAAAACTTTGAAGCTGATACATGTAAAGAAAGTATTTCTGTATTCATCAGAAATCAACATTTTCTAGAAAAAAACCTAGGTTTTGAAAGAAACCACACAAAAGCATTCAATAAATAAAACCCACATAAATGAATAAACAAATAAGAGCACTCCAAAAAACAGCTTGGATTTTATAGTGTGTTTTATTGTTGTTGTACGTTTGCTTCTTAGGAAAATTTATACTATTTTGCATGCGTAAAGGTGAAACTCTACTTGTGGAGAAATGACCTTTTCACTTCATTCAGCTTTGGGGAGTGCTTGACCTGAAAAGACAGTTTCAGTTTTAAGGATCCTCTTTATATCATCTATTCTAATTTCTACTCTAAGGATTGTCTCTTGGCATCATAAAGTTCAGTGTAGTTGACACAACCAGCTTTTCTTCAATGCAGAATTCACACGTTGCCTCTTCATGGACTGCTGTTTTGACTCCAGATCATAGTGGTGACACCAGGTCTTATCATTGGTAATGATGCAATACAGAAAAATGTAACCCTCAGCCTCATACTGGTTCAGTAGATCCTGACAAACTTGCATATGGTGTTCTTTCTTTTTCTTAGCAGTATTTCAACATTTCCACCATTGTTTCCACTGGAGCCAAAATTCAGCTCCATACACAGTTCCCTGGTCATAATCTGCTCATTCATGTGAGAGATGCTCTTCATGTCATGATGTGACAGCTCTTCATGGCCATACAGAAGATGTTTTGTCTTTCACATCACTGTCACCACTTCTGATATGCAGCAACCGCTTCTCACTGCTCACATCCACTGTTTGGACTCCATCAACATTCAGCAGATGTCAACGAATGTCAATAGGTGCCATTTTTCCTGCGTGGAGTAAATAATTTCAGGAATTCAAGAGCTGTTTTATATGCACTTTCATGTCAGATGCTATTTTGTCAAACTACTCCTCTGCTGCCACCTGTCACACAGCAACAAAATGTAATGGGATACCAGCAGAAAGTTCAACCTCTACTGCCATCCCAGCAACATTCATCTTTGACGCTGTGGGCCAATGTAATAAAACAGGAGGCATTACTTTTGGAGAAGCCCAACATTATCATTACTATTATTTCTCTCTCCCTTTTCTATTGTAGTAAATCGTTTTTACCTCAACCTACAAGTTCTATCCTTTTTCCCAGTTCTCTCTCCCATCCCATTGGGAGAGTGGGGAATGAGCTTGCGGGTACTTAGCTGCCTGACAGGTTGAACCACAAAAATGGACCAACTAATAGTGGACAGTTTAATGCATTTTACGTTAAAAAATGGTATCAATGATTGTAACTGGAAACTTTTCAGTAACTCCATACCATCAAGTCTTCATAGTGCTGGATTCTTAGTACATTCATTTTACACACAGTCTTTGTTATAATAATAACAGTTCAAGAATGCTGTTAAGTGAATGTTGTTTTCCTATGTAAAATGGGAATGGATGTATTTGTGCATAGATTTTTGTCAAATTTATTGTTCTGCTGAAATTACCAGGGGGTATGAGCATGGCACTGTTCGGAAAGTTATTTTCATTTGTCAGTTTTTAAAGAAGCGTAATCAGAGTCATTCATATGGACTGGAATTTATGTTAGATGTGAGATTTAGAGAAACAAATTACAAACATGCAGCAGCAAAAGCAATTGTTTTTTGCTGTTTTGTAGCTGTTGCTACGGTATGGAGAGAGGAAATCAGAAAGGCGAAAGCCCTGCTGGAGCTTAATCTGTCCACAGTTGTAAAAGATAACAAAAAAAGTTCTTACAAATATGTTAAAAATTAAAGGAGGGCCAAGGATCTCAATTCTTTATTGGATACAATGGGAAACATAACTACCAAGGATGAGAAAAAGGCATTCGATGTCTTAAGATACTCATGCCTCTGAACTGGAAGACCAGGATGGGGAGCAGAATAATACCCCCACACCCCCCTGCCTTCCCAAAATTCAGGAGGAAACAGTTATGAACTACTTCTCCACTGGCCTTGTCACAAGTCCTTGGGACAAGATGGGATCCACCTGAGGGTACTGAGGGATCTGGCAGTACTTAGCAAGCCACTTTCCATCATTTATCAGCAGTCCTGGTAAACTAAGGAGGTCTCAGACTACTGTAGAATTGCTAATCTCAGAATTGAGGGGTTGGAAGCAACCTCTAGAGATTATCAAGTCCAGCCCCATTGCTAAAACATGTTTCTTACAGTAGGTCACATGGGTCTTAGATATATCCATAGAAAAAGACTCAACAACCCCTCTCTGGGCAACCTGTTCCAGTGCTCCATCTCCCTCACTGTAAAGAAACTCCACGTATTTGTGTGGAACTTCCTATGTTCCAGTTTTTTACCACTGCTCCTTGTCCTATCACTTCACACCACTGAGAAGAGCTAGGCCTCATCCAATTTCCTCCTGCACTACAGATTTTTATAAACGCTGATCACTGTCTTAATCAACAGTTCAACAATTAATCAAACTAGTGGTACTTCATTGTTTAATGATGCACTCCCAGACTACACTGTGCAGCTTTCCTTCTGATAAAATTATCTTTGAATTTAACTATATGTCGTACTTGCACATCCTTTGAAACAGCAAAATTGTTCCTGCAATCTTCTTTGTAATTTCAGTCTGAGCAAATGCATTCTTCAGAATCTCCTTATGACTGGTTCAACAATCTCTGTTTTCTTTTATTTTGTTTCTATTTATAAACAGCTAAAAACATGATCAGGTTCGGATTGAATCTTCTTTTTATTTCCATTTTCTATTTTTTTTCTTTTCTTCTGTTCCTTTTCCTTCTTTTATTCTTGTTTCTTTCTAATTCTTTTATTTTTAAAAACTAAACGCCGAGAGCTACATTTAAAAAGATCTTTTCTGTTGTATACACTGGTGCTTTCAAATAAACATAGAGCACTGCACTGACAATGTACCTTATGCAAAAACTGGTAATTCAGTTGAAGGTTAATGGCTAGAATCACATGAACGTCAGTATACAAGCTATAATTAGGAGTGCCTAATGGCAGTTCATACTATATTATAAGCAGAAAACATCTGCATGTTCATCATAATGACTGTGTGTCTCTCTCTGTACCATTTTTTTGTGTGCTTTAATAGCATGTTTATCGCCAAGTCTTAGTTTCTCATTAAATCCCAAACTATAGGAAAAAATAAGTTTAGATTGCAGTTAAATAAATGAAGGACACAGTTTTTCTATCTCCTTTCCACTACCAGCTAAAATACTATAAATGCACTCTGCTCTTTAGAATGATTTCCTTTGCTAGGATGGGAAATGTGAAAGACATCTATTTTTGATAGAGATATTTACACTTTTCAAGAGAGAAATAGGTAAAGCCATAACACTAATCCTTTGCTGATTGTCTGATATGAGATAAAGCATTTATAGGTGCATTTCCTTTTTTTACCTGCTCCCACATTTTATATATGTCCTTCTGCTTGTAAACAGTCTTTAGAGGAAGGAATAGGATCTAGGTCTCATCCTTGCAAGCGCTGTCCTAATTAATGCTGTACATCTGTTCTAGCTTTTCCAGTGGGCCTTCATTTTTCTTTTATATATATGGCATCCTGAGAAAGCAAGAGACAATGGAAGCCTGAAGGCACTTTGGGGATGAAACAAACAACTAATAATGCAGTTGGATGCTTGAGTCATAAGTTGCTGGAAAAAAATTGACTTGTCTCTGGATATATTTTTACTGTAAGAAATGTGTTTCTGCAAGGCAGTAAATTAGTATATAATGTGAGAGTCAAGATTCAAGGTAATAAGAGTTCATAAAGGCAGCTCAGACTGTGGATTTCTGTTATTTGTGATGTTTAGATTGTAACTGATTTCTTTTCATACTCTTATTTCAGTCCTTGAGTTGATCATTTTATTAACCAACTTTTTTTTTAATTTTCCAAGTTTTCCAGTTGATTTTGAATTTTTTTATTTGTTCCTCAAAAAAGTCAATATGACTTTTTTTTAGGACCCAGGTCTACTACCAGATTCTCAATGATTGAATATAATTCATGCTTTCTATTTTTGCACATATCTGGTGAATACATTTCTGGACATCATTTTTAGGTCTTATCACTGTTAACATCTTTGGGGATTTATGTTCATGCTTATATTGTCATCATAAGTTGCATTGTAAGCATCTGTCACTGTAACCACACCTGTATGTTGACCTCTGCTTTTGTCAGATTTCTGTAGATGTAATGCAAACTCTTCAGGCATTATCAATCTTTAATAGAATTGTATTGGTTTCCACTGAAAAAAAAAGGAAAAAACTTCAAGCTAAATACAGACTAAGGGCCTAAATGCAGCCAGTATCACCAACCTTGAGAGCACCACTCGTCACTGCTCTCCACCTGAACACTGAGCTGCTGACTGCAACTCTTGACATATAAACATCCTGCCAATTCCTTATGCATCGAGTGGTCTGTTTGTCAAATCCATGTCTTTCCAGTTTAGAAAAAAGGATGACGTGCAGAACAGTGTTCAGTGCTTTGCTCAAGTCCAGGAAGATGACCCTCAGTGCTCTTCCCCTATCTATCAACTCTGAATCCCCAGCATAGAAGGCCGCTACATTGACAGGCATGAGTTGTGCATAATAAAGCCATGCTGCCTGTCCCCAGTCACCTCTCTATTTTCCATGTGCATTGATATAGTTTCCAGGAAGACATGCTCTATGATATTCTTGGCCACAGAAGTGAAACTTACTCATCTGCAGTTACCTAGGTCTTCCTTATCTCCCTTTTTAAGAGGAAGTTGTATGTAACTCCTGTCTTTAATAAATATGAAGTTGATTCCTGGTTATCATTTATCCTTGAAAGCTGGAAATTTATGTCTTTAGGTTTCACTGTCATTATCTATTGTATTTATCCATGCCTTAGACTTCAAGCTTTAAGTGCAGTTGAGATGCTTGTCCTGATGTGTTTATGAAAATGACAGGTATTTTATTCTTGTCATTATGCCTCTACCATTAAAAACTAATAGTTGCACAGAGTTAATGGCTAAGTGGTAGATTGGCATGGAATTCAAATCTTATTCCTTTCTTCAACTGTATCTTTATCTTTCACTTGACTAGCAAACCTAGTGGTTAGGATATCAAACATCTGTTTTGCTTTGAAAATTCACTAAACACACTATTCTCTATTTTTCTATTCTACTTGCCTTTTATCAGACTGTTTGTCTTGGGCAACATGTAAGGGTTTATTGGTCTTTAGCAGGTTTCAGAGATATACTGACAGAAATACAGCCATTGAATTAAAAGATAAAGAGATTACTCAGTTACAGGTATGTGTATCTATATGGAGATGGACCTAGTAAAAAAAAAAAAGAGCATAAAAATATGGATTTAACCAAATATGATAGATCAACTTTGAAAAAAAATAATTTAAAACTGAAATCGGTTCTTCCAGTAAATTAATCACTGCTTAAGGAAACATCACCTGTGATGAAAGATGCATGGGAAATTTATTACTTCATACCTATTCTGCTACATTGCCTTCTCTGTTAATATTTCCTTCTGCCAATGACTTGAGCCGAACCCACTGCAATTATTACAACGAATAGGTCATCATTTTCTGCATAGTAAAATTGTCTGCCTGAAAATTCTCTACTAAGAAATAATGAAAGTTTTCAGAGGAAAAAACATTGCTTTCTTCATTTGCCTACATAGTCTTATGCACATCCAAGGAAACTTGAAACATGTTCATCATTTCACAAAGCTCATTTTTTTAATTGTGAAATTAATTGTGAAAAAATCTGCAACCTGTTTCTTACCAGGGACTGTTTGGGCACAGGAGGAAAAAGAATTAATAAACAAGACATTTGATTGTGTTCTTTTTACCTTTTACAAATAGATTGTAATATGTTCTTTCTATAAGAAATATAATACCTAATTAAGCTTAAATTTTCATACTGATCATTCTAAAAAGGAGTGTTTGTGATAAATTTTATAAACTGAAGAGCTCCAAACAACAATTGCCCACCATATTATTTTAGAAAAGTACAAAATTCATTTAAATCTTCTCTACAGTGGTTGGGAAAATCTATTGACTACAATAGATGCAGTCCTCCTTCAGTAGTACTGTTTTACTTAATACTGACAGAGTAGATGGCTTTCCACATACCTAAGTGTAACTGTGTCTTTCCTGACCAGTGCAAATAAAAATTTATTACTAATGTTTTTGTAGTACAAACATTATTTTTAATTCATAGGGCAGGAAACTGATCAGTTTGAAACCTTTATCTACTGGCAATATATTGTTACTGGGAAAAAAAGTAGTCTGAAACATTTTGCTCAAAGTTACACTGACATTTTACAGTCTGATTTAGCGAGTGATATTAGAAGATGTAATGAAAACAGACATTGTGAAATCTCTATATAATATTATCTGTGTGTCTAATGCAGAGGTTGCATTATGGATCATCATCTAATTATATGTGACAACGTAGCCAGTACAGTTATATTTTAATTAATATATGACAGTCAGTCAGCACCAGATGTAGATTCTTGATTTTTAAAAAAATTATAAATTAGTCCTCACAGACTAAAAAAAAAAAAAATCATAGTTATTTCAGAAAAGGAAAAACAAGTACAAGATAGAAAAGTCACTTAAAAATCATGATCATGTTACACTGTGAAACCCTGGAAAATAACACAAGAAAAATGACGCTAATGTTCCATACAGAATTTTTATGTACAGAATTACATACAGAATTCTTCAGTACACAATACATCTGTGAGTAGCAACTGTGAAGAGTATAACTATATCTCTCATTGGCTGCCTCAAATTCTCAATACATTGCCCGGTTCCTTCATTTTCAAATACAGATATCAATTGTACAGATTGGTAGAAGCAGTTTGTAAAAATTCCAGATATTGATTGGAATTGGAACCACAGTACCAAATGTGCTTTCTATGTAATAAATCTATTTTATAAATAGAAATTATTGTACATATTAATTGTTTAGACACATCTTAACCACAGTGACTAGCACACAAATACGTAACATTTGGTGGATACACCAAATTACTAGCAGGCAATTATATTATTACATTTGTTCACTAATCAAAAATAGTTGTCATAATCTTCATACATTATTTATGTTATTCTTTTTCCTTTGTTATGAAGATTATTGTAGCTTCCCTAAGTTTGTGTACATAACTGTATAGTCTACATCACTGAATTACATTAGCAAGATTGACTTTTCCCTTTATGCCAAACTAGTGATATGATAGGAATATGCAGAAAAAAAGACTGCAGAATAATTTCTACACTTGATAGAAGGAAGGTTAACATATTTAGGCTAAAATCACAACGTTTTGGAGGGACTTTCTTATTTGCAATTTTTTGGTTGTGCTTTAACAAGTACTGAGCACATGCAGATATTTCTGACATCAAATAGACCTCAACTCTTCTGAAAGTCAAGCCTGGTTCACAACAAATTAGTATCAACAACATTAATAGCAAACAAAAAACAGAATCATTTTTGAGTCACTCTTGAAAGCACTTTTTCTGGTTCTTCACTCTAAAAAATATAGTCTGGAGAAAGTTCTATCCTCTGCGCTGTGAAATGTTTATGTTCATAGGGAATGCTTCTGTTCATGGGGATGTCTTAATGGAAACAATTTTCCTGAAACAGTACCCTAGCTACTGAATTACGTTAGCCTTGAGGAGGCATTATTTTTATGTAGAAATAAAAACTGCTTCCTTTGATGTTGGCTTCTGAATGTGAGATATTTTCACAAATGGTTTTGAAGCTTTTGAATAATTCTTCATCTTCTGTGTCATCTAACTCATAATTTCTGCCTTGAAATATCACAATTTCACCACCAGCATGGAGTGTGGCAGAGGCTGGTTTTGTCCAAACCCTCTGTGAGGTAGAGTTAGAGTAATATTAGTGGATCCTATTTTAAGCATCATTGGTTTTAAAATAATTCCACCACATCATAGAGGACTTTATATCTTTTGTCACTGAAGGACAATCTCATGCTGAAATTCAAGGTTGTATTTTCCTCAACCACTCCTCATAAAACATGTTCTCTCATCCTTTCACAATGTTTGTCGACTTCTTTTAGAGAATATCCTTGTATTACAGAGCCCAAAACTGAACACAGTACTCAAGGTGAGATAACACCAATGTTGACCGATAATAGAGCAATCACCTCTTTTGACAAGTTTGCTAGATTGTGCTGTCATGTGCCCCAGGATAGGTATGACCCTTTTGGCTGCCAGAGCGCATTGTTTGACTCCTATTCAGCTTACCCTCAGATCCCTTCCTGCAGGACTCTGCTATGGCCACTTGGCCCCATCATATACAAATATCCATGTTTACCTCTTACAGAATTTGGTATTTGGTCTTGTTAAATTTCACGTGTCCGGTTATTACCCAGTACTTCAACCTAGTAGGATTTCTTTACCAAGCCTGTCTACTCCTAAGTCAATCAACAATTCCTCCTAATATAGTATCACCTGCAAATTTAGTATACATTTGAGTCCTCTCTTCAGACCATTTGTAAAATAACTGGTCCTAAAATGGGGTCCTGCAGAACTCCACTAGAGACTGGCCACCAGCCTCACATAACTCTATTTACCATAATTCTTCAAGTCTGACTCATCAGCCAATTGCTCATTCATTGTCTCATGTACATGTCTGTCTGTATGGTGGACATTTCTGTACAGAAAGAGGCTCCGAGAATCAAATATTTACTAAAATTAAAAACAAAACAAGCAAGCAAACAAACAACCAAACAAACAAAAAACCCATATGTGCCTTCCCTTTATTTGCAAGGTGAGTATTCTTGTCATAAAGTATTATGGATTTAGTAAGGCATGCTGGCTCTGGCCACTGACTGCATTGTCTTTCATTAGTGTGTAATTTTCAGACTTCATTTGATTACCAGTGAAAACGAAGCTGGCTGTTCATCAAAAATAGCCCCAAGTGAACCCCAAGCCTAAGGAAGAAACATGGATATCGTACCTTTTCATGCAAAAAATAAATAAACAAAAATAAATAAATAAATAAATAAATAAAAACAGGGTGTAGCTGATTTGTTTTAAAAATCATTTAACTTGATGAATTGTCACACTGTCTTAGGGTTCTGCAGGACACTGGAAACATGGCCATCAGATTGGAAGAAAAGAGATATTTTGTGGTCATTTGTATAATAATTTAAATACTACCACAGAGTACTTTTCATGTTAGTTATGTAATTCACTATTAAATTTTAGCACATAATTGTATTAACGAGAAAATCTCATCTATAAAGTATTCCCTCTACTTTTCATCAATGCTATTTTGAACATTACAATGTAGGGTCAGAGAAGAAGCATCATAAAGACTTTATCATCATCACAGCTCAGTGTTCAGTTTGCCATTTCTTGGTTGCATTTAACTAAACAGCTTCTCTGCTACAATATAGCAATATTACATAAAACAATATATATACAGCAATATATAAAAGTTAAAAGGCTTTCAAGGTTCTGAAGGAAATATATTTTCAAATCAGGCTTTCTGTGAGTTGTTTTTAGCCATATACTGTTATGGTTGATTATTAGATTCTCCATTGCCACAGGAGTTTCAAGTTTAATGTTTTTATTATTGTTGCTCTGTTTTGGATCAGAATAGTTTTCACAAGTGTGATCCCTCCAGAGACAGCTGGATTTCCATGAAGAAACAAACAGTAGTCAGCTTACTTTGTTATTCCTTCACCAGAAAATTGGTTGTCCTAGCAAAATCTCATGTTTTGTGCTTGCGTAATTGTTGGTTGAAGCTTAAGCAGATTTGTTCTCCTATTATTTCAACAGTAATATTGTTGTCTTCTTTGGGAGCAGGATCAGACCCAAATGAAACTCTTTAGCCTAGTACAGGGTTTTACTTTTGGATACATAGTTACCACAGAATGAGAATAAACACTGTCAAAGCAAAAGAAAACAACAATTAAAAAATTATCAATCAAAATCCCTGTTCTTTGCTTAGATTCTCCACTGCCTTATGGCTTATGGGATAAGCTTAATTTGACATACGTATACTCATCCTAAGTTGTCGTCTGCAGCAAAAAATTGCCATGGGTAAGCAAATGTGGAGTAAGTAAGAATACTGAGGAACAGGGATATTGATAGGGAGTCAGGGTTTGGATTTTTCTTTCAAAGGTCAAACTAGTATACTATAATGAATATTTTGCATCATGCTCCCTAAACCTTCTTGTAGGTAAAATGACAACTTGTTTTTGTGTGTTCTGTGAAGCTTTCATATGCCTATTTCATTTTCATTAGTTAAGATTTTTTATAGCCAGGTGTTTCACTGCCAATAAATGAAGGCTACAATTCAAGGCTTTAAAATGCAGAAGGCATCCAGTGGAGAGGCCAACTCCACTTTCAAAGTGCAGTGCATCTGTTAGTGAATCCACATCAACAAAGATTTCACAGCACATGAATTCTTCTCTCTATTTTCCTTCTAGTCCATTTATATTTTGTTGTTGTTTGTAAGTAAAACATGAGGATTCAGTGTATTTTTTATTGCTCCTCTTGGTTGCATAATTAAGTAAAAGGTATTTGTTTTCAATGTTTAATTATTCAATTTCTATGAATCGTACAAATGGAGCTGATCAGCATATTCAAGAGCTGGGTTTTTTTGGTTGGTTGCTTGGTTGTTTGTTTGTTTTTTTAACTATACACTATTTTTTTCTGCAGCTTCTTTGTTGTTGAATTGGATTGAAACCTGTGATTTTTAATAAAGTGAGAAGGCTCCTCCTCTTCGTGCAGAGTAGACTCGTTGTCCCTGTAACAGGTCTGGGAGATCTGCTAAATGAAGCATCTATGCTGTCTGAGTCTGAGCCATGCAGAAGCACCAGGAAGAACAAGACAATCATAGTTGTGGGTGACTTACTTGCTGAAGGGAGCAAAGATCCCCATCTACCCAGCTAGTGTTGTTTCCTATGACTATGGGACTCTGTTGGAGAACTGAGAATTTCTAGGAAGATCTGAAATGCTCATGACCAAGTGAGGCATAAGCATCTCTGCCAAAAGTCTGGACAACATGGTGAGTAGACCTTTACATAATGAATGATGCAGGAAGTACGTGATAATCCACAATCAAATGATACAGTGCTCACGTAGGCTGGCAAACGAAGTGTATGTCACGATAGAAACAGAGGGGACATAGTCATCAACAAAATAGGGCTAAAAAATCCACAGCAGGTGTACGCATCTGAAAAAGGAATTACATATCATGGACAGAACTGCAGTATAATCAGAATGTCTGGGGACATCTCTGAAGTGCTGTACAGTAATGCACAGAATATTGTGAAAAAATGAGAGTTATTTCAAGCCCATGATAGGATAGATCACATGATTGGTGTGCTGCAATTAAGGAATACAGGCTTTCCAGGAAGACAATGGCAGTGTGAGGTTGTGCTTTATGTGACAGGTTAACACACAGAGCATTCCCTTTGTGTGGATGATGACTCTATTGAGGTCTTAGGGGTCAGGATTACAGGGCAGACCAAGCTCGGGAATGTTGTTTCTAGAGTCTGCTACAAACTACCTCATCAGAATGAAGTAGATGACACTGTCTTTGGATACCTGTAAGGAGCCTCATGTTTGCAGGTCCAAATCTCATGGAGGATCCAAAACATCCTGATATATACTGATGTAATACCATAGGGCAGAAGCAATCCAGGATGCTTATAGATGATAACAGGTAATCAATGAATCAATGACAGCAGACATCTACAATTACAGAAAATGAAAAACTAGTCACAGATGTGAAGTTCAGCCTTGGCTTCTGTAATCTTGAAATGGTGGAGTTGTAAGAGACTATTCTAATACCATTGACTCAAAGTTTGCTGATGAACATGTCCGAACATGTCCAAGCTAGTCCTGCACAAGGTTGTGAAATCTTGGAGTTCAGGATCTTGAGAGGAATGAAAAATTATAAAGCAGGATCAAAACACTGGACTTAATAAAAAATACAGTTAACCTATAAAGGTTTCTGCATGGAAGAATAGCATATGGTATGTCTGTGCAGAGAAGAATTGTCCAAGATGGCTGGTTGATTTTCAAGTATTGCCTACTCCAAGCTCAAGAATGGTCCATCCCAATGAACAGGAAATCAATTAAAGTTGGCAAAAGGCCTGCATCAGTGAACAGCAATTCTCCAAAAATTCAAACATCAAAGGGCAGCATTCAAGAAGTGGAAGCATTGTCAAGTGACCAGGATTACAGAGACTCCATCCAAGCACACAGATGTGACGGGACTGAGACAGATGTGACGGGACTGAGAAAGCCAAAGCTCACATGGAGCTGTTGGTGGAGACTGTGACAGGAAACAAAGAAGGTGTTTCAGCAGCCAAAAGAAAATCTGGATGCACTGATGAATGGAGCAGGGGATCTAGTGACAAGGATGTGGAAAAGGCTGAAGTACTCAGTGCCTTCTCACATAGCCTTAACTGGTAAGATCAGTTTTCTTTAATCCCAGGCCCATGAGACAAAAGGGAAAATCTAGAGCAAGAAAGACTCAGAGCTGGTGGAAGAGGATCAGACTGAAGAATATTTAAACAAATTGGACATATTTTGGTCCACAGGACCTGATAAAATAGATGCTATGAGTGTGACTCAATGTCAGTGTAAGGCTACTCTCAATTATGTTTGAAAGGTTATGGTGATCCTGAGGCTTGAAGGAAAGGAGATTTCATTGCTACCTTCAAGGAGGAGGATCCAAGGAACTACATGCCTGTCAGTATTATATCAATGGCTGGAAAGGAGACTGAGCAAAACCTTCTTAAAAGCCAGTTCCAAACATATGGGGGAGAAGAATGTAATTGGGGAGTAAATAAACATAGGATTGAGGAGGTGGAAATCATCTGGTTGATTTGATAACTTTCTAAATGAAAATGTCTGTGTGAGTGAACAAGGGGAGAGTAATGGATTTATTTACTTATTGATTCCAGAACGTAGATGGCAAATACATAACAGAGTTGGAAACTCTTTAATCTTACTGAGAGCATAAGAGCCCTCCATCTCCTAGCAGTAGAAATAAAGCAGAAGAGGCAGGAAACCAGCAACCTCCTAATATCTTTCTAGATCTTGATAACATACTAATTTGGCTGGTCAGCAGCACAGTGCTTATACTAAGGTAAATACTTTCCATTTTCTTTCACTTGCCACTGCAAGGAGGCTGGGGAGTGCAAAAGGAGCTGAGAGGGAACAAAAAACAGGATAGCTGACCCAAAATATCTGAAGGGATACTTCAAACCATATGATTTCATGTTGAATAAAATTGCCGGGAACTGGCTGGGGTGAGGGAGGCAGCTGCTGCTTGGGGACTGGCTGTGCACCAGTCAGTGGGTGGTGAGAAACTGCACTGTGCATCACTTGTTCTGTATATTCTTTTATCATTATCATTATTATTATTTTCCCTTTCTTTTCTGTCCTATTAATCTGCCTTTATCTCAACCCATATGTTTTCCCTTTTTTTCTCTTGATTCCACTGTGGGAGGTAATGAATGAATGGCCGTGTGGTGCCCTGCTGCCTGCAGGGATAAACCACAACAAATGGTCAGACATGATCTCTCGAAGCTGAGCAGAGGAAAAACACAATAATCTGCATCTAGGAAAGAACAGCCCCATGTACCAGTACACACTGGATGATGATCAGCTTGTAAAGTAGCTTGAAGGAGAAACAGTTGGATAGAGAGTAAGTTAAGCATGAGCCATTAGCGAACCCTTGTGTCAAAGAGAGCCAATAGCATCCTGGGGCTGCTCTAGGAAGTATTTTTTCCCCTCTGCTCCTCGCTGCTGAGAGTATCCGGAGTGCTGTGTTCAGATCTGTGGTCCCAGTTACAAAGGAAACATGGACATACTGAAAAAGAGTACAAAGATGATCAGGTGACAGCATAATTTCTCAGATGAGGACAGGCTAAAAGAACTGAGACTGCTCAGCTTGGAGAAGAGAATGTTCAGGGGGATCTTACCCCTGTGTCTAAATGTCAGCGGGAGTGAAGAAGCATGACTGCTTTGTACAGGAGGGATTGATCTAGGTATCTGTTGCATTTGAGGTCATTCCGTGATATCTATTTAAGAGAAATAGAGAACTGAAATGAATTCCCACCAAAAGATATTTAAAATATATTTTCTGAATTTCTGACGTTTAAATTGCATTCAGTTGGTATAAAATATATTAAGTAGAGACTAAATAAAAATGGAAAGAAAAGGGGACTAACAAACATTTCATTGTAGGTGTTCTAGTTTCTTCGATAGAATGTGATATTCTTAAATTAAATATGGACCAAATACAGCACGAGGAAATATTGAGTGGTTAGTTTTCTATTTAAAAAATGTGAACATTTTCTTTGATAGGGAATGTTTTCCACTGTTGACACTCTGCTGAACATGAGCCAGCAGTGTGCCCAGGTGGTCAAGAAGGCCAATGGCATCCTGGCTTTTATCAGCCAGTAGTGCAGCTTTTATCAGAAGTAGTGCAGCTAGCAGGAAAGAGTGAAGAAAGCTGAAAAAGCCTGAAGTTGCTGGTAGACGGCAGAC
The DNA here is from genome assembly GCA_036925125.1 of Oreortyx pictus. Lineage (NCBI taxonomy): Eukaryota > Metazoa > Chordata > Aves > Galliformes > Odontophoridae > Oreortyx > Oreortyx pictus. Next base: position 26,023,640 of record JAUPFR010000010.1, on the reverse strand, counting down.
TGGACATGAGACAGCAGTGTGCCCTTGCAGCTCAGAAATCCCGCTGTACCCCGGGCTGCATCAAAAGATGCATGACCAGCAGGTCAAGGGAGGTGGAGAGAAGAAACGGATACTAGTCCACCAGCTGTATAGTTTTGGTAGTACAAGTCCCTATAAAAATGTTTCTAAGTGTTAGACACCCTCCTCTCATATTCATGGTATCATCTTTCACTTATCTTCTCCTGTTCCTAATACTCTGATGATTTTTTTTAAGTGTTTTGGGAACACTTGTAGGCTTCGAAAAATATATGGCATAATTTAGCTTCATTCCCAGCAATACTGCTTGAAGTTTGTGCAGCTGCAGTTTCTGATAGTACCCTCTGAAGAGAGTGAAAAACAAAGGATTGCTTGTTATGAAGCAGCTCAAAATTAGGATGAGTAGGTGTCTTCATAATTGGTTTCTTTGAGAACTTCCATAGACATTAAAGGATCTTTAGGTTCTTGCATCCTTTCCATCAAATCTAGTGGAAGTGTAGAGGCAGTGCTCCAGCTACAGAATTTATTCCATTAGACTCCTCTTGTTATTTATGTTGTTCTCCACCCTAAATTTATGTGTTCTTTCCTCATAACTATGTATGCGTAACTCAGGGCATAGAAATGCAGCAGCTCTTGTCACAGAATGTGGTCCTTAAGGTCACAGTGTCATTCTTTTCATCCTAGGTTCACCTGTTTTCTTTACATTTGTTTCATAAAATGATAACAGTTATATTTCCGTTTCTGAAGAAAATAAGTGTTATCTAAAAATAATTGAAGATACATTTCTGAGTTGCAAACATAACAAGTGTTTGTTAACCTCATCAAATTGCCTTCAGAAAAAGAAATACTGATTTGTTTGTTAGTTTGTTTTTTGTCTTTAATTTTGAATTGAGAATAAGGGATTTCACCTGCTGAAATACTTCTTCCCTGTGTAGCTCAAAAACCTGATAGAATCTTATCTGTCTTGAGATATTATATGATACCTTCTGGACAGCAAGTTCAAGAGAATGAATTGACTAACAGTTTGGTCTTGGTCGGAAATAGTAAAGATTTAAAACTTCAGGTGTCTCTGCCTACTTACCATATCTTGACTTGAAGGTCTACAATGCATTCAATGTTATTTTTTACTTTTTTTCTCATACACTGACAGAAAACCATGATTTCCAGTCTTGATGACTTATATTAGATGAAGGAAAATACCAAAGAAAGAAACCACATAAACACATCTTTAGAGAAAACACAATGTGTTACTCACTGTGTAAAAAAAATTTTAAACCAAAAATTCAGAATAGTCAGGGTCTCTTATTTCTATTCTGCATATATCTATATTCATTAAGATATGTACCTTGAGGAAGGCACACTTTGAGCAGAACTACATCTCTGTGTATTTTTAATGCTGAATGCTGTTCCCTGTACTATTAAATAGTAATCTTTATTCCAGTGGGTTTTTTGTTTGTTTGTTTGCTCAAAATCTGTCCATTTGAAGAGACTGCTTCCAGTGTTAATTCTTAGCAGCAACATAGAATCAAGGAATCATAGAACTGTAGAATCATTGAATCATAATAAGGTTGATTTTGGCAACCATTTGAGATTCTTTGAGACACAAGGCCTTCTGGGACACAAGATCACTTGTCTACAAGGAGGCTACATTTATTTGCTCATAAGTTAATAGTACTGGTTGAAAGGGCTTTAAACTAGACTTGATGGGGAAGAGAATACCACCAGGAATGCTGTAGGCAAGTCAAGTTAATGAGAGTATTTATACTGGTCCAAGAAGCATCAAATATTTGTGAATTTGTCCGAAATGCCTGTACATCAATACAGGCAAATATATGAAATAAATAGGAAGAAATGGAAGCAGGTTCATTCCCTGAGTTATGGCACTGTTGGTATTAGTGAGACTTGGTGGAATGAATCCCTTGATTTATGCTGTAATAGAGGGCTATAGGCTGTTTAGGAGAAAGGGGCAGGGCAGGCAAGATGGAGGAGCTGCAGTGAATGTAAGGGAAAGGATTGATTGCACATCTTTTCAGTTAGGGACGATGCAGTTGAAAGCCTCTATGTAAGGATTAAGGGAATGACAGTGAAATGTTATTGTGACTGTTTAGTATTATTCACCCAGCCAGGATGATGGTACTCATGAGTTACTCTATAGGTAATTATGAGAAATCTCAGAATCAATAGCCATTATCCTTATGGGAGATTTTAACTTCTGTAACATTACTTAGAAGTCTACTGCAGTGACAATCAAGTCTGAGAAACTCCTGAAGTATCTTAAAGATAACTCCTTGTCACAAGTGTTTAGTTAACCAACCAGGGCCCTACTGTCGTCCAGATAGATGACATCAGTGGCCTTTCCCTTGTCCTCTGACTCAGTAACACCATCATAAAAGGATACTAGTTTGGTCAGGCAAAATCTGTTCTTGAGGTAGCCATTCTGGTTATCCTAAATCACCTCTCACTCTTCCATGTGCCTTATGATAGCTTCCAGGATGAACTGCTCCATGATCTCCCCCACTATGGAGGTGAGGCTGACAGGTTGGTAGTTCCCTGGGGCCATCCTTTCTACCTTTCTTAAAAAAAAAGCCCTGAAAGCTTCCAAACCTGCTGTCACTAATCACTTAGCTAGCATTGGTAAGGAACAGGTCCAGCAATGCATCCCCACAGTGGAGATATCACCTGGCTTGGGAAGTTATCCCTGATATGTTCCAGAAGCCTCCTGTATTGCCTACAGCTCACCATGCTACTTTTCCAGCAGATGTCAGCCTTTTCCATGTCTGCTGTAGATAGTTCTCCCTACTCATTTGTCAGGGGGGGTACACTCTCCTTGACCTTTCTCTTCTGATCAATGTAGCTGTAGAATTCCTTCTTGTTATTTTTCACATCTCTCATCAAGTTGATTTCCATCTGTTCCTGGCTTTCCTGATCCCATCTCTGTATGTCTGGACAGCATCCCTGTATTCTTTCAAGGCTACACATCCCTGCTTTCATTGCCTGTACATTTCCTTATCCCAGCAGGTACTTGTACATCCATGCTGTTTTCCTGCTTCCTCAGCTTGAGTTCCTTTGCTGGGGAATATTTAATGTTCTCAGGTCCAGTATTGCTTCATCTCTGGTTGGTTTGCAGAATATCTGGACTCCTGGATTGCTTGCAGCTTGCCTTGTATCTTTCCAGTAAATATCCAGATACCTGAAATCCTCCATCATGATGAGAACCTGCAAGCACGATGCTTCATTTAATTGAAGCAAGAAGGTCTACAGGCTCCCCTTCATCAGGTGGCTTGTATTAGACCCCAGTCACCAAATATCATGAATGTTTTTTAGAGGTAGCTCTTAAAAAAAAAAGTAAATAAAGAAGAAGAAGGCATTTCTTAACATAGAAAGCCACTCCCCCATAGCTCCTGCCCTGCTATCCCTTGTAAAAACCTTGTAGTCCTCAATCCTAGTGTTCCAGTTGTGCAATTCACCCCAACATGTTTCCATTATATCAATTAGGTCATAATTTTCTAACTGCACCATGGTTTCTATCTCCTCCTGCTTATTTCCCATGTTGTTTGCACTGGAGTAGAGGCACTTTAGCTGGGCTGGAAGCTGTGTTAGCTTTTTGGAGGCATTATATTCTCTTATGCTGCTTAGTGAATATTTTAGGGTTACTGCTAGTAAGTTTGCTAAATACGTGTTTATTTAATGGTACAGAATTTGTCTCCAGTGATAACTTCATGTTAATGAAACTAAATGGCATTGCTAGAATAGAAAAATTTATAACTGTATCTCATTAGGAATGCTGGATTGATATCTGGGAGTACATCTCACTTGTAAGAAAGAAAGAGTAAGGAACTATAGGTAGTTTCCACAGAAGCAATTGCAGATGTTAAGAACACTATTTAAAGATTATAATGCTGAAAAGCCTATTTAAAAATTGCAAAGCCTCTTAAAATAACATCAATAACATCAGAAATGTTAAAGATAAGGTCGTCACCCTGTTCTTAATAAAAACTGCTTCTGTGAAAACCAAATTGCAGGAGTTTCATGACCTTAATTTGATGCATTCCAAATGAAGTGCATCTGTGAAAATTTACGTGAATCAAGACTGTACATGAGCAATCTAATTCAGTTTAAAAATTCTTTTGAATGACATTACTTAGTCAAGCAGAGGGCAATTTATAAAATTTGTTGACCCTAGTGAACTTTTACTAATTATACACCATGATGTAAGGTGTTGCACCAGACTGGCACCAGCCTTGGGCAAGAAAGATTTTTTTTTTCTTATTTGATGCCCATTCATACACATGTGTGTGTGAATATGAATATAAACTAATATATAGAGAAGTAAAACAATACATAAATATTGCATGCATTCATTATTATGAAGCAGCTATTATTTCCAAAATATTCTATAATATTAGCAGTTGACAATATAATTAATCAGTGCATTCCAGTTGATTAACAGATGACAGAAATTCCCTTGATGTAACAATGCATTCAGAAGAGGATATTTGAGTGAGGAGACAAATATATTTACAGAATCACAGAATTGTAGGGGTGGGAAGGGTCCTCTAGAGATCATGGAGTCCAATCCCCCTGCCAAAGCAGCTGCCCAGCCCAGGTTGCACAGGTAGGTGTCCAGGTGGGTCCTGAACGTCTCCAGAGGAGACTCCAACACCTCTCCAGGCAGCATATTCCAATGCTCCATCACCTGCACTGTGAATATTGTATATAACCTGAGCATGTATTGGTTCTGCTATAGTTTAAAACAATGGGCAGTTCAGAAGTGGGAGGAAGCCTAAGCTGATATTTCTCTCATTCTTTTTTACTTATCAGCCAGTGTCTGGATCCTCTATTTTGCCCTCCCCCAGTAGACAAATAGAATAAACTTGTACAGTTCCATAAGCTTTTAATAATACTTCAAAAATAGGAGGCAACATTTTTAGCTTTGCAGAAGACATTCCAAATTTTCCTTCGGATCTTGTCTTTGAAAATTTCAAGACCTGCTTTCTAGCTCATGATGGCTGCTGAGAACATTTGTAATACTGATAACGGTACACCAGACAGTTATATGAAGTGGGGACTTGGCAGAAGAAAGTGTTAGAGTGCCCTTTTTCACTGTGCACGGTCTGCCTAGAAGGGCTGAGTGCTCTTAAGCTCTATTTCAGTATGAACTTGGAGAACCAGGAGGTGAAAGTTGGGTTTTACTTTTAACAGAAATGTGTTCAATCAAGTCTTCTGTTAATGATGGCATCTATGTTGCGGTTGAGAACATATTCCCCTCTTCCATAAAGGTATTTCCACAAATGAGAAACTTTCTCCCCCTTATTTTGTGGGAAAATATAAGGTTGATGGTAACACAGAAGTTATATTAACACTAACTTTGTTTTCTGGTGGAGTGCACAACTTTTTCACATGTTTCTGGTGGATCCTTGTCAGCAAGGTATGCCCAGTGTATGATGAGGAGAAAATGAAATAGAAGCATTCCTATGCTGTGCAAGTTTCCCTCTATTTTTTTTGTTGGAGGTGTTTGTTTTCCTAAATCACTTTCAGTGCACTGACATGTCAATATTCTCTTTCCAAGTAACATCAAATTCTAATCTAATGAGCTGATTATTTCAAATTCATTTTTCTCTTCTCATTCCAAATCATTTAAGGCGAATTAGAGTAGGCTTTGTGCCTGCACAGGAAATAACATCTTCAGCTTCTTGTATGCTTTTGTTACCCTAAAGATTTCTTTGCCTCACTGTAAGTCTACCTTTTTGCATTTCTTTAGCTTAATAGTTCTACTTACGAAATTACCAGAAATGTAAGTGAGGCAATCAAGGCAAAATTATAACTCAGCTATGTCAAGTAAGTAAATTATAGCTCTAATTTATAAGAAACATATGGAACATTATGCATAGGCTGCAGTATTTGATACAAATTATAGTAGCCATGCCATATAATTGGCTCTAAACTTTCACTTCTTCAACATACTGTGTTTTAGCATTAGCATGTATTTCTTCAGTCTGTTCCATAAGATTAGATTCTCAGAATGCCACGCTCATAAGAAAGCTAACTCCAATGAAAGAGGTCAGTTTGAAGTTGCAGAAAATGACAGCAACTTTGAATTGATGAAAAGTTGCTGGCATGAAGAAATCACAGATCGATTTACATATATGAAAGCAACTGAGGACAAATTTGGCTTTTTTTTCCCCTGCATAATGCATCTAAATTAAACTTTGAATGAGCAAAATTATTTAAGGGCTTCTACGTCTTGAAAAGGTATTAAAGGCATTAATGCTGGTATCCATCTTTGTTCATCTTTTGCTCTTTTTCAAATCCTCTATTGAAATACGTATATTCATAGGTTTTTTGTTTTGTTTTGTGCTTTGTTTCTTCGGGTTTTCTCTTTCCTGATGATAAGCTGTGTGCAACACTTCCCAGAACAGCCAAGGTGCTTTTATAGAACTCCAAAATGACAGTCATTTATAATATGCAATTGTGTTGGGTTTATGCAGCAAGGTTTTGGTAGCAAAGAGACTGAAGGGGTAGCCTCTGTGAGAAGAGTCCAGAAGCTGTCCCATGTTATGCAAGAGCCGTATCCATCTTGCTCCAAAAAGGGACCTGCCAGTGACCCAAAGCTGGACCAATGGTAAATGAAGTTAGCATTTGTTGTGCTTCTGGGATAACATACTTAAAAATGGCTAAAACAGTAGCTAGGAGTGTAAGAAAATAGATACAACAGACAACAATGTCAGGTAAGAAGGTGGGGGAAGAGATGCTCCAGGTGTCAGAGCAGATGTTCCCCTTCAGCACGATGACACGGGTTTTCTCTGGAGCCCATGGTGTATCATTTCAGAGTGATACCCACAGTACAGCCCACAATGGGGAAGGTGAATATAGTCTGAAGGAGCCCATGGAGAGCCCCTCTATGATTAGACTGCTGGCTGAAAGCACAACCCACAGAGAGGAGATGACGGTGGAACAGGAAGTCTGGTGGGAGCTGCCCTTCCAGAAGCACTGCACCCCCTGGTACAAATCCATATTACAGTGGGAAGACCATGCAGGATCAGTTCAGGAAGGATGGCATCCTGTGACAGGGACCCCACATACACCAGGGGCAGAGAGAGACTGTGAAGTAACATCAGAGACAGAGCACTGCGGACAGACCACAACCCTCATTGCCCATTCTTCCGTGACACGTGGAGAGAAGAGGCAAAAGAGGTTGGATGGGAGGAAGGTGTCTTCAGCTTGTTTTTATTTCCTCATTGCTCTAGTCTGTGAGTAATGTTCAGTAAACTGCATTAAACTCCCTGTGTTGAGTTTGTTTTGCCTTTGATACTAATTGGTGAGCGAACTCCCTGTCTTCATCTCAACCCATGTTCTTTTTCATCATATTTTCTCCACATATCCCTTTAAGGAAGGGGAGTGAGAAAGCAGCGTAGTGGTGCTTAGATACCTACCGGTGCTAAACCAACACAGCAATGTTCTGAGCATGCCAAGTCTTCAAAACCCAACAAATAGTTCAATGAATCTCTACCATAAACTAGAAAAAGCTTTTGAAGGAAAAGGAAAAAGAGAATGTGGAATGCATCTTTGCTAACAACCCAGTTTGAAAAGTATACATAATGCTGAAGTCAGACTAGTACTGCTATGCTGGAAACAACTGAAAGTGCATTATTTATATTGAGGAAAACTTTGTGGCAGGTGTAGTGGATGCCAGATACAGGAACAGGTCAAGCAAACAATTCAGTGCATTTGTGTAAAATGAATCAAAAGTTGCTATGGAAATTATAGGTTGGATAGAAATGTCATTTAGAAGTTCTGCTTGGTGTAGTAGACATTAGTAGAATATAACAGTGAAAGTTTTCTCTACAATTCCACATGTTGTTTCTCCCTAGGCTTTGGCCAGTGGCTGTTGTCTGAGGACAAGAAATTATCAAGGGTAAGCTCTCAGTCTGATTGAACATAGCTGCTATGGGTTATTAATGCTATACCTTAGTTTTACTGTATTAATGTACCATAGCATTACTCAGATGTCCTAAATGTTATACTAAGATCTGATATGTAAGAACGAACAGATTATATTCTCTGGCTTCTAATTTAATTTGATTTGATTTAATTGTTATTGGCAAGTAGTTGCAGGCAGTTTTGTTTGCACTTGAAGCTCTGACACAAGAGACAGAGCCATCTCATTTATGATTTAACTATCAGAAATTTCAGACTTTTGAGATCTGGAGATGTTTTCACATACTATGACATTTTTTAGTGTTTACTGCAGATTTCTGTAACATTCAGAAAATTCAAACGAGTGACTCAGAAGGTGATGATCATATGCATCACATGTTGCCTATACTCACATATGGTGGGTTGTCCTGGGTCAGCAGCTAAGCACAATTGCTCATACCCACCACCAGTAGGATGGGGAAGAGAACAAGAAGAAAAAGGCTTGTGAGCAAACGTGTGAGTCAAGATAAAGACAGTAAAATAAACAAAGGAAAGAGGAAAAGAAAAAACAGCTAAAAACAAAAATAGAAGTGATGCAACTGATGCAAAGGCAACTAACCACCACCTCCCATAAGCAGATTAATGCACAGCCAGTCTCTAAGCAATGGCTACCTAGATCAATCCCCCTTTCTTCAGTTTTTATTGCTAACATGATGTTACATTTCATGGAATATCCTTTATATCTATCTAAAATAAAAATCTGATCAAATAAATTTCCTAGTCATGTAATCTTTCAGTTGTTTTAAGTTATTGTAATGAGTCAAATGAAAACCATAACAACACGTGCTACTCAGCCAGTACTAGCTGATTGTTTATTCATTAATCTTCAAAAATATCATCTGTTGCCTCAAGATACACAAGAGAGATGAATATAAAATGAGCAAGCAATTTATATAATCAGCTCCACAGGTTCCCGCAGTTGCTAGGAAAATGTCATGGAACAAGTTTGAAAGACTGCAGAATAAAGGAAAGGAAAACAGTTTCAAACTCAAGGTGGGTCATAATTGGGTCAGACAGTTCCTATTAATTTTATGCAAGTTGAATATAAGACAGTGCTTATTAATTTTACTCAAAATTTATGTCATAGTTTTATTTAGATTTATCCTCCATGAAACATTGTTATTCTGGACTGTCAGTCACCACCTCCCAAAAACAAATGCTCTGACAGAGTTTTTTGAAAACTCTTTGAAAAAAAAAGCATTCAAATGCAAACTAATACTTAACTACAATGAGCCTGATTGCCATGTTTGTGAAATTCAATTTGGCAAGAGTCACATATTGTCAGACAGCTTGTCTAATATTCATCATACAAAATGGATAGCAATTTTTTAATGGCTCGGTTCTACTTTGGTGCTTACATTTAAGATAAATTTCAGTAAATGACAGTCGTCTCTCTGAATACTTAAATAACCAACATTTGAGATTGCAAAGAAATCTGATTACAGTTACTGTTGTCTACATGTGACAACTTATTTTAATTCTTTTTCCAGTTATATGTGCCTATTTTGAAAGTCTGTCAGCATTTGAATGTGTGAGTCCCTTCAATGTTTTCTAGTTGCTTTTCTGTCTTCTTATCTCCAGAATAACGGTTATTACATGAAGACAGGAATTTTTAGTGATATTCTCTGCAGACATGGTATTTTGATGACCTTGCTTTGACCAAGTGTAATGCAAAGAGTGACAAGCACAGTAAGACACGGCAAGGAAGACAATGTAAACAGAAACAATCTATGATCCTTGTTTTGAGCCATGGAAAATTACTTGATGGAAGAACATTTACCTGAACGTATTGTAAAGATGTGCCAGGATGTTAGGATGGGCTGCTCACACTGTTGTCCTGGCTGCCACCTATGAAGGCCTTCTGTGACAGAAATGCAGATGTCATACCCACTGTGGAAGCCAGTTCACACAGATACTGGTCAACATCAGAAGCTAGTCACTTTCTCTATAAGCAGATATGCCATCTTACAGGAGTGGTAACCTGGCTGTGTTCTTGTCTGAAATGATGTGTGTGTTACCATGTAAGTGTGAGTAAAATACTGTCTTTGACACAATCTGTGCCATACATTGTCTGTCTAATTCATTGAGCAATGCAGAGTTACTGTTTTCTGTGTACAGTTTCCCTCAATTACATCTACTGAGCAAGAAGTGATAAAGTGTTTTTGCAATTGCAATTAGAAATTGTACACAGTTCTTTTTGTTGCTATTAAACCACTCATCCACATTATTATTATTGGTGATAATATACTAGAAATTAAGCAACTTGGAAGTATAAAAGTTCCCTTCTTCTCTGTTCTATTCAGAACAACTATTCTGAATTGTTTTAAGAGAATATTTTCCTCAAGTACTCTAGTTATTTGTTTATCCTATGAAAAATCTGATAATCTTCATTGCCTCCTCTGGAGTTCCAACAGTTCCACAACCTCCTTGTGCTGGTAGCCCCAGGCCTGGATTCAGTACTGTCCACGTGTATTTGCAGAGTTAGCTTGGGATTTTTTGTTTGGTTGGTTGGTTGGTTGTGGTTGGGATTGGGATTTTGTTTGTTTGTTTGTTGTTTTGTTTTATTTTTTGTTTGTTTGAGTAAGTAAAATGAGTTCCTTCTTCCAAATCACTTACTTGAGCAATTTCTTGGCCATGATTGGCATATAATAATTGAATAAAATAGAATATTTTGTGTTGAAAAGGATCCTCTCTCATCATTTATGGAACTGTTAGATCCGAAAAGGGAGCTGAAGATGATCATGTGTAGTGAGTAGAGAACCCAGCTCATTCCAATACTTAACACCACAAGCTGGGGGTACCTACACCCTCACTCTGACTCCAGTATCTAGCATCCAGTTCACCCCCACTGGTCACCTATTAGCTTACACTCTGGAGTCCAATCCAGAGATACGATCCCTTCAACTACTGGCATTAGGACCCTCACTCACTGAAGTAAGTGGCACTGAGTTTCGCTCCTCCAAATCCAGGTGTCACCAATAGCTGCTGAGTAGTCCTACCAGTTCATGTACACATGGGAGAGAGAATGTAGACATGCAAAAAGATAGCTGAGAACATATTTAATGAAAATATAAGAGGATAGCTGCAGGACTTGGTCAGTCTGTGTACTGACTTGCCCCATTTCAGACTCAACTGGCCCTTAAGTACTTTTTTCTACCTATCCTTCCTCTTCATTCCTTCTGCTTTCTTTCCTCTGCAAACCTCCATGGGCTTGCAGAGCCCTGTGGCTAACTGCATCTTCCCAGTCTGGGAGCCCCCTGGTTCACAATCTTAGCAATACAATCAGCAACATCTGCAAGATTCATCCTTCCTGGAAGTAATCACTGTTGCTTGTTAGCCAACCAATTACAGTGACTGGCATGTTTGTTTCTTGTGATCAGCTCCCACCTTAGATATCCTCAATTAGATAACCCTCTGGAATAAACATTCCTACAGTCTCACATGCTCTCATAAATTAGTGTGACTGACCAACTCAGTGTCACTCAGTTTGCTCACTGCCTCTACCCCCACAGACAGATTATAGAATGGTTTGTGTCGGAAAAGATCTTAAGAATCATGTATTTCTGTGTCCCCTGCCATGGACATGGACACACTCCACTAAGCCAGGCTGCTCAAAGTCACATCCAGCTTGGCTTTGAAAAATTCCTGGGAGGATGCATCTTGTTCAAGTGCCTCATGAACACAATAATAATGAATTTCTTCATAATATCTAATCTAAATCTCCCCTCTTTTAGTTTAAAACCATTACCCTTTCCATTTTTCCTGCAGACTCCCTTGAAGTACTGGAAAGCACTACAAGGTGTTCATAGAGATTTCCCTTCTTCTGGAATAATAACCCCAGAACTCTAAACCTGCGCTCCAGCCCACTAATCATCCTCTTGATCCTAATTAAATAAATGAATATTTGTGTTTCAAGCCACAGTGAAGGTGATAGAACTAGTAAGGCGTTGCAGGCTGGATTCACACAGATGTCTAGCTAATTCCACCACATGGCTCTCTCACTCCGTCATAAGAACAGGGGAAGAAAGCATGATGGAAAGAAAAAAAAGACTCGTAGGTTGAGATAAGAACAGTTTAACTAAAGGAAAAGAGAAACACAAGTAAACTCAGCTCAAATGCAAAGGGAGAAAACAGTTATTTTCTCTACCTGTGATCATCTAGTGTTATCAGCCGTATCTTAGGAAGCAGGGCTTCAGTACATGTAGTGGTAGCTCGGGAAGACAGATATTTCTATAACAAGGGCCCCTGTTTCTCCTTCCCCTTCCCCAGATTTTACAGCTGAGTGTAATGTCATGCAGTATGGAATATACCTTTGGTTGGTTTAGGTCAACTTTCCTGTCCATGTCCCCTCCCCCTACTGATTTTTAGGTGGGATGTTGGAGAGAGTTGCAATGCTGTGCTAGTTCAGTTACAGACAAAACACAATGCTTCTCTATCTACAAATGCAGAAAACAACCCTATATTGGCTGCTGTGGGGAAAGTCAGTGCCATCCCAATCAGACCCAGTATAACAACTCCTCCCTGTCTCCAGAGCTTTCAGCTTTGAACATTAAAGCCCTGTTTTCAGTGAGATACAGAAATGAAGGGACATTACATTCCATTCTTTTGGGTTACAAATTATAATGATATAATTTCAGAAGTAATTGAGTTTTCTATCACACTAATTAAAACCAGGAAGATAGATTAAATGAAAGAAATCAGATTCTTCAGGGAGCTGAAAGTTTATTATGTGTAACATTTATAATCCAGTTCATGTAAGTAGAATCAATTACAGTTTTTGAGCAATGTGTCTTTGCTCTTGTGCCTTCTCTCTTCAGGACTTTATAACTTGGGAAAATTGGAATTGGTTCCAAATACAATATATTTAGCACTGGATTCTTTACCATTTATTTGCTAATCTCATAATTGTATTCTTTGTATTGTTGTAAACTAAATTGTTGTGATTTAACCAGGAAGGTAGCTAAACAACACTTATTTGTTCACTCACCTCCTCCCTCTCCCAGTGGGATTTGGCAGATAATTGGGAAAAAAAAAATTAAAAAAAAAAACTCAGTAGAACTTGTAGGTTAAAATAAAAACTATTTACTATGACAAAAAAAAAGGAGGAGGAAAAAAGATAATGGTAATGATAATTACAAATGTGTAGATATACAAAACAAGTGATACACAGACAGTTGCTTACCACCTGCCAGCTGGTGCTCACTTAGTTCCCAGGCAGCCACAGCCTGTTGTGGCCAATTTCCCACTGTTTTTCAAGGTATTTTTTGTCACATGGTGTCACATGGCATGGAATGGCCCATTTTGGCCAATTTAGGTCAGCTGTCCTCATTCTATACATTCCCAGCTCCCTATGCATGCCCAGACCCTCTCATTGGCAGGACAGTATGAGAACATTAAATGTTGTTTTGTTCAACACTGCTCAGCACCAACTAAAACATCACTGTATCATCAACACTGTTTTTCTCCTAAAGTAAAAATGTAGTATCATTCCATACAATATCAAGAAAATCAACTCAGTCCCAGCTGAAACCAGGACAATATCCAGACCTTACTCCATACCGTTTGTATCGTGCTCAAGTCCCACACTTTCCTGTATATCCCAATTAATTTCCATCAACTTTTCTGCCTTTTGATATATACACACATATTATTCCTGTAGTCTGTGAACTATCTCTCTAAAATGTCCATGGAGTTCATTTAGTTCATAACTTTGGGCACCATCTTTCACAGTATTCCTTCAGGGCAGGAGGGATGATGCACAACATTGTATTAGTATATGCTGAAGCCAGTTCTGGTTCCTTCAGAATTCATTCTTCTTTAATCTGAGTGATTGTTGCTGTAATACCATTGATGGGGATATAGCAATCACAGTAGTGATGATAACTATTGTTATATTGCAACTAATGTCATGCAATTCAAATTGTTGGCTGTTAAATCCTCTTGAGGTACACACCAAACTTATGCACCAAGTGCACGTATGTCTTCAAGCAAAAGCAATCCCATGGATGGGCTTGCCTTTCGCCATGGCAGGAATAACCAAGACCATACTACCCTTCATTTTTTCATGTGCATTACAGGGACTTTATCTCCTACAGTATGTAAGAAGATTGACTGAGCAGAATTAGCTTGACTGGCAGGTCCCCACGTCTTATCTAACCAGTTGCCTTTTACTAAATGGATATCACAGTGTTTGAGTGTCCCAGCACCCACTGATCTCACTGTAGTCTTTAAAAGTCCACTGAATTACTTGATTTTCCCAGGGGCTGATGTGTGATTTGTAATTGGGGGTGTGATACAACCACTCAGTGCCATGCTGTTTGGCCCAGGTGTCTATGAGGTTATTTTGGAAATGAGTGCTGTTGTCCGACCCAATTCTTTCTAAGGTGTCATATCATGAAAGGACTTGCTTTTCAAGGCCCAGGATAGTGTTTCAGGATATGGTGTATGGCATGAGATATGTTTCCCTATCTCAAAAACTTCTGCTGTGTGTCCTTGCATGCTGATGTCAACAATGTACTGCTGGCGTTCAGGAGCTTCCCCCTGTTCCAATACTGTCTGGATCAGCCCATGACAAATGATAGGGCTGTTTCCACCCCTGGGGCAGTTAATTCCAGGTGTACTGGACTTTCTAACTGGCCATATGGGACTGTTAAAGGCTGAGGGAGTCCTACCGATTCCTCTCAAATTGATTAATCAGTTTATGGATGGGAATCAAGAAGTCTTGGTTGGTGCAATATTGCTCTAAGTGCATTGTTGTGGAAGCGATAGTCACCTGCTGTTCTCCTACTCCTAGCAAACCCACAACTGAAGGGTCCTCTGGGAGTCTAGGCAACGTAGGCATTTGCTTAATGTCTTCCATCTAAAATGCATTTATGTTTTAAAGCACAGTAATTCCCAAAGATGTGAAATATAAGTTTTTAAATTGAAAACCGACGTGGATGAATAATTCACTGAGATTAATTTAATGAATCTTCCCATCCTAACTTTCCCCCTATAGACAGAGAGAGGAAAATCAAGGAGAGAGATCTCCCAAAATAGAGTTTAAAAGGTTACGTTCAGCTTTCTGAATCACCTTGATGAGGTCAACCTCACCCTGTTGCCAACAGAAGAGTCCTAAAGCAACTGGAATAAATAAATTGAAGTTATTAGCCATTTTGAGCACTCTTCTCTCCCATATTCATTTATCATTTCTACTTACCATTCTCAACCATTTTCAAAAATCAGCATAATCTTCCTAGCAACTAAGAGAGAATTTTTATTCTTTCTTTTATGTACATATACATCATCTGTATCTATATATGCATACACATCTACATCTAGAAAAAAATGTGTGTGACAGAATGCTTCAAATATATTTTATACATTTTTAAGGAAATAACATATGAATATGCAGTCATTGGAGAACATAAGCAATATGAGATTTATGCTAGCATGAATTCTTGCATGTATATTAATTGTTTAAATAATCACCTGCAATAATAAAAAGTCAAATATTCATAAAACACATAACAAATAGTACAGTATAGTGGCATATAATTCTAACTTTCTTCCCACATATTTCTCCTGTCCTTACAAAAGTGATTTTCTGAACCATTTTGACTGTTATCCAGGGATGCCCTCTGCAGAGAACTGATAAATGACAGACTCTGCTAATGAACTCTTTCCCCACTGGAACTTTTAAGTCTGATGCAGGAGGGTCACTGCCAGATAAGTATTGAATTATTAAGTATGGTAATTAATTAGTCAAATGTACCTATTTGTAATATTTTGAACTTTGAGATTACCAGGCTTTAATAAACTGTACTTTGTTCATTTTGTAGGTGATTAACAACATGAATTATTATAGGGTAATAAGTTAAGCCATGATAAGTGAGTTGATACTTTGGTGTTTTCTCTACATCCAAGAAACAGTTTCCTCTTTAATTTACTAAACCAATTAAGGAGAGATGCAAGTCAGATGTTCTTTCCAGAGTTTATTATTTGTAAAAGAAATTCAGTAACAGATCCTGAATAGTTGTCATCTTCCATTCTAGTTTGTAATTCCCCAAACATCTCAAGGCAAGGTTTCATGTCCCTCAATCCCCTGTCATTCTTCTCTGAGTTCTATAGATCCTGGAAGACACTGAGCAATTCTGTTGTTAAATTTATAGAATTAAGGACTTTTGGGTAACAGTTTATTAATTTAAGAAATGCTAGATGATGAGCATTAGGGATTTTTAAGAGCACACTTCATTAAGACTTGTATAGGCCATTAATTTCCTTGGGGGTGCTATGAAGATTAATTAGTTAATGTTTCAACGGTGCTTTGAAGACACAAAGTTGTTATTTAATTGTTGAGTTGTAATCACTATTTTCAAATGTCGTGGTTGCACAAAGTTTTATTGACAAATGTATATTTGTCAGAAAAGCTGGGGAGGGATATTTTATAAGGGTATGTAGCAATAGGACAAAGAGAAACAGTTTTAACTGGAAGAGGGTAGATTTAGACCAGATGTTTGGATGAAATTCTTCACTGTGAAGATGGGGAGACGCTGGAACAGTTTGCCTAGAGGGGCTGTGGGGGTCCCCTCCCTGGAGGTACTCAGGGACAGGTTGGATGGAGCTGTGAGCAATCTGGTCTAGAGGGAGGTATCCCTGACTGCAGCAGGAGGGTTGGAACTACACAATCTTAAAGGTCCTTTCCAATCCTAACCATTCTATGATTCTGTGACTGTATTGTACTTTCTTTCAGACAATTTTCCAAGCTCAGAAAAATAAAATAAACATCCCACATTTCAAATAATCATTCTTTTATGTGTTGGATAAGTACAGTTAAATTAGAAAATGGAGTCCACATGAGATACAGTAAATGCCTGTAAACTCTATTATAACCATATATATATATTATAACTAACTTATAACTACTAATAAATATTGATGTAATATCTTACTGTCAGCCCTAATGCATCCAGAAGCAGGTACAAAAACTTGAAGGTCTAAATGCTGATGCTGCAATTCAAAAATAATTGCTGGAAATATAAATATTAATGAAGCATGGACAGAAAAGAGATAGAAAAGAACAAAAGAGGTAGAAAGATTATAATCTTCCATTGCCTTAAAGAAAAAATATTTTTAATATTATAAAATTGTATAAATATTAGGATATAAAACAGTTTTGTTTTATACATGTACAGAAAGTTAGATGACAAAAATTAAGTCAATATGTTGATATTTCCCACTGAAATGATCTCCAGCTAAAATTACTGGTAGACCTAGCACACATGTTTTTCCTTATAAGAATATTTTTCGTACATCAGCCAGCTGTTTGTAGTAACAATATCTTCTTTAAGGGCATTACTGTAGCCTCATTATTATGTGTATAGAGAGATAGGTGGATTCATGAAGTTCCATTAATATGCTTTTATGTGTTTGGAACTTTGCACATAACAGTTCAACTGTGTATTGTGAGCTTTGCAAAACTTAAATTAATTTACTACATGATCCAGTTTTTCAAAGATGACTTCAAGAGGTCCCTTCCAACCTTGACCATTCAGTGATTCTGTCAAATGCTATTAGAATTTAAACGGATACCTTTTTGCAGCCTATCAAACTGTTGTCCTACAGTGAATTCAACTTTTCCTAAGCAACATTTACAAGAATGCTTCCCATTTGATAGAGCAAGTATTTTTGGATGGTACTTTTCGTTATAAGAGAAAAATCAAATTATAATGGCCTGAGGTGAAGACAGTATTTTCATGTGTGATGGTAGATGTAAAACAAAATATAGATACATCTAAAATACTTTTGTTTTATTTTGTATTGAGGTGCAATACAAGAATATTAACACTGCCTATTAAAAGACTATTCCATAAACAGCAACCATTACAGTAACAGATAGAAAAGGAAGGATAAAAAAGAAACCTAAATCTGTCTGAATACATCCCTTTTTTACAGCAACCTATTTCAGATTTTCTGTTCTGAAAACACATCAGAGAAGAAGAAGGTGCAAATTATTTTTCACATTGTAAAATACACATATGCCAATTTGAATTTTAAATGACTGATTGAAAACTTTTTGATGCTATTAATAATGGCATCAAACAGTATTACATAAGCTGCTTATTTAAAAAAAGACTATCAGAATAAGTAACTTATTTTGTTTTGATAGTCCAGAATCAACACAATTCCACATTTCCCCTGGCAGCCCATGGTGTACCACGGCAGAGCAGATAATCAAGCTGCAGCCCACCTGTACCACTGCAGGTGGATGTAGCCTGAAGGAGGCCACAGCCCAAGGTGAACCCCCACAAGATCAGGCTTATTTCCACACAAGACAATTTTTATAATATTTTCTCCCTCTTTCCAAGGAGAGGGAATGGGAGAGCAGTGAGAGTGGTGCACGGATACCCATAGAGGTTAAACCACAACACACTCCCTAGGTTAACAACAGCTAGTAAAATAGGAATGCGAGCATCAGCAATGTAAATAGAATGCCCTGAACTGTCAGTTCTTAGAGAATATTTGCCTGAAAACTGGTAACATTTGAAAGGACAGTAAGACTGATAAAGTATAACAAACAACCATCAGCAAGATTGAACGTTATTCAGGGTACTATAAACAGACTTTGAGAAAATAATTTTGTTTGAAAAGATATATAAAAGAAGCTTGAATAGTTGAGAGGAGTGGGGAGATGCTTTGGATAGAGAAGTAGTTAAAGACATCTGATTTGATATTTCCAGATATCAATAAACCAATATCACTACAACTGCCTAGGCCAGGAATAACACTAGTCATATCTTTTATGATATTACTTCAAGTATATAAGTCCTTAATGAGTTTAGCAATAGGACTGATCTTTATAAATACTGACAAATAGTTTCCAAAGTATATCATGTACTGAAGTTTTCATGAATAAGAAAGCTTACAAAGTTAAATGATAATTCTTTCTATGGATGTATTTTACTGAGAAAATGTGGGAAAAATCAGTAAGATAATGGAAAGATGGACTAGATCCAACTACATCAGTAAAGACCACACCAAAATTAACAAACACTTTCACAAGAGCTATTTATAGAGAAAAGAAAATGCTAAATAATTACAAACAGTACTCTACATGGCTCATACAAACTTTGTTATAAATCATCTGGAATACCAGATTCCTTATATTAGGTCACTTCTATGACATGCTAACATTTTATGAGCTATTTAATGGACTTTACAAAAGTAAGAAGGGAAGACTTACAAAAAAAAAAAAAAAAGTTTACACCTTCATCCATTTAATCTGTAATACTTCCTAACCTGGAGGATTTCTTTCCAAAACGTATGACATTGGGTGCACAATGAAACAATCTTTGAAGGAACTGAAAAAATACCACATTTAAAAATAACACGTACCCTACAGTAAGGACTAACATTTAGGAGAGGGACAAACTGATCCGCAAGTCCAGAGCTGTCAATCATAGGTGAATAACAGCTTTTGTATTAAGGAAAAGGTTTACCTGTACTTAAAGATGAAGGGGTAAGCCACAGGGAAAAGTAAAGGTACTATACAGAATTCAGCTTGAAGGCTTAGACTGCTTGAGTTATTTTAATCTAAAGAAACAGAGAAAAATAATAGTTTAGAACTAAGACATTTCTTTAGTAGAACAATATATATAAAATATACTCAAACATAGTCAACATGTCAATTTTGTTTTCTAAGAATTGTCTGATTTTGAAGTAGAACAGAATAAAATAAGAGACAAATCATAGCTATTTAATACATAAGGACTGTTTCTGTGATAGAATGGCAGCCCTCAGAGCATGCCTACTGCAAAAGCAGACACAAGAGAAATGTTAACCTCTTGGTTTTTGAAGTATTCAGTAAAATGCTTATAGCAAGAATAAGCCATTATATACAACCACTGCAAGCCAAAATGTTAAGACTTCTATGATACAGATGATGAGAGCTGAAATAGCACTGTGGGAGTTCTGGCAGACTGATTGTACGACACTACCGACAACCTGCCAAGTCAAGACTCATGTCCTTAAAAGTTGGAAGCAACCAGCAGGTTGTAGGAAAAATATACTGTGCCACATACCACCACCTGAAACTATATCCTGATAAGAAAAAGAAAGGAAAATGTCTGTTAAGTCATATGACAGTATGGCACCCCAGAAAGAGTTAAGTCAGAAAACAAAACTGTTTGTTTGATTTGCTTTTATTTCTCAGTTCTCTAGTCTGATACTGGCTGGCAATTAAGTATATTTATCTTCCCTATGCTCAGTCTGTTTTACACGTGAGAATAATCAATGGGTGATCCTTACGTCAACCTAAGAGATCTTCACTGCATTTTCTCCCTATGTTCTGTTGAAATGGGGGAATGAGAGAGGGGCTGTATTGTTCTTAGCTACTGGTGTTAAAACACAGTGTCTATACCAAAAGTAGACTCCAGAGTCTTAAATGTAAATACATCTCTCTTCATTCTGTTCCTTTACAGCACGAGGACACACTGAAGCATGTTCCTGCACTTTCCCAGTCTTAGCAAAGTAGGCATAAAGAGAGAAAAATATGTCAAAAGGAGGACATTCAATGAATCTGATGGGAGGAAGGGGAAAAGGAATGTACTGCAAAAGAAAAAAAAAAATACCTTAGAACATGTAGATATGACCCAAAATACATAACTTGCAGCTCAAATTAAGTCTCTTAAACCTGTAAAACAGTAGTTAATCCACTGATATTCACTAATTACTTTGGCTGGGGGGAAACTGGGTCCATTGCAAATCTTTCTGTGAACCAAATTGTTACATTCAAAATAGAACCAGATGTTGAGAAAAAACAGACAGATAATTTGTCGATACAATCTTATATTTAATATAATGTATTCTACTTCAGCTACACAAGTCAATATACTTGGATCCTGCTTGACCACAATAATTGTGGCATTTCTGTAAATCATACCATGCCTTTAAAATAAAATTGATTATCAAGACAACCTTTAAAGTTTCAGAGGCAGAGAGATAATGAAAGCATCTGCAAGAGTTGACAGAAGGAGTTTTACGAATAAGCATGGTACAAAACAAGATAGCATAGATCTCTTTTACCCAATAAAAACGAAATCCGATAATGCATGTCACAGTTCTAAAGCAGTACGTGAATATTTTTCATTCACATGAGTCACATATTGTGAGTTATTTGGGTAATTTACTAATTTCAAAGAAATCAATTCATTACACAGATCACGACGTGGGAAGTTAATCATGGATATGCATTTAGCATGTATTTGCCTTTTCCATTGCTGTATGATTTTTAGCTTCATCAATAGGCTTATTAGATTGTAAATAAGTTTCCCAATCTCCCTTTTATATCCTAGCCAGTAAATTGACCAGTCTTGTTTTGTTCTGTGAACTTAAGTTTTTTCAATACACTAGATTTTATGTAACACATTTCAATAGTCTCTTAAATGGCATAGAACTTTACAGTGTAACTGGAAATCCACAAGCTGCTCACCAATTAGTGGTATTTATGCTACATAAAGCGTGTCACTTTGCAGAATATTTGGAATTCTTTAAGATCTTATATATTCATTTAGTTTCAATTAATATTTTAAAATCACTCATCAAAAGTCTTTTCAAATACTTTCAAAGACGATCACACTGTAGACTAGATGTGTTTTCAATTACTTGAATACTGTTGTAGATTCAGTCCTTGAAGGCTATAAAGCAGTGAGCCCTCAGTGGGTTAAATAGGGAAAGGTCACTGTGTTGAAGAACTGCCTCTTGGAGAGAGTGAATGAGCAACTGCGCGAGGCATAGCTCATTGAGTTGAACAGATCCACGTTTGAGCCAAAACTGTTCAGAAGGAATTGTCCTTCTGGAGTCGTCCTCTTTTTTAAACCACAGCAGAACATATCTGCTAAACAGTAGATGACCATTTCAGAATGACCATTCAGAAAATAACATTTAAGAATTTCATTTTCTTGCCTTTCAAAGATTAGAAAAGAAAAAACAGCAGCAAACTGGACACTGGCTGTAAACTCACAGCTTCTCAGTTATAGTACCAGGAGCTCTGCAGAAAAGACAAGAACACAACCTCGATCTCATGACTAAACATGTTAATTCACCTGGCTGTCAGCATCACTTGTCTTTAGCTCATTCCCGTGGGCTGTAGCAACCACATTCAGGTTGAGTTCATGATCAGAAGGAATATGGGCCTGGCAAAGAGCAAAGTCAGGACCCTGAGCTTCAGGAGAGCAACATGCTGCCTGTTTAAAGGATTAGTGGGAGAGGTTCCCCGGGAAACTCTCCCTAGGGATAACAGAACAAAAAAGAGCTGACAACTCTTTGAGGATGCCTTTCTGAAAGCACAAGATTTCTCAATCCCATGTGTAAGAAATCAAGCAGGAGAAACAGAAAACCAGCATGGTCAAACTGAGGATTAAGAAGGAAATGCACAGGCAGTGGAAACAGGGATTTATGGCTTAGGAAGAGTACAGAGTTGCAGTATGGATGTGTAGAGATGGGAATACAAAACACAGATAGAACAAAACTTGGAAAGGAATGCAAACATATCCTTCATACAACAGTTTATGATTTATTCGGACAAGTTTAGTGCTTCCATGCCCAAAGAGAATTCCTAAATGTACTAGTAACTACAACCTTCTCACAAAGTCACAGATGGGAAAGGTTGTGGAAAAATAGATTATTCTGAATACAAAATAATCTGTAATAAGTAGAGGAAGCTTATAATTTTTCAATGGCTGTAACAGAGTGAATAATAGTGTATTTCTGAATGGTTTTGTTCATTTCCATGCCAGTATAGTCTGCCAAAACTGAGCTCTTATAAAGATATTGGCTCATTCACACATGGATAAAGTCTCTTTTAAGAATATATATGCTCTTTTTTTTTGTGAATACTAAAAGCCAGGCTAGCATAATTTTTTTCCAGGTGTAAAGCTCAAGATCATTTTAATCACAGTAAGACTGTCTTTGCACAATGTGAGAAGCATACAGCTCACTATACATACTAACCAAGTCATGGAGTCAGCTGTAATTTTAGCCTTTGAAATTCCCTGAATTCAAGTTATTGTGGAGTTCTTGTCAATCAAAGTACACAATAATTGATTCAGAGTAGCAAGTATAACAGCCTGGACAGACAGTCTGAGTGCTTTACTATTGCTCAGGCTGGGCATCATACCCACTCTCACCTTGCTTTAAAAAAAAAAAAACAACCAATAATTCGTTTCTATACTGAAAAATTGCCTCTACAGTTTACTGTTTCTGCATGCCTCACTGCTTCTTTGACATTATTTCTTCTTATAACTTAATCAAACTCAATGGACCTTCTACAATTTAGATCAGCTGACAGATATGGCTTTTCATGTTAGAAAACAGCTTCATTTATGCACTGTGAGACATTACCCAATTTATTCTGAAATCCTGTAGGAACGGTTTTTAAAAAAGAGCTCTTGACAAGCAACAAGTAGTTTCAGAGCTCATGGAAGATTTTAAAGATTTGAGCTGCAAAGTTCTGTATTTATCTTCAAAGTCAAAAACACAGCTTACCGTGAAGTGCCTTGGCCTATTTTGCCATTCTATCATTGGTTTCCTTTTTAAAACCATCACTAATACATATATTGTGTTGAATTTACCATATAAAACATACACTTGCTGACTTTTTACCCTCAGCCTACTTAACAGCCATCTAGCTTTGATAGTCTACATTAACATCTAATTTCAGCAGCCAAGCAGATAATCTAAGGTGAGATATTCCTCTCTGCTTTATTAGCTCCCTTTATCACAGTTCTTTAGCACAAAATGTCCTGAAAGGTTACCTGCAACACACAAATCCAACAGAGGAAGGAGGAACCAAAAGTGTTAAATGTGCTTAAGACCATCTGGCTGTCATCATCTCACATTAATAATAGTAGCTGAAAGGACAGAAGGTTATGAAATAAAGCAGTATGTCTCAGCTTGCAAAAGGCTAATGAGAAGAATGCTCAAGTGTCCCAAAACGGCTTTGTTGCTAACAACATTCACACAGATAATCTTCATCTATTGTCAATGGGAAGCTGAAGTCGTAAGGTCAGAAAATACAGACTGCAAAGCATACATCTTGTTAGCTGAACCCTTTATAAAGTAAGCATACCAGTGCTGATTTCTTACTCTAATAAAAAAACCTTTAATCCATTGATTATGTACATTTATTACAGTTAGCTAAACTGCATATGCATAACTGTTGTCTAGAGAATATGACAAGTTCTAGTACTAATTTCAGACTTTATAGCTAGAGTTTTAGCTCGTTACAACTGTAATAGAGGAAAAGATTCACTTGTAATCAAGGCAGTTTCTCTTCCTCCTCTTTTATAAAGAAAGATGGTCACATAAAACAAAGTCTCTGAAACCAAATGCATAGTAAAACTAGGTCACTGAAGTGAATTGATTGGCTAACAACAGCTTCAGTTGCATCAATTTTCCTATTACAAACAGCCCTGGCCATACAAAATAAATGAAGTATTTACAATGTCCCTTCCATAGCCTGTATTGAATGAGGATTTTCCGCAGGAGATATTTAATATATTAGTTGCTAGCAATAAGACATGATTCCAAGTAGCAGCTGCAAACAGTGCATTGAGTGAAATAGCTGTTTTCCTCTTTCATTGCACTAGTACTCTCATCAACACTGTTTTGCCACCATAAAGAAGCCTTTATGATCTACGTTCTTGTTTTAAGCTGTTCCTGTAGAGGCACAGTGTTATGGGCAAAAACTGCAGTCTTACACAACCGAGCTGTTGACCAGTTGAAATCCACAAGTGAAAAAGTACTTCTCTAAACAGAAAACCATTGTTATACAAGAAATGTACAACGTAATTAAAGTAGGCATTTTTGCATCCTGTTATTTCTTTGTGATTAGGTCATAAAACATTGGTTTATCATTTTTTGTTTATGTGTATAATATGATGCATATTTGGCAAGACAGTGATTATTGATTAACCTTAGTGGAAAATCAAAACAAACCAAAGCCAACTAATGATAGGACTAGAGGGTATGGCCTCAAGCTGCAGGGGAGGTTCAGGCTGGGTGTTAGGAAATACTACTTCTCTGAAAGAGTGGTCAGGCACTGGAATGGCTGCCCAGGGAGGTGCTGGAGTCAATGACCCTGGAGGTGCTCAAGGAACGTTTGGATGTTGTGTTGAGGGACATGGTTTAGTGGGAACTATTGGTGTTGGGTGGATGTTTGGACTGGGTGATCCTTTGGGTCTTTTCCAACCTTGGTTATTCTATGATTCTATGATTTTTGGCTTAACAAAGCTTTTTATAAGAGACAATCCGAAAAACTGTATTCTTAAAGGGAATAGTTTTTTTTTCCTTAGAAATATCTATTATGGTTTATTCTCTAAATGCTAGTTAGGAACCTAAACAAATCATGGTAGAAGTCAAAAGTACGCTGTAGTATCTCCACCATCTCAAACAGGTTCAGAATAAAGTAAATTATAACACAAAAAGCCCAAACTAATGAATAAAAAATTACGCTCACCCATAATTGCTTAAAACCTTGTCTCAAGACCCTATAAGCAATGAGTTTTCTCATCTTCGCTATTATTATTCTATGTTTCTCTCCTAGGTTTGGGAGACTCTCATAACAATAGTTTGCTGATGTGTTGACTGTTATATTTCTGAAGATTCAATAGCTTTTCATTTTAATTAACACATAAAAATTTACATTAGCATCATCTTCCTTACTTATGTTACATTCAGTTGTAAATTAGGCCTCTTGGAGTTGTTCTTTGTTTCTGGACGTGTTATAATTTTCTAGAACTCACCTGTTCCTAAATGGTGATAAAAGACACCTCTCCAAAAAAGTCATATTTCCAGTTGGGGTTGTAATATTAGTACTATTAAACTGCTGCTTTGAGTGTCTCAGAACAGTAACACAAAAGTGTAATTGCAGGGTGAAGTTAAATCCAATGATTTTTTGCTGGCCACATAGAATGTCCCATTATTATCACTACCTAGTGTACAGTAAATTAATCAGTTGTCTAACTTAAAGGAGAGTCAAGGGATGTATATGAAACATTTATTCTGGGGAAAGGCATGCATCTTACAAACCTTACAGAATTCTTGATCCTTTAATATATCACATACCCCAATTGCAACAAACAATACAATGCTGTCTTTATAAACACATCAAAAGGTGAAATCCTCTAGAGAAGGAAAAAAAGAAAGATGAAAATGAGAAGATTGTTATATGCAGAATAAAGGAAAACTTTTATGATAGGGAACTGTTGAAGATGATTGCAGTACCAGCACTTGCTGGAGTGATTTTGTTAGGTAGATTGACACTGACATCTACTGGCAGAATTCTGAAAGAGGAATTTTGGGTCTGAACTGCAATGAGTGAAGAGAAACTTTTTTTTTCCCAATATTCTGGTGTCAGCCTGATTCATTTAAGTCTGTTTCCAGCAGATAATAATCTGATTTTAAACCATAAAATTATAAAGTACAATCTTTCCAACATTTACAAGCTTGCAAAGTGCTGAAGAAATATAAAAAACATTTCATGTTACATGGCTTTAAAGTCATATAAATGAAGGAAACCAGCCAAAATCTACTCATTCTGTTTAGTTCAGAGGATGCTCTTCTTACTGCCATAGCATGTTTGAGCTTTCTTCTGTAAATGAGTCATGATAACCTTTTCTACCATTTGTATGTGCTTTCCATCCAGACATCTTATTTTACCAAACTTTCCGGGAAAAGTTAAGACTTTTCATATGAAAGCTCAGAATTTCCTACACGAAGATCAGTTTTTGCTGTTGCACCTCACAGCTGTCACTTTCTTTTCTCTAGCATAATAAGGAAGAAACCTGGAAAGTTATGAAGCGAGAAACATGATGGGTTGGGATAAAGGCAGTTTAATATCTAGAGCAAAGCTGTGCATGGAATAAAAACAAAATGAGGAATTAATTCATTTCTTCACGTTGCCAGGCAGGTGTATAATCACTTCAAGGAAAGCAGAGCTCTGTCATGAACAACAGTTGTAACTCCAAATATCTCCCTTTCCTCCTTATTTCCACCATATTTTATTACTAAGCACGACACCATATGGCAATGGAATAAACGTTTGCCCAGTTGAGTTCCACTGTTCCACCTGAGTCCTCTCTAGACTTCTCATGCACCCCTGCTGGTAGGACAGCATGGTAAGTAGAAAAGACCTTGATGCTTTGCAAGCTGTGCCCCACAATAACTAAAATACCATCAGAAATCCAAAACAATGCCCAATTCCAAAGAATTTACGTAAGTAAATTCTAATGCAGCCAAACCCAGTACAATCTGCACCCCTTATTCCATACTTTTTATGCCATGGTCAGGTACTCAGGTATAATACAATGTATTATAATTAATCACCATCCTGTTCCTTTTGATATGTACACAGGTATAATCCCCATAGCCTGTGGGTTGCTCCAGTGAAGTGTCCCTTAAGGTCCATTGAGTTCATACAGTCCATGACATAGGTTCTGTCTGTTATGGCTGTGGCTCAGGACAGGAAAGTCAACACATTACATACAGAATCACTGAATCATAGAAACTGGAAGGGACCACTAAAGATTACCAAGCCCAACCCTCAGTTAAAGCACATTAGCTACAGTAGGTTGCACAGAAAAGCATCCTGGGCATCCTGGAAGAGAAGGTGACTCTGAAACTCCTCTGGGCAGCTTGTTTCAGTACTCTCTTACTCTCACAGCAAAGTTCTTCCTCATTTTTGTGTGGAATTTCCTGTGTTCCACTGTGTGCCCACTGCCCCTTGTTCTGTTACTGCACACCACTGAAAACAGCATGGCACCATCCCTTTGACTCCTGCACTTTAGGTATTTATATACAGTGATGAGATCACCTCTCAGTCTTCTCCACTGAAGAGTTCCACATCTCTCAGTCTTTCCTCATAAGGGGACTTCTACTCATCACTGTGGCTCTTTGCTGGATTCTCTCTAAAAGATCCCTCTCTTTTTTAGAATATTGAAACAACAAGGCCAGCTCAAATCAGGTCACAGCTTCACTTGCACCACTTCTGGTGGTGTTCATCCTTCATCACAGAATCATAGAATGGCTTGGGTTGGAAGGGATCTTAAAGGTTATCTAGTTCCAGCCCTCTGCTGTATACAGGTGTGCTACAACATCAGTTGGAGCTGTTTAATATTAACCTCACTGCTCCAGTATGGACTTATCCGCAGACTACAGACCCTAAGCAGTGTACCTACAGCAGCACGAACTTTTCCATAAGGCACACTGCCTTCAGAGTTGTACCTGTTATGGCAAGGACTTATCCATGGTAGCAGCTACTTAGAGGTGTACATGGGTTTACAAAGGGAATGTTTAACAAACTTAATTTTCCATTGTGACAAGGTTACCCATCGGGTTGACCAAGAGAAGACAACTGATGTAAGCTTTATGAATTTCAGCAAAGCTTTCAGTACGTTTCTCACTGAATCCTTCAGGACAAAGAGCCCAGCATATAGACAGACAAGTACATATGTTATTATATATTGTATCATCAAATATATTATCAAATGTGTTAGGCTTAAAGCGTTACTGTAAACTGGGTTACATCAGATTGGCAAAAAACATGGGATTCCCCATTGTTTCATTTTGATGCCAGTCCTCTTCAATATTTTTATACATGATCTGGATGTAGAATTTGGATCTGTACTAAGGAGGTGTGCAGATTATAGTAAATTACAGGTTGTTGACTCCCTCAGGAAAAAAGAGGCCTTTACAAATTAGAGGGCTGGACAGTCAAAAGTTGCATAAATTTTAATGAGACCAAGTGCCAACTTATCCTAGATACATCAAGCTCAGCATTTCTAGCTGCTTGTTGGAAAGGGCTGTTCATTGAAGATGTTAGAGGAGTAGCTGATGCACAGCATTTTTTCAGCCTAGAGTAGGCTGAGCTGTAGACCTCACTGGGGTCCACATCTTCCTTGAGACAGGGAGTGGAAGGAAAGGTGCCAATCTCTTCTCTTTGAAGAGAATGAAATGAAATTGTGTCACGAGAGGTTCAGACTGGATATTAGGAAAAGGTTCTTTACTCATAGTGTAGTCAGGCAATGGAACATGTTTCTCAGGGAAGTGGTCACAGTACCAAGACTGATGGAATTCAAGAAGCATTTGGACAATGCTCTTAGACATATTGGATTTTTGGGTGGTCCCATGTGGAGCCAGGAGATGGACTCGGTGATCCTTTGGCCCTTTCCAACTTGGGATATTCAATGATTGTACAACTCTTTAATTTTACATGTCCTTATCCACAAATCACAATCCCTCCAGGAGTGTACCTGCTCCAGTGTGGTCCTCTCCATGTGTCACACTTCCTTTAGGGATGAATCTGCTTAGGCACAGACTTATTCATGGACTATAAGCTCTTTATGGGTTTATCTGCTGTTTTATGTGAACTTATCCATGTGCATGGATGCTTCAAGATGTAACTGCTCCTACAGTGAACAATCCACAGGACACAGTCAGTTTGATCTGGGCTCACACTGGAGTTCTAACCTATCAAGCACAGGAGCAGAATGAGTGCAGTGCTTTGTTCATTCAGCAGTCCAGGCACATGAGCATTTTTGTTATCAAAACATTCCCTAGCACAACAGTGAGACAATAAGGAGTAGAGCAAAAACAAAAAGCAGACACTAACAAGCACTGAACTTTAATATAGAATATGACAAGTAAGCTCCTTGACAAGCACAAGAGCCTGCCATTCTGTAGCTAACAGCTATAAATTTGGTCCAGGATAACCCAAAATCTGTTGTTATCTTAAATCCTTCAAGGCCCATGTTGGTATAACCCTGGTAGGCAGCTAAGCACCAGACAGCTAGTCACTCACTTCTATGCACATGCACAGCAGGATGGGAGAAGAGAAAAGGAAGAGTAAAAGCAAGCAACTTTGTACATAAAGATAAAAAAAAAACCAAAGAAAAGTAGTGATGGAAAGGCAATTACTCACCACCTTTCATGGGTAGATGAATGCACAGCTAGCTGTCAAGCAAAAGATGAATAACCTCTGTAAACCTCCTCCACTCCCTTTCTGCTCTCATGCTATTGCTGAGCATATATTACAGGAATATGTCTTTGGATAATTTGAGCCGCCTGCCCTGGCTGTGTCTGTTCCCGTACTTTCACATACCAGTTTATTCACTGAAGGGCAGATCAAAAATCAAAGGCCTTGATACTGTGTAAATGCTGTTAAGCAACAGCTATAAGGTTTGTTATCAACACTGTTTTGGTCACAAATCACAACAGTATTCAAGCTGTCATGAAGAAAATTAACTCCAACCCAGTATACTGAGTACATCTGTGGAAAGCCAGCACTTTTCACACGCACAGAAAAAGCTTTCGTCAAATCTCACCAACAATAGTTGGAAGAATTTCAGTCTACAAATTCCACCTGTTAAAGAGACAACATTTACCGGTAGAGATAATAGCTTTCATTAGTTTGACTCTTACATTTGAAAAACTTGAACAATCTTTTCAACATGCATGCATGAAAGCACTGAAAGGTGTAACCCACATCCAACAAATTACTGCAGTTATTCTGGAGGAGTCCCCTCCCCCATCAAATTAAAATGATTATAGTAGCTTTTTCGTTATTTCTTGTTATTGTTAGGTTAGTCATCTTCCCAAGAATATACTTCAGTTATCTTGTAATACAGGTTTGTGTTTGTAGAGTATTTAGAATATCTTGACTGCACAGCATATTATTCAGTGATGGAATTCTCTGATGGCTGTTTTGTGCATTTTTGTGAAGTGTAATGAGATTCTGTTCCAAGTTCCTGGATAGCTGGCATCTATTCCATTAATCCATAGTCAAAAATAATCTTTGGCTGGCAATCAGACAAGGCCAAGGCCTGAATGGCCCATGGAGTCTACACTAACATCTTCACACCAGAGACATTTATCTAAATATGGGCTGAAGGATGCTGCAGTCTGACAAATTAAACAGGAAAGTGCTCACAATTCTTACCATACTCTTCCGCAAGCAGATAAAAGGGATTTACTTAATGGAGCTGTCAATCAAGCACTAGTATCCGTTGATAAGGATCCCATAAAATGCAAGAGCAGTGTGATTACATATTCCTCGTTACTCTATGTGTTGTAGAGAAAGCTCATGTTTATTAGCACACTTATATGGCTGCTACAGTGATTTACTATGCAATTAATTTCACAGTGGCATAGCATTAATGATGCTTGAAGTATTTAAAACTATGGAAGGCATGTGTTGAAAAATAAACTAGCTTGCAGTGAGAAGCGTTAACCCTAGAAATACTTACAGGATGTTTTTAGACAGTTAGGCACATGGGTGATTTTTCTATATTCCTGTAATCATGAGAGCTAATTTTAAGAATTTATGTACATTGAAAGGCTCTAAGGAACAGTTATATCTCTACCATTCAGACATCATGCAATTAGAATCTTTTTAAACAGACATCTATCACACAATTTGGAACGTTTTATTGTTTTGCATGTATCACACTCAATTCACAGCTATTCTGTGCTGACTGAAGAGAGAGGCAAGGATGCAAAGTACAGAGTACAGTGGTAAATATTAGTTTGTGTGAATGACGTGGTGGTTTTGGTGGGAACACCAAAGGAGGTTTTGGCACCTTTCAGGTGCATGCTTAGCATATGAATTTACCAATCACTAATTAACACGTAGTGCTCAGTAAAACTTAAGAAAACAACTTCTAATCTATTTCTCCAGTCGTTACTTTGAGTAGTTCTTATTATAGTTACTCTGACAAGTAGACACTGAGGTGATTTCAAAGATATGTAAAAGAGCCTAGGATACAGGAGTTACACAGCCTGTCTGCAAAGCTAATTCTCTGATCATCCAAGTAGCAAAGTTCTTGTCTCCAGGGCTGGGCTACCTTTCTGGTCCTCGTGATGAGCTGGTACCCTTTATTTACCCATGACTGAACAAAAACACTCTGCAGAGAAATTACAGTAACTGGGGTAATCTGTAATCTAATACATATATTAACAGTTAATACACTTTCATACTACATGATTTGTATAATAGTTCAGGAGATAAATTTTTGTCATGATCACCAGATTTACATCATCCTTCTGCACCTGAAGAGCTACACAGAATTTAACAGGATTGTTCTGATGTGCAGTGTCTATGCAAAGAGGCAAAAGCTGGTGGGATTAATCTACATTAATCACTGAACTAATGCCAGTAGTACTAGAACAAGCATACTCCAGTAACTAATGTATTAAGTATTCTCTGTATGCTTAAGGAACTCATTAGAAGAGTAGTCCTTTGCGTAACTGAAACATAAATATATTGCTTTCCAATGGCCATCACCCAGCTACTTTGCCCTACTTATAGTTTTAGTTTTAAAAAGGAAAATGTGTTTTAACCAGTGACCCTGTTGATTATATATCTACACATTTCCAGATCGGCATGGCTTCTTATGGACAAACATCTATCTTAAGAAATAGGCTGTCTTACCAAATAGAAACTGAAATGATGCAGTTTTGAAATACAGAAATGATTGAAGTTCTAATGAGCTTTCTGGAAATGTGAGATTTATTGAATAAAGACTGTGCAGCAGTTTTCAGAAAGAATAATTTTCTGACATGTTACTAGAAGGCATCAGGTGCTGTAAAGCAAGAATTATAGGACATGTTCAAAAATGTCACACCGGTTAACTTGCAATTAGAATGCCTACATGGAAAAATAGTACTATCAGCAGAATTAGATGTACTGCTAGATATCCAGACAAGTTAATGAAAATAGAGGATAGAAGAAAATAAAATAGAAAATGGAGAAGAAATATTTCTCGATAAATTTACTGTCATTTCTTTACGACTGCACTGACTGCCAATTTTACTATTGTAAATCAGGAGGAGAGCTGCATCAGGCCTTTGAAATTTCTGTGCCTATTTTGAACTGCTCCTCATCCTTAGTCACTTTTAAAAGAAAACCTAGGCTGCTTGACCATAGCTTCCTAAAAACAGAAGGTTATGGATACTAATTACTGCATTATTATCACCTAATAAATGTTATTCTTAGGCATTCCTAAACAAAAACCCACGTTAGACAAAAGGTAGTTCCAGACAGCTCCAAAAGGGTCCTGCTGCTGTGTACAGCAGAGCCAATGAGCAATGCTGGCCAGAGCTCTGCGAGAAAGGGTTTAACAAAGGGTACACGAAAGAGTTTAAGTAATAAGGAATGAAAGAAGCAAAATGTTATGAACTATCTGTGACCCCTACTCCCAACCCTTGTAGCACTTCCTGAGTGGAGGAGGTAGAAGTTGAGCTTAAGAAGGAGGGTAGGTGGTTTTAGATTTACATTTTTAGTTATCATTTCCCTATTATTGATTGGCAATAAATTAAATTCATCTTTCACAACCTGATTGTGTTTGGCATGTAATGGTAATTGGTGTGCAATTTCTCTCTTCCTCCCAAGGCACCTTCTGAAGTTTTTGGATGTGTTTCCTCCCTTCTGCTGCTGTTTTGTTGAGGAGGGGGAGTGAGAGTGCACCCCTCGGATGACACCTGGGCACCACCATAAAAAAGTAGAAGTGGTGCAGCAGAGAAGATAATATGGTCATGAAGAAAGCAGTGCTTTTAGATGTATACCTTCAGCTGTTTGTGCAATAAAACAGGACTTAAACATTACCACTGACCACGTTACATGAGGGCTGCTCCAAACATAGTGCCTTCTATTTTTTTCTGTTGGCCCATGACAACAGAGGTGGATGTTGGTGGTATGGTACAACAGAAAGCAGTAGAGGAGCAGTCTGACAGAATGGTGTCTGACATGGAAGTGCATACGAAACAGAGGTGTGGAACTAAATTCCTCCGTTCAGAAGTTGTACCCACTGACATTCACTGATGGCTGCTGAATATTGCTGGACATCAAACAGTGGATGTGAGTGCACAGGGGCAGTGGGTGGTGCATTTCAGCAGCAGCAACGGCAACTGTGAGTCACCTCTACGAGCACAGATTTTTAACAAGCTCTTTCTCGTTGCTGGTGAAAACACATAGCTAATAGTGGTAATTATGCTTAAAAAGAGTATTTTGTAGCAGAGAATTTGCTCTATCAAACGGGGTTACTGTTCTCTTTGTGCCTATTGTGGTTTTGATGGGAACAAACAGGAGGCAACCTAGATAATTATACTACCTTAAATCTCAAAAAGAAAAAAAAAAAAAAAAAAGGATTTAATGAAAATTTATTTAAACTTGTTAACTTTAAGAAGAAATTTATTACTCTGTGCAGCAAAATAAATAAATAAATAAATAAGTTACAAAACATGAAAGCATTGTCCTTTCAAGGTCAAATACAAAAGGACAGAATTGTGCCCTGGTTGTGTTTGTGACCTCAAGGAAGGTGGGGCTGGTAAAGTGTTCACAATGTGTTTGTATTTGCTTTCAGGATTGCTTTTCTTTAGCTTTTCTGGGTTGTTTACAATCTCTGGGGGATGGCCTAAGCTGATTTATGGTTTTGCCAATTTTCACATAGCAAGCACTCCTGTTACCTCAACCATGGATTTAATTTGGTAGTTGCACTCAGTATGGCCACTGCTCTCATGTTTTAGGAACCTTACTATGGAAACTCCTTGACAAATACTCTCTTCAAGAGAGTAAAAGCAGCTTTCAAAAATTTTCAACATACCACGGATATTCAAACTAGCATGATATTATTGCTATACCTTCTGCATGTGTTTCCAATTTTATTTATTAAGAAGCTATTCAAAATATCACCCAGAGATCAACTCTAGGGCAGGATGGCTGAGGATGGAAAGGTGTGTAGTCTCTCTACCTCCCTGTGGACCATGATTTCAGCTTTGGAGAAGCTTTCCCAAGAGGTCCAGCAATTCTAAAGGAATGTGTCTTCCTCCCCACCTTCATGGACAAGAATCTCACCTACCAGAAGTAAGAGCAGTTTGGTTCTAGATAGGTGGGTACACACCACATGCCAGCCTGTGGTTCTACTTGTGCGACAATGGGGACAGAATGAAGCAGTGGGATAGAAAACCCACCTTGATCATAGAGGCATGGAAAAACAATCACAGGAGAGTATTCTTCCAGGAAAACACCAGATCCAGTTCCCCATGGGCAGCTTCCCAGGCTGAAAATATGGCCTGGTCAAATACCAGTTAGAAGCACCCCGATTTGCCACATAGATATAGGAAACAGGTGAATAGCGAGATTCCAGATTCACTAAATAACCTCACTTTTTCATATACTAGTTCATCACAACTGCGGATTCTTGCAAAGTATACACTCCTGCTTGTGCTGACACAAGGCCAACAAGGTTGCACTCCCTTCCCTGCTGGCTGCTCCACGGGGCTGCGAGCAGCACAGGGCATCTTCTTTCAGGAGATGCTGTTTGGGAACTTGGCAGCAGAGGGCTGACGGCCCAACAAGACAAGCCTCTGCACAATTTACCTTCATTCTTCTATTCTTGTGTGATTAATGAGAGAGATTTCATGAGTGTGGTCTGAGAATATTTCAAATATAAATTACATCAGATTTTCTCCCTTTTCCAATTTTCTTAATTTTTCTGCTGCCAGAATAAGCAATATCCAGAGTCTCTAATTCATAGTGATCCAGAGTTATGCCTGATGAAATCTGAATATGTAGTAACAGCCTCTTTTTTTCAGGGAGTTTATGGCACTGTTCATCTCAGCCCCTCCTATCTGCCATTCTTCTCATCACTCAACTAGGACTTCTGTTGCTCCTCCTACAGTCTCAGCCTTTTCCACGCAAGGCTGCATTGGATATTTCTGCACTGGTGAAGTGTTCCAGTGCTTTTGTGTGGTGATGGAGATGGGAATGAGTGGCAGGTTAAAAACTATGTGAAAACAGATGATTCAAGAGAAAGAAAACTCTGCCCT
Organism: Oreortyx pictus; assembly: GCA_036925125.1. Taxonomy (NCBI): domain Eukaryota; kingdom Metazoa; phylum Chordata; class Aves; order Galliformes; family Odontophoridae; genus Oreortyx; species Oreortyx pictus. The sequence continues at coordinate 25,987,790 of JAUPFR010000010.1, read as the reverse complement.
GGAAGTTAATTTAAAAAAATAAATAAATAAAAATCTCACTTCCAGTGCTCCAAAGATGTAGCAGTCCCATGGCAATTTTCATCAGGCAACCTGAGCACGTGACACCTCCATGACATCAGAAAGCCCTTTTCAGAGCTGCTCCATTGGCCTGGCAGGATACTTGGAGCCATTACAGCACAGCCAGGCCATGGGATGCAGGGAGGTATGCAACCAAAAGGCAGCATCCAGCCCCAAAGACAAGGGTGAGCTGCCCACAGCATGACCTCTGTGGCTTGATGCAAGACTGGGTCATGCCTAAAGGCTTATAATAAATGGAGTTATATCAGACTGGCAGCCAGTCACTAGTGGCATTCCCCAGAGCTCCATTTTAGCACCAGCTGTCTTTGAGGTCTTCAGAAACGACTCGGATGTAGTTCTAGTAGGTGCTTTGGGCAAGTTTGCTGATGATACTAAACTGGGAGGAGCTGCTGATTCCATAGGGGTTGGAAAAGCCTTGCCAAGAGATCTAGATAAATGAGAGAGCTGGGCAATCTCCAGCCACATGGTTTGACAAGAGCAAGTACCTCATTCCGCACCAGGGAAATGGAACCCTGGCTATACATACAGCCCGAAGGATGAGATGAAGGAGAGCAGCCCTGCTGAAAAGGATCCTGAAGTCTTTTTGCCCAAATCACATGCATGACAAGAGCACGTCCACTTAATACATGCAAGATGCAACACTTGAAGAAAAACACAGGCAGCCATTAAAGCACTCAGTCTGGAATAATGGAGATCAGTTCCTGACTTGGCCACACATACCCTGCACTGCTTCAACTTCGTATCTTGGTATACATCCCAGTAGCCACAAAACAAATGGAAGTACATTTCTGGAGACTTTGCTTAGAAGGGAGTGTAAATGGATGAAAGATTCAACATGAGCAGGCAATGTGAGTTTCCAGCCCAGAAGGACAACTACATCCTGGGTCACATCAAGAGAAGCATGAACAGCAGGGTGAGGCTGGGGATTCTTCCCCTCTATTCTGCTCTCGCAAGACCCCACCTGGACTACTTGTCCAGTTCTAGGGATCCCAAAATAAGAAGGACATGGAGTAATTCAGATGGGTTCCACCCCTTTCTGTCTTGATGGTATCAGGGTATCCTGTGCACCGGTGTCCTCCATCTCATTACGCTTCTTTGTTTCTGACATGCCAGACCTTCTGATCTGCGCAGTCCAATAAATCTGATTTTCCCTTTCCTCCAACTGACTCGAGGCTGGCCCCCTTCAGTACTGCTTTTTTTTATTTTGTTACTCGCTTGTCATAAATGCGAACCAAAACACGGATCAACCTCAGAAATAAGATCAGGCCATATTTTCAGTCTGGAGAACTGCCCATGGGAAACTGGATCCAGTGTTTTCCTGGAAGAATGCCCATTCGTTATTGTTTTTCCTTGTAATTCCCATACCGTGCCTCTAGAGTCGAGATGGATTTTCTATCCCACTGCTCCATTGTCACACAGGAAGAACCACAGCATGGCATGTGGTGTGTACCCACTGGATACTGGTACAAGCGAGTCTTGTCCATGCAGGTGGAAAGGAAGGTTTAATCCCATCAAAATATTGCATCTCTTGGGAAAGATCCTCCTCAGCTGAAATGCCAGTCCAGAGGGAAAAAGAGAATTGCTGTAGTTGGCCAGCCAGTATATGCAATGTTGGTTCCTCTCCAGCTTCCCAGGTCATTGCTGCAGGTGAGCTGGAATATGAGGATGGTGCATTCCATACCACCAGGGAGGGATGTGGGTGAGCTCCTTCAGGAACAATCTGATCTGACTGACAGCGTAACTGAATAGTCACAGAGAGTAAAAAAAAAAAAAAGGAAAAATAAAAGAAATGCTTTCTTTGTTGGATTCCTGAGGTTATACTTTTCTAGCACAGTCTTTGCAGTGAGTCTGAAAGCACAGCTGAACTGGTAGAAACTGGCAGCAAAATCATTGCCTTGTCCTATTTTCTGTGAGAGTCAGCTTTAAGGCCTGAATTATGACATTGAGGGTAAGGAAAAAGCCAAGTTGTCCCACATGTGGGCACAAGATAAAGCTAATAACTGAGCATTCCATAGGCTTCCTTTCCACCTATTCTTTTCCATGAACATAAGGGCATATCCCTACAGCTCTACAAACTCATTCATATGGAAAAATCAAAAGCAGCCTGGTTCCTTTTTCCTGGAGTGCCAATAATCTCCTGATGGCTGCCATCTGAAATCTGCTCTGCTCTGGGGATGTGTTTTTTTCCACTTCTACATCTTCTGCAAACCCTCCCAAGGTACAGTGCGCTTAGGCAGAACACAACCGCTTCCAGGAGCAGGAGTCTGAGATACTAATGGAAAAATGCAGTCAGAAAGGAAGGAAACAGGCTAGTGGTTTTGTGTAGCAACTCTCTCTGGGTAGGACTGGTCTTAGCAGTGGAACAAGCAACTTAGGAATCTCCCCTCATCCCGTCACCTGTCACGAGTGAGAAGAGCCCAACCCAGCTCTCGCTCTAAGCACCTTTCAGATATTGGAAGAGAGCAATGAGATCTCCCCTCAGCCTCCTTTTCCCCAGACTAAACAGCCCCAGTTCCTTCAGCCTCTCCTGCGGGGCACATTCTCCAGGCCCTTCCCCAGCCTTGTTGCCCTTCTTTGGAGCTGCTCCAGCATCTCAGTGTTCTTTCTGTACTGAGGTGCCCAAAACTGAACACAGTACTCGAGGTGAGGCCTTACTGATGCCGAGTACAGGGGCAGGAGGACATCCCTAGTCCTGCTCACCACACCATTACAGACACAAGCCAGGATGCCATTGGCCTTCTTGGCCAGCTGGGCACTGTGCTGGCTCATGTTCAGCCAACCGTCCATCAGCACACCAAGCTCCTTTTCCATGAGGCAGCTTTCCAGCCCCTCCTCCCCATGCCTGTAGGTTTGCCTGGGGTTGTTGCGACTGAAACGCAGGACCCGACACTTGACCCTATTGAAACTCATAGAGTTTACCTTGGCCCATTGATCCAGTCTATCCTGATCCCTCTGTAGTGCCCTTCCTCCCTCAGGCAGATCAACACTCCCTCCCAACTTGGTGTCATCTGTAAATTTACTGAGGGTGCACTCAATCCCTTCATCAAGATCATTAATAAAGATGTTAAATAGAAGCAGCTCCAGTACCAAGCCCTAGGGGACACCGCTTGTGACCGGCCACCAACTGGATTTAACACCACTGACCGCAACTCTTTGGGCCCTGCCATCCAGCAGTGTTTCACCCAGTAGAGCGTACACCCATCCAAACCATGGGCAGCCAGCTTCTCCATGAGAACACTGTGGGAGACAGTGTCAAAGGCCTTACTGAAGTCCAGGTAGACCACATCAACAGCCTTACCTTCATCCACTATGCGGGTCACCTTGTCATAGAGTGAAATCAGGTTTGTCACACAGCATTCTTAAACCCATGCTGACTGGGCCTGATGCCCAGGTTGGCCTTGAACTGGTCCTGATACTCGGTCAACAAGTTGCCCTTGGCATCCAACAAGGGATAGAGATTCTTCCTAGCTCTCTTCTTGCTGTTGAAGTATTTATAGAAATATTTATTGTTTTCCTTTACCTTAGTGGCCAAGTTCAGTTCTAGCTGGGCTTTGGCTCTTCAAAGTTTCTCCCTGCACAGCTTAACTACATACCTGTAATCAGCATAAGTAGCTTGCCCACCCTTCCAGAACTTTCCTTTTGTTCTTGAGTTCCAGTCAAAGGTCTCTGTTCAGCCATTCCAGCCTCCTTGCCTGTGAGCTCATCTTCTGTGACTTGGGGCTGGTCAGCTCCTGCACCTTTAAAATAACTTCCTTAAAGTATTCCCAGCCATCCTGGGCTCCCACGCTCTCCAAAACTGCCTCCCAAGGGACCCTCTCAACCGTGTTCCTAAAGAGGTTAAAGTCTGCCCTCCGGAAGTCCAAGGTGGGAATTCTGCTGACTCCCCTCTGTGGGTCGACAAGGATCAAGAAATCTAGCATTTCACGATCACTACGCCCCAGGTGGCCTCCAACCTTTACATCCCCCACAATACCTTCTCCGTTAACAAACAGCAGGTCCAGGATTTTGCTTCCCCTCGTTGGCCCCTTCACCAGCCGTGTCAGGAAGTTATCTCTCACACACTCTAGGAACCTCTGGGACTGTTCCCTATCTGCTGTATTATAAATCCAGCAGATGTCTGGGAAGTTGAAGTCCCCAACAAAAACAAGGGGGAAGAGACATTGAGACCACACCCAACTACCTATGAAGAGCCTTGTCCACCCCTTCATCCCAGAGCATCACTGTGGGTGTTGTCTCAGTTCAATTTATAGGACAGAGATAAAAGAGATACACACAGATGTCAGTCACATCACCTCTCCCATTTGTAAAACACAAACACATTAGCACTAACCACTTTTCTTTAAAGTGTAAAAGAGGAACCAGCACTGGAATTTCCAGTAGCTCATTCACAACGTTTTTGCTTTTATTGTTAGTTTGTAAGAGGAATTTCATATACGACTGTGGTCAGATACGAGAGCTTATCCATACCTAACACATGTCCTTGGACTTGGGGAAAAAAAGTGAAAAAGAACACAAAAAACCAACATAGTCTAACAAGGCGGAGCAGCAAAGTCATCTTGAAAATAAAATAGTTGCTACCACTAGTGAGTCACAGTGCAATCAACAGTTTAATCAAACAACGACATTATATCGAATATTTAGAGAACATAAATATCCCATAAATTCACTACAACATGAAGAGGAACATAAAAGCTTCACATTCTCCCACTTCATCTACAGAACCGGGGACAAAGCGACAGACTGTTCCTAAAGTGACTGCTCAGCCTAACAGCTCTCCCACTAAGGGGACTGGATGTTACCCTCGCTATCGCCCTGGGAAGGTGTGCTGCAACTCATCTACAACTTTCTCCATCATTAAAGCGCTCAGAATCACAACACGCCCAGCCCCCATTATATTCAGTGGACATGCACTAACAGTCTGTACAACGCATCACTTCACCTGAAGGTAATGAATAAGTTATTTAATTAAATTTAACCCCCAGCCTTCCGGGGTCCGCATACTTCCATTCTACGGTCATGAAGAAACATGCGCTCCCAGTAAGAGCCACTAACTACTCAAAGAAGCCTCCGTAGTTTTCAAGTAGGGATAAAGCTGATCGGAAGCAGCAGTCAGAACAGACACATATTTACAAGTGTGAGTCTTGAAAGACTGAAGCAATTTAAGGGTCCTTCCCTCCAAGGAGAGGTCCCGAGCAGCTGAATGCTTACGTACCACACGCCAAATCTTCAGTCTGACTGCAGGCAGGACACAGCAGCCATGCCAGACAAGGTCGAGGATGTTGCTTCTCATCTCTTATGAGCAACTTTTCTGCTTCTAACTTCAGGTGCAAATGTGTGGAGGCTTCCTCAGGAAGTCTTACAGTACGGGCAATCTCCTGTAACACATTTCCCACCAGACAGAATGCAAAAGGCAAAGCAACCCCCTCGACATGACAACAACATCCAGTGCCAGGGAAGAGAAGTTTAACATGCACACGAACAGCAGCTACTGGTCTTCACACAACAGCCTGCTGCCAAGCTTTAAAACTTGAACCTAAATTTAAGACACTAAATGGTAAACTTTGTCAAGTACTAAGATTTTCTTCCAAAGTGCTATGCCACATTTGTTAAAGCTATGCCAAAGGAAAATGTAATCTTAGAGCAGCTTATGGTTGAAGTCCTCCCTACTCAAACTGAAGCCTAGAAAAGCTCACAGCTGGGTGGCAAGAACTCTGTAAAGCAAAACATTTCAATTTGCATTACGTCAGTGCGCTGGAATTTAGGAGATTTGCTTTCAAAAGACGTTTTAAGATTATTCTTTACAGCAAGTTCTGATACATTCTCAATAAAAATCTGTTATTAGATGGAACACTGTAGGGCCGTGACACTTCTGTAAGATTCTGTTCAACTAAGTTTGTGAGGACAGGATTACCACTGCAACAGAAGCCAGATGGGAAATTGCAGCGTGAACCAAGACAGAGGGAAGGGTGTGGGGTTTGTTTGGTTTTAGTTTTGCTTTGACTGAAACGCTTGTTAAAAAGCAAACCAACCTCAGGAATCACCTTGCACTGAAGCGCAGTAAGTAGCAAGGCTTTTAAAGTGTCAGTTTTCTCATTATAGCTGTATTTAAAAAATAATAATAATAAAAGGTCTGAATAATACATCTTTTTCTAGGGAATGAGATCTCCTCTAGTTGCAGGACTATCAGAAATCAATCCTCTACCATCTTTTATATGGATAACCATTAGCAAATTACAACATTTAACACATTCCTTGGCATATGTTACTATTGAATAGACTTACTTAGCCATCCAATGCTCAATACTTCACAGAGGCTACTATAACTGTGTCAAATGTATCAGAAATCCAGATTTACCTGGATAAAATTAAGACATTCCAAACTGGAACACTCATTCAGTTATCACACACTGGGAACAAAAAAGCATGTCAAGCACTAGAGAAAAACACCAACAAAAAATTGTCTAAATTAAATACAATCAAGAATACTGCCTAGTCAATAATATTAATAAGTATACTGAGGGATCCTGAAGGCATCACAGATGTATTGTCCATGAAGATAATGATGGTGCCTTCTTTAATATTAAAGAAGTCATAGCTATAAAAAGAGAGTCAAGTTCCACCTCAGTTTTCCAGCACAGATTATTTATGTTCCTTTGTTGGTGCATAGTACAGTTCCATGGGTTTGTTCACTTTCCAGTACTTCTCACTGACCAGTTCCAAAGAGAACGACCCATTTAATACCTAGAAGAAAATACCAGAACACACGTGAGAAGATATGGTGTGTAGAGGCTGCAATCTATCAACAGCTACTAACACTGGAGCAGGCAGTGACTGAAAGACATCACTTGATATGTGGAACAAGTTCCTGACTAAACGCTCAGGGTCAGAAAACAGTAACACGAGCTATTACAGACTCCTGTCAATCTCACTAAAACAGCACACAGAACAGCTCTGCTAATTGCATACAAAATGCATACTGTCATAAATGAAGTGAACTTTATGCTTCCTCTGTATGCAAACAGGGAGAGTAGCAGGTGTATTGACATCAGAAGCATCTCTGCTTTCTTTCATAAGGGCTCCTCTGTTGTTGTATTTGAACACTGTGCAAAATAGACTATCATGAAACATCTGCATTTCTCTTAACCAGAAGTTTTATTTTATTCAGAAAAAATGCCCAAGTATAAAGCTAAGTGCAGAGTTCAATCCAAGAGCAAAACTATCTTCTAGTCTAGTCAGCAATTGAGAAGAGGGATTCTTCCCTAAGCATGGCTCACAGTAGCCTTTTTGTACTGGATATTATACTGCAGTGGAGAAATCCTCCATTCAATAGACATTTCCTGCTTCAAGGTAGTGCTCTTCAAAGAGAGTTCTCAGACAAAGCGGTGTTTTTCCTCTTCAATTTTAACCGTACAATGAAAGGTCAGGTTCTCACCTAAAGGAAATCAGCTAATACTTGCTGGCATCGATGTTTTTGTTCCCCCCAAATAATTTGTATCCCTTCTCTTTCTATTAATGAAGCTTTTGCTACAAACATTTTCCTACAAAACAAGTTATCTGCTTCTCAATGAGCAACCTGGTGCCATGAATTTTATCCCTAGGTCAGCTCAGGAACTAAGTCCCAACTGCATGGGTTCTAATCACATCTGCATCAGAGATGCACCAATGCTCAGTTTTCCTCTTAGAGCTTTCACTTACAGTGAACTGCCCATTGGCAGTAGCTATGTAAATAGTATACTGCTTCTCACTGGCCGTGTCAAGATTCATCTGGTTTGATTCTCCTTTGCTCCGAAGCTCTTCCAGAGCCAATCTCACAGCTAGGTACTTGGACAAGTGATCAACAGTGGCATTGCCTGAGGTCTTGATGTATCTGCAACAGCAACCACAAAGATAATCAGACATTCATATTAGGGGTAAAGACACCTGGAACACTCTAACATTAAGCATCACATGTGTAAAGGCCTGCAAAGACAGAGTAACTGATTGATTTCACCCTACATGCACACTGCTTAACAAATTGCTTGGTTCCAAAGAGTTCTTGCATCTTTTTATTCTCCTCCCACAGGCCCTCCTGCTCTTTGTAGAGCAAAGACAGTGCTGCGTGGCCTTGTGCTTGCAATGAAAAGCTTGCCAATAGGCTGTCAACGGATATGAGAAACCACTCACAACGGCTGAAATCTGAGCACGGATGCAGTCCAAAATTGAGACCAAAAAACCATAAGGTGTGAGATGATGCACGCTGCTCCTCTGCCCTTTGCTAAAGGTACTCCTCCTTACTGCCTCATTACCTGCTCCCCTCTACCTCTTCATGCAGGAATTCCAGTCTGACACAAAGGCTGCAGAGGCCTGTCACAGAAGCTCTGCTCTGTCTTTGTCTTTCAGAATAACTCCCTTAGAATTACAAACCAAAAGGAAAAACTGGATGAAGCTTATATGTAATAATATATTTACTGACACTACAGAGTGATGTCTCATCTGAAGAGAAAGCCAGGAAGGGATCCAAGGAAAACTCCACAAGACTGCTCACTGCTGCGATCCAGAATTTGCAGTCTGTGCTCACAATGGATGATGGAAAAATGCCAGGCAAAGCTTCCAGCCTACAAATCACACCAACACAAGGCTGCTCCAAAAACACTTGCACAAGGCTTATTTATTCCCAGACAGCCTTATAATCAGTAGGTATTATGCCATCATTCTGGTATCTACCGTGAACTGCCAGAAACTCTTAAAACCACCTTCATCTCTGACAGAAGGCTTAAAACACTCTGTTACCGTAACACCGTATAGACACTAGTTGAGCAGTACCATCTACCTGATGTGCAATGAGAAGGGTGCGTGTGTTTAAACAGGAGGTGTTTCAACCAAAGCAAAGTCATTCTTAAAAGCCCCAAGAAATTATAAAGTAAAAACAGCAGGAATTAAACTAAGAATAAAGCCGTTTACCTTGTCTGTGCACTGTCATCATTCTCCATGAGGGTAGGATGAGGCCTGAAGACTAACTCTATTTCACTGGCACCATCCAGTACAGGGTCTATGGCCACAGCTGCGTTGTTATTGTCCAGTTCTAGCCCAGAATCATCTGATGTTTTGGTCCTCTTATTACTAGGCCCAGCTTCCTGATTACTGTGTGTTGAGGCATTGCTGCAGTGTGAACTGTCACCATTATCTTCCGCTCCACTGCCATTCTCAATCTGTTGTTTCTTGCCCCTCTGTAACCTGGTGACAAACGGGCAGAAATAAACACCAATCCTCACTCTGAACTCATACAACCTGTACAACTTACCTCTCTTGGAAACTTATCTCTCTCGGGCTTTATATCTTGGAAAAAAGATACCCATATACAAAACTGCATACTTTTCCCTATCCCTCAAACGCATTTTAGGCATGTTATAAGAACAGTTTAAACTCCATTCAGTTAATTTTACCCTTTACACAAGACAGACCAGTGTTTTAATCAAGACAGGAATCCATATATGATTTAGAACAAATACACTATCAGAATAAAGTTTGGGGTCTTCTGCCCAACTCCTCCCCAGGCTGAAAAGCCTAACTAACTTCTTCAGTCCTTCTTCACAGGAGAGGTGCTGCACCCACTGAGCATCATCACAGCCCTCCAACAGCTCCACATCTTTCTTGTGCTGGTGGCCCCTGCAAGGACTCAAGATGGGGCCTGTGAATTGGTAACACAACCTCAGGCTGCCAGAGAACTTGCAGGGAGTGCTATAAAGTTTTCTTATTTACTAATAAAACAGTACAACTACTAACACTTCGTTGTTGTTTTATTAATACAATGTTTTCAATCAAAGTTGTAAGTTACAATGGCAGCCTTCAGCAGGGAGGAATCTCTTGCTACACAGACAGTGAGGAGGTGGTGTATTTCTAGCATTAAGGCAGGCAACGTGAACAAATCGGGGACTACATACCTGTTCATAGCCTGAATCTTTAGTCCTTCCTCAATGCTGTGACTTAAAGCTTGCTGGTTATTGTGCTTACTGATTCTTGCTAGCACTCTCTCCTGATGAGCTTCGTATTCATCACGGCTTGGATAAATTTTACTGATGAGAGCATCAAAATTGGGATCTGGCCTCAGAGATCTTTTTGACACCAGCTTTTTACGACACGTGGGACATTCTTTGTTGCTAGATGTTAAAAAGGAGAGGGAACAACATTAAGTCTCCGGTAATAACAGAAGGCAGTCCTAATGCTGCAATTGTTAGAGAAAGCACTCATCCTGATACAATCCTGCAGTAAATCTGGAATGAAATGGGGCTTCCAGCTTTTGACAAGGCAGATAGTTTGAGATACTTAAACAAAATAGGAAAAGAAAAAAAAAAAAAAGAGAAACAGCTCCCTGCTGTAATTTTTAAAGTATATTTATTTAAGGTATGTTTAAGTATGATGTATTTTGACTGAAGAATCAAGGAGTTCTGTGCTACAGTTTTTTTCCCCTTAATCTTCTGGCTTTATTTTTACTTAGAAATGTTCCCTCTCCTAGTGGAAATCATATTGAAAGGTACAGTCCTTCAGAGGACCTGTAGGCTAAAACAAAGACTAAGGAACCCCATTTTGGAGTTCAAGCACTAATTTCTGTGAAAACTAAAACTCAGTCTTGTCCTTCCCAACATTCTGTTTTAATTTAATTAATATACCAAGTTCACTTGCTTTTTGTTTTTCTTGTAAAAAGAAGTGGCTTCAATAACTGAAATATCACTGGTTTCTTTCTTTACTGAGGACAGTTTTCTTGTTTTTCTTTAATGAAAAGAGTATTTTTGCTAATTACTCATCAGAATTTCCACAGGCACAGTGAATTCAGTGTGAACACTGACATGATGGCCACTGTCAGAAAGAGCAGCACCCAGGGTTTAAAGGATTCCTTGATCACGTTTTCATCTGAAGGGAACTCTCATCTCCCTGTACTGCTATTTCCATACCCGCTCCTGAGGGCTGTAATGATACAGTCAGCACAGAAACGATGCAAACATTCCTTTGTTGTCATGGTGTTTTTCAACATATCCAAACAAATGGGACACATGAGCTCGCTGTGCAGGCTCCTGGGTGACACCACGATTTCCAAGCCATCGGTGATCGCTTCCTGGTATAAAACAAAGTAAAAGTTCTTGAAGGAAATTTCACCTCCAGACAAAAACATAACAGTAAAAACAAAGGACATATTCAACTGCATCAACGCCACGAATGGAAAAGCAGAAAGAAACATGCTTTTTTCAGTATTAAGAGGAGGCTTTTGTTGGGGAGGATTTTGGATTTTTTTAATTTTCTGTAATTTGAAATAGGTAGTTGAGACTGTTAAAGGAAAACCTTAGAACTCAAGTTCCAACAGGTATAAAATAAAGACCAAGGCCAGCTCTTCAGCACACATTACCTGAGGCGTTCTTTGCAACTCGTACAAACTGAGCTCCCAGGTCTTGCTTAAAGGCTGCGTCCCGTTGGTCTGCACAGCTTGAGACATGGCTGGAAGCAGAAAAGAACAAAACGGTATAGTCAGCTCCAGAACCACCTTCCCCCTCTCCCTAGCAGGCCTTCCTCCAAGTGAGCTGTTCCCTGGGGCCTGCAGCCCCTGCAGTCTCACGCAGCAGGAACCCACAGAGGCACTGGGAATCTCTGGCACTGCCCCACTCCAGTGACACCAAGGGAGCTCTCCAGCCATGAGTACTCTGCAGAGCTCCGTTCAGGCTGCAAAGCAGAAGTGAGATAGAACTGAAGCCCAGAGTGTGGGCTTGGCACAGGGGTGGCACTGGCAGACTGCACAGGATACGTTCTCACACACACCCCAGTCAATTAAGTTTCTTTTATTGCCTTTTTATTTAAACCCCAGGTTTGTATTTCCAGACTCTTAGAATCTGCAGTTGGCTGTTGCTTTGATTTGCACCTACCAGGCACGTTATAACCTGGTTTCAAATTCATCAAGTTCTACAGGAAAAGGGTCAACCTCTCTCAAGAACAAGGTTACCTTACAAGCTTTAATTACAAGCAAGGAAAGCAGCTCTGCAAAGATTACCGTATCTGTTCTACTCCAAGCCCATAAATCAGTTTTCTCACCTTACTGACATAAAGTAGGCGTGATCACTACTATCTATAATAAGTTGTCAAAAAATAAAGAATTGGGAGACGTCAGCCCTTCAACTCCAAATTGTCATTTAGCTGTCACACAGGACACACTGCTCCGCATGGGTCAGAAGCATGAGGTCCACTGTGCATCACTTACCTGATGGCAGCGACAAGCCACCAGGAGCCAGCTACACATCTGGCCCCACCTCTGGCACAGCACTGCATGCTTCTCTCAGGGACATGAATGTAATTATGGAGTAAGTAACGTGTCAGCAAAGAAGCAGTGCTGAAAACTGTACTAGTAGCATACAAAAGAAATATTTCTCAGTGATTTCGGCTATTACTCAGGTATGCAACAGGTCCTAGTCTTTCAGAGTAAGGGTGCTTTGTTGCCTGTCAGCTCATCTCACAAAGATCCAACATTATCCTGTGTTTGCACCGAATTAAGCACTCTCCAGTGCTCTTAAAGCTGACTTATTTTCTTAGCGTGATGGTGGCTGTGCCAGTGCCTTGCTGCCAGCCAAAATACCAGCCTGGAGAACAAGTATGTTAACATTACCTCAACACACAAGAGGCCATGCTGCAGGAGTGATATGATATGTAATCAGTCAGCTTAATTCTAAAAGCTTCTCATCTGAGGTGCAGTGTGCTGAACTCTCACCCTTAGGTATGCAGTGACAGCACTCTGGGATCGCAAGAAGAAAAATACCAGCCTTAAAGCTACCAGAAAGCAGAGAGATCCATGCGGCCCTCCTGGACACTAGTGAACACCTCCTCTGCCTCTAGTACAGACAGAGTCGAGATCAGAACGCAGTGGAAAAAAGGTTAACTCAGAGGCTGAAAAGTGAAGGAAATAAGTGACCTCATCACACCTTGTGAAAAAGATGAGACTTGGCAACATTCTTGCTGCTCCCTTACTTCTTATAATCTGTTTCCAAATCCATACTGGCCCCAACAAATGCACCTGAACGAGGTTTGACTTCTTTCCCTGATGACACTGCTGGACATCAGACTGGATCACTCTGCTTCTCACTGCCACAGTCTCCCTGCAGCAGCATTAACAGCTGGCACCAGTGTCAAGGATCAAGCTTCACTAACTCCATGTTCTGACCTAAAATTGCTTTGACCACGAAAGCACCACCTGGCAGGCTCAGAACCACAACCACCAAGCTCTCCTTCAGATTTGCTCATGACTGGCCCATGTCCGACCACTGACCATAGCAGGGAGGGATGCCACACAAAATGACCCGGACAGGCTCAAAAAATGGGCCCATGCGAACCAAATGAGGTTCAGCAAGTCCAAATGCAAGGCGCTGCACTTGGGCCAGAGCAATCCCAGGTTATTTATACAGACTGGGAGAAGAACTCCTTGAGAGCAGCCCTGAGCAGAAGGTCCTGGGGGATGTTATCCTGGACATGAGCCAGCAGTGTGTTCTTGAAGCCCAGATGGCCAACGGTATCCCGGACTGCATGAACAGAAGTGTGGCAGTGGGGCAGGGAGGGGATTGTACCCTTCTGCCCTCCCCTTGTGAGGCTCCATCTGCAGGACTGCGTCCAAGCCTGGGGCCCCCAGCACAAGAGGGATTCAGAACTGTTTTATGTAGTCTGATAGTGACGGGACAAAGGGAAACGGCTTTAAACAAAAAGAGGGGAAATTCAGGATGGATGTTAGGAAAAAATTCTTCACTCAGAGGTGAGGTGCTGGCACAGGCTGCCCAGAGAGGCTGTAGATGCCCTGTGCCTAGAGGCGTTCGAGGCCAGGCTGGATGGGGCCCTGGGCAGCCTGCTTTAGTTACTGGCATCTCTGCCCAAGGAAGGGAGTTGGACCTCAATGACCTTTAATGTCCCTTCTAACCCAAACCATTCTATGAGCTCCTCCACTCATGTTAGAATGAGGGCAGAAAATCCTCTCTGCCAGCTGAGCCCCAGATCACCATACAAACATTTTCCAAGAAGAGTTTCTTTCCCCTGTACGGCCAACAGCATCCAAGAACGCCTTGGGTTTTGACCAGGGCAGCCCTCTCCTTCGGAGGTAAGACTGTCTGCCAGAATTTCACACTTGTGACTCTTCAAATAGAGCTGTAGGTGCTGATGGATTAACAGACAAACCGCAAATTTATAAGGATGAAAACTTGAGAAGATATAAAGCCATCTAGAGAATACAAAAGGAATGCTATCAGGCGAATCAGCTGCTCTCACAGAACACTGGAAAGAGATATTCAAAGCTAATTTCAGAGTTGTCACCGGATACTGATCAATTAATATGCCACAGTAACATAAGAGAGCTCCTTTGTAGATGCCTACATGTGAAGATGAAAGTTTTGCAGCACTTACACAAAGCTGGGGTTTAAAATACTTTTGTACACAAAGTAGAATTCCATCACCTGCAATGCATAAATCAGAGCCAATTAAGAGGCTATTAAAGATGCCAAATTAATACAAACCATGAAGCTGAAACTTCAAACAGCAATTACATGCTTCAGAAGTCATATCTGATAAGAAATAAGTACTCACACCATGCTTTCCACCCTTACGATGTGCTAACCTGCAAACAAGCACATCTTTGCACTTTGCTTGTGGGGCAGAACTTATGAATTAGAACAATAAATGGCTGCACCTTGTTGTTATGTACTCTGTGAAAAGAGACAAAAGCAGCATTTGAGTAACTTCACGGGCAACAGCACTGCTGGGAAATAAGAAAGCAATGAGATTTCTGTCACAGCACCATCCCTAGATCCTGCATTGGACTTTGGAAAGACATCTCTACAGCCAGCTGTAGGTTGTCAGCCTGCAGGGAGCAGCCATCAGGCACACCACCTCATTTCTGCCCTACAGAACTGCCACCCGAAAGAAAGAAGCTGTATAATTAATTCAGGACCACGGACTCCAAGACCTCCCAAAGTAGCCACAAAGCTGAGGAAGGCAGAGAAACCCAAGGCCCAGTGACTGCTCAGCAGCCTCAGCAGATAACAGCACTACAGAAAGTTTCCCAATACGACTGCTCCTCACAACCACACTACTACTCAGTTTTTTGTTTTCCCTGTAACGAGTCTCAAATTCTCATTTACCATATAAACTCAATAGGCATTTCTCATCAATATAAGGAAATCCTACTAGTAACACCTAACACAGTACCATTACAAACCTGCAGCAGGCTCCCCGTCAGATGACATCTGAGAAATACCAGCATTTATGAAATATATAGCTTGCTAGCAGAGGGTATTTCACAGCTCCTTCCCTGTATTTATTCTCCTAAGGAAGAAAGTGATTTGCCTGGTGCTTTAAGACATGGCATCTTCTCATTAATTGCCACTCACAATTTACTGGCACTGAAATGAACGGATCCACGGAGCATCTCCAATCTGGTCGTCATGCTGCTCATCCTGGCCCAAGGAAACATTTGTGCTATGACCCCATACAAAACAGCTGCTATCTACTTTTACTCCTCAGGAACAATTCACTGAAGCTCACGCTAGCAGACGTGACCAAAAATGAGACAATCCTCCCATGCTAGATGCAAGAGCATAAAAATTTAAAATGAAAAATGTTGGTCATTCTCAAGGCTTAAGCCCACAGTCTTAAGAACAGTCACATTCTGGATATGGCACGAGTATATGATTTCACCAAGTTTTGGTGATGATAACAAACATGGCTTGAATTTCACCTTGCAGACTGCACATCTTCAGTGCAGCCCCCCAGACCACACCTCCTGCCTGAGGGAAGCATGGCCAGAGCTTTCAGACTCCTTCCTCACCATCAGGGTGCTGCCTGGTGCCCTCAGCATCAAGACCTGGACTCTGTGCTACAGTGAACACGAGGAAAACCTTTAAAGGGCAACAAGAAACAGGAGAACGATATATTAGTTCCACATTTCATTTGTTAGAGAACTGCTCCCCTCCACCACAGCAGCTGCCCAGGCCATTGAGGCTCAAGCCAAGGCAGAAGGCTCACACCTCTGGGACCACACTGATTCAGCCACCTGGCCATCCTTTTCTTTTTGACATACAACATACCTAATCGTGTTACATTAACAAAACGGCAGGAAGTCAAGAGATTTCTGATGAGCTTAAGTCGTGGGAGAAATTGTGAGAGCACCAGGTCGAGGAGTATGCTAGTTTTCTTCAGTTCTTCCAGGGCAGTTTGTTAGCCACTCACCCACTTAACAGTCAGGGAAGCTAATCACAACCAACAGCAATCTCATTTTCTGGGCAACAACTAAAGATGGCTTCCTCTACTTGGCTGTTCATAAACAGAAAATAAACCTCCCACGACGTCTGAGAGACTCCATTAATCCCACACATGACTGACTTAACACCTACAATAGAAGCACAGAAACCACATTGTAACTCTGGCATGCGGCTTTCTTCGGAAGCTGGGTGACAACTAACAAGCGATGCCTCCCTCAAATAAAGCTCTGTATTTTATAAATGGTGGTGCAAGAGCAATACTTACACAGTTTAAATCCAGTAAAAATAGTTTAATGTTAGCCCTGAGCGGTGCAGAGTAAGGAACAGATCTGATTTTCAGTTGGCTGGCAGGATGCTGCTGTCAGCTCCCCGCTGCTTGGGAGAACTTCACCACTCATAAGTGGGGGAAGGCAGACAGTAATTCCTGAAATACTTCCCCACTGCAACAAGTCTGAACAGCTCCGTAACACTGAACCCTGCTCATTCCTCGGGAAACGAAGAATTTGAGGCCACTGATCTTCACCAACAAACAGAACCAAATTTAGGCTCAGCAACATCCATTCTCCTTCTCTGCATCGTCTCTAAACTGCTGCTCTAGTCAGTAACAACAAGCAAAGGGTGTTTAAGTAACCCCGAAAAAGCAAGGGGGAAAGAAAGAGAAATGCTTACGCAGAAGAAATTCATGCATCCCGACATCTCCTTCACATTTAAAGCGGACAGCCGTGCTACAGCTGCCCACCATACTCCCGCTCCACGATAAAACAGGCCTAAAAACACCAGAACTCAACACTGATCAAAGATGCCCAAGCAAATGCCACACCCCAAAACACACAGGGTCACCACACAGCATCGTGCGGTGAGTGCAGTAAAAGGGGGCTTTCCTTAAACACCACTGCCAACGAGCTCTAAGGAAGCCCTAGGGTTACTTGAACGCCAGCACTGAAGCCTGATGAGGACACAAAGCTTGCTAGCAACGATGTGACGCGGCCAGCACCCGTGTGCTGATCACTCCCCCCCCCCCCCCCCTCGGGGAGCTGGGAGCGCTGACCCGCTCCAAAAGCGAACAGCTCACGACCAACATCCCACTCTGCGGGGCAGCACAGAGGGCCCAGAGCTCGGAGGGGCCGAGCAGCTCCCGCACACAGCGGCATGACGGAGACAAAAGGGCGGCACGGAGCCGCCGCTACCGCGATCCCAGCGCCGGCGGCCGCCCGCAGCCCAACCCGAGCCCCGCCCTGCGTCACGTAGGGCGGCATCAGCGCGGTGTACGACCCCGCAGAGCAGGGCTGGGGCAGCTGCCGGCCGTCCCCTGCAGCCCCGTTAGGGGCAGAGCCCCGGCGGTGGCTGCAGCCTGCCCGCCTGCTTGCGCGCCTGGCTGCCTCCCACCCGCGCTCACCTCCTCCGCCGCCGCTCGCTCCCGCCGGCGGAGAAGCCGCAGCCCCGGCAGCACAATATGGCGAGCGGCAGCTCCGCAATGGAGCTCGGGAAAAAAAAAAGAGGGGAGTTACATATTCATAGCCGGGGCCGCCGGCACGAAACCGCTCGTCGCTCTCCTCGGCCCGGCGGGGCTCCGCTTTCCCCGCCCCGCAGCCCCGCTCCCACCCCCCGCGCCGGGCTGTGCCGGGCTGTGCCGGGCTGCCATCGCTGCCCTCAGTCGCGGGCCGCCGTTCTGCCTTCCCTGAGGCGGAGCCGCGCTCGCCGTGTCCCCGCCCGGCTGACTGAACGCCCCACCGGTGGTCTGATACCGCGATTAACCGCGGTGCGATGGAGCAGAACGTGGAGATCGGCCAGGCGGGACATAAATCGAGTTCGGCCTTCAGCGATGCTACAAGATAGTTCGGATTTACTCAGTGATAGCTTTTAAACCGTCGGGTTTGGCACGGCTGGAATGCTAGCGGGTAATTCTGGTTTGGCTTTTGCCTCTTGGTGCCGAGAGATCCGACAGAGTAACTTGACACAGCTGACACAGCAGTGCGATACGTCCAGCAGGTATTCCCTTCGTTACAGCGCTGGGTGTTTGGGGATCTCTCCACCAAACATGCACACCGAAGACAGAAAAGAATACGTATTTAAAGGTAGAGCACATGCATATTCATCACATTCCAAACTCTGGTTATCGAGGGGATTAAACCTAAGGGTCAATTTTGCTGTAAATTTTTCAAACCTTGAAGGGGGAGAGCTCCTCGTTATTCCTGTGAGTGTTTTGTTCAAGGGAGACATCAGTTTGGTTATCTCGTTGGGGCAACAGGGTGTCCGTCCTGCTTTCTTATCGACAAGTTTATTGGTTTGATTTATGCCCACCCCCATTTCTGAGGTTTGTTCTCTGTGTAACACATCTGGCCCAACAGACAAATCAGCAGGGAGTAGCACCTTTGTTGCCATGTACAAGTATTATCATCCTTTGCGGTGTACCCTGAAAAAGACTCCTTGCCCCTATTTCTGCTTGTCTTTACAACCACAAACAGAGACGTTGAGGCGTGGCAACAACCATCTTGATGATTTGCAGTTGTCTTTACTGTAGAGAAGCTTTTCTCGTGATTCACTCTCCTTGCAGCACTTGTGTTACTCTTCAGAAGTTCTGGCATGCACCAGGATCCTCCTCGCGGTTCTGCAGCACTGTTGTGATCCCCAACCCAGTGACCCACGCTACGTTTGGGGATCCCCACGTGAACCCACTCAGAGCTGCTGTGAGATTAAAACAGCACCAGGTACTGAATGATGTAAAAGTAAGACTTGTAAAATAAAAGCACGGCTTTGTGAGGAAGGAAGATCTTCCAAGGAGGATGGAGTGTTGGTACGCAGCTGGCACAAAGGGTGGCGAAAGGAAACTGAACAGCATTCATGACGTCAGGCCAGTGGCATCCAAGTCATCACATTTATGAGAATATTTATTTGATTTTGCTTTGTATTGATCATATTTACCATTCAAGGAACCATAGAATACCTCAAGTCAGAAGAGAACCATAAGAAGTCCAGCTCCATTCAGTAACAGCACCATGGGTCTTCTCTGCAATGCAGTGTTCTCAATAATTTTGTGACTGTCAAAAAAAGAAAAAAAAAAAAAAAGGAAAAAGAAAAGATCTCAAAAACCTTTTCAAGTGCAGGCTGACTGTCTGCCAAGACATCGATGTGGAGTTTTCCTGTTCCAAGGAACAGGAATGGTTCTGCTCCACACCAAACACCCTGCTTGCTGCAGGACTGGGCCCACAGAGCTCTGGCAGCACTGAGAGGAGCAGCATCAGGGCACAGAGATGGACTCTTTAAGTTACATCCAGGTACTGTGTCCGGTTTTGGGCCCTCTAGTACAAGAAAGGCATCAACAAACTAAGGTGCCTGTGCAAATTAAAACAAGAAAGGTTGGACAGAGTATCAGAAAAGCAGTGGCACAGGTTGCCCAGGGAGGTTTCCAAGGCTCACCTGGCTCAAGTCCTGACCCGAATCCAGCAATGAGCCACAGCGGGGTGGGCAGGGAGCACCTGAGGTCCCCTTCAGCCCACGTTGTGCCATCATTCTGTGATTCTGCACTCGCAGTGCAGATAAGAAAGCCTAGGATGTGGATAATATTGTATTTCAAGCCTTTGTGAGCATTTTTTTTCTTTGCAGAAGGTAGAAGGAAAGAAAAAAGTGCTGCATTACAGCTGAGATAGGTTTCATCAGCTTGTGTTCCAGCGTTCCTTGCGTAATGGAAACTTTTATTCTGCTCCTTATGGCAGCAAAAGAATTGTAAAGAAAATTGCTCCGGTCAACTGAGACGTGCTGTTTCCATGTCCTCCTTCCAGGTAAAATATTTATTGCCTGTTAAAGTGATTGTAGGTCACCCGTTCACTGCCTTTTAGAAACTAATATAAATAGAGAAGAAAATGGAAAATAAAGCGCTGCTATTTTCCCAATCTGCAGGCAGAGAACAGTAAATAACATAAAATGTGAAGGAAGGTAGAAAGTGCCCATGTTGGTGTGTTACTCTGCAGGGTAATGAAGGAAAAATAAGTTGGCAGTGGATTGGGAAGAGGAGGTAAGGTCATTGGTGGTGCCCCAGGTGCACTGAGACACTTGTCTGCCCTCCGTGAGTGGTGTGTCGTTGCTGCAGTGTGCCCGTAACTGCCATGTACCCTTCCCTGGGTGGTAAGAGCACTGCGAGGGAATGGTGAAGGCAGGGATTAAGCCCTTTTGTTTAGTGACTCTCACGCTCAACACAGATATCATGCTTGAATTAGGGCTCTCTGGCTGTAGGTAGGTTTATTATACCTAAAGTAATTGATGACTGGAGGCATAGCAAGGCTGAAGTTATGTCACTTTATGGAACATTCTATTGGACATCTTGAAGATAAACATAGGGAATTGCTCTGCATACTCTTGTTAACAGTGTAGTAGGTTACATGCAGTGGTTTTAAACATCAGAGACACAGCTTATTATCTGTTCCAGTAATGTGCCACATATTCTGGACTCTTGTTTGTGTATGCATTGAAAACAGTTCAGTATGCATCAGAAAAGGTCAGCTCTTCTGTAATCTATATCATCTTTGAAGACAGTGGCCTCATTTGAAACTTGCACACAAAAATAAGCAGGAAGGAAAAAAGCACTGCATATTAACTACTGGGAAAAGTAATGAGTGTAGCAGAATCTATGTTACTCAAGGATCATCATTCACGAATTAGGGACTTAATCTGCTGTATTCCTTTGGAAAAGTTTGCATGGAGCATAGCAAGATCTTCAATGCTCATGGATTGTCAGGTGATTTTCAATAATTCACTATCACAAGAGTTTGAATAAATATCTGAAAAGGCAAAATCCCAAATTCACTTTGACTGAGGGAGATATATTTATGAAATCTGTAACCTTCGGGCTGGTGTTTGAAAATACACAATGTTTTCAGGGTATTTGTACTTTGAGTAGACACTCTATGTCACCTTAGTGAAATGTATTTAAGGGAGATAAAGACAATTGAAATAACAAAGGTGGTTAATTAGAAATATTCCTTGTCAATGTGTGCTTAACTTGGACCTCTGGATTGGGGTACAATGTCTTAGTGGCTGTATTAATTCTGGATGTGATATTTAAGACAGTATGTTAACAGATGTAGGAAGTAAGGGAGATAAAGTAATTATTTAGTCATGTAACTTAGCTAGGAAGTTTCTCTAGTTTCCTTATACCTTAAATAGGACAAGAGAATTAATTGGATTTGTTGAAAGCATGCTGTTTAGCCACAGCAAAAGTAGTAACTGTTCTCTCTTGCATGTGCTGCCAGAAAACATCATAGCTGAATGGACAGAAGTTTATCTCCCCAAAGCAGCACCTTTCTGACAGTATTTTCAGTCATCCAGGTGCCCTAACAGAGGTGTGACTGTGGCTAGTTTGTGATGTGCTGGTGCAGACTAGCAGGTGAAGGGAGCTGCCTGGTCCTTCTTCCTTCTCCTTTAAGTTGTTCACTCACAGTACAGTGAACTTTTTGGCTTTGATTCACTAGCAATTTCATCTCTGATCAGGCAGCATTTATTCCTCTTGTCCAGCTTATTTCCACTGTGTATCATAACTGCTCTAATACTACTTCTAGGCTGGGAGAGTCCTTTGCTTTCCTGCTGAGCATTTTTATTCCCTTTGTGGGAGATTAGAGGATGTGTGTGGCTGACACACTAGCACTGACCTTCTTCTGTTCTCCTGTAGCCACATGCAATAAAGATTTCTAATCCTTTCTTCTCTTTCTGCGGTACAAAGTCCCACACCTCACGGCACACTTCCCACTAGTGTCACAGCTAGGGGTCAGAGCTAGTTTGTGCTGGCACCGTTTTTGTTTGAAAAGGTGTGAGTGAAAGACAAAATTTGCTCAGCAAATTTCCAAGGGTACAAAATACATGTTAAAGCTACTTGTGCTACATGAATGACTACAAGGAGGAGGCCAGAGAGCAGCAGCAGTGAGGTAGTTTCCAAATGAGGGCAGGACAGGAGAAAAACACCCCCACAAATGAAAGCAGCATAGTGGGGACACTGCAGGAGGAATTTCTCTACTCCTACTCTTGGACAGAATGAATCAGGCCCACTATATTTTCCAGGGTACCAAATTACTAGGTCTGAACTCCACGGTGTGAGTTAGCAGCCAAAGGAAAACCCACAGCTGAATCATTGGTGGTGCTCTTACAGAGAAGTTCCCCTAAGTCACTAGGGATAAATCCAAGCAGTTCTGGAGTGTGCCAGAGCTCTCTTACTGAGACTCAGATCTCCAACCATGTTTGTGTTTCTTTTTTTCAGACATATATATAGATGTGTGTATTTATATTCTCTTTATCTTGCCATGCAAGGACTTCTTCAATTAAGCAGTTATTCCAAAAATAATTACAGATTAATCTTGTGCCTTCTACCTGCAACATTTGCAGGTAGAAGCAATCCCTGCACACTTGAGATCAGAAGCAGAAGGAGTGAACTTCAAACTACATGTAAATGGAAACGTGGAACTTACCATTTGGTGTTTGTATACGGAAGGCCTGGCTGGCTGTTGGTTACTCTGCTGCTGATGTCCAGGAGCAAAGAGCTGCTTTTTTTGCAGTACCCTCCTGGATGTTATCTTAAAAGATGGCATTTTAGAAGATCCCACTGTCTGATGCCCTCTTGTGGGATGTTTTCAGACCACACAGCAGAAGGAGTGAGGTACAGTTTAAAGGCATCAGCAAAGATCTCACTGAAGGAGTTTAGTCATGACTCTAAATGCAGCTATGTGAAACAGATGAAATCAAATATAGAAAATTTTGAGCGTTTCCTGCAATTTTGCCAGTGAATGCCTCAGTCGAGAGCACGCTTTCCAAAGTAGCTGAAGTTTTCTGCTTATACTGAAAATAAGAGGTAAACGTGTATAAAGATGCTTTGTTCTGTTGTGTTTATAAGGCAATTTAAAAAGTGGTGAGCATGGGGATGTTTTAAAAACAGCCGGTCCAGGACAAAGACAGAAGTGGGCAAAGAAGAAGAGAAGGGGGGAAATTCTGAAAAACCATCAGGCTTAGTAGGAGCTGGCTACACCATCAGTTATAGCAAATGAATTCCTCCCTCTTTTCACACCTTATTGTAAAATATTTCTTATAGCACAGATTTAGGTTGCTTTGTAGCTCATCAAAGCACGTGACCCACGTAGGACTGTATCAGGTGTGGGTGTATAGCTGTCATTGGAGAAGCTTGGCAGACTACGCCAACGTTTTTGTTTTCCAGATGACCAGTGAGAGCAGAGGTTGGAGAAAAATAGCAGACCTCTCTTCCGTGAGGCTTCACACATCTGGTTCACGTTTGCAGTAAGAAATGAGATGAATAATACAGGTTTACAACTAAAGCATTTTGTGCCCGTGCATGTGCACACAAGCGTTCACGCTGGATGTAGAAGACTCACATTTATTTGATTCACTTAAATGAGGCGTAAGGCTGGTGAGAAGTACCTGACTCGTAATGGTTTCCACACCATTTGGAAAGAACTTGTATTTAGGAAGCCCATCCTACAAAGTCTGATGATAAGAAGTGCCTTCTTGCTGAGCACCTTCATGCAATAAGTCAAGAAAGGCAATTCAGCACTTATTCTTCCACAAATAGAAGGGAGAGTAAGGCAGTCTTTTCGGACTAAGGAACAAGTTTAATGTACAGTCATTTTACATTTCTGGCAGGATAATTCCACATAACATTTTCATTTTATAGTTAAAAATTGACAGTATTAGTTGTGTGTGAAGCAAGTTAAAATTTATTCTGTTTCCAGTACTTTCGTCATGGAAAGACTGATAATGTGCCTCAGGTTCCCAGTCATTCCAGATCTATTTTTCTACATTGATTATTGCAATGTTTATGAGCAACTGTGGTCAGAACAGAACATTTACATCACATAACAGTGTGGTCTGTCGGGACAGCAAGTTCACAAAGCCATTGCAAGTGGTTTTGGAGGGAGCTGACAGATAACTACAATGAGTATCATTGTGACAGTCTCAGTGGGAGTCTGCTTTAATCTAATTAACATAACAGTGGCAACACAATGGCAATCAAAATTAGAAGGACTAAAGAACTCTTCTATTATGTAGCCAGTGTGAATGACTGGAAAAGAGAGACCTTGGGATGAACGAAGAAAAGTAGTATTCCTGAGGGTAATTAATGGATCAAAGAAGCTTTTTTTCTTTTGTACCAATAACGTTAAACTGGGACTTTATTTTTTTTTCACACCATGTACTCTAAGCACAGGCTTAAGGTATTCTGAGTTTGCTTCTCTATATCTACATGCCCTTGAACTGACTACGCTACCGAGGTATCTTTGGTTCTCTGAACTGTACCTAAGTTTAAGAGTGAGCTAAAGCTGAAGTTTCTGCCCAGCTTCAAATTTGTAGAAGGAAGCTACACTACAGTTTTGAGATGGGCTTAGGAAGTAAAGCAAGAGAAACTGTGGAAGGTAGGAATGGACAGATTTCATCAAAAAGACAAAAGCTTGTCTGGAACTTCTTAAAAGTTCTTCATTAGTCTGTGGGGGAGTCAGAGGGTTGTTTTGTTTTAAATTTAATGGCTTCAAACACAACTTTGGAACATAATCAATTGAATAATTGAAAGAAAGGACGGAAGAAAAGAGAATATAGGGATTCTCTTCATCTACGTGACTAGGGTACATAAGATATCCGTACATTAAAAAATGAGTTGCTTTGAAAACTTTACATTTTCTCAAAAGTCAAAGCTAGAGAATTTGAAAACCTTGAAGTCAGCAGAAGCAGGTGGGAGGAAGGTGACGCCTTTTTCCCCATAATCCATAAAGATCGGTTGCTTATTGTTGTTTTTTGTTTGTTTGTTTGAGTGATTTAGCAACAAATGGAAAACACTTTATAAAGAAATAAAGTTAGAACAAGCCTACTTCAAACCCTAGAAACAACTGAAAGAATTAGCTTCAAACAGAGTGCAGTTTGAAAGGAGTTCCGTGCAACCCTAGGGATAAGCTAAGTGGTAGTGAAAGGAAACTGCCAATAGATACCAAAACATTTACTTCCTTAAAAGAGTAAGCATTATTGGAAGCTTTGTTACATTCTTCTGTATTCTTTACAGAATTGCCTACTGTTTTTCAGGAACAGATATAATGAAGTAAATCGTACAGTAGGTGGTTTCAGTTTGTATTACTTTGTGGGTTCCTTTTCCCACTACTTTCGATGGTTTATTTTGCAGAAGTCGAGTGAGTTGGTGTGCAGCAGGAGATCTTGAGGGGAGGATGACCTAAATTCACAACACAATTACAGAAAGAGCTTTCACAGGCTTCCAGGCTCAGCACATGCCCTGGCTCCAAACACTTAACACCAGCAGGAGCAGTTGGAGCTGCACAACCTTCTTCCCCTAGGAGGGATCACATCGCATCATAGCTTAGTCAGACAAACAGGAATTACAAGTGCCCTCTTGGGAGGCTTCATCCTGTCCCTCACTGCTGGCCCAAGAAATCTACAGAAGAATCTGAGTCTGGAGAAGTCAGAGGTACTGGCAGCAAAGCTGCAGACCAGTTTGTTCCCCCAAAATAGCTGCAAACAAGTTTTTAATGTGCTTTCATGTAAAAATAATTTATTGTGGTATCATGTGGCCATTGATCAGAGAATAATGAAAAGGCCATGCTGCAGAAGTATTTCTCAGAGGTGCCTGGAGAAATTAAATGACCAGTTATCTATGATTTTTTACTAAAGGCAGGCATCTACTTCTCATCCCAAGCCTACCTTGAAAAAGCCTTCAAAAATGTTTTGGTTAAATACAGTAAGCATTATAACCGAACAGTAACAAAAAGTCAAAGCATTCTCTGTGGCATTCTCTCACTTCTACTTTCTTGCAGTTTTTTGTGGGGGAAAACAAAGGAAAAAAAAACAAAAAATGTTTGGAACTCTCAACAGAGAACTGAGGAAGCAGTGTGAGCAACTTGGCTGAGTGTAAAAAAGGTGAGAGGGAGGAAGGAAACGGAAGAGAAAGAGGTTTGGCAATCAGCCCATGGGAGGATGATGTAAAAATGTGATGGAGAGCTAGCCCCGTGCTGTTTCCTCTTACATGAATTCATGAACTCTGCAGGGTTTGTGCCCTGCCTTGCCTTCTGTGGGGGTTGGGACCATAGATCTGTATCTTCTGGTAAAGAGGTGGGTTCATTCTCACTTAACACCAGTAAGGACCCACACATGGAGCAATTTTTTTTGTTTTGTTTTGTTTCAGATTGTTACTGTCTCAACTAGATGACCAGATAACCTATGAAGAAAGAGGCAGAAGTGTAGGATCACAGAACCATGGAGGTTGGAAGGGACTTCAGGAGGTCATCTTGTACAACACTCATGCTAACACAGGTTCCCTAGAGTAGGTTACAAGTCACAGTTTATCTCTCTCTGAATATCTTCTACTGCAGATACAGAATTTATGTGCAAAAGTTTTTTTGCTTAAACAGTGGCACAAGATGTCTGATTGCTTTTTGTTGTCTCTATGAGTTCAGGTACAATCACTGCTGCACAGCTCTTCCTGCCTTACTACAGAGACTGGAGTAGCAAGAAGGCTGAAGGTGGTGAGGTGGTGGTAACACACAAATCAGTTGGCTTCATCTTCAGAGGAAGGCAGCTCTGTGAGGGAAAAGCTAGAAGAAGCAGAGGGTTAAAGACTAACACTTTGGCATGGTATTTTATAGCAAGGGTAACTATTATCCATAAAGCAGAGGTACCAGCAAGGAGCTGGGTCATAGTTAGTCAATGATGCTAGGTGTAATTTTGCTTAGGAAAGAAAACTAACTGCTTGATAACTGTTCATTAACAAAGCCAAGGCACAACTGAAGTATCTGAAAAGCAGAATGGTAGGGTCTGTGGGCTCGGGAGGGACGTTACCAGAGTTAGGAGGAGGATGTGTGCAGATTCTCTCTCCTACTGGCTACACAAGTAAACGAGCAGGAGAGGGCGCCAGATAGCAAGGAGTAAGTTTTAGTGTACTGATACCTTCATAAAAGAGAATGGAATGTATAGTTTGAAATCTTGGCTGAGCTTATATTTTATATGGGGTACTGTACAACCGCACCTCTGGTAGTTACTGTATTCAACATTCATTGCAACAATCAGGATATATGAATGTCGACTAAAAATCTGATTTCTGTCATTCATTCAGCCTTCATTCAATTTAAGGTATGGTCTTTATCTCCACTATAACTAGATGCGTGAGAGCAAACTCAGTAGGAACTGTACAGCTTCCTATATTTTATACTTCAGTTACAACCCCACAATGCCGGTCTCTGCCCTGAATTAGTTCCTTGTTAAACCAGAAAAATCACTTGCAAAGACTTCAATCAATACATATTACATTGGCTCAGTGCTCCCAGGCTGTATGCAGCTAGAGCTCAACTTTGGCACTGTTTATTTTTATGCCTGTGCTCAGCTGAGAGCAGAACTATTCAGGACACAGGACACTGGAGCACTGTCAGACAGGATCTACAAATTCCTTTTGCAGTGACAAATCTGGGATTGACAGGAATTGGCAGAGTGGCAGCTACTTGTACCTGTCTTGTCCTCAAGCACAACATGCTCCCAAAAACATCTTCATGCTTGGTCAGCTTTCACAGTCCTTCAGCTGTTTTTGCGGGTTTCATTTGATGCAAACTTTTCACTGAGCAATCCTTTATATTCAGACATCTCTGACCTATTTCACTGCTGTGAAAACCTACTGGCAACAAGGCCTTTGTGTGCCACTAGTAAAGCACTCAATTGGTTTGAGTCCTTACTTCATCCTTGTCAGTTGCAGTTACAGTCTCACCAAGCAAAAATAGCGCTTTACCTTACCATCTTTTGCATGATGCACCTAAACACAGCTGTCATCTGTGCAGCTCACCTGATGGTGACTGGAATTAAGGATCTCTAGCAGGTACTTCAGTTTCTGTTCCCTTGTTTTCAAAGGATTTTCATTCTGCACAGTGCAAATCTCTGGAACGCCTCAAGGTATCACCAGGGGCCCATGAAATCTTTTCTTGTCGTTTATTGTTTTTGTCCATGGACTAACAATGCACACAGTCCCCTCAGCGGGAGCCAGCAGCAAAGTGGCTAGCAGCGATAAAGAGAAGGAAGGAGGAACAAGTGAGAGTTTGACCTCACAACTTTTGTTTAGATTGCTGGTCCTTTTTAGTATTTCCTCTTGTTATTCTTTCACGTATTTTGGGAAGAGAAGGGAACCGCAGCCAAACCATTATGTATGCTCATTCCATAATCTAAACATCTTTATCGTCTCTTTTTTTACTACTATTATTATTATTATTGTTTTGGCAATTGTTTAAATAGCCATAGTATTATACCAGGGCAATGGAGACTGGAGTCTAACATTTTGCAGGGTTTTGTTCTGGGCAGTGCACCAAGTAACAGGTAATTGTTGGCAGGACTACAAGTTTAGATTTGCATACTGCTTTGTGCGCAAAATGGGAGTCGAATAGAGGCCTTCAGGAAGCAGCTGGGACCCTTACAGCACCATTATACCGGGTAGACAAAAGTCTTTGAAAAACTGCCATAGCAGAACAGGGATGCCCTTAGTTTTAACCTCCTGCCTACTTCCCTGTTCACTCACTTCTTGACAGAGTAGTTTGAGACTGCTCCGTTCTGTCCAGTACCTAGGCTGTGCAAAGGGGCAAGAAGAGGGTTTATGGCTGTGCTTTTTTATTATTATTATTATTTGGACAAAAGCTAGCCTTGAGGTAGTTCGATTACTGAGCATTCAACGTGACATAAGAAATAAAAGAAAGCCACTGCTGTTTCTTTTGTTTATTTCGACTTGTAAGTGCTAGTGATTTGCCTATCTGACCACATCAACAGAAAACACATGAAGTCTAAGACAAACAAGCTGCTTCTGTAAGAAATTCTATCTGGATATAAGTAGAACGTATTCACGGTGAAAACATTCTAACATTGGAATAGGTTCCTGTATGGGAATTGTTGAATCACAGCCTGAACCACTGATGGATCACCTGAGGTGAGCACTGAGTCAGCTGCAGGAGCACAGGTGAAGGCAGTGCATCTGTGTGACCAGAAGGGGTGGAGTCTGAGTCCATCTCTCCCAGACCCCATTTAAGGGCTGACCAACACTGGGACCAACAACTTGTCTCCAACAAGAGACCCTTCCCCTGTGGAGTTCCAGGTGAGCCTTGACTGTCAGTGACAGGTGAGCCTTTCCTAATTTACTGGCTGTCTTTATACCACCTGGATAAGCCATACAAAGATATACTGTCCACCTTCATTAATTTGTGTGGGTACTATTTTTTCAGGGTATTCACGCTACACTTGCCCAGGGAAGTAGTAGAATTTTCTAACCTTGAAATATTCAAAATTTGTCTTGACAAGGACTTGGACAACTGAACACAACAGCCCAGCTTCCAGCAGAAGTCTGGACCAGATGGTCTCCAGAAGTCCCTTCTAACCTAGACTTTTTCTGTGATCTATGATAATACTCCCAATCATCAAGTTTCAAAGTAAGTTGAATAACAGAAGAATGTTTTTTTTTCTTTCATGTCGGGAATGAGAGGATTTCAGTGCCTGCGGAAATACTGCCTTTATTATGAAACAGAAGAGGAACAAAAAGCAATAGTTGCATTGCACTTACAAACATTATTGCAACTTATTGCAGTCGGAACCAATCTGGTATATCTGCACTACTTGGTTAGCCAGAGGAACAGCGATTTCTACTAAAACTCATTCCAAAAAATCATGGTTTTTGTTGTTGTTGTTGTTTTATTACAATAAATGCACCAGTATGTTCAGTGCAGTACAATGAAAATGTTGGAGTTACAATGATGGATGTGTGTAAGCAAGCAATTTTTTTCAGTATTATTCCTTTCTGTAAAATGAGGATAAATACTGACGTTAAAATTGCCTTGAAAAAGACAGTCTTACTAGTGATTTGATAGCTTATCCATTGTAAGTACATCGTTGATATAGAAGTCTACAAAAGAAGTGAACTAAAAGGAGGTATCAGGTTCTTTCCAAATTGTACAGATTAAGGCAGCATGCTGCACTGCTACTAGGAACCATAATGCTTGGTAATAGACAAATTAGCATTAATCATTACAAGAGACATAACACACACTGCACTTGGCATGTGTATATGAGTTGCCTGGCAGTAATGCAGAAGTATATTTAAAAAAATATTTTAGTGTTTAACGTAGAAGAATATAAAACAAAGCTAATGTAACAGACAGACATATGTTTCGTAAGATTCAGCAACTGCTGTAATGATAACTAGAGCAAACACAGGCCAGATAAGCTAAATAACAGATTACTTGTTGCTCACATTAACAGCCAGAAGAACAGCAGAGTTAGTGTAAGAAAATCAGTGCAGAGGAAAGTAATGCACTCTTCCATTACATTTTTTTTCTCCTAGGAGACAATGAAGAACTCCAAGTATTATTACCTAAATAAGCAATTTGGTTATAACAAATGGCAAAGGTTCTTGCTTTAGCATAAGATGCTTCTTGCCATTTATATACCAGTTAGCATTACTGCAGCAGATCTAGCAAACAAATAGTGCCGTTAATGCACAAATCATGTCGCACTGAGTGCTGGAGCATCTCCTGCATGGGCAAATTCTTGCATTCCTGCAGGTGAGCTGGAGAGCAGCATGAAGCTAACAGGATTACAAGGATCAACAGGTACCTCACCCGCTGACGTGATTAGTACATTGTGCCCTTTGTTGAGAAAGCTTATCTGTGTGGCTTTCCCAAGTCAGAAGCTAGGTTTGGATGGGTGGATGGGTTTTTAAGAAAGTCAACTTCATGAACAGAGCTTGTAAACATGTTAGAATCCATTTACTAAAGTCAGAAACCTAGGAGTGCTAAGCAGAGAAGACAATCACTTCTGAGAGACAGGAAAAAAAAAAATCCCAACCGTTTCAGCTCTTCTTTGTGCAATGGCAATGCTTTTGAACTCTTGTAACACTCAGTGTGTGAGATGGTTTAGCAAATCCCATTTCAGTCACTGCATATGCCTTCTTGGATAGGTTCCCAATAAAAGCTTCTCCACAGAAAATGGAGGCTTGGATCAGGAAGACTGCTTTTAAACCCCGTGTTTAGACTTAATGAATATACTGTGGGGGGGGAAAAAAAAAAAAAAAAGAAAAATAAGCAACCAAAACCATCTGTGCCCAGAAGATACAAACCCAGGTGTCATGGGGAATATAGTCTTCTCCTTTGTTAATCACGTCTGCATGACCGTTTTGCTTCTGCAGCATATGCCTACTGTTTTTCTGAAAGGCAGTTAATATACATGAACATCTCATTACTTGGGAAGGAAGTTTTGGTCACATCATTGTTAATCTTAGCCTCTCTCCAGCAGGTCAACTGCCTTGAAGCTCCTTCTGCCACCTGTGCTGAAAGCCTCTTTCAAATCCCACTCTATCAATGGGTTTTCGCCACTTACGGAGTTGCTGGTTTTGTCTTCCCAAGCAAAGGTGCTCTTTTAAGGAAATAAAGAGTCCATTGAACCTACAAGGGATAGATTTTTTTACTGTGAATTTTCTGCTGACTTAACAGATAGAGCTGTGTCTCTTAGTTTGCTGTAGAAAGTGCAGTCTCTCAAGGTGTAAGGGAGAAAATCAGTGCATCATGTTTGGCAGCGAGGAAGCTTGCATCAGTGATTTGCAAAGGCCTCTGTGTTGGCTGCATTCTACATTAGACTGTTGTAACGAATTAAATTACAGCCTCTATTGCAAGTTGAGCAGGATTTGTATATTTAGTAAACAAGAACATTTCAACACATATAATGTATTCTAATCTGTGCATATACAAAAAAGACATAATTACTTAGCCGCTAGGACAGGCAAATGGAGTAGACAACTGCCAAAGGCAGTTCTCATCTCTAGGATTCTTTAATGTATGGTAAAGAAAATCAAGAATGCCAGGTTGAAGATTCTGAATTTCACATCCCTGCTAAGAGACTTCATTC
Source organism: Oreortyx pictus (assembly GCA_036925125.1). NCBI lineage: Eukaryota > Metazoa > Chordata > Aves > Galliformes > Odontophoridae > Oreortyx > Oreortyx pictus. The sequence goes on along the minus strand of JAUPFR010000010.1, from coordinate 25,955,559 downwards.
CTTTCCTAGATAAACTTACTTCAGTGTTGTGTCCGAATGAACTGAGTTTCCTCCTTACTGATTCCTGTTTGTATTTGGTTTGCTGAGCCTCTTCACTTTTCTTGTTCTTCTAGATACAGCATTGCCTCTCCAGCTTGGAAGGATGTAGGAAGGCATTCTCCAGCTTCAAAGAGTCACAAGGTTGGTATCAAAAGAACAAGATTAAAACAGTGATCTAGTTAAGTTCTCAGATGCCAGCAACTCTGGCAGTAAGAACTGAGAAAGAAGGAAGAGAAGTACAGGGAAACTGTTCACTACAGGGCTGGAGATAAATTATTTCAAAGTTAAAGTAAGGTGTGGTCTCTTTCTTGTGAGGTTACTGGTTTCACAGGATTTTTCCATGTAAGTCTTTATGGCGCCCAGACTGTTCATCCTTCTCTATGACCAGAATGTCTAGAGCAGTTCTCCAGAGAATCTGTTTATTTATAATAGGCCAATTTTAGAATATGCTTTTAAAAAGCAGTCATGATATTCAAGTTAGTAATATGCCATGCATACAGAGAACCTGGGTATCCGATTGTAAAAAGTATAATGCTCAGAATGATCCTTTGTACTCCAAGTGAACTGGGAATCAAAGACACAGTGAAGGGCCTTTACAGATGGGGAAGAAATTAATATACCTTCTCTCAGGTGTATATGGTTAGCCAGGTGCCTCTCTCCTACTTTTGGAGTAGTGATTCTGTTTAAGCAGCATTCTCAAGTTCTGCTTTACTCAGTGCCTTTAAGACCTAAGTGCTTAAGTGTTTCTTACCAAGCATTTTCAGTATCAAAACCCAGACAAGTTATGACCATCATTTACGGTGTAGCATTCATGACCCTACTTCACTCTTTGATGACTAAGAAAAAGGTTTTTTTACTCCAAACTTCCTACCTTTCCACTCTAAGTACGTATTTTTGAGGAACAAGATGTATGCTGTTTGGATACTAAGACTGGAAATGCTAGACTGATCACAAGGCTAACATCTACCTGAGCCTCACTGTGAGTGAGATGTATGTATTTATTAAACATGAGTAGAGAACAACTGAACTCTGATGCATCACCATTAGTACATAACAATCTTTTGAACTGCGGATCAGGTTCAATTCTGCGGAGTAAATGGACATTTATCATAGAACTGTTAAGGTTGGAAAAGACATTTAAGATCATGAAATCCAGCTGTCAACTCATCACCTTTCCTTTTTCTCTCCAGAACAGTTGTGATTCTGTTAGAGTATCTTCCCCAGCTACATCTTAGGACCTCCTGTCCTTTTGAAAATAGCTCAAAAGAGTAGCATTTTTTCTGAGTAACTGAGATGTAAGGGAGTCTGAATATATTCCACCCAACAGCCTGCCCTGAGAAAAGGGCTGCTTTTATCTGGCAATACATAATTATTAAGTATCCTCAGTGATTTTATTGTTATTGCAGCTGTCTTTGTCAAAAAATACCTTGTTATTCTGCTTAGAGAAGTCAGCTATCTTAAATGGCTGCTTTCTCTTGGAGAAATCTTACACAGTGGTTTTGAGTAATTACCCTTCTCTCCCAGTGGATGTTGTATACCTCTCACTTACATGGTTCTGCTGATAAGGTTATGCTTATCAGCCGAAGCATTTAAACTTATCAAAACTGTGCTTATGAGGCAGACAAGAAGGTTGTGGAAGAGTACACGTAGGATGAACCCTGCATTTCCCTCTTAAGCAAAGGCTGCAGCCAAGTGCTTTTTGCACTGTGTCAAAGCAAGTGGCTTCCTGCACTCCTTACAATTAGACAAACGTTGGTAGGCAGGGGAAGTGGCCCACAGCTTGGCACAGATTTTATCAGTCTCTCAGATGAGTTGTCTGCAGCTGAACAACTCTATGGTTGTGGTAAGGGCTGTGTGATTGGCTAACAACCACTCTGAGTTTATTACTTGTATGGTATGGCTGCTTGTGTTGAGAGTGGATCTTGTTATCGTGTTCAGGTCATAGTCAAGTCAGGGTTAAACTACAGTGAGATGATACAAAAGCGAGTGTGAAGGCAATCGCCTTCTGCCTCCTCTCCCAGAATAAAGCAGGAGGCTGACAGAAAATACAGCAGCACAGTGACTGTGTAATGCACGTGTATGGGTATGAGCGATCCCAGTACATTCACTGGCTGCCTCGTGGATCCAGACCACGCCATGCAGCTTGGGCTCCAGCGATGCAGAAACCACCTCCCCCCTGTGTCGTGCTGCCACGAGTGAAGATACAGCACCACCAGAGAAGGACCTTCTGTTTGTTGTGAGCAGGTGCTGGCAGGCGTCCTTCACCTGGTTCAGGTGCTGTCTCTGAGATGCATGGAGATGACTGCATCCTTCATGTTGCTGTACATTAGGAAAGGCTTCTCAGACAAGCAGCACTCACTGGAGGCTGAATTCCCTCTGAGTAAATGCTTCAAAATACAGGACAGCAACCTACTGCAGCCTACCTTTGGCCAGCCGATCTCAAGCAAAACAGTGCTAGAATGATTTTGAGGCAGGTGAGAGGTGTGTGCAAGCAGTCGGGAGTATTTAAGACATAGAGCTAATCTCTGTCAGTCTGCACACCATCACAACTCACGCACGTTGGAAGTCAACAGCTGCATGCTGAGCTTATTGGGCACAACAACACAGAGTCACAGAACTGCAGGGGTTGGGAGTCCAACCCCCTTCAACGGGTAGGCGTCCAGGCAGATCTTGAATGCCTGCATAGAAGAGGACCCCCCCCCCACCTCTGTGGGCAGCCTGTTCCAGCGCTGCCTCGCTCTGACTGCAGAAGTTCTTCCTCACGTTTTTATGGAAGTTCCCACGTTCGAGTTTGACGCCGTTGCTCCTCTTTCAAACCAACCGCGCCCCGCAGTCCCTCAGCCCGGGCGCGGCCGTGGGGCGGCGCCGCGCTCCGGATCCCCGCATCGGGTCGGAGCGGCAGCGGGCGGCCGGGCGCGGCTTCCAGCGGCGGCGGGGCGGTGCCTGCGGGCGCGGGGCGGGCGGCGGCCTCGCTCCCCGGCAGCGCTCCCCGGCGGCCGCAGCCGCTCCGCGCTCCGCCGCCAGCATGGGCGGCTCAGCCTCCGGGCCGCTGGACGAGAGCAAGTGCGCCTACATCCGAGGTAGGGCAGCGGCGCTCCGAGCCCCAGGGAGCCGATCCCAGCCGGGCTCCGGAGGGACCGGGCTGCGTGAGGTTTTGAGGTGGGAGAAGTGATGGGCTGGGGCTCGTTCGGACGGTGCGAGGAGTGGAAGTTGTTTGAAGTTGTGTGCGTATCGCGCTGTTAAACTCAGCGTTCCGCAGGGTCCGTTTTGGGGTGGGTTTTTTTTTTTTTTTTTTGCGGTGTGCTCTCACCTGCCTGCCCGCGCTCCTTACCAGCAAGGCAGCAGCACAGATACGTACAAAGGAAGGTTTCAGGCTGGCAGCATCCCTGGGCTGGCAGCATCCCTGGGCTGGGGGCACTGTCGGAGGGACGTGCGCTTTGCCCTGCCTTTGTAGAGGCAGATCGCTGTCAGAAACCGGATGAAATCACTGTCCCGAGTTCGCTGTCTTACTGGAGGTGAGAGTGCTTTGTGCAGGGTCAGCCCTTAAGTTATTAGCTCCAGAAGGAAGAGCAATCAGGAGGAGTATCCTTTACCGACTCGCATCCTATGCCGACTGGCATCCTGCAGCACACGGAGCAGAAGCTCGCTCAGCCTCCTGCTGCTGCCGGGCTGGGTCGTGCAGGTGCTGCCCTGTGTGTGGATGGGACCCTCCTGCCCGCATAGAGAAGCACACACAGCTGCTGATTGCGTTGGTGGTACAAGAAGCAAACTTTGAGTTTTCCTTCCGTGTGCAGCAGGGCTGCTCGCACTAATTGGATTGCTTACTGTCATCATGGTCATTTTGTTTGCCTGAACTGCGTGCAGCCCTGTAGGTTACTTGGAAAACTCTCTGTAACAAGTGGAAAGGAGGGGCTGAAGGCTAAAGAGATTGGCTGGTATGATGTCTTCATCAACACGCATACAGATTTACAGGCTTTGTAATTTCCAGAAGTCTCTTTGCCTACATCGTGCATTTGAGAGGTTAGAGGAGAATGGAACAGGTGCAAAACTGAGTGAGGTGTGCAACCATGTAAAAAACCAATACAAAATGTAAACAGCATCCTTGCATGCAGCCTGTCTTTGTAGGACAGGCACTCCAGCCCTCTGAACATCTGCATAGTGTGTCTCTGGACCTGCTTCACATCCTTCTTCTGGGGGAAGCCCAAAAAGACACTGATTTCCCTGGAAACCTACTGCAGGTGGGAGAAGTGTTAGCACTGAACCTGCCAGGCTGTGCGTGATGTGATGGTTGCATACGGAGCAAGATCTTGAGCTGTACCCCTGTGAGCAGAGAGGACAGCTTGTGGCCTGTGGGAGAGCAGGAGGGGATGTGGAGATGGGTAGGCAGACCACAGGCACTGAAATCTTCGCACTTTCAAAGATGTCTTTTGTTCTGCGGGTGCCATTTTTCTAATCACACCTATGGTAAAATAGTTCTCCTGTTTACTTGGGATCCTTACAGTATTTTCAATGCGCACACGTTATAAGCAGTAAAACGTCTCTCCAAAGTTAAAATAAAGTTTGTAGTATTTTCTCTGGTTTTTGGACTGAGCCCTTAGGAGAAAAAAAAAAAAGACTTGTGGAGGAGATAATCCTTCGTTGGATTTTGGTTGGACCACATGGGAATTAGTCGGAATGGAAAAATGCAGATGAAACCTAGTTTAAAGAATCGACAGTAATAAGTGAGGAGACTGGCAGCTGGTCATGTGAAAAGCGTTTATTAGAACAATTTGTGCTCCCAGTTTGATGAGGCATGGGCTGAAGCTGTGATGGGAGGCATTTGCTGCGTGACTGGTATTCAGTGGGTGTAGCACCCGAACAGGGAGTGGTACAGGGAGTTATGGACACAGGACGCAGTTATGAAACTGAAGAAAAAGAAAAAGTTGTAGTATGGCCTGAGAGACTGTGCTGGAGATCTCAAATGGAGCTGACAGAGAGTCTGGTTTGGGGTCCCTGTTTTCAGGCAGGTGCAATCAGGCCAGCCAGTCTGACAGTGGGAAGGAAAATGGTGAGGCGTAATGGCTTTAAGTTGGGCCAGGGGAGGTTCAAGTTGGGTGTGAGGAAAAATTTCTTCTCAGAAAGAGTGGTGAAGTATTGGATGAGGCTGCCTGGGTGGTGGAGTCACTGCCCCTGAAGGTGCTGGAGAACTGTGGAGATGTGGCACTGAGGGATGTGGTTTAGATGGGTTGATGGTTGGACTTGATGATCTCAGTGCTCTTTTGCAGCCTTAATGATTTTATTATTCTAAGGGAGGAATGTCCCCACAGGACACAGTGGTTTCCATTTCTGCAGTCCCAGCAGCGTGGTGGTGGGCCAAGCTTGGTTCTGTCACCTGTGGTCTGTTGGGACCAAATGTTTTTAAGTTTGGAGAAGCAGAGAGATTTGAGGAACTCACTGCTCGCCATTTCAACAGGTACATCTGAAAAGGGAGCAAAGTGCAAAAAATTGAAGTTCTCCAAAGGTTGCTTTCATGAAAGGAACTCACCGTACTTGACCGTATCCAATCTGTCCATTGCTATAAAAGTCAAGCTGTCCAGAGGAGAGGACTTTGTACCAACTGCTTTTGATTTGTTTGTTTGTCTAAAAGCTGTGTTTCTTCCTCTCCTCCTTTTCCATCATTTCTTTCCTTGCTCAGGCAGATGGCCAGCTCTGTCCAAGGGGCTTTTTTTCCTCGCAGACCTCCCCACCACCCTTCCTTCCATCTGACAACGAGAGCTGTTACTTAGAGTCTGCAAGACATTTCTTTCTGTCCTTTTGCTTAGCCTGCGAGTTTCAGTGTGGTACTAATTAAGATGAGATCTTTCTTACAAGGATAAAACGCTTTTGATGGATTCCTGCAAGATGCAGCGTAGCTCAGAAAAAAAAAAAAAAAAATGGATGGACTCCTCTTGTTCTGTCGAGTCATAGAGGCAGCAGAGGAGCCTCCTGTACTCTTGAGTGAAAAGACAAGATAACAAGGCCTGCTGCTGGCTTGACAGGAAACCACATGCACAGATACCAGCAGCAGTAAGGAGAGAGCTAAGTAGAGTGCCTGATGCAGCTCTGGAAGCACATCCTTGCTGAAGGCCAGCCAGTGTGCACACAGCCACGGGCAGGGGTGCTGGAAGGTGGGAGAGTAACTTGGAATTAACTGTGGAAAAATCGGCCTTTTCTTTTTGGGCAGGCACTCAGACTGTATATTTGATTTTCTGCTTCAAGCTGTTGCGAAGGCCTTCTGGTTTTAATTTGGTGGACGTCTGCAAGTCCAACAGAAGTGTGTTAAAATGCGGCTGTACTTACTGCCTTTTCTCTCAGCCTGTTACAAGTTATGTCTCAACGTGTTTTGGAAATCCTCTCCCTTGTTTCATAGCTGCATAGAGTGCCCATAAATGCCACTTAGGACAGAATGAAAGAGAGGAAGGGAAACAGGTGGGAAATTCATACTGCGCTGTGGATTTGAGTTTCTGCTCTTCGTGATGTGCACCTTGCCGAGTTTCCAAGTTCTTGAAGGTCTGAAGAAATGAGGTTTTGAAGAAAAATCCATTTGCTTTTACTTGCTTTCTGAGAAGCTGTGCTGCTCTGAGAGGGTGTTGCTGTTGGAGCCTGAGGCACGTTTTCATCCCCTAGTTTTACCAACTGGATCCTGTCTTGGGAAGTAGAGCTAGCTTCTTGCTTCCTGTGCTCTTAAATTCAAGGGGCAAGATACATGATCTTAGCTTTGACTGAATGCAAGAAAAGGCTGTCGAGGGGCGTGACTGATGGAGAGGTATTTGCTACCCAGCTTGAACAGCATTTTCTGAGCTCAGTAACTTGTAGATTTCAGCTTTGAGACACCAAGGCATGAGATAACATTCTGTTCAGTTTGCACTGCTCATGTAGTCCTGTTAATTAATTTTCAGCGCTGCTGGCAGCAGGTTTTTATAAGTCAGGGCATAATAAAAACAAAACTTTCCCTCATCAGAGCAGGAACTAAAATGTTGTGCTTGAATTTGTCAGTGTCAACTCCCTGTTCACGTCTGTAAGTGGTCTGAGGTCTTCACAAAAGCAGAAATCTCAGTTACCCATTTCATGGCACATCTCCTGCCTCTGCCAACACAAATGGGAAGCCAAGTTGGTCTCCTTCCGCATTTAGCACAAGCTCTCATCCACCAAAGTAAGCCACATTGCTGGTAGAATTAACACCGTGCTATGTCGTGCTTGGCACAGCTGGGTTTGGCGATTGGAAAATAAGAACTTGGTGGGTAAGGTCTTTTTGTGGTACAGCAGGTGAAAGTAAAGCTCTAGGTGGAGAGGAAGACTTGTGCTTTTCTGCTGCCCATGTAGAAGAAGCTGTGTAGAGTGCTGGATTAAGCACAGGGTGTCAATGAGAAGAGCCACATAATCAAGAAGGTAAGAAATGTGCTTACATGTTGGGGGAGCACAGTGTGTGTGTGGAGTTTTTCTCTTTTGTACTTGACACCTTCCAAAAGCATGACATCAGGATTTTGGAAGATTTTCATTGGTACAGCTTGGCTACAAGTTAGAAGGCAGTCTTTGTATTCGATAGAAATTTTGTAGATAACGGAGAGGAGAACAAGAAAGCTCTCAGATAGTCTTTCAGATGATTAAAGCAGCTTTGTTGTAGATGGCTTTGGGCAGTAAAGCTAAAAAAAACCTGTCTGGGCCAAGAAGGGTAATAGTCGTAGGCCGTGTGCTTGTGGCTGCCTTTAAAGTACTACAGCACTTCTTTCTTCAGCTCTTGCCTTTGCATATAATAAACACACAGTTATCTTCTGACTTAATGAACAGTAAAAAATGGCTTCAAGATTTTGAACAGGCACGCAAGCTTCAAGTTGCTTTTGTACTGAAGGGACAGTGATTAGTCTTTTGATTAGTCTGACGCATTAAGAAACCTTGGTGATTGTTCTGTGCCGATGCGTGCCTTGTTACACGTAACCAGAGAGTTTGGTGAATTCATTTCTCTGGGGTTTAATATTTGACTTGTTGAAATCTGGAGCATCTTTGTGTTCTGTGATATTAGTTGCTACTTGAGGCTCCATCAGTTGCTCTCCACTTCAGGAAACAGTGATAAAGCTCTACACAGTTGGCCACTGTTACTGTTCATTCTTTGGCTTTTGTTTTTAAGCCCAGATAAACCACCAGATCAGGTGCTTTCCTGCTGGGTATAGCAAGGGCCCAGTGTGCATGGATGGAGTCATGGCAGGTGGTTGCCACTGGCTGGGGTGGGTGTGTGGTGATGCTGAGGGATCTCTGAGGGTGCCGTGCCTTCATCATGCAGCTCAACTGTGCCACTTCAGTGGAGCAGGACAGCCTCCTTTGCACAAGCACTAAAGCAAAAGTCCAAAGAAATGAAGGCTTGGGATGAGGGAGTGCCAGAATGAGGAGGAATCTGTCCCAGTTCCTGGTGCAGGGTCAGCCCTGCAGAGCTGATGTCTGCAGCGCGAGGTGGGGATGCTAAGTGCTTTCTCAGCCAGCCTTAGGAAGAGCTGGCAGCAGCTTCTTCATATTACAAAAACACCTGGGATTTCCCACTAAGCTTTATGTTCCCAGCTGAAGGCACCGGCAGGTTTTGCTGAGCTCAGACGGTTGTCCCATCCATGCATAGTTTTGCTAAACACCCCTGCTTGCTGCTGGGGGTGGCTCATTCACAGAACCAGCCTGGAGCTGCTGCTGGTTTGAGCTCTGTGTGCGTTGGATCTCAGCTGAAAAACTTGGCTTCCTGCACGGTATCTGGAAATGTGCTGCTGCCAAAGGGTGTTTCCCTGTGCTTTGGAGACACTTGGCATTGTTTCTCTGAGCTTACAAAAATGCCACCACCAGCCTGGTGCTCAGCACATAGCTCATGAGGAGAATTCGTCCTCAGCACCTCTCGTTTGTTATCCTATGGGCTAATTTTTAAAGCTTTCCTTGATGCTTTCCTTCCTTTGCAGGAAATCACAGCACTGTCCCTGACCCTGGAGGTGTTCAAGAAGCATTTTGCTGTTGTGCTGAGGCATGTGTTTTACCGGGAGGTATAGGTGGTAGGTGGACAGTTGGACAGGATGATCTTGGAGGTCTTTTCCATCCTTGGTGATTCTGTGATTTTCATGTATTTTCTTGAGGTCACAGTAGGGGGAAAACAAGCTTTTGTCATTCCTGGGCAAAAATCGAATGGCAGGGCATGCACAAATGAAAAAAAAAAAAAAAAGGGTTTAGGCGTAGTCCAGAAAGTAATATTTCCATCTGTAACTTATTGTGCCAGATACTTTCCACTATTTTCAATCGCAAATGAGGCTTTGCCAGTCTTCAGCTGTTGAGGCGGATGCTTCCACGTGGAGTGTCTGCTTCTGATTGTGTATCTGAGAGAACTTCAGCTAAAATGGATGAGCTTGTTTGTGATTTCAGAGAAGGGCAGTGCCTCACAGCAGACACAGCTTTCTGCAGTTCACTGTGTTGCCAGAAAAGGTCAACAGATCTGAGGTCCTTGCTGCTGGTACTTGGGGGAGAGCAGGATGCAAAACAGCTTCTTGGGTTATTTTTTTTTTCTCCTGACTTCATTCAGTAGAAAGCCCCAGATCTGGTGTTGGTGGTGTTGATTCTTTTTTTCTTTTTCCCATTCTGAGGTTTCCTGCAGCCAGCTGCCAAGTGCACTGTAGACATCGATCAACATTGATCAGACATCAAAAAGGATGTGCACTGTGTCTGCAGTTGTGAAGGTTCAGCACAACTGGAAGGAGATATCTGGATGTTGTGGTGTGTAATGTGTCACCCAATTATTGGATGGTTCAGCTTGACAGTGGTTATTATGGTGCTTTTGGAGCAGAAAAGAAGTCAGGTTGCACCCAGTGTCACATGTATGGCAAACATGATCTTTGCTCAGGGGTAGAAATATTGTAAATAGATATATGTGTATGTATATAAATACACAGGTTAATGATGTTTCAAGTACATGTAGAAGGGGACAGGCTCAATGAAAGACACAGGGGAGATAAGCATTCTTGCTTTTCCTTTGCTTTTAAAACACAGTCAAGGTTCTGTAGTTGTTTGCTTGGTGTTTTTACCATCCTTGATAATTTGCAATGGGCTTTCCAGGTGTGGCCATGAAGCAGGGAATCAAGGTTCCTTTACCCTTTGTTGAGCTGTAGCATGAAGAGGGCAAGAGTAAAAGAGCTCTGGTCGGTGTTGGAGTGATGAAAACTAAAGTCCAGACACCTGATGCTGTGTGGTTGCAGTGGAAGGTATGAGGGAGCAGGACTAAACATTTCAGGATGGATTTTAGGAAAAATTTCTTCTCACAAAGTGTGGTTGGCTGGGGAGGTGGTGGGGTCACTGTCCCTGGAAGCGTTCAGAACCACGAAGATGTGGCACTGAGGGATGTGGTTGGTGGGTTGGTGGTGGACTTGAAGGTCTCAGTGATCTTTCCAACCTTAATGCCCTTCGTGCCTGGGCTGCCCCGTCTCCTTGGTGTACGATGAACAGACTCTGCATGAGGGGTAGTGTTTCTCATTACTCCTCAACATTTTTCTTTAGGAATCGGCCAGCTTTCCCAGGCCAAGAGTGGAGATAATTTACCAGAGTCAATAGGCTGAGGGTATTTCTTGGTGGCACTGAAGCCCACAGAGTTGCAGAGACCCTCATCTGCAGAACACAAAATGGCCAAGTCACAAAATAGTGCATGGAGTGCGCTGTTGTACTGTCCTATTTGTAACAGAGAAGGAAAGGCTTAGGAGGCTATCCCATTTCCTACACAGTGATACCAAAAAATTCATTCCAAAACCAAAACTGAAAGCAGCAGATGTCAGCAAGCCTGGGGAAGGCACATTCATCTCCTGTGCAGGTTGGAGATAGCAAATCAGTTGTGCATGGTGATACACTAAGCTGGGAACCCTTGGGAAAGCCTATCTGCAGAAGATGTGATGCTAATGTGCACCAGAATGAGTGGTGGATGTCCTCCTGGTGCAGCTGGTGCACCCTGCATAGGAGCCTTGCTAGTCTAGAGCCAGTGGTCGTTCCAGTTTGATTTGGGATCTTTTCTGGTAAACCCTTCTTGGTAAATGGTCAGAGATCCCACAAACAATGTTGTGTGTGCTGCACAGGAGGATTTAATCCAGGGGAATTCAGCACATGAATCTGAGTGTGCTTTCTGTGGAGGAGACACACATCTCTCTGAATATCAATCACAATAAATGTTCTGTTTACCTCAGAAATAAAAAATGTTCTGTCCAAAGCAGGCTGGCAGTCTGGGATAGCCTCCTTGTCCATTCACTGAGCTTGTGGCATAAATCAGACGTCACAGCTTGGAAAGAGCTCTGGAGTATTCTGTTGAAAGGCTGCAGGATAGGCCCTGCTCCCAGTTTCCGTGAGCTTCACTGGCACTCAACCTATATGCAGAAGGTATTTACATCCCATGCCAAAGTCTCCATTCAGCCATCACTATGTACTTAATAGAAAAAATTGATCTTTAGGAAATTCAGCAACTTTTTCAGCCCCAGAAGCATATCATGTGCTAAATAGAAGATGATGCTAATAGCTGCTTCTCTCAGTCTCTTCATCAAAACCAGGTGCAGTGTGGAAGGATGTCTGTGTCCATGTGGGCTGGTGTGGGATTTAATGCAGTTTGGCATCCAGAAATCAAGGCATCTTGAAAGCCTGAATCCTAATTTAACTTCACTTTTAGGTGCATAGTGGAAACTGAGGTCATTAGGATATCTCATGTCAAAATTCCTATCACTCCCAACCTTTAAAATTGTTGACGCATAATGAATTTATCTTGCTTAAAAGGCATTTATTTAAAAGGCATTTATTTTAGGGAACTTTCTGATATCGTAGTAAAAGCTTAAAGTAATTTTCTAAATTGTGAGTGCCTTCAAATAGAGTAGGGAAGGAAATGCAAAGCCATTTCAGATGTCTGAGTTCCTGCTGTGCGTTCAGCCCAAATGCATAAACACTCCCCGCACTTCAGTCTGTTACATGGGCCACACTGCATTTTTTGGCCAGTGATAGGATTTGGCTCGCACTTCTCATTCCTTCTGAGCTAAGTATTTTAATTATATAGTGTACGTTTTCCTTATGGAATGGCTGCGGCGTGCACTCTTGGTTTCATGGTAGCTGCTGCGCTGCTGGGGGGAATGACCACGGGTATTTCTCTAGAGCAGTTCCTTTTTAAAGTTGATGGTCCTCATTACTGACTTTCTTTAGAAGATAAGATGACAAGGAAGAACGCATGTAGGTCATGGCTCCCTCCCACTGCCTCGATTCCTTCCTCCTGGATTTGAGTTGAAGATGCTGAGAGCAGGCGCACCCTGCACGCCAATAACAGGCCCTGTTCGCAGTGAAACACACCCAAGGTCTGCACAAAAAGGGTCTTCTAAGTCTGGAGAGATTGGGCATAAAGGGTTGGAGTGGTTTGTGATAGCCCCTTGGCAGCTGGCGTGAATCAGCCTAGTGACAGCAGCGCTGGGCGTGCCTGGAAGAAGGAGCTGGGCCCACAGTGAATGAAAGAGGATGGCTCCTATCTGCATTGATCACTGCCTTCCCCAGCACTGGAAAAATGCAGAGCTGCTCAGCACGTGCCATACCAAACAGGGATGGCTCAGGCTGTCACCACACCGCAATGCGGGGCCGTTACCAACGCGACACACACAACACAGTGCGTTGGTAAGAAAACTCCGTGTGGTAATTCGGAGCAAGAGCTTGTGGTTTGGCAGTTATTAATCTTGCTGCGTGGCTTTTCCTTAGCGTGCCTGAAATATGTAGGCAGCAGGAAGTGTGGTCAGCTGCAAAGCTGCTGCGCTCTTTGGGTAAGGCTTGGCGTCGGCAGGTGTTAATTCTGTGAACGTGAACTGAAATCAGGCATGCCCCAAGAGGGCATTTGTACTGCCAGAGCTTCACATCAGGGTGAGCACGGCCTGGGCTTTAACTGTTATCATCTGCAATAGAGCCGTGTTTTAATTAAGACCCAGTCCCTCCAATAGCTGAGGTGTCTGCAGTTCTGCCGTTGGAAGCTATGTGCAGTTTTCAGAGGGTGCTAACCGACTGTAAATTGGTGATTTTGAAGGTGCTGTACCAAATGGCAGGTTGAGTTTCTGCAATCATTAAATGCAGTAGCGTTATCTGAACCGCTGCCAATGGTTGTGAGTGTGCACAGTCTTGGGAGGATGTGAAATCCCTCTTTCAGATGGGGCCCATCTCTCTATTCATTACTTCGTTTGGATGATGGGAAAGGAGACATCTGTAAAAAGTAATAAGTCCTCTTTCCTTCCAGAATAAGCCTATGAGTTTTCCAGCTGTTGGCTAAGACAGGTTTTCCTGTTGAAATAGCTTTTGTCTGATGTAAGTCTGAAACAATATGGTTATGGTAACTGAAAATATTTCTTTGTCAGTTCTGTCCTCTCCTAGTTTTAGCTGTAAATCCAAGTACTCCTCTTCACCGCTGCTTCTTGTAGCAGCTGCCTGACTTTTAAAACCTCACAGGCTCCTCCAGCGAAGTGCACACCACTGACAAAATGCAGTATTGCTTATGTTCTTTTGGTATAGTGTTTTCCTTTCCATATTGTCTGGCTAATTTTCTTTTATCTTTATAGTGGATTCTCATGGTCTCAGAACATGCTCTTGCTTTCCTTCAGAAGTCCGGTCATCTTGAATAATGCAAAAACCAGCCCGTAATGTTGATTCATGTGGTTCTTGGTTGCAACCACAATAACAAGGACTGTGCCATATATTTGTCAGCTGACGCCATTCCATATTCACGAAACATGCCTGGAGATCTTTTTTTAGATCTCTGGAGTTTAAAGATTAGCTTATTAGGCATCTCTCTAATGTGTAATTATTCTGGGCTGAATAATACGTTAGCCAGAAGATATGCAATTTATATTCAGTAGACAAGCAAATAAGAGTGTATGTTTAAAAAATGAGCTTTCCAGAGCAGTTTTGCAAAAATGACAGTTCTAATGCACTTAAAAGACTTTAATTTAAATAACTGTAGGGAAAAAAAGAATAACACAAAACCAAGTGCTGGCTAGTAAAACAGTTCTACTTTTTATCTTAAATGTTGTACTGTAATTCTGTATTTTCTTCCAGTTTTGTGATACAGCATTTTAGCACTTAGAGGAGCCCTAAGAAATGAGGAATGTCTCAGAAAAGGCATATAAGGCTATCTGTTCACTTGATTCCAGGGTTGTATTATCTCCTCCAGGTAAATTCCTGTTGCTCTGCACTAGTCATCTTTGGATGAGGCAGGGTTTGATGCATGTGTTTCTTGCAGGAGGTTCTTCTGAAATAGGATAAGCAGATACTCTTATCAGATCCATGCAAAGATTTAAAATGCTGGAACATCACTGAGCATTTAAACGTTTGGTTTGGATCCAGAGGTACTCAGCACACAGGAGATCACTGGCATCCAGCAGTTCCAAAGATACAAGGAATTGCATCACAAGACGGGACTGAAAGCAATGTCCCAACAAATCTTTGAATCTTCAACCATTTACCCTTTTAGTGATAGAGGTACTTCTAAAAGTGAAAGAATCACAGTAAATGATTTTGATACTGATTCAGAAGAGGCTGTAAGGAGCCTCACACCTCCTGGACTAGTCAGCAGTTGTTAGATGAAGCTCACTTTTTGAGAGAGACATGACTGCATGCAAAATTGGAAACATGCTAGATCTGAAGCCTGAGTTTTGTTGTCCTTGTCTCTGAATTTCTGAGATGTGAAAGAGAGGTGTAACCCGCTGTAGAACCAAACTTTTGGAGCCATAAGATACTCCTCGACTTGCTTATCAGCTCCACTTAAAGCTGAGACCATGTCGTGCACGTTTTTAACACTTTCTCTCCTGGTGGCCATGTTTTTGCATTGGAAATTTGAAGAACTTATGAATCATATTGGCGCTTTCTGTGAAAAACTTTTCCAAAATTCCCGGCCTGTTACTCTAATTCAGTGTTCCTTTTCTCTGTTCTGCTTTTTTGTTAACCAAGAGCTGGCTCATTTGTATGAATCTGCTGGCTTTATGCAAAACCTCTGGTGAAACTATTGGTGAAACACTTGCTCAGCAGTGCTTGAAAGGCTGAATAGTGAAGAAGTGATCTTCACTAGTTTTGTTACTGCATGACTAATCAGAAGAGATGATTGCACTGGACAGCAGAGAAATGAAGAGGTCTTTTGGAGTAATGATAAGGGGAAGGAGTTTCCAGAAGATTTTAGATTCAGAAATGTTTGGGAGTGGGGTCGTGGTGGATGCTCTTAGGTAGGAGAACACATCATATAAATGAATTGCTTATCCTGCAATACAGTGTCATTGGGCCAGATGAAAATGGAAAATGGATTGATGTGGCTTTCCCTGTTATTTTTTTTTCTCAAGAATCATAGAATCATTAATGTTGGAGAAGACCTCTAAGATTTCTAGTCCAACTGCCCTCCTACCACCAATATTGGCTACTAAACTGTGTTCCTCAGTACTGCATCTACACATTTCTTGAGCACCTCCAGGGATGGTGACTCCATGACCTTCCTGCATAACTCATACCACTCCCTGACTGCTCTTTTGGAGTAGAAGTTTTTCATAATTATAGAATGACTTGATTTGGAAGGGACTTCAAGGATCATCAGGTTCCGACCTTCTGACGCAGTCAGGATTGCTTGTCATTTGTTCCCCATGCAACCTGACCTTAAACACCTCTGGAGATGAGGTATCCACAGCCTCTCTGGGCAGCCTGTGCCGGCACTTCACCACTCATTCAAAAACTTACCCCAGACATCTAATCTAAATCTCCCCTCCTTTAGTTTAAAACCATTCCCCCTTCTCCTATCACTATCTATCTATGTAAAAAGTTGATTTCTTTCCTGTTTATAATCTCTATATATTGGAAGGCTGTAAGAAGGTCTACCTGCAGCCTTCTCATCTCCAAATTGAACAGCCCCAGTTCCTTCTGTTTCTCTTCACTGGAGAGCTGCGCCAGCCTTCTCATCATCTCCATGGCCCTCCTCTGGACCCTCTACAAAAGCTCCACATCTTTCCTGTGCTGGGGACTCCGGTCTTGGATCCAGTACTCCAGATGGGTCCTCATGAGAGCAGAATAGAGGGGGGACAATCACCTCCGTCGCCCTGCTGGCCACCCCTCTTTCATGCATGCAAGGATACCAGTGGCTTTCCAGGCTGCAGGTTGCTCATTGCTGGTTAGTGCTAAGTTTTTAATCTACCAGGACCCCCATTCCTTCTCAACAGGTCTGTTCTCACAGAGTTGTTCTCCCAGTCTGTGTACATGTCTGGGATTACGTCAACCCAAGAGCAAAAACTTGTACAGAAATGTCAGAGTACCAATATAAACATTCCGTGACCCTGCTGCTGTAGAAGGGCTATGCCTTACAAAACCAGAGCTGAACCATTGGTCATACAAAAGCATTGACAGACTGCCTTCTGTGCTCTTGCACTGATTGAGGTATCACCATCAGAGATTGCCATAGATAAGAAACCAGGTCATTTTAACACGTTCCAGTTGTGTGCCCTCACCTGAAGGTGCTGAACGTGTAGGCGCATGTGTTGCCACAGGCTGTGGTAGCATGCAGACGAGTGCTTTTGGTTTGGCTGTTCGAG
Source organism: Oreortyx pictus (assembly GCA_036925125.1). Classification (NCBI taxonomy): domain Eukaryota; kingdom Metazoa; phylum Chordata; class Aves; order Galliformes; family Odontophoridae; genus Oreortyx; species Oreortyx pictus. The sequence continues at coordinate 25,938,937 of JAUPFR010000010.1, read as the reverse complement.
AAGGTCCTGCTGAACCCCAAGGCTTACTGTGAATTCACAGGAGAGCTCTCACCTGCCAAGCCATTTCCGAGGAAATCCTTGGGAATGAATTTCCTCTTCTTAATAATAACTTGCCCAGGTGTTTTTCCAATCCTGGAAGCTCATGTGGTCCTACTGTACAAACACAGTGCTGGAAGAAGGTGTTTTTGATTTGTGTTTTTCCTTTCAAGTTTTTTTTTTTTTTTTTTGTGTTGTCACAAGCCGTTCTGAATGTAGGAGATAAATGGAGAGGAAATTAGGAAGGAAAGAGCATTGAAATTATGAGACAGATGAACTGAGCCGACGACGAGACTCAAACGCCCGTTCAGTGAGAGATACAATAGCTGACTGACACATCTTCATGGGAAATCTTCTCAGAAATTGTACAAACAAACAGCACCACTCGGCCCATTGTCTTCTCAAGGATGCTTTCGTGGACACTGAAGAAACTGAAATGTGTCCAGGCGGGAGAAGAATCACGTGTAATGCTTGGCAGCCTGTCAAGTGGCTGGACTGTAACCCCTCGGAGCTTTCTTCCATCCTATAGAAATGGGGGTTTAGTGAAATCAGAGGGAAGACAACTTGGAGACTCCAGCAGCACCATCCCAGCGCAGCAGGCAGCCCCGTGTCCGGCTGGAGCTGCAGTCAGACACTCAGTGGGGCTCCAGTGTTCCTCCGAGCTACGGCTAAAAATAGGACTCTGAGAAAGAAAATAAATACTTCTCAGCAGTTTGCTGGGACAAAGAGTAATTAGGCCTTAAAACCCAGAGTGGCTGTAAGATGAAGGTGTTGCTTTATATCTGCCCTCTGTTATTCTTACATCAAATTCTTTCCAAACATGGTTCTTTTCCCTTTTTTTTTTTTTTTTTTTGTTGTTGAATTCCCCCACTGCACAGCCTTGTGACCTGGGAGCATTGCTTCTGCTTGTGATAATCTGGCTGGATGGCTACAGAGGAGCAGGTCTGGTGAATGTGGAGGCAGTCTTTTGACTCTGATACTACAGCAGGAAGTTGCTTGGGTTTTTACTTGAATGCTTTTTCTGGTATTAATTCTGAATTTCCCAGCAGAACGTATGTATTTATTAGTCAGATCTCAACTCTATCCCAAGATCAGAGGCATAAAGGAAAAATAAATTGAGTTTAAGAGGTTATTTTAGCTTTGGGTAAACAACAACAAAAAGCAAAATGTTCACATTGTCTCATTTCCTTCTTTGGAAATAATGGGATCTGATTTTGGTCTTGCTCAATTTTGTGTGGGAGCAGAAAGGGAAAAGGAGGCCACCAGCAGGTCTCTCATGTTCAGAAGGCTCAGACAGCCCTAGGGCCATCTCTTGTCTTCTGTTTGTTGTTCTCCCCTGTTTTCTTTTCACATCTTTTTGTCTCGTCGGCTTCTGCCAATGGATTGTCCCTGGACTACTTAGCAGGGGCTGCTGGAGCAGCTGTATTGGCTTTATGAGGGAAGAGAAAGCTTCCTTTGCTCCACTGCAGGTGATTCTGTTCCCATTGCACCCAGTTCAGGGATGGACCCTCACTGAGCTGAATTCGGGGTGGTACGGCTGAGCTGGTGCCACAAGTGAGGAATGCCAGAAGAACGGTATTTCTAAACTAACGTGGACTGTAAAGCTTGCTGGGAGGCCTTCATGCGTTGCAGAGCTGCAATTTCCCTCTTCTCCCATCTGTAACGCTCACAGGAAAGGCTGTTGTACATGTGGTTTGGTGAGCAGATCCATGCAGTGGTTACACACTTACGTCTTAGCAGCAGTCAGTGCTGCTAGTCTGACTTAAGAGCAGTGGGAAGCAGCCTCCTTCCCCACAGAGCGCAGGACGAGGTGCCAGCGCTTCCTCCTGTCTCTTGCAGAACTAAAGATTCGCTGAAGCGATGTGCTTTTGCTGGAGGATGCTGTCTTCTGCAGAGAAGGGTTGCTTTGTAACTGGGGACACATTTATTGCATGGACGGTGCTCTGTATGATACTTGGAAGTTTGAATACAGTATCTTTCATGGCATCATTTTTTTATACATCCACTTCTTTCTAAGTATTTAGCAAATGTATTGAAGGGCTTTACTTTTCTAAATAGGAGAATGGACTGTCAGCAAGGAGAACTGGTATGGTTCCCCTTAGCTGAAGCACAGATTCATCCGACATTGGGAAACATCTCTTGGAAATGCTAGAGCTGAGAAGCATTTGTCTGCTGGTTCATTTTGTGGCTGAAAGCCATTGTTGCACACTGGTCACTGCTCTGCAGCGTTGGGTGTGCATATGGACGTATGATATGACGAAAGTATCTTCTTGCAGTGTGTTTAATATGTGTGCAAAGCAAGTTACTCAGTCATAATGAATAGCTGTGGCTTTGGCAGGGCAAGCACACATAATGTCTGCTGGGATCCTGAAGCTTACAGGAGTTAAATACTGCAGTGCTGTGTAACCACATTTTTGCCTTGCTGTCTTTCTGTCTGTGACAGCCTGAGTTGTCCGCTGCTGGAGTGACCACTTCTGTCTCCATTGCTGGGTGAGATGCACGTCTGTTACGTTTCTCTTCTCATCTTAATGAAGTTTGTAGCGTGACCGTCCTTTGTGGTTTTGACTCAGAGTAACTTCCTGTGAAGCTCTACCAGAGATCCAGTTTTAAAATCACCTGTTTACTGAGAAAGCAGCGTGTCAGAAGGCAGCAGGAGGAGGGGGATGCTCAAAAGGCTGCAGCAGAAGGACTAGCTCCTAAAAGCTGCTCCAGATGCGATTGATGTCCTCTTAAGGGTTAAGCCTGTGTCTTGTACAGGTTAAAAAAAGAACTCAGATGAAAAAAACACCACAGAAAAAGGGCTTTGAAACCACTGACCTTCACCAACCAGATTAGCTTAGTACAAAGCATATTTGAGGTTCTTGTGGCCCCCAGGAGCTAGTTTGCGTTCATTCGTCTTGTTAAGCACCCTACAGTGCTGCAAAATAAGCTTATAAATACAGGCCCATCAGACCTCCTTCGTGCTGAATTTGACCACGTGTTGTTTTTTTTTTAGGTGAAGCATCGCTGCTTCTAACCCCGCTCTCAGTGAAGGACAGATTTCAACCAGCTCAGTGATAAGCTTGTCTGACACAGCATTAGTCAAACCTTGGCTCGTGTCTGCCTTGTTTCTGCCGGATTACCCACAGGCCTTGGCCTTTTTGTAACTCCTGATTATTATATTTTTCTTAAATCTGACAGAAGTGCAAAGGCACCTCGTGAAATGTTATTTCTGCCCTAAAGAGTGACCCAGTGATAGGGTGCTGCTGAGTTCCCTGCTCTACACAGCTCTTGCAGGTCAGGAATCTCGGAGGAGCAAATATCCCCTTGTCCCATTTGCCTCTTGCTTTACTACTGCAGATTGATGCTAAAGTCATCTTCCCTGGGCACTCCTATCTTACAGCAGTTGCTGTCATAGAAAATGCACTTGTAACATACAATGGAGGAACTCACATGCTTCTTGTGAGAGGTGTGCCACGGAAACAGCAAGATGGTAATTAAAGTAACCTCCAGAGAGTTTCAGGTTTTAATAGACACCTGTGTCTGCTTGGAAGATGGGCTGTTAGTATAAATAGTGGTTTTAGCCATATATCAAAGGCGTGATGATCCTGTCTGTGAATTTCCTGATAACTTTCTTCGTCCGGTCTGGGAGGGAGAAATGGAGCATGTCTGTAGGAATGAGCCTCAGAGCGGGACCCAAGAGATGATCCGCGTGTAGGCAGGGTTACTGCTCTGTGTTTTTTAATAACGAAAAGGTGTTTAGGAAGAGCAGGATCACAGTTAAACCACAGGCTGCTCGTGCCATTAGCTGAACAAACCTTTTTGTCGAGCCCACAGGGCTGAGTCACTCAGCGAAGTACGAGGTAATCATGAAGTTGCACGAGAAGACTATTACAGGTGTCTAAGCCTGCTGAACTCTTTGTGCAACCCAGTATAAAATCCTGCTTTACTTTGCAGAGCGCTCGATTAAGGGCCAAGCACTCAAGTAAAATTGTGGAAAGGGAGAGCTGTGAGGCAGAAGCAGAGCCTGTTATTTTTGGCTTCTCCTTTACCATGGATCAGATTTGCGTGTGCTTACACACTTGTTTGCTTAGCCTGCCCAGAGAGAGGAGCTCAGCTTTTGGTGGAGCACAGCTTCCACGCCCATAACCTCAATGGGCAGAGTGGCAAAAAAAATCTGTTTTTAAAAAACACTGTGTTGACTTTCACATCTTCCTGTAGAAAACACGGGCTGAGCACGCAAGGAGTTGAGGACAAGATGATGATCAGATGTAGTGTTGCATCCTCTGGCTTTAGTTTTGGATGACTAAGTGGAATGTTACCCTTGCAATTCAGCATCTGCCTTCCAGATGGGTCGTCTGGGGAGAGGTGTGCAGGCAGGTTCACTTGCAGCGTTGTGAGTTTTAATGAGAGTAGGCTCCCAACAGTATAAAACAAGGCTGAGAGTAAGTAATGGCTTTCTGTATTTTACCGTGTGCAAACAGCACATTTCAGCACGTCTTCACTGGGGGAATGGGGGGCTCCACTGGGCAGCTTCCTGGTTTGGCTGCACAAGTGCAAGCCACGGAGAAGTGGTTCACCCAAAGCAGAACTCAGGATTTCTGTCTGCCGTCTCATTTTTCTGTAACAGGTATGAAGTGACTCATGAACAATCAGAATATTGCTTCTGTAAATAAAGACCAAACCGAGCTATGCTTTCAGCAACAAAGAGTATTTCACAGGACGAAGCACAGGAGCATTTGCTAGCTACAGTTTCTTCACGTTGCCATGAGCGCTGCTCAAGGACCATGGAAAAGAGGGAACCACTGTTGGCATCCACTGCACTGCTACGTGTCCCAGGGCACTGGAAGGTGATTGGCACTGTTACAGGATTTGCTGAGCACTTCCATGGATTTTCTGTTGCCCAGATGTGATATATATATACCCAGATGTGGTATATAATACCCAGAACGTGGTACTGCAGGGGCAGCAGAAGCAGAGGCTGTTTCTCCCTCATCATAACAAGCATCCAGCGTATTTCAGAGTTGCCAAGACTGAAATCCAGCTCTGCCAAGTGATGGGGCTCAGGAAAAGCATCACAAGCTTTAGACATTATCTCAGTCAAAGATTGTGTTTATCTTGGATTTAAGATGGAATTGTCCCATGAGGTGAAGTCTGAAGATATTTTCTTAACTCATTTTGCCTCTATCCTGATAGGCTAGGAGATCTTAATGTTTTTTAATTTGTATATGTGTACACACATATGTTTAGCAGCAATTGTTGAGCTGTCTTCTGAACTCGCTGAGTATTGTTAAGATAGGCAGTGGGCAGAGCGTGCTGCCCGGGTTGCACTCCGTGCTGCTGAGCGTGGATACATCCCACTGATCTTTTGATATTTCCTCCTGGCAGCCTTGCTGCAGGCCTGGAGAAGAAGCACAAGGACAATGTCCCCATTCACAGCCCCATCCAAAATAACCATTTGTTCCCGCTCTGTCTCAACACTTCGCACTTGCTTGGTTGAAGTGCTGGCATTCAGCATGTACAATGCTTATTGTTTCTCTTAGGTTTTATTTTGTCTAGGCTTTGCTTTGATACAGCGAATAAGCTGAGGCTTTTTGCAGTTCGTGTCCCTGGGGGCACCAAATGTATGTTCCAGAGAGCTTCAGTGCTTTAAGAAGATAAATCCCTCGGCCCTCCAGGGAGATTAGGATCATTGGTGGTGGTGTTTTTGAAATCCCCATTTACACGCTGCACTGAGGGGCAGCAATGGCAAGTCCTCCCTCCCCTCTGCCCCTCCTTGACAGTAAGTGGCTCAAGAGGAGACCCTTATAGAGGGTCTTGTTTCCAGCAGGGCAGCTGGCAGCTGCTTCTTGTGGCTTGTTGCAGCGATATTCGTAAAAACACACATCATAACTTGGGCTGAACGTTTGGGATCAGGTACATGCAGGGTTCTGTAAAACAGGAGATGCAGCGTGAAGCATTAGGAAGGTTTATTTTGTATTCCAAGTCCTCAGCAAAGGGAGAACATCTGCGTGTGCAGACCCTTGGACAGAAATCCTTCTGCCTCCATCAGTCCTCTGTTTTTCCTGGTCGTAATTCAGTTGCGTGCAGGCTCCTGCTGGAAGTGGCCATATTTCATGCAGCCCTTCTGCTGCTGCGTTTACACGGGCTGGAGCTGCGCTGTTGCCAGACCAACCAAGAGGGAAAGCTGGCCATGCTTCATATAAACAGCTCCGACTGAGACAGCCATACTAAATTTGGAAAAGAATTAGGGGAACTCATTTTTGAGCTGCCCTGGAGTATTATAATCTCAAGTTGCCCCGTGTTATCATTTCATGGGAAGAGTTTCTGTTACTCATTGCTGTTCCCATCGTGTTTATTTCCAGATAGCGTATTTTTATCTTCTGCAAACCAAAATCTTTACAAGATCCATCGTCAAACGGTGTCCTGAGGCTCCTGCTGCTCTCCAAGTGCTGCAGCCTTGGGTCCTCTTGCAGTTCATGTGGCATTCACGACCCCATCAAAAAACCTTCCCTTCTCATTGCAAAATTAGCACTGGACAATTCTCATTGCAAAAAAAAAAGGCTGAGACAAACCACACAATGTGTGCTCTTTGACTGTTATTTTGATTGATGACATTCTGTGCAGAGGAGCTGTGCATTTTACCGTACGTACTGTGAATGGCATAGTTCCTTTCTTTTGGGCTGTGATAGTTGAAGCTGATCTAAGAAATGTTTGTGCTGAAGAGTCACCTTTCTGAGCCAGTTTAGCCATAATTGAAGGACTTTGCCAAAACAGCAGGTATTTCCTTCGATTGTTGGCTGTTCTAGCACCAGAACTTTTTTCCTCGGCCCATTTCCTCTACAGACTTCTACTGCAGGATGCAGACAGCAACCACTTGCAGAGGCAAGTGAGATCCAGCATCCCCAAGCCTCAGTGACAGATGAAGAGATGACTGCAAGGCAGGGGAACGAAATCCCCGCAGTGTTAGCCAGCAGCACGAGCAAGAAACTGCTCTGGGGCTGGGGCCAGCAGCATCCTTCTGCTGGCTGGGTCTGTCCACTTCCAGAAGGAAAAGACATGCTGTAAAGAAAGTTTTGGGGAAGCTTTGTCTTCATTTGGAAAAGCTGGTGCCTCTGCCTAGAGCAGGCCAGTCAGCAGGCAGGGATTCTGTGCTTTGGTCCTGCTATAGTGCCGGTGTCCTGCTATTACCCGCAACGCATCCTGTAAGCAGTAGAACTCAAGGTATCTGGTCTCTTGAAACTGCAGGGCTGGAGTCCAGGCTGGTTTCTGGGTCTGTCTCACAGATCAGTCCGTGGAGCAGAATGGAGGCAGCATGTGGCTTCAGGTTGATGTGAAGGCTGCAGACCTGCAGATGCTCCAAGAGATGAGGCTCCAAGCCCATCTCTGTGCTGATGTAGCTGGAATGCACTGTGCTGTCAAGATTGTCACCAAGCTGAGAGCTGTGGCTGTCTGACTTACCAGGAGACTTTAGTTTTTGAGTGAATAGCAGCGTTTCTGCTCTTCCAGAAATCTAGGTCCTAGTCCAGGTTCCGGTTTTTCCATTGCTGCACACTCTGATTCGTATATGAACACAAGGCTTGAACTTCTAGCTTTGTTGCCCTGTTTCATTGGTAGGGTTAATGAGTTAATTACTTGTAAATTGCTGTAAGATTCCCAGAAGTGAGATCCTCAATGTGTTTATTGCTGTTATTGCTACTGAGGAGATCTTGATCATAGCAAGACAATACAAGATGAGCGTTTCACTCAGCATGGCTAAGTGTCTGTTTACAGTAAAACAAAGAAGGGACTTCTGTGCCCAAGCCTGGAAAACATCATTTGCAAGAGTTGTGAGTCAGTGTTAAAATCTGATTACGTGATAAAATTGGCTAGCATGCCTAAACACTATCCACTATGTAAACACTACCCATTATCACTTGTGATCATGTTTCTCTGTAAAGCTTGCAGGCATTCACTGCTCCATGGTACTGTGTCTGTGGGAGAGGCAAAGATAACATACTTGAGTTATGTTTTGCCCATTTCTGTCACTTCTGGAACAAGAAAAATCTGTGCTTGTGGTATCCCAGCAGCTGAATGCATCCGTGAGGGTTCCCTGACCTGCTGGGCAGCAAGTGGGCAATATTTTGGGTTGTGTGGTGAAAACTGCTTTGGTTCTGCATTACACCTGTTATACATAACTAATCTTTATTTCTGCTTCAGGAAAAACAGAGGCCATCATAAAAAACTTCAGCCCTCACTACAAACGCCAGTATGCTGTGGCTTTCTGCAAGCACGTGCAGGATGAGCTGGAGCAGCACCGCAATTCCCAGTCCCAGTTCCTGAAAACCAAGGTGGGAGGACACGTAAGCCTGGCCCCAGCCTGAAGCTGCCTACACCTTTGCTCTCCTGCATGAAATAATTAATGTGAAAACTTAATTAAATAAGCCATTTAATAGTTGTAATGTAGGAAAAACATGAACTGGAAGTGTATCGGCTACCAGCTGGGTTTGGTTTTCTTGTTTTTCCCAGTGTTGAATGCCCTTAAGTAAAGTTAATAGGCAATACAGGTATTCAGAGCTTCTAAAAATCAAGCCTGAAATGCTAATGAAGTTATTTAGATGTTTCCATATATAAAACTACATTGTTTTAATGCTTTAATATAATGAAAATTACTTGGGGAGAGATGTTTTTTAAGGGCATGTTGGATAGGACAAGGGAAATGGCTTTAACTGGAAGAAGGTACTTCTAGAACAGATAGTAGGAAGAAATTATTTACTGTGAGACCCTGGAACAGGTTGTCTAGTGAGGTTGTGGATGCTCCCTCCCTGTAGGCATTCGAGGCCAGGCTGGATAGAGCTGTGAGCAGCCTGGTGGGAGGTGTCTCTGTAGGCAGGGGGTTGTAACTAGTTGATATTAAAGGCCCCTTCCAACCCAAACCATTCTGTGATGATTCTATTAAAATACAAATCTGATTGTTTGACTGTGTTTTTCTGATGCTGTGGATTTCTGATGCTCTTGACATGCACAGAGAAAAGCAGTGAGGTTGGGAGTAGAAGGTGGCATAATAGAAAAGCAGCATCTTTCAAAAACGTGCATGCCAGTTATAAGATCACACTTGCAGAAGTGTTACAAAGGAATGTGAAATAGTCGAGTCTTTCATTATAAATAAAAGCAAAGCTTCTCTGCTGCTTCCTCAGCAAGAATTTGGTTACTTCTGTAGGATCTGTCTGATTCAGATGTGTATCGCTCCCAATTGCGTTTGAAGGCACTCATAGTGATCTCATGGAAATGTAGAAATGAAAATTTCAAAACGGTCCAGAGTAATTTCACATCTAGAAATTCTCTTTGTAGCCCAAGTCGGAAGCTGGCACCGTCCTGTACGAAACAGAATTGCTGCATTTTGCCGAGGACGTGAAGAAGTGGAAGGACAGATATGTCGTTATCAAAAATGACTACACTGTGGATTACTATGAGACCAAAGAGGTAAACGTTTCTTCCTGTTATGTTCTTCAGCGCTCCCCAGGAGACTGAGATCTGAGCAATTTGTTGCTGCTAGTGCCTTTCTTTTAGCAATAGATGAAATGTCCCAGAAAGGCTGCTCCAGCCTTGCAGCCTTGGCTGGAAACATCACAGGGATGCCTGAGGGGCTGCTGAAGTACCTTTTATTGGTCACAGACATTTGCAAAACATAGCAAATCACTTAGACAGCTCTTTGAACCTTTGCATATCACAGAGCACTTTTTTTTTGTATGTGATTTTAATAAGTCAACAGGTTTCCACTGTTTGGTTTTAAGTAGAAATGTTTAAGTTGCTTCAGTCTGGGTACAGTGAAGACTTCTGTTTGGCAGCTGCTGTGGTCAAACTAGTCCTGGCTGACAAATCAAACAAATGTAGCTTAGCAGAAAATCCCATCCTTTTCTCCTCCCTTCTGTCCCTGACTCTTCACTGGGGTTGATGAGCTTTGAAAGATCTTTTCTAAGTGTGTTTTTTACTTAAAAATGTTTTATTCATTGGACTTGTCAAGTCAATATCTAACATTCCACCTGACAAAAACCTTTTCACTTGAGAAATGTGTACATTAGCTTTGTAAATGAGTAGTTTCTGCTTTCCCTCTCCTTAAATCTCAGTATTGACTCCCTGTGTTGTGTTTTTCCAGGCATACCAGAAAGGACTCAGCCCTAAACATCATACTGTTCCTGCGGGAGGCAAAGTACTGACTCTAGAAGAAGATTACAATTTGCTGTCTGATAAACATTTTCCAGATCCTGTTGGTAAGCCTTGGTAAAAGTTGAACTGCCAAACCTCAGCCTCTTTTCCTTACAGAAGCCACATCTGGACAGACTTGGGGATAGGCTTTAAAGTAAGCTCACAGAAGATGCACAGAGTACATTTTCTAAGTCAAAACTTAATCCCAGAGTGGACATAAAGAAAAGATGCCATGAACTGAAATGTTCAGAGAAATGCTGTCTCTGTATTTTTCCAGTGTCCCTATGCAAACCCTCCGGAAGGTGTGCAGAAGTGGGGCAGGAACTACACCACTATTGTTCCCAGCTTTGTTAATATTCCTGGGTTATTTGTTTCCATTTTTAGATACCAGCTGCCTGTGTTGATTCACAGCTGATGGTGTGTCCCACAGAGATGACAGGAAGGTTGCTGTTTCTGGATTTGCTGTTTCTGCAACAGGAATTGCAGGGTTTCTCCCTGCCCACTCCCCAGACCCTGAAGACAGAGAAAATTCAGGGTTTTAGGGGCTTAATCTCTACATGGTGTAGAGTCAAATTTGAAGAAGGATAGGAACAGTGGGAAGACTTTTCTTTTTTTTTGGGGGGGGGGAAGGGGCTGTGTGTTTTTTGAAGTTCTGTCTCACACTACTTAAAAGTTATGACTGCTGGGAAGCGTTTCTGATTTCCCCTTTCCCAAGACAGTCCTGCTTTGACCATCCTGGTGTAGGATGTAGTATGGTGAGAGCCTGGCACGGGGCAGCAGAGCTTGGAGATGTCCTCAGCTCCAAGAGGAGTTTGGGATGAGCAGTGTGGAGCAGCCAAAGGCCACTTCAGGCTTCCCATGGCTCCCCCTCTGCAAAGATTGGCTCAGTTACTCTGTTACAACCTTCCTGCCCTTTTGTGCGGTGCAGAAGACTCACCAAGATGAACCTCTTTTGTGTCTGGATGCACAACACTGAGAAAAGGTTGGTGTTGTACAGCATCCCCTATACACAATGGCTCAGGTTAGGATGCAGCTACAGTTACTTCCTGATTTCTCTGCTTCACCACTAGGGCTTGAGGTGACAGTCCTGTAAGAAAACCTTGGTAAGGGAGGTCACCACTGTTCCTTCACAATTTAATTCTATTTATTTTCACATGGAAGACCATATGCTCCTTTATGGTCTCTGCGTGGAAGAGACCAGAGTTGTCCAGTAACTTACTCACTTGCCATGGAAAACCTCCTCCCTAGCAGTTACAATCCAGTAAAATATTTGTATTGTGTTCCCAAAAATACATATTTTGTGTCTATGTTGAATACAAAACAAGAAGAGAAAAAGATCCAACCCCTCAAAGTTCATCAGATTTTAAGTTGATATGTGTTCTGTGTAGGTCTGAGTGAGAAGGAAACAGCTCAAGCCTTCGTTCAGCTTCCAAGGGAGTTCCCAGTGTACCTGTGGCAGCCGTTTGCCCGACACAGCTACTACTGCTTCCAGGAGCCAGAAGCTCAGAGGCGCTTCAGCGCAGTGCTGAGTGACTGCGTGAGGCACTCAAACTACGGTGAGTGCAAAAAGGAGTTCTTCCTGAGCCTTTCCTACCCTGGGAGAGATTTAAATGGGTGTTATAGTTAAAAGAAAAAAAAGAAGGAAAAATACTCGGTGAAAACGACTTACAAAAGATGTTTCAGTTTTCAATGCCTCGAGGAGTGCATTAACATATCATTTTTCCAGCTTGCTGGGAGCTAAGTTAGGTTGAGTTTGAGTTGCACTGTAGGAAACTCAAATAGAAGACTTGGGAATTGCTTTGAAAGCAGCATTCCTCTCTCTGTCAGTTCAAGCAAAACCAGTACCTTGGTACAAAAGCATAGGAGATGCTTACTAAACGTGTTTCGTTAAATTCTCACCTGTGTTTGCAAGCTGGACAAGTTCAGCACAGATCTCCTGGACCATGTCTGTAAAATGATGAGGGAATGCTGCATTGTCTGATGTCTTTTACGTACACCACCCAACAAATGTTCTGGTTTTGTTGGGTGCTGAGATAAGCCTTGCGTGTGGGACGTGAGCTGTGTGTAAGGCATGGGCTGAATTGTTTGCACAAAGGTATGTTCTAAATCTCACTTTCTGGGTACATCAGGCTACAAGTTTTGTAGCCTAGCTGTTGTCTAAAACAAAACAAGTTGTACCATGCCAGGATTATAAAAACAACATTGTTCCCATTGAACTGGAAGAGCATTTATGAGTTGGAACCTTCAAAAAAAGAAAAACTTCTTTGTTTGGGTGAATGTGATCTTTTTCTTTTTCCATCGAGCTGACCTGTTTCCCTGTTGGTGTTTGGGCCCTTGCATGCCTGAAGTGTTGGTTTCAAGTCCCATCTGCTCCTGCTGCCCTGGTTGTAGATGAGACCACAGGAACGTCTCCAAGAATTTCATCTACTTGGGCCTGAAAGCCCATGCTTGTGGATAAATGAATTGAGGGTGCATCGTGTGTTGGGTCTGTTTTGCTCACAGCAGTTGCTCCCTGTGATGTTTTTAGCCATCACTTTTGTCTCCTGGTCATCAGCTTCTCCCTATTATCCTCAGACAGTTGTCTCACTGTCCTCCCTGGATTCTTCTCAATTGCCTTCTCTTTTCTCGTCTCCACTGCCAAAGATATCCCTGGTCCCCTTTAAGGCTGCATTCCCACGTTGAAAATGCACATTGCCATACTTGGAGGCAGTCCCCTAGGATGCTCAGTGATTGGCACAGTGCTCAGTGCTGGCAGGTACTGCCTTTGCAGGACATGCAAGGTTTCCAGTCCCTGCAGGTGCTGTATGCTCCCCTGGCATGCTCTGTGCCCCCTTTTCAGTCGAGAAGGAACACCCTTTATTCTGGCACTTCCATATAGTTCGAGTCTGTAGTCTCAATAAATACGCCTTGCCTAGCTGGCAGAGGAACCCGCTTTCCCCTGACGTGCCCAGAGGCAAAGCCTGCTCTGTGATTTATGGTCCTGATCAGTCTGATTTCAGCTGTGATCACACAGAAAGTGCTCTGGACTTTGGAAAGCCACCCCTTTTTTCCTCACCAGGGTTTGGTAAGAAGATGGGGATATAATCAAGTTTTCCTGGCACCGTCAGTCTTCCATGACTTGAATCCTGTTTGTGAGATTTGGGTTTTTCATTTCCCTCTTCTGGAACAAGTGTAACAGGCTTGACAAGGCTTTTGGCAGCCTTTTTTTCTGTATTTTTTTTCCCCTTAAAGTTCAGCACATCACTCCAGGGGACAATTCTGAATTGGCAAAAGCTGGGACTAGATGACCTAACAGGTCTTTTCCATCTCCAGTGCCTGCAAGTCTGTGTTTTATTATATTTCATACGGCTCAGCTGCTGCTCATTTATGCATCTGCTCCAGGATTTGTCCCTCTCAGCTTTTTCTGTGGTCAAGTTATTCTCCAACCCAAGTGACACTGGAGTACCTTTATCAACACTCATCCTTCCTGTCACACTATTTCTTCTCAGCAGACCAGGAGATAAAGACAGTCTGGGTTAAGACCTACTGTTCCACTGGTAAACTTGAAGAAGTTTTTCTGGCTAAGGAAAGGGGACCCAGCATTTTCTTGATTTGTTGGGCTCATAACCATCTGCTAGAAATCCGAGTGCTGTCAACGGAAAAATGATCACTGACCTCAGTAACCCTAACTCTGCTCTAGAAGTGAAAAATCCTCCCAGTTTGACTGTGGAATAGAATTTAGTGGGATGAGGAGCAGCGGCCAAGGCAGCACTCTCCACTTCTCTTCCCTGCCAGGGCAGATTTGGCAAGGGCAGGAGAAAGGCAGATGTAATGTCTGATCAGAAGGTGCCTTTCTGTCTTTTCTGTAAAAGAGCACTAGGAGTTCTGGAAAGGAATGTATCACACTGGGTTTCAGCCAGAAATTCAGAGGAGTTTTTAGTTAAAATCTCTCTCCCAGGAAGCAGCATTAAATGCTGCTTCTTTCTGAACACAGACCTCAAGTGAATCAGCGTGTGGTTTTGACATGGGAGCTGCCCTGGGATTCAACCATCGACTCTTTTCTGAGTCTCTCTTTGTAAATAACTGGTCCATCCTGTGTTTCTGGGTTTTCTGGTCAGAGCTCATGGTCAGAAGAATAATTACAAAAGTGGTTGGATTTAGTGACTGCTGCTTGCAGGTATGAGTCAGATGCATGTGCTGTGGTTTTTTCCTTCCCCTTTGTATTTCCTGATTTGTTCAGCTTTCTTTTATACTAATTGATAATGATTTGCAGTTCAATGAGACGACGTTTTCCTTCATTATTGGTGGAATGAGTAGATGTTCTTCACCCTTCTTCAGTACAATTCAGATAAAATAAAAAAAAAACAAACTTAAAAATGTACCTGAACCAACCATGACCTGATTGATCACAGTGCTGAAATTATTCTAGGTGAACAGGATGTGTACATAGAGATTCTGTTCATTAGCCTGATTCTGAGAGTTGATGGATATACTAATCTGAGCACAGAAATCATCCAAGTTCCATGATTCATCTGGGCAGCTTCTGTTCTGCTCTTTGCAGCCTGGCTTTTGTGATGCCTTGGGGTTTGCAGAGGAGATCAGATTCTCTGGGGACTTTAAGCTGTGAGGTTGTGTGATTCAGGGCTCCTTGCTGAAAACACCAGCACCCAGAGAGCACCAGCAGGACCCCACACTTGATGTCACCTCGGTCTGTCCTGCATTTTTATGGAGCTTCACTTGTAATGCTTTTCCAGGGTAGGGCTGCTCTCTGTTGGGTGAGTGCTGGGGTCCTGAGTGCTGGGAGGTGGGAAAGGAGCCCCGACATCATGAATGCCCTGCAGGTTTGAAGTGCCAGCTCCTAGATGGATGTGTGCCACAGGTCCCTGTGCCAGCCATGGGATAAGGGACCGCACAGCACAGGGACTGCCAGTGCAGGGTCAGCAGCTGATGAGCCTGGAGTGCTCTCCTGATAGAATTCCACCTGGTGTAAATGTCCATTGGCTTCACTAACCAGCAAACCTCAGTTCAGGGTGTCTGTCAAGGAGGAGGGGAGGTGTAGGAGCAAGTGACCAGAGAGACCATAGGGCTGGGACTGAAACTGTAAGATCCATTAGGTGTGAGCTGTGTGAAGAGATGAGGGGGCCTGGAGTTTGTGCTGGGGCCCAGAGGCCTGGGCCAGTTGTCAGTGGGGTGGGTAGGAAAGGGTGCAGTGAGAGCTGCAGTTAATGGGTGACCAGACCTGGCACCCTTTACGTAAGTCAGTACCCTTTTGTGGCTGGGCTTAAGTCAAATAAATTTAAAAACCCGTTTTCATCACTTTTACGTATGACCCTTCTCGTCAGATTTTTCTTCTAGGAAAGAAAAAGGCTAATAGGATATTTACAGTCAGTGCAGAGGGTGCTGCTATCTACGCCTGCCCATTTTCTCAGAGTTGCTTTACAAAAGCTGCATCAAAAGCTTCCTTCCCTCCAAACTGTCCAGCTTTTACCAATACCTTTGTAATTAAAGACATCATTGTGCTGCGTTAACATTGTATGCAGCTCTGAAATGCTGTAATTCCTTTCTCCTCGGGTTTTATTACCTAAAGCAGAGGATATGAAGCATTGTAAGGGGCATCTTTGCTGATTACAAAGCTTTTTGGCTGTTGGAAATGAAAGGGTGAGTTAAATTAGTTAAATGGATTGAGTATGGCTATAGAAAGATAATGTTCAGGGGAGGTCTCTAAATATAGAGCATGGATCAGCCAAAGAAATGCTCATTGCTGAAGAGGCTTTTTCTATGCCAGCAAATACGGAGTAATAATGTTTGGTGGTGATTCTTGATAGAGACAGTTCCACATGCAGAGAAGACACAGATCTCTGGCACAGTGCTACAAGGTTAAGCTTTCAGTATTTGTTAGTCTGTTCCTTGTGCTGTAAAACACTTGCAGTGGGTTCCCAGGGTAATCATAATGCCTTCATTGTTTCTGCAAAACCAAAAACTAAAAGCTTAACATGACAAATGTGCCAAGTCAAAAAATAACCATCAGAAAATGATGCGTGTGGCTAAAAATACATACATTTTCATATCAGCTTCCTGATAGAAGGGACAACATGAAGTGGAATTTTATGCCCACAATACCATTTTATAACTTTCTGTCCCAGAGTTTTGCCCTAATTTATTCTTAGGTTGACCAGGAGGACCTTTCACTGCGACTTCAGAGCCCAGAGAAACAGTGTGAAACTGAGACATGGGAGTCAGGGTGGCTGGAAAGGAGTAGGTTCTTCCCCAGAGGGTGGTGGGCATGGAACAGCCTCCCCAGGGCAGTGGACACAGCCCCGAGCTGCAGGAGTTCCTGGAGCCTCTGGACAACGCTCTCAGACATAGGGTCTGAGGTTTGGGTGGTCTTGTGTGCAGCCAGGAGTTGGTCTCGAGGGTCCCTATGGGTCCCTTCCAACTCAGGATATTCTGTGATTCCAGAGAGGCTGTTCTCCTTGAGCTTGTGTAGACCTCAGACCTTCATCAGAATGAGATTTAATGTAATGCTTAGCTTTAAAAGCTTATCAGGTTTTTAAAGAAGCTATGTTCAAGCTGAAATGGAGCGTGAAAGTGGCTTCAATTTTAACTCCCCTTTTTTAACCTGCTGTTTCCAGATTATATGTGAACTGTAGCATGCACATCATCTGTTTGCTGTTATCTCCATGATCCTATTGCTTCCATCTCCATCCCCGTTTTCTTTTTGGAAAGCACAGCAGTGGTGAGAGCTGCAGCCCTCACAATTCAGGTGAAGTGAGCATCTCATCCCCAGCAGTGAAGCACTGTCATTGCCAGAATATCAATAATGAGGAAAGTGCTCTAAATACTGACAGCATTCTTATAATTATTGCCCTTCATTTTTCAGTCCTTTACATTTGCATGCCCTATAAATCAGACAGAAGTTTCTCCTCAATGTTTCTTTCATTGTTTTGCCATTTTCTGAGGTTTTTTCCTTCCCCTCTGTGAGGTTGTTAGCTACCAAGTTTCACTTGGTGTTTGCTGTTAAAAGAGAAGAAGCCCAACCAGTTGGTGCTGCAGTGCAGGGAAGTCTGCGTGATGAGAAGGAAACTACAACTAGCTAATCTGGGGAGATGCAGTTTCACTTCTTGTTTTGACATTCTTTCATCTGGTTTGATTTCACATCTGTATCTTGATACACCATCCTGGCACAGGAAGCTGAGAGACTTTCAGAGCAGTCTCCGATTAAGCCACAAATAAAATAAAATAAAAAGAGATAAAAAAAATAAAGAAGTCCCATAAATAAATGCATTAGGCAAGGGGTAAACACAACATTTCCTTTTAAACTTATGCTGTGCATTCTGGCACGGCTTGGCTACAATAGCAGAACTGAGACGCCATCAGATTTTTTCCTCCATCTCCACTGTTCAGGGTTGCCAGTAGCTGGGCCCACATTTCCTTTTTCAGCTCTAAATTTAGCTGACAGGTGTTTTTCTCATAGTTATTTCTGTCGCTCCAGCACTGTGTGTATGTAATACATTGGGTTTGCCAACTCTTGGGGCTGTAAATTAAGAGCAATTACTGAAGTGTTGATAAAGACTGAGATGGTGGCATTAAATGCTCAAGCTGAAGATAAGGTTGGCTGTATCAGGAGAAATACTGTCCTACTTAGCCACTTTTCTCTCTTTGCCATCCTTTTTGCATGCATCTCACTGTCTCCTGAACATGGCTCGGTACTGCTTCGTCTTCATCCCTAAAAGCAACTACCATGAGTGCAAACAGGACTTGGAAGAGGTTTATCGGTCTTCTTGTTGCAAATAAATGGGTTGGCTTTTCTCCTCTTCTTCCACCTGAGGGCAGGTGAAGAAAAGGAGTTCCTTTCTCAGGTGTCATTTTCAAGGGTTATCTCTTTTAAGATAATGTGCAGAAGGACCGGATCAGTAGAACTGAGTTGAAAATTGCTTTGGTATCCGCGGAACATCAAAAACAACTTTATTGATGCTAAAGGACAGTAGCTTTTCTATTCTGAGATGAAAGCTAGATCTTTCTGAAGGTTTGTGTGCATTTTTGGTCTGGGCAAAGGTACAGTGTGGGCAGTACTCAGCCCTTGGCGTGTCCAACTCAGACTTGGAGTTTGCTTCTT
Organism: Oreortyx pictus; assembly: GCA_036925125.1. NCBI lineage: Eukaryota > Metazoa > Chordata > Aves > Galliformes > Odontophoridae > Oreortyx > Oreortyx pictus. The sequence continues at coordinate 25,920,642 of JAUPFR010000010.1, read as the reverse complement.
GACTTCTCTCCTGCAGCTCCTGCACTTATGTTAATTCAGTCGCTTCAAGGTTGACAAGGTGAGGTCTCCTTTACTCCACCTGAGTGGCTCAGACAACGGTTGGGCTGTTCTGTGTCTCTCACTCAGCCCACAAGCCCAAATACATGTTCAGAACTGGGGTGTAAACATTGGTGGGAGTATCAGCACCGTCACAACATACAACCCCTCTTTGCTATAAATACCTCTGACAGGGCCTGTGAGGTGCTATAAAAAAGCACATGAAATGTTTCAGAACACAATTTAGAAGTGGCAGCATGATTTGAGGCTATTTTTTCCTTATATGGAGTGTCTTTGGTCTGTGACATCAGTTCCTTCAGTCAGTGTGGCTTTGGCTTTGCCAGTATGCCTCACTTGCTCGTATCGTAGTTGGGCTTTTCAGCCTGTGGGAGGTATATTCATTCTGAAGTACCAAGATGATTAACATGAGTAAAATCTTAACTGAAGTGATATTCTAGCTGCGTACGTCACCTCCCACTGCAGTCTGATCTTCTGTTCTGAGGGTAGTACAAAGCAGGAGGCGGTGCAGAAGAGGCAGTGTCTTGCACCCACCTCCTGTGCCTTTTTTAGTAGCTGTGAAGAGACTCATTGGTGCAGGTGGAAGGCTGTATTTGGGCTGCAGCTTTGAAGGTCAGTAGTAGAAAAATGATCATCTTCACCAGGAGTGGTTTGTAAAGCACTTGGGGATGATCAGAGATGGATGACGCTGTGGTTTAGGCTGTAAAACCCCAGGGTGATGCTCCCAGCAGAGAGAGATGCTGCTTTGAGCGACTTTAATACAGGCGATGCATGCTGCGAAGCAATCATCTGAAACTCTGGTGTAATGTTCTCTGAGGGAACTTGCACTGCAAAACTTCATTTGCTATAAATACGGAGCATTATTGCAGGGTTGTATCCTGTTTGGAAATGACCTCATCTAGCTTCTGTTAGTGGTTAGCAGTTTTGTACCACGTGATCTGTGAATAATATGATAGCACACAGCTCTCAGGAAAACACCAGAGCTGTGAGATTGATGCTTCTCAGACCCAAGCTGTTAGACTTCACTTCCAAATCAATCTGGGATAATAATACGACAGGATTCACTTTGTGAAATTAAACTGTGTGTCCTTTCATTCAGAGATATATCCCTGGGGTGCTGTAGCTTCTTACCAGCCCAGAGCAAGCTGTCTTCCCCTGAGGTGCAGTTCCCTAGTCCTCATCTCCCTATGTTCAGGAATATGAATTGACTTGGATTTTCTTAGCTCTTGGGTGAGGTTCTGTGGGTTGGGACCATTTCCTTTGATTTTTATGAGTCAGAAATGTTCAGGACCTCAGCTTTTGGAGATTATGGCCATTGCCTTTCTTACCTTTCTGAAATACTTTACAAGCAGTAGTTCTTGAAATACGCTAAGAACTCAGGTGACTTCTTCTTTGCCATCTGATAAGGAGATGATGGCTTGGTCATGTTCACCCATGAGTAAGAACTTCTGGGCCTTGGCCTGTTCTCTGTGCCTTGTCCATTACCATCTGTGTGATGATATCGCTCATTCACCACGTAGAGGAAAGTTACTCATCATTAACAGAAACTGGATGAGCAACTGTAGTTCTTACCCAGAGCAAATAAACCCCAGGCAGGTATTCTCTGAAATACTAGAAAAAAATGCTACTGCAGGAAGCCTGCACTAAAGAAATTGTTCTTAGAAAGGGAAACTGTTCTTTATCATGCTTGTTTATTTGTATCTGATAGGCATCGTAGTGCTGGGAGGTTGGCAGGATGATTCTTTAACTGCAGAAGCATCTCTGATTCCCCAGCGTTCTCAACATGCTTTCACCCAAATCTGTAGGCAGCTGGCAGTGTATAACAGCTTTCTTTCAGGTGCCGCTACGAGAGCTGGCAGTGTCCTGCTTACTGAGATGGCTAAGATGCCACACTTCTGGAATATAATAGCCTTTTCTTTCTGCAGCTTCCCTCTGCTTTGGGATGGCTATTTTCTTTTTTCACCAGCCTTTGTTTTATAAGAGCTAATTTTTAAAAGAAATTCAATTGGAAATTTGGTGTATATGTATATTTGTGTTAGTATTAAAAAGCATGTTTAATGGAAAGCAGAGGAAACACAACAATCTAAACGTGTTTGAAAGAAACAGATGCTGGGGTAAGCAAAGAATGACTTGGAAGGGCAAGAGAAGTGGGAGAAGTTTGAGCTGTGTATCTTAGCACAGAATCTGTTCTGTTGAGGCTGATGTCCAGTAGAAACAAGAAGTGGTGGAAGCACCATCTTCTGAGACTGCTAAAATCAAAGGTAAAACACTGAAATCCCAAATATTTTTCAGCTTTGTCCACATCCTACTGTTTTCTTGACAGCCTCCCAAGCAGCACAGCCCTTCACCAGTTCAGTAGAACCAGAGATTTTTCTTGTCCCAGGAAGATGCTATATAAGGGGATCAGAAAGAGAGAACTACAAGGCACTGCCATTATCTAAGCGAGGTGTATGGGAACTGTTGAATCACAGCCTGAATCACTGATGGATCACCTGAGGTGAGCACTGAGTCAGCCGCAGCAGCACAGGTGAAGGCAATGCACCTGTGTGACCAGAAGGGGTAGAGTCTGGCTCCGCCTCTCTCAGACCCCATTTAAGGGCTGACCACCACTGGGGAATTTCCCCTGTGGATTTCCAGGTGAGCCTTGGCCTTTGGTGACAGGTGAACCCTCCCTAATTTATTGGGTGTCTTTATACCATCTTGGATAACCTGTCCAAAAGTACACTGTGAAAGTATACTGTCTATCTTCATTACATTGTTTGGGTACTATTCATTCAGGGTATTCACCCTACATTACCCTGTACCACATTTTCACCAAGTAGATGAGGGAGCAAGAATACATTATTGCGGAGTTATATGAAGTTTAACATGGTTTCTAATTTAATTAATTAAAAATTAAATCAGTAAGGAAGTAGGGAAAAGGCAGGCAAGGCTGCCTTCTGACTGCATCACCATCACTTATAAATACTGCCAAAGCTGTAATATTGCTTGTTATTGGCTGTGGCATCAACCACAGTTACCAGCAGGAAGAACTGAGGAACCACGTGGAAAATAACATTCACTGACTGCAGAGCCAACCCATACACAGCGCTCTGGCATAGGAACGTGCACAGCTGTCAGTGCTGCAGGAGGCAGAGGGAGCAGGGTGGACTGCTTCTGAGTTTTGGACGTCAAATGATGGGTGGTGTGTCAGAATCAGCGTTCCTTTAATTAAAACCTGTACTCTGTGAGCTCAGGCCTCTGGATTCTGTGTTCATCTTCGTCTTCTTTGGGCCTCAGCTATTTGCTAAATGTCAGCCAAATGCTTAGATTGCTCTTGGTGGCCTTAGCTAGCTTTGGTAAAGTACTTTATCCACAGCCCATATACCCCTTTAGTATTATTAACAACAAAAGTAATAAATCTGCTGTAACAAAAGCCCATAAGGGAGAGGGATATTTACTGAATTGCAGTTGGGGCACTCCGCTGGTGTTGAAGAATGGCATGCACAGTTTTTACACATCATAAAATATCCTGAGTGCAGCTCCTTGGCTCTCGGAGCAGCTTCAGTCTGTAACCCTGCTGCATCCAGAAATGAGCGAGGCCCAGTTTGCAGGAGGGATGCAGGAGGGAACCGTGAGCTGTTGGTGTCTCAGCGGAGCAGATCACCCCATAAATTGTGGGAGGTGGAAAATTCTTGCTGTCTGGTTACCGCATCTGACCGCAGTCCCCCCAGGAGCTGCGGAGACATTTCCCTGAGCTCCCCAAACACAGCCTTTGCCACGAGGCTGTATGAGAACAGGAATGAGCTGTGCTGCTGCTTACGTGAAGACTTTGCTTGTCTACATTGCATTCGTTAAGGGAGTAAACACTAAACCATCTGTCCTCAGACACCTATCCCTGTTCCTGTGGAGTTGACCGTTGTACTCTCCTTTTTAGTGCTGGAGCAGTGAGCCCTATTCATAACGGTGATTGTCTGGAGGGCTGCACAGATTCAAGTGGGTATTGAAACGTGGTTTAACCTTCAGCATAGCGGGCTAGGGGGTGTGTTATTATAGAGGCACTTCCCTTTAGGGAAATCGCCATCTGAGTGGTTATTGTCCAATGCAGCAGCGTGTGGTACATGCAGTTAAGACACTGAAATCTGTGTTGAACACTGATTTCCTGTCATCCAGGTTTGCTGAAAATCCACACTTTCAGCGCTAGGCAGCAAAGCCTAAGGCACTTACTGCGTGAGTAACAGGAGCTTCCCATGTTTGACTGGTGTAGGACTGGCCAATGTGTGACATCAAGTGGGACTGAGAGCAGCAGGGCTGCTAGTCCCCATTGCTGCCTTTGGGCCTCGCATAGGAGCCTGGGGCTGAAGGCAGCCCCTGTTACTGCCTGTCTGACCAGGCTCCTGCTGGGTGGCACCAAGGAGCTGCAGCGGGTAGCAGGAAGAGACAGAATTCTGATGGTGGCCCAAGCATTGGAGGTGGCCAAAATTGGGAACGGGACCTTCTGTGTTAGGGACTTGGTGCCAGGACTTCATCAGTGCCCACTGCACTTAGTCAGTGTTGGGTAGCCTGGACCTCTGTGAAGCATTTTGATCAAGGAAGGCTTAAGATGCATTTTTGCAGGGATATGCGCTGAGGAGGCTCAGGCCCACAGGCAGCTTTCTGCAGCTCTGAAAGCACTGTGCCTTCGTGGGATAAGCACCGTGGGGAGATGTATAAAGTCACGGTGTTTCCAGTTGCCCTTCCTTCTTTTCAATAGGAGCTTTGCAGCAGTTACTCTGTGAATGAACTGTTATGTTTATAAGAGGAGTGCATTGTTAGCAGTACCTTATCTGTGTTTGTTATTTGAATTAGGCTGCACACTGGGGTATGAAAATGGAGTCTCTGTGTGGCTTTTCTTATTTCGAAATAAAACAGACCAAACAGAATTTTGTTTTGCTCTCCACAAATAAGCAGATGTTCTATCCATTAGCAGCTGAAGAGGCTGCCTGGGGACCTTTCCAAGTGCAGACAAGCCTGTGTTAAGCACGTAGCATCAGTCTGGGTGCCCATAAAGTCTCACTGGTGTTCTGCTGGCAGACATTCAGTAAACTTTATGGCTTGCAATGTTGTTGAAGATTTATTTGCTAACTGCTTTTTGTCCAGTGACAATTAAATGTTTCTGTGTCTGGCTGTTCCCTTCGTAAAGAGATAGAACATGAAGGTGGAGCTAGAAGCCTATGTGTGTGCACTTCAGAAACAAGGCCTAGCAAACAGGCTACCCAAAGGAAAGGGACTTTATTCTGTTTGGAGGAGGGCAGCAGCTGGGCCAGGCAGAGGAGAATAAGGTACATCTCACATACAGGGCAGATGTTTCCAGCTCTTTATGGCCGTGAAAGCTGTGTGTATGACACAAGCAAGAAAGTGGATTGAGATAGTACGGCGATTACTCCATGGAAAGAAAAGTGGTCTGTGTTAAGGTGTGCCAGTATGTGTAGAATACATAATGCAGTGCTGCAACCCAGGTTAGCTTCAAGGAAACCTGGAACCAGTGGTGATAAAACACTGCACCAGCATGTGACCCCCACACGCTGTGTGGGAGTTGGAGGACCCTGACATGCTCCGGGTTCTACAGCAGCAGGTGCAGATGTGAGGAAGCCCCAGAGGGAGGCATGCTGTCCTTCTTGTCCTTTCTGCAGATGAACAACCATTTCTGACAGGAATTTGCCACCTGCCCTGCTTGCAGCTGCGGTTTCTGCTTCCTTCTCCCACGTGCCATCCTCTCTCTTGCACGAAAGCAGGGCTACCCAACAGCTCCCTCATTGTTTGCATTGCTTTGCCCTGCTAGAATGCAGCTGGCTGCCAATCCACCCGCAGCCCTCTAGCCTTTCCGCAAACTGCTAGTTTTCTTCTCCTGGTTCTTCCCTGCTGAAATCCTGCAGGGTGTGCTCTGCAGCTCTTTTCAGCTTGGGTAGAATTCTCTTTTCTTGATAGATTTCCCATCAGTGTGCCTCTTGTGTCCATTGCCAGCAGCTTCTGCACAGGCCAACTCCGGATGCTTGCTCAGTGTCTTATCTCTGATGCAATCCTTTCCTCCTATGGAAAGTGACAGAAATTGCTTACATTAAAGCAGTGACAGTAGGCCTCAAAGGATAAAGCTGCCTTTCTACTCTGAGATGTTTTTTTGCAGTAAGACTACCATAACTGTGGCATTCTGTTTACTGGCATAGGAAAGAATGTGTGATTTGGGGTTTTATGCTACTTACAGCCTGATGCTGTTCCCATGAACTATTCAGATGAATTGCTCTTGGTTTTTTAGCACCTCCCTCCCACTTTTCTGTGAGTCAGAAACAGTGAGAACAGAGCACTCCCTTGAGCATGGAGTTTAAAAGAGGGGAGACTTGTCAGCACTGGCAGGTCTGAGGTGCAGCCCTTGGGATGCTCTGCTGTCCCTTTTGGTTAGGAGGGAGCACAGCTGTGAAGGAACAAAACATGTGAGTCATGATGGGAGGGCTGAAGGGCTGCACTCTCCCTCCCTCCTGCTAAGCCTGCTCTAAACATTCAGAGTTTGCTTTCAGGAGGACAAAAGCTTTCAGATATAACACTTCATCAGTTTTGCAGGTGGAGCGCTCCATTCTTTTGTCCAAGCTGCCTTCAGAGGATGTTGTCTTGGCAGTGAACAGCCTGACTGTACAACTCTTAAACTGGTATTTTTGCATCCTGGTCTGTGACTTGCCATTAAAAATATTACAAATCAGGGAGGTAGCACTGAAGAAATGATTGGGATTTTAATGTGCCTGTTGTTCTCCTGTTTGATCATTGTGCGGTGCTGAAGAAATTGTTTGATGTCTCAGGATCTCTAAGTATGGGCAGAGTAGGAGTGGTGCCTACCAGCTGGTAAAATGCAGGGAGGAGATACCTGGGGAGTTACCATAGTGTTAATCTTCCCTGTTCACAGTGATTTGTATAATCCCTCTGTTGCCCTGGGTGTGCATGCAAGCCTTTGTCTTTAGAAACTTTCACGAACACATCAAATATCTGACTTTCTTGTCAGGCAGGCCAGGAGAATTGAATCTCTGACTTTGCATGATAATTGCTTGTACATAGCAGTATCTTCAAAAGCAGCAAGCTTACCTTTGATAGAATTAACATCCTCCTCCCCTCCTTTCTCCCTAACATACACACAATAGGGCTTCAGCTGATCAGTGCTGCAACTTGTTTACCTCGTAGAGGAGACAATCAATGCTCATGGCTTTGTTGTTCCCCTACAGTAATAATCCTTACGGTAATCCTGAAGCTCTGACTCAGCATGGGCAGCACTTGGGTTCCTGAACTGTTTCAGCTGTGGTTTTTCAGCCTGCAGTCCTTCCTCGGGTTTGCCAAGTTGCCTTGTTGCTCTCGGGAACTTTTCCACGTTCTGAGGCAGAGGGACTGTTTCTTCTCAAGTGGTAACAAACTCGTTTTGCTTTATGACAGCTGTTGCCGTTTTACCTAGGTGTGTTTTTGCATGCAGTCACGTGAAGGAGGCGGTTCACTGCAAATATCTCAAAATTCTCTCCGTTTGGTAAGAAGAAGTTGCCAGAGAGAGAATTTCCATGTCATGGCTGGCTCCCCAATGTTTTTGAGAGCAGACTAGCCTAGCCTCTTATTCTCTTATTCCGCAGCAGAACAAATGAAATAGAAGAGTACTGGGGAGTACTAAGTCAGAGTTTAGCAGTTTCTCAAGGGTGCTCAGTGTGCCACAGTGTGCTGTCACTGAGATAGTTATCAGTACCTTAAAATCTTAATTCTTACCTTCACTGAAAGAATCAGAAGCTCCCAACTCGTGACCTTGCTGCATGCTGTCACCATTTGCCTGTATGCCATCTTATCTTGCTCAGAGGTATAAAGGGCCGAGCTGTCAGATGTTGATGACTTGTCAGGGTCTGCCACAGACAAAGCTCCCTTATAAAGCTGTTATCTCTTGCTTTGTTTTGCTCTATGTTAACAGTTACTAGCGTTGGTTTAATTTAACATTTTAGATGAGATAGTTCATATCTGCAACATTCTTCTTTTGAGTCTTCACGGAAACCCACAGATCTTCAAGCACTTAGTGTTGGAATGATTGGAAAATACTTCTCTTGTATGTAAATGGGATAAGAGAGTGGGTTTTAAAAGGTGATTATTTTCTTTAAAGGTTATTTGTGTTGCCTTTTCTTTAGATTTTCTCAAGCAGACCACGTACGAAGTCGAGGCATTCTTAGAAGCCATTCAGTTCTTCCGTCAGGAGAAGGGCCACTATGGGACGTGGGAAATGATAACTGGCAATGAAAAAGAGGTAAAACAACGTCTTCCTGATTTGGGGGGGGTTGGGGATGGAGGGGCTTTGGCTGCAGCAGCTATTAGAATAGAAAAGGTTGTACAGCTTCCTGAGGAAAAAAGGGTATTTTACAGAACAAATGCTAAAGTGCAGGAAAACATTGGAAATACTTGCTGTCTGCTGCACTGGGCAGTGTGTGATCCTTCTGCATTGTCAGCTGTCCTGCAGATAAGAAATGTATCTTCTTGTGATGCAATTACCTTTGTAACTAAGCAGTTTCCAGTTTCTGGTGGTCTCACACCTCCTGATGCCATCCGAGGAGATGAGGCCTTATGAAGAAGGGCAGCTCTGCGTATGGTTTGAAGAATCTCTTCATTTTGCTTTTCACAGTTCTTTGCAACTGTGTTAGTCCTGAGCAGGTAGATGTGCTGCATTGCCAGCCTTCTGAAACGCTGCACAGGAGCTATTAGACTGAGAGTGCCAAAGACTTATGCACTTCAGAATGACATGCCAAGCTCAGGGTTATGCATTTAGGAAAAATGTACGTTGGAAATGCTGAGAAGTGTGGAAAACGAAGAATCTGTAAGCAGTGTCTTCCCCAGAGCCACCACATTGGGGGTCTGTTTCCACTAACATCTGACAATAAATACTATAGTATGAGGAGTTACATCATTGCAGTGGAGGGACTGAGAGTTTTTCTCTTCTCCCTTCCCCCCTTATGTTACGGAGCTGTTATAGTGCTTGTTTCATTTTATGTTTTATTTTGCCTACTGCTTGCCAACTCTTTATTCATAACCCATATAGCTCAAGAGGACCATAATCAGAAGACATCCAGACTAGTTATGCTATTATCCTCTTAGCAATATTTCATTCTGTAAATAGAGTGTGTTCTCATGCCTGTTTCGACCCAGTAGAAGAATTGTTCTAGGCAGATATCCAAGCTAAGTGAATGGTTTGAAGCAAGCAGGCTACAATTTGTTGCTGTAAAAATTTCCGCAGAATGCCAATAAATACATTTACTGACATTGGTTATAATGGCAGACTCTCCACAGGATGTGCTGAAGCAGTCATTAGCTCATGCAGCTCTGCCTAGGTACTGCAGCATGGATTTAGCAAAACAATTAGCCAGGAGCTCAGCTGAAGAGCTGCCAGAACGCTGGGGGAGGTGTAAAAGAATTTCCTTTCCCTGATTTTGTTCTTCTTACTTTTTAGTATTCTAATACTAACAAAGGATACATTGAACTCATAGAATCACAGAATGGCCTGGGTTGAAAAGGACCTCCACAATCATTTAATATCAACCCCCCTGCCATGGGCAGAGTTGCCAGCCACTAGAGCAGGCTGCCCAGAGCCACGTCCAGCCTTGCCTTGAATGCCTCCAGGGATGGGGCATCTGCAGCCTCTCTGGGCAACCTGTTCCAGTGCCTCACCACCCTCCAAGTGGAAAAACCTCCTAACATCTAATCTAAATCTTCCCTGTCTTAGTTTTAAACCATTCCTGTGTCAACAGTCATTCCCCCTCCTGTTCATCCTGCCCCTGTACTCGGCATTGGTGAGGACTGTTGATAACAGGAAAGGAGGAGCACGTCTCCACACCGGGAGTCTTTCTTGCACTTACAGAGCCTTTTGTTAAGTGTAACAGCTGGAGGAAGCAGTGCTGCTCACTGACTTCTGCATCAGCAAAAACCCACTCAGCAGGCTGTAATGGGACGTTGAATATCAGTTAGCACTGACACTGTACATATAATGGGAATATGAAATTGCACAGTGCTTTCGCATTCTCTGTCAGCTCAGCCCATGGTTGGGTGCATCAGGACAGTGATCCTTTGAGGACTGTGCTGAGCATCACTGAAGCAAGAGGTGGCTTCCAATATGCATTCACTTAGCATATCTCTGTTCCAGTATCACTGGAAGGGAAGGAGGACAACACAGTTTGTGAGACTTTACTGACACAGTTGAGCAAAGCAGTACTTCTTCACCCAGGTGAAGTGAGAAACGTACAGAGCTGAAGATGTATTTTGTCTGCTTTTTTAATTCGATAGAGTTCCTATGCCTGTCTTTGCTTTTTACAGGATATCCACAGCACCTCAAAGCTTTCAGGATGCTGTGGGCAACCTTGTGTGTGTTGTACAGTTAGGACAAATGAGGAGCCTTGACAAAAGCCTTGATGTGCCATTCTGTGTGGTAGTATTGCCTCTGTTGTCACAAATTAGCAGCTCTGTAACTGTGGGCCAGTACAAATATACCAGGGCAAGGTCTACAAATAGGTTAAAACTGTTAAAGAAAGGGAGAAAGCTTGGTGAGAGAGAGCTTCTCAAATAGGTGATTGGGATGAAACCAGGAAACTGCCTCGCACTGCTTGATTATTTATGTTTTGAGGAAGGCAGACCTTCCTCTGTGCTAAGGTAGGGGAGGCTACCAAGAGAACCACAGATCCAGAAATAATTAAAAGGGGATCTCTGGAGGTTAGCTGTCCAGTCCCCTGCTCTGAGTAGTTGTGCAGTTAAGCTCAGAAGATAGTGAAAGCTGGAGATGGCACAACTTCTTCCCACGTCCACCCTCGTGTAAAATTTTTCTTAATAATCAAAATTGCCCTCGTTGCTGCTTGTAGGTGCCATCTTCACCTTTCCCTGGGCATCTCCCAGAAAAGTCTGTCTCTGTCTGTCCAACACCCTCTCATATGTAGCAGTGGATGCAGACAGGTGGAGAGTTTGCTTACCGCCAAGATACTCGGGTCCTTTTCTGCAAGGCAGCTTTCCAGCCAGTTGTTACCCACCTGTACTGGTGCCTGGGGTTGTTCCACCCCAGATGCTGGGCCGTGACTTTGCTTTTGGTGAACGTTATGAGGTTTCTGTCCACTCTTTTTGCTCTAGCTTGTCAGGATCCCTCTGAACTGCAGCCTTGCCCGACACCATATTGACCGCACATTGGGAGCATTTTTATTCCAGGCAGATATCTTTTCTTTCTGATTGGAACCAGCTGCCAGCCCAAGTTTCGACTTCGCTGCTGGGCTTAGAATGAGTGATGCATCTCCTCTGAAACCACTGAGCCCCGCTGCAGGCTGAGAAAGTGAGAAGTTTAATGACCTTTCATTACTCTTTGCTGTATTGAAAAGTCATTAAACTTCCAACTTCTGTTACTGACAGGGAAAAGTACTCAGTGTCGATTTAGAAAAATACAGCAATGAGAAACAGACAGTATACTTAATAAAAAGCAATTGGGGTGATGATAATTTTTCCTTAGAACTTAGAAACAGTCCTAAAGATCCAGACTGGTGCCTCCACATCTTGCTTTTTTGAATCAGTTAATATTCCTGGTAGAAGCACTCTTTGGCTGCTGAGACTTTAGAACAATTTCTCCTTGATAATAAGGCATCTGTGCGGGTGTGAGTGGCCCAGAACAAGGTCAGCTGGGGGAGGCAGCAGTTAGTATAACCGCTCTTCACATGTTTCTGACCCAGTTGCTCAGCTCATATCAATCATATTTGCTCCGTTGGTTTTCACGTAGCAATTTTGTAATAGCATGCAATAATACATTTGAGTGGGCATCTTAGACCAGCATCTTAGTTCATCTCTTAAAAGTAATTGCATGGAAAATAATCTCTGTGTGAAATTCAAAGAACTTCTCTCAGTCACACTTGATGTTTTAAATATGGTCCTCCCAGCAGCATGGGACAGCTGAGCTGTTGTGTGTTTGGGGTCTCCTCTATTTACGCATCGTTCTCTGATGCGAGTGCTCAGTTTTTAGATGAAGAACATGGCGTGACTGTATCATTTTAAACTCCTAACCATACAGATCTTGAGCAACCTTGTGATGGAGGAGCTCCTGCCCAACCTTCAGACGATGATCCTGCCTAAAATGAAAGGAAAGAGGAATGACAGGAAGCGGGCCTGGTTTGGCGTAAGTATGGGTATTTCCAGAGTAGCTGATTCTCATACTGATTGCCTGCGTGTGCCGATTCTGATCTTCAGTTATTTATTTGAGTTTAGTTTCTAGAAGAAGCTTACGGCTTAGTCCAGCAGCAGGTTGCAGAAGGGTTGAGTACCTTGAAAGAGGAGTGCAGAGATTTTGCAAAGACTCTCGAAGGCACCATTCGCTCGGACATGGATCAGATTCTGAACTCCAAGAATTTCTTAGCTGGAAAAATCAAAGGTTAGTAGGGGAACAGACATCTTGGGGAGCAACTCTTCAGTGACAGTTTCATTGGCTGCTGAAGCACATTTAAACCAAAGGGCTTCTTAATGTGGAAAAAGAAGATATTTTCTGTGAGTGTAAACAGTAGGCAGACAACAGTTGATGTTGCTTAAGTTAGGAAATAAATAGCTGATAATTTCGGAGCAGCTTGAATAAAACTCGGGTTGTTGTAGTGAACTACAGAGTGCCAAGGTGAGTTACATCCTCAGAGCATGGCTGTGTGCCGACCTCTGAGCACTGGTCAGTACATGCAGCTTCCCTTTGGCCTGCTCTCACAGTGCTCCTAGCCTGCTACTTTGACTAGGTGGGGCATAAGAAAAGACGGTTCACTGTCATTCAGAAAACTCCTAACTCTCATCACCATTATCTTCTCTGAAGAGATGTAACTCCATGGGAAAATACAGAGGCATTTAATCCACTGTGAAACAGATCAGATTGGATTACTTTTTTTCACTGTGGCTTAAATTGCGTTCATTATATGTGTGGTCTTATACTCCAGCCACTGTTTCTGAGCCTGCCCAGAAGTGCTGCACAGAAAATATCCAGCCATTCCTCACATCCATATTGGAGGAGCTCATGGGTCCTGTGAGTTCTGGGTTCACTGAAGTTCGCTCACTTTTTGATAAAGAAGTTAATGAGATCATCCAGAACTTCCAGAAGACTAATGACACCACAAAGCTAAAGGAGGTAAGACAGAAATTCAACTGGAGACTTCTGCATTAGCACAAGGACTTTCTAGCTAGAACTTGGCTAACAGCAGAAGCTGCTTCTGCAGGTGGTAGTAATTACTGCTTCATTTTGTGGTGTAGAAAATCTTACATTCTCTATTAAAAATTGGCTTTGGGTTTCATTTTAAAAAACCTGTTCTTCCTCCACTGGAACTCAGGATGTGGATCAGCTTATGAACCTTCCATTCAATTCTGTGAAGATGGAGCCCAGCTATCTGAAAGTGAATCTCCTTCAGGAGCTCCTTCATGACCTCAGGAGTCGCTTCAAGGTGTATCACATTGACTTTGTGGTTCAGAGGACACAGAACTTCATGCAGGAGGTACTGTAAAAACCAGTTTTCCCTCCTGAGAGAACAGGTTAGATTTGTCCTTCTGTGCTTCTTCAAAGCAATCTTCAAAAAAAAAAAAAGCTGTGCAAGAGGCTCAGAATATACATCAGTCAAAGTGCAGATAACAAAACCTAAGACAACCACAGCTAGCTCATTTTCATGCGTATATTAGTGAGGTTGCGTGTGTGTGAGTCTTACAGACACGACAAGTTTCGATGGATCATCTCTTTGAATGGTTCATTCTCATGAACCTTGACATTCTGAATTCTCAGTGTCTCTGCACCCCAGAAAGTTGTGTATCTGCTGTTGGGGTAGCTGTTTTCCTATTCTCCAGGGTTGGTTTTTCAGGAAGGGTCCTAAATATTTTTTTACCAAGATAGAATGTCTCCTCTGTAACGGTTTATTTTTCCGTCACTATGAAATAAGGTCATTAATGTCAAAAATTGCCAATTTCTTTGATATTTCATGGGTGTAGGTTTAAGGGACTGTGTCATATGAGATGAAAAAGGAATGCCTCCTCTTTTTCCTCTCCAGTGTACACTGGTATGGGCTTTACTTTTATTTCTTCTGTTTGGCTGGAGATGTATTAGGACCTAGCCAGCAGGCTTCTTTCCATTGCTGGAATGCAGGGCAGGTTTGGCCTTGCTGAATTCATTGAGTCCTGTGACTTTAATCCACAGCTGAGAAACTAAGTAATCTAGTTGGTCATCTTGTGAAATGGAGCTGGTCTCCATTACACGAATTGGGAATTGTGGATAGGGAAAGTGAGTTTTTAATACAGTGCTGGGATAAGATTTTTCCAGAAAAAAGTTATTCTGTATACAGCGATGGTCAGCTGCCAAAGAGTTAATCAGAATTAAAATTCTGATTTCACATCTGAGCCTTTTAGGAGAATGATTCCAAATTACTGCTCAACTAAAATGTCTTTGAGTAAGTGAAGGCCAGAAATAAAGGCGAAGAACTAGGCAGAAAATACATCCGCACAAATCAAGTTAAGGTTTTGCTTAGTTTTTTGTTGTGGTCTTTTTTTTTTTTTTTTCTGAGGAGAGCATGAGTGAAAATTCACAGTAAGTAAGCTAAATGAAAGCAGAAGTTATTCTGATAACGCTGTTATTGCTTCTCTCTCTTAAAGAGGCTGTTATTTTTCTCATAAAAACAGTTAAGTAGTTTCACTTTGTGTCCATGGGCGTTTATTTTATTAACAAGTAAGGTCAGATGTTTCTCATGTAGTTTTAATATAAAACAAGCATTCGGATTAACTCCAACTTGGGCGGAGGATTCTTCTTTAGCACACAGTTGCAGGCTTGGGACTTTGGCATCCTCTAGTGGTCGAGTTTAGGGAATGTAGGAGTGAAGCACTAAATAAAACAGCTCTAGTGACTTCTCCAAAGGTACACCGGTTTGTTCAAACAAGAAGTGAGTCATTCCTCTGGGAATTGGCTTCTGACTTAACTCTACATTGTTTGTGTCTTCTTATTGTATGGGAACGCTTGCAGCCTTTACTGTGCTGCCTCTTGATGGACGCACAGATGAAGCAGGCTTTCATCTTCTCCATTTCTGTGTAGAAGTACGGTGTGTGTGGTGCGATTCCACATTATCTGCAAAGTCAGTTAAAAAAATCACCTTTCAACATTTGTTACCACTTATCTTTGTGCGTGGAAATGTTAATGGTCTGCGAGGGATTAAGTGTCTCATCCCTCAGCATGCAGCAGCAGCCTGTTCACTGGCACAGGCTGCCCAGAAAGGTGGTGGAGTCTCCTTCTCCGGGGTCATTCAAGACCCACCTGGACACCTACCTGTGCAGCCTGGGCTGGGGAGCTGCTCTGGCAGGGGGTTGGACTCGATGATCTCTGGAGGTCCCTTCCAAACCTGAATGGAAACACTAAGAAAGTGTGTGTACAAATTTTACGTGCCAGGCCTTTAACAGATCCTTTTCTTTGTTATTCTTAGCTGATGGAAAACGCGGTTTATACTTTTGAGCAGTTGTTCTCTCCGAGTCGCCAGGCAGACTCAGTGAAAGTCGCAACAACCCTTGAAAAGGTCAAGCAGAGAGTGCTGAAGGTAAACGTTACAGCTTTGGTGCAGTGAGACCTCAGGTTGTGCCTTTAAATGAATTTGTCTAAGTGTTTTAAAGAACATACCTTTGACCGTCTGCTGGAATACACTGATTTGGTTGTAAAACCATCTACATAGTGCTTTTCATTGCAGTTAAATCAGCTGAGTATCTGAGCAAATCATTTTATATTCAATTCTGTGTTAGCCTGCCCCTAGAATTTGTTATCCTTAGTGATGAAATACTTGGAGAGAGCAAGCACAGGGCTGTTTCTGGCCTAGGTGGAAAAAAATGAAGGGAAAAGGTTCCAGAATTTCCCTGATCTCGGAGAATATTCCCACAGGCTGCAGTAACCTGCGTGGGAATTGAAACCCCTGAATGTGCCCATGATATGGAACCCTTTGGGATTTGATCCTTTGGGATTTGCCAGTCACTGGTTTCAAGGCCCAGTTCCTCCTGTGAGTAATGAACACCACCAGACATGACGGGGCTTGTTTCTCTTTTTGTGTTTTGAACAGCAATATGATTATGACAGCAGCACTGTCCGGAAGAAGATATTTCAAGAAGCACTGGTGCAGATTACTTTGCCCACAATGCAGAAGACACTGGCTTCAACGTGCAAACCAGTAGGTTACGTTTCTGCTCTGTTAAAAGAAAGAAAGTAATAAAAGGCCAGGAAAGATTAACACCTTGGCTGTAAATCCTACGCTGTGTAAAGCTGTATGCTCTTAAGGAGTTGTCTGGATGAATAGCATTTCGATTTGCCAGGTTGTGGATTGCTATAGCAGCAGGGTAGGAGATATGGAATGGAGTGAAGATTTCAGCAAACAGGGAAACTGCATTTACAGCTTGCTTTCTCAAACATAGCTGCAGACCTTTGCCCGTCCCCGTTTCATTTGTTCCCTAAGAGCTGGAGTACCCTCAGTCTAGATTCCTCTCACTATCTGACAGTTGCAGGGTTGGGTTATGAGCTTGTCCCTGTATTCAGCACTGGGAGGCACTTCTGTCACAAGCAAATGCCTGTTTGGGTGACAGAAGCACCCAGCAGACAGGCTGTGGACCGGCATTGAGTTCTAAATTGAAGTAATTGTGTCAACAGATAGCAGGAACAACACAATATTTGTTTGCTGACTTCTCTAGCTTGCTTCAGTTTAAAAAACAAAACAAGAGTTAAACCAAGTTATGCTTGTGAATCTTTGAGTACAGATCATTAAAAGTTAGGACTTCCAAAAATATATTCACTCTCTTCTGTGTATCCTTCTACCTTCTATCCTCTTCCCAGAACAACAGTACTAACTCTGTGCAGCATTGGCAGGACATGTCTGTGCACGGGAGTGAGCGAGGAAGCAAAGCATTTCATCCCCTGAATACAAAGAAGAGTGGATTCCCATCTGGTGTCCTTGCCATAAGGGACACAGGGAGCAGTGGTGGTGCAGTCTTCCCACCAGCCTTCTGAGTTCATGCCAGCTCTGAAAGCAGGTGTAGCACAGCTGACAGGGCCAACCAGCCCTTGCCCTTGTGCAAGGGAACCACCAGATGCGAGGCTATGGGCACCTCTTTTGGGCAGGGCTCACTTGGTTTTCTTTTTATAGACAGCCAAGCAGCTTCCTAGTGACCATGACTCAATTATTGGCCAGATATAGCCTATTACATCTAAACCACTAAGCTCAGTGTGGTAAACACCTGCTAACAAAACAAAACAAAGCAAAACAAAGCCCCTGTATCTCCCATGCTCCCTGTGGGTTTGCTTCCTTGGACAAACAGTGAGGCTCTTTCTTTCAGAACCGTTTATTCTAGTGTAGATGACAGTGATCTGCAGTGCTTGCTAAGTGCATCACTAATTGTGAAAATACATACTTGGTTTGCTCGTAGTTGTAAAGAAGCATTGCAAGACATGCTCGATGCAGGCGCCCTGTTGAATTAAGATGCTCACAATCTCTCAAGTAGCTGCATTTTTATGCTGCTGTTCCTTTCTTGTGTGTCTGCACAGGAGCTGCAGAAATACGAGCAGTTCATTTTTGCTGATTACACCAGCGTCATCCAAGTAGAGAACGTGTACGAAGAGATTTTATATCAGATGCTGCTTGAAGAAACCCTGAAAGGTGAGAACGCCCTTGGGTGACAGTGATTAACCTTCTGGCCAGAGGCTGCTGGTTAGCTATTGCTTCAGAGCTGCCCTGAGCCCTAAGCTGGCAGCTCAGAGCCAAGTCCCTGCTTTCCAAAGACTGAGGATTACAGTGTTTGGATTCGGGTCACTCAAATCTGAATCCATACTGAAGCATTGCTAAGCTTGGGAAAGTCGAAATTACAGCATGACACAAGCATATTTCTAACAAAGAGTAATTGCGCCAGCTTCACTTTGTCTTCATTCCCTGGGCCAAGGAGTGGAATCATGGTTTTATTTGCAAAGACCTGCTGACATCTAATGGTGGTGGAAAAGAATTTCCCCAGATGAAATGTACTGCTAGGCACAGTCTGCCTATCTACATGCTAGATAAAAGACAAGCTTCTGTGTTGTCCTCTGCCCCTTCGTGGCACGCCTATTCCAAAATATCGGTCTAAAGTTGAATGTGAGAGTACACGTTCATTCATATATTCAGTGTTATTACTTCTGTGTTTAAATGTTACCTTTTTGCACCACAGACCCTGTAGCAGTTTTGCATTATAGCAGTGATAAACTTTGGTCAGTATTGAAGTTCCATCATTCAAAAGAGAGAAACCCTTCCCCAGAATTGAAAATAAATCGAAAATGAAAATTCCTGTCGTCTGTAATATCAAAAGGAATGGCATTTGAGACTGAGGGAAATGGTGTAGCTTCCTCAGTGTGCCTCTGTCAGTATTTCCAACCAGTTTCTTATTTCTCTTCTATTTAGTGATAAAAGAAGCTGCCGTTCTAAAAAAGCATAACCTCTTTGAAGATAACTTGAACCTGCCCTGTGAAAGCGTGTCCAGCTTAACTGACCTGAAGACCCCTTCAGGGTCAGCACAAACCACTCCCGCTAAGAAGCCTTCCACTGCCAGAACAGAAGCATCAGACACTGAAACCCAAAGTGAGGAGACGCTCGTCGTGGCCGAAAAGATTTTGTGGGAGAAGGATCGTGAGGATAGAAAGCCATCAGACAAAGAGGCCGTCATTTCTGTTCATATGGTTGGTAGTCAGTCAGGCAAAAGTGAAGAAGTGCTCATTACAGGCATCAGTGAGAAGCAGGACTCCCTTTCATCTGCCCCTACAAAACAAGAATCTGCAGAGGGAAATACTGAAAGCATGACAAAAGCAGACTATGGAGGGGACACTGAGGAAAAGACGCAGCAAGAAGAGGAAGAAGTAGCTTCTGGGACTGAACATGCATTGAGAGATGCGGGTCCTGAAGAAGAACTTAAGGTACCTGAAGGAGCAGTGGAAGAGAAGGTGACTTCCAAGAAAGAAAGCAAAGTGAAGGAAGAAGGTGCTGAGATAAAGCTGACTTCCCCATCTAATGAAACAGCACAGACAGAGGTTTTAGGAGATGCTGAAATGAAAACTGAGGAAGAAAAAGAAGTCACAGGAGAACTGTCACAGAGTGAAAATGAAGTAGGAGCTGGATTTGAAAAGAATAGTAAAAAAGAAAGCAAAGACCAAGGAGCAGGTACTGAGGGTAGGGTTGCTTCCCAGGATGAACACACAGGGAAAGGAGCATCTGGGGATAATCCGGAGAAAGAAAGTCAGTCAGAAGTAAAGAACTGTGAAGCTCCTGATGATGTGAATGAGATAAGGAACTTGCTGACGGTAACTGTTGAATTACCAGCTGATACTCCACCTGAGAAGGTAAAAGAGATGTGTGAAGCTGAGATTGTAAAGCTGCAAGAGTATGAAGGGAGCAATGAGGTAAGCAAAACAGATGTGGCAGAAGTTCACGTAAGCCAGACGATGGAGAATAAAGACCCAGCAGAATGCACAGAGTTCAAGGAGGACCAGCCAGCTTCATCTAGCTGTGGGACAGATGGCACCAATGTAGGGAATGTGTCCAAGGCAGGCCGCAGCGTGGCACAGGCAGAATGGCTGGTGGAAATCTCAGATACACCTCAAGAGGTAAAGGCAGAAGTCGAGATCAAGCAGAGCGTGTGGTACACAGATGCGGGAGGCTGTGACAGTGATAGATTGCATCCAGAAGAACACACTGAAAATGCACCCGAAGACAAAAGCAGGGAGGAAGGAGGAGCAGGGAATAGTCATGCTGGCGTGCTGGAGGTGGGGACTGAGAGCTTTTCCCAGAAGCCTGCTGAAAATCCAGATGCAACACAAGCATCTGTTCTGAATACAGAAGAGCCGAGTGCAGGACTGGTACATGTGCCATTCCTGTCAGCGGAGGAGCAGGACGAGGCTGGTGCTGTCCAGGTCACAGCAGATGTCACACAGCCTGGTGAGAGCAAAGGGAAGGCAGAAGATCAGTCATCTTCGCACGTGGAAATAAAAAGCTCAGAAGTAAATAATGTTTTCACACAAGAAAACAGGGAAGAAAGTTCTGTACAGCAAAACCCTGAAGAGTAAAGCATTTTTCAGCCCAGCCTTCTAGGATTTATTTACTCCCCTGTTTAACCGTGAATACATACTTGAAACTGAGCTAGAGGAAATGGGCTGCACTGTGGTGTTCCCAGCTCTTACAGTTTTCTCATAGATCCCTTCCTGAGTAATGAGTGATAGGTTTCTTTTCAGTTGAAGCCCTTTCTGTTTAAAACCAGATTGCTGTTGGGAAACCTCATCCTTCACTTCAAATTTGCTGCCTTTATATGATGATAGACAAGTTTGAAAACGTGACCGCTGAATGCTTCAAAAGCACCTCACCCCCAACTAGAAAGTTATTTTAACAACGTAATACTTAGGTGTTGTAGCAGAGGAGTAGCTCATGGTTTGTAAATGCATGCATTTGACAGTACTGTTACAGTTCTTAGGTGGTTGGTACGTAGGTTACTCTTCAGTATTTGCATGCCGTATATGGGAAATAAATACAACTTCTAGTAGTTAAGCAGGACCAGATAGTTAATTTAGTAGGCTGATCAAAAGCTACACCCTGTGCAGAGTCTGCCAACCGATGACTTATTTTGAAGTTTTGACAGGTATTAAAAGACAAGCGTTTCTAATTTTTTTTTTTTCTTATTGCTATATTTAAAATGGGGGAAATATGGGAGCAGGTTTCTCAGTCCCACTCTGCACTTCTGGGTTACTTAGCCTTCCAGAGCACTTTATGGCTATTTTATTTTATTTTATTTCATGGAAGGGAAAGATGAGGGTGTTTACAAAAACTGTAACCATTAGGCAGCAATTTTTGTTTTACTTCCCAACATAAAATATACTCACTGCTATCTAATGCAGAATTCAGAGTCCTGCCATTTACACTTTTACTGACTTAAGTTAGAGTTACCCAGTTTCGTAGGCCTTTTGAGGAGCATAAATGTGTACGACAGGACAGGGCAGCGGGATCAGTAAGCACAGCAAGTAAAATTCGCAGCCAGAAAGACACGGAAAAGAAGCAGCAAGCTGCCGAAGAGCATCGTCAAAGCTGTAAAAAGTCAGTTGTGTAAAATGCTGTCAAATTCTGCTCTAATACTAACAGGGAATGGACACCAGAGGAACACGCAGACGTTGCTGCCTGAGTGTGTGGAGTAGGTTAACCAGGTGGAGCATCACTGTTGCAGACACGGCTCCTGTTCCTTCCAGGAGCGGTGTACCGGCATCGGTGCCACATCTTTTCTTGCAGAACTCCTTTCCAGTGTTGTTTCCTCTCTGTCCTTGGTGCACAGTCCCTCACTTGCAGACGCATACAGACCACTCCCGGCTCTTCTGTTTGTTTTCACAGCAAATCGTTAAGTTATCACGCCGCCACCACCTTCACGTTTCCTAACAGATCTGCAGGCCCTCGTGGCTGGTGCAGCCACAAGTCTTCTGAAGGCGTCCTGTGGTGACGGCGCAGGGACGGGGCCTCGTGGCGTGGGAGAGCACAGCGTGAGGGCGGAGGTGGCGGACAGCGCTGAGAAGAACCAGCGCAGCTCGTCGCGTTTCACAGCGTTCCGCCCTCGCGTGGGAGAAGGGCCGCGCTGCGTGTGGCGCGGGCTGCGGGGACGTGACGCTCGGCGCTTGTAACTCGATCAGCCGCGTACCGAACCAATAAACCGCATTTTTCCCTTTCCGCCGTGCTGTCCTCCGTGCGCTCCCTCGGTACGGAGCGCCGCTTTTTTCGCTACCTGAAAGGACTGCGGGCGACAAGGCGGCGCACTACGTGTCCCGGCACGCCCCGCGGCGCTCAGCGCTCCGTGGGGCTGCGGAGCGCTCCCGGTGCACGCTGGGAGCTGTAGTCCCGCCCTCCGCGCACGCGCCCCGCGCCCGCCCCTTCCTTTTGTCCACGTCGCCCCTCCGCGCCCGGCGGCGGCCGTCGCGGTCACGTGCTCCGCGTGCGGGGGCTCCGATTGGCTGAGCGGGGCCGGCGCGTGCCGGGGGGACCCGGAAGCGGCGGCTGGAGGCGGTTTCCCTGGCTACGCCGAAGGAAAGCGCTGGGCCGGGCCGGGCCGCCGCGCCACGAGGGGCGGGCAGCGGGCGGAATGGGCCGCGGCCGGAGCCGGAGCCGGAGCCGGGCCTAGCGGCGGGCGGCCATGAGCGGAGCTGCGGGCTGCCGGGCCGGCGGGGAGCGGGGGCCCCGCTGGAGGAGACCGTGGAAGCTGCTGGCCCTCGGCCTCCTCTCCGCCTCCTCCGTGCTGGCGGCCGCCCCGGGCGCCGGGGCCATGAGCAAGGAGGAGAAGCGGCGGCTGGGGTGAGCGCGGGTTGGGGCCGGCTGGGTGCGCCGCTGGGTGAGGCGGCCGAAGGTGAGCGTGTGGCCGCGGCCCTGCGCGGGTAGGTCGAGGGGGTGAGCGGGGACGCGCGGTCCCGCCCGGTGTCGGTGTTTAAAGGCGGGGTGACAGCGAGCCCGTGTGTTTCACAGCGTGTCGCGAGCACCCGGGGTCACTGGGCCCAGCCCCTGTGGCTGACAGCGTTGGCCCGGCTCGGGGGAAATCCCCGAGCCCCTCACTGCAAGAAAGACATCGAGGCACTGGAGCGTGTTCGGAGAAGGGCGACAAAACTGGGGAGGGGTCTGGAGCGCAAGTCTTACGAGGAGCGGCTGAGGGAGCTGGGATGGTTTAGTCTGGAGAAAAGGAGGCTCAGAGGAGACCTCATCGCACTCTACCACTTCCTGAAGGGAGGCTGTGGTGAGGAGGGGGTCGGCCTCTTCTCCCAGGTAACTGATGACAGGACGAGAGGGAATGGCCGCAAGTTGCGCCGGGGAAGATTTAGATTAGATTTGAGGAAAATTTTTTTCTCTGAGAGAGTGGTCCGGCACTGGAATGGCCTGCCTAGGGAGGTGGTTGAGGCACCGTCCCTAGCGCTGTTCAAGAAGCGTTTAGATGAGGTGCTAAGGGATTTGATTTAGTAGCTTGGTGGGTAGGGATGGTGGTGGGAGGATGGTTGGACTAGATGATCTTGTAGGTCCTTTCCAACCTAATGAATCTATGAAATTGCGATGCAGCTCCGTGCAGGAGGCCCAGGATGTGCCTCAGCCACAGTGCAGAACGCGAAACCGAAGGGAATCGCGGCTAGAAGCACGTTTATACGCTGACATTAGTGAGATTGCAAGTCTTTCACTCAAGGTACAGCGTTCTAGGGAGGATCGTCTCTTCCCCTGGACTTTGATGTGCTGAGTTAGAGCCGTAGATCCTATTTGTTTGCCTGTAAGCTGTTTCACTTGTAGCGTGGGTGCTGTTTGAAGGATAAAGACTGCAGTACGGTATGTTGCACTGCGTGGAGTGGCGTTGTTCTCACAGACCTCAGATGAACCGCACAGCGTGATTTCACTGTATTGCTGGAGCACCTTCACCCCCTCGCATCAGCTGCAGAGCAGCGATATTCTGGAGAAGTACCGTGGTGCCTTTCAGTCCTTAGACATGAGCTGATATGCAACTCGGGTCATGTTTGCAGTTGGTGAGGTTTTGCAGCGTGGGGTCTCAGGGTCTTTCCAGTGAGTTGTGTGTGTTTTTCTCGTGTGACTACGTATGATGAGTTTAAACTTCACTGTTTGGTTTAAAACTTTCACGTTCGCAGCTTGAAGTCAGTGCATCTGGTGCCCCTGATGTGTGCAAGTGACATCCTGCTGCTCTTTGCGTCTTGTGTCGGTTGTGAATCCTAGCAGGCGCTGTGTGTATCTGCTTAATGACATGATCGTGGCAGCGATGCTTTCAGCAAACATCCCCTAAATTTAAACTGCATGTGGAGAGACAGAAGTGGTGAGCAGCTTTGTGGGTGCTGAATCACAGAGCAGCGTTGCATGCTTAGCCCTGGGCTGCAGCAGCAGCAGGTCCCAGTGAGATGTGGCCCCTGAAGCACTGGGAACCAGCATCCCATCTGTTTTTCCAGTGGCTTAGTGCACTGCAGGAGAGGAAATTATGGCTCAGCTTCAGCTCCTTGAACGTTGAACCGAATCAGTCATTTAGAACGCAATTCCTCTCTCTTTTGTGTTTGGTCTTATCTACAGAGGTTGCGAATGATGTAGGTGTTAGCTTAAACATCAGCGTGGCCTTTTGCCTTGCAGGGCTCCTTAGTCAAACAGGTCCAGCTGGAAGCAGTGCTGTCCCTCTGAGAAACAGCACCACTTCCTGTAGTAGCGTTTCTCACCTCGACTGCTTTTCTAACATGTAAAATAAATGTATCTACAAAGATCTTCTTTACCAAATGCCTGCCGAGGTTCCTAACGCAGGGAAGTGCCTCGTAACTTATCTGAATCACAGACAAGGAATTTCTGCTGTGTCAGTTGGTTTTAGTGTGGGTGATTACGAGAAGAGAGTAACTCTGTGCTGGCTGTTGCTGAGCCAGGAATGTGTCCCATCTCCGGCTTTCATGTGTGGTGACGCCTACAGCTGTTTGAGAGGAAGCACAGAGGAGGCTGAAAGAGAGTCCCCTTGTGAAGTACTTCATTTCAGCTTTGGTGAGGAAAAGCTTGAGCCAGATTAAGAGAAGCTATTTCGCCCTGTTGCATTTACTTGAATAGAGTGTGCTGCTAAAGTTGCTGTATCTGAAACTCCGATGCAAAATGTAGGGCATCTTGCTGTTCTAAGATGGCATGTTAAAGGATGTTGTGGGGCAGACCACTAACGCTATTTTTTTTTTTTCTTGCTTTGTTTTTTAGAAATCAAGTACTGGAAATGTTTGATCACGCATACAGCAATTATATGGTAAGGAAAGTACCTGCTTGCTTATTATTATTGTGGCAGACTGGAAAGAAAGCCACCTTCAGTACGTGACATTCTACAGCAGCAAAGCTAAAATAAAGAAGAGCATCTGTGTATCCTTCAGGAGATGAACAGATCTTACTCAGGAAGAGGGATGTCCGAAGAGTTACGGTGCATTTCAGAATGGTAGCTGGGATCTCTGTAGTCCTCTGATCCTGCAGAGTCCGGGTGGTTCCTGTTCATTTTGTGGGTACAAACTAAGTCAAATACTTTGTCTAAAGGAAAGTACGTTGGACACACTTTGGTAGTTCTTGTACAAACAAGTACACTTTGTAGAACAGAGCAGGAAAAAAGAGGGTTTGACGTCTAATCTCTGCGTTCTCTCCTCTTCTGAGGATGTGACTGTCATGTGACAGCGAGCCATGCTTGCTTTGGTTTCTTCTCATGTGGCTTGTGATTTTCTGAGCAGGTGTCTTCATGGTCTGAGTATGCGGAGCCACTCTGCAATCTAATCAGCTTTTGAAATAGGTTAGGTTAGATGTGTTCACGAGTGAAGATTTACTTGGTGCACCGACTTTCTCAAGTGAATTACTTTTAAACATACTCTGAAGTAATACGTTACTGAGGAGAAGCTGTACACGTGACTAATATGAAATACGTGTTCTTACTGAGTTTAGCAAAAACAATCCTTGTGTTCTTTGTGGCTGTGGCAGAAACCTATCTTTTAAGTTGCACCTGTTCCTGCAGGACAGATGTGTCAGTATCGTGCCACGTGTCCCGACTTCTGTATTGTGAGCTTACTCTTTAAAACAAAGGCTCTGTGCTCCTCCTGTTGGAGGAGCTGGTAGGTGTCCTGCCACATCTCAAGCAAGAAAAGTTCCAGTTAAGGAGGAGAATGACTTCAGTCATCCTGGAAACTCTGAAGCCAAAAGGATATTTACTTGCCGTGTAGGCTGGAGCGCTGAACAAACAGAAGTGTGGCTTGTTTGTTCAAAGCTGAAGTCAAGATTAGTGTATCAGACTTGATTCTTACAGCAAGAGAACAGTGTATTTTCACAGCTGCTTCTGAAACGACCAGCTGAGAAGCTTTGCTTTTCTGTTTCTATTAATAAAGTGTTGCAAACTGAGTTTGCTAGAAGACTGAAAATTCCTGTTTATGTGTAAGGGGATAACTCCCTTGCCTGTTTGCTTTTTGTTTTTTCACAAGTCAGCAGGAGCTCTGAGTAAGAAGCTGCTGGCTTTTTCAGTCTTTCAGCAATATTTATAATAACTGGGCTGTTTTCTTCTTGACTGTGGGAGGCAATATGTGAGAATGTCCATCGGGTGTGTTGTAGGTGCAGCACCAGGAGCACTGCCTCTTTTTTCTTCATTCAGGTACCACGCTGCACTGAACACACAGTCCTGATACAGGAAATGTGATTGTCTCTTCCATCAGACTGTGCAGCAGTTCCAGAGTATCCATGGAGCTGTGTTTGTACAGCAGTTCCCTGAAGCATGCTTATTGGGACATATGTGCCAGAGTTTGTATTTCATGTCATTCTCCTCCCTTCAGGAGGTTACTTGAAGGGGACAGGTTAAAAGCTGGGGAATCACTTCATGTGACAGCCTTTTCCTGTTCTAGGTAGTTTACATGAACTGTTCTTTTTCCAAATGCTTTTGGTTCCTTATGATGTAGACTAGAAACCTATTTTCTCCTTTTATTGACACCTTTTTTCCTCCATAACTAAGCCAGAGATCTTAGTTTCAACTTTAAGTTTGCCGTGTCCTTCTTTAATCTGTTTTTCTGAACGCTTTGCACAGATATTCAGAAACATCTGAGCTGTGTTAACGTGATCTAGATTCTGGCTTCTGTAGTTGTGCTTGAGGAGAAGGAGGAGTCGTGCAAAGACCCAAATGCCCTCGTGGTAGATGGGGAAACAAACTGTCAGTTTCAAAGATGTTGCTGTAAGAGCTGCCTCCCATTTTGGAGGCAGCTTAAAGCTACAAAACTTAGATTGATTCGACTTTGAGTAGGGATAGGGGCTTACATAGTGTGCTTGGCTTGGGCAGTGGTGCCACTGCTGTTACTCCTGCCTGTGTGGCAGGAAGTCACGTTACCCTACTGCCTGCTCTGTAGAGTGCTTTTCTGAAGGAATGGGAGTAACCATTGCATTTCCTACACATCTGTAGCAGTGTCCTCCTGTTCAGCTGGATGAAGCCTGTAACAAGCTTGTTCTTAGCAAGCTTTGTTCTGAGTGTTATCTTTTGTTCCGCTTTGTGTAGTGACTTACCAACATACTGCTTTGCCTTCCAAGTGAGTTCTATTATCTGTCACTGGTTGTGACCCTGAGTCACTTATATTCACCTGGAAGAGTTCCTGACGTGACGTTAAGGTCTAATTCCCTCTGATTTGTCCATGAAATACAGATTCCTTGACAAAGCCTGCATTGGTACCAGGTCTTCAGCTCATCTTCAAGATAATTTCTGCCTAAGAAATGTAATAAGTTTCACATGCACCTTGTTTCTGAAAACGCAGCTGTTAATCCAGTTTAGTGGTGAGCTGTGGGTCTTGGGGGGGTATTTTTTCTGTTGTTAGTTTTTCCAGACTTCTTTGGGAAGTTGGAGGGAGAGGTCCTGTTGCTCTCTTCAGCTCTGTAATTTATTGTTTTTTAATGCATTGCTTCCTTTTAGCCACCTCTGAAGATTCACCGGCACGGCTGTAGCAGTTCAAACTTTCTTCCCCTCTGTTGTCTCCCTGCAGGATCATGCCTATCCAGCTGATGAACTCATGCCTTTAACTTGTCGTGGACGAGTGCGGGGTCAGGAGCCAAGTCGTGGGGACGTGGATGATGCCCTGGGAAAGTCAGTGTTTGAAACACTTACTGCCACATCCAGACCTCTAGGAAATCTACATACAGCTTGCAGCCTGTAACACTTGTCCGTTCAGTCGACGTGCCCAGACTATTATTTGTTGAAAAAGATTCAGAGGGCGCGTGCAGATCAGTAATTTGTCTCAGAAGTTCTCCTGTGAAGGGAGGAAAAAAAAGCCACTGGGAAGAAAAACTTCTTCCTGTTAGGCAGAAAGGGTTTTTCTGTTCCTCCCGTGATGTTAAGTGATGTGGGTTTGTACCTTAATCAGGACAGAGAAAACTAACTGCTGATCAAGATGCAAAGATGATTAAAAAAATATATTCTGCAAGTGCTTTCTGTAGCAGAGCTGTCCAAGTGTGAGCTCTCATCTGTAGTACTAGTGAATGTAGCTACTAAATATGACTTATAAGGGTTAATTATCAGCTGAACAGTAAGCTCTTATCCGTTATGCTGCCCTATAAGTGATACTTAAAATGCTTTCTTTAGTAGAAAGCTCTCTGAAAGCATAATTAGTCAAATGTTCATCACATGCATGGCAGCCCGAGGCCCTTGCCTGAGTATCAACCATTATTTCAGGAAATTCTTCATAATTTTTCTCTTAGGAGAAATTGTAATACAAAGTCCTGATCCTTCAGACAAAAAAAAAGAATGTAGATTTAAAGCATTTTTCTCCAAGCTAAATTGAGCAATCAGAGCCACAATTGAATTTCTCTAAGTGTTTCTAATAGATTTTTTCTTTTCCCCCACAAGTGTTGTCTGTGAGCAGGCAGTTGACGTTCCTAAAGCAAATATTTAAAACCAAACAGCAGTAGAGGATGGTTTTTATTGGTGCCCTTCACCAGAATGGTATTAATCGAAGCCAAAGTGCTTTAAGTACTACTCCTAATGCACTGTGTGCACTGCTCTTTGAAATCATGAGGCTCTTTTGCCAAAGCAAAGTCACGGGGCGAGACGGTTGGTTCATACTCTGTAGAATCTTTTCCGTGAGTGCTGTGTATCTGTTAACTTAAGAATGACTACGCTGTGTTTAGACAAACATCCACCCAACTTAGTGTACACTAACCAGAAGAATAAGTGATCAGGACAAGCCTTGTTGCGGTGTTCCTTTTGCAAACAGTGTGTATCCTACAGCAGTTGGGCACCGTGTCCCCCTCAGAACCCGTATATCCCATGCTGAGTTACAGAACAAAATAACTTCATTCTTTCACTACTAAGCTGAACTCTGATTGCAGCAAACGGTAGTTTTTCCTGAAATTGATGTATGGAACAGCTTCTGATGGCAGAAAATGAGTTTGGAATGACTTTTTGATCTTTCTAAAAAAATAAACATTTTTATTATTGAATAACTCAACATTCTTCATTTTAGAAAGGAAAGGTAGGGGGAAGAGGTTGAAAAAGGCTTGGAATGATGATGGCTCTCTTTTCAGCAGATTTTTATTGGAGGTTAGAAATAAAAACATCTCTGCTTACGGTAGCTTTGAAAGCTTTGCAGTGCATAAAGGAATCTTTCTGATCCTTACTTGTTCCAGTGAACTCCTGGTCAATAAAAAGGGAAAAAAAACTTAGTTTTGATATTTAAAGTGCCCACAGTAATTGTTTTAGCAGCTGGGTGATACTGCTTGTAAAAGTTACTACTAAATGACTGAATTTTATAATTAATTTTTAAATGCACAGGTTTATAATAAATCCATTTTACGTCTTATTTCATAGGTTCTCCCTGACCTTGATTGATACCTTGGACACTCTCGTGGTAGGTTTGATTTGCCGGTGAACTTGAGTAAAACAAAAATAGTGTCTTCTGGTGTTCAGACCTAACCTTAGATTTGTTTGCTTTAAAAAAGAAAAGGTGTATACACTTTGATCACCTGTGATCTTTAGCCATCTATTGGAAGTGGTGTCACTGCTGTGGAGCTTCAGAGTGCTGTGATGGTGGGGGAATTCATTGCAGAAGCTCTAGAATGCTTCCTCTGTATTTCACTGATGCTTTATCTTTTCTTGGGCTGTCTTTTAACAAAACTGTAGGCAAGGTTTCTTTCAGGTGTAATGTAAAGTACCATGCTTAGGGGTGAACACCTCTGCAACCTGCTGAGGTGGTTTTCTTGTTTGTTTTCTTAAATTGCGTGTACACGTTGCATGGATGAATTCGTGAGGACTTAAATGCATATTTAAGAAGTGTACCCTGGGCACATGTGCCAGGAAATGTTGCCACAGCCTCTTACTAAAAGATGCCAGCCAACGTAGTAGTTTCCATTAGACTTCAGTCCCTTTTTGACTTATCTCGTAGTCATAAAATAGATTCTGGAAATGAGGAATCATTTTTGGCCATTTGCATCTCTCAGCAAACAGATCTAAAGCTCTGAGAATCCTGACTGCACTGCCGTGGTGTGTGAGTCATGTAATGCTCCTCTTGCAGCAGCTCTTCTCTCATGATCTGCTGTGAGATGACCTTTGGCTCCCTCTAAATCATAGAAGTTGAAAATGTAGAGTCTGTTGCTCTCGGATTATTGGGTTTTATTCTTGTTTTAAGGCAGGATTAATACTTGTTGGATTTAAAGGCACTTACAGCAATGAATTGGATAAGTCACAAAAGTTCTTAAAGGCGGATTAAAAAAGTCAGTGTGAAAGCAAACCTGCAGGAAGTGCTGGAGCTGTTCTTCAGGCAGAAGGAGAGCGCTGCAGGGAGGAGGAGGACTGAGAGGGCAATTCATGATGTGGCTTAGATAGGGGGCTTCTGTGAGCTGGAGGCATTGGGGGGGTCCTGGTCTCTGCTTGCTCTGTTGGCACAGCTGCAGCCCGGTGCACTGCAGCTGTGCTGTGGGAAAGGGTAAGGAATGCACAAACCCCTGGGTGATAGTCCAGGTACATTCTTAGCAGCTTTATTCTTTGCACTGTGCTTTTGTTCGCTCGCTTCTGTCTCATAAGGAAAGCAATAATAGCAGTGTCTGTTCACACTGTATCAGAGCATGACCAGAATACCGATGTAAAGCCTCTGAAATGCTTTCCTTCTGAAACTGTTGCTCATGTTCTTCCTTGCTGTGTGACTGTGTAAGCTGTGGTGGAACCGAAACACTTAGTTATGTTTGTATTCCAGGTGTTAAATAAAACCAAAGAGTTCGAAGAGGCTGTAAAAAAAGTAATAAAGGATGTTAATTTAGATAACGACATAGTGGTATCTGTCTTTGAAACCAACATAAGAGTCCTTGGGTGAGTAAATTTCAGAGTCCTTTACAACTCTTATTTTTAGTTCTAAGTCCTCATGGCGTTCCTCTGTGCTATGTCACCTCGTTTGAAACAGTTGTTCCTTTATCAGTTAGCATAATTCAACACCTGCCCTAAGGAGGGTTTTAAAATGCTAGGCAGGAATCAATGCAGTGGTACTGAATCAAGCCGACCCTGTCTGACTGCTGCAGGCACGGCTGCTTTGATTAAATGGAGCCTACGTGTGCCAAAGGAGCAGTGTTTGTTGTAATGGGAACAGTCGTAAAGATTGCCCTGCTCAATGTTTGCTTTAATAGAGCATTTCAGTACTACCTCAGTGGTTAGGGTAGGAAGTTATTTCGGTTTGGAAGGGGCCTGTGGAGGCCTCCAGTTCGACCTCCTGATCAGAGCAGGTTAGCTTTAAGCTACATGTAGTAAGAGGTGCTGGCTGTCTTGACTGACTGCAGTGATTCATCTGTTGTTTAGGAAAGTCCTAAATAATAAGAATTGCTCCCAAAACACTTGACAGCTCATCTTGATTGTAGCCTTCCTAAAAATTGGGAACATAACCGAACCCAGTTGTTTTTGCAGTCATCTACATCATAGAAACTGCTGCACCGCTGTTGAGATGGATGTGCCTGCTCAGCTGTGGTTGTTTTCTCTTGTGTTCAGTGGTCTCCTCGGTGGGCATTCAGTGGCAATTATGCTGAAAGACAAAGGTGAATATATGCAGTGGTACAACGGTGAACTTCTGCACATGGCAAAGGAGCTGGGCTACAAGCTTTTACCTGCCTTTAACACCACTAGTGGTCTCCCTTACCCAAGAGTAAGTTCTGTGCGTTCTGCAGTTCAGGAGTGCTTCCGTAAGCAAAAATTCTGTTGTTTTGTTTTAATCTCAATTTCTGCCATCACTTGCAGGTGTATTAAGTGTACGGGGGGGGGGGTGGGGAAACCACAGCTTTAGGTGCTCTGAACCCCCAAGCTTCCAGCTCTGACAGTTCCCCTATACACTTGTGCATAAATAAGAAGTACTGAAATCTTGTCTCATTGCTGTCTGCTGATTCCTTGCTCCTACAGCCACTAGCAAGTTGCTGAGAGTAATTTTTGTTTTGGCACGTGTCTCTCACCCAGTGAAAGACACAAAGACAGAACTGGTTCATCTTCATAGTCTACATCTGATTTTTAAGAGGGCAGATGAAATTGGGAGGCTGTAATTAAGAACATTCACTTAGTGTAAAATCTGTCGTCGTATCAAAACAAAGCATGGTGTGTGACAGATTCACGTTCAGTGAATCAACATTTCTCTGCTGGACAGGTCTAATGCAAAATGTTCAGTGTTTTGGTGAGATGGCCCCCTCTAGAATGTGCCTGGCACAAAAGCAGGTCCATCTGCTGGTACTGCCTGCAGCCAGGAGTACTGAGGTGTTCGCAGAGCTTAACTCCAGGAGCACTTCTGATGTTCAGAGTGTGGGGTTTCAGGTAAATAAATTGCCCGAATTTGATTTTCAGAGTGGTATTCTTTAATCAGGCATCCGGTGAACCACGCCACAGATCTTTGGGCATCTTTGTCTTAGTTCTGGATGATTTTACAAGCGTGTTTGATGAGGCAGTACGTGGTGAAGCAGGGCAAAACTGAAGGTGGGGGTTGTGGTCTTGGAAAATGCATGGATCTAGTTGCTCTGCAGGTGGGAGCATGAATTCTCTCTATGTGGTATAAATTCTTGCAGCTAGTAAAAATAAAGGTAACAGTCTCTGTTTTTCTCTAGGTCAATTTAAAGTTTGGTGTAAGACATCCAGAAGCACGGACAGGAACAGAGACTGACACCTGCACTGCTTGTGCAGGTACCTTGATCCTGGAGTTTGCAGCTTTAAGCCGATTCACAGGAGCTTCTATATTTGAGGTTTGTTTGTTTTGATCTCTTGGGTTTTGTGGGGATGGGGGGGGGGGATCGGGTATTCATTCATTTTGTTACATTTCTGTAATTGTGAATGGGTGCATATCTTAAGTGTTCTGCAGGAAAAGTTTTTTTGCATTCAGGTTTGTGTTTTGGGGCTTCTTTCTAGCAGTGTTCATTTCACTTTCTTGAAAGCTTTGTAGGAAGTGATTTTGTTTGAAGCCAATTACAGAATTAAACCTGAAGACTCTTAGCTAGAGGATGTTATTTACATAGTCAGGGCAAGCAACAGGAAACGTGACCCTTTTCATGAAGGTCCATGAGGTGTTTGTTTCTGAAAATGCAACTGAAGAAAGGAAAATGAATCCCTCTTGTGATGTTTTTGCCACGTATCCTGCTAGTAATCAGCATCCTGCAGGCATTTGTGCACTGCCCTTCTTTGAACTGTCTCGTGGTACCTGTCTAGATAACATGCTTGCTCATTTAAAATGGTTGCCATTTGGTTGAGATTTACTGTTTGGCAGTTAGTGAACACCTCTTGCTCAGGTTAAATTATGGTCTCTGTAGAGATTCAGTGTGTCCAGGAATACTAAGCAGTCTGTGCAGATTTTGCTGAGGTTTTTAGTGTGGTAAGAAAACTTGTTTTGAAATTTTAGGGTAAATTTTGTCTTAAAGTCTTTTTCCTCTTTTCTTTGTCACAAAGCAGGGAAGATTAAAATAGTAAAACAATCATATGCCCCTTCTAATGAAGAGTGGAAATCATAAAACTGTCAGTATCGTGGTTTTGTGCTGTACATTACAGAGTGTATTTTTAGAAGTGCCTCGGTTAGTACAGTCACAGTGGCATTGTGCAACACCTCTCTGAGGGCTGATGTCAGCAGAAAGCTAAGTGATGTGTTTTGAGCTTCTGGGTGGTGGTTTCTGTGTTCTGAAGAAAGCAGGCTCTTCCAAGTTCAGATTTCTTTGTGACCTTTCGGTGTGGGCCTGCCATAACTACCTGTATCAAACACGGGCTGGACGTGCTGCTGCGTGTGCAACATCACACCGAGATTTGTCGTTCTGTTCGACGTGAAACACCTTAATATCTCACAGCGTCTTAATTTCAGTAGGCGATGATGCTCCTTCTCTCTGTCCTTCTGGCTTCCTGTAACGGGTTTGCTGTCGTTGCAGGAATACGCACGGAAAGCTCTTGACTTCATCTGGGAAAAGAGGCAGCGCAGCAGCAACTTGGTGGGCGTTACGATTAACATTCACACTGGAGACTGGGTCCGCAAAGGTGCGTGCTGTCCGCAGCAGCTGTTGAATGTTGACTGTTTTTCCCCTTCTGTGTTGATGTAGACTGTTCTAAAATGTTTATAGGGTAGGTGCTTGGAGATACGTACTTGGGAGCAAGAGAAACCTGCTAAACTGCAGCCTGACTTTCCTCTAAATATGTTGAGAAATTAGTTTTATTTCAAAGAGTGTTCTCTGATTCACTTCAATGCTGACATAGGAATGCCTTGAGGTTCGCTTTCAGAGATTCTGCTGTGAACGCACGGTGAAAATACAAACAGGACTGTGATTGAATGTGTCAGTCCATGGAAATGTTTTCTAAGAGAAGAGTACAGCCAGCTTAAATACATGTCTGTGTTATTACGTG
The DNA here is from genome assembly GCA_036925125.1 of Oreortyx pictus. Lineage (NCBI taxonomy): Eukaryota > Metazoa > Chordata > Aves > Galliformes > Odontophoridae > Oreortyx > Oreortyx pictus. Next base: position 25,886,223 of record JAUPFR010000010.1, on the reverse strand, counting down.
CACTGATATTGCAGAGCCTTTAGTTTAGGCTTTACAGTACTGTGTACTTGCATCCATCCACGCCTTAATTCTAGTTACAGGCAGCTTTTCTTTTTACTTGAAAACGTCTTTAAAGTCAAGGTGAAGCTAGTGACAGTACTGACATAGCTACTTAAGTCAAGCCACCTTTTTGTTTTCTGCTGTTTCTAGATAGTGGAGTTGGAGCGGGAATAGATTCTTATTATGAATATTTATTAAAAGCCTACGTCTTGCTGGGAGATGACAGCTTCCTGGAAAGATTTAACACGGTAAGCTAACACCTTGCTCAGGGTTGTTCCTCCTCTTCTGGAGGAAATATTCTAATTTAAGATCTAACTGTGTTGTAATCACGTGTATTGTAAGTCATCTGTTAGTCTGTGATCTCCGGCAGAATTTCTGTGACTTCTGATGTCTGTGGTGCCAGCTCTTTTTAATGAGTTTGTGCTAATCTTGGTTGATCCTATCCCCCTCAGCAGCTACTTTAACCCCACCCAGTGAAGGTAGGACTCTTCTGGTCTGTTTTCCTCATTTCCTGTACAGGAGAACCTGTGTTTCAAGATTGCTGTGGATAGTATAATACTGAAAAAGGTTTCTTTAAAACAGTGAAAAGGCTTCTTGTTACAGATCGTGGTACAACTTCTTTGTGTCCAGGAGCCACGAAAATCTAAAAATGAAAACCCAAATCCGGCATTAGTAGGCCCAGCATACATTGAAGTATATTTACTCAGAGTAGTAAATCTGTAAGATTATTCAGTAACTCTGTCAGCAAGACAGAATATTCCTTCTTTTGAAAACATCAGTATTCAAGAAAAACAGTTCTATATCTTAAAAACAGCATCATTGAGGTTAGAAAAGACCTCAAAGGCCACCTAATGAGCCATCCTCCTGCCACCAGTTCTGCCCACTGAACAGTGTCCCAGAGTACCACATCTTCCCTTTCCTTAAACGCCTCCAGGGATGGTGACCCCGCCACCTCCCTGGGCAGCCTGTGCCAGTGCCCAGCTGCTCTTTTTGGATGAATTGATTGTCAGCCTTAACTGTGGTAGCTTCCTGTGTACTGCATGGCTGCTGAGTATCCCTTTCTGTATGTATGTGACTTGGAACATGTGACTTAAATCGCATGTGTAACGCTGTGGAGCATCGCAGTACCTGCTGCCCGTTTTGCTTGTGAAACTTGAAACTGATACGCATTGCCAAATGCAGTAATGATTGGGAGTGTCGTACTTGTCCTTCCATTGATATGGAATGCCGTAGGCTTGTTTATATAAACCTGTCTTTTGAAGTGTGTTGATAATATAAGCTTGTTATTTTCCTGTTATTTGTCAGCACTATGATGCCATAATGAAATACATTAGCCAACCACCTCTCCTTCTTGATGTTCATATTCATAAACCAATGCTAAATGCTAGGACCTGGATGGATTCTTTGCTAGCTTTCTTCCCGGGATTGCAGGTAATGTTTAAAAACCAATGTATGGACTAATTTCAGTAAGAAGGGGATGATTGAACAGACTGGATATATATAATGAGCAAGTCATGCTTAGTAATTTGGTTTTCATAAGCACTGAATTGAGATTTCTGTACTTGGTTTCGATGCTATGATGCAAATTGACGTGCATCAAGAAAAGCACATCCATATGATTCTCATCCTTTACTCCTGAAAACACTTGTATGAAATTGCCTTTTTAGTAGCATAGAGAAAAACGTTCTAGTTTCTTTGCCAGTTACATCTTCAACACAAACTCAGTCATGTTTCCACTGCAGTTGCCTGAAAATGGTAAAGATCTTTTTTCTACACAGGCAGAAGTCTTCATGAGCTCAATGATCTGCTTAAATTCTTACCAAATATCAGTGCCTTAAAATGAAAGAGGGTAATGTTTACAGTGTGTGTCTGCTGCAGATGTAGGAATTGGCGTGCAGCGTTAAGTGTACCTAAATGCAAAAACTATTTGTATGTGTGCTAAGTTTGTGTCAATTTTGTTACTGAATTTTAGGTATTGAAGGGTGATATTAGACCTGCTATTGAAACCCATGAGATGCTCTATCAGGTTATAAAGAAACATAACTTTCTTCCTGAGGTAAGGTGGTTGGGTTTTGATCGTGTGAATTAACTCTCACCTTAATTTGAACAGTGTCAGAGATCCGTTTGAAACAGTAGTAGGTTATGTGCCATTAAAACCAGAGGCTTGCTTCCTCGATGTTCTTATGCAGTTTACATTTCTAATGAAGCTGTTTTGGAGATGAAATACTGTCATTTGGCTAGGCTGTAATTAGCTCAGTAATAATGATTAATAATTGCTGACACTTAGTATTACAGCCTTTCAAAATTGACTTTGTCTCCCTTTGATATGCGTATTTTATATAAGCACATGTGATTGTAGGTGCTTAGTAACATAATGGCATTGATGCCAAAGGTCTTTTTTCAGTGTTTTGCACTTAGAAAGGAGATTTTTGGAAGATCTCTCAGTGGTGTTTAAGCCAACATGCCATACCCTTTAGCAGAGGCACGGTTTAAACCCTAGTATGAACTAGTAATTAATGTAATCTGTCACGGAAATGCCAGTGGACATTAAGAGTGAATTCAGAGAACAAGAAACTTTCAAGTAACCGCCTTCTGGTCTCTGGCATTTCTTACTTTAGAAGCAACTGCTTACAGTCTGTCAGTCTGAAATGACACTTCAATGTAGTGGAAGTGTCAGGTGATAGGTATGTTTGCAGATATGGTATTTGTCAGCACTCTGCTCGGTCTCTGAGACAGCCCTGAATCAGGCTTCTCTGCCTGGATTGCAGCAGTGTGCTTGTGCAGGTGGAAGAGATTGGAGGATGCATGCTCCCTCCTGGGACCGGAGCACAAACTCTCAGCTGGCTCCTCTTGCCTCTGAGAGCCCTGCAGGACTCCTCTCTGAAGAGGCTGGATGGTGTCAGGATCCCAGTGCTTGCGCAGTTTAATCTCATTTCTGCTAAGCACTGTGTTAGATTTTGATCATTAGATTTTAATCTGAAGCGTAATAACTAATTGAACGGAGATTTCTGTGGCATCCAGAGGTTGATACTGGGCCTTCAATCCTTCACTGGTGTACTGTAGTTGTTGTAATACAGTTAACATGGAATTCAAAAGAAATTGTTGAGTGGTTTTATCCTTGCATTTATTTCTGACCATTTCTCTTCTGGTTGTTTTTTTTTTTTTTTGGGGGGGGGTGTCTTCCTTAGGCTTTCACAACAGACTTCAGAGTTCACTGGGCTCAGCATCCCTTAAGGCCTGAATTTGCTGAGAGCACTTACTTCCTGTATAAGGTAAAATCACTTTCATTCATCTGGCTTTTGTCTGCCTTTCCTTGCACCTAGGATTTTGTTGGTGTCTTGTTTGAGTTACAATACTGCCAGACTAAAGTGTTACTGGTAGCAAAAATTGTTCTAGAAATTTTGTTTTATGTGCCTAGAATGAAAAAGAAAGGCATTAAATGCCAAGTACCATATTTTAAACATCTAGTGTTCCTTGAGCTCTCCCAGAGATCATCTAGAGACTCGAGAACAAAAAGTACTTTGTAATTTACACAGCTGCAACTAGTGTCTTGGACTCCTGTAAGCATTTTCATGTGCTTGTCTGCATATCTGCAGAAAGCGACAGTGTATCTGAGGTTCCCTTTGTGACTCTTCAGTACTGCTGAGAAATCAGGACTTACTGGTGTCTAGGAAGCTATGGAAATAAGATTATTATGGCTAGGAAGATGAAAACTGCTCATTTTTGGCTAAGTCTGAGTGCACCTGTTTGTTTTCTGTTGTTTTAATAGGCTACAGGGGATCCTTACTATCTAGAAGTAGGAAAAACACTCATTGAAAACCTAAACAAGTATGCAAGAGTGCCTTGTGGGTTTGCTGCAATGAAGGACGTTCGTACAGGAAGCCATGAAGACAGGTGAAAATGTTTATTGGAAAATCTAGTTATCTTTCTGATGACGTTAATTGATTTCTGAAAACGGGCAAGTTCCAACCCAAGCCATTGCAGAGTCACAGAATCACAGGGACTGGAAGGATCACAGGGTCCAACCACCCTGCTAACGTAGGCTCCCTACAGCAGGTCACACACAGGTAGGTGTCCAGGCAGGTCTCAGGTATCTCCACAGAAGGAGACTCCATCACCCTGACCGTAAAGAGGTTCGTGTCAGTATGGAACTTCCTGTGTTCAGGTTATAGGCTGTGACTCCTCATCCTGTCACTGCACGCTGCCGAGAAGAGCCTGGCCTCATCCATGTGCCTCACACCTCCCTTTAGATATTTGTCAACGTTTGTCAGATCCCCTCTCAGTCTTCTTTTCCCCATGCTGAGCGGGCCCAGGTCACCCAGCCTTTCCTCATAAAGGAGTTGCTCCAGGCCCTTTATCCTCTCCGTGTCCCTCTGCTGCACTCTTTCCCTGTCTTTTCTGAACTGAGGAGCTCCGAACTGGACACAGTTCCATGACCAAGTCTGAAATTATCTAGTTTTATCAAAATACGTAAACTATTCCAGTAGTTTTGTAGATTCAGGTACATGAGGGTAGAGTTTAATAACCTTTCCTTCCAAGCAGACTTTCATTAGGCTTAGGGTAATAGATTGCTTAATTTCAAATGAAATATACTTCAAAGATAGGAGTTTGTAAAAGAGATGCATTCGGTTTTGCTGTAATGCCATCTTTTACTGAGCATTAATTGATTCAACATAGTTTCCCTCAAAGTGAAAGGAACTTGGATTAAAGTTCCGTAGCAGTGCTCATGAATACTTTGGAGATGGAGCAGAATGGGTATGTTTTTAACTGACATTTTAAGAGCAATTCTCTAAATTCTTCTAAAAGGGTCTTTATTTTTTGTTTTTTGTTTTTTTTTCCGTAGAATGGACTCTTTCTTTCTGGCTGAGATGTTTAAATATCTTTACCTGCTGTTTGCTGATAAGGAAGACATGATTTTTGACATAGAAGATTATATATTCACTACAGAAGCTCATCTATTACCACTCTGGCTTTCCACTACAAACCAAACCATCTCTAAAAAAAATACAGTAAGTAACAGCTCAGATTCCCATCAGTTCTAATGGTGCTTTGGAGCAGTTCCTTTCTGTTTTTTAGAGGAATTTGAATAAAAAACGTGATTGCTGAACCACTCTCTATCATCTTTGAGAGGTCTTGGAGAATGAGAGAGGTACCTATAGACTGAGGATAGTCAGTGTCACTCTGCTCTTCAAAAAGGGCAAGAAGGGGGATCCAGGAAACTACAGGCCAGTCAGCCTCAGCTCCGTCCCTGGAAAGGTGATGGAAAACAGCTTGTTCTGGATGCCTTCTCCAGGCAGTTGGAAGATAAAAGAGTTATCAGGAGTAATCAGCATGGGTTCATCAGAGGGAGGTCGTGCTCGACCAACCTGGTGGCCTTCAGTGATGTCATTTCTGGCTGGGTGGATGGTGGGAGAGCAGTGGATGTAGTCTGCCTTGATTTCAGCAAGGCATTTGACACTGTCTCCCATGACATCCTTATAACAAAGCTAAGGAAGTGTGGGATAGCTGAGTGGATGGTGAGGTGGGCTGAGAACTGGCTGACTGTCAGAGCGCAGAGGGTTGTGATCAGCGGTGCAGAGTCCGGTTGGAGGTCTGTACTTAGCAGTGTTCCTCAGGGCTCAGTGCTGGGTCCAGTCCTGTTCAACATCTTCATCAGTGACCTTCGTGAGGAGGTAGAGTCCGCCCTCAGCAAGTTTGCTGATGATACAAAGCTGGGAGGAATGGCTGACACACCAGAAGGCTGTGCTGCCATTCAGCAAGACCTGGACAGGATGGAGAGCTGGGCAGAAAGGAACCAGATGAGGTTTAACAAGAGCAAGCGTGGAGTCTTGCACCTAGGGAGGAATAATTGCACGCACCAGTACAGGCTGGGGGATGAGCTGCTGGAGAGGAGCTCTGCAGAGAGGGACCTGGGTGTCCTGGTGGACGACAGGTTGACCATGAGCCAGCAGTGTGCCCTCGTGGCCAAGAGGGCCAATGGCATTCTGGGATGCATTAAAAAGAGCGGTGGCCAGCAGATCCAGGGAGGTGATCCTCCCCCTCTGCTCTGCCCTGGTGAGGCCTCATCTGGAGTACTGTGTCCAGTTCTGGGCTCCCCAGTACAAAAAAGACTTAAGGGGAGGCCTGTTGATTTTCTTCTTACAAAAATGTGATCTGCCTTTTAATTGGTGATCTGCATCTTTTGTTTCAGACTACAGAATACACAGAGCTGGATGACAGCAACTTTGACTGGACCTGTCCGAACACTCAGATCCTTTTCCCAAATGACCCAATGTTTGCTCAGAGTATTCGTGAACCTTTGAAAAACGTGGTGGATAAGAGCTGTCCTAGGAGTATTTCAAGAGCGTAAGATGAATGTCTCCTGGCTTTTGTTAGCATAGCAGTGTTAGAGCAGCATCTCTTGGGCATGGGAGTAAAGACTTGAGGTGTATTGGAGCTTGCTGTGCTCCAGTTTGCATTCTTTCTGGCTGGTGGGAAAAACTAGATCTGTTTTGTCTGACTTCTTCAGCAATGCTTTGTTCATTTCCATCAGGAATTAGTGAATCTGTCAAAGCAAAAGGTGCAGTATGAGCCGTATGTTCCACGTGGGATTTGTAGCCCAGGTATTACTGTAGCCAGGAAATCCATCTCCCAGATTTCTGACATGAATCTCTGTAGTCTCGAGTGCTTTTTTTTCGTGGTAAGAAAACAGTGCTGCCAGGGTGGGTTCTTAGTGTCAACACTGCACGTTTTTTCACAGCAGAAAATCACCAAGAACATAAGCAACTTTGCAAAAAGGCTGAGAAGTTGCTGTCCATTGGAATTTGTGCTTCGCTTTATTCCAAAGAACTCCTAATAGCGTAGTGGGAGGCATGATTTGGGAAGGTTGTGAGTTATGTTTCAAGAATAATCTGGGTTTTAATGCTTTGTTTAATTTTTTATGGGTTTTTTTTTTGTCAGAGAAGAGAGCTTGGGAAGTGGACCAAAGCCACCACTGAGAGCCAGAGACTTCATGGCCAGTAATCCTGAGCATCTGGAGATACTGAAGAAGATGGGAGTCAGTCTGATTCATCTTAAAGATGGAAGAGTGCAGTTAGTGCAGCACGCGGTGCAAGTAAGATCCAGCAGTGCCTCTTCTCAAAGCTTCTAGTAAAATCCCACTGACTATGATCCTTGAGACTGAGAGGCTCAGGAGGGACGTCCTGACAGGAAAGAGGGCGTGTGAGGTGGATGTGCAGCTGTATTTAGCAGGTTTATGGTTGTTACAATCCTGCCTCAATAGCACTTAACCTTTCATTAAATGAGGTGGAGGCCCTTTATGTCGGAGTAACACAGCTAATTGCAATTTATAGGAAAGTATGAAGTTTTCAGCAGGAGGGATTTCTTTTTGTTCAAGATCTCCTCGTTAATACATTTTCAGCCTGCAGCATGGTGGACATGCTAAGAAGTCAAATGAGGAATGAGTGCCAGGAGCCTCTGCTCCATACCTTGAAGTCTGCGTAGCACTGAATGGTTTCCAGCAGCATTGCTTTGTTAGGAAAATAATGTGAAAAACAGAGTGTTTTTCTGCATCATTGAAGTACTGATGTATGTAATGCAAACGGGGATCCAAGCAAAACTCACTTCAGGTTCTTTCCCAAAGCACTTATGCAGAAACTTAATTATTTTCTTTTTACTACCTAGGCAGCGAGTTCCCTTGATGCTGAAGACGGCTTACGGTTCATGCAGGAAATGATTGAGCTGTCCAGTCAGCAGCAGAAGGAGCAGCAGCTGCCTCCTCGTGCTGTTCAGATTGTTTCCCACCCGTTCTTCGGCAGAGTGGTCTTGACTGCTGGGCCAGCACAGTTTGGGATGGATTTATCTAAACACAAATCAGGGGTACGTAAGGATGTGTGTGATCCTGTTACTCATTGCTTAAGCTGAAATGTTGTGGTCCTGAAGCTATGCGTATTTCAGGGTGTCCAGCTGGAGGGTTGGCCGTGAATTTGCAGAAGCCCCTTTAGAGTTGGAGTAGGTTGATGTTAGGTGAGCTTTCATAAAGGGCTACGTGTAGAAAGAAGAAGAAATTACCAGAGGGGCGGTGGTTCCTATTGGAAGCAGTGGGAAAATCCTGCCAGTTGCACTGGGCAGGGTGCAGCCCAGCAGGAGAGTCTCAGGCTAGTGGCTCACAGCAGACAGCTTCCCAGAGACAGCAGTTCACAGGTACAGACAGAACGTGCTGCGTTTAAGAGTTACCTTTCCACGTGGCCATTCTTTGTTTCTTAGCTCCCAGGGAAGATTGCCTGTGCTGGCTGAGGACACTTAATGCGTTAGATTAACTGAAGGGAATAAAATGCTTAGGAGTCTTTTGCGAGCTCGAACCTACTTCTCTAATTCTCTTGTTCTGGTTTTGGTTTTGTTTTTCCACGCAGACAAGAGGATTTGTTGCAACCATTAAGCCCTATAATGGATGCTCAGAGATCACTAATCCTGAGGCAGTGAAAGAGAAAATTGCCCTGATGCAAAGAGGCCAGTGTATGTTTGCTGAAAAGGCACGGAACATTCAGAAAGCTGGAGCAATAGGAGGCATTGTTATTGGTAAATAAAACTTCTTACCTATGTAAATGTCACCTGTGTTTTACGCATCTGAAGGTACTGGAAAGCTGACAGAGCTGTTAAACTGTCTGAGATGCTCTGTCAGCACAGGAACTGTGTCTTCAGAGCACGGAGAAATATTCTGTTTATGTCTGGTTGTACATGAAGTGTAGCTGAACAAATCACGGTGGGTGATGGTCTCTGGTTTTGCAGCTCAGAAGTTGTTATCCCAGTGTTATACCCAACATGTTGGATGTTAAAGCAGTAGCTGCTGCAGAAAACTTGAAGCTCAAAGTAATGGTAGGGGGGCACAGAGCACAAAAATTGGCTTTTTGCAGCCAGTTTCCCACTTTCTGCCTGGTGTTCTCCCACCTGGCTGGGCGGTAGGAAGCTGCTCAGTCTGCTGAGGTCTGAGGCTGAAGCCTGTCTGTCTGACACGAGGGTTTGCTTGCTTTGTCTTTGGTGCACGTCTGGCTAGATGACAACGAGGGAAGCAGCAGTGACACAGCTCCTCTCTTCCAAATGGCCGGGGATGGAAAGAATACAGATGACATCACAATCCCCATGCTCTTCCTCTTCAACAAGGAGGGAAATATCATACTGGATGCAATCAGGGAGTATGAGGCTGTGGAGGTGCTCCTTTCCGACAAAGCAAAAGATAGAGGTAAGATTAAAGGCTTTGTTTAGTACAGATTTAGGCTTTGTCTGTGCCGTGGCACACTGTAGTTATTTTCCTTGCTGCTCAAAGGTGTAAATGTGTCCTCAGCTTTCTGTGTGACCTTAGTGTTAGCTTTATCACGTGAAAGCCATGCTCAGAAATGCATCGCTGTGCCTTCCTCCCTGCCCTTGCCCCGTGTTAATGTTCACATCCAGAAATGCTGTTGCTGAGTTAAATGTCAGTTTGAATAATGTCACAGTGCAGTCCAACCAAGATAGTTGGTTTTTCATAGCTGCTGTGGATCCCTCTTGTTCACAACTACGGTTAAGCTAGAGTAACAAAATGCTGAATGCAAAAGGTAGCTCTGCGTTTGAGAGTGTGTAATGCATTTGTGCTTCTTCCCCCTTCCTTGTGCTTTCGTTTGGAATCCCAGCAACAATCTTTAAAGGTAAAACGATTCCAAACTACATTATTGATAGCAGTAAGTATTCTGTATTAAAAGTTGAACTCCCTTAGGGGGCTTGCAGTATTAGCATCCCAGATACTAATTGCAAACGTGTAACCCCAGAGAAATTGGTGTGGTGGAATTCAGGCGGCTGCTGTGAAGTTGCAAACTGAATCAGAGCTCGAGATATCAGCGTTGGTCGCTGTGGATGGGGATGTGAGGAGGGAGGCCGTGCAAAAGTGCATCTCCCACCACCGTAGCGTGTGATCCTGTGGGGTCTGGACTGTTTGTTGAGTGTGCAGGGTGACAGCTAGCACTGGCCCAGAAATCAAGCTGGAGGATCTGAAACCAGCCTCACTAGATTGCTTGTTCCCCCCCCCCCCCCCCAGTTAGTGATTAAATGTTTTCCATCCCTTCCCCCTGTAATGTGTGTTCCTTAATAGCTTTCCTACCAACAGAAAGTTTGCACTTCCTTGAGGAGTAAGGTCAGAGGAAGTAACCTTGATTTGAATTGCACAGTAGGATGCTGCCTTCCTGGATTTTTCAGAGTGTTTTCTTTCTCTCTCCTTTCAAAGACTTGGAAATGGAGAATATGGACCAGAAATCATCCGAAAACGATTCACACAAACAGAACTCAGAAGAAGCTTCTTCAGCACCTCAGGATGTTGGCGCAGTCAGTGAGGAGCACAAAGAAGAAGAAAGCTCCGACGTTTCTGACCCCGGTTCCTCATCTCCTGCTCAGTCAGACAGTGACAGCGTTTCCATTTCACATCAGGATTCCTACATCCCTGGGCCTGGCAAGGCTGCTACTCCAGAGCCAGCATGCACACAAGGGGATGACCAGCCTCAGGAACAGCAGACAGAGTCAGACTCCAAAGAGAACTGGGACAATAAAGTTCAGCCTATGGAATCTATATTAGCAGACTGGAACGAAGATATAGAAGCATTTGAAATGATGGAAAAAGATGAACTATGACTTGTAGTAATAACTTATTTGCTAGTAAACAAACGGAGAACTCTTTGGGTAGAATTGAGGCCCTGAGAACTAGAAAACACGTTCAGTATTGTGAGGAGCAACCAGGTCTCACCTGGAAATTCCCATAGAAACCCAGCACGCGCTCTTTGTTTTAATTTTTCCTGTTTAAAAATGGGAACGTGCAATCGGAAGCACTCGTGTGGCCCCACTGCGCGGGGCTGCGTCCCGGCAGCTTTGCTCAGGGAAGGAGCCTGACTTCTGCCTGCTGGGTGCCCGCAGCTGACGCTGCCTCGGCCTCTGGGAGGCACAAGTTGAGCACGTAGGGCTGCCAGCAGCATCCAGCAGCTGGGAGCCGAGCTGTGCCCGCTTTCCCTGACACCTCGCCCCCAAAGCCTTCCTCGCTGCCAGCAGGTGAAGCCGTGTCTCCAGTGGCTGCATCTGTAAGGAGCAGGTAGAAGCAGTTTGGTGACACGTTGAGCTGAACCAGCCGTTGCAGGATGGGGGCGGCGGGGATGGCTGCCGTGCTGCTCTGGGTGGCACAGGTGAGCGAGTCCTGGTTGTTGTTCCCCGGTACTGAGATGAAATCGGGGTGGTTCAAACCACCGAGATGTCCCCCCCCCCCCCCCCCCCCCCCCCGTCCAAAGAAACTGCCAAATGATGATTCAGTTGATTGATATCAAGCTTTTAGAGAAAGTTCGTGGCTCAAAGGAGTGTTTTAAATGAGGAAAGAAATGAACGCTGCCTGTAACGCTGCGCCAGACCGGAAATGAAGGTTTGCGTTGCTCTTGACAAGGAAAAAAAGCCCCGGTCTGAAGTGCACCTCTCTTTCAGCTGGTGACATTACGCGTGCTGAATATGCAACTGTTATTAGTACAGCCATACTGTATTTATTTGTGTATACTCCTGTACAGTATGAATGGGTATGTGTCCGTGACGACACTTGCTTTCAGGGGTTGCAGAAGCACAGGCACCTTCTGTGAGCACGGCACTCAGAGCCGGCTGTGTGAATGGGATGGTAACTTCAGCCATTGGAGGAGGGGTTGGGTTTTTTTTGGTGTTCTATGGGTTTCTTCGTGGGAGGGGTTGGACCACAGGAGCCATAAGTGCCCTTGGTTACGTGCGGCCGCCCTCCGTGTGGCTGTGGTACTGTGCCGTGTGTGGCATCCAACGCCGAGTTCAGGAATCCCAGCTCACCACCGTGATGCTGGAGGAACATTCTCGGTGGTTTACATCTGCTGTTTCTCCGTGGGGTTAAGAACAGAGCCCGGTTTTGTGGTTTTTTTTTTTTCCTCCTCCTCTGGAAGGCATCGCTCGTGGAAGAGCGTTGGGTGAGAAGTTGGGAACGGGCAGAGCCGTCACTCAGCACATAGAGAAACATTCTGTGAATGGAATATTGTATGTTCAGATTTTATAGGATTTCTTTCTTTTTAGCCAGCCCGATTTACAGCCGTGTGTTTTCTTCAGGAAGATGTCTCCTGGCGGGCGCTGTAACACTTCAGTTGGGTTTCACTGTCTGGTGGCAAGCATTACACCGTATTCCTAAGGGCAACTGTGTACTGTGATGTAAAAGGTTGGGCTAAAATGTATATAATCTGTGTACATAATTGTGTACTTGATTATAACTGCTGATTGTAAAGATTTAATAAGATGTAAATATCCTGCTCCCGATGTCTGTTTCACCCCGGGGCCGTCCGTGGAGATAAAGGCAGGGAGGGAAATGGGGAAGAGGCACTTCCCTCAGCCCTTCTGATGTTTCTTATGCAACGCAGCACGTGGCTGCCGTGTTTATTTTGGGGCCTGACACGGGCAGCTCTGCTCCGTGATGTCAGTCCGCAGCGCGCTGCCATTACAGCATCATAAAAAATTACAGAGCTGCTATTTCGGGCAGCAGCTCTCTCCGACTCAGTGCATAAATGCATCTCCATATGACTCACTCGGGGGATTATTAATAGGCACGAAATCAGAATGCCAGAACCCAGGAATATCACGCTGCCCCCACACCTCTCTTTTCTCCTCTCTTGCAGCAGTCGTGGCTCGGGCATTTGTTCTCTCAAGTTGCTTTTTTTTTTCCTTACATATACGTGCGTTAGAAAAACGGGGCTGGGGCAGCGCCCAGGGACCTCTGATAGGAAACACTCTTGGAAGCGCCATCCCAGTGGGTGGAACCCACCGAGCTGTGCCAGGCAAAACGGACCTGAAGTGCCCAGGTGTCTCCTGTGCCATCCCTTCCAACCCCCGTGATCCTGGCTCCAACGGGAGCACACGCAGCAGGGCTTCCACGTCCTTATGTCCGTGGGATTCTGTCCCAAAGGCCCTCAAAGGTTTTGTAAAGCACTTCTGGTGGGAGCAACCCCAGGGCTCTTTATTAATTAAAGCGGTTAAATAATTCAGATGTGCGCTCTCTCTTATCTCCTTTGCATGCTCACCTGCTCCAAGAGCTGCGATGAATTATGTAAAAATAAAAAAAAATGTACACGTGAGGGTGCAGACTTCCAGCATCGCCTGGAAGACTCAAATGGCTCTGCAGCACCCTGGGAACCCCAAGTGTGACTGGATGGGAGAAAAGAGGGCAGCATAAACTCTTTGCCAGGGAGGACGGGATGCTCTGCTCTCAGAATGGCTGCAAAACTGCAAGGACTCAGGAATGGGCCAGCGGCTCTTGGCCAACAATGTGAGCAGTAAAACCCTGCAGGGAGGACCCTCTTTGCTGAGCTTTTACGCGGAAAGCTTTAGTGATGAGATTCCCGTGTGTCTGAGAGAGCTCTGGAAGTCGGGAGAGGAGCTTCTAGCTGAAGGCCTTTAAGAGGATCCGCTCTGAAGAAGGTCCTGTGAGCCAGGTCGGTGAGAAATGGCCACTCTGAGTGCCCCAGCCCACAGGATCAGCCCTCCAGGTGGGAGCAATGGCAGCGATACCGAACCCCACATCCTCACTGAGGAAGCTCCTCTTTGGGTTCTGCCTCCCCTGCCCCTTAGAACACGGATGGGAAAAGACAAGAATACATAAAAACAGTAAAATGTTTATTTTCTTAGAAAAAAAGAGATTCAAAATGATTGTGATCACACTCCCATTCGTGCTCAGCAAAGCCAATACTGCAAGCTTAGTCCTTGATTAAGATACCTATTAAATGAAACTCTTTCCCTCTTAAAATACAAATTCCTGCTCCTGCATCACTGCCAGCATTTCAGTGACAACATGCTTTTAATGGACAACAGTTTCTCAGCTTCTTCGCAGCGGAGAAACGAGGCCTGCCGTGGCAAAACATCCCGTCTCCAAAGCTTGAAATCACCAGCATGAAAAAGCACTCCGGCCGCACGCAGACTGACAGACAGCGGAAGGGTGTTTCTCAGGTGCTCGAAATGTTCACAAACAGCTGTGTGTGACACTGCCTCACCTGACAGAAAAGGGCCAGAGGCCGTCAGGAAATCAACACCGTCTCTCGGATTGAGGATTCGCTGCGTTATCTGGACACGGAGAAAGTGAAAAGTTGCAACGAGTTTGAACTAGCAGCAACGAAAAACAGTTCCTTACGAGTTCTTAGCAATTATCCCTCATCTGTTCGTTAGGAAACACTGTAACTGAATGGAGCATATAATTGTGGAAATGATCTTCTTTTATGTAGTGCTGTTCGCTCTAGAAGACTTCCAAAAGGTCTCAACTGGGTTGTAATTATTTACACAGTAGTATTCCTGCTCTGATCGGCAGAATTGGCACTATGTGACATCCTCCTCTTCTGAACAATAATCACGACCCTGCAAGGAAGGAAAGAGGCCGGACACCTGGTTAACGACGCGCCGAAGATAAAAAGCAACAACCAGTGCTCACACACCTTCACGTCTGGGCTGTGCCCCCTGAGTAAAATGCCAGCGGCCAAGCAGGCAGGAGAGCCAACCCAGCCCTGCTGAAAGGGGTGAAACTCTACTAACGCAAAGGGAACCAAGAACAGCCACCGACAGAAACTCACAGCCGGGTTTCTCCCACCAGGATGAGCGCATGAATGCAGCTTCACAGCTCAGCGTTCGGCACCGAGCTTCATTTGGGGGTTTCTTTCTTCCCACAAACCCTACTGATTGAATTAGCATAATTACATCAAGTTCCACGTAAGCAGTTCAGTTCCAGCTCCCCTCGCAAGGACAGACAAACAGAGGCACTAACAGATGTCTCCCTTCAAATGCCTCACAGTGTTTTGACGTTGAATTTTAGTAGGCAGGAGCATCCTGCATTCTGATTTTTACCTTTGGGCCATTTTTGCAGAAGTACAATCAGCTCTGCAATGCCAATCCATGCAGCCAGGAGCACAGCATCTGTCCTAGGGAAATTCTCCAGGCCTTTGCATCGAGGCTTTTTCACCCTCCTCTGACCTTCTGTCAAGTGGCATTCCTGCCCCAAGACAAGCCCAGAAAACAAAACTAACCTGAATTCTAATAACTAGGTACAGCCATCAGATGTCCTGCTCTGCAGAAAAGACACGTCTTTGGAAAACTCACCTCACTGGAGATTCTGCATCTGAGATTATGGAAGGTGATGCTTTGCAGCATCTCTGTAGTTACAGGATAAGTGCATTTGCTCAGGTCCCTAGGAGCAGTGTGGGACACAGGTAACGCAGCAGTGCCCACTTTTCCTCCCCACGGAGCTGGGAAACCTGGCTGCAAACAGATGCTTACTTTATAGCTCCTCACCTTTTCAATCTTTTCATCAAGCATTCTGAAGAATTCTTGTTGGCTTTCAGAGATGTGCATGCTGAAAGGCAAAGGCAGAGTGTCAGTACAGCAGCGCTTTTGAATCGCACACGCTGACCCAGCTTTACATTTCCACCCCTTGCAAAAATAAATCACTTTGTGCTTCTGCCCCACAGAAGAAGCTCTTGCACGTGTGTGCCAGACTTGGGATGGCAACCAGCACCCACATGCATCCAGAGGAAACCTGACAGCACACTGCCTCTCCTCGAGCCAGAGGAGCCCCCTCTGTGTTGAAACGAAGTGCTGAGGACTGCCAGCTTCACCAGCACAAAGTGCCTGCAATGGGAGATGAAGGCCTCAGTCACAGCCTTGCCCTGCAAGATCTCCCTGCCCCTCTACAGCTGGACAAATACTCATGTGCAGCCTCAGGCTCAGCTTGGGCGACCCCTCAGACCCTACAGACCGTTCTCATCAATCAGGTTTGCACCAAGGGGCTCAGCATTTAGTGATCAGGGCTGGAAAAGACCACTTTTGGCAGCAAAACGCTTAATGGTGGCACAAGACAAGAAGCCCTTCCCCAAGGGACCTGTGATCCCAAAATACAGCAAGGGCGGGCAAAAAGGGAAAGGGTGAGGAGATGAAGGTGAGGATGTGAGGCAGACGGCGCTTGGGGTGTGTCTGCTCTATTTATTGTGGGGTGGTAAGAGCCTCTTTCCTGAAATAATAACATCCCTGGGGGGGTGGAGCATCCTCTGGAACAGCAGCAGAGAGCCTGGGCACGTGGGGCCTGCAGAGAAATGCCAGGCATTGAAGGCAGGATGGAAAGAGAGGAGAGGAGGAAGGAGTGGGAGACTGGTGCCAGTGATAACAGCAATGCCAGGCGGTCAGGACACACAGATCTTGGGAGCTTTTCCTCACTGGTAAAAGCTACTTCAGCTTGCCAAAACTCCCATTCAGATTCCTCTTCTTTGGTACGATCCTTTCTGCCGCAATGAGTTCATACTTCTCCCAAACACCCGACAACTCGCTGCACTTCCCCACAAAGCTCAGCACTCGCACTTCACTCATCAGGATGAACATACACAACGGTTTGCTTATGCTGGACATAAAGGCTCATGTGAGAAGGTCTCAGAAGTTGCATCGAAACTGAAAGCTGCTGATTCAGGAGAGGGAACAATTTACTTTTCAGTGGCTGTAGGAGTTGTTGCCCCCAGCTATCTGCCTGTCCCTCAGCTCCTACCTCCACCTCGGATGGGGACAAAATGCTTGTATGGGGCAGCAAGCTCTGCCACCTGTCCTCTCTGGGCAGGTTGCTGGCCCTGATTCGAGACCCACTCACTCTACAGATGATCATGTAAATTTTGGAAGGAGATGAAAGAATTCCTACACCTCGAATCCCCAGCAGACTGCAGAATTCAATCCCCACGTGTTACCACTGGGTAGAAACAGCTGTTGGCAAAGGCTGCTGCTCAGATGACCAAAACGTGATTTCTCAGCAGATGGAAGGAGCGTGAGCTCAAGCCCTGGTGTGATGCTGGTACAGGAGATGCAGGAGCTCAGCCCCAGCAGAGACCTCGTGGGACCTGCAGGGGACGCCAGGGAGGGGAAGCACAGCACTTCCTGTGCTTTGTGAGGTGGAAAGTGAGCACTGGGAACACATCTTTGCCTTTGCACCATCACAAATCCAGTCTCGAATCCGATCAGATCGTACTGTCACAATTCAACCATAGTTTGTAAGAAAACTAAGTGGAACGGGGAAGAAAAGGTACTGCATTGCCATAAACATCAGAATTCCCACCAGGGGTGACCCTTCAAAAGAAAGGGCTCCTTTTGGCCCAGGCTAACACTAGCAGGCACAGAGGAAGGCAACTGTGCCTCGATATCAAAACACTGGAATAAATCTCTGGCCCTGCTGGGAAGGAGCAGGCTGCAGTAAGGAAGCACAGCTTTGCTTTGCTGAATGGTGGTTTTACCCTCACCTCCTTGCTGCGAACTTCCTTGCAATTACATCCAAGGCACTTTGTTTCCTCTGTTTGAAAGGAGACTGAATTACGCTGTAAATAAGCCATACAAAATATACCGTCCACCTTCATTATTTTGTGTGGGTGCTGTTCTTTTGGGTTATTCACCCGACAGTACGGTGTTCCTGTGAGGCACAGTCCTGCATCTCAGCTGGGTAAGAGACAGAACTCAGCAGGATGCTGGTACAAACGCTGCCCAGCCGTGCCAATATCGCTGTCACCTGATTTAGTTAAAGTGGATACGGATTTAGAGCTGCAGGAACTACCAATTGGCCTTTGCTGGGCCACAGAGACTACTTTAATTCTGCAATTATTTGTATTAAAATTAAAAGGAAGAAAGAAAGGAAAAAAAAAAAGCACTTACTTTGCTCTGGGTTGATGTACTAATCCCGGGATCTCTTTATTAGATTTAAGTCTTGCATTTGAACTGGCACTTTTTTCCTGGAACACACAGAAAACACAGCGGAGTTACCACCAGCACTCACCGAGCAACACACGCACGCGAGCGTTTGTCATCACAGTGTCACACACCACTGCTCCTTGCACAACCAACCAAGAAAAGCTCACCAGAATCAAAACCAAAGGCGACACATCAGATGCAGGGCTGTGGTCCTGGGTGGTCCCTGGCCTGCCTGCCGAGCAAACCCATCCCTGTTGCTTTGGCACGTTGGGCTGGTGACAATTCAGGAAACATAAACCCAAGAATGAACGCTTCTGTGGGTAATACTGATGGTTCTGTTTTGCCTTATTTAGTCTTTGGATGTCTGAATCACACGGCTTGGTTTTGAAGAGGGCTGCTAATCTCTGTGTTCAGAAGAAGGCAGGCTGCCTCGCGGTTAATGCTGCAATGAATAATTCTACACGAGCTGTGAACATCAGCTGCAAATTTAACCCTGTTCAACGCATGCCTTCGAGTCCTCCCAAACAGAAAACAGTGCCTTGCATGAAAGAAAGAGTGAGGGAGAAACAAATTTCTGTCCCACACCGTACCAGACATCCATGTGCCACAGCCTTCCTGGAACCCTGCATCAGCGAGCCAAAGCCGCAGAACACAAAGACAGAACCATCTGCATTTCAAAGCACCTTATAATTGCGAGTGCTACTGGTGACAGACGGACTGGTTGATCGTGTAGCTCTTTTCCAACCTTGGTGACTTGATGACTCTGTGGTTGTAACTGTGGGTGACTGATTTACTTACCCAGGAAGAAGGAAATAGGCTTTTAGTTTACTTGACTTCAATAGCACAAAGTTTACTCTTTCCCTCCTACTGCTTCTGATAATTAACCCTCTTCCATTATTTATTACTTACAGTTCTTCTATCTAACCAGAGAACGTGTCACCTCCTCCATCTGCTGTTCAGCAGGAACAAACAAAAGGAGTTAGGAGAGAACCGAAAGCCAAGAGGGCCCCAAATTGGCTCGGTACTTTGTTTTTTGCTGCTATTTACAGCACTGATAGTTCATCACACTGACCAAAATACGGGCTTCGACAGAAGCTGATACTCAAAAATAACTCCTCGGAGTATACTCGAATGGAATATTCCCCCCCCTCCCATCACTTGGAAGGGAAACTGATTCATCAGAAATGAATGGTTTGGGTTCTAACTTAGTGCAAAGCCAGACTGCTTGGGAGCCACGAGACGTGCTGGGCCAGCTCAGCCATGTGGCATCCTGCTCTTCCACGCTGACCCGACCTGCGTTGCAGTGGCACTTCTTTTCAGGACAGCCTCATTTTCTCTCTTTTTGAAGCACGCTCGTCAGTGATTAACATTTCATAAGTTACGGTGCATCGCAGAACCGCAAGTGTTTTCTGAGTCCTAATCTGCTGCAAACAGAAATTAATGTGGGAAATTCAGCCTTTAATCTAGCTCTGCTTATAAGGATTATTGGAAGGAAACGCATCACGTAATGCCTCCCACCACAGCTTTGAAAATAAACCCTCCAGGACGCTGTGCTTAGACAGGGGCATTAGCTTGTCTACAGTAAGAATACTCGCTGTGGACATTTAACTCCCCATTATTTTGCAATTAATCGTTATCAAGGTAAAGCTGTCACGAAATCAAGATGATTTCATTTGATATATGTAAATGACTGTTAATTCCTCCATAAAGGATGTGCCATACCAGAATTTCGGGGCATTAACAGATGGCAGTGACTGCACTGCCAGCTGCTATTAACACAGCAACAGCCACTACAGCCATTATAATTAAACTGCACTCCCCTTGATGCCTCCCTTCCTCCAAAGCCATCTCTGGCAGCATGGCTACTTCAGGTATTTTCTAAAGGTGTATACAGAAGGACAGATGTGAGCTGCTAACACTCACACTCCCTTCACGCCTGTGGGGTTTAGCAAGGCAAGGCTGACAGCAAGATGCTCTCATAAGCACCAACACACTTACTGAAGAGACTACGTTTTGTCCTATGTGTTTTTCCCCTTAATTGATGAAATCAGCCAGAAAGAAATCAATTGAAGATGCAATTAGCAACTCTGCCACCTAATGGCTGGTTTTCATTAACTGGCATGTTGGTCTTCAGTTGTGTTCCTCTTAATGTTATGATCACTGAAAATACATCCAACCAAACAGAGGGAAAAGCCATAGAAGAGGAGAACTGAGTGCCAGCAAAGTGAGCCTCTTTGTTTCAGTGCTGTTGGTGTTTTAGAAGGGAGAAGTATCCAACTCACAAGCATATCGCAATCACCAGTGTTTGAAAGTGGGAGAGCAGGACCATTTTTAAGGTGCATTTATCTCTGCGATTTGCTCCTCAAGCACGGTGCAGAGAAACCTCCAGTGATCGCACTGGAAACAGGGATGCTGCTGCTCACTTCTCCACACTGAGTCTCTCAACTGAAGCCAGTCAGTGGGTGCTGGCACTGCTCCGTTGCTGATGCATTCACTGGGCAGCACCTTGTAACAGGCAGCAGGTCTGACTTCCTCAGCTAAGAATCACCAAGGTTGGAGAAGACCTACAAGATGATCCATCTGCCTATCACCAATAGTTGTCTCTAAACCACGTTCCTCAACACAATGCCCAAAAATCCCCCGAGCATCTCCAGGGTTGGTGACTCCAGCACCTCCCTGGTAGAATGAAGGGTCTGCTCATGGTACTTTCCCACTACAAAGGATCTTCTTTAACAAATCCAACATGAGAAATAATTTTTTGGGTGGGTTTCTTAAGTTTTCTCCTCACATAACAGACAGGGAGAGCTCCGAACCTGAAGACTTCAGGTTGTAATTGTGGTCATTCAAGCGAGGCAGGAAAGGGGAGTTAGGGAAAAGTCAAACCCAGCCAACATCATGCATGGAGCCTGCAGAAACACACGGAGCATAACCCAGCCGTGGCAGAAAGAAATCCTGTGCTTTTATCTGCAGCTCATCGCTTTCTCAAATTCATAGCACTCATCACAGAACCACAGAACTGTAGGGGTTGGAAGGGACCTCCAGAGATCATGGAGTCCAACCCCCTGCCAAAGCAGCTCCCCAAGCCCAGGTTGCACAGGTAGGTGTCCAGGAGTACCTTGAGATACTTCTGTCCTTTCCCAGCAGTAAGAAAGGAAACGTACAGCAATTGCTGGCATGGAGAAATGCATGATCAAAGTGTTGCAGGGCACTCTAACCTTGGTAGACTCCGAGGATCCTCCTGTATCTCTGGGTATGTATAAGTTCTGTATCTCTGCAGTATGTAAACACAGTTCACACTCAGCCGAAATTACCGTGTTTCGAACTTTGATGGAGAATGTCAGCAAAGAGCAGGAAAAGAGAAATTCCAACCACTAAAGGGCTTTTAAAGGACGTTAATATTCACTATGTCTAATAGCCACAAGTTTTTAACCTTCCCCATCAGCTCTCCAACTCCTCCTCCTTCACTGTGCATATCAGAAAACCTGGGCTATTTGGTCATGGGAATTCCAGTGAACTTTTTAGAGTACCAGGGAAGATGAGGATGAACTGAAATACTGATGAAGGAAGAGCTGGGAGGAAGGCAGGAAATGAAGGCAGCTAAACAAACAGAACAACTGGTAAGAAACAGGGAGGATAAATACGAGCAGCCATTTCCTCCAAAAACTCTCAGCTGAACTTTGCCATTCCGTTCTCTTTCACAGTTGTTTCACTCTCTGCAAGGATTACACATCATCCAGGAAAATAAAAATGGTTATTTCTATCTCAAAGCTCTTCCATGCAGATACACTGCCAAACCTCACACTTCAAGGGGTCCCCTACAGAACCCCAGGAGTGCGATCGCTTGTGAATTGCCTCTGCTCTGCAACAGGAGGATGACACCGCCCTGAACATCAGGGTTTCCCAGTTCCTCCAGTTTTGGTGGTACTCCAGGATGGGGAGCAGATAAAGGGGAATACTTCCAGAGGGCAACAGTCTGCAAGAATAAGCTGAGGAATGCCCCCTGTACAACAGCTTTGCTGTTCAGTACAGAAGATAACTTGGGATTGCTTCAGGGCGTGAAGGAGACCTGCTCACCAACCCTCCTAGAACATCACATCTCTAATGGCTTTGGTACATCAGGGTGGTTGAAAGTTTTATCTAGCAAATGAAAAATAGATGGATAAAGTTTTTTTTTGTTTTTTTTAAAAAAAAAGAAGCACATTACTGACAACTTCCAAGTCTAGACTGACTCTGGAGGAAACTCATTTAGAGGATTTTAGGGCACTCAGCAACAGAAAACACAACCAGCCTCGCTCTTCTGCAGGTGTGTCAGTCCTCTGGGTTGTACAGCCACCCTGGCTCAACGTTATCTTACTGATGATTAAGCCCGTGTCATTACTGATTCTCTCCCTTTCAACAAGTTTTGTACAGAGATATAGTTATTTATAGTAAATGTATATATCACTCACACCCTCCGACTTTTCATGCCTACCTCCCGAGAGTCGTTCTCTTCCAAGTGTAGTAATGTGGAAAGAGCAGGCATTAAGCATGAAACAAGGGCATGGCATGAAGTCCGTAAAACATTTATGGCCAGGAATAAACAACACTGACTCCTAGAAGCAATCTGGTGTGTTAAACAGCCTGTTTGCAGCAGGACTCCAAGAAGGCACCTGGATGGAATGGCAAGCAGGTTATTGCTACTGCAAGTTTTGCAGAGGCTGTGAGTAGGATGGGTTTGAAAAGCTTTACATTCTTCAAAGACATGCAAGAGAACATATCTTGAGAAACAGATGCGTAATTCCTTGGCTTTTTAAATAGCTGGATGCAAAATTTCTTCTGAGGAGAGACTGGGCTTTGCCAGCCTGCAAGAAGTAATCCTGACGAGCGTAATGGCACTGCTCACCGATACAGACAAACTTGCAACAGGAAGGTTTGGGGATTCACAGCCTGCAGGGCTGGCTCTCACGAACAAAGCAACGGCATCAATACAGTGATTTACAATGATGTAAACGTCATCGCTGGCACATACTTAAATATTTTGCTCTTCTCAGTGTCTGCTTTGTTTGCATTCACCTTGAAATCTGCACAGGGCACAAGATTTAAGACCCAAGAGCTGTTCTTGCAGTTCTTGCTACTTGGCAAGCTCCACTGAGAAGGGGTAAAACTTACACTTCAAAGGACTTAATAGTGTGAATACGGTTAAGTTTGACGTGTACTATGACATACAAGAGAGTCATGATGGCTGTGAATGGAACCAGGGTTATGGATCTGCACAGTCTCTTCACTGCTTTGTTTTTCTACAAACAGCAGAAACAAACATCTGAAATAAAGAAGAATAAAGAATACAGCAGCCTGCTCCCTTTTCTGAGTTCCTAGCCCTCAGAAATGGGTTTTGTCTGAATTCCCCAAACAAATCTACTCGAGTGATACTGAGAATAGATGTGATATACAGCAGAATGAAAGGCAACCACAGATGGCTAAAAGAGGTTATAAGCTGTTTACTTCAGAAATGGAAGCGGGGTTTTTGTGCTCTTTTAAGTTTACCAAGAAGAAGAGCAGATAAATTCTCCCGGGTGTCAGCAAGAGTAAACAGATTCCATCCAGGATGAAGAAAAAATAGCTTGGGATACCCACGATACTGCAGATTAGAAGACCACAGATATCCAAACCAATACTGGACTAAAAAAACCTCAATTAAAATCCAATTACAGGCCTGAAAATACTGATGTCTAACAGATATGGACTGTTGTACTAGATGAACTTGGGTGTTTTTTCCCAACCTGAAAGTTTCTGTGACTCGCAGTAACTGAGTGACCGTGTGCCTGATCAGCCCTTTGCTGTCCCATCTGATTTTTAAGTACCCATCATCTCCCCTCCTGCATTACCTCTTCCCAACCCTCAGAGGTAGGCGTGGGCACAGAAAAGACTCCAACTGAGCTCTGCCCTCTTTCATCAGAAAGTTGTAAATCTTTTCTCCAGGAAAACACCATTATGAAACTGAGCAAGCTCTGTCATCTGAAAGCTTCCCACAGCCTCAGCCAGCACTAAAGGAAGATAGTTCAGCATACTGCTGAATTGCACCACCCGAGGGCACAGATCTAAACTACTGAAAGGATTTTTGTCTAACCCCAGTACTGGGGGTTTTCTCAACAGCCTGTCTTTCCCTCTGCAACTTCCCTCAAAGATCTGACATCCGTCCTAACCCTCAACTTCAATCTTTGCCCGATGTCTTCTGGCATCTCTGTGCGGTCACGAAGGAAAGCTGACTGCACTGCCTTTTAAAGCAGCCTTTTCCGTATCAAGTGACTTGCACTTCCTTCTGCATTTTTAGGTTAAACAAATCAATTCATTCCATCTTCCATTACAGCTTACGTTTGCTAAGCCTCCTATTCTTGTCACTCCCCTCTGGGCTCTTTCCCATCTGCCCACATCTTTCATACAGAGTTCGCTTCTCAATTTGGTCACAGCATTTAAAACCTTACTGAGGTCGGGATGCATCACGTGTATTGCCACATCAGAGAGCACGAGAAGCTCTTGTTTTTGATGTGGCATCTCAAACCAGTGAGGTTAACCTCCCACATTCAGAGATGGCATTTCTCCGCAGCCCTGTCTGAGACCCGTAAGCAAATGGACAGAAATCACATGCAGCTCCACCAACTATTTTTACTCCTGAGGTTTCTGGAAAAAAAAAAAAAGAAAATAAGCTTAGCTTTGCAAACCAAGTTAGAACATATATATGGGGATAAGAGCCCAATTCTTCCAAAAACTGGGTTTTTGAGCAGACTCTGAGTTGTGTGAGCCTTCTCAGGATGTGCTTACTTAGTAACTGTACACTGTGGTTTGCAGATGAAATATGACAAGTTTTACTACCAAATATTCAGAGTACATCCGAGCATTCATATATCAGAGAACCCGAGGTAAATAAGTGCTCCAGAAGAAATAAACTGAGCTTGATGTTTCTAATGGGTACATAAGATGCGTGGTACATTGCTCAACGTCTCCCTTAAGCCAGTGAGCTGTTCAGGGTCATCTGCCTTCCTGCCTCAACCCCTGGATTACTAAAACCAAAGCAAAGCAATTGGTAGAAACAGAATGGTCCTAATGCAAAATATCTGTATGTTCCATGACTCACAGCCCGACAGGTCCACCTAAAATTAACAAAAATCACATGCAACCAGAACATACATTCTTACATCACCTTCAATTTCGCTATTTCTAATCAAAACCAGCTTTCAAGTCTGCAGCTTGACTTCCAGTCATCTCCAGAAGCCACATTTTAACACAGTTTTCTTCTCAAGCCACGAAAGCGCAAAGATAAGAAAGGTACCTCTATAATTTAATAGGGTCAGAAAATGCTGCGGCTCCACGTTACAACCAAGGGGTGCAGTACTGCCAAATGTGAAAGCCTTCTTCTGCCTGAGTCAGAAGCACACTCCAATGCACACTCACAGAAATGGTACTTAAAGTGGGAGAAGGAAAGGGTTGAGTACAGAAATACCGCCTCATTTTTCACTGCACGTTGCAGTTTTATCAGTCACTTCCCTACACTTAATTAACTCCTTGTTTCATCTTAATGTGATAATGAGAACTTTAATTCAAGCCATGTACCACATCAATGATCCTAACAGCAAAAATAGATTTTATTAAAGTCACCAAAGCCCCATAATCCCTCTGTGATTTTGTAACAGGATGAGCCAAACACAAGCACAGCAGCTGCAACAAGCCAGGAACGTTCCCTGATCGCTACTGAGAACATTAATAAATAAAATCTACTTTGAAATCACAGCGAGTACACTGATGAGTACTTCCCACTTGCTCATGTCTGCGGCAAAACAAAAAGCAGCCACGACGTGGCTGGCGGAGCTCGCTGCAGATTCCTTATACGTGTTCAACCAGAGGCCACAGCAGGTCTTCTGTGCTGCGTGATGAACTCCCAACTTCTGAACAGCCCACAGCAGAATGTAATCCTTCCCTGGCCTTTCTCTAGGGAGGGGAGCCATGGAAAAAGGCACTTTGTACATCAGCAGCACGCTCGGCAGGCTTATCTACCCCAGCAGCAGCACTGCCTGCGTGTCAGAAGGGCCGGGTAGGGAAGGAAGGCCAAGAAGGAAGGTACGGGCAGGATTCCCAAAGTAACCTTCGCAGAGGCAGGAAGGGCATGCGGCAGATGAGGGAGCACGGGAGGCCTGCTTTGTGGTGCTTAAACCCCAGTGAGACACAGCAGCAATGAGAGCAGAAGGAGCACACTCCTTTCAGCCCAAGGCCCCTCCACGCGGATCGTCCAAACGAACACTGGCAGCCACACATCGCCTCAAATGTGCAGCTATAAATATCAGGCAGTAACGCAGCACCGCCCTATTAGCGGTCTAGGAGCATTAAAGTCATCCCGTTACTATGAATATGCAGTGCCTCAGCACTGCCAGGGCTGGCCCTCCTCCCCCCACCCATCCACTCATCAGAGAGCACCAAGTGATGCTCAGAGAGCACCAAGTGAGCTACGTTTGCTCCTTGCTCTGACACTCCTCGAGAGTGTGTTTTCACAGTCGGTTTACGGCCATTTTTCTGCTACCCGAAGGGCCCAGCCATGCAGCTCTGGTACACTGCCACAGGTATAGGGACAAACCAGCCATGCAAGGAGTCCTTCCAACTCATGGAAATGAAATTTTACCAAACGCAAACACAGCAGCGGGGTGACACAATCAGGAAAAACATTCTCTCCTGGTTCCCACCTCAGAGCTCACGTCTAGGAAGGCTGCGCACCATGAGCAGCACTCATCTGTTCCCACCTTGTCAGCCATTACTTACTTACACCTGAATGCTACCGTGAGCAAGAACAAAGATGTCTCTCTTCCAGCTGGTTCACCGTTTTGCATTCGTACCATTTCCTTCACTTTAATCACATCCGTGGGGCACCTTTGCACGACTACAAACAGTGGCCAGGGATATGGCTGCAAAGAGGCTCCACGAGTGAGTCCTACCTCCCAAGCACGCAGTAAGCTGCACCATCCAAACGACTTATGAAAGCAAGTTTTGCAGCGTAATTATTCTGCTAAAAGACAAAAAGGATCTTTCAGATGTTTTGTTTAATTCATTAGCATCTAAGTAACGACTAGAACATTTGAGAAGGACTGCTTATTAAGCACAAAACCAGAAAACGGTGAATAGCTTCAAAATAAGAAAAATAATACAATAATATAATAAATAAAATGATTAAATCCTACATGCTGGACTCTGCCTCTTGTTATATTTGGTCTGAGCTATTAGCCTACTGTAAAAGCCAGCCAAGAATTCTTCAAACCCTGCCAGGGCTAGAAATACTGGCCAGAAATATTTGTCATATCGCAGCTCGGTTTCCAAAAAGTAAGATGCTGGACTTCCACCGCCAGGAAAATACAAGGTGCAAAGGACAATAAAAAATGGACTTGTCTAATATCGTTGGAATACATCAGATCAAATGAATCTAAGTGCTCTTAATGCTGTGGGATTGCAGCATGACAAATATACTTCATTTGGAGTCGGCAGTCCCCATGAGTCAAATCAGTCTGGAAGATTTGGCCACGCAACTGCTGGATGTTATTCAATTAGCATGAGGCAATGATTTCCAGTACTCAGCAACCAAGGCAGTCTTCTCCTTCCGAGAGCTAGACAGTTTTACCTTGGATTAAATTTATTGATTTTTCCACTGTGTATATAGAACAGTGCCATCAGGCAATTTCAGATGAGTTCACTGACCACAATATTAATGGAATTTGCTAATTTTTTTCCAAGCACTCATAAAATACAAAACAACTGTGCCTCATGATTACGTGTCACCACAGCGGCAGCTTCTGAAATAAATCCCTCTCCAAGAAAAACGTGTTGACAAGGACTCATCCTTAAGAAGTTTGCCCTTTATATTCATTTACTGTGGGGTAGAGTATCTTCAGGCACGGCTGGTCCCACTCATCCCAGTGAGCATACCTGTTGCAGCAAGCTCTGCTCCCCACAGAAGGATACACAGTTTACCTATATGCGGTGAGAAAAATGCACTGAAAACTGACTCAGAAGAATACTTGAAAGGGAATCAAGTGTAAATACTTGATTCTGAAATAAAGGTTAAGCAGGAGTTTAATATTAACTTGAAGAAGACAAGAAAACACTTAGGCTCAGTTTTGACATCATCTAATGATAAAGTTCACTAGTTACATGTCTGCGTTAATTGATCGGACTGGCTGAATCTGAGCTTTAACTAACACTGAAGCATTGTATAACGAAGGCAGTCAGTGCCCTTCATGCCACAGCAATAAAACTCGCTCCCAAAATTCACCCTTGGGCTCTCCATTATGCTTCACAATTTAAGCTTCTATTTTAGAGCAAACATCCATCCCGTGGCATTAGCGTTTTTAGAGAAAACCTTCACAAGTCAAGAATGTTGTAAACAGCACTTGAAATTTACATTCCACTGATGTGGAAGCTGGAACCACGATGCTGTTAACAGTTTGCCTGCCCAGCATTTTGTTAATGGTGTCCACTGCGGACCTCACTTTGCAGCCCCAGTACGCTCTCCCTTCCCTGGCAGCTCTCAGTTCTCTCACTGCTCTCCCATGACTTCATCCCTGACAATTTTTTTCTTGCATGAGGCAATGAGTTTCAAGCAAGAGCAGAATAACGATTCGGTATCTCCCACCCCAGCGTTAAGTTCCTCTAAACTCAATTAATCACAGGAACCTCTGGCAGCTCACAATTTGCCAGCAAGATACACCACAGTAATAAGTGATCTCACATTCTGCTTTTGAAGACAAGCCATTAAATTCACATACTGTACTACTTTAATCAAGAATAGTTAATTAAGTTGTTCCCTTGATACAATTTTTTAATCATTCTGCACCAGCCATACATCACTTTTATAGAACTCAGACTGTGGCCATGATGCATGTTTGCAATCTGTCTTTCCAAATTAATCTGTCAGCATTTGTAAACTCAGAGCAGATCCAATACATTTTGTCTCTGCAGTAGCTGAGCCAGAAGTTCAGGGAGACCGAGGGCTGGATGGGGAGGGATGCTGGAGCATCACTTTGCAGAGGGGTTTCAGTGAAAAGCTGAATGACAAATCCCACTGCAGGTCGCCACCCAACATGACAGCAAAGTCTTTGTTACTGTTTTAGTGCTTTGTATTTGCATATCTGTTATGTCCTTAAGTTAACTCAGCTTTATGGTCTACATCATTGTCATAAAGCCAAGTTCAATAACTGCGCAAAGTAATGATCAACGTGCACAATCCAGGACTCGTAAATACAGGCCATAAAACCAGGGAGATCTATAGTGCCAGGTTATCAGAATATTAACATATGACAAAAATCTGAAGTCTACATTAGTAACAATGAGTTTCTACTGCATTACCTGAGCTCCAGGACAGGACAAGGCAATGCTTTTCTAGGATAAAGCTTTAAATGTAGC
This sequence comes from Oreortyx pictus, assembly GCA_036925125.1. Classification (NCBI taxonomy): domain Eukaryota; kingdom Metazoa; phylum Chordata; class Aves; order Galliformes; family Odontophoridae; genus Oreortyx; species Oreortyx pictus. The sequence goes on along the minus strand of JAUPFR010000010.1, from coordinate 25,857,039 downwards.
AGCCATGGGAACTAGACTTGAACCATCTGTTTTAAAGCACTCGTAGAAGTAGGATATGAAAAAAAAATGACATCACTATTCAGCTTTGTGACTTGATCATAAAAATAAATGAAAGAAAGAAAGAGAGTACTACGAAATAAATAGGAGAACAAAATGAAAACTTGGTCCACTTTTCCAAACTGGCGCAGGGATTCCCAACAGGGAGCACTGATACTGTGCTGTGAGAGTCTGCTGAACTTTTACCCCAGGAAAAGAGGGAGCACAGAAGACAGAGGAGACGCAGAGAAGACATGCTCACCCCTCTGGCCTTTTATGACAGTACACCAAGTCAACCCAAGCCTTTCATATGGCCGTTTAAACATTTTTGCTCAGGATCCTTTTAACAAATGAGGTTGATGTAAATCAGGAATTTTCACACTCGGACTACTCTGTGGACTCCAATTATAAAGCTCTGCATCCTTCCTTCTCGATGGAGATGTGGCCACATTATTGATAACACTCAGATTTAGAAGGTGCACAACTCCAAGCTCAGGCTCGGAGGCAGGAGCCTCACAGAGCAACAGTCCAAACACGGGACCCACCAGATCAACCAGACTCCACCAACCTCCCCCTACATTTAGAGACAAAAGGAGAGAAGCACATAAGGTCCTCTATCATTTAAATGAAGATAGGAAAACAATCCATGCCATGTTTTATTTAAGAGAGCAAACAAGTGCAGCCAGAAGAACAGCTTCCAAAAGACAAGCAAGCCCACGAGGCATATGTGAATCCACTTCACTTCAGCCCCTGAACGGGCAGGCAGGGCACAGGCCTTTCATGTGTTTTTCCCACGTAACATTCAGGTTTGTTCAGATAAACTCACAGAAGCGGTTATTTACATGCAAAGACAGAAAGGCATATGTAGGGATTTTAAGGGGATCTTGCACGCTAATCGTTAGCTGAAAGCACACTGAACTTTAACTACAGAAACACGTTCCAACACCGAGAAACTTTTGTAATTAATCCTCGCCTTAGATCATTTCAGAAGGAGTTACAAGCCTAATTAGCGCTAGCTGAGAAATTGCTCATGTCCTGAAATTCCTGAAACAAGACATCCACACAGACCCTGCATGCCCGCTGCCCCAGCAGCGGCCGGGCTGAGCCTTGGCTCGCTGCGCCAAGTCCCAAAACACTTCCCAGCACCACTGGTGGCTCGCCGAAGACACAAGCTCCACTCCAAACTCCATGTCTGGAACACAGCAACTGCTAAAATCTCGTTTTTTTATATATTATTCTGTTTGATGAAAAGAGCACTGGGGCTATTCTTAGAGGAGCTGCAGTGGGCAGGCTGCAGCTAGCAAACACTTGGCCGGCGGCCATCCACGGCTCACTGCAAGGCTGAGCAACGCTAGCTGATGCTAGCTCAGTGAAGGATCTCTGCTTGCATCGCTGTGCTCCTTTGTGCTTTAAAAAGGGAGGATGCAGAAAACCAGCTCAATGCAGGCCACGCTGTGAGCACGCTGTGCTTTGGGAAGAGCCGCCACCATCTCGCGTCTGCCATCGTCGCTCTCACTGTGCGGCTGAAGTCCTGTTTTGTTGCTGAACGTTTTCAGCAGGAAGGAAATGAGTGGAAGCATTACTTCAGTGCTCCCATGCGGATGTTGATCTTTGGAAAAGCTGGTCAGGATGGAGCGGCTTACGCAGGCGGGAGCACCAAACCCAGGAACACATAAGCTCCTGAAATGCTGCACCTAGCCAAGCTCTTATAAAAAAGAAAAACAAGATGTGTTTTGACTTTGATTCCTGAAAACTATGAAGCAACTTCAGTGAGGCTGGCTGCTTCAGAGCACAGCCACCTGAAAGGACCGAGCATTTTCTATATTTAACTCAGATTTGCTTGCTAGGGCAACAACTCACTGTGTGCTCCCCAAGTCTTCGAAGAGATCTGGCAAGCACGCAGCATTTTACTGGCTGCAGGATGTTCCGAGCGTGTCTCAAATCCTGAAACCATCCCCTGCTGCCATTTGTCCCCATATGGCAGCCCCCTCTCCATCACAGCAGCTGCCTTTTACCAAAGAGAAAAGCAAGGGAATGCAGCCTGATGGCACGCTCCCTCCCACGCTCATCCAAATCGTCCCCCACATCACAGCCGTACATCCTGGCACCGGGGAGAGGAAGGCAGCACACCATGCTCTCCTGTGTGTCTACATCCTTATTTTCTCCAGCATTTGCCTTTTATTTTAGGCTGCAGGATTGGGAAACTCACCTGCAAGTTGCTCCCCTGGAAGCACATGAGTGTGGGGGTAAAAGTGCTGGTTTGGATGGCATAGCTTGGGATTACACGAGATCGAAGGGCCGGATTTCTTTGTGCTGTGTTCACAAAGCAGAACAGCCAACTCTGATTCCCAACTACTGCCTTCAGGCCCTGCTGTAATACAATCTGCATTTTCTATTTAAATGCACATAGATACGCACAAATACAATATTATTCCGTGATAAAAAAGCATCGGTTTTGCGTTCCCATGCACAGCAGATCAGGCAGTTTGCCTGCCAAAAGCCACCCACCTTTGATGCTATCCCATGGCAAGATCCCACCTGAGATAAGGCTGCACTGAGCAAGCAGGGTGAGTCTGGGAGATGAAAGTGCAGCACCGTGGAGCTGCGTTTCAACTCGAATACTTTCTCTTGCAGGAGCAAGGAGCAAATAATTGAAAGCCAGAGAAGGTTTTCTGCCCGCTGAGAACGTACAGATCGCTTCAGTAAGTTGCACAATAGCACTGCTTTGCTATCTGTGTACATTTGTACCCGATGTTAGAGAGTATTCATGTATGCACTGTATCACATTATAATGCGCCTATATGTAATCCCAAACTGCATCATCCTCCCTCCACACAAGAGCCTGAATTATAAGCACGTATTTCTTTTCATTAACTCTTTTTTCTCCTAGGTTCTCTTTTTCTTGTCGATGGAGTAAACTTGAACCCTTGAAGGTTAACATTCTGTTCAGATTCCCCTTCTCCTGATCCAATTCTCCCCCTCTGTTGCTTGATGGCAGCCTTCCCACTGCCTGAAATGCAGAAACTCCCTCAGCACACATCCCCATCTGCTTGCAAAGCAGTGCTGTAGCCCCAGCACCAGAGCACGGTCCCAGAAAGCGTGATCAGATCAATGCCAGTGTCCAGCCCCTGGAAAAAAATTCCACTTAGAAGCGTCCGCTCTTGTTTTAAATCCTTTCATCCGCAATATCACAATTTCCTCCACCTCAAATCCCCAACTGGACTGTACAGCTTTGCTGACTTCACTCACACACTGCGATGGAACACAACCAAAGCATCAAGCAAGCACACGCAGCACAGCTGAAGTGGTGAAAAATGTTCCTGCTCAGCGTGAGCCAATGTTTCCCACCCAGGTGCTGTGCTAAACGCTGTGCTCCCGCTGGCAAAAGCGGTGAATATTGAAAACATTCAAAGCATCAATTCATTCTCATTCAGTACACAGCACACAGCCTCTTCCTGAAGATGAGTTTAATAATTAGTGCTCTCCTGCTACAAGTTTTATTCCTGCAAGTGCTTCTCGTTCTGAGTTCTACTGCAAGCTGCTTTTCTTACCGAGCAGCCCAGAGGAGTGAAAAGAGAACACACTAAAAATAATTCACGCTATGAATACAGTCTCGTATGGATTGGATACTGGAAAATATTGGCATTGTTTGCCTAAGAAAGGAGACAAACTCGCTGAGCCTTCCGCAGCTCCTCCTGCAGAGGTCCTCCAGAGCCCAGGCCTGCCCCAGCAGCACCGTGGCCGCAGGAGATGCTCTGTTCCTTGCCTGTCACCCATGGGGATGCACCAAATCCCACCCCAGAGGGACACAAGTCCCTTCCATTTGAGGCCTGAGTCTGATCGAGCACATCCCAGCAGTCAGCCCCCAACATGCTCTCCTCCAGGTGCAGTGCTATATTCAAACTGAAACCCAGGGATTATTAAATTCTTCAAGGTAACCTCAAGCTCGCAAAGAAAAAGAATGTCAGCTCTAACAAGAAGCAAAAGACAAAGGTATTGTATTCTTAAGGGCTAGAACCTTCAGAATACAGACGAAAAACTTCCTGAACTTTATGTCTGATGTATTTAAACAACCAACTTCACCTACACTCTGTGTGCTCTGCCAGCTGACGGATGGCCAAGCAGCTGATGCTGGCAGTGCAGCAGGGTGGAGCACACAATAGAGGCCACTGGGGCAGCAGCGTCCATCTCCACACTTCCCCCCAGAGATGATCATTGAATTGTTCCGTCCAGAACACACACAGCACAGCCTTGATGCAGCAGACGACCTCGAGCACAAGGACAATGACAATGAAAGGATATGAGAAACAGTTATATCCTTGCGGGCAATGCCTGAAGGTACAGATATTCCCCCCATTCAAATGGTACAAATGTGGTCAAGTCTGAAACAACACAACTAGAACACACTTTGTTTTAATATTGCTTCTGGTTTGCTAAAAATATTAATAATATCAACTCATTTTCCAGATCTTCAGAAGTTAGATGCTAAAGGAAAAAATAATGCTGCTTCCATCAGAATTTTTATGGGGTCCAGAGGAAATTCATACTCAGTGCCATCATTTACTTTGATATCTACATAACGTGCAGTGACCTGTAAGTGAAATGAGCTCAAATCGACACACATTCATTACAAGAAACCATTCTATGAAGAATATCACTGCAAATTTTAACTGAGAGTGGCAATAGGCATAAAAGCTAACTGTGTGCTGTTGTACCAGATTTCAGTAACAACATTCTTTCCATGCACTGCTAAATCAGCCTCGAATGCCTTTCTTCCAAAAGCACTGGAGAAGCAGGCTCCCAAACACTGAAACGCACTACTTCCTTCCTTCCTTACGACTGAGATCGATAGTGCAGCATTCATCTAGAATCTGAAATTTTGCAGAAGTCCCAAGGGTGACTTGAAAACTGTGATTTCCCTGGGGAACACAGGGGGGCAAACTGGGAGCAGGCCCCTGTCCAGACTGTACCAATGAAGACCTCAGGAAAATTTATCCGATAAGCAACCGTGTCCTCCTGCAGGATGTTCTGGGGTAACAATCCCTCTTCGCTTGGTGCTAGCCATGGACTGCCTTGCCCAAGTGCTGCATTCAGTGGCTATGCCCCAGGGAAAGGCAATGCCTCCTCTACCCCAGCAGGACCCTTGCCACCTACAGCTGAAAGGAGCTTGGCTCTATGCTCAGCACTCCTTCACTGAGTTACCTGCACATTTTAATTCCTGGCTTTCATTTACTTACTTATTTTGCAGCAGCTTCTTTTGCTCTGAGGTGTTTTCTATAAACTCAAGGCAGGAATGGCCCGAATGGAGCATCCTCAAGCAGCCTCTAGGATCTCCTTGCACAGATCTCCCTTGGGGCAGGAGGATTTGGCTGCTGCAGCACCCAGGATTTCTCCGCTTGAGGGAACACAGTGGGGAACAGCCCTGCTCTGTGTCCCACAGCTTCACTGTTCTCTTTTCCAGCTCCCAGGACTGTAGGAGATGCAGCCTGTGAGCAACACTGCCACGCTACCAAGTCATCCAATCCTGCTCACTTAGCCTCAGCCAGCCAAGTAAACCAGGACTTCATGCAGCCTCGAACCTCAGGGCAGACAAAAGCTAAAAAAGCCTCTTCCTGGGAAGGATGGAGGCCCGTGGTCTCAGGCATTTCTGGTTTAGTTCCCCTGGATAAGCAGAGTGCGATGGGAGTTCGCTTCGCAGTGCTATTGTTGCGAAGTGGCTTAAAAGAAATCACTCGAAAACCTACAGCCTGAAGTCTTGATGCTATAGTATACACGAAGAGGATGCTAATTCTCATTTTTATAAGGCTCTTTGGCAGTGTAGCACGATTAATATACAGACTTCCACATTTCAAACACAGCAATCCCAAGCCTGTCTAGAAACAATAAGCAGCAGTGGAATTAAATGCTTTAAAATACCAAACTAATCGTATTATATGCTTATATTTGCAGAGCCATCTGTGGTTTTTTTAATATACGAAGACAGGAAAACACCATAAATATCCCCAATAAATTTAACCATGGAGAGTAGGAGCTTTTATATATAGAGACTGGGGAACTTGGGAATAGAATTAAAGCAGTATTTTCCTAAACCAGTCAGGAATTGAGGCACATGTCAATATTTGCATCACATCTCACAAAATGTTTATCTGCTTGATGGATCCGTGAGACACATTTTGCATACCCAATCAAATATGTACATAAGGCACAGCATATTCACTTTCAGATATCAAGTTGCTTCATATATCCTTTTCTGCCAGGCTTTTAAGACCATACACTTCATCTGTCAGGTACTACAGTCTACTTCTAACACACCACTGCAGAAGATGGTTAGCCAGCACTGAAGGCTGGAGAACAGCATCTGGCTGGAGAAGCTCGAGATGTTAGAAACAGCAGCACATACAAGGCTGACAAAAAGGACATCTGGAGGCAAGCTGAGTGGAAATTAATACTTACTGGAAGGAAAAGGCGCAGCGTTACGCTTGTATTATTAAAGGTGGAATGAGAGATAGCAAGCACAACACAGAGGGGCAATTTTCTTCCAGCTGCAACAGGAATCCATCTCAAGCATGCAATTTCACTGCTGAGCTTCAGGACAACAGAGCATTATACGCCCAACAGTTTCGAGGGCTGGATAACAAAACACTGAAGCTCCAACAGGTAGCAGCCTTTTGTGGCGTGACAAATGAGGAAGCAATTCTTCTTAGGAAAAGGTACAATAGCTGAACTGTGCTAAATGCTGAGTTAACCATCTAGCACAAAGAAGTTAGGTATCTGATGTTTTCAGAGGCCTCTGTTCTACTGCAAAGAGCCTCAAAGGAAAACTGATACTCATCAGGTTTCCGAAGCTGCATGAATACAGCACATCTTATCCTACCTTATTCTGCAATAAATTTTTACAGTGGAGAACTATCGACGCTCCAAGAGGATAATTAAGTTAGTCCTATGATGAATGCTGACCAGCCTGTTACACCGTGCTTTGTATATTTAATATGATGCTGTAGAACTAAACAAAAAGTCCTTTCTAACAACAAAAAAAAAATAGGTTATTTATTTCCGCATGCATATTTTTAGAATAAATTTAACATTAAAAAATATTGATACTTGCTGGTTTTTAGCATTTTAGCTCTTCAAGGTAACAGAGTAGCCACAATCAGCTTTTGCTTGCATTCAAAGCCAGAATAATACCCCATATCAGAGTAAGGAGCCCAAAATTGGTACAAACCTTTAGTTTGGGTTACAGCTAACATAAAACCTTTGAACCCTTTGCAGTACTGCACAAGCAACCTATGCTGCCCTAAAAATTACGGGGAAGGCCATGAAGCTGCTGGAGCAGCCTGGGGCCCAGCAGTGAGGCAGTCCCCGTCCCCATCAGTCCCTGATCCCACAAGCCCCCAGGTAAACCCCGCTGGCGTGCCCTAGAACACGCTCACTGCTTCCCCAAGCAACATCCCATGAGCAAATCAGCCCAATATCCCTTTTCTTAACCAGGACTGAAGACATCCCAGCAGCAAGCGGCGAAAAGCAAAAACGACCTGGGGAAAAGCAGTGAATACGAAACAAGCTCGTCTCTCCTTAATTTTTTTTTCCCCTACATTTTAATTCAATGAGGTATTCCACTCTGCTACACAGTTTCTTCACACGGAGCATCCTCCACTCTGCCTGGCATGCAGCCCTAGCGCAGCCATTCCCATTGTTGATATGTCCACAGAGCATTTCTGTGTTACAGTGTCTTATTGTACACTTACAGTGTGTTACAGCCCTGACTACACCTCAAGAGGCCGCCAAGATGGTGCCCCAGGAACAGCAGCCTCCACTACCAGCTCCACACGGGACAATCTTGTCCAGGCCCCATTTCGGAAGGCGATATGAGTTAGCAGCTCTGTGACAACAGCGAGCGCGGAATTAAGGAGAGAGGGAGGAGGAAAAAGGGCTGGCTGATTCTCCCACCGCCTTTCCTTGTTCTGAACATTTCTGTCGCCTGGAAATGTCTGATGAGAAGATGGGATTACGTAAGTGCTTGCCAGCTTTTCACACGTTAAGAAAACTAAAGCCTGAGTGATGGGGAGCTGAACCCATCCTCTAGGCAGTGTGCTAACCAAGCAGCAGCAAAACACACTTAAAAACCCAGCGACGATGTGGACTTGACAATTCCCAGGATTAAGAGCTGCATACGTTAACAGTATGTGTAATCTCCTTAAAGTACGATGAGGAAGAGGAAAATAAAGCTTTTTTTTGGTGTTCAAGAGGGTTTTTGTTTTAAAGTATATGTAACCTCTCTGACTGAAGACTTGCTTGCATTATTCCTTTTCTCCCTGTAGATGCAACAGACAAGAAAGCTCTACTAGCTCTCCAGCCCCACATTAAGCTACACTTTTCACCAAACCCACTGCTCTCATCAAGCATCAATAATAAAACAATAAGCCCCGTGCTGCAGAAATGTCTCTTGCTAAATTTAATCAGACCAATGCTTAAGTGCTGCCAGAAAGCAGACACCAATCAAAGCACAAAATGTTGGCACATGCTGTGTCACCTCAGCAGACCTATGCCTTCGTGAACCCTTACTGGCTGCCATTCAAGTGGCATTTTACCTTCTGCCAAAACCCTAAATGCAGCTGAATATTTAAAACATTCTTAAGTTGACAGGATTTTTCCACTTCCCCACCCCCCCCAAAAAAAAAAAAAAAAAAGTGAGGGTTGTTCAATAGAAGGAAAAAAAAAAAAAAGGAAAAAAATGAGCATAACAAAGCTCTAAAATGGGCAAAAATTCCCACAGTCACACTTCTCCCAGCTCAAAACAAAGTTGCTTACATTGCAGTAATGCCGAGGGCACTGCGGATGCTCCTAGGAAAGGTGATCTTCTCAGCAGTGCTTAGTAAAAAAGTCCCCAGCACCCTACTGTGCCATCCACAGGAGCATCAGCAAGGCAATGCTGCAGGTAGCAAAAAGCAAAGCAGAAATCACGTTGTGTGCTGCTCAAGCACCTGCATGAGGATATTACCCAGCAAAATAAAACTGCTGCATAGTGCAAGAAGACACGTGTAGCTGTTTTGTACTGCAAGCACGTGCATCTAGGAGAGGGATGGAAGGCATCCAGACTGCCTGGAGCTTGCTCACGCTCCTCCACACATCTTCAGCAAAAGAAAAATTCGTGGTAGCTTTTTGTCCAGCTTTCCACTGATGGCAAAAAGCAAATCTTGAGCTGGTGACAGTGGTGACAGCTCCACCCAAATCTGCCGTTTGTTACTGATGGGGAGAGCAGGAAAAATAGCCCTACATGAAGAAAGCTGCAAAGAATGAGTGGAACCAGATGTGCAATTCCATACACAACTATTACTGTGAAATATCTTCAAAAAAATTAAACTGGGAGAAGCCCCAGCTAGCCCACTACAAAGCCTATATTCCTCCAGTTTTAGAAGAGGTGAAATGACTTCTGAGACACGCCAGAGGTGACTCAGCCATCATTTAAGCCACCTCAGTGGCATCCCAGCTATTTCTAGTGGTACTCAGCTGGCGTCAACTTTCTGATGGCAGGACAGTGAGCCAGCAAGGTGCTCCAGTCAGGGAAAACACATCACATGCAAAATGTTCCTTGCAACCACCCTGCTGTGAATGTATTGCTTTTTTTTCTGTTTTGAAAAGCCACGAAGCACAGAGCAAATGATGTCTACTTAAATTCATTTTATCATGGCAGGGTGCTGCCATTTTAACATCAGCTCATTTGCAAGACAGACAAACATTTCCAACCATATATATTTACATCCGCAAGGGAGGTGAGTATAACCATGGCAGCCCTCCCTGCAAGACCAGGCAGAGCCCAATTCAGAAAGACAAGCAGGAAGCAAAGTCATACTTCACACTGTCCACGTGATCTTCACAGACAGGTATGGCATTGTCAGGAAAGTCCTCTTGCTGCGTGTAAGCTGCAGTCTGAATGTGCTGCATGTTGCATATTTCATTACAAAAGCACAGCCACGTTATTTCATTAGAGAAGTGATAAGTTCAATCCTTACCAAGTTTTCTTGGTTCCTGGCTGCTATTTTCTGATCATCTTCTCCCCCATTTTTCATGTATTTGACCTCTTCCACTGGTTTGATCCTATACTCATCTGAGCACCGAGAAAAAAAAAAAAAAAAAGAAAAAAAATGTTTTGAACCAGTGTAGTTCAGCAACCGGGAAAAAAGAAAAACCTGAAACCAGAACAGCTGACTAAAGAAGGCCCTAATTCAGCAGGGCAACTAAAACCCACATGTCCGTAGTTTCAAAGGCTTAAACGGGACTGCTACCAAGGATGTTTCTGGCTGAAGCTTCAATCTGGCCTCCAGAGATGGGTGGGCAGCTCTCCTGCCTGGTACAGCCACAGGCCTGTAAAGAGTATATATTGGGTACACGAGAGGACACAACCTTCGTAGCCTCCCTACTTTTCTGTATATCTGAATCTAAAGAAGCTCTTGGCTTCTGAAGCCTCCCATGCTTTTCATTGGCAGTAAGCAAGCAACACACATAGCTACACTGCAACCAAACCCAATCAGTGCTGTGAAAAGCAAATCAAACATTAGGTTACAATCTAGGGGGAGAAAGACCCAAACCCAAACTGCACTTTTTTCCTGCACTGTTTCAATGGAACTAAAAGGTATCCCACGACATACAGCGTGTTCCCAGACAACCCTCTTCCCCCACTCCTCACCACAACCATTTGTCCTACACATGAATGTTACCCAAGCAAGATCCTACATGAAAGCAAGGAAAAAGAGAAGAAAAACTCCCACTCTGTCCTTCCTATTCTATTAGCTACACGCTTCTGCTTTCCAAAGACTGAATTCCCAGCTGCAGTGCCAGTCCTGCTATGTCCCTGTACCTGTGGATGCTAACAGAATCAACTCGAAGTTGAATAACGGGCTTTTCTCTACTTGGACACGACATTCTCAAACTCCCATGGATTTTGGGAAAAGCAATTCTTTGCTTCCTTTCCCTCAAGCTCAGGAGCCCATCAGTACCATTAGGGCTTTTTGCCTGGTTTATCTGTGCAGCCAGCCAACCCACAGGAAAGGTGTCCAGAGCTCCGTGACCCTATTCCTCCCACCAGGACATACCGTGCAGAAGAGAAACAGAGACTGCAGCCCCAGTGAACATACTGATGCACGACTAAATGACATACAGTATGCTGTGAACAAAAGATGAAACCACACAAACCTTATTAACGGGGTTTTCAACCCATTCCTTGGGCTGTCAAGCAATTTGTCCCTTGCTAAGGGAAAACACAAACGGATTTTCCTGGGTTTAATGCATTTAAACAAACAAAAAAATGACTTATTGGGAATCTTGCTTTCAGGAAACTATGAATCAAGGAGTGTATGCTAAATAAGACTACCTTTGAAAAACTAATTATTTTAAGATACAAGCAGGTTTTGCATTCAGCCTGGTAAATAACTTTTTGTATAAATAATTAAAAATATTATTACTACGGAGCTTCAATAAAACTGCAAATTTATCAAACAGCAGCATTTCGAATGCAGACTCAAAACAGATGCGAGAATTCAAAACACACTGGAAGAACATGAATTAAGAGCTGTTGGACTGGTAAACATGAGCACATTTGCTGAAGCTTTTGCTTTTTTAAATGGGATTTAGGCCGTCAGAAGGTGACAATTCATAAAACCAAAAAGCCCGAACACAATAAAGCCTGAGAATTAGATGTGCTTGATTGACTGTAATATCTGCATCTAACTTACATTTTTCTCACTCCTTCAGCAGTCTCTGTTGCGATTAGCAATGAAACTCACTTGCAGAAAAAGCACACAACTCCCACAGTGGCATTTAGGGATTTCAAGAGGAAAAGCAGATGAGAAAGAGAAAATAGAACAAAAGAAGCTTGCACAACACGCAGCCAGCCCACATTAACCAAAAAGACATCCAGAGAGGGATGACCGAGCCAGCCCTGTGAAGAATGAGCAAGGTTGGGAGGTTCTGGGGTTCAGGGGCAAAAACAGCTTCTGAAAGGTGACTCCTGGCTGCAAGGATGGTCTGACAGGCACTGCTGTCAGGTAGGTGTGCTGGAGGCCTGTCAATACCTGGCTTCCAAATATTCACTCCCACCATCACGGCAATGCTCTTACAGCAGCATCGTTACTTGCACATTCAGCTTGTCTCTAATGGGCTAATGAAGTTCTTCAGCTGGGAACGTCCTCAGTTGTGTAGGGTTCATAAAGAGAATAGATGTTGGAGGAACTGGACAGAGTCAGACCAAGCAAGGGTGAGGAGGTGCACACGAGGCATTCAAAGGATTTATCGCATAATTTGCACAGATAACTAACTGTGCGGATTAGTAAATGAGCTTTTGCCTCACACTTATCAATCCAATAACTACTCAATCATCTGTGCAGCACAGCCCAGCTGGCATGACTCTTCTCTCTACCTTAGGAACCTGCAGGAAAAGCACAGATGCCTGGATCAGTCCGTGCCTGAGACACTCAGCAGCAAGCTTCCCAAAAATAAAGCAGTCACTTTTCATCACATTTCTAGGACAAGTTGAATAAACTGTGTCAACTAGCGAGTCTTACTTCAGGGAAACCTGCCTTCCTGTAGAGAGAACATAAATTCAAATAATCAGGCCAAAGTTTACACATGCTTCTGTAAGCATTGCTAACATTAGTCTTTAAATAGAGAGTGTCATTCAAACTTGTATTCATCAATTATATAGCATGGGTTTGGGCATTAGAAATCCTTACCTGCATCTCCAAAGGGAAATAAATTTGCCAGAAACTAAAGCTGACGAAGTGCCTTAAAAGCTGAGCTGCAAGCTCTTGGGGATGATGCGCATGAAGAAAGCAGCAGGCTGAATGACCAGCAGGCATGCTTTAATGCCTAAATAAATGATTAACAGACCAGGCAGCAAGCAACTCCATCAAACCCAGGTGTTCTGAGCAAGCAGTGCACGTACCAACAGCAGAGAAGCACACAGCAGGGGCCTGCAGGTGGTGACCAGCAGCCTGAGCTCAGGAGTGGGAGCAAGAAGAGAGGACTGGGCCATGAACAACTGCTGCACCACACACACACACACAGATGGACAGAATGATCAGCACTGTGAAGTCTGAAGCAGTATTATTATTCACAAGCTCTTGTAATTTCCTACCACGGGCAAAATGTTTTCTTTAAAATAGTGAGCACAGTTACAACACATTGGCGTTGTTTTCTCATGCTGAGCACTCACTCGATGGAGGTAGGCATAAACAGATACAATTCTAGGGGAAACAACACAGCTAACCAATTAAACTGTCCCCAAAAGAAAAAGGAGGACATGCAGGTGACTGCAAGCCCTATGGTTTCCAAGGGACAGGGACTACTGGAAACATCCACATGTAGAACCACCTAATGTATTAAGAAAACCCCCCACCTCTGATTAATGTCGATGGCTACTGAACTAAGTTGCTTACTTGCTCACAACTACCTGAATCCCCACTGAAATGCTGACATTTATACATGCAACCCTCTTGCTACCTGATGAGAAACACTAACTTCTGTTTGCATCTCCCTCTGGCATTTACAGAGGCTCCATCCTTCATGTTCACGTGGAACTTCCTTAATTTTCTGGATCAAGCTAAGTTGTGACGCTTTTATGAGCTCCTCACAAATCTCTTCGAGCAGGGATCTGACATGGGAAATGCAGAACAAGCCCTGAAAGCAATGGGATGAGTCAATGTTGAGCCCTTTCCCAGCCATTTCTGCTGACTGTAATGAGCCTTTAGCAACCAAAGGGGTGCCAAGCCAGGGGAAGGTGGTACCCAGCAGCCTGGCTAGCTAGGACACAGCGAGTGGGTATTTCATACACGTTAAATATAGCAATTAAACTCAATTAAGTATTTCATGAAGACAGATCATGCACCATACTCATGTTACTATTGCGAGGGCAGAGCTTTTTTGACCCGTTGATGGTAACGTTTATCCTCTCTAGATAAGATAAACGTAAGATGTTCAGAAGCGAGTTTGGAAGTCAAGAATCCTGTGATATTTATGAGATTGTTCTCACTCTGAACTTACTGTCAGGACAGAAGCAAAGTAAATGGTTGGAGAAATAGGCCTTCAATGCCCTCCTTACAGGTAACACCTTTGGTATTAGCTAAAACTGCTCACCAGGTTTTGCTAGATCAGGCAGGGCTGCATCTGCAATTGAAGAAGTAAAGGTCCTTCTGATTTTTGTACTTTTTGCCTTCTATTGAAGTAAACACAGCATTTTGAGACACGTTGGTCCGAACGATTAGAAACCAATCCAGAGAAATCCTGAAGTGCTAATTAGGTCCTACCTGACCTCAATCAAATCTGACAGTCAACGAGACCTTGAAAGCGGTGTGAAGTCTGGGATAAAGGAAATTACACAGAGTTCAGTGCCTATTTATCTCTCTCTAGCTCGCTCATCAGTTGTACCTTTTCCCCCAAACACAGTTTTACATCAAAATGGACAGAAGTCTTTATGCTTTATGCTTCTTTCACGTGACAAATTAAACATCAAGTAGTGAAAGTGGTTACAGTTTCAGGACACTAGCCCTCAGAGAGTGGTGTAATATGAATAAAGAGCAATAAATCCGCACGCTTCTCTGATACGTATTAATAAATATATATTAAAATATATATATATAAAGCTACTGTCTTTCAGCATGAGGTTTATTACATAAAAAGAGAGGAGCTGAAGCAACTCAAATGAGAGGAATGTGCTTGCAGAGCTGCCACAGCACACACTGCACTGAGGCGAAGCAGTCTCACTGAATCAGAAGAAAAATAACATAAACGAAGCACAAATTAAAACCAGAAATACTGTCAGGCGTAATGTCCACCATAAAAACCGTCGCACGATGCAAAGCAGAAAGCAGCATCAGCCCTAACACAAAGCTCTTTGGAAGGGTGATGGAAGGAGAGTTTTTAAGTTGAAGACGCTGCAAAAATTCTCAGTAGGAAAATCTTATGAATGAAGATCTCCATCTGGAAGCAGACAGTTCTGCACAAACATGTCACCCAGTTGCCATGGAAATGTGACAGAGAAAAACAGCACTCATTAATATCAATTTCAGTGATAAATGAGCGTATCAACTTATAATACTGAAACAATTACTAGAGGGGGAAAGAAGAGGGGAAAAAAAAAGTGAAAAAAGAATCCCCTGGGCTGCTCCTATGAGAAACATCTCCCTGGCACCTCCAACACTACAAGTGCCGTTACCATGGGTTGTGATGCCATTTCTGACTCTGTTTACACAGAAAGAAAGAAGCACCACAAAAGCACCAAACCCAAGCACAGCACATACACCCAGACCAGTGAGAGTCCTGGAGAAACAGAAGGTAGTTCCTGAGATCCACAGTGCATTGCGCAGATTTCAGAATGTCTGCAAAGATCACTGCAAAGGGATTTCTTCTTCCTATGCTGCCCTAACCCGGCCCCGAGGAACACGTCTGCCACAGAAGACATGTTTGACTGCCAGGACCGTGAAGGAAGGCAGGACAGCAGAACTCTGTTCCTTCCACAGCCCCACACCACATCTAACACTTTGGGGAACACCAGCTCCCTCAAGAGCGATGCCTGCTTGAATCTGAACTGGGAAATTTAAGCAAATTCCCTTCTGCTTCACCAGACTACTCCTTCCCAGGCCCAACTCACGACAGCTTTCAACACAATTCCCCCTGGCCTGCTGAGTTTGACGGAAGCGCAGTTCCATTAACTTCAGCAGATTTTCTCTTGATTTTTTGCTTCTGAAAAAGCACAACAAAACCTCATCCTTCATTATAACACAGCCACTAGTTTCCAGCGATGCAAACTGCTCACAGCTCCTGCTCCTTTTGGTATTTCTGTCCTCTGACACACAGCAGTGCAGACTGAGTTCTGCCTGTGGGATACAGCATTCTGCCATCTGCAATGCTGGTGCTGAGCGAGTGCCTCAGCATACGGACCTTGGGTTTTCTGATTGCTTTTACCCCCTGATTTAACAGGGGATATATGGAGTTATAATTTAGCTCCCTTGCTCCCATTGGGCCAATCTGCAAATCCAATCCACAGTCTGCAACTGCTGTATGCAGACCGTGGGCACCCAAGTCGTCACTTGGTTTCTTCGTGACCAAAAAGCTCTTCCTGTTACTCTGGATTTGGACTAGCATGCAGACCAAGTACTACGAACACCAACAGTGTTATGCATTACTTTCTATCGCATCGTGCATAAAGCATCACGTTAAGTAACTTTCCACTAAGGGCACTGGCCTGCTGCAGTGCCTCGTGCCTGCTAGGTCTGACACGGGGAAGAGATGCTGCTGAGCAGATCCACCAGAGACACAACCAACGTCCAGCAGCCAGATTTCTGCTTCCTCGTAACAATTTGTAGGATAAATTCATTCTAGGGACTTAAACTGCACAAACGGCCAACAGCAAGACTTGTCCAGTTATCAACAAGCTATCTCCAGACTTTCATTACACAATCTCCAGATCCTTTAAAGACCCCTTTCTGTTTTAGGCTGAGCAAGCTAATATCACATAAGTTGGTATTGAAAAAACAGTCACGAGATAATGTGACTTTTGTGCACTTGTGCATAATTAAGCAACCAAAACACAGCTGAGATGTTCTGCATGCACAACTGCCTTTCAGATATGCCGTTTTTGCATAGTTCAAATGCACATCTTGAACATTTATATAAAGTTTTCATGTAATTCATTTGTAACTCGAAGCTAGATGCAAGCCTGTTCTAAGGAAACCATTTCTCAGGTGGAAGAGATTATAACTATGGAGCTCTGCAGGAAGGATACTCAGTAAATGCAATTATCTAGCCCACTAAAAAGATCAATTTGAGAAATGAAACAGGAGAGGAAACAAGAAGCAGAAAGATATTAAAGGCACAGACAGCAGGAAAACCACGGATTGCTGCCTAGAGAAATACTGCTGTTGAGGTGAAATCATCAGGCAGGTTTTTGGGTACAGGCTACAACTTTGTGCTATGGCATCCCCAGACCACAGCACTGGTGTAGCACAGGAACGACCCAGGGAAGGTGCTGGTGCATCCCACAAGGAGCTGAACGTTCAGTAGTCCACCTCCAATCAGCTCTTACGTGTAAACCCCATAAGGGTATTTGGAGGCTGCCAAGACCAAGCAAATGGTGTGATCCTGCCCTAAAGAAAACCCTGCGCCACTCAAACTGCACTTGATTAAGGAGCAGAGGAAGGGAGAGAAAAAAAGAGAAGAGGAGCAGCCAAGGTCTTGGTTTCAGTGTTCTTAGTTCCAACACAAAGAAAAAAAAAAAACCCACCACCTTCTGAATAGCACAATCCTCAATCCTGAAGCAAAGCTGACCCAGCAGATCCCAGCAGCACAGGAGATGGCGTGTCCTGCAGTCCCATCTGCAGGCAGCCCCTCACAGCACTCCCACTTCAAGAGCAGAGGGGAAATACAGAATGGAAAAGCCCTCTAAACTCAACCCTTGTGCCGGAGCTGATACAAACAAGAAGCAAAGGTTCCCAGCAAGGCATGCCTACAGCCGCCCAGCAGAAGCCAGGCAGGTTTTCTATGCCAAGAGGCAGCAATATGAGTACTTCCCATGTCTTTTGGTTCAATACTGAGATGCCTCAGTCCAAGAGGTTGGGTTACATGTTTTATTTAAAACATCCAGGAGGGCTCCGTGCTTTGGAGAAGCATCCAGTGGAAAACTGTCTCCTCCTTCAGCACACAGATGCAGCACAAACACATCAGGCAACTCAAGATTTCGGCAGCTTTTAAGAAACCAGTTTCACAGCAATTAACCCGTAAATACTTCTTGGGCTGTGTATGCTAGAGAACACAAATATTTATTCAGTATCTTTATCTATTCAGTAGTTATTTCTGTTAGCAGATACTCCTACAATAAAATTAGGGTCTGAAATTGCTTACGTGTTCCTGCAGCTTCACCAGGGCTGAGGCTTACATGGTGAACTGGAGAATCTTCCCTCAGACTGGGGTTTTCCTGGCCAAGGTTCAGTCTTTGGGTTCTCGCTGCTTCATGGCCAAGAATTACAGCACTTGGAAAATGACAAAAGGAAGGCTGCTGTGGGCCATTTCACCACAATATTTAGTCATTTCTACACACAGGAGGGTAATGAACACCGAGGATTTTCACCTTTCAAAGATGAAGTAAAAAAAAAACAGTACGCCTGTAATATAAAACGAGTTCCCCCTGCACCAGGGCTGCCAGAAAATACATCCCAGCTTCTTCCTAGTGAATATCAGAGGGGGGATGCATGTCCCTATTTATAGTACACTAATGCAATTGTGAAATGCATACACCGTACACTTTGTGCACATTACACTTCAGCTTTCATGCAGCTAAACAGCTTGTGGGATGGGTCCTTTCCAAGAATAAAGCTGCATTAACTCCATCCACATATCAACTGCTTGCAGAGACTCACGGTGCTCCTGGGGCTCCTCATCCACCACGGGATCTCTTTGGCATGCTGTGACACCAGCGTGCAGATTGCAAGAGGTGAAAGCTTGCATTAAATCGAGAAGTGGGGAAGTTACAACCTGCCTGTGATTCACCCCTCCCCTCACAATGGCGGTAACTGCTCCTCCACCTTTTGTTCTGCTTCTTTCTCGATATGATCCATCCCTGCCAAAGGTGCCGAGTGTGGTTACGTGGGGGCTGTGCCAATGGCAGTGGCACCCAGATATCTGCTCAGAAACCCATGCACGGCTGCAAAGCAGAAAAGAAACAGCAACGGCCCCAGAGGAGGTCTGCATAAACGCACTGTGTTTACTAGAAGGACACTGCAGAACAATTCCCTCACCTATACCAGGACGAGGAGTTTTCCTACTTGAAAATTGTCCACGTGCATTTTCAAGCCATCACAAAGCTAAGCTCAGTGCTTTTCTTACAGCATTTGATGTACCTGAGGCTAAAGGGCTGCACAGAAGGAAGGAACTTTGCACCTTCTGGCCAACAAACGTGATTTAAGCCCCGTTTTCTTTTACTGCTCTGACTTTGTTTCCTCCCAGGAGAAGCCACGATTAAGAAAGGGAAGGCTTTATCTGGCAGCTAAGCCACTCCACTGCTATAAATGCATTCCCTCCCTAAAGGGCTGCAAACAGTGGAGGACGTAGCAGTGCCAAACCACAACCTGCTCATACTCAGCTGCTCCCCAGGTGGGCAAGAGACGTGCTCTGCTTCTGTGCGTCCTCTTCTTCTCCATCTCTTGGCGACCTGTCCCACACTCACTGGTGGATGAGAGCAGCTTCCAATGCTTTGTGTTTTCTTCTTGCTTTCTCCTTTACCTTGAATGCTTTCATAGCTGCTGTGGTACAAATGAAGTGCAAATGCTTTGTGCAATATGGAGACAGAAATGAGGTCCGGCACGGCTTCATCCAGTCAGGCAATTGCCAGTCCTGTTGCCACCCAAGCAGATGTTAACCACTGTGCACGCAGCCCTGCACATGGGACAGACTCCTTAACTCTTCCCAATGGGGAACTGCTCCACTATCACGAACCCTGAGTTGCAGAGAGTTGCATCTGACTGAGGAATGCCTTCAGCCACTGCTGGAGACTTCATCAAAGCAATCTGCAACGTTCCAACAGAGTGCAACCAAGTAATCATCCAACAGTCGGGTATTTAAAGAGCCACTCTGCTGTCACTCCTCAGAAAGTTCTCATTGCTTCTCTCTGTATATACTTGCTGGAGCGGGATGAAAAGCTTGTTTTGCTTCTAACCATGAAGCACACCCAAAGCCCAGAGCTTCTTCCTCACGTTGCGACAGCAGTGCCTATGATTACAAAAGAGCTATGGAGATGAGCCTCCTCCATGCACAAACAGTGAAAACACCAAGTTTGAATTCACAGGGAAAACGCTTTACTTGCCACTAACACATCTCTATAAAAAATCTGATGACACAGTACGGTTTTGTTTTGACTTTTTTTTTTATTACAATGAAAAACCACCTCGTCGCTTCCTTATGGGAATAAAATAGTGAATTATTGACTTGCTAAGGGTGTTGTCCTAGTTACACAAATACACTGTGAAACCAGATAACCAATATGATGTTATTGTATTTCCCACTGAAAGATTGTTTTGTTTTATTTTTCTCTCTCACTTCCTGCAACAGTTATGTTTAATACTGGCCCATGTTTACCTAGATAAGGAAGCAGACTGTCACCGAACCAGGCTAGAACAGCATGGAACAAAGCTGTTTAAATAACCATTTCATTTAAAAAGACACTGGATCTTACCACATACTTGAGATCTCTTCTCCCACCACAGTTCCTTATGAAGTAATTAAAAAGTGAAGAAAACCAGCATCCAGCATAATTATGGAATGATGCTCACGTACCCGAGTGCAGTTCGTCTCCGTACAGCAACACACCCACCTGCCTTTCCCAGTCTTTCAAGCCTTCAAGCAAGACCTACTTTACGACACGAGTTGCTCAAATCAGGAGCAACATGGAAACAATCCCTCTCGGAGCTCAGCTGAATTTAAGCAATGAAAACCTCCTCCTTTGAAAGTCAGAGTGATATTTAAAGTCCTGCACCTCTGCCCCCACACCCCAGGCTTTCAGATGTGTGCCTACGTGCCACTCACCCCCAAGCAGTTCAGAATTATGTACCACATGCTGCAAGTGCCCGTGGTGGTCCCACATATATCTGTTCACCTTTAAAAACGTCTCCAAAAGTTATCAAATATCAAAATATCCACTGTGATAGATGAGGACACGGCGTGGTGCTGGCCCTCTGATGTGTAATCACTAAGTGTTCCCTAACACAGGGTAAGTCTGGCATCGCAGAAGCGGGTCAGGACAGACAAACAAACTGGAGCAATTAATAGCTGAGCGCTAATCAGCTGATGAAGAAGGTCAATAAAAGAAAAGCTGCCAGGGAGAGAGAGCTCTGGGTTTGGGAGAAGCCTAATGCTGCAGGGCCTCCTGGTCACAGCACCATTCCTAGCTCACATTACAGAAGTTTTGCTCCTTAAGCTGTTTCTTTCTAGAAAGTTTCAGTTCACTAAGGATGACCACAAGGAAAGACAGCTTGGCCAGAATAAAGAAATTCTCATTCTCAACTTCAGCACTTTTTTTTTCCCTGACAGCTGAGGGAATGAAATGAGAGCTAGCATTCACTGAAAACACTTCTAATACATTTTTCCCACTTCACATCTTATTCTATAAGCTTCCCAGCTTCAGAGCTTCAAACATGCAGAAGACGTTGTGAGAAAGCGTATGCACAAGAGCTAGATGGAGGAAGGTAGGCCTGGGAAGCTGACCTCTCATTAACTGAGGACATCTGAGCTGTCTGCTGGGCTCACAGATATTTTGAAGTACCCTGAGCAATGCTCTGAGTCTGAAGTTTTGAGTAGGATGATGTTTCTTGGCCTGTCAATCAAGGAAAAAGCCTTCAAAACAAACTCAGTTCTACAGTAGTTTGGGCATAATATTTTTGAGGGAGATGATGCCAAGGAAAGGTAAGTTTTAGTCTCTGGTTTCCCTTTCTTTCCTCTTCTTGTACACAGTGTTTTAAAATCTTGCTTATTTTTTATCATCTTTCACCACTTAATGTATTAAGCACACATGACAAAATTAAAAACAAGTCCAAGCTCTGCGGTACGGTGCAGTGGGCAGAGATACCGACATGGATGAGACCAGGCAGGCAGGAGGATGGAGACAGACAAAGCAGCAGCTAGCAGGAGTGAGACAAAGCCATAAGACACACAAGTGGAAAGGCCAACTTGTGATGAGTTTCAAAACCCAAAGTCTTTGGGTTCAGTCCAGCTTGGGCAGCTACTGAGCAGCACGTCTGCCTTGGGGTTAAGCTGAACTCCATTTGCTGAGAGAAGGGAGTCCCCTCAGCTAGGCTGCTTGTGCTCTCCTCACACCACCACCAGAAAGGACGGGTCAACATCTGCCATAGCTTAAACCCTGACTTCCCTGCTTTGATTTCCACATGATGACATGTTCGAAAGGGTTGGGAATGAGCATCCAAGCAGAAAAACACTGCTGAAGAAAAAAGGAAGTGAGGAAGAGCAGAGCAGACACACAGCATGCTGGTCTGCGAGCGATCTGGCATCAGTTCTTGTGGTCCATTACAGGTCTCCATGCCATCCATCTCCAAAACAAGGGTGGGACAGCAGTACAAATCAGGAAAAGCATGTAGGTAACTACACAAGAGCTCGTGAGGCAATTGGATATTATGCTTATCGTTTTTCAATCCCATTATCACACCGCAAGACTACAGATTTCCTTTTCTTGCAATGTCCTCATAGTTACAAGACATTTGTTTAAACATCTGAGTTCACTTAGTCTGGTTTAGCAAATGGAGCTGCTGTTAATAATAGAAATCCTATCTGGCAATTGCAGCGCCGATATTACCAACCTGCCAGAAGATTCTTATCTGCCATGTCGACTCCTGCTTTTACAAAGCACCTGAGAGCTCCACGTTAACACCTGGATTACACTCTCAAACTGATGAACACATTCTAAATAGCTTTTTTTTTTTTTTCCAAAAACAAAACATGTTACCAGTTACTTCCTTACACAAAAATTACATCAATAACCTCCTCCCCAGATGAGCATCCCATGATTTTTTAAAAAGGAGTAAATACAATTAATCTGCAAGAGATGTTACATTATTAAAACATATCCTGAAATCAACAATGCTCAAGGCTCTACCATGGCATTTTGTTCTTCATTGGTATCTATGTTACTACACGCCTTATGTATCACCCTGGAAATCAGCTTTGAAGTGAAATGATAAATAAATGAAGATTTATTATTACTATCCCTATTAGAGGGATTTTAAAGTCATTAGAGACCAACAAAGCATAATAATCATATTATATTCAATCTTCTCTAGAACATCTCCTTTGATAGGCCTGCTAACTCAATTATTTAAATATACATTACAGCAAATTGCAGGGTGCCTTCTTCAGTTTGGGATAAGACAGAAAGTTTAATGTTTTATTTACAGCTAACCAGAACTTGTTAGAAAATTCCTGGGTTTCCTGGTGAGTTTCCTAGTTTTCAACACGAGGGATTCAAACTTATGGTGAACACCTCGCCCGATGCGCCTGCTCAACTGGAAAAAGAGCACTGAAGGTCAGGGAGGATATAAGACACTGGGACATAATCATAACCTGCAGTGACACTTAGAAGTCCACAATCAGTCCTCGGAGAAGTGATGATCTTGCTGATTGTCATCAGACTTGGCTACAACCAACCACCAGCAGTGAAGAAAGGAGCGAGCATCCTGAGACTCCGATAAAGAGCACGAGCTGCAAACTGCACCACATCACTGAACAGTTAAGTCCTATGTGGCTTGTCTATCTACTATCTGCCCCAAAAGGAAGAGGAAAAAAGTACTGAAGGACTGGGAGCGTGTTCACAGCAAAGGAAGCCAAAACTGGCAATGAGATAACGACGCCCTTCTGGGAACTTCTACAGAGTGAAAAGAGAACTGCTGTCAGAGGGCAAGAAGCTGCACAGGTTCTTCCATCAGTTACAAGCTGGAATCTAATGACCCTAGGCTACAGCTAAACCCTTCTTCCTCTGCCCTCTGAAACTTCCATCGTTATTCAGCCTTGACAGCAGAGATGGCTCAGAGCAGCCATGTGCTCTGCATCACTGCAGGCTGGCACCAGCAGTTCTTACTGTCCAAATGGAAAGGAGCTGCAGTTAACAGCGGTGGAGCAAAGTTGGAAAGCTCCTGAGCAGCAGAAGAAACAGAGTTCACAAAAGATCACAGTATCTGTGAACATGACTTCCTTGCCATTTATTTGTGGAAGAGGACAGTGTGTGTGAAAGGTAAAGGATTTTCAGCTTTGTAGCTCATGCTATCAACTGGGCATTACAAAAATCCTTAAGTAAAAAAACAAACTAACAACCCAGCAGCCTGAGGCAAAGGTAAGAGCGAAACTGCCTAAAACCAAATACAGTATTTTTGTCTCTTTCCTCACTCAAAATGACCTATTTAATGCAAAAGCAGGATGGGAAGTACAGTCCTTACTACTGACTCTTCCTGCCTCTAAGTTCTGCAGACGACACTCAAGGAAGATGAGTTTCATTCACATGTCAGCCAAGCAGCGAGGGGCAAAATACCATAAGCCATATCTTTCAGATCAGGGCAAGCAACATCTGCACTGAGGTATCTGCTTTAAATCCTGTCGCTGCTGTTCAAGTGCTCCAGTTACATCTGGAGTTACATAGCCTCCATCTGACACCAGCCCTGCTGCCACGAGGACAAAGCTCACACTTGGTACTTCTGTTTCTTTCACTTTGCTGCCTCCTACAACAGAATTACTCCTCTCACCAAATGCATCTTCTTAATTCCCTCTTTATTACCTTCTTTCTCCACATGAACTTCTCTGCTGCTGCCCTTGGTCTTGCCTAGTCATTCTGCAGCTAAGCTTCAATCTGCCCAGGCTGCAGAGATGCTCTGCTCTGGGCCACCAGATGGATGAGATAACGGAATCACAGAACTGCAGGGGTTGGAAGGGACCTCCAGAGATCACTGAGTCCAACCCCCTGCCAAAGCAGCTCCCAGCCCAGGTTGCACAGGAAGGTGTCCAGGAGGACCCCGAAGTATCTTGAGATACTTCTGTCCTTTCCCAGCAGTAAGAAAGGAAACGTACAGCAATTCTTGGCACCCAGCACTACATGGGGAAAAGCATGACGGAAGTGTTGCAGGACACTCTAACCTTGGTAGACTCTCTGGATCCTTCTGTATCTCTGGGAACTTATTCTGCTATGATGTGTCAGGCTAGCTGTGATTATCTGTTCAGATCAGGCAAACTCTGCCCTTACCTTGCAGGGAATTGATTATGAGAGCCCTCTGACACAGCACTGAGCAACTTCCTCCTTGATGGCTTAAGGAATAATTGCAGATATGTTACAAGGAATTAATTCAGGACCAAAACACAAAAGTTTAACAGAAAATGAAGCGGGCAGAATACTCCAAGCTTCCAGGCCTCCCTCACCAACCAGTGTGAATAGCTACTACCGTTTCTAGCACAGAAGAAGGAAGTTAGAAATAGTATTGACCCCTGTGAAAGACCTCTAAGCATCAGCAAGTCCAGAAGATTATTAAGAAGGATGATAAATACGACCTTAAGGTGGAACTTTCTTGCACCACTCTTCATATTTAAAACCCTATTTAGGAGGAACTACGCAGGGTGCCATCCTCATGAAGAACATGGCTTCCTGCTTCTGAGCATCTCAGTGTGCAGTACATCATTTAGAGGTCCAAAAGAGGCAGCAGGAAAGTCAGGCACCTGCAGCTCACCTTTCTCATGCACCCAGTTTCTGACTCAGAGGCTGTCCCACAGAAACAAGGCAGGAACACAGTTTCTGTGCCTATTCTGGTTGCCACTCAACAAGTAATTTAAGTCACAGATACCACCAGCACGTAAAGCGTTTGCTAAAAGAGGATCACTCATTGAACTGCATTTTTTACCAACACAAACTGCGTACCTAAACTAAAACATACAAGAAATTAGGTAAGTGCAGGTTGTATTTCTGATACTGACAGGTTTCTGAAGAACAGGGGAAGATTAAAAATCCTCAAATGAATCCCAGAACAGCTCAGTGACGATGCTGAAACTAGTCCAGCTCTGTAAAGTGGCAATCCTTTAGAATCCCTTCAGTCTTCTTGGTCTTCTGCCTCCAGAAGTTACTTTAGGTTTCCTGTCATTACTGTTATGATCTTAGGCCTGCAGCATGCACTTTAAAAAATTAATAATAAAGCCAAGACACACATATTACCCAAAGTGCTCCCTTGCTAAGTATCAGTTAAATACCAACTCAGATTCCTTTCAGAAACTAACAGAGGATTTTGTTCATGCCAACACCTACAGCCTGTTTTAAATAAAAATAACATACTGAAGCCACAATTCCCAAACTGGCATCTTTCAGGCTAGAACGAAGGAGCACACATGGGAAAACAACCTGAAGCTTAGGCTTGAAGTTTCCTGAACAACTTGTGTCTCTTCAGATGATGATCCCACGTGTACGTACCTAGGGATCCACTGCTGGGAGAAGGCCAGCCCCCAGAAATGTTGAAAAGGTAAACTCTGGAAAAAAAAAACCACTTAGCCTACAGTAACCTGAAGAAAATATCCTGCAGCTGACTATGCATGTCATCTGTATATCACTGTGCCTTTCCCAATGCTGTGACTGTGACAAAGCCCTCAATACAGATCCCTCTGCTCCTCCTGCCGTGCTGGGAGGTTCCCAGTACCACTGACTCCTTCCCAGAAGGATATTTCTAGTCTCCTTGTACCCTCAAACCCATATTGCTTCAGGATTTCAGGATTAGTGCACTACTGTTTTACAGGACAACGGTACTAAAGAACTGTCTTTTTTACTAAAATATTTTTTTTATTATTTTTAGTATTTTTAGTGAATGAGTCAAGTATTTTGGCACCTAGCAGCAAACATATGCAGAGATACCCATGAAAATATGTATGAAAATAGAGGCAGTTGGCCCTTTTGGCCTGTCCTAGGATGTGAGGAGTTAATGGCGGTACAGTACTGAGCACCAGTCAGAAGGTCAATCTGCCACTAAGGATTTCACCCAACCTCTATTCCAGCTATCCCTTGGAGAGGCCAACTGCACTATCACCATGATTTATTCTAACAACACCCTATACATTTTGTGAAAGATTAAAACCCCCCAAAATACCTTCCAGAGCACTCGTGACATTGGAGAAAGCTGCAATCCCACACCACTTACCACCAAACACATCGCCGTTCTGGTAGTTTTTCCCCTTCTGAGTTTCCTCTTCGTTTTGAACAGTAGAAACATGCTTGGCTGACGCACAGCCCATAGCTTCATTCAGACAGCTCCAGCTGGACTGAACCACAAATCATGACTAGGGACGCATGCTCATCGCTTTAAAAATAATCCACCTTCCTGCACGGCTGTCAAGTCAAGAGACTTTTACCTAAAAGACAGCATAGGAGAGAAGAATATTTAACAAAAGGTAACCTCTACAGGCAGTGCTTTAAGAAAGCAAAATAATGGGGTTTCACGAGTGCAAGAGCACAGACCGTCGCCATCGTCTCACATTAAGTCCATTCAATAAACCCCTGTCAGGGCAGTACAGGTAGAGTCAATCCCACCTTGTGACAGCAGTGCAACGGTTGACCACAAAGCCCCTCCTGGCCTTGATTTGTGGCTAGAAGCAAGCAAGGCACACAGACATGTTTCCCACTTGCCCAGCTATTAACATGGAGTGCTTCTTCTGGGAAGAAAGACAGGAAAATGGCAATATATGCTTCTCCTGCTCCTTTTAACAATCCACCCATAAAAAAAAGTGTTTTGGTGATTAAGAGCTGCTAATTGCAAGTGTTCCGAGAAAATAACCCCCTAAATCAATTAAAGATCTTATGCTAATAGATGTGAGAGAACAGGGCCAGCTGCGTGATCTTTTTCTTACATGTTCATTACTCTACAGAATTGGTAAAACCTCCACTGCTCAAAATGACAATGATCCTCATCTGAAGACAGGGTAACACTCCCCAAAGAATCCAGATGTCACACGAAAAAAAAAAGGGGAAGGAAAAGCCAGTTTACAGCTGCAGTATCTTACGTCCAGAACATCAAATGCTGTGCAGTGACTCAATGGCTCCACTTGAACAAAGACCCTTCTGAAGTCTGACTGCCTCTCTGCACAGGTTTTCCTCCCTTATGGTCAGTACAATCCCCATCATTCCCCCCCCTTTTTGTTTTCACCTAGTTTAGCACAAATTTCTCATGACTCCGTCCCTCTCTTCCTCTATCCCTCACCCCAACAGCACCGAGCAGGCACACAACGTATGGAGCAGACATCGAATGACACCCCCACACACACTAATTATTATGATACACTCATTTTGCTCAGTCTCTCTTAGTTGCTCCCACATTCTCGCAGTGCAGCAGGAGTGCTGCTGAGCAGCTGCCTCCATGCATGCCCACTCAGCACCAAGATGGACCCACAAAGACTTCCAGAACAGCCCTCTACGCCTGCCCTGGGGGTAGGGAGAGGTACATGCAGCTGTATGAAAGGAAGGAGGAACAGCAGACTGGGACAGGCAACCACTGCTTTGTCTGTAAAAGAGATGAGGAACACTCATTTTCTTACAGGATGCAAATTTACTTGAAGGAAATAGCTTCTAATGGATAAGGTAGAAGTAACAAGCAAGGAAAAACAACCAACTGCCATGGCCCCCACTTCAGATTTCAGATGAAAACAGCGAACTTGGTGAGCAGAGAAAAAAAACAACAGAACTGGACCTCTGCTTTCTGATTTAAAATGTCACTGGTTACTTTACCCAAGGGAAAAGGATATGGGCAGCTACAGGGACAGAACACGGGTTGACCAGCAAGGCTGTTAGCCCTAAGAGCCCCAGAACACCAAGACAGACGACCCATGGGATCTCAGATAGAGCGTGTAGGGCTGGAGGAAACTGATGCTATGAAGCAGCATCCCTACCAGAGGCCACGAGGGCAGGCTCAGCCACCCAGGCCCCACATCCATCCAGTTTTTTCCTTCATCTCTCAACACAGAGCACGTCAGCTTGTCCTGGACCCAGAAGTACCCCACACCAGGCACTGACACCTACAGCCTCATAGCTGAGGCTATGAGCTCAGCCATACAACCCTAACACACTCCGTAAGGCAGGAGCGGGTTGTTCTGGGGAGGGCATTTTTTTGTGAAGCCTCACAAGCCGTCAGCATGCAGCAAAATACAGAGCACAAAGAGAGTTCCAGGGCCGTGCAGACATCTCAGACACATCGGGGATTACTCAGCTCCCAGGCTTTGGCTCTGCAAAAGGGCAGATAAGGGAAAATAATGAAAAAGCAGAGCAGAAAAGGTTCTGCCTTAATCACTGGTTGAAGCCCAGGAGAGCGATGGTGCCATCAAACACAACCAGCTGCTGCTGAAGCAAAAGGGGAAGAAGTGACACTGAATACGTGAGGATGAAGCTCTGTGGGGAAGGAAGAAAACCCATCCCCAGCTGCATCTCCTGCAGGATCTTAGCAGCATGCACTGGCCTTCCCAAAACACAGCACGCTGGGAGGCAAGGACCCAACAGAAATGCAGCAACTGACAGTTTTTACTTTTTGCATTAAAGAACAGCAATGACAACAGCACCTGAAAAAAAAAAAATACACGTAGCTAGATCTTGGATAGGCAATCCCTCCTCCTGATGCCAGTAAACCAGGCTAAGAAACCCCCTCTGAAAAGCTCTCCACACCCAGGTGCATCCCTCAGACAAGCACGGTGACACTGGGACACAGACATCTAACACGACATGGAATTAGAACATTTTAGAAGAAGAAAAGAGAGAAAATTAGAGGTAGGTGACACCTCCAGCCCGTCCTGGCCCAGCACAGCAGCATCCCTTTGGAGATGCAGCACTTCCAGTGGCACGGAATAATGCACCCTCCTCCCTCTCTTCTCCTCAAATATGATTTTTCCTTTTGTTTTGGGGACACGTCGATTTTAGAAGCCAAAAATAAAAAGCACAAGAAAATCTCCAGCTTGTGTTCACCACCCACCATCATTAATTATCAAGATTTGAGAGGCAATTTACAAGCTCCGATCTGCAAAATGCTGGTGAGAAAAACCTCTCCGGCAGATCAAAAGCATCTACACTACTTCCAAATCGAATGTGCAGCTTTGCTATTAACATCTTTGGTGCAGGTCAAAAGAAGATGGCTGCACTTGGTCTCAGATGTCGTACTTGGTACCTCAAGACTCTTCTGAGCTTATTCGAAAAGGGAGCTCAATGATTAGAGTTGATACTGGCATTCGAAACCTTAAAATATTAAAATAGTTAATTTATTTATCTATTTAGAGTACGCGTGTGCTGTGCTTTATTCTTTCACCAGTTCTTCCAACACTTGATGAATCCACTCTTCAATGTCTCAGCCCCTGTTTCCTGCGGTCACATATAGGCTGCATCCTCAAGAAAAAATGTGTCACCTCCAGAGCTGGAAACCAAGCAGCAGATATCAGCTCTCCAGTGTTCTACAAAAAATGAACGCGAATTATTCTATTCTACTCTACAGGTGTATTTGCTTTCCTCTGTAGCGCACTGAGATAATCTTCCACCTTCTTCAGGGTGCAGATACATCTCGGTGTTTCCTTCTGCACTGACTGCATGGGTCAGAACTCCACAAAGCCAACTGTGAAAAAACCCAAAGCTACGTGCAACAACCTACAGTGCAGCCTCGTCCAGGCAGAACCCAGGGACGTGACTTACTGCTGGTAATTACACTGATTTCCTCTAAGAAATAGGTCTGTTTGGCTGTTCTAACAGGAGAAAGCACTGCTGTCTTCTGAATTTGCATTCAGTGAAGGTCGCTGGGGTGAGCACTGGGCTGTGACATCCCTCTTCTCCAGCGATCATCACTCACCTGTGCCACAAAATGCCTTCATTATTTTGCAGTTTTGAGCAAAAAAAAAAAAAGAGAGAACTTCTGCCTTTGAAGTGCACTGGTGGCCTAAGGGAGGAAGAAGCAGGAGAAAAAGACTGCAGAAGGTCTCTTCCTCTTTCTTCATATTATTAAAGTAGCACTGGTGGTGGGTAACAAAGTAATGGTGAAAATGAAGCTAAAGGAGCAGGGAAAGGTTAGAGCAGGACGAGGCTGGGGATGCTCTGGAGCAACGTCCTGCCGTGGCAGGAGGAGAAAGGTCAGTGAGCAGCAACGTGATGTTACACAGAGCACACAGGCATTACGTGCTCCTCT
Organism: Oreortyx pictus; assembly: GCA_036925125.1. NCBI lineage: Eukaryota > Metazoa > Chordata > Aves > Galliformes > Odontophoridae > Oreortyx > Oreortyx pictus. The sequence continues at coordinate 25,826,296 of JAUPFR010000010.1, read as the reverse complement.
GCCCCTGGTGATATTAACAGCCATGAGATTAAACATTTTCTCCCTCCTATGAAGTGTTTACCCCATGATGCAGAACTCCCATGTCTGTTCCCGTGGTTCAGCATCCCACTGGATGCTCTGTCTGGCCAGCAGGGTGGATGCAGCAGTCACCGTGCTGAAAGGGGGAAAAGATGAGAGCGTGCTGCAAAACCAGGAACGAGGAGATGCAGAAGATGCACGTTTTTCTAGCGTTCTACTTGAGCTGCACTAAAAATACCATTGACAAGCTACCCAGAGCCAGCTCCCCAGCCGGACAGAGGAGGAACCGCCATCTGAAATCACACCTCACATGTATCCTCTCTCGTGAGGTCGTGCTCAGCAGGAAGAACAGCTTAACCATCCCCACTTCAGAGGGCACGCACACGCTGTGGTTTGACAGCTACAGAGACCAGAGAGAAACCAAAGCAGCTCCAGCTCATCTAGCTGATTTTTCCAGGCAGGGAGGGACTGGCTTGAATTAATGCTAATAGCCAGCATCAGCAGGTTATTACAGGACAGGCTTTGTCCCACTGAGGCTTATCTCACCACTTCTATCTGCAAAGTTAGCCTTTTTTTTTTTTTTTTTTTTTTTTTTTTTGCAATCAGCACTTCTCTTCATCCAATGCACAATCCCAAAGCAACAAGTGATTTCCAAACAGAACAGCAACGTGATACCACTCAGCCTCCTAAGGACAAACAGTACTACGAGTCCCAAGGATGAGATTTCATGCACAGCGACATACAAACGAGAAAGCAAAGGGAAACTGCATCACAACCCAATCCTAACTCACACAGGGCGGGGTTAAAGTCACAGCAGCACGAGAAGCCCAGCCAGCAGCAGCAGGAGATGCAAGTCACAGCAGCTACCACTTCCCCACAGCCTGTCCCATGACACCCCCTCCGGCACATGCTGCAGGGGTGCCGTGCTGTGCCAGGATTCCCCCCAGAGACACTTGCTCACTCCCTGTTATGGGACAGAACAGCAGCTTTTGGTCACATCCAGTCCACCAGAGGAAGAGGGAGCAGCTGCACACAGAACCTGTCACCTGCCCTTGGCAGGTGAGGCAGCACAGCACGCGCCTGTGTTCCAGCCCAGGACACAAGTGAGCAGCAGCCTAGCCAAAACAACTGAATCTTTTCAGTGTGTATTAACACTGCTATAACTCAAATGGTCACAACAGCACACTTGGAGCTGGACCAGCAGCACAGGAACAGAGTTCTGCAGGTCCCTCCTCCCAGTGACAGTGCTCCTGGATTACAAGGAGCAGTCATGGCTGTAGCACACGCAGCAGAGGGATCTGAAACACAGAAATTACCTTCTGTTGCCTTTGAATTGCTTGCAGGTTATTCACGTTGCTAGCAACAGCCCTGTACTTTGCTCTGATCACACGTATCCCCAGAAGGGACCATGTTAAATTTCTATATACAGGCAGCTGCCTCCTACTTAGCATCTCCTGTGCTTCAACCCCAACAGAGAGGTTAACACTGATGTTTATAACTTGCCCACACGTACCAGCTCAGCAAAAGCCCCACAGCCTTGGGGTGAAGGGCAGCTACATCAGGGACACAGCACCCCTTTGGTTTTGGTGCTGACACCCAGTTGCTGCTCACTGCTGAGCAGCTGCTGGATCGTACCACCTCCAGACCTGACCTGCATGGATCCATGGATCCACTGTCAGAGCTTGTTGTCTGCTTCAGGGCTGGGTAATATGACACACATCTGCAGAAGTTACTGGTCCAGCTGCCTATGCTGTCCCTCCTTTAAGCAGTGCTCAGTCCCAGTAGTGAGAGCAGAACCTCTTCCACTCTGGCTTACCATCAGTATCACATCACTCTGTTCAGACCCCTCTTCGCAATGCCACATTTTGGCTCAGTTTGTAGCACTTCACAGTTGGCTCGATCTAAAGTTAAAAGCAAGTGCTCCAGCTGCTGCTTTGAAACACATGCAGGTACGATTTACCACCAGCTTATCCAGAGCTGCTTTGAAACCACAGTGCTGCAACCTCGCAGCCCTTCACACTGCAAGTGCAACATGAGTAACTCCTGCATGCACGCAGCACCAACTCCATGATTTTATTGTTTTAACCTGACTCCCTCCCCATGGCAGACAGAGCACAATGCACCTAAGGAGCAGAGGCAGCAGCCTGGCTGCAGGACAGCGGAGTTTCCAAAGTCAGGGAGCTGAATTGCTGGCGGGATTCCCAAGCTGTGAAAGGTGTAGAACAGAGCACGAACAAATTAGAGGAAATAATCCTGAAAGAAAATGGCCAATGAAGTGCTCTCCCACGCTCCCGCACACTCACCCAGACGCACAGTTGAGCTCTAGCAGCCATTTTTCTGCCAAACTTGGATGTGAACAGGAGGGGAAAAAAGCAGCTGAAAACATGAGAGCAGGAGCTGAAACAAGGAGAAAAAGCCAGAGCAAGGAAAGAAATGCATTCTGCTGAAGTGCAGGAGCAGAGGAAAAATGCGTAATAAATAACTGGAAAGGTTCCCAGTACCGTGTGCACAATCAGCGGGGACAGAAGCGCACCAGGAATTTGGGTTTTGTGTAAGAACTGTGCTGCCAGCACAACACATCCAGCTGCAGGACTGTCCCACCGGTGCGTGACCCGTGCCCAAACACCGCCAGGAGGATCCCCGGCAGCGCTGCTGATGCTCTTCTTACTCAGGTGCAGATGTCAACTGGAAGAAACACTTCAGCAGCACTGTTTCACTCAGAAAGTGGATCCGCAGACGATACGGAGCACGACAACTTGAAGGGAATCAGTGAAGTGAGATAGGAGCACAGCTCGCAGCTCCACAGGGAATGAGACTGTGTGAGTGTGCCCTGCTCAGGTCGGTGCTTCCCATCTCCACAACAGGCCTCACCCGCACCCAGGGCAGAGGGTAATGTCTGGGGACACAGAGCTCACGCCCTGCCTCGTGCCCACACCACAGGGATAGCCTTGCTTCGGGAACAGCTGCCGGGCTGTCACCTGCTAGCAGGCCCTGCTCCTCATCAGGCATTCTTTCTTTTGCTGTTATCTCCCTCCTTACACCCAAGCCAGGAACTCACTAAACCCTCCCCATCCCCACTTGCCAGGCTCCCCCTGGCACAGGAGGAGCTGCCGTGGGCCGGGCTCCACGGCCCTGAGAGCAGCTGTGCCAACACTGCAACGCAGCCAGACAACAGCAGCACAGCACTGAGCTCCTTGGGCCCCCGACTCCCCCACTCAGCATGTGAAAATAGCAGCTGCTTTGCTGGGAATAAATCCTGCAATATCTTTACAGCCCGCCCCTCTCCCTTTTGGCTTCGAGGGTGAGAAGGATTTCTTTTTAAAATTGGAAGCAGAAACAACTTCCCAAGTCCTCACAGCAAGCTGGCTACCGTAGGTATGCTTTTATTATGCTAGGGAAGCACTTTTGAACGGCCTTTCATTTCTGGCAGCTCCTACTCTCAAAGCAAGGTAATCATAAACGCTGGCCTCATTTGCGGTACCTGTAAATTATACAATGCCAGACGACTGATAATCACAGCGTCTCATGAAAACTCGCTTCAGGAGAGATAAGCACCAAAACACCCACTGCAAACAAAGTACCTGAACGGCCCAGGGAAGCTCCCAGCATAGGTCTGTGCATACTTCTGAGCTCTAAGGATGCCGCTGTAGCTAGAGGTGGAATGCTTCGGTTGAAAGCAGGGAACCAAGAGATGGGAGAAGGAAATCCTGCAAGGAATTAAGGGGCATCAGCTTTATGGCCCCCAACAGCACTGTTGTGAGAGCGAGGAAGCGACAGGCTGCTTCCCAGGATGGGAGAGAGCTGAAAGCAGAGGGGAAGAAGAGAAACGCTGTGGTGCTAAAAAGAGAGGTGCAGAAGTTGCTTAGCAACTCTGTTATTCTGACTACCGAGTTGGGTGAAAGGAACTGGAAGTACAGGGGGGCAACGGAATTCAACGTATATCTATATATATCAATCTGTAAATACTGCCAAGATGCCCCAGCAAGAATGGCAACTCCTCAGGGGTTTGCTAGGCAGCACGTGCTAGGATGGAAGCTCATCCCTTCTTTCAGGCAATAAAAAATTCTTGCACAGATCTCTGACCTGGAAGGACAGCTGGTAACATTAGGCTGAAACGAGCACAAGGAACGATGCTGGACTCTCACGCAGCACAAAGCTGGGCTTCCCAATGATTTAATGTATTCATTTTGGGCAATTCACTCGCATGCGCAGATCCCCAAGGGAGATTCAGTACGACAAAGAGTTCTTAATGCAAATAAGCTTTGTTGCAGATAGACTGGTTAAAAAATAAAATCCTTTTTGCTATTATTTGACACAGAAGATCAATCTGAACATGGCCAATGCACTTCCATCTCCAACACAGCTGATAAGAGGGTAATGGAGCATTAACGTGCATTTAAGGCTGCTTAAGTGCCCTATTAGAGAAAAAGGATCTGATTTTACGTGTGCCTAAATACAGGTTCCCAGAAGGACACAGAAAAGAAAATAAAAGAAACGCTACTTTAAGAGCACAGCAGACTTTTTCCAGAAGGAATGGAGCAGGTAATCTGATTTTTATGTTCAGCCTATGATAAAAATCCAGCACTTTTGTGCTCCCCCGTGGCACTCAGCTCTCCTCGGGGGCAAGAGGAGCAGCCGAGCCCCGGGAACGTCAGGCCCTGCAAGCAGCCACGCACCCTCACAGCATACAAATGAAACGGGATGGCACATCTGGGAACCCAGGCACGGGGCTCTGAAACAGACCAGCAACTTTCAAAAGGAACAAATCCTATTTATTTTAGCAATCCAATGAATACACAGAAACAAATAGATGGCCCCAATAACCGTCAGCCACGCAGCCAGTGGGTATGCTACAGGCAGTGGGATTCAGGCTCAGTGCACGAGATGCAGAGTCTGTTTGTGCCATTTTCTCGCTCCCCAGTCTGCAAGAATGGTGAGTGTTTGAGTTATTCAGAATTTCCCAGGCAGAAATATTCACTTCTCCATCCGAGCCAGGGGAAGGGAGGAGTGAAAAACACTCAGGCGCGATCTTGAAAATTACAAATCAATCAGCCTTACAAGCTGTTTGAAATCAGAATTAATGAGTGTTTGAAAACAACCAGAGAAACATGTTTAATTGAAAAAAAACTTAACGGGGCTTCAGTCATGGGAGCCAATGTGTTTGCTTTCTTCATCTGGGCAAAGCAAACACCACTGTAATCTGACTGTTCAAGAGTCCTCGACAGCATTTTGGAGGGACTTTACTACAGGAACTTGGAAAACTGACTGGAAGCACCCTAAAAAGGCACTGAACCTGGTGTGGTTGCAAAAAGAGGGCAAGTTTACCCTTCATGGATTTCCTATAATGTTAGGAGGGAATGATTCCTCCAGGGATGCTCTGGACCCTGATTCAGGAGAACTGAGAGGCCCTCGAGCCCATCTTCCTTCATTTCCCCCCGCTGCTAGCACGTGCCTGGGGGAGACCAAACTTCAGTACTGGAAAAACCTACTACCCAAAACCCTCACCAGCACTCTTTATTAAACAGAGATGAGCTAAACCACACCTTCAGAAAAGAGCAGCCGGGGAAGAACCGTACACAGTGAGTGGCACCAAGTGATGCAAATTAATCAAATCTGGAGAAAAGTGCCAAATCCCAGAGGGGCAGAGGAAAGCCAGACAATTAAGCTACCCGATGGTGGAATAAACTTATCTTGACATGTGCAAGGTAACCAGATTAGAGGGAATCATGTACAACCGTGGCCTGGGCTCCACTGCAGACAGCTCAGGGACAACTACATGCAGTTGGGATTAAGCAAGCAAAACTCTCCAAATAATGGGACAGGACATAATAATCAAGGGAATGGCAACACCATAATGTCTTATTTTCCACCTTCACCCCATCAGTTACCGCAGGAAGTTCTGGATAGTGAAAGAAAAGAAATAGAGCAAATCAAAACAGCAGAAAGATGACTTAGTACTGACTGTATTGCAAGAAGAAAGCAAGAAGGGGTATAACAGACCTATTCCCTAGCGAGCAGGATCATCTTGTAATCATCCTTGCAAACACTGCTCATGTACTCCGCTCACCTGCTGCACTGCATCTCAGATCTCCCCGCGTTCCTCTGCAAGGCACAGCAAGTCCCAGTCGGTGTCTAACACTTGGAAGAGTTGTCACCATGCAGCACAACACGCAGGAGCGTTCTCACCTATTACTCCTGTTATGTAAGTGATTAAAAACCAAGAGCACCTCGCTGCTGTGCACGGTGCGTACCCACCGGCTGCAGCTCCTTCCCTCTGACTTCAATGCAATGGAGCAACCTCACTTCCCAAGATGAACCTTTCATGCTGAGAGACTCTAGGTGCACGTTATATTTTTTCCCTAAAAGATGGTCGAATTTGTATTCCTCAACAGTACTGCGGCCAGCACACGCCACCAGACAGCATATTGTTAACATCATTAAGGCTCAGCCCGATGCTAAGGTTCCCATTCCAAATGCTGCCCTGTCAATACACTCTGTCCCTGTGAGCAGGCACGACATTTTGGACGAGGAGGCTCAGTGAAAGCAGCACGTCAAGGCAGACAGAAGAACAATCACCATTGCCACGCTTTTGCTCCTGTGTTCTTAGACTCAAGAGAACAAAATGTTCTCCCTATACAGATCACCTTCTGTTGGTCCCATGTTTGCTCGCACAGATTTCCCTTGGCTCATGGCAAGAGTTAACCAAATTTCCTATTTTTAAGCAACATAGACCAGCATGGCTTCTGCACACGAAGCATCCCTGCTCCTCAAACATCATAGTTCATTTTCAGAGCTGCCATAAGGCGAGTTCTAAAACCATTTCTCTGTTACTCACCCTAGCACTGTCTTTTCCAAGAAAAAAAATAAAATAAAATACAGACTGCCCAATCCAAAGAGACTCGGGATGAACTTTCAGTCAATCCGGGACACTTCAGTTTTGATAGGAACAACCCAAGCCTTTGGATTTATATAATTCCTTCTCGATGCCAAGCAGCAGCCAGCAGCCTCTGCCAAGCTCTGTTTCGATGGTCGGGGCTAGGAGGAAGCCAGCAAATCGCAGCACAAGTCCAGCTGCACGATGAGAAGCGAAGAAGGAGCTGCACCCTGTTAGGGTGCTATGCTGTTTTCAAACATCAGATTAAACAAATAAAGCACTGTTAGTATATTTAACAGGGTGGGTGAGGATCAAATTCAAGGGACAAGACTCGTCTTGCAACAGAGCAAGCATTTGTGGTGGCAACTAGTAATAATTGGGCTTTTAATTAACACACAGTTGTCCATGAGCATCAGTTTGCTCTCGACTACAAAGAACGCTATCTTTAGCCTGGAAGTTTCTCATTAAAAGCAAAGCATTTGTTACCTACTGACAATATGCTCATTATGCAAAGCAAAACTTTTCATGCCGTACATTATCAAGGACTAAAGGAGGACACAAGCTACACACCCATAGCAAAGAACTACTATACAGAATTTTTCAGTTACTATTAATATCTCTACCTAACTGTAGGCTTCTGCAGCTAGACTTCATGTTATAATGGATGGAAAATGCCCATGCCATTCATAAACGTTATCTATCCTACTCCCTGCAGAAAATAAACCACCAAGCAATTACCTCCAGCAAAACAGCGGGAGAGCTGTTCCACTTGAAGTCATAGAAAAGGTGTTACAGGTCTTTGCCTGTTTATTTTTACCACCACTTTAAATCTCGCTTTTATCCGCTGAGCAGAATCTTGCTCTCTTGCCTTAGATAACTGAAGTGCTGTCTGGTGGGAGGCATCTGTACGACTTCTCTCTGCATCTCAATCCACGCATCTCAGAGCACCCATACCTCCCAGTCCAGCACTCCTTTGCTGAGCCATCAGCGTCCATCAGCAGCAGTCCTGAACCACACTCATTAACCAGGCAGCATCAGAGTACCTCCTTGGCTCCTGCCTGCTGGCAGATGGCATCTATATCTATTTCTGTAAGCATTATTTTATTTATCTCTACCTTTTATCCTTCTAAAAACCACCAACCTCACATCACTCCTTGCTTCACGTCATTTATCCTCTTGCACAGGAAGATGCCCTTGCTGGGTTGAAGAGCAACATTAAGCCAAGAGCAAACCAACATGGAGCACAGCTGGGAGCAACATTCCCCCCATAACATCGCCTCCGTGAAAACCTGGTTCCTCTACACAGCCTTAACAGTCCCAACAGTTTGCCTTGCAAAAATGGAAATCTGCACTAATCCCTTGGATCAAAAAGAAGCTTAAAGCTTTAGGGATTTGGCTCTCCCAGGAGTGATTTTCTTACAGAACTGCATGTGTTAGACCTCCTTGCTTATCACTTTCCCCCCCCCCCCCCATGGCATTTTAAAACTTAGTTCACTTGGTTTATCCTTCCAGATGACACTATGCTACGTTTGAAGTTTGACGCTTTCATGGAAATCAACTAATTAGTACTTGCACAGAAAGGGCAGCAAAGAAAACCTTGTCATTTTTGCCACGGTGCAGGAACAGGTACGGTTAGTAAGGAAGAGCCAGCTCTCTGCCAAGCAGCAGCCTCTAACAGGAACTCTTGGAGGAAAGCACAGAGTCCCCTGCTCAGCCCATACAATCCCAAGCATTCTCAAAGGTAAGCAGACAGGTGGGGAGCATCAGTTACAGGTTTCGGACTAAATAAGCAGTGTTTTAACACAGCCTCTTAGCAAACGACACCCACCAGGCATCCTGGGAGCAGTAGGTTTGCTGTGCTTTATAAATCAACTAGTCAGGAGCCCAAAAGTATGACATAACGTAGGAAATTCAACGCAAAATGGAATCACTTTCTGTTCTTCATGCTTCTAAGAAAAAACAAAAACAAAACCCTGTGTTCCAGATGACATAAACACCCTTTTCAGTACATGGGCTGGCCCGAACATGGGTTATATCAGTCTTCTGCCTCATACCAAACTTTCCAATATGACCAAATGCTTAACTAAAAACTCCTAATACTTGTGCACGCTTTCCAGCATCCTCCCTTAACATTACATCACAAAATCTTCAGAGTCAGAAGGGACCATAAGGACATCTAGTCCAGCCCTCCTGCACTGAGCAGGGATAACCATCCTATAAGGAAACATCCTATAGGGCTGCCTTTCGATGGACATGTTTTAATTTGCACGAGTCAACCAACTTGCTCACCGAAGCAGCACTCCCTCGGGAAAGCATTCAAATGAGCTCTTCTATTAAATTAAAAAACTACATCTGCCTGCAGTTGTTTAACAAGCACTCGAGTTTCTTCTACAACAGAGCATCGCTCCATATTTACAGGGAACATGTTCCCATGCACTCCAATTATGCTGTTGCTAGAGAAATATCAGACCTCTGAAACGAAGGTTAACTGTATCTGACATGCAAGAACAGCGTACAAAGGTATTTAGGAGATTGCTCACATCATTTATGACAATATTGAATTTAGATGTTTTCTAGCAGCATGGGATTCAATGAAGAAAAATAATCACAGGTTACAGAAGTATGTTTAAAAAGGATGGTGGTGTAACTCAGCGAGGAAAAAATCCAAGGGAGGGAAGAATAGATGTAAATATTAAGTGCAACTCTTTTAATCCATGAGTTTAGCTCAGTCTCATGAACCACAAGTGACTCCAGATGAAGATGCACTGGGAAAGGGGCACCACTGGAACAAGGACGCAGCCAGCAGTCTACACCACGATATTCCAGCATCAGCTTAGTAGCAATCTGCCATTTCAGCACCCTTTGCCCCACCCCTCCTTTAAACAAGAGGAGGTGAGCACAGACCAGCTGCGTGCCAAGGAGCCGTGGGCTGGGAAAAGCACTTCTGAGGTTGATGGAGAAAGGCAGCGTGAGACAAGCAGCAGTGCATCCACCAACTGGGGAATGGGGCAGGAAGAGAAGGGCAGCAGTTAAACAGAGCAGTGTGGGTAGAGGGGAAAAAATGTGTTGTTTCCAATCACAGGGAAAAAAAAAAACTCATTAAAGCCACTTATGACTGCTTTGGTAGACTTCCAGACCCAACAAGCAAATACAATCTTCCTCTTCCATGCACATGTGCTGTTTTATTCGTAAGCAAGGGAAGGCTTTTCCTTACACACACACACACACACACACACTCAGCTCTTACTGCTGAGCTTTTCCAGCCAGCCAGCCCGAAACCAGCACCTCGAGTAACCCACACGCACCGGTAATGCAAGACTTCGTGACACTTCATGACACGCTGCCATCCAAAAAGCTCTTCCAGCCAGGTCAGTGACACCTGACATGAAGGAAGCACTGCCACAGCCTCGATGGGGATGCGCAGTGTTCACACACTGCTGTGTCCCACAAGGACAGACACTCACATTAAGAAAGCAGCTCCCAAACCGGGTGCAGACTTCAGCCCCCCAACGCTGCCAAGGCTGCGTCCGCGAAGGGCTGCAGACACAGGATCTCTGGTGCTCGCTCCACTCTTGCATTTGAAAGGAAGAGTTTCAGATGACAGCAGAAGAAAAGCGACTGCCAACGGGAAGCGAGAGTTCGCTGCAGAACTATTCAAACGTGAAACTGTTAATTAAATATGCAAAGCGCTCACAGAAGCGGCAACAGAGAGGCAAAAACAAAACGCCACTTCTTTTGTAAACAGGTGGGAACACAGAGAATAAATATATCTACCTTCCAAACCGGGATTTGACTTTCTAATCCCTTGCCCACAGGTTTTCTACTCACCTCTTTTTATAAACACATTCTGCAAGGAACTTCTCCTCAACGTGAAGATGAGAAGTAAATATTTCAGTGTTTAGAAAAGGGGGAAACTGATTCTCGTTCGAGGTTTCCCAAAGCATTCAGCTTCAGCTCCCGTTTAATACATGGGATTTACCAGTCCGTAAGTAAACGGAGCTCTGACGAGCTCAAAGCAGTGCTAGGCATCACTCAAACGGTATCAAACGAGACAGGTGGAAGAACGAGCTGAATGGTTTAAAGCAGTGTGGGCAAAATACAGAGAGCTGCAGCAATGTTGTTATTGCTTAAACATCTGGAGTATGCAGGAGTAGCAGGGAAAAAATCCAGCTGTGCTGGACACTGCAGGCAGAACAGCCTCCTCCAAAAGGCCTATGGTTTAAGCACAGCACAGAAGATTAAAAAAAAAAAAAAATCACAAGAGCAAACAGAAGAGGGGTTGAAATTCCTATTAAAATCCATTTCACTTCGGCTGAACCCACCAGAAAAATAGTAATAACAAGAAAAAATTCACAATAAGCATTACTCCTGCGCTGGTCTTACAAAACACTGCTCAGAATAGATGCCAGGGCTGTTCTTCAGAAGATGGAGAGTACCACAGATCCCACTTCACATATGGGCACACTAACAACCCATAATTGCATCAGGCCTGGGAGCGCAGCAACAGATCAGGCTTCAGCCCTCAGCACAGCAAATCCCTGCCTGCTTGGAAGATGGCTGTGCAAACGCTGATCCACTTGGCTGGGGGCTGTGCAGCAAGCCTGTCACACTCTGCTTTTTTCCTAAATGAAAAGCAGGCGAGGGAGGAGAGAACCCCCTTCCCCATGTAACCTGCTCACCCTTCTTCACACTCACAGCAACCTTCCAAACTGAAGCCACGCTGCCCCTGTGCTGGGAGAGCTGGCTTTTAATCAAAACACAAGCAAGGTTTCCCATTGTGCTGCTTCAAAACATTTTTGCCTCAACTGTTAAAATTCACGGTTAACTGCTCCTGCAACAGCCCTTCTGCTCTGTAATCACTTCACACAAAGCAAATCCGAAACAATCTATTACAAGCTGTTTACTTTTAGGAATATTTTGCAGAGATCAGTATTGCGTTACAACTACTTGCGTGCTTTCACAACAGAGAGCAAAACCAGAGGAGCACGTGTGCCACGTGAACCGCTGATGAAAGATTTAGAGCTCTGAAATGTGCGTCTGACTTCCCATTGAAGGGACACAAAGCATGCACGAAGCTCACTCTGAATACAGGGAGAAGAACTTTGAGGAAGGACCGGAATGACCCAAAGCAGTACCGTGTATTTTATTAAGTTACCTTCAGTCCATCTGACGCGGCCATCAGTCAACGTAAGATGCCATTCCCCAGCTCCAGCCTCCTCCCTTCCTTCAGGCTCCCAGTAAAATTAGGCTTAGAATTAAGCTTCCAGTAAGATAATTATAGTTGGCAGGTATTTTTCAACTCTGATTTGGAAGCCAAAGAAGCAAAGCAAAGCAAAACCAAATCAAAACGAGCATTACTCAACTCTTCTCCGAAGCAACTTGTTCTGCAGACCAAGTCTGCTCACCGGTGGCTGTTTCATGCCATCTCTGCTTGACTCGCACAATAAACTTCACAGAAACACTGGGCAGGAGAACACTACATTTTCATAAGTCCCTTGTAGATAACATAGGGAAAAAAAAGAACCTAAAGCTAATCCTTTCCCATGGCACTGCTTCCATTGGGCTCTGGAGCTCTCGTCCTGCCCACAGCTCCCAAGCAGAAGCAGCACCCTGTCCCCTCAGGTACACACAGGGCTGAGAAGGAAAGCCTTGACTTCACCCCCAACCTCCTCAATACGCTGCACGGCCAATGACAAGAAACACAGCACAATCTGTTGCCTGTATTTTCTGCAAGAAGTAGCACGTACTTGTTTAAATCCAAGTAAACATAAATCTTCCATGAGGCAATCCTAATCTTCTCCTGCATTTCCACTGGCAGCTATTTTATTAAAGAAAGTTCCCTTGTCATCAGTTGGTTACCATTAAATCATGCTGATCTTCACGCAAATGCAACTTTCTCTTGCTTAAAAGCAGAGCTTCTTTTTGCAAACCCAGAGGAGACACTGTTCCTAATAAATAATTCCATAACTTCCCATACATTTAATTAATTTCCAATGGTTCGCTGCTTTTTGTTAGAAAATTATCCTTACTTAAAACACATTATATTCCTAGATACATGTCGAGCAGCAGCCAAATACAACACTTCACCCCCATTTGTTCCTCATTGCTTCTAAAATAAACCCTGCCCATACCACCACGCAGACTTTCAGGAAATCTGCATGGGACCAAACCAGTATGGAAAGGACAAATGGATGGAAATGGTTTTGGTTCGGCACTCTGCTGAAGCACCTTATTTTCTTCAGGGCCCAGGCTTCCCAGCTCGTGTTACTTTTCACCATATAATGCACTTGTGGCTGTCAGCAGCAGTTTTCACATGCAGAAGTAAAGGAGTTTCCAAGAAGCCACCATCCTAGCCACGGCTTTCTTTGGCACGCAGATCACGAGCTGACAAATCCTTTAGATAATGCAGTCCACACATACTGCCTAAGCATTCACTAACACACCAGCACCCACCCAACACAAGCCTTTGGCATTAAAAAACTGCAGTGAAGAGTCACAAACATTTAAAGAGAGAATCTCCTTTTCCCAAGTGCGTAAGCCTGTTCATCCCTGGTTCATTTTGTACAATAAACACTGCTGCCACCAGAAAGCTATTTCCTTCTGGCGTCCCTAGCTCAGCACTTCCACTCCCCAGACTTTATCATCCCCATTTCCTGCTTTTGTGCTCACAGGCCAGATAGCCAAAGCTGTGATGCACAGAAAGGAAAAAGTGATGTCCTAACAGCCACCCTTTCAAAAACAATCCTGCCCATAGGCAGAATCGCTAGCGGCTGGACGACGACAGAAAAAGAAAGCCATACCTACTATTTCCTCCTCTGTTCTAACTCTAAAAATAGAGGATGTGGAACAAAAGCCACCAAGATTCATGTGTAAACATCTCTTGCCAGCATAGCTCTTGAAATTCCCAACAGGCTCAGGACGCTCCGCTGCTTTAAGTAATAATCGAAAGGGACGCTGGATTTCGTAGGTGGCTCCAAGACCCTTGCCAGATTTCTTTTCCCACATATACATGCAAAGAGGGAAATGGATGGATCATCCTGGAGATGAGTCACTAGCGAAACAACCGAATAAACTCTCATCAAATGCTGTGGGGTTTGTGTTTAACATTCTTCAGCTCCTTTTTTGGAGTATTTGGCAAGGCTCTGGCAAGCGGTGAGTTTATTTGTCAGTGAAACAAATCTAGAAGCGCTTAAATATTCATTTCAGCCTCCACTTATCTGTTCATTCTGCCTCCAGTTTGCTCCATCCCGAAGCTGGCAGAAGGAGAAAGGAAAGCAGATAGCCACCGAGAGTCAGGCAGTTGCTGACACTGAGAACACAACCCGAACAGGCTTCCAGCCCACGCCAGCTGCTCGGGCAGATCTGCTGCTGCAGCTCCTTCACACTTCTGAAGATCACCCAAAGTGCTGCACAACCATCCACAACGCCCGAATGTTTAGATTGGCTTTCATTTCTGAAGCACTCAGCACCAACATCTTTCTGCTGAAGGCCAATTAACACATTTTAAAAGAAGGCAGGAGTGAAAGTTAAGGGCAAGCTAGCGTTTGGTGCACGAGGAAAAACAAAAGGAGCCAGCAGAAACAAAAGCTGTGCTGCTGCCGTGGTCTACCTGCACTTTACTGACCTGTTTCTCAAAAAAAATCTTTGCTTGTTCATACGCACTTCTGAAAGCAGATGCCACAGCTGCTGTCATCCAATCCCACCTGCATACAAGCATCTCAGAAGACACAAAAGGCACCGAACCTGGAATCACAGGCATCAGCTCCACCTGCCAGCATGACTGATCTCAGGACACCAGGGAACACCAGCTACTCATCTGGGCAACTCCCTTTCTGTACCTTCATACCACCTGCTAGTTATTTAAAAGCTCCAATAGCCAACATCAGAATTGCAAATACACCGTTAGTTACCACGTGTGCTTATGCAGGGACATATGCCTTTCTTTAGCTTACTTTTCACAAGTGCACCCTCTCACATCTGCACAGAGTATACAATTTCTTTTGCGTCAGCGGATACCATGACTAAGGAGCCTGAGAGCTAAGCAGGTCTCGCGGCAATCAATGCTTTGTGCAAGTCATCTTACCCACAGGATTCTGCTCAGCCTTGTGGTGCTGGGTGAGCAGCAGAGCTGGGTGGGAGCTGCAGATGGGAGCCTGCAGCCACCAGCCTGCATCTAAGTGGTGCACAACAGATGGCCCACCACTGCTGACTCTGATAGCCAGGCAAATACCATTTTGTGTCACTTCCCAATGACATGTGATAGTTTCTGAGATGAAAAAATGTGTATGCAGACACATCCATATGGAAAACTAGTGCTATCGACCGGCTCAGAACACTATTTCTGTAAGAAAATACCTATCATAATGGTTCTCCTCAGGATCCTATTGAGGCCTCACCCTCCTAATGAGGCACAAGGCTTGTGTGAGTTCAGCTAAGCACCCAGTGCAAAAGCACGACCCCAAATCCGCAACTTCTGCGCTTCTTTTAGCTACATAAACTGAAGGCAAGCCTTAGCTAGGTCTACCAGCAATTCAAATTGAGCAGGGCACACTGAGGGGTGATGTGCGCTCACAACCTGCAGTGCTCCCCCTCACCTATAAGAACAAAGACATTCCAGCTGCTGGACTCCACTGACCCTCGATGCTTAAAGCACTGCTGGGAGAGACGGTGATGAATGCAGTGCAGAATTACTGTAAAAGTTAAATTTGGAGGAAAAAAAGGTATTCTGATTTACAGCACATAAGGAGGGAGGCAGAAAACTCAAGGAAGAGTGTTATTTGCAAACTTCAGGGAGCAAAACAGACCAATCTTAAGTGACCAGCTCCACAAGTTCACTTTTCTGCTAGCTTGAGAGTCTAAAAATGAGTTTGTTACCAAAACAATCATTAGTGTATACACATGAAAGCTAGCATGCATTCATACGCCACAGCCACTGAACAACAGCATGCAAGGGGTGAGTGCACTCACACAGTGCCCAGAGTTCACTGTTCGAATCAGACAGTCAGCTCCTAATGGGACAAGAATCCCTAATTTCTCCGCAGACAGAAAACATACAAGCACTTCTCTCAGCACTCAGCTGAGAGGAAGAGTGGCAGACACTTTAAAAGAAACAAAAGACAGCAAACAGGATTTTCCCCATATGTGCAATAATACAAAACGAAAGAACAAGCAGAAGAGCACAGGCAAAAGGAGGCTTGGCTCTTCCAGCCCTCTGTTCTCATCTGTGCCGTAGAAATAAGACTTTTTTTTTACTTCGTTATGCACAGCAATGTTTCATTACATCCCTATGCTTCCCAGACTGTTATTACCCTATCAGCTCAGCTGGGGATGTATGGAAGCAAACAGAGCAGCTCATCTCAGCCCTGCAGGTCCCACTTTGGAGATAACTGACCATGCAGAACGAGTACTAACGACATCCTGGCTGTCTCAAGGTCCGTTCCACACAGTACTCAGTACCCAACAGCAGCTGAAGGCAAGTACCTGAGAGAAGGTGTATATAGCTCAGGGCTGCCCACCGTGCCTTCCCACCACAGAGCTGGGGAAATCTGCTGAGGAAATGGTGCTGGCAAGCAAGCTCCACAATGAAGAAGGGATTTTGACTGAAACAAGGAACTTCTCGAAGGGATTTTTATTTTGTCTGAAGGGTGAACTGCTTAAGATGTTAAAGAGACCCAAGCTGTAAGTTCTTGTTGCCTAGCACTCTGCACACACCATACACACCAACTGCCTGCCCAAAGCCAGCACGAAAGCATTCCCCAACTAAGCTACAAGGCTCTTCTGCAGCAGGCACACTGCTTCACCAGCACTACACCTGCTGGCCCACAAGCTCCTGCCCTGTGGCATCCTGTCAGCACATGCCCAGTCAAACACACCATGTGCCCACACAAGTGGCGACGCGAAGCTCCATGGAAGTTCACGCCGTGCAGGGTTTGTAGGTCTGCTGCACAACAGAGGGCAGTCTGCGTGGTAGACAGAAGTACAAACAAGCCTCAGCCCTACAAAGCAAGCACACCAGTAGGGCTATTAACTGGTGATGCTCCCAAAACACGGGAGGAAGCTCATTCCCACTGCCCTTGCTCACGGGGCCAGGCACTGCCACCATGACCCTGTGTCCTCCTGCACCCAACCCCCAGCCTTCATTTAATGAGCAAAGGATCATCCACAAAGCTGCATCCTTAGTTCCCCCACAGACACTTCAGAACCAGCTAGAGCTATACCACCAACAGATGTAATTCCTTTTTTAATTGCTGCTGTTGCTTTGCCTTTGCACACCTACTTGTCTGCCTTGCAGTTTCAAACACTGGAGTACCGAGCAGCATTCCTGAGTGCCAGGGAGACATGTACCACAGGTGATGATTATTTGGCCACAACACCAGCTCTTAGGTCATTACTAGGAGAGAGAGCTTAGGGAACAAGCACTGGGCACCAGCAGAGATCAGAGGAAATACAGCTCCTGCCTGGCTAAGCGGAGCATTAATGTTTCCACCTAGAAAAAAAAAAAGACAGGAAGAGTCAGTGAGGTACATTAAACAAACTCACTGCAGTTCTCACCTTTCTGACTGATCTCCAGCGTTGCAGAGAAGCCTGAAACACACACCAAATTCTTTCCTTCCCCTTCCCAGCCCATAGCCTGTGATGCCGCTCAGCATGACTCAGAGCTCAGCTGAACACAGCCCAATTACATCTCTGCCTTTAAAAAGAGCAGTGCACGAAAAACCAGACCTACATTTCAGTGCCTCACTCAGCCACCAGCACCAGGAGACCAGCCCAAGAGCAAGCTTCAGGATGTGCCACCACCACCCCTGCCTGCAGCCTCTGCCCTAACTGGTTGGCAGGCTCAGTGCTTCCACTTGCAGAAGGAAAAGCACTCCAGCAGCCAGCTTTCTAAGCCAGCTCAACCTACTCCAAGCTCCTCTCTGGTCTAGAGCTTCTCAATCAGAAGGTTTTTGCTCACACTGCACACCACATTAAGAACAGAAGGAAGTATTTTATCATTCCTGCCTGCTTGGCCACACACCTTGAGAGAGTAATGCAAACCGGGTGGGTGCCCTTACAAAATCCTTCCCAGCAGCCAGTGCCTCCTGGAGGCCTCGTCAGCATCTCACTGCCTCCTGCCCACATCTCCATCCTCCTGACCTTAACATCTCACCTGCAGCCCCTCTGCCTTGTCATCTCCTTCCATGCATCTATGAGCAGATGAGGTGTGCTCACTCTCTGTACCATTTCTCATTGACACTGACTTCTGATGGTGGTGACACAGCAACAACTTGCCCAGGATCTGCCCCTATCCCCAAACCGGTAAGAAATCAATCTTTGCATATACAGGGACAGCTCCCAGTGATGCCTACACCTCCAGCACTGGGCATCATGCTGCCAACCACTACCTGGAGCTTCTCCAGTGCTCATGCTAACAAAGAAGCCCTGGGTGCTGGCTTGTGTGAGGCAGCAGAGCACCCAGGAGCACGGTAGGCATGGGATCCATCCACCTTTACGTAGCAGTCAGAGGGCTGGACAGGCAGGCTTTCAGCTTACCATGCCCTTTCATACATCCGTGATTATGGCTTTCATGGTAATAGCCACCAAAAGCCACCAGAAATCCTCCTTCTAAAGCACTTAACAGTATTAAAACCCACTGTATCTCTAAACATTCAGAAGCTAAATCCCACAGTTACTAAGCTCTGTGACTTCAGCAATACCAAATTTTGGCTCCAAGGCACTGAATGCAAAGCACACAAAGGGCCTAAACCTAATCTGCATTGATATTTACATAATTTTGCTATATGTAAACAAATTAACATACCCACAATATTTGATTGTGTTTCTGCCTTCCATGACCAATGAGTCAGACTTGCTTGTTTATAGCTATTAGCAGCAGAAAGCCTCCATCAATCAGCAGCAGCGTGGAGGGAGGGCTGCAGCAGGCACAGGGAAACACAGCCGGGACTGCATCAGGAATGGCAATGCTGGCTGCAGGCAGGAACAGGAAACACTCTTCTTCAGAGCTACCAACTTAAAAATAGTCCTTGGGAAGCACAGCTGCTAGGAGAACAGAACTAAGCTACTGAGACTCAAGTCGATCAAAGGATTTGGAAAAATAATCCAGATTTCACTCTGTTTACAAAAAGAAGATGCCTCAAAGCTAAGCAAAGGGACTGTTTTCTAATTTTCTGACCACCTCGAGGCACAAAGCAGAGTGCTGCGTGCCACAGGGACACCTCTGACTGCACCAAAGCTGCTATCCAGTGCACATCAGCACTGTGCCACTCTCCAGCTCCATCTGGAAGCGTGAGTGGGGCAATTGTTACAGGCAGATGCACGCAGCACCAAGGGGGGCAAACCCTCCAATTCCTGAGCAGATGAGTACAGCAAATGCAGAACTGTCTCTTAAAGCAATATTAAATGTAGTCCTAGAGCATCCTCAGTGCCTAACCAGGCCCACCAGACGTGTTGGTTTATCTCCAGGAGGCCCCAATCAACACTGGTACCCAGCCCACGAGCCCAAGAACTGAGAGCACATGCCTTCTATCTCTCCCTTGACATTCAAATGGAGTTACAAAACCAGTTGGGCAGTCTGAGCCTACAGCAAGGTGCCTGTGTCTCCTCCAACACTGTTTTTCCCCTTGAATCTGAGGTCAGATCAGCGCTCCCACGCAACGTACCTCAGCTCACTTTGCACTCCTATGAAGCCTGCTCAGCACAGAGCGTAAGAGCTGGAGTTTGATGACCTGGCACCAAAGGAGCAGACTGTGAAGCACACGGGTCACTTTTCCACAGCCAGGTACCCTCAGCATTTTCAAAGCAATAAGATCCATTTCCATGCAGAACACATTCCGAGCAAGTTCATGAGCTATCATTGGCATTGTAAGAAGGAAAAGAGAAAGATCAAATAGGTGGGAAAGGGAAGAACAGGACACTGAATGTCTGAAAAAGCAGAGGACACCGCTGCATTCAGAGAGCCCAGCAGCAAACGGGGCATGTGATTCACCAGGTAGGAGCCCTCGGAGCAGAGGCAAAAGTCAGCAGGGCCACCTCCTTTCTCATTTGTGGCTTTTGCTCCTCGGGACAGAGTCACAACAAAGATCAAAAGGAGAATCACCTCACAGGCTTGAGAAAATCCATGCAGATTTGGCCTCGGATGGTTTCCTTGGCATGGTGAATCCGTCCATGACTTCCAGTGCTACCCCCTCCCAAGCACCACAAAAACTGTCTGCTAACACCACTCCTATGGGCCCTAAAGCATATACCAAATGCAAGAAGTGCCTCACTGGTGCTTTGGTTCTTGTGCATTTGGTTTCAGGCATGGGAACACAGCAGTTAACTCGGTATTGCCCTCCTCTGTAGAAGGAAAGGGCTGTGATGGCACAAAGTGGCTCATTATGTGCCCTACTAGGGTCATGGGAGCTGTAGGGAAAGAGGGCAAGAGAGTGGATAAGATATTGTCAGGAGAATGCTGCCCTCCATCATGGTCTTAGTCATGACAACAGTAGGACACTTACATAGCCGGAACCCCAGAACCAAGTGCTGTAGGTTCAAACCAGGTGTTACAATGGGAACTGTTGCAGCCAAAGGTATCTTTGCGGGGCAGGTGGGAGGGGAAAGCCAGCCATACAATAGCTATTTGCCTTCCTCTCATTAATCACCTGACAACACCAGGAGCAAAGAAATTCCTCCTCCCGTACCATGAAACCCCACAAAAACAAGAGTCCTCAGCCCACAGGGTTAATGAGCATCCTTGGCAAACCCCACCTTCCTTCTCTTGCCTCCTCGCTGCTGCCCAACCTGTTCTGCCTACAACAGGAGAACAGGGCAGGGCTGCATGGGTTGGGACCCATTTTCCCCACTGGCAATAGCGCAGCGTGCTGATTCGGCCACCTTTGCTATTGCTCCAACCTCAGCACCCCACACCAAATCCCACACGGGCAGCGCAGCACGCAGGCTTGACTCAACAGGAACTGTATCCAAATCCCGAGCTCAGCGCATCTCGTCATCTGCGAGGACAAGATCCACTCTGGCAGCGTGGCAGAAAGGCGAGGAAGGATGGCTCACCGTGCACCCACACCCCGAGCAGGGAGCTGGGACGGCTGCAGCTGGCCGAGCTGGGTGCACAGCCCTACATACCATTGGGTGGCTGAATCAGCACCGGGCGGCTGCTCGCTGCTGACACAGACCTGCGGCGAATCCCTACCTTCGTGATGAGGAAGTGTTGGGTGACTGAGTCATCCTCCGGCCTGACGCCATTCCAGGAGCACAGCATCCGTCCCCCTGCCAAAAATAGCTTCCCAGCCAAAACCTGCAGTCATCGTTCAAAAGCCCAGACGCTTTATTTACACTCGGTAAGAATTACTGTGTGCTTTTGACACTGCTAAGAGTCAGCCCGTGCTTAAATGATTTGGCTAACAAAGAAGGCCATTTAAGTACGAGAGTTGCACAAAGCATGCGATGCTTTCTAACCCACACGCAATTTGCATAGGTAACCAACCTTCAATAGCCAAAAGCATGCTGTACAGAAATTAATGACTGAAAAGCAGTCATCGGCGCTGTTATTCGTGTTTCAGGTAACTCACACAGCTCGTTGGACTGTAGTAGTAAGTTTCTAATGACCTTCTGGGAAGCTGCTCACCTCCAGAGGTATTTTTAAGGCCACAGTTCCCTGAACAACAAGCAACCACAGGGGAAAAAAGCCAGTCACAAAGACGACACAAAGACAACCAAGGCCTGACCCTTGGCCTCAGGCTGAAGAAGACTTTGACTTCACGGACTGCCACAGGGCAGGATGAGCTGTGCAGCCCTCCAGGTTTCTGACACAGATTTCTGCCCTAATGCCAAACAAATCTCACTCTACACAGTCCCCACACACCTCCCAGCACATGTCAGAAGCTCCAGCTCATGTTCACTTGGCGCACTTGCCTTCCAGCTGTTTCCTTGCTAACACCCGAGCATCTCCTGTGGAAGAGAAAAGGCTCCGAGACAAGCACATAAACAAAAAGGCGAACAAAAACTACAACAGGAAGCCTGGGATTTTCCAAGTCTCGGGGAAATTAGGTCCTCCAAATCCCATTGCAACCCAGTGAAGCATCAAGAGCATTATTTTCCATTACGCTTGTAAAAATCCCCAAATAAATGCACAACTAAACGTAGCTTGACAAGGCCAAGCATTTATTATTCTCATCAACACTGCTACTAAGCCTGAGGCCTCTTATCCCTTTTTTTTTTTTTTTTAAAGGAAACACTCTTGCCAAAACGCCGAAGACGCAGAATGCTACTGATAGGAAAACCCACCTCACAGTCAGCTCCTGTCAGCGGGGGAGAACCATAAACAAACCCTATATCCTCAGCTGACAATCACCACGATCTGCCCATCGGTGTTGCGTCACCCGCCGCTGTCAGGCCGATGGAGCCTGTCTGCTCGCGTTGGGGATGACAGTCGCTCCGCGCCGCTGACGTTTTCGCTCAGGGCTGTGGTCCCCGGTACACAATCTGCTCCAGAACACGCCGACTGGCTCTTGCCATTTCAAAAGCTTCCCTGGCAGATTTCTGCAGTCTGGAGCAGGAAGATTTTGGGCAGCCAGGGGCTGATTTATCTCTGTTCAAACGCCCGTCGGTGTGGTTCTCGCAGCTCTTCCAAACAAACCGTTTTCACTGTGAGGGCAAAGGAAGGCTCCCCCCCAAACCCAATCTGTTTGTTTTTAATTAGTAGCCTCTGCTGAAACGTTTCAGACAAAAGAAAAGCCATCCCTCCTCCCACTGGCATCAGGGCTTTTCAATCTCAAAGACATACCTTATCTAACACGAAAGGATACGATTTCTTTTTCTTTTTACGAGAGGAGAAGCAACAGAAATTATCTCATGGGTTTGCTCATCGGGAGGTTGGGATTTTCATTTCAGTAGCACAGGCCAGCAACCTTTATGTGGTTGAGTCCCACGTCTGACAACCAGGCAGCAATTAAGAAACATACATCACAAGGAAAAACTAACTGCTTAAGAACTCCAAGTGGAAAAAACAGCTGGGACAATATTAAAAAACCTTGGCTGCCTTTTCTTTCACCCACAAACGTAACAAATCCCCAAAATACTCATCCGAGTTCTTCCTCTGTGCATTTCTGAGGTGGGTGAAGGGGAAAGCGGCCAGATCCGCTCCCCTGGATTGGGTCTGGCTTCTTCAGCAGCTGCAGTTCTGCTCCTTCAGATTCCTGCAAAAATAAAGGCTCAGAAGAGAAAGCTGAGCCTCCAGGCATCCACCAGACCACAGCTCCTGCGCGCACACCTAACAAGCGTAGCAGCACTGGGAGAAGAGAGCAGACCCTGTCCTTCAGCAGCACGTGCCTGCCCACGAGCAGAAGCCCAGCCACAGCTTCAAACGCCATCCACTCCTGCCTCGGAGCATCCTGCTGCTTCCAGGGAGGCAGGGATGTGCAAATCCTTCTGCAACAGAGACCCAGCTCCTGCACATTTCGTCAGCGAGCATCATCTGCCTTCATGTGAAGACACGGCTCAGATGAGCGCACCTGAGGGCAAAATTAAGCAGCAGGGTGCAAGCTGGGTACAGCCAGAAGAGAGAGATGTCCTTGCTCATCCCCTGAAGTGAAGGCTGAAACAGGCTTATACCCCATTACCAGCCTTGAGAAGACAGCTTTACCGAGCATCCCTTTGCTTCAACTGCTTCCTAGGAAACACCTGATACTTAGAGCTTCACTGGAGCGTTCACAGCAGGTCAGAAGGAACTCTCCAAACAGGCAGGCAAAGTGTCTTTACGCCCTTTTCCTCTGCTCCAGGGCACCCACACCAGCGTGCCACCCAGGAACCTGCACAGTTCACAGCAAAGTGCTGCTGCTGCCATCAGAAAGACAAGAACGATTTGTTCCTCCCTCTGCACCTTCCTGCAAAAGCAATTCACCCTCCCAGCATCCCAAATTGCACAGGCTTCGCTAATCTAATTAGCTACGGGGTCTAGAACACAGAGGTCTGCTTGTCATATCCACAATTGCATTAACGTTGTCCTGCTTTTATTAAGAGAAACTTGGAAAGAGATGAGATAAAAACAGGAAGGAGAAAGATCTGACAGGTAAGTCCCTCCCCTCCGCCGAATGAAAAGCGGTCTTTATGCGGGCAAACTCATACATCGGGCAACTTGGATAAACTTCTCCTTGTTTATTATGAAAGCACAAGTTCACCAAGGTCCTTTCATGTCCTGACGTAGGACCGGGCTCCAGCTACGTCTCATTTCATGGAGTCAGAGGGTGAGGCGATGGTATTTATAGTTCAGGGCTAGAATTTTGGTTAGAAACAACATAGCTACAGCCCTCAATGCCCAACACACCCTTCTGGGAAAATGCCCACCTGGGTATATATAGATCCTACAATATTCTTCCTATTAAATATGCACGTCAAGTGAACTGGTCATCCTTTTCCAGTGTTGATGGGTAGAAAGCGCCTGTTGCTTTCTATTAGACAGAAAAAAAAAAAAAAAAAAAACAGAGGCCACTTTACCACAAGAGGAAAGACCCTGATGTGATCCTGACGCTCTTCAGACACATTCACCAGGCCTGAGTTTTCATTAGCAATAGTCCCTCAGCTCCAGTCTTGAAAGCACCGCTGCCCGGAGCACAAACCACATCATCCCTGCAGCTCCAAGCACAAGCAGTTACAGCACGGCCAGGCAGAAAGGACGGCTCCCCTGGTTTGAAGCACAGCAGACACGCAGGCAGGAGATGCTGTTGGATTAATACTCTGTTGCAAAGATCTTATCCATATGCATGCCTGGCTGTTTTCTATAGCATCATTATGTAAGTGCCTCTATTTTTAAAACAAACAGAGAGCATTTGTCTGGTCACTCTACTATTATCCCACTCAAACCAGCAAGCTGAAATTCCTCCCCCCCCCCCCCCCCGCTCCAACCATACATTTACTGTCTTCAAGGTGCAACAGCTATAGACGAGACAAACGCTTTCCATTTTCTTTAAAAAGTGAAAGCTCCACTCATTCTAACCAACAGGATGTCAGAAACTGCCAGAACAACAAAGAATGAACGAGCAAACCTTTGGAGGGCTCCTTTTAATCCTGCGAATGTAACAGCCATTACCACTACGACCCACACAGATGCTTGGACCACAGCACGGATGCAATTACTGCAGATTAATTCACAGTCAAAAGCCCCTGTTTTCCTGATACATGCAGTAAATACAGAATCTAGAAGGCAATTTGTTAACACCCACTGATTCACAGGGTGCTCTGGGACGGCATGCTGAAAGCTAAGCAGAAGTCCCACTCAGGCATCACTGTTCTTCCTATACACAGCGCTGCACTTATCAGAACCTGTCTTCCTCAACTTTAAGCCACTTAGCACGATTTTTCAGTTCTTCTCCCCACACCCTTCCACGTCCCCCAAAACCAGATACCTCCGACGATTTATTCTGGCAGCAACTTCAAACGCCACCACCAAAGGCAGCCCTTGGCATACAGCAACTCTTTCTGAATTGAGACTTACCGAAACCTAGGCAAAGGATGTATGGCTGAAGAAATCTCATTATCTCTTGGTTTTGGACTTCTTTTTTTGGCATGTAATTGCAACCATGACAGCTGACTGTAAGCGGGGTAGTGGAACCACTACATCTCCGTAGTGGCCGTTTGCCCCTGCCCCTGTAGGTGTCCTGTCAGAGAAGAGAGACTGAGCCTGAGCTCCAGGCTAAGAGCAACCGCTGTCATGCTATAAAGCACAGCACTGAAGAAGACACCATCCTGCTCACGAACTGAAGTGGAAGCAGACTAGCACCAGTAGAGAAATGCAATCAGTAACTCCATACCACATTACACACTGCCTCCTCTCTGAGCATCCTACAGTAACGTGGCCTGAACAGCATTACCTATTCCCCAAAGCACCTTCCCAGACTGCAGCACACCCAAAGCGTGCTTGTGTACATTTAACTGCAAATATGTTATACAGCACAAAGATAAGCCAGTAGCATAGTAATACACATTTGCAAGCGTCTGTGGAATCCCATTGCAATTAAATGCCTGCTTAAGCACAGGCAGCAAGGAAATAAGCATCAATAATTAAAACAAACAAACAAAAAAAATCCTTTCCAGAATATTTTGGATGTGTACCCAAAACACAGTGCTGCTCTACCATCTGCCGAAGGACGGAAGAGCAGCATCCGGGAGGGTGCCTTACTGTTCCCTGAGCCAGGGGCAAGTTGGAAGAGCTCAAGCTCCACACCTCCACAAAGGCCTCCAGAACATTGGCTGACAAGAGTCAGTCATCCGAGCCACTCATTCCCTGCTCGCCCCGTGGCTTGATGCCATCACATACTGTAACAACAGCAAGCATATGGCACACCAGGGTATTTTTAGAGCAAGGTCCGCTTCCACGGCTCCAGAGCCCGCACGAGACGGCTGCACTATGAACTCCACCACGGAGCAGATGCCCAGCTGGGCTCCACATGCACTGACTCAAAAGCAGGTTGCACACCTCCCTCCGCTCCCCGTGTCAGAGTCACTTCCTCGCAGCACAACCTCCCACCTTCCCCTTTCTCCACCAGTTCCCATCTCAGCTCTGCCGCACCGGCGCTGCCTGCATCACGCAGCCCATCCCACCCCAGCCGCTGCACTCAAAGCAGAACCAGGGAGAGAAGCCCCCAGATCCCTCCTGCAGCAACGCCTCTACCACAAACAGGAAAAGAACAGTCAACAAGGGGGCCGCCAGCTTCTGCAAATGCATTTGCAATGGTGTTTTTCTTACTCAGAAAGCTTCCAGCCACGTGCTGAGCATCCTCTGGCCGTGCCACCTGAGCTGTGCTCAGCACCAAGCACCCCAGGCACCATGGTGGCCTCTGCTCACCAGCTAAGGGAAGCTGCAAGGGCTTTGCCCACGCACACAGGCTTCATCTAGCACACTGCAGGAGCTCCTGAAATACAGACAACCACTGGGAAGGGTGTTACAATACTGCCAAGTTTACCAGAATCTATGTACTTCGTCACCGCGTCCGTTCCTTTGCGTTTTGTCAAGCACGTGCCGTGCGCTCACCGCAGCGCATCTCTCCGATGTAAGCAGCCACTCTAATCCACGGCGTTATAAATATCGCTTGTTTACCCAAAGTTGAATGATCATTTCAACCTCTGTTAATCTGATTGCATAACAAACCACGGCAGCCTTAAATAACCACGCTGCTGTCTCCAGGACGGATTAGCCGAAATCGCTCACTTCAGCACCCTGCTTCTTCAGAGGCGGCGAAACCGGAGTGGAAGGAGAAGACACGAGCACCTGGCTGCTGCTGCGCTGCCCGGCTGCAGTGTGAAATGCCACCTCGTAACTTCACACCCGGCCCGAGCTGCTAGCACGAGCTAAAGCCACGAAACCAACTTTGTGCAATTAACATTCGTGCTGTTCTGCCTTATTCACAGGCACCTCGCAGGCGGGGAAGGAAGCGATAAGCGTGGATTCTCAAAACAAGTAACTGCACGCACATAAACAAAGGGCATCACTGACATGGCAGATCCGATCACGGCTTATCGGCCGCGTGATGTCACACCCATACATTACAGCTTAAAGCAGCAGCCCTCCGATGAGCAGCGTCAGACACCGCTCCTCCTGCCCGCGCCGCTTGGGAAGTAAACACGCACAAAGCACCTCCTGAAACAGAGCGGCAGTTGGGCGATTCTTTGGACACGATGATTTACGGCGCCGCTGTATTACAGCACCGCAGAGTCTTGCACAAATCAAGCTGCCTCATTATACAACGCTTGGGATAATATATGGTTAAACAGCAAAGGGCAGAGGCGTCCAGCCCCCGCACACGGGCAGCTCGGGAGCACGGAGCCTGGCGGTTGGGAAACCCAAACCCAGATCCACACAGAGCTTGGAGCAGAGTGCTTCCACTGAAATCTTAGCACACAGGGCACGGGGAAGGTGAAGGGCAGGCGAGCAGGAAAGCAGAGGGCCAGGAATGTGCTTCAGCATCTCTCACTTCCCGCCAGTCCGCGATCAGCTCCTGAGAAATCAAAAAGACAGCACCGGGGCCAACACAAAACCGCCCATTGATCGCAGCCGGCCTTCTGCAGCACGCAAACGCAGAGGAGCCAGGCATCAGCACACAGCTCCGGCCCAAACCGTCTCAGCACCTTCGGGCTTCACTTGCGAGGGACGGACAGCTCACCATCTGCTCCGGCCGGCCGGCAGCGGGGGGAACGTGGAGGGGGGGGACCGGGGCACCTCGGTAGGGCTGAGCCCGGGCTGACACCTACAGGTGAGCGCTGAGCGCCGGTCCCCGGGACCATGAGACGCGCCTTTATTTTCCCCACCCGCGGCCCTGCGGCGCTCAGCCCGCCGTCCCCTCGGGCTCCCGGCGGAGGGCTGCGAGCGCTCCCGGCCCCGCCCGCACAAAGCCGGGCCGCGAATAAAGAAAAAAAACATCGCCGGCGGAGCGGGATCGCAAACGGCGGAGGGGAATAACGGCATCCCCCCCCCTCCCCCCCCTCTACCCAACCCCGCCAACACGGCCCGGCCTCCGCGGGGACGCGCAGCCCCCCGCCCCCCCCCCCACACACCCCCACCTCCGGCCGCCCCCGGGGCGCGCTCACCTCAGCGCGGCCGCCCCGCAGCGCTCCCCCACCGCCGAGAGCCGTCGGCGGCCGCGGGCTGCGGAGCACGGGGAGGAGGCGCGGGGGAGCGGGCGGCTCAGAGCCAGCGTGCGAGCAGCCCGCAGCTCCGCGGCCTCTCCGCGGGCCGAGGCGGGGCCGGGGCGGGGCGGGGGAAGGCGGGGAGGGGCCGCGCTGTGCTCCCGCCCGCTCCTTCCGCCGCCCGCGGTGGGCGAGGGCCGCGGCGGGGCCGTGTGCTGCTCCCGTCCCCACCGTGGCGAGCACTGTGCCTGAATTTTTCTCAGTTTTCTCACAGAAGCAGTCTGCGGGCACGGAGGTGTAGTTTTTCGTGGAAATGACTGCCATCTGAAAGAGATGGAGGCTGAGGCGAGGCTTATAAAGCTTTCTCAGATTGCTTCTGACAGGCAGTGCTGCCCCGTGAGCTGGAAAGGCTCTGTTTTATCACTTACAGTCTCCGTATCTTCCAGTAATCCAGGCAGAGATGTTTACATCTAAGGGCAGTTTTCCTTCACCGTTACGAAAATGTTGAGATAGATAACAGTCTGTTTGCCAAATTACTGGCAAGATCCCATCTGCAGTCATTGCTGCCTTCCTCTTTCCAGCTATCTAATTACCTTTCCCTGCACTGGGAATGACTACCAGGACGGTGGATGTAAACAACATGAAGAGACCTCCAGAGGACATGGTATTTTCAGCTCTAGGCTGACGATTTTGAAGTCGGCCTACTTCTTTGTTTTTCACCCTATAGAATGCCTGGTGCTGTTTCCAATGACACAGTGAGCGTTCACAGTGCAAAATATGATAGCTATGTTGCTGTGACTGCTTCCAATAAAAGTGACCATATAAGAGCAGCATAAAGGAAACGTATTTTGTTTAGACTCCGTGAACAGACCTCTCTGTTTTCCCTGTGATGTATGCGTTTTGTTAACATTTATGATGTAATTATTTACATAAAAACCGCTTTCTTGTGCACAATTTTTTGTTGATCAAGTCTTTGTCTGCTACTGAAACATAGTCGAAGTTACATTTTAAGGCAGAAAATAGTTATTTACCTCTTTTCTCCTGCTTGTTTTTCTCATTTCTGACACGCCATACTGCACAGTTATCTTTAGAAGCTGAAAAATGATGAGGAGGGTAAACGGTGTTTGATAACCAGAACATACTCAGAACCAGCTGACCTAGTGCCCCATCCTTCCCTTGGGGTGTCTGAATGCAGGTATTAGTTCATTACCCTGAGAACAAACAATGATTTTAATATCAAAACCAAGAGCCAAGGTTGTTTCTGAAAGAAGAAAACTGCCCCTCAGAAATCTTGGAAAAGAGAAGAATGTGGTTTGAATTCAATATCAATGGACTCCAGACTGCAATTGATTGGCTTCTTCTTCAAGACGTTCTATCTCTGGGCTATATTCTCCAAGGTTAGGTTTTAGGACCTTTTCTTCTCTAAGGTAGTAGCATGTGTGCCACTGAAATCACTAGGTGATTCCTTCAACAGGAAGCCCTCCCCAGGTGAGCTAAGTCTGACATCGGTGTGAGCTTCGTGCCCATGGCCCTGACACAGCAGTGTACTGGATGGAGCTGGGAGAGGGGCGTGTGCAGTTCCAGTTCTGGCAGAGTCTTTGCAGTCGTGCACCAGTTGTCTCAGAAGCTGAAAGTTCACTGGTAGGCTATTGGTTGGCTTAATTGATGTGTTATTTCTATCCTCATGAATCTGCTTGGTTATGGCATAGTTTTATTCAAGCTGATATTTCTATCTCCAGCGTGGATCCAGGCATGGCAGGATTCTACCACTCATACATTCTTGCATTGACAAAAGAGCATTTTCATGTGCCTTATCACTACGTGGAGAAATATAGAAGTGTTACAGCTGGTATTTGTGCAGAACAAGCCTTGAAGATACAGGACGTAGAAGGGAGTGCTGGAAAAGGCAAGAAGGCATTTAAAGCAGTGGTTTAGAAACATCAGTTTGGCCCATTTATGTATAAAAATAAAGCAAAAAAAAAAAGACTTTTGCATTTAGATGTCAGTATTTCTCAGTATTTTAATGCAACTCTACATTTCAGAAATAAGTTAAATTGGCAAAGTCATGTCTCAGCTTACAGATAACTAGGTGAAATTGCTACACGTCTTTCCCAATTAGCAGAAGTTTAGAAGCGAAGAAAAACGTTGCACAAGTTGTTGTTGGGAACAGCTTAAAGGTTCTAACCAACTGGTGGCATCCAGACCCTGCTCAGGATGTAAACCTCAACAGCAGCAAATCCCTTTTCTCTTTAAGGATACCGATTCCAGAACGTGGAACTGTTTCTGATACTCAGAAGTCTCTGTAAACATAATCTCTGGGGGTGGAAGATATAGTCGCTGTGAAAGGACAGCTGTGTGTGGGAACTTCTTCCCAGTGCAGGTGACAGAGCACTGGCACTGCCCAGAGAGGTGGTGGAGTTTCCTTCTCTGGTGATATTCAAGACTTGCCTGGGCACCTACCTGTGCAGCCTGGGCTGGGGAGCTGCTTTGGCAGGGAGTTGGACTCGATGATCTCTAGAGGTCCCTTCCAACCCCTGCAGTTCTGTGATTCTGACAGCTGAGATGATTAAGCCGTTCTTCCCTCCCCGAAGACTGGAGGAGAGTCAGAGACAGGCTTGCTTGGACAAGATAGCTGGTGCTGCTTGATAATGAGGACAGGGCACAGAAATGTGTAGAGTCAGTTTCCTTCCGTGGATTTTCCATGTCCTGTAAAATTAAAAGATGTCACGTACAAACGCTTTACAAGATGGCAAGCTAGCTGAGGTGGGTTTGATGCTGGAAATCAGTGAGCTGCTCTTTGAGCTGTTCTGTGCTTGACAGGCAGTACAGGAACCTGTGAACTTCCCAAGCTTCTCTTTTATGGCGCATTAACATCAAAGTCGAGCTTTACATATTTAAATGATCACAAATTAGTGGATGTTTGTTTTGCGCAATCTGGCCCTGTGCGTTGCGTTCGCTGTCATTATTAAAATGGAAATGGCGTTAGTCTGCAATAAAGAAAAAAAATGGGTTTGCAAATTCTCAGCATGTTAGAGAATGCATTTCAACCGATTCATCTGCGATTAAATAATGCCCTTGGAAGCTTGGATTGCTTTCCTTCAGCTCTCTGAGCAGCACACCTGTTCACAGGGCGGGAAGGAGACTGAAGTGTTTAAAAAGAGTCAGAGATGGATCTGCATTGCATAAAGATCTTTTTCACATTATCATCATCATCACAGAATAGGACCTACATTAAAAACCTGGGACTGAAAGCAAGCCCAGCTGCACCAGGAACCTATAGATGCTCCTGGGATTATTTTTAGAAAAGCTTCACTGATCCCAGTTCTACATGCAGTGTTTGCTTCTTTGCTCTTCAGATTCAGTTATTCTGTTTATACCCGGCTGCATTCAGCTACACGCTGCTGTGGCAAACAACACAAAGGAGACTGCCAGGACCTAGGCTTAAATTAGAAGGGTTCCTTGGAAGCCATCCGTCATACAGGGGGAACGTTAGTTTGAATTTTGCTGTCTGCGTGTTTGGGAAATGGGTGGGTGGGTGTGACGGGAGATAAGAGTCGCTATGTAATGATTCCCTGGCAGGACCGTTGTAATACAATAACAGCAGTTTACATGTCATGATAAGTTCTTAACTGTTGATGTTGAATATGGAGACCACTAGTTAGGAGATATGCACTGTTAAGTTGTAAGTAAATCAGTCCTTCGGGGCCTTCAGAGTACTTTTTGCAAGAACATAAAGCAAAAAGTGGTGGTTACAATAATAATGAATAATTGGGGCATTTTTTCATATATTTAATGCACCAGAAAAAAAAAAAAATTCCAGGCTCTTAACTAATTGAAGGATTGCTCCAAACAGTAAAAGCTGGTGTGGGGGAAGTCATCATCATTTGTGTTTTACCCAAGGCATTTGTCAGCGTTTCAGCAAAGCTTGCGCAGAGTTACACATGAGCACAACTTCTGCTAGACTGAGATCTCGGGTCCTGACATCCCTTTTACAGACAGGAGGGCAGGGGCAAGCAAAGTAAGTGGCATGGAGTCTGAGAAGCAAAGCTACCCACCACAGCTCATAGGCAGTATTTTAACTGCTGGCACAGCTTCCTTCTTTTCATGCACTGGAAAGGAGGTATTACAAAGGAATAGATTTGTCTGTTTGCTTGTCAGACCAAAAGGAAAATGCACTGACTTCGGGCTAGTGCTGTCCATATGGGAGAGAAGGTCTGTTTTATTGTGCAACATTGCCTGTTATTCCTTTTTAATTTCCAAGCTGAGCAAATAAAGAAAAGCTATTGGATGCCATTAAGCCGCTATTATGGCAGAAAATTTAATTGCATTCGAATCAAGGCGAAGTTACGATCCCTTAGAAATTGTAACTTGATCCAAAGCGCCGAGCTCTTTTGGAATGATCGTTACAATACACCTTTCCAGAAAATAAGACACAGCCAGTCATCCGTGCTCCCACTGCAGTCAGTGGAGAGAAACAGTCAGGGATGGAAATAAGGACCTCCAGAGGCTGATTTCATAGATGAGCATCTTAAGACGAAGCCAATGAGCTCCTGGAGGCTTCCGTTCAGACAACGAGCACAAACACAGCATCTAACTTCTGATGTCTCGGCTATGTGAGGTGAATCCCATCCTCAGGGGGCAATTCTGTAATCTTTATTAAGGCAATCACTCCGTTGTCATTTTAGGCAGCTTTCCCTCCATAATCACGTAAACCATTCTGCATTTCTTGCTTGTCTGCTTTGTTAGAGTTTATTTGTTCTTCCTCCTCCAGAACTGTCGTCGTTCAACTCGGAGATGTGTGGAAATACTGCCACTTCAGTAATTACTCCAAGAAGTGCTTTCAGTACTTTAGCAAAACAAACTTGTTTGCTCCCTAGGCTATTCAAAAGTTCCTCTCTTTGAGGAAGAAGGAAAACAGTTCATAGAAAGAAGGATGTATTTTCCAAAAAAAGCCAGGGAGGAATTGCCAGCAGTCTTTTCTTAATGATCTCGGTAGCTTTGAGGCAAGGAGACGAACTGAGGCAATGGCCCAGTATGATGTTACTCAGTATCTGTGTGGCAGACATGTATTAGAAGTACTAGTTGTAGAGCCAATTAATGATGTAGCTTCGTAGAAATAATACTTCGTAATGTGTTGTATTTCAGTTTTGCAGCGTTATAAGCAGTTACACAAAAGATTTGTCTTATTCTTGGGGTCTCGTTAATCAGCACGCTCTGTACCTGGCTCCTCACTAAATTAACTGGGAGAGTAAAAGAAGGGGTTAAAAGACAGAGGGACTACATTTTATAAGAATCTGTAACAAAGTTTTAACAGAAAATCGTGGTGGGTGATTAAAGATTGAATGTTGGTTAGGCGTTCACTCTCAATACATTTACTTTGGTTTGAGGCCAGATCAGAATTAGTGTTTCCAACGAGCTGCATTGTGATATGACACATAGTTTGGCTGTTATTTACTCGTGTTTAACCAGAACGAAAAGCTAGGCTCCATCATTTTGAGCTCATGTCCAAACAATAGGAACTGTTCTGGATCTAGGAAACCAGATTCAGCGTTCAGCTCAAAGATCTGTACGTGCCAGTGAGAGGCCACAAGGATGTCTGTCACCAATGGCCGTGGCTGCGGGGCTGGAAGGCAGTCTGACCTATCTGAGCATATGGGAAAAAAGACACATCTCTTCCAGCAGCTGAGCCTGTGACTGAGTGGAGGTTATTATGGCTTTGCAAAATCAGCTGAGAGCCACTGGCAGCTTCCTTAGATTGTAAAGTCACAAAAGATGCAGGAGTCAGGCACGTGGCTGTGTGAAGCGCATGATATTAATACCCACCCAGGTGATCCAGTTAAATATAGAGATAACACTGCCTTTATCCTTTCACAGTGATACAGTGAAAGGAATGTATGCTCTGCTGCCTGTCTGCATCAGCTCCAACATCACCTGGAGCCTGCTGCTTGTGGGATGGGGTGCTCCAGGCGTCCAAAAAGGAGGAGGAATCTGCCCTAGGGTGGGTGCTACCCTGTGAGTCTGAAGAAACTATAAGCCAAACTAAATATTAACCCACCTCCGAGCATTGCAGCAGTGCCATTTTTTTTTTTTTATAGCATGCTGCAAACATCTCTTACTTGATCTGCTTTTTGTTTTGTGTACGTGTCTGTGTGTGTATATGTGCCCTTCTGAGAAGGGTGAGGAGAGGTGGAAAGAAAGACCTGGCAGTGTCTGAAGTTTGCTGTGACTCAGAGGTCCAGGTGCAATCCTAAAGGAAAGTTAGATTTTGGCAGATTTAAAGATAACTCTTTAAAGATACTTAAGCTTCTTTCAGCATTCAGGAGTGGAGGTCGTAATCCAGAGTTTAGAAACCTTGCTCTTCATTGTCTTTGCTATCAGTGGTCATGCATAATTTCTTCAGCTTTGAACAGCTACCACAAAGAAATAGAAAGTGTTACTTCCTCCCTCAACTGCAGTGGGACTGTGATCTTCTCCCTCCCATGGGTTGCTATCAACAGCTAAAAGGTATGGAGCAAACCCAAACCTTTGCTTGGGTGACTTTTACCAGTGACCAGAAAGTGGACTGTAATTCTCAGGATGAGATCAGACAGAAGGTTTTACCCTGCTGAACACAAGTGGATTAGCTGTAGATGGGGTTTCCTCTTAACTGGCTGCTACTTAAAGTTTGAAAGTGAGTGGTCTGAGGTTTTAAAGGAACTTCTGGCCCTAAGAGCAGTGGCTCCTTGTAAGCTTAGCAAAACCTTTCTGAAATTTTTTTTCTGAAGTTTTCTTAATACATTTCACCGTGTCTCTGCTCATCTGTCTCCTTTCTTAGATGTGTTCGAGAGGTCTGAAAAATCTGGTTAAGACTGAGGCCTTGGTTATCTTCGTCTGTGTTGTTGTGTGACCTGGATGGATGTAATCTCAATTCCTTCTTCCTTCTGCTCCGCAGAAGACTTTGAGATATCTGGATGAGAATAGGCTAGATGTTTTATTGTCTCATTCAGTGTGATGACGGTGGAGGGAATAAGCCTGACCTCTCTTTAGCACCTCCCCTGTCTGGTGGTGGAACAGTTGAGTGAACAAAAAAAAACCCAGTAACAAAGTTGATCAGATCCTAGTTATCAAGGGGAGGATTGCAGAATCAAAGAATCATAGAATTGTTTGAGTTGGAAGGGATTTTTAAAGGTCATCTGATCCAACTCCCCTGCACTGAACAGGGACACCCACAGCTCCATCAGGTGCTCAGAGCCCTGCTCAGCCTGACCTTGGCTGTCTCCAGGAAAGGGGCACCCACCACCTCTCTGGGCATGGATCTTGATATAAAATGAATGTTTTTCTGTTCTGTGGCTCAGTGAGGGCCAACTCAGGCCCCAAAATGTCCCAGCATGTGTCACAGTGACTCCTTTCAGAAAACAGCTACATCCATTGATGTTATCCCACCTAATTGTATTAAGTGTTGTCTAGGTGTTGTCTATTCTTTCTGTACCATGACTGAAGGGAGACTGGATAGCATACATAAGCTTGCCATATGTTTATATGCACAAATAAAGAAGTACTGGAGGAGGTTTCCCCTCAGCCAAACTCAGTGGGGCTGGGTGAGAAGCAATCCAGCCCAGTAACTTCCAAGACTGAGCAGAACATCTTTTCCTTGCCACACACATAAGGTTGTGTTTCAGAAGAGGATTAGTGCTTCTTTGTCTGTGACTCTTTGCAAGCAGAAGGAGCTTTCTCTCTTGGCATGACCAGGACTGTTAGACGAGAATCAGCTGTGGCTGAGCTGGTGTCCAGCCTGGGCTGGTCATCTTTGTGCGTGGCATCATCTTTAGTGCCTCAGCTGCTCAGTCCCCAATGAATCAGGGATAAATACTCCTCGGTTCCTCTCCTGAGCAGTGCAAAGTTTTATTGTGCTATATTTGAGCAGCACTTTGAAGATACAAAGCCCTAGCATTACGATTTGTTTCAACATGCATGTCCTGCTAGTAAACTGCAGTATTAAAGCCAAGCTCTCATCTCAGTCACAATGGTATTAAGAATAGTGTAAATGATTCAGAAATGTGAGTGGTTCAGAGCCCATAAAAGATACCAGATGTAAGTGAAGCCAATAAAAAGAAGTCTGTGTACTACAAAGCAGTATTACAAAGGGGGCTTCTGACAATATATGAAGAATATTCTTTCTGTTGTAGGAGAGACACTCGGTATCCTCTCCAGCAGCAAATCGTATGTAAATTGCCAAATCTTTTCCAAGATGCTCTATAAATACATAAACCTTGTGGGCTGAGATGAGTCGTAGACTGTTACCCAATCTGCCCTGCAGCAGGCCAGGAAAGTAGATCTGCTGCTGCAAGAGACAGCCATTTTCCAAGATTTATAGACTGCAACTATTTTATTTACTATCCGAGGAACGAGTCCATACTTGTTGCAGAGAGTGAGAATGAAGTGTGCAGGTCAGATCCTCATTGGTTTCGTGTGACTTTGAAAATAAATTACAGCATCCCTGGAAGCTGAGAGCTCAGGTGTCTTTTGGTCCTGTGGGATGTCACAGACAAGGCTGTCCTGAGAGCCTGCAGTGTGATGTATGGAGAGACTGTTAGACCTTAAAATGCTCCAAAGATACGGATGAAGTGTGCACACAGAATATTTAGACATCATTTTCAGTTCACAAACCAGTGTCCAGCACAGACTGGTTCCGAGTTCTGCTTTTAGCTTGCTTATAATTGAGTCTAATCTGGCTGAGATACAGCACATCATCATGCCCCAACACTTCATATGCTGTAAGCTATATGTAAGGGTTATAAATATTTTTTTAGGTATGTGCATTCTGAAAGTCTCATTAGAGGTAGCACTAATATTTACTTGTTTGCATTTCAAATGAAAAGGAGTCTATTTAATAACATCAGTGGTTTGGTCAATATTGGCACAGCCCCAGTGCTGAGTGGAAAGTTGGATGGTGTTTTTATTAACCTCAGCACTGTATATAGTGCTGCAGCTTTTCTTGGGAGGCTGTGCTTTCTGCCACTGTACTGTGAGCAGGGCTGCAGAGGAGCAGCAGTCAGCAGGGCTGCCTGCTATAATCTCGGGCTGATCCCTGAATTACGTGCTGGAATTGCCTCCGGCCTTTACTCTTCATCATGGTTTCCACCATTCCCGAAACAGCTTGTCTGTCCTTGGCCCATTAACCATCTTCTCTTCCTCTTCTTCATTTTCTCTTCTGCTCCACCTTCAAATCCTCAGCTCCCTGTGGGAGACCCCATTTCTTGCCCCTTACCTGCCACACCAGTGCTGTCTGTAGAGCAGCTCATATTTGTTTGGCAGCATCTGCTTGCCGTGACTATAATTTTCCATTCCAGAGACGTGGTTAGCTGGAAAGAGCATTTATTCATTTGCTGATCCTCCTGCAAAAGCATGCTATGAATTATGCTGCTTACATAGTTTTCTGTGGCAGTCATCACAGGATCTTGCCGACAGAAGTGGATTTTTTTCTTAAAAGAGCTCCAAGGAAGGGAAGTGCACTGATTGCCCTGTTAGAGATGGAAAAGCTAAGGCAGGGAAGCAAGATGACTTGCTCTAGGAGTCTGTGGAGGAAGAGTGGGAGAGAAAATCCCACATGCCGAAGAAGGAATTAATCCAGACTGCAGAAAACATGGAAGATGACTCAGCTGCAGAAGAGAAAAGATTGGAAGTGAAGGGAAGACTGGCCAGAACTCCGGATGGATGTGAGAAAGAGTGGAACTGTGTTTTCTGAAATGACTCACAAGACATTATCTGCACATACGCAGCCAAAGGAAAACCAGTGGCTGGGCTGGGCTCAGACATATCTGTGAGAAAATGAGGATGCTGTGAATTCCAAGGTCATTTCTTCTTGGCTTGAGAGCTCTGCTGGGCAGCACACTTAGAGGAGAGCTGCCTGCTTACAGAGAATCTGAATTCAAACCTTAGAGCAAAACATCCTCTCCTGGATCGATAGTTCTGTTCGCAGCAGAGGTTGCAGGGCTGGGCCACTGGAGATAGGTGGTTACTTTGCTACCAAAAGGTTTCCATTTCTGTCCAGTAACCTCTGCTGTTTTCTTCCTACTATATACTACTCTGCTTAAACTACCACTGCTGCTTGTGTTACTGTTCATGATTTAATCTTTTTTATCTTCAAAAGTGCTGGCAAAACAGTTAGTCCTGACAGAATAATCCCAAGAGCTCCCATTGCTCAGCTTTTTGCATAAGTGATGTGATGGCAGACAGTTAGGTGTGCAAAGCTACAGGAGGAGTTAGAGATGAATTTAGTGAAGTTAATCTACACTGGATCAAGTCTGTAATTACTGAAGATAGATTTTCACTCAAGAGTATCAAATAGGTCTCAAGGTGATGATTTAATCTCTTACACCTTGTGTTCAGCCACCCAAACACACATCTGTCTCTGCGTCACCTGGTGTTTACAGTCAGTTCTATAGGTGATACGCACATTGGTGTCACCCACAGAAAATCTATGTGTAAAACCAAGAACAAAGTGTGAAAGGAAGAAAATTCCCCATCAGCAGTGACTTCTCTGAGCAGTGGTCATCTCACTGGGGTCAGGTTTTCATGGTATGCTTGGCAAAGAAACACTTGGTAAAGGTTCAGGCGTTTATCTTCCATTATCCAAGGAAATTTCCCACGTCCACCAAGGAAGCTACCCACGTCTCTTAGCTGGCAGTTGAGCTAAAGCACATTGGTGCAGACAAGTACCCAAAGGTACACTGACTCTATAGGTATGAGTAAAACTAAGTGAAATTTGAACCGGTACGTTTTCCCTTGGGATCTTTCAGATAGCTCCTATTTCTACCTACGGATTGAGAGAAGAGATAGTTACACAGCATTTTTTCTGCTCTTTGCCTGAATCCCAGAGCAAAGGCTTAGGGAAGTGTAATAATCACTGGAAAAAGGGAACTCAGCAATTTTGGATTTGGAAAATGTCTCTGACTCGTTTTCAGAGAGCGTTTTGCAGGGAATGTTGCTTGATTGACTCAAGCTCCGTTTCAACCCTGCAATAGTTCTAAACCAGGTTATTTTTACACATAAAGTAGCTGCGTGTGTTTCGGGAACCTGTTTTTGTGTTTTCAGTTCAGAGTGCAGGCGCTGGTGCTGCTGCTTTTTGTCTTCTGCTAAAAGTGAAAAGGAGGAATGCTTGCCTCCCTCGTCTTCACAATGCTGTGCCTGTTCTGTGCCAGCCAGCCTGCTTCCAGAGCACTCCCAGTTACTGCCCAGTCTGTGCTCTGGCACCTCTCACAACCAGTGCCCGGAATGGTGACTGATATGTGCTCTTCAAAAAACTACGTGCAATGCATTATTTCTGCTTGATACAGAGCAGCTGCCCATCCTGGTATTCACAGCTTTCTGACAGAGGCATTTACTAATTTTATTAACAAAAATAACCCTCCCCTTTCTGAGTCAGTTTTAATGTAAATTAAAATTGAGGTAACTCAGCTCTGCCACCAAATTTCCTCTGGATGCCAGTGGGAGGTGAAATAAACTTTTAGAAATAAAGACTCCTCGTGTAGCTCGTCCAATAAAATGTAACTGAAATGTAGTGTTAAAGATGGAATATTTTAAATGAAAGGCATCCTTCCAAGCAGCCTGACATACAGTGGATACGATACCTTTGAAGCTGGCAAATGCCCAAGCTAGCTCAGCATTCACATAGCTGAACACTCCTCTTTGTTATCTGACTGCCAAATTTCAATGGCTACTCTAGAAAGTTGCCTTGGCTCTACTTAAAATCAGTGGAGACTAACCCGTGCCTGGTCCTGCCCATCTGTGTTGTGCTCTCTGGTGAAGGCTTTTGCCTTCTCCTGTTTTAATGTCTCCTAAGGCACCTAAGCTGGATGCAAGAAACCAGACAGTGTGAATAACGTCCCGTAGGGAGATAGGTGCCTTACATCTAGAACAAAGCTAAGACACCAGCCTCACCTGCAGGGACGCAGGACAAGATGTCTGATCTTCAGATGAATACAGACTTGGGACAGTCCCAAGGAGTGAGACACCTCCAACCAGATCAGGCCGCCCAGAGCCCCATCCAGCCTGGCCTCGGGCACCTCCAGGGAGGGGGTACCCACACTTCTTTGTGCCAGGGCCTCACCATCCTCTGAACAAAGAATTCCTTCCTCCCAGCTAATCTAAATTCCCCCTCTTTTGGTTTAAAGCTGTTATTCTTTGTCCCATCACTACAACCCTTGGCAAGAGGCCCACTCCACCTTTCCTGTGGGGTCCCCCATAGGCCAAAATGAGGTCTCCCCAGATCCTTCTCCTCTCCAGGCTGAACAAGCCCAACTCTTTCAGTCTTCTTTCACAGGAGAGATGCTCCAGCCCTCCAGCTTTGATAAGCCTCAGGGCCACAACAACCTGGAAGAGTCCTTATGAATGTGGCAAGGTGACTTGCAAACATATCTGTCAGCTGTAGCTTTTCAGTCAAATCCTGCAGTGCTTTGCTGGAAGAAGTGGTTGAACGAAAATGCCCTTTTTGTGTAATTATACTTAGAAGGACCATCTGAAGGCATAAAAGAAAGTCCAACTAGTAGCTGGACCTTCTACTGTATATAATGGAGAGGTGGCATGGGAAGCAGAAATTTAGAAGAGCAAAGCAGCACGTTAGGCATCAAATGAGTTAGCATTGAAAGCACCTCTACTGCACCTCTGAGAGGGTGAGTTTAGGTAATGTACAAATGGGGGTCACAATCTGCTTTGAGGATTTGCAGCAAATACACAACATGGACAGTTTGTGTGAGGCTTCAGAGATGACTGAAAACTCTGATCGTGGAGAGAGCAGTACAGTGTCTGCCTTCCCACCCTTTCATAGGCAACAGGAGAGACAGCTATGCTTTGAGCTCTCCCCATGTGTGGGGAGGTGAGGCTGGCTAGCTGAGGAGTACAAACCTGTACCTACCTTGAAATCACAGGTGGGATCTTCGCTTCCTGACAGCAGAAATACACCAGAATTGTGACCTGTTAGGAAGTCAAGTGAAAATAGACCCAGTCATAAACAGGAGAAGCGGATCTGGGAAGAAAGTGTGGTGAAAGTCTGGATTCCACTGTTTCCTTTTCAGACTTCCTATCTGATAGCGTGTAAGGAATAAATATTCTAGACAAGTGCCTCATTACAGTACAGATCTTTTTCAGTGCAAGCCGGGTGTTTTCAATGCCATGTAAGAAGGTAGTAGCTAAAAAGCTTCAAGACAGTTCCAGCTTGTAGTACACGTTAACACAGAGCAGCCCAAGTGAGGGCATGGTGCAAGTAGCTGCACTCCCTCTCCGTGGGCTGCAGATTATTCATGTTCTTTGTTAAATGAAATACATGCTATGTTAAAGAGATGGTTTTGCATCTCTCCCAGTTTTTGTCTATTTTTTTATCCAGTTCAAAAACTGAAGACTAAACTCCATTACTTTCAAAGCTTTTCTGAAATTGGATTCCTTCCTGTTACCATCCCACCACGGCGTTTGGAAAGTGGCTACTGGAGTTTGGTGTGGGGGGAGGATCAGTCAAAACCCTCTCTCAGTGTCACAAGTAATTTCAAAAGCATGTTTTTTTAATCTCATAAAATCCAGATATGGATTTAATACATCCAGCTGTGGCTGGATACGTATCACTCAGCAATGAGAGCACGGGAAAGCTGAAGCATCCCCTCTGGAAGGGAAACGTGCAACTAACTTGCGTTGCTTTTACATAGTGTCAACCAAGGATATCAGAGAAGACAGTGTTGTGGCAAGGAGCAGCTAGTCAGATGCATATGACAGTCAGGAGCTTGTCAAAAGCCTCACATATTTAGTGTTGTTAATTCTTGTGATCGCATCAAGCTTTTTATCTGCTATCAGTTCAGATGGCTCTCCTTCTGGGGACAGCCCATCTCTCAGCTGACATTTAATGTGCAGCATATTAGCATCGCTGTATCTCAGGCAGTGATGGCAAGGTGCAGTGGAGTAGATGGAGCGTCAGAAAGCTGTTGCTGCAGTGCCACTTGTTAGCAGCAAGGGCCAGAGAGCTGTCTGGTTAACTGCAGC
This sequence comes from Oreortyx pictus, assembly GCA_036925125.1. NCBI lineage: Eukaryota > Metazoa > Chordata > Aves > Galliformes > Odontophoridae > Oreortyx > Oreortyx pictus. The sequence continues at coordinate 25,783,788 of JAUPFR010000010.1, read as the reverse complement.
TGAAAAAAATCAAAGACTTGGGAGAGGAAGAAGGCTGCATGCCAGAAGCATCAGTCTGAGCTGTAGCTCCCCTTGCATGTGGCCCTGCAGTTGCACCAGGAAGAGTCCAAGTCTCCACACTAAAGATAGGCGGGTTATGAAATACACCATGACGTGAGGAGTGTGCACTGTTGTTCCTAGGTAGCAGGGGTGTTAGCTGAACTCATTTCCTCCTTCTTTCCACAGCAGATCAGCAAGAGGGAAAAAACAATGAGTTGTTGGGGCCAGGGGACTAAGCATCCCCGGGAAGACGGTGTCCGAAGCACTGTTCTTGCACACCCTTGGAAGGACAGCTCTGCTACTGCTGCAGACATTTAACTCTTCAATAATGAACCCAAAGAAACTGTCTGGAAGAAACCTGTAACTTATTATTTTAAAATACATTAGGCTATCATACAGTGACAGCAGGCCTTTGGGCAAAGGCCATCACGGAATTAAAATAAGACAGCCTCGGACACAGATGGAATACATAGATAACTGAGTGCATTAGAAAAGGATATAACTTTGATGCAGGTCAGAAATGCTAAGGAAGAAGATTTCGAGAGCTGAGAAAGCTGTCAGAAATGTGAGTACCTTCTTGATCTAGCTAGGACCAAACTTTTTTCCTTCTGGTTACGTAAGATAAAAATTCCAACCCAATAGAAGAAAACACTTTTCTTCCATTGGAGAAATTGAGAAATTCTGTCGTAGATATTCCAAAGAAGCTGTAATACCTCCTTCTTTGGAGATATCCAGAATTTGACTGGATTTGATCCCAAGCAATGTGCTGTAACCAGAGCAGCCTTGAGAGACTGGAGCAGAGGACCTCCAGGGCTCCCTTCCCAGCTGCCTCATTCTATGCCAGCAGTAATGTTTTGGTTTTGTGTTTTTCCTTTGTATATCACTACTAGTAGAAGTAATCCTGTACAATGTTTAGTGATGTTACCAGTTAATAGAAAACTAAAGGGTTTCAGCAAGATCCTGTGCCAGAGGGACCTCCCAGGGCATCCCAGACAGTGCGTACCCACCAGATGCAGACAGTGAAGTGAGCTCAGCATCGCCACGCAGGGCACAGGACAGGGTGCTAAGAAGGATATGTTCCTCACTCGAAACAACAATCTGGTCAGAATGCAATTACTGAGAGTGGAGTTTGGCTGTGACACCTGGGCTAGCCTGTCTCCAAACGTGAAGTGAGCCAAGCTGCTGAGCCTCGGTCCTTGGAAGTGCCTTTGGGTGTTTATGCCATCTGATTCTGAGGCTGCCCAGTTTGGGTGGGTTTTTTCCTTCTTTAATTGAAAGCTGACTTAATGCTTTAGCAGAAAGGTTCTGCGAATTTTTAAAAGCTTCTTCTACTTACGCTTACATTCTTGTTGAGCCTAAAGTTGAACTGCCTCTGTGGCAGTCTCAGCTCAGATGTGAGCAAAGGGCCAAATGAGAGTTATGCGGAGATTTCATTTGACAAGGCCGCTTCAGACAAAAGAAATGTTAAACAAATAGCCTTACACAATGGGAAATGGTGAACTTCTGCTGAACCTTGCAGATGGCTCTCTGCCAAAGGAAAGTTTGAAGCTACTCACATGTTCTGATTTGGAAATCTCTCTTTTACTGTCCGGCGTTTCTGTACCATTTTAAATGGAAAACGAAAAGTGCTTAATTAACGTTCCAGTGTACGACAGGTGGTAGAAATTAAAACTGTCTGCACAGGACTCCTATTTTCACAGAGCAAAAATCCTGCACGCTGGTAATTGCTCTGATGACCTAAACCCATGCCATATTCTGCTGTATGTGAACAAACAGGTGAGAAGAAATGATTCCACAATACAACAGCAGTGTGAAAAAAAATGGAAATATTCAGGTCTGTCACCCTGTGTATTTCATTTGGGCCATAAATCTGCTGTCGTGAGCAGCAAAAGCAGCCATGGTCTGGATAGCTTTTCAGGATTATCTGCTTGGCTAGACAACGCAAAGCAAGGGCTCTGGGTTGAGGCACTGTCTTTCATAAAGGTTGGTAGAGACAGAAGACATTTCCAGGCCCACAAATCCTTCATATTTTAAAACGGAACTGCAATTTCTCTACCTAATATAAACCAAATCCTGGCTAGGAATATGAATTCTGCATATGTCAGCAAAAGCCCCTGACACCCAACCACTCAGCCTCTTCAGAATGATGTCCTGGAGACTTTTCTTGCCATTGCAGAAAAGCTGCAGTCTAGCATTTTAAATGTCCCAATCACTTATCTGCAGTTACAGCAAAGAAGAAATGGCTATAGAGATTGATCTCATCAATTGATATTAACTATCGGAAATGGAAAGCTGCCAGTGTCAGCTGCCACCCCAGCCCTCTTTCTTGTAAGAACTTGGTAGAGCATCTACCTCCCAGCAGAAGAGGGACAGGGACTGTAGAGGCTCAGAGCCTAGAGTCAAGTCTGTTTCTTTGTCATTAGCTGAAGAAGTTCACAGATTTGCTGCATTAACGATTTTTTTTTCTCCCCCTCACTCTTCTGTGATGCCTGCAAAATGCTGAGCCACAACTCAGCTTAGGAGCCCTCAAACTGTGTCTTATCTCAGACAGACTGGCCATGCAGCATGATCAGATCTTGGGAGCAGGCATTCTGGTTGCATTTCTACCAGAAATCCTTCTCCAGGTGAACAGACTGCCTGTGTTTTATCCACCTTTGCACTCCTCACCTGTCGCAGTGGCTGAAGAGAAGAACTCTGGTTGCTGACTTGGTTGCATCAGTGGCTTTAAGGCATGCCATTATGGAGCAATGCTTGCTCATCAGACCGAATCCTTCAATGCTTTTGAAATCCCAAGAGGTTGTAATGTAAATCTAATAGAAATATTGATTATGTTTAATTGGCTTGACTGGTGAGTTTGTCTGCTGAGGAGACGCCAGTTAGAATTACACAGTCAAGTAGCTGGAGGAGCAGGCTGAGTCTCTGTCAGTACTTGTCATCAAATCTTACTTTGCAGGGATGATCTGACCCCAAGCAGTTGTAAAAATAAATTGCAGAGCAGTTCAGCCTTTTGCGTGGACTAGACTGAACCAGCATGAGTGTTCTGACACAAAACATACCTGAATCCACACACTCCTTACAAGAGAATTGCCCACCTCCCACATTCAGCTGACACAGCTGAACTCCTTCCAGTGCTATGACATACTCAGGGCTGTTTTCAGTAACAAGTTATAAACATTTCTAACTAGAGGCTAAATACAACTAGGTTTGCCAAGGGCAGTCTCTTCCCTTGGTTTGCCAAAAGCAGCTGAATGTGAGCACGTATTTATGCTGAAACAGGAGACCAATGAACAGCTTGCCAAACTCTCCATCCTTTTTCCCTGCAAAAGCCCTAATCCACAAAATACTAATGGAACAAAAACTGCGGCAGAAGCGAAGCTAAACACTGTTTCTCTGTGCAAGTGCTGTCCTACTTTGGTTAACGAGCATGGCTTGCTCCATTCCCTGGCCTGTCTGCCATTTACGGAGCTAAACACGCTCAGCTAAATGTGAAAGCTTTGATGCTGTTGCCTAGCTGCTAGCCTGAAAAGTTAAATTAACTTACTGCTTGTCGGACACCCTCTCCATTATAGAGATCATATCTGCCAGATCAGTCCTACCTGCTCCAGCCCATCAGCTTCAGCATTGTTGAGAAGGCTCAGGGTAGGAAAAAATCTACTTTGAGGTCTTTTCAGTGCCAACCATTGCCGCTGAAGATGCTGGGACAAGAAGTCATCTTTGTTCTCTGCTCTTAAGGCAGAAAACAATCACAACTTCAGAGGAATCACATCAGATAATTGGAGGTGTCCTTCAGCAGTGAAACAGGACAGAATATGGCCCTTCTATGGCAAATGGAACTATTCATTACTGACACCTAGATCATCAGTTGCAACTCAGGCTGTGACACAGGTATGGGAAGAAAGGCACTTCTAAAGCTTTGGTAAAACCATAGTGGCTTTTCTCCTCACACTCCTTGATTTTTATTACATTTGAGGCAGCTTAATGTTTTGAAGGTCTTTACTTGCTTTGGTGAAAGTTGATCAGCAGTGCTGGAGCTTACAGGAGGGCTGGCACACAGTGCCATCACATCAGCCTTGTTTCCACTGGAAAAGAAAGGTTAAAAGATTTCTCCTTGCCCATACTTGGAAGCTGCCAGTTTGAAAAGCTGCCCGAGTCTGTCTGACAAAAGAAGACCTCTCTGCGCTTCCTCTTGCAATTGCTTTCCCATGGGGCCCAAAGGTGAACAGTAAAGGACATTGATCTCTTGCAAGCCCATCCAGTTTTAAACAGAAGCCTAGCTTTCATCACTAGGTGAGCACTTAATGCCAAGTCAGCATGATAGCCTGCTTCTTCCTTGTCATTCAGTGGCTGATCCCATTCTCTGGTTTCAGCCCAGGATTGAAAGGCTGATTTGAGACAAAGCTATTCATTCCTTCACATGCTGGTGAATGGCACTGCTCAGCCCACTGCCTCACACTGCACTGGTGTTAATCCTCAGCCCCTCTGAAGCTGAGGACTGACACCGCAGCTGTCCTATGCATAAGGAACTGAAGCTCCTCACACTGAAGTCACAGCTTTCTGTTGGCTTTGAATATCCTTCTGCCTAGGTTCTGACTCACAGAGAAAGCCTACATTACTTGCAGTGGCAGTGCTCTCATGGGCTGTAGTTACGTTCCTGTAACTCAGAAAGCAGGACCTGCAGTCAGCAGAAGCAGTGATTAGCTAATCAGCCATCTCTGATCAATGTGCTGCAAGAAACTGAAGTAATAGTGGCAGTTTTAGGGTCAGAATGCTTTTCTCCCAGGGCTGCTTTTCATTCCTAGCCTGTAAGTTCTCCTCTTAATCTTCCCATGGGCTCTGTCTCACTCTACAAAGCAAAGGAAGAAGGAGACCCACAGGACAGCTTCCACCCCTGCACAGCCCTTTTTACACACAGATTAACACTAAGCTCATCTCTCCAGGACACCAGGTCAAAGGCTGCATTTAGGGGCAAAGATATTCATTTTTAAATCCGTTCAGTTGCTTGGTTGACAGCCTGGCTCTAAAATCATTGTCCTGGCACAATTTGGGAACAAAAAAAAATGTGACAATGAGGCAGCTATCTCCGAGTTCCACGGCATGTGGAGGAGCTGGTACTCCTTCCAGGGAGACAGATGAGCACCCTGGAAATCACCATCTCCTCCTGCCCTGCTCAGCTCCTCTCCTCAGCCATCCTTTCCCATTGCTGTGCTGCTTGCTCCTCACCCTGCAGTGCCATCGACTTCAGCACGATTGCCTGTCTTCTCTCAGGCTGGGGTGTAACTGAAACCAGAGCCAGCAGCATACACCAGCCCACTGGGCTGTTAGACAGAGCAAACACTGCGACTGTGCAGGTGTGAGTGGATAACCATGTAGATTGCTTAGATGTTAAAATCGTTCCAAGACTTTGGCAGGAACTTGTGATCTGGAAGAGAATCAGGCTTAGAAATTCCATGGTTTGGCTTCTGCTAAAGAGGTGCAAATGAAAACTAAACAGAGCTCGTGCAAGATCTGATTCACCGCCTCCTGCTCCTGCTTTGTACCTCCAAGGTATTTGTTTTCATAATCCATCAGGAGATGGGATCAGGGCCACTCACCATCTTTTCTGTGATGCCTGCACTTTAACCACAACAATGGTTTGTAACACTGGAAGCAAAAAAGGACAATATTTGTGCCCTGAACCTGGGAAGATCAGTTTTCCAATGTCTACAGAAAAACACCGAGGTTCAACTCCTTCTTGCCAAGAGCTTGGACAGCAAGATGGAAGTGGCTGGAGAGCTCAGCCGTTGTCAGGCCTCAGTACAAAGCTAACTGAAGACCCAAGCCATTTCAGTATACCCCGTGGTGCCCTTGCCAATCTGTTTGCAGGAAACTTCTTTAGAAGAGGTCCAATAAGGAGCAGGATAGAGCGGAATAGCACCTTTCTGGGTGTATAGATTTCTGTTGCTGTTCTTGTTAACCAAAACCTTGCTCGGCAGGAGAGACTCTTAAATGGCAGCAATTAATTTATTAAAGCTACACTTTGTGCTGGCCAGTTTCTTTCTTAACATGGTGAAGGAGATACGCATAGGAGAGGCTTTTTCCTCTCCTCTTATCACATAGAAGTGCCTAATCAACGTGAGAGACAGAAGTCAGGTTTTGACAAGACAAGGCAGCCACGAGCGGGCAGCGGGGCTGTGCACATCGCATGGGCCGGTGTCGCTGGGAGCTGGCTGCAGGAGAAAGCCTTTCTCCTGAATTATTCAGAGCTGTCAGCTAGAAGTCAGCCTAGGGTGAGATGAGACAGAGGCATCCATTTCACTGTAGTTTAAACTGAGATCAAATCAGGAGTGTAATTCTCACAGGGGCACAATCACAGCTCCTTTGGTTTGTTGAGACCTTCAGCTTCAGCAACTCCTGGTGCAGCCTTGTCCAAAACCTTTGGCAAACTGACTGCCAGAGGCCTCTCCACACCACAGTATGGACACTTCCAGTCACAAGATCACAGAATCAATTGTAGGGGTTGAAAGGGACCTCTAGAGATCGAGTCCAACCTCCCTGCCCAAGCAGCTCCCTAGCCCAGGTTGCACAGGTAGGCGTCCTTGAATATCTCCAGAGGAGGAGACTCTACCACCTCGCTGGCAGCCTGTGCTAGTGCTTCCCAAAATCTGTCTGCATGAGAATACTTGACAGTTCACATCCTTTTCATGTTTTGGAGCCTTCGAATCTGGTTTTGGGAAGACTTACTACACAGTCAGAAATTACACTCAGCGAGTTTCATGGCTCGGCTGTAAAAGGCTGTGCCCAGAATGCAGCACTCCATCCATGCAGCTTCCTGAAAATAAATACTGGGAGAACACAGGAAAAGTAAACATGGAACTGGTGAGCTGCACTCCAAGGGAGGCAGCTGCCTTCATTTCTATCTTAGTTTTCTAAATTCTGTGTCTAAGTCCTGTGTCTAAGTTTACTGTGCATAGAGAAGGGCTGAAGCTGAACTGGCTTTTCCCTCTCTAACTGCTTTTGCCACAAAAGTTTCCATCGGCAGAAGAATATTCTGCTCAAACTCAGCAGCCTGCAGCACAGGGAGATTCAGGGTCAGGCTGGACAGGGCTCTGGGCACGGGGGGGTTGGACCAGGTGGCCCTTAAGGGTCCGTCCTAACTCATCTGATGTTATGATTCATAAGAGTCTTAGAAATTGTACTGTAGGCCTTTTGACTTGTTCTACTCTTCGGGATTACGTTATGCCTGCCAGGACGTAAATCTTCATACTTGTTATCTGCTTCAGGTGCCCATAAGGGAATATTAAGGTATTCCACTCAATTTTGAGCTATTGAAATAATTTAACTGGGCATTCAGATTACAAGATAAACAGGATTTACTTTCTAATAGCTTCACTGTCAGTTATTCTAGCAGTGAGAGCCTGAATTGCCCAAACAAAGGCACCAATTAGAGAGACAGAAATAACCTTTTGTCCAGTGCTGGCTTAAGTTTGCATCTGAGCTGCTGTTCGCTCTCCAGCTAAGTCTGCTTTGATGCTTTTCCTAGTGGATGGTCCCAGCACAGGAAAACAGCCCATGGGAGCAGCAAAAAGCTGAACCCCGAATAGCTCTGCAGGTCCCAGCCCCAACCCCAGCCCTCGGAGAGGTTTCCAAGAGCTCACCAAAGACAGAAGGATGCTTTGTGGCTGTGGGATGCCATTCTGATTCCTGGTTAGTTTGCCAGACCTTTTGGAGTCCTTGGCAACGTGTGGAAATGGTGAATAAGCTCGCTGTTGCCTTCTGACAGCAGGGATGCCTGGAGAGCAGGGACCCCCAGAGGACAAGGGTGCCCACAGTCTGGCTCACACCAGACGGCGTGAACGCAGGGGATGTTCTGCTCCAGTGGATGTCATTCTGGTTTCCCTCTGGAGTTGGGCTAGTGATGAGCCCTGAAGAAGGAGAGCAGGAATACCAAAACAGCACAAGCATTTATTTCCCTTTCTGCACTTAAGCAGGTCCCTCCATGGCTAATAATAGCTGTTACACCCACAGAGAGGTCAGGGCAAATCCCTTGGTGGGTATATGGTTTAAATGACAGTTTGCCCATTTCCTGGTAGCAGCTTTTCAGATCAGTGAAACATTTGGAAGTGCTGTTTTAAACGAGACCCTCTGAGTCACCCCTAGATTTTGTGTCTCTGCTGCTCAGGGTTTCTGGAAACAAACAGGGAGTTTTTTCTCCTGATGTTTCTGACTTCACATGTCAGGAAGTGACAGGAAAGACTAAGCACATTCCTGCATTTTTTTTTTTTCCTTTTTTTTCTCCTCATCAAGACTTTGCCTGCAAGAGAGAGATGACTCAGGATGTGGGGAAATACTGTTTTCCAGCCCCCTCCATGCAGTGGACTGGAGCCAAGTGCAGTGCCACTGTTTTGCTGGTGATTGCGTGAACTCCATGAAGCTACAGACACGGCCAGACCCCCCCAGCCCTGCCAGCACCACTTGTGATCCTGACCTTATGTTCTAGCTGGAGGGTGAAAGGGCCAATGTTTTCCTTTCTGTTAATTTTAAGGAGATAAATATAGCCAGTGGAGTGACCTCTTTGTCCCATGGAAATCTTAAAACTTAAAGCTGAGGATATGAATTTAACAGTAGCTCTTTATTTATACGCTGGTCATTGTTGTGCTACGCTTGAGGTGATGCTGTGTGACTCCAAGTGCAGTTAATCTGCACTAGGTCAGCTGTCTTTGCTGAACAATGACAGAAGCCTTAATAAAATTAAAAAAAAAAAAAAAAACTCTGTTACTGAAAGAAAAAAGAAATCTAATGTTTAAACATGATTGAATAGAGCCTTTAATTATGTTGTTGTAAAAGCAAAGAGACCAGCACAAACAAGGAGATATTACAAAAGAAGGAAAATGAGTGCTCACCCATCCCTGAAGATCTGTGTTCACAGGGAAGGACCTCCACAGAGGCAGACTCTCCTACAAGAGGTCCTTCCTCAGTGGCAGTCAGCCCTTACATGAGGTCTAAGAGGAGCTGAGCCTGGCTCCACCCCCTCCGGTCACTCAGGTGAATCACCTTGACCTGTGCTCCCAGTGCTGACCAGACCTTTCCTTCAGGAGCTCATTCAGTGGCTCAGGCTTTGACTCAGTAGTTCCCATACACTTGCCCAAATGTATATTTTTGCTTAAACAGCTATCTAGCTAATTCCTGTTGAACTTGCTCTACCCTGACACTGATCTATCTCCCAGCAGGTCAGAATGATGCCTGAAAGGCACAGAAATGCTTCCAAAATGTGTTGTTTTGTTTTTTTTTTAAACTAAACGGTGCTCAGGGTTTGACAGGCTGCCCAGCAAAGGGAACACAAGCAAAGCCAGACCCATGGGAACCAGCCTGGGCAGTATGGAGAGGGTTGGAGCTCATCTCCAGGGCTGCAGATGAGGAAAGGAATTATGGAGGGAGGGTGTCCAAAAGAGCAAGCTGATCTCATGCTGTTTCTCCAAAGGTGCTGGAGCGTGCCTAGGGAGGACTGCTGTCAGCCGTGCATTTGTCAGAAAGGTGAACCTTGGGCAGGGAGCAGCTTTGCAGTGAAGCAGGTGACCTCACTTCTTCACTTCCAGCAGCCTGGAAGGAGTGTTTTTCTGTGCTTTCATGAAATCCGTAACATACATTACACAGAGGGGCCACGCAGGCAGCCAGGCTGCACAGAGTGTTTCAAAGAACCAGATCCTTCAGAGGGTTTGACAGAGGTAGAGGATGGAAACAAAGCTCCACTGTGTGGGTTCACGGTACAGTATTTATTTTTTTTTCCCTTTATGATGAATTTAGATTGCATTTTTAAATAATTGCACAACTGATGTGGGTCTCAGGGCCACTTTCTTTACCAGAAGAAAAATAAATGTGTGTTCTTTCTCATTGATGTGTATGGCACCTAGCCCAGCATGGCTCTGATCAGGCCACGCAGGTGCTGTTGCAGAGCAAATCAAATGAATGAAAACAGAGGCATGAACCGTGCTTTTATCAGCCAAGATGTGGGTCACAGGAAGCAAGGAGAGACCGTCATCTATGAGAACTATCTTTCCCTTAACAACAGCTCTGAGGAGGACTTGAATGAGAAGTACTAACCCAAAATACACCATGATATAAAACTGGCTCAAAACTGAGACCCTTCCAAAGCTTTTTATTTTCCCTGTGGTGACTGCAGAATTAATAGGACATGTGCTCATTAGTCTGCAGGAGGTTATTGTAGTGTATAATAATGGATGTGACAGCAACCCGAGGTAACTCCACGACTCTCCCGATTCTCCCATATTTGGCTTTAGCCCTTTCCAATTTCTGCCTTCTGCCACTTGTACCATCAGTCAGACACATGGGATGATGAAAAAATTATTGGGATATTAGTTCATGAAAATAATACAGAAAATTGAACCGCAAACTAAACAGCTCTTCAGGAAGGACTTCAATTAAATGTCAGAGAAGATGTGGAGCATACTCATGGATTCTTGGAGAGTCAAGATTTTTCCCTCTTAGTCAAAAAGGATGTGAAAGCAGGCCCATATGCTACTTAAAAGTGTTGGCAACTCCTTCCAAGAAAGTTACAGTGACGTTTTCAAGAGTAGAAGGATTAATTGAAACCACTGAAGATGACCAGGTAAAATAATTGAGGTTGGAGAACTCTGCAGGAAGCGCTGGAGATCCAGCCCTCCTGTCTGAAGCAGCGTCAGGAGCGTGTTGTCCAGGAGCATGTCCAGACTGTGCACTGCAGATGTGGACTCTACAACGTCTGCCTTCCATCTGGTATCTGTTGGTAGGACAAGACTGATTTAGTGAACTATGACATGGTGACGTTCTTGGTTTGGCACTTGTAGAACAGTTGTGGCCTGTCCCCCAGGGGCAAGTCCAAATGAACCTGTATTCCTGCTCGTCAAGGAAGGGTGAACAGTAACCATGTTCACTTTACAACATGACACATTTTCTCTGCTCTTCATTTGATTTGTCTTTTACAATAGTTTTAGCGTTTGTTTTCTAAAATGGGAACTGTGACTGTCTTTTAGTTGCACTGAAGTGCGTGGCTTTTGCTTTTGACACGTACTTACTGCTAGTCCACGTCAGCAAGAAGGCAGCTTTGCTATGGAATGGTGGCTTGCTGCCCCTTTGGGTAGCTGATGATGGTCATGTGGTGGGAGGCTTGTCAGGCTGCCATGCCTGCAGCAGCACCTCAGAGCCACTGCTGTCAGAGAGCACAGCGATATCCTGAAGCTTTAGATTTAATTTATGACTCTACAAGAGCCCTGATCATAATCTTTTATATCAGAGGGAAGCGCAATGCATATTGGGTGGATCATCTAAAATAATTGTACTCACAAACCAAAGTCGGTGTCTGTTTCCCCCTGGCAAAAGCAAGAGCACTTTACCTGACTTCGACTTCACCCAAAGCTGCTGCAAAGGACTCAGACCAGAGGTACGAGATCCTGCAGCCAGACACAGGCTGCCCCTGTTCCTCCCCTCAAGGGCCAGTGTTTTGTTTGCAGCAAGAATGAGGAGATGTGGGCGAGATGGATTTTTTGGCATTGAGTGGAGCTGCCAGCACAGCCCCAGCACACATTGGGAAAGCGCAGAGATGTACGGGAAGAGACCACAGAAACCAGAACTACTCAGTTTGCCTTGTCTGAGAAGGCAATGGGGGCTGCTGGCTTTTCCCAGACCGAGCCCATGAAGGAACTGCACAGCTCAGTAAACGCCTGCTGAGACACCATCAAGCACGGGCAATGATGTGGGAGGAGCACATGAGTTTTTTTGAGGCTCTCAGAAGGAAGGCTGGTGCTAGACAGCAGATACCTGCTCAAGCAAAACCTGACACAAATGCCCACTTGCACACAGTGTCCTGTTACCTGCAGGGAGGGACGATGTCTCCATCCATCCCCTTACAAGACCTGACTGCGGGGTGAAGGATGCTCCTGGCAAAGGAGGTCGGACCAGCTGAGTGCTGCTTGCTTTGCTTTGAGGCTTTCACTCGAGGAGCCTGGATGAGAAAGAAGGGAGCCAGGAAGCCCAGCTCATATGAATTTTGCATGGATTCCTGTGCTTGGGCTGGCATTTCTATTTATTCTGGATATTAATTTCTCTGGGAAGAAAAACATTTGCTTCTGAGATAGTACTTTATCTCCTATGTGGTTGTTTTTTTTCTTTTACATAATAGAGAGTTCTGTTCTCATCAGTGACAAGCCCTGTTATAAACATAGATTGAAGTTCCATATGTTGTGGAAAACTCGCCCTGCTCTGAGCCTTCAGCTATGATACACAGCGAGCGTGATACGCAGTTCCTGCTAGACTGCTAGCAGGATGCTCATTAACAAATGCTCATTTGAGTCATCATGAAAGAAAGCTTGGGGCAAAGGCTGGGGGTTTGATTCCTAAGCAGAAGGGCCATGTCTCCCAGCTGGGCATCACAAGGTACACCTCCACAGAGCAGATCAGCACTCCTGTGTCCTGCAGATCCAGCTTCTGAGGGGTCTTATCTTTCAACCAGGTTCCACAGAGAACCACGATGACTAAACAAAGAAGGAAAACGTGAATGGATGAACACTGATGGGGAAAAAGATTTAAGACAGTTGATAACTCTGCAGCCCTTTCAGAGATGAATTCAAACCTTCTTGGAGGCGGTTCTCCCTGTGAAATCAAGGACTCAGCCTCATAGTTGCAGAGCAAAATCCTACCTTTAGATAGATGTATTCATTTCCTCTGAAGGAGAAGGCCTTAGAAGGATGTGAGTTAATGCAGAACTTGAACTCTGGTGCTTGGTTTCCAGTGTCCTGCTTTGAATTCTGTTTTTGTGGGATCACCAGGTTTCCTAAGTACAAGCAAACTGACTATAAAGCCTGGGAATTAAATAGTCAGATCATCACTTTGATTTCCATGAGGGGAACCCATGCTGAGCCCAGTTTTAAGAGATTTTTGATTCTTCAATGGAAAAAGAAAGTTCAGCTGTGGAACTGGGCTCATTCAACTTTTTTGTGCAAGCCAAAGTCAAATGGTATTCTTGAAAAGCCCTTTTCTTTTTCCTCTGCATTAAAAACTGAATGTACAAACTACTTCTAAAAATATTGGTATTTCCAAATACATCAGCTAACTTCTTCATTAACAGCCAAAAACTGCTGAGCAGCGTCCTTGCCTGGTGCAGCCACTCACCCCCTGCAATTTGAGTCTGTTGACTGTAGATGGATACCACAGGTTCGTTTAGATGCTCAATAGGATTGAGATTGCCATTTCTGTCTTCTGGAGAAAGAAACTAAACACAAAATGTACTGGCTTGTTTCAAAGTAGATCTGTACCAAAAAAAAACCCAACCATGCTTCTTGCTTCTATGACAACATTAGAGACATACAACTACAGCACTGCACATCCCACACATTAGAGAGATGAAATTGTCTGCTATCCTGAAGTGGCCATAGAGATTCCCCCAGGACTTAAAAGCTTAACGTGCCTTGTCCATGTGTCTGCATGACTACGGTGTCTTGAGAGTGTTGGGGGACTGACAAACTGAGCCCGCCCTGACCTCTGCAGCAGAGCAGTGTCCACCACTATGACCCTCAATAGGGAATCTTGAGTTGGCAGTAGCTGTGGTGCCTCCAGTCTAAATTTTAAGAGCTCTTGACACAGGGAGGCTGGGAAAAATGATCTGACAGCTGAGCAAGGCTGTGAGCAGCCCTGTCGTGTGCTGAGCCAGTTATATGGAAGAACCACCTCCCATTCTGATGAGAATATTATTTATCAGTGAGCTGGTGCTATGAAGTTTAAATATTATTTATACCAAGCCTGATCACAGAATCGAAGTCCAACTGTTTGACTTCCTCCACTAGAATGTATGGTCAGGAGTCTCATGCTTTTTCCTTTTTCCCCTTCAGGACAGGTAGGACTTCAATGCCCATCAAAACTATGGTTTAATCCTGTCTTTGTGCAAAAACTATTTGCATTTTTCAGAACTCAGTGTCAGACCAAGGACACAGAATGTCACTTTTGCCTCAACCACATGGGCCGCTGACCCCCAGCATCCACTGTTCTTCTTGGGGTTTCCCCAACTTCAGTCCCTTGTAGCAGGTGGAGCTGTCAGAGGTGGAGGACACGGAGATGAGCTTCCCAGGCTGCCCAGACCAAGAGATCTTGCAGGGGTGCCAAGGCAAGCTGGATTCAAGGTGCTGCAGGGTTTATTCCAGCTGGACCTGGTGTAGGGACCCTGCTTTGGCAGGGGAGTTGGACTTGATGATCTCTTGAGTTCCCTTCCAACCCCTATGATTCTATGATTCTGTGGACCCATGCTCTCCCTGCCTGCAGCCCCAGGGGCTCCTCTGAAGCTCAGGCTGACTTATGGTGGGCTCAGGCTTCACAACTTAGTTCAGGACTCGAGAAGGCCATCAGGGAGCCAAAAGAGGGCTCCCAGCAGAAAGTACGTGGCCCAGGTGAGACTTGTCAGAGCAAGCAAGCTCCATTAATGCCTCCAGGGCCCTGCTAATTGCTTGTTCCCACCTGTGGAGGAGTGGAGGTGTAACTCCCAAGTACAACACTATGAAAATTGTCAGGAGGTATGAAGGATGGAGTCCCATGGGTAGGAGAAGTAGGGTGTCTTCCTGCCTAGGAGCTGCCTCCCTGCTTCAAAGATTGAATACTGTCTGCTGCCCTGAAGGTGACTGCATGCAGCTTGGTTGAGCTGGCATCTCGTTATCCCTCTGCTGCAGGCATCCAGCAGCTCCCCAAGTGGGGAGGTTTGAAGGTAATGCGCTTAATCAGTTTTCTGCTTAGTCTGTGTAGTGAAGTGGAGGGTTAGTTTGCTGTCACTGTCTGTCTTCTCCTTAGTTTTTTGTCCTCTGACTCCACTTGAAGCAGCAGGAGCAGTGGAAGAAGCTTCTTTCTTAATGGCAGCTCATAATTGTGAGCCTGGCAGCTGGTGGATGGGCAAAGATGAAATCATTTGTGTTCCTGTCGGCGCAAGGCTAAAAGCAATGCAGAGGAGGCAGCTTTAATTAAAACCAACTGCCACAGATCACAGAGCAGTCTTATCAACTTGCAGGCACAGCATAGCGTGCTCCAGAGAGCGCTGGGCTGTGGGAAATGGAGCTGTAATAACAGCACAGGCAAGGAGCAATGGAACTTACTGCAATGCAAATGCCTCAGCCCCACTTCTTGCTTCCTCTGATCACAAAGAACACATGGGAGCTGTGGTGGTTCTGAAAGATGGCATCCAATAGTCTAAGCCACCATGCTTAAAACAAAGTTTAGGCAGCCAGACAGAAAGTCTCCATTCTGCTGCTGGCCATGGGCTGGCGTATGGGGTGCAATGCTCAGCCTTTGCTTCTGTTAGAGAACTGCTTTTGCTGCAGACAGGTAGAGGTATTTTTCAGTAACTCCTCCTGTAGAATTCACAGTCCAGCTCTTCCCGGACCACTTGGGAAGGAGCATTTCAGTGCAGCGTGGCTGTGCAGGGGTTGAAAGGCTTGTGTGAAACTTCTGTTAGCTGCATGCAGAGAAACCCGTGGAAGTCCCAGTCCACAAGAGGCTGCAGAATTACTGAGTTTGCTGCCTCCAAGAATCCAAAAGTCATGAGTCAGGCCTCGGTCACAGCTTTTTTATTTGTTTTTATTTTTAAATACAAAGAAACCTCAGGGTCTTTATTTGCTTACTGGCTTCTGAACATTGAGTTCTTGTTCTCAAACATTCGGGCCCTCACAGTTGTGGAAATAAATCTATTTCTAAATGAAAAGTCAGCTTCTCTTGCTGCAGCAGCCTTATTGAAGCCTAACTCCAAGTTCTGTAACTTCTGTGTGTGTCAACTGAATGCTCCTATAGTCCAGTGCTACCTGACGTGTTCCTTCTCCATTTGGACTTCTGTGCAGTACAAGTGATGGCATTAGGAACAGAGAGCAGCTCGGGGCTCTCAAGATCTCATCAGGGCAGCAGGTCTGCTGCTCTCAGATCTCTATGCAGATTGCAGGGAGGATTAAGCATGAAAACAGCAGCATCTTTTGGTGGTGTGTTATTGAGTCAGGCCGAGAGGAGCAGGATTAATGCCTGAAGAAAGCTCTCATCAGAAAACCACGTGTTAGACTTACAAACGCACTAGGATGTATCAGTGCAGACAAGTGCTAAGAAACTTCAAGCACAGCCTGCAGTGGTAGTGCATGTAATGAGCATCGAGGTAACAGCAAGCTGGAATCCATCATCACACTGTGGCAACCGCTTCTCCTTCTCTAAACGACAAATGTTTGATCATCCAGTGAGAAGGCAGTCCTATTGCATGTGTGTATACGTGAGTAAGAAACTCAGGTGAGGAAGTCACAGCCAAAGGTGTTTGGGGTTTGGGAATTTTCCCCTGCCGTGGTCTGTTCGTCCCCCAGACAGACATGATTAATAGCTTGGGATGCAGAGGCAGGGTGGGTTTGGTGCTTCTGTTCCCAGTGGAGTAACATTTCATCTCCCAGTTTTGGATAGCCAGCAAGTTGTCCTGCTTTTATTCAGGCCTTCAAAATACCACTGTACCTCTAGGTTTGATGTGCTAAGTGTTCTGTGCACATATTTCCACTTCGCAAACTCTTTGTGGCCTTGACCTTTGAAGGCCTGTAAAATGAAGCTATATTTATAAGAGTGCTGGGCTGATGCAGAGACACCTGGGTTTTGCTGCTTTGCTTAGGGATCCTCAGCAAGTTGCTTAGCTGTTTTGACCTTCCTTTCTTCCTTGGATCGAACAGTTGGTGAACTTTAAGAAAAATGAAATAAGCACTTCAAGGAACTCAGTAGTACTGTAAACTGTGAATGAAAAATGTGAGTTACTTAGTGATGATAGATTATTAGCATAGTGGGAATGTGTCCTGCAAACTTAATGCAGGTTATCAAATGTACAGTGCATTTGAAATGTGCACAGAGCCACTTTTCATTCTTGCAGAACCTTTAAATGGCTCCTAAGATTAATAAATACCAGCTGGCTGCATATTGGGGGGATGGGGGGGGGGGGGCTGTGGAGATTTGCCTGGGTTTTCTTCAAATTTCCTTGGAGCGTGTTGTTTCTGAGGCACAAAGTCCCAAATCAAACACTTCCAGTGATATACAGCACGTTTGTCTAGATGCATTCATAGCCTATGTGACCGTGCTATTCTCCTGCTAAAGATAAATGCAGATGAGGGCAAAGCAATGATATCATAGCCCAATTAAGGGCTTTGGTAACACACTGAGAGAGGAGAGGACAGCATGTTCAGCTGAGCAGGACTTGCTGTGTCCCTGTGCTCGGACTGGGCTCACATAGCACGTTGACACCCATTGTGAATGTCCATTACAGTTCTGATAGACTTGTTTACAGCTCACAAGCCTACAGATTCATGTGACACAAGCTTGTGTATCCCTTACGCAGTTCTTTCAGATGGGGAAATACTATGTTTAATGTGTGGCAGTGTCCTGTGAGCCATAGGAGCTTACCTCTGCCTGCAGGACTGAGCTGCCTGGGGAGCCAGGGCAGCTAGTCCTGGTGCGACCTGTCTGAAGCTGGCTGGCAATTAGCTTTTAAGAGAAATAAGCAAGAGCTTTCAGATCCAGCTGCAAAAATAGATGCTACCTGGAGTTAGGAGGATGCCATTGCATGCTGAGTGTTCATTATTAGAGCTTCATTTTGCTGGTGCAGAAATTAGAGATGCCCGAGGACAGCCTCAGCTTTATTTCTACCTCCTGGGCACAAATGATTTCAGAAGGAGCTCGTTTGTGCCATGGAACACTTTGCTGTCCTTGTTTGGTGCATATCCTGGCTGCACTGCCCCAGCCACTGTGCCATCCTGGAGGGACAGTGGGACAAGAGCCACGCGCTGGCTCAGCCTCCAACAACCAGACTGGATTTAAGTGCCACAGATGCTAATTAGGCCTCTAAAAAAATCATTTTAATGCAGATGGTGAGCAGCACCACTGATTATTAATGCTGCACCACTGTGGAAAACTGTATGGGTATCAAGAAAGACTCAGGAGCCCTTTGAGGTGAACATTTTGCTCTTCATCACATACTGTGTCCAGTGGACTTGGCTCCCTTGGGCACATTATGGGCAAGGGCTGTGCTTGCTCAGAGGTTCCCAGTGAGGGTTTCAGTGTCAGTATAGATTAGTGACATGATGGAAGGCTTGTATGAGATATACACGAAGAAGGTGCTCTGTTTGTAGTTTCCTCTTCGGAGTCATACAGATTTCTTACCTGTGGTCAAAAAAAAACATCAGAGCAATGTGATACACAAACTGTAATGACTCTAGTGCCTGATTACAGTTTCTTCAAATGAACCCTAAATTGCAGGAATACATGGCAGAAATCACAACTATTGTTTTTCTTTAATTTGTTTTATTCTAACCTATCTGTACCTGTCATAATGGTCTGGGTCTTTGGTTGCAAAAACTACCCTCTGGTGCAAAGTTCTCATTTGAAAGCAAATAAATGCAAGGATCTTTAACAGCAAGCCATACTGTAGGCATTTAGTTAAAGAACCTTTGCAATATTCAACTAAAACAGAGAACGGGTTACGAAATCCTCTGGAAGTTGGGAGAGTTGATCAATGCATCTTTACTGCCATCAGTCAGCTCCTTCAGTTAATAAATCAAACCCTTGCCAACTAAATTGTCTCATCAAAAACGTCAGTAGCTAACACACGGAGTTGTTCTATGAGGTTATTTGTCAGAGGTTTGATGTATGTGCTTGGAGGGAACAAACTGATGACTTTGGACTTGCCAGGCACCAGAAGTCCCCTCTGGAAAGCCAGATCCATCCATTTTCCCATCTATGTCTCATTTCTGTACCCAGTTATGTGACTTCCCCTTGAGAACATTTCCTATGAATATTGTACATAAATATTTCCAAGAAACCAACAAACTATTGTTTGGCTTCTGTCTTTTTTTTTTTTTTTTCTTCTTCTTTCTTCTAAGAGAGAGAGTTTCTTTAGTGGGAAACATGACTGCTGTTGGCCTTTTCAGCAGGTCTGGTGGGGAGGTTATTGTTTCTGGGTTTGGGCTGTTGGTTTAGGTGGTTGGTGATTTTGTCGTTGTTTTCTTTGCCCTCCATTGTTGGCAGTCTAGGGAAGTGGGTGGTTCTCTGTTTTGTTTTTGTTTAGATTTATTTATGCAGGCAGGCTTTTGTGGGGGTGAGAATTTCTCTGGGTTTCTGTAGTTGTTTATAAGGTTTGCTGTATCTCAAGGCATTTTTGCTTTTGTTCAGCTTTTGTTATTCTTGAATTCAGTTAGCTCATATTATCTGCCAAGTGGCTTCTGTGGCTGCTAGTTTTGGTAGCCCTATATTGACAGGCTGATGTACATCCTAAAGGCTTTTACCTTTTGCCCTGGGCTGCCCGCTAGTCAGGGAATATGAGGCTTCTGTGCAGATGTGTGCTGGGCTCACCCAGGGAATACCACTGACTTGTCCCCCTAGCAGGGCCAGGGGGTGAAGGAGGCCAGACCATGTGTGAGACCATACAGCAACTGTGATGGCAAAGCCATGTGTCTCTGTCCCCACTTAGTGCTGGAGGGCACATGCCGGTGGCTGAGTCTCATCCATTTTTTGAATCATTAACCCTTGTTGATCCTCCACCACTGCTTATTTAAAAATACGTATAAAGAAAGGAGGCAAGGTAATGTTTCAGGGTTGGAAAAGACCTCCAAGATCATCCAGTTACTGTCCACCTATCACCAGTGTTTCCCAATAAACCATATCCCTCTGTTATCCCCTAACAATAACAGGTTGACGATGCGGTGGGATACAGCAGCCTTGCCTGAAATGACCAAGAAATTGTGGAGTTCAAGATTGGGAAACAGGGGTTTCTTGAGAAACCTCGACTCGAACTACCCTAATACCCAGTGAGATGCATCTGTGAGTGCTGGGAGGGCTGACTGCTTTCCATCACAGGACTGCACTCTATTGTCTTTAAAAGCTCTCGGAAATCAGGGCGTGTTCCTGACAGCTGGAAGAAGGCAAATCTTGCATCCACCTTCAAAAACTTTAGGAAGAACAGTCCAGGAGGCTACTGGTTGATTAGGCTCACTTTGTTCCTTGAGAGAATCACAGAGCAAGACCTCTTGGAGCATGTTTCTGGACACTGGAAGGAGAAAGCAGTGGCCATAAAGAGACAGCGTGGATATGTGCAGGTTACGCTTGACCAACCTGTTGGTCTAGGGTACAATGATTGCATTTGTGAATGAGGGAAAGCACTGGATGTCACTTACCTTGGCTGTAGCCAGGCTCTCGATGCAGTTTCCCACAGCTTTCCTGTGTTCAAGTAGGGCTGTTGAGGGCTGGATGGGTGGTCCCCTAGATGTGTGGAAAAACTGCCTGGGTCACATGGCACAAAGCACAGTGGTTAATGGTTTGTACTCTACCCAAAGGCTGGGTACTTGAGGAATGAGTCAGGGATCCCTCCTGAAACCCATCTGGCTTTTGGGGGTGGTTGGCTAGAGAACTCCTGAGGTCCATTGTGACCTGAATAATTATGTTGTGCAAACAAGCTGCTGTCAACTGGATGTCAGTGTCAGGAGCAGACAGTGCCCACATCCTATTATAGACAACTATTTTTGCTAGAAGCTTAGTCATTCTTCTGTTGAAATGATGGAGAACAGACTAATTCTATGGCCACCTTTTTCTTTGAGAGGAGGAATATGGTAATGGAAGATTCATTGCCTGAGTGTTTCTGTACTACCATCCTCAACCATTCCTAAAATAAATTTGGTGCACACAACTTACGTACAAACTTCTTAGCCCGTTTTCACTAAGCTGTAAGAGCAGAGTTTTGCACCTGTGCCTCAGAGTTTTATCACTGCTTTTTTTCCTCATTTTATAATTGAGGTCTCTAGTGCAATAATCCAGCTTAAGGTAAAGTTTATGACCAGTTAGAAAACAGTGGTGATAACTTGAGGTTTTTCTGGATATTTAGTTGAACAAAACTGAAATTTAGGAGACAAAGTAATTGGTTATTCTGGAGTCACTGTCCCTGGAGGTGTTCAAAAAACATTCAGATGTACTATGGACTGTGGTTTAATGGGGAAATACTGGTGGAAGGTGGACAGTTGGACTGGATGCTCTTGGAGGTCTTTTCCTGCCTTGATGATTCTATGAGCTCGGTGGATTTTGAGCTTCCGAACAGTTCTGTAAATGTGGGCTCCTGCAGTCAATATTATATCTGATCACAGGAGTCTTCTGGGCATTCAAGGATGTATTTTTTTCTTCAGCGGCGATACCTTAGTTGATAAAAACACTTTAATCCATTTTTACCTGCCATAGGATGGATAAATGAGATGCAGTGTTGTCTTCAGGGCTTAGGCAACTCAAGGTTTTGCTTTCATTCTTCATAACTTTAAACTCACTTAGGCTTGTGTAGATGGTTTTCCTTCTGGCTGCTTCATTTAAGACATTTGAAGGCTGGCAAGGTGGTGTCTGATGCCTCCATTTGGATTTTCTGTGCTAGCAGAGAAGAATGTTTAAACCATAACATCTGACTCAGTTTTTTGTCTTAATGAAGCCTTCCTCACTTCCAGCCCTCTGGGAGAGGGTTTGTGAGTGGGAGTGAAGCTTTATTTAACGAGAGCCTACTGAAGCCAGCCACAGAAGGACACTGCAAAGTATCTATGCTCTTTGTTCATCTTTATTTTCATGATTGAAATCTTTTTGCCTTTTAAATAGGAAAAACAAAGGATTACTCTCTCATTCATATCCTTCTGAACTGACTGCCAAGCAAACTGAGTCTTTTGTCATGGTGTGTAGCAGTTCTTACTGACCAGGAGATGCATTTTCACTGCACTGCATTTTTATCAGCAACTGATATGGGGCGGTATGAGGGGATTACTGATCTAGCTCTTCTTTAAGTGGAAGCCAAAGCCAGAAACAGGACTGATGCACCATTTTCTTATTGAGAGGTGGGTCTGTACTAGCACAGGTCAGAGCACACCTTCCTGGTACATGTGAGCTTCCCACCTGCAAGCAGAGCTGGGTGTGCTTCGAGGAACACTATGGGATGGACTTCATTGCCCTTACTCAGGAAGCACGAAGATGAAGGATTGCAACGAGCAGCTCACCTCTGCAACGTGAGGCAAGGAAGGGCTGGGGTGGATAACCCTTTTTCCAGAGTGACCTTACTTGCCCGTGTCTGGCTGCCATGGATGTGGGAGCTCGGGGCCTTTGGCAGCAGCACTGATAGCTGCCTGTGAAACTTAGTGCTAGCAGGATCCCACCCTTTCTAAAAGGGAAGAAAATATTGGGAGTGATGTTGGAGAGCAGAGGATGGGGCACTGCTGTGTTAAAGCTGTCTTTTCTTGCCTTATGCAGATGTTGAGAAGGCTTTGCATGAAACCCAGCACTTTACAACGTTACCAATACATGTTCTTGTGTATAAACCTAAAAAATCCAAATAGGAGGCAAGTATGACTTGGAGGAATGCCCAGAAGTTGGGCCAAAGCAGAGTTTGAGGACAAATATACAGACAACTGAAAACAAGAGTGACCCTAAGCTCACATGGTGAGTGCCTTAAGCTCTGTTCCTTCCTTTCAAGCTGGGCTCCTTCCCACACCTGCACTGAGATCTCTCAGCTGGGAAGAGACATAGGCTTTTCAGTTCTATGGAATTTATCACACCATTTTTTTTTCTGTCTAAAAGACTTGAGAGAGCAGGCAGTTACTTCAACGCTTCATGAAAAGATGTAGAAATATTATAAGCTGATTTTCATCATATCTCCTTAAAGAGGAAGAAATAGTCTGTGATATAAATAAGCAATTTAAAATAGTAGCTATTAAAGAGTCTGAAGAATCAAAATACGAGTTAGTTAAGAAGTAGTGCTGATTTCAGAGAAAGTTCTTATCCCTTTTGTCCATGTTTCTAATTTGGAACTCCTTGACGTCAGGATTTGTTCTTAATAGTTGATGCTCAGCTTCCAATTCTGACACAAGGTAAATGTCACAGGCCAGGCTCTGGTGTAAACTGCCCCATTTGTACTGATTATCAAGAGCATAAGTAGTCTCCATCTTCATATTGGCTTTGGTTGGGTAGACTGTTCCTACTGCCTTCTGGGGTTAGCCCAGGGCTTGTGCTCTCCCAGTAAGCAGGTACTGCTTGGCAGAGTGTCAGCTGGTGCCTGCTGAAACATCACCAAAGAGCTTGGTAAGAGCACACAGCCCCTGCTGTGGCCATATTTCATTAGGATGATTTGGTTATTCCAGTTTTCAGTGTTGACTGCAGCGGCTGCCCTGGTGTTTGCTCACTGCTGCCTCTAAGCTGTGCTCTTCTACCTGATGTTTCAGAGAAGCAAACACAGAGGTCACCGTGATGAGTGTATTTCCATCAGTACTTCCAATGCCATGCTTTGGGAGCCAGCTGCTACTTCCACACCAGTCTGCGTCCTGAGATGCAGCTACTTGGGATGGGCAGAAATAACAGAAAAGGAGCATATCAAGCCCTTGTGATCATAAACTAGATGGGCAGACATCTAATTGATGGTGTCCACAGCCGCTTTGGACACTAAACTGAAGTGCTCTGAAAAGTGAGTGTGTTTCCTCCGTTATTTTTGACATTCTAGTGATATCTCTGGTCTGTTTCTGACATATGCTTAGCGCAAACCAGAAGCTTGAGGCAGAGAAAGAGCAGCAGCAGGAAGGTTTTGTCCTGGGGAGTGCTTACCTTTCAGGGATCGTAGCACAGAGCATGAAGGTGCCCAGAGCTGGTAATTGCAGTAGGCAATTAAACTTGGCACAGACCAAGAGCTTGCACTCCTCTGTTATGTTGCTCCCCCTCTGTGGCTGCCTTGAGCAGGACTGAAGAATTCATCTTGTCAGACTTGTGTCTAGACAGTTCTCTTTCCTTTCTGTTTGTTTTCTTTTGCATTAGGAGCTGTGCACTTAGCTGCTTTCTGATTCAATGTCTCCAACGTGTGCTGCAGGTACTTGGCTGTACCTGTGTGTAACTTCACACCCTGATGGTTGCATGGATGGGAACAATCCTGCATCCCTCTTCAGCTGGCCAAATCCTGCATGAATCTTGCTTATCCCCAAGCCATGCAATTGTGGGCTCCGAGAGAGGAGGAAAACGAGCAACTGATTAAGTAGAGTTTAAAAGAGATTAGGCACCGGAGTGCAGTTGGCTCCTCAGCTATTTCAGTGCACCCACCCCTTGTGCTGTGAGCACATGCATGCTGACTCACCCCCCCCTCCCCGAGCAGTCCATGTGTCCATGTCTGTTACTATCATATCGTCTTAACTTCTCTAGCATCTGCATTTGTACCTTGGTGAGATGGGGATCCTTGGGGCACAGAGCCTGTTTTCTCTGGAGCGCAGAGGGGCTGCAGTCCTATTTGTTTGTTGGCCTGGCTGTAACACAAATGGATAAAATAAGCAATTCACCCAGAAGAGTTTAATTACTCCAAACACCCTCTTCATTGCTCTCGGAGGTATTTTAGCTTGCACGGCCTTGTGTAGGATGAGACTATGGCTCAGGGGGAAAGCATATTCTGTGTTGGGCAGAGGCAAGATGGGCTGCTAGCACTCCCTGCTCTGCAGCTGCACATCTTTTGGGGTTTGGAGGATGCAAAGCTGAAGCTGCTTCTGTGCCTGCGGTGTAGGCACGGGGAGTTAGTAACCCTACATGCTCCCATATTCATTCTGTCCTTATTTCTCCTTGTAGGGTGGCCAGTCTTTAAAAACAAATGTAGGAGGCAGGCCTCTCAGGCTGGGCTGTGCTGTGTGACCCTGTACATGGGTAACAACCCTGTGGACTGGCTGGGGAGCTGGGAACGGGCTCGTTCCCAGGGCTGCAGCCTGGGGGTGATGGCAGCAGCATAGCCTGGAGCCTGAGCAAGCCCCATGGCAGCACTCTGACTCATCTTGCTGGCACGTCGGGATGAAACCAGGACATCTGAGCAAGTCTGACTCCTCCTGTCACCCAGCACTAGAGCCCTGTCCTTTGCTAGGAGCTCCAGGGGGCTGTGCTCCATGCCGTGGAGGAGTTGTTATCTGGGTTCTTGTTTAAAAGCTGACAAGAATTGTATGCATCTCCTGTAGCCTTCACCTCTAGTGAGTTGTGCTGTAATGGGTGTTGGGATACTTGAGAAGAACTGAATTCTTATTTAGAGCAGTGTTTTTCCTTCTTTGTGTTGTCAGATCAGCAAGCATGAGGAGGCAGCACCATCCGAGGCATGACAGCTGTCTGGAAATGAGGGCCCAGTTCTTGGCACTGCTGCCCTTCTGCATTGTGTTAGCAGCCCCTGAGTCTCTGCTTCATAGAATCTTTTGAGTTGGAAAGGAACCTTAAAGGCCACCTGGTCCAGCTCCCCTACACTGAACACGGACACCCACAGCTCCATCAGGTGCTCAGAGCTTGGTCCAGGCCTGACCTTGAATGCTGTCTTTCTGTGCTGATGTGGGCAGATTGCTGGCTCATGCCCAGCTGCCAGCCACCAGGAGTACCTCCACATCGTTTCATCCGGGCTGTGCTCTACCCTTACGTTCCTCAACTTGTACTGACAGTGGGGGTTGCCACGACCCAGGGACTTCACCTGAAGGCTGTGACTTTTCAAAGAACGCTGAGAATGACTTGGTGGCCACATCACCCAGTTCCCTCAGGACTCTGGGCAGATGTTTTCAGGCTTTTATTTATTTATTGTATGTTTGGGTTCTGTAAGCAATATTTATCTATTATCTTGCAGGCCTTTGTAACCTGGTGGCCAAGCCCTTGCAGTCCTTTCAAGAGGTGGTCAGGGTGATTGGGGTTGACTTACTTAGGTATAGAGACCTCTCCTCCTGTTAGAGGAAGAGAGGAGGGTGACTTTGGTTTCTCTCCCACATTTCAAAAACGTAAAGGGAAAAAGTACTTATTTTAGTATCTAGGGTTATATTTCAGACCAAATGTTGAAGGAGCTGAGCTCTAGCTAATGCTGCCCTGTGGGGAGCAGCTGGTTTGCCCTGCTCTGGAAGTCCATGGTGTTATGCAGCTAGTCTAATCCTGCTTCCTTGCCATGCCAGTGAGAACTGAGTAGGGTGTTGCTCAGGTTCCTGTACTCACACACTCTGACACAACTTGATCCAAATCCATTTGCAATTTTTTTTTTTTTTTTTCCTTCACAATTCCCCTGCTCTGTGTGCATCTCCTCCAGGCCTTTAGCTGAAAGCACAGCAACATCTCCTGGAACCCGGTGGCTATTGCAAGCTCAGCTGTCAAAGTGCTGTCCTCAAATCCCAAGGGGAGATATTCACTCAGTTCCAGAAACTCCATATTGGCTCCCATTGTACCAGGCATGGGGTAGTGTATGTCCAGCCCATTTCTTCCCCTTTTAGGGGAGGTTCAGGCTGAATATTAGGAGAAGTTTCTTCTCTAAGTGTTGAGGCATGGGCACGGGCTGTCTAGGGAGTTGGTGGGGTCACCATCCCTGGAGGTGGAGATGTGGCACTGAGGGATGTGGTCAGTGGGCGCAGTGGGTTGGGGTTGGACTTGGTGATCTCAGAGGTCTCCTCCAGCCTTAATGGTTCTATGATTCTTCACCTTTGTGAGGATGAGGAGGGAACCAGCTATCAGAAACTCCTTGTTTGTTCTTCAGATGTTGCTCAGAAGTTGTATCTAGCGGTGCAGATCATTGCGTTACACCAGAGCTTATTGTTTAGAGGGAAACCAGGGAGAGAGAAGTGGAGAACAGGACTGACATCACACCAATAGGCCTCTCTACACCAAAGGAGGTAGGAGGAATCCACCTCACAAGCAAGTACAAGAACTGACAGATGTCTGAATTGAATTGCCAAGGAGTTGGTATCCTGTGAAGGAGAGCTCCTGGAACCATGGGTATCCTTGAGAGCTGAGCAAGAAGTTGCTGAAAGAGGTTCTCTTCTCTGACACAAAACAAACTACTGCCCTTGTTCACCTTACATGTGAGACCAGATAGAGCTGGAGAAGAAGACAAATGCAAAAGAGGGAAAAGAGAACTTATTCCTGAGTGGTGTCTGAAGGATGGGGAAAAAGCTTGTTTTCTGCCTTCCTGCAGTCTTCTCCTTTTTTTTGCTCCCACAAAGAGGGCAATGAAAACATAAGTGCTGTTAGTGGAAACTTTACTTTTGCTTTTCAGCTGAAATTCCAGGAGAGATGTGCCACCAGTAAGTCATCAGCGAGGTTGAGCAGCTCAGAAGTCCTCAACCAGCAGCTCGAGCTTCTTACTGCTTCTGTGCCCTGTTCAGGGAAAGGAAGGGCTCTGCGTTGTTTAAACCTAGCCGTGCTTTTTCCGAGACACACATCTTTCCCTTGTTCTAACCATTAACCAACGGGCTCACGTTGCAGAAGAACATAACGGCCGGGATGGGGAGAGAGAGCGTGGATGTGAATGCAGATTTCTTGTCTGGTGCAACACAAAGACTGCTTGTAGTACAGCGCGCCCTGCAGCATCATCTGCCAAGGGTTTTGTTTCGTTTTAACTGCTGTCCTTGTTACATCGCGACTGGCTAATTAGTATTTGAGGTGCTCGTGGAATCGTTTGGATGTATTCCTGCAACTTTCACACGCATCCCTATTGCTGTTCCTTCCTCCTGCCCTGTGTGATCACGGCAGTAACGTCATTTCTGCTTCCAGATGGGCTGAGATCTTTAAAGCAGGAGGAAAACTCAATCTCCTCTGCTCATTCATGCGTGGAGCGCTCCTATTTGCATGAGAAGAGAGCGGGCACAACCTAAAGGCGAGGGAGAAGGATACCCCTGCCCTCAAACAAGAATGGAGGTACCAATGTAGATGGGGGGGGGGGGGGGGTCATACACCGTTTGTGTTCTTGGAGCTGCTCTGCACAGCTGATGCGCAGAAAGAGCGGATTGGGAGCACCGTTGCAACACCAGCTGGGTGTCACCATATGCCACAGTGGGTAAAATATCTAGAGGAGGACGTCCTGAATTCCTGGATTTAAAAAGGAGCCAAACAGCTGCTGAGAATTCAAATCCACAGTGGCGTGCCCTGCTCTTTCCACCAGCTCTGCTTTGAAACATGCAGGAATGAGGCACGTCCCAAGCTAAGGCTGTCCATCAGGGGCACGGTGAGGAGGGAACCTTGTCTCATTTCCATTCCATTCTTTGAAAGCTGATTCTTTAAGCGTTATCATTTCTGAAAGCTTTTCAGTGTTTGGGTTCCAGCCACTGCCTCATGGGCTTCGATGAGCTTGCCTGAGCTGGAAGGAGATGGTGTGAACAGCGACATGAAGATGATTGCTTGCATCTGTGTGCACTGGGACGTATCAGTCCCTGCAATGAATAATGTACATACCACTACCTTTGATTTTCACAGCATTGATTTTCATTTCTTGCATGTGCTCTGTGGGACCAAGGCTGACTTTCCAAATTTTCTAGGCTCTTAAAATGCATCTTCTATAATCATAAAGCTCTGTGCTGAAGAACACAGAATCTTCCAAAGCAGGGCTAGCCCAAAATCCTTGTGTTGTCAGTGTCTGCATTGGAAAGAGCTGAAACAAAGTCACCTGTAAGGTGTCATTCACATCCCCAGTCATGAGGGCTGCTGTTCTGTGCCACCAGGGAACTTTCTTACCAGAAACGGAGATGTTAAATAGCAGAAGCATTACACTTTGATGTCAGCAGTGGGCTTTTGTAAGCTTGTTTTACTTTCCTTCGTTTCTTAACGCACTGGAAATCTCTGAAGCTCTATTTGGAGGCAGTTTGGGACATTTCTTTCTTTGCAGGTGGTGCTCCTGAGCCCTCAGGAGTACTTGGCTCAGACTACAGACGGCAAACCAAGCGCTCAACTGTCATGTAAAACCAAACCAAATCAAAGGAGCAATGCACCTTTCTTATGGAGGTGTTTCTCCACAGCTGGTGTAGCATATGCAGAAGCCTGGAGGCTCATTAGAGCTGACCTACTTCTCTGTTGTGTTTTCAACTTCTCTATTCTCCTGCTAACAGCAGCGTGGTAGACATGTCTTCTTCTGAAACGTAGTTTTGTTCTGCTCCAAGCTCTGGCTTTGCTGGAGTGGCCAAGGCACCTTAAAGTAAGGGTGAACCGATGGTGACTGCTTTCTCTATCACGTATTTGCACATCTAACATAAAATAAATATCTTCCCTGCCAGATGGAAGACGCTGTGTAATTTTTCACTGTAGTTTGCTTTGGGTGGTGTGAGTTCTCACTGATGTTTGTACTAGAGGGAACAAAATGGACAAGTGGTGTTTGTACCCTTCTGCCTCGATGTTATAAGGGAGCGGCCTAATGGAAACCTCCAATTTGCTTTCTTACTTTAAGAGGCTTATCTTTAAGATAACCTGATTCACTCCACATCAACTTCTAGCTCCACGCTTGAACTTGTTACAGGAAGGAAGCTGGCTTAATTTGGTCGAATGTGACATCATTTGGGAATGGGCACCATGTTGGTCTCTGTCCTGCACAGAAAAGGGAGACGTTAGGGGCAGATCCAAAGGCTTTTGTGGACACCTCTGGGAATGTTTCTCTTTCTGTCTCTAAATTGGTGAGTAGCCAACTAGGCTGTAATGGAGACCCACAGAAGCAAAGGAAGATGTGAGTGTGAGACAGGGTGAGCGCCTTTCTAGACTGATGGGTCAGGCAGTGGTGAGACATCCTTGGGACCAGCCTCAGTGGGACAAACTGGGCTGCAGAAGAACAAAGAAGAACTTTTGTCATCTGTTGTTTCATCTGGGGACTGCTCTGTCATTCAGCACAAGTGAAAGGAGGATATTTGACCTGAAAGCGTTCTAGGGTTCCTGTCACTGTCTTGGAGCAAAACCACTGTTTGTCATACTGACCCCAGGGAGGCCGTGCTGCAGTGCACCTATACTTTCTGTCTGCTGCCTACACCCTTTTAACCAGACTTCTTCAGGAAGATATGCACATGCTGAGTACGTGATTTTTTGAGCTGTCAGAAGATGGATGGGCTAGACTGAACCAAAACCTGTTCGCATGGTTTAAGCTTGTGTCATCCGTTCTTTGGATCATAAATCTGTTTGCCAAAGTGCATACTGATGGAGACCTGAGGGGACTTGGAAGCCAGTGGTCTGACTGTAGAGGTCTGCTAGCCTGCTTTTCTGACAGTTTCACTGTCAGACCTCATTACATAGTCACTTCTACATCTGAAGGATGACAAAGTGGATTAGAACATCCAAGTTAGATGACAATGAAAACAAACATCTTTTATCAGCTGAGATCCCTTTTCGAGCTGCTCCCGTACTGATGGCTGCAAGGGCCTTTCTGCTGCTCCCTCCCGTGAAAAGGATGACACTGCACCACGCTGCATTAATCAGCAAGGGATGTAAAGGCTATTGGGGCAAGTGGGAAGGCGCTCTACTGGCTTGAAATGCCATTGGGTTCATCCTGAGTTCTTTGCTAAGGCTTTATTGTATTCCCCCTCCCTCTGAAATCAATAGGAGCTGGGTTTTTACACTATATTTTCTTACCTTTGCATCAGATCAACTCTAAATATATATTTAATATTCATGCTGAGTGTTCATTTTTGACATACAAAAATGTAGTCTTGTGCACATTAAGCCTACAGCACGTCTAGTAACGTGCTCCAAAAAGTGCCCAGACCTCTACCAAGCAGATGTGTTTCTCTGAGGATGTTGAGCTTTTTGGCACAGCTTGGTTGGTGGTTGTTCTCAGCTCCTTGCTCTTCCATCCTGGACTTGTGGCAGCTCCAGACAGTTTGCAGTTTGGGGTTTTCCTTTGGGTTCATACAGAGGTGCGGGGGAATCACAAGAAAGAAGTGTTGAGACAGCAAAGCAAGGCTGGAAGACCAGCACACAGCTCTGGGATAACCTGCTTTCCTTTCTTCTCCTCCTAGTTGCACTCTCCTGGTGAGATGACAGAGGATACCCAGCAGTCTTTTTCCAGGTTTGCTCTCAAGACCAAGGCTTCATGTTTCTATCCACCAGCCAGGAAGACATTGGACTTCAGGTCAGTGGGTTTTAATATCTACAAATCAGAATGTCCTCCAAAATATGGGCCCTCTTTGGAGTGAGCAGCCCTGGACAAATCCCAACATGCTTCAGCCAGGAAGGTCTCACGGCCAGGTCTACCCAGAGCCAAATAGCACCTGGGTATTGAAGGTCTAGTTTGCTCTAAGTGCTGACAGGAAAACACCCATCCCAACCCAACCTATAGGATGGTGAACAGTCCCTGTGCAGGCATTGTGGTGAGCTGTATTTGGGAAAGCTTCTGGGCAAAAAAAGTAAGGAAACTGGGTTAAACAGACCAGCCTTTATACTTTCCAGGGGCTAGGCTAAATAAATACTTTTTTCCAGGTGAAAAAAAGTAACTTTTACAGTAAAATCCTTCAGCAGTCCACTGAGCAGTCTTCACAAAACATCCCCAGCTGTTCAGGTTTGCTTATTAATAGTCTGCTTTTATATAAATAACCCCTTCCTCATCCGTACCTGTGTGGTTTACGCACACCCACGCACAGATATGTGCATGAGTCTAGGTTTATTTATACCTAAAATGTAAACAAGTCTTTAAAACACGTGATCATAGAAGCATAGAATCACCAAGGTTGGAAAAGACCTCCAAGAGCATCCAGTCCAACCATCCACCTACCACCAGTATTTCCTACTAAACCACGTCCCTCAGTACAGCATCTAAACATTTCTTGCACACCTCCATGGATGATGACTCCACCACCTCCCTGGGAAATTTTTGCACATTCAAGTGGATCCAGTTGCCATGTCAGCAGATTAGAGGCTACAAAAGAGCAGCAAACGCTGGGCAGGAATTCAGCATCCCGTCTCCTGGGCCCGTGAGCTGAATCCTAAGGACTTTCATTTGTCCTTCATGCCACGTGGGAAATGTTGGCCTGAGCCCATCTTCCTGCAGTCCCTCAGGCTCTCGGATCTGGGAAGGCAGTGAGTGAGGCTCTGCCCTGATCCGGGCTTTTTTGCTGGGGTGTGTGTTAGGGAGCGATACCCGCGCCGTGACAAACCACAGAAACCATAGGAAATTCATCGGGCTCTCTACTACTGGCTTGGCAGCATCAGAATTGCTTTCACTGTCTGGTAATTAGGCAAAACAGAGCCTTGTTTTCCTCCTTTGCATCCTCGTAGTGGCTGGTGCATCAAAGCAAGGGCACGCTGCCCAGCACAAGGAGCTCTCGCCCTCAAGCAGTTTCGTGTCCAGAGGGCTGGATTCAGCCGAGGGGAAATCAAATCTGTAATAAGTGCCCTTTAAGCTCCTGTGGGTACAGTGGATCGCCACACTTGCAACTCTTGAGCAGGATACATCTTGATACATCCGCAGAAGTTCTGGGAGAAGAAATCCCAACAGCAGAAACTTGGGGGTGGAGGCTTCGAAAACTGCCTTCAAAAGTTGGCCTAATCATAGAATCATAGGGGTTGGAAGGGACGTCAAGAGATCATCGAGTCCAACCCCATGCTGCTAATTGCCATGTGTGCTTTATAACTAACAAAGACTTCACTGGGAGCATCTACCCCAAGGGTAAGTCCTGAAGATATCTGGGGTGCTTGCTCCGGATCTCAGTGTTCACGCAGAGAAAAGACTTCATAGCTGCAGACATCATCTGAAGAAGCAGATGCAGGCTTTCTTCTCCAAAGGGAAAATTGGATGAAGAACAAAAATGACCTCAGTGAACGTGGGAAAATCATAGAAACCTGTTCCTTGGAGGCAGGGAGGAGGAATTTATACGCATAGATAAGGTTGAGTATTGATCTTTGGGGAATTTCAGTGCATCAAAGGAGCCTGATATCAGGCCTGAAATAACATCAGAAGGTAGGTCTTCTGAGGAAAAGAAGTAAGAGGGGATGAGTGATTTATCAGGGCAAGAGAAGGTACAATGGACAGTCCAGTGTTAAACTGTGAGGTGCTTTCTGGCCTTTCCCTGTTTTGCTTCCCTCAGGCTGAAGGATCAGCCAAGCGTATTGCAATGCTTGGTGTCTCAGGGCTGTGTTAGGAACACATCACTTGGGCACAAAATGGCCCTTTGCATGAAAGAAAACCCAGGAAAGTTCTGTTGTCATAGTTACTATCTGGGAGGAAACTGCCTTGCTGAAGGCTAAGTGCCTTTAGTGCGTGGTGAGGATGCGCCTGGAAGGAAGGCAGGTGTCCCCACATGCCCTTCAGTAAGATTGTCCCAATTGCCCTCAATCTCATTCAGTGGTCCCCAGGGCCATGCTCACCAATTATTTTCTCCCCAGGGGAAACTGGATGGTTTTCAGAGTAAGAAACACCCTGCATGGAGTGCCCTGCTGGAGAAGGTGGGACCAGAGGGACCCAAAGGTGTCTCCTGGACCAAGCAGTAGATGTGGACACCCAGCAAGGTCACACAAGGCACTCACACCACCAGAAGGAATTTGAGTCTCTGACAGGAAATTTCAGGATTGCGAAGCCTAGCACTAGGAAACCATGGATCTGTGGCTGCCTGCACATCCTAAACTTGATCTCCTGGTGGATAAGCATGAAGCCAATCTTTTATCATAGGTTTCGATACTACAGGTCTTATGAGAGCAGTTGAGGGAACTGGAATGGGTCAGACTGGAGAAGTGGAGCTCAGGGCAGACCTCATTGCTCTCTCTAACTGCCTGAAAGGAGGCTGAAGCAAGGGAAGGATCGGCCTCAGGTTGCAGCAGGGAGTTTCAGGTTGGGCTTTAGGAAATATTTCTTCTCCAAAAGAGCAGTCAGGCACTAGAACAGGCTGACGGGGGGGGGGGGGTCACCAATCCTGGAGGTGTTCAATATTTGGGTGTTGTTCTGAGGGACGTGGTTTAGTGGGAAATATTGGTGATGGGTGGACAGATGGACTGGATGATCTTGGAGGTCTTTTTCTTTCTCAGTGCTTCTAATATTCCACGATTCTGTGATACTTCTTCCACTCATTGGAGTGTGACTGAATCATTCTTATCCTGCCCATCAGCACGGTACTTCATGCATTACCCACTGAGCCATGTTTGGACTCAGCACTGGTGCAGAACTGTTGCCTTTGGGGTGATTCACCAGCATGCCAAGTGAGCTGCAAGCATTGTAATCCCACATAATTAGTTAAGGAAATGAGACAGGAGGATCCCTTCTACAGCTAGTGATCTGGGGACCAGAGATTAAGGCCCTAAGTGACCGTGAACTTCCAGTGTTCAGTTTCAGATAATGAGAGCTTAACTTTTTCATTTAATTTAATGACACTGCACCTCACTGGTTCAACCGGCAATGGAAACAGCTAAGCCAAAACTCTTCATACCTTGAAGTAAACTTCTTTTTGAGGAGCTAAACCCAGCTTGAGAAGTTGCTCTTCCTAACCCATAGGTGCTCCCACTGCTTTGGGATGTAATGTGGTTCTTCTCTCGGAGGCTCCAGAGTCGTTAAGGTCGACTTGAAATGAATGCATCACACTGGTTAAGATCACCTCCTTGTTATTTGCTCACCTCAGAGACGAGCTGTGTCCATTAAGCAAAGCAAAGTTAGGTTGAAATCTGCTGCCTGGGCCTTGGGCACAGCAATCACTGTGTATGGGGTGGGACCTTGGGTTCAGCAGAGCATTGCTTCTCTCAGTGTTTGGCTGCAGATCCCAGCAAACAGGCAAACACCACCAGGTTTTTCATAGGGCTGCTTTTCTGCCAGCACCTTCAAATCCTGATGGGCTTTTCAAGACCTTTCCAGCTCTGCTGGCCTCACATTGGGCTGTCTGTGCTCAGTTCAGGTGGCGGCTGCTCCAGGAGTTGTTGAGTGTGTTATTGCTGCCTCTCCAAAAATCCCCCATCCACCCTAAGCCACCAAATGGTGTTCCCATCAAGGCAGATGCTCTTCGCTTTCCCTCTTCCCTCCACCAGACTTCTGCATCCATGGGAACTCCTGACATCTGTGCTGGGTTCCACCGCTGAGCCTTGGCCTTGTCTCTGATGCACATCTCCACGTCTCTGCGTGTCTGTATAAACCCTGCTCATTAATACCTCCCGCAGCAGCAAGCTGTTTCTCTTTTCCCAGCGTCTCCAGATGGTGCTGAAATCATCAGAGCTTTGGGGGTTTATTTGTTTGTGTATTTTTAGATAACTTCCCACAGTTGGGCCCTCATTGGGATGCCTCAGTCTTTCCATTTTCCACAGTCCCAACTTTCGCTCAGTTTTGATCCTCCCTCCCAGGCAGTGAGTCGCCGTGTCTTATTATTAGCACTGCTGCTGAAGTTCTCTGCTGTTCTTTCTCTTCCCAAAACAGCTGGCAGTTTTTGACCCCACCTCTGCACTCTGGATAGGTTTCGGATGTCCCTTTGGATCTGCTGCCTTTCAGCTTAGCGATGGATCCTCCCTCTTCTTAAAGAGTTGTTAAAAATAGAGAAGAAATCACAATTCCTCATCCTTTAGCACTTTGATTCTGTGTACTTCTATCAAGTTACGTTCTCTTTATTTTTTTTTTTTGCACACCCCACAGAATCTTTTGCCAAGCTTTCCTTTGGGTTAAAGCAATACCAACAACACTAAATACCTTTGTGGCCTTTCAGCTCTCAGATATGCTCCTGCAGACGCAGCCCAAGCAGCAGAGCATCCTGCTGGCGCAGCACCAGCCTCCTTTGCTCTTGCGTAGTTTTCTGTTGGCAAGCTGACCTTCCAATTATGCTGCTCCTGCTTTAATTCTAATTTGATTGTTATCGATGCTGCTAATTGGAGGCAAAGCCAGCCACCCACAGACGCGGTCTCCTCCCTGACACCTCTCCAACAACCCACTAGAACAACTCAGTTTCACTAAATACATGTTTAAAAGGGCAGTACCTGTGAGCTGACAGCAAAGGCAGGGAAAACACTGGGCTAATTACTATCTTCCTTCGTTAGAGAGGCTGAGGAACGAGCTGGACGGGAGTTGTTCTGATGGAGAGAACCCTGCTGTGCAGCCTGGCTGATAGGACCTGATGCCCACATTTGCCAACAGCATCCCAGAGAGAGGACAGGTGCTCACTCCGTGGGATTAGTGCTGTGTTTTTTGCTGCCTTGTCACTCTATCAGCTCCATCCCCAGGGTTAGTTTATGGCCAGCTACAAAAAGGGAACATTACTGAGTCCAAGATCAGGGACAAACCCTTGAGCAACCTCCTTCCAGCCCCGTACCTCCTTGATGGGTGCCTCTCCTGGCTCTTCCCTGATCAGATTATCATCTATCAATCTGTCACACCTCCAAGCCCATTTTGCCAGTAATTATGATTGCTCTCTGTTGTGATAACTTTGCTTAATCAATAGGTTGGGCAGAGGATCAGCGGAACCCACCCCTTCTCGGGACAAGGATGGCTGTAACGAGAAGCAGGCTGGCTCTCAGGTGGACAAGCAGCATGTTTAGGCTGCTGGAGATCCTGGCTTTTGATGTATGACTTACTTTCTAATTTCAGTTTTGGTGGGAGAGGTTCAGCGAATCACGCTGTATTGGGAGAATGACCACTTTTTATTTTCTCAACCGCTTTTCTGCAGAAGGAACCACATTTGTAAGAGCAGCAAACGTTCCCCGCCTCTCTCAGCCTCTTCTCTTCTGTGATAATAACACCATTCTCCTTTAAGTGTGATTTTCCTAAGGGCAGATTCAAGCTGGATGCTGCCCCTGGATGTCTATTCCAAGCTTTCAGAAGCTGACGTACAAAGGCAGAAGCATTCCCAGAGCTGTGTGTAGGAGGATTTTGTGTTGTGGCGATATCTGGGGGAGACGCTCTTCGTGGGGAATGTACGTCGGTTGCTCCGAAAGTAATGCCTTCCATTTATTTCCGAGGAAACTACAGCAGCTACAATGAGTGCAGGAAAGCAGTTTGATAAATTCACGGCTATAGAACACGTTTTTCAGCAGTACGGTCCGTAGCGCCCTCTGGTGCTTGGAAAAGGCCAACGGGAGGGAGCGGGCATACAGCTCTTAGCAGAAGGGATGGGGAGGACCGAGGATGTCAGTGCAGTCACTTCAGCAAAGGTTTATTTAGGAGACGGCAACTGAATTCGCAAAGGTGTCACATCCAGATGTTGCAGGTCACACCTCTGCAGCTGTCTCACAAACATTTAATGCAGAGCTTGAGTACTTTAGGCACAGCACCAAGACCCTGTGGATTTAGGAATCTTAATGTGCTACTGCTCACACGTGATACGCTTCCTGAGGAAGTCTCTCCCCATCTTTATTCAGTGCCCTGCACACCAGAGCCTCAGCTCTGCGTGCTCACTGCTGGGCACAGAGAAATAATATCACTTCAATGGGATGTAAAGGAGCAGCACAGCTGGCTTCGAACGTTCCTAACATCCCCTTGTTTATACTGTAATGCAAAAGGTGCACTGATACTATTTCTTCTTTTCCCCTGAGAAACACAGAGCCATCAGAAAAAAGGCCCACATAACCACTGCTCATTGGGATGCAAGGAGAAATCAAAGCCTCCAGACGCTGTTCCTCCAGCTCAGCTCCTGCAGACAGGGTAAGCAGGTTGCAGCATACAGAGAATATTCGCTCCTCTTTGGTACTTAGAAGTGATGAAATGAAGGAAGAAAAGCCAAGCTAGTGCCAGCCACCCAGCAATACATGTCAGTGTCTTCTAGAAAAGAAAGCACAAGCTAAAGGGCTTCTGGGGCTAAGCACGTTGCTTAAATTCTGCAATGTGTAGAGCTTTCCTCACACAAAACCAACTCTTTTCCAGCACGTGCTCACAATGGGGTGGAAGGATTTAACACCTTCTAACAAGGACGAGTTACCTGATGGTACTGCAGCCTAGCAAAGTGTAAGATCTGCTTTATGGAACGTGCAGCAGAGCTCATAAAACATATCCAAGAGCAGCAGCGTGGTCATAGCTGACAGCAGAACCAAGATCAGGAAAACAACACTTATCACAAGGGACAGTACCAGAGAATTGCTCCAGTGCTCTGAAGTAGCCCTCCCGGATGAGTGAGCCAGCAAAGGGCTCCCTGCAGATAACGAGGTCCCCAGATGAGCACACTCCCCCCAGATGATGGGGGCGATCTGTCTCAAAAGCACGACCCATTTCATACTTCAGGTGGTATTTTATTACAGTGCAGCTACAAGAAAGCTCAATTCTCCATGAACGTGCACTTGATATGCAGAAGGCAGACTTCTGCACACTGCTTATTTACACACATCAGTTCCTGGACTTTTGTTTGAGAACAGTAGCTCAAGAAAAGTCTGTTTGTCTTTGTTATTTGGAAAGCTTCCGCCTTTTCCTCTTCCACTGTTTATTGTCCACCTCTTCAGTATCGTCAGGAGGCTCTGGTAACACAAAGCCGTCAGTCATTTTATAGTAGACTATTGTGGAATCTGTCTCAACTATGGCCAAGGTAATTGACAGCGGGTCATCGTGCGGGAGAGCAGCTTTCTTCATGATTTCTCTTAACCTGGAAGAGAAAACAGCCAGTCAGAAAGGACTCCATCACAGCCTGCTGCTGGCACTCACAAAGAAGCTGGGTTTTGTAGGTCTCTGATGACATTCAAAGCAGGAAACAGTTTTTCCCGCTGCGGATTCTCTAACTTGAGAGATGTTTTACACACTATTTTATTTCCTCATCTTTAACACCATTCCTGCAAGAAAACATACTAGCCCCACCCCCACCCCCCCGAAAAAAGAAAAAAGTCCTGCAAAGCTTGGGAGGGTAAGGGAGTAATAGAAACTTGCATTTGAGCCTTTCAGCAGGGCTCCAGCACAACTGCTATTTAAAAAGCTGGAAGGAGATTATCCAACAAAAAGCCTGTTTTGTTCTGCAAGCTTGTCTGCCTACAGAAAGTGTAACATCTGCTCTAATAAGAATCCAAATTCCTATCATCAATTAGAGGAGAAAAAATCCCCCCAAAAACAAAACAACAAACTCACAAAACCAAATAAGTCTTTTTCCATTCGTAGAGATAAGCCCTCCAGTCTCTGTGCTGCAGCCCTCTGTGAGCCTGTGCAAGACCCAGGAACTGAAGCCAGGCTTCTCTACCTCCCTGTCTAGACTAGAAGCCACAAGACTAACGATGTTCTTCAGGAGAGTCAGCACGAATAACATCTTCCTTAAGAATTCAAGACAACGTTATGCAATTTTTCCTGTTCGAGAATAACAAGCTGCTTATTTCTCAGCTCAGAGCCTGAGAGCAGCATTGCTCCCTGCAGCATTCCCCTTCTGCCTGGGTGTGAACACTGGAGGAGCACAGTGCTCCTCATGAAGGTTAGAAAAGCCCCTTAAGATCATCTCTGTTGAACCCACCCCTCCATGCCCACTGACCACATCTCCACAACCTGATCACCTCCAGGGATGGCGACGCCACCATCACTCATGATTTCTTCTTACAGCTTCGGGCTCAGACATTAGGACCTTCATCCCCCCACCATCTAGCACCTAGTGTGCCTGGATCCAGAAGTGGCCATGCCCTATCAGCAGATTCCTTTTCTCCGCACGGGCAGCACCAAAACAAGAGCTTGTATTTCCGTGAAAGGAAAACCAGGCAAAGCTGGACAGCACAGGAAGCACTGGGAAGCTGCAAGCCTCATGAACAGAGTAAGATTAAGCATGTTCCCAAAATAATTACTGTCAGTTGTGCCTCACACAGTACCTGTTTTTCAGAACAGCTTGAGAACCCACCCCTAAATGCTGATGGTGTCCACATGTTCAGTGCAAGCCAGGATCCGCTCCCACCAAGACAAACCCAAGCAGATGAAGCCCTCGGTTCCCACCTAGGAAGCAACCTCCTATTCACCTCACACTGCAGAAGATGAAAGGGATGTAATCTCTAACACATGAAGGAGGTGCTGTTATACAACAGTAAACATCTGGTATTTCTAAACATTTTTCTGGATGGCTACAAACCACGTTCAGCAATGACTGCTGGCTTTCTACAAAAGAATTAATTGAAAAAGCAGGATTAACTTACTGAATATCAAGCAACAACCACTGCAGCAAGGTAACATCACTGCTGAGGTCACACAGCATCTCCTCTTACTGCTGCCTTCAAACTATATCACAACAGGGAACTGTTGTAAACAACAGCTTAATTACAACAACAGTAACAACAACAAACCAGCAGCAAACACCCAAGGGGGTTCTTTCCTCCTTTCCCTAGTCTTACTTTTCCTCAGCAAGGGACTTTCACATCAGGCAGGGCATCAGCACACATCAGGAATGCACAGTGCAGTTCCTAAGGGCGCTCCTAACAAAACGGCGTTGTCCTTTTTGCTCCGGAGAAAGGAGCAGGTATACGGCTGGTGAACTTCAGGCTCCAGATTTCAACTGATTGTCCAAACGCCAAAAGAGAACAGAATCATAAAGGAAAGAACGCTGGCAGAAAGTTTTGCGGCCGACAAAAGTATTTCAGTGGTCTATCCCGTGCAAAACCTCTGGGAAGCAGAGGAAACACTGAGAGCTCAGAGCCGTTTTATGGAGGTTGCATAGTGCTCCATTGAGCTGAAATGGAGCTGCT
Source organism: Oreortyx pictus (assembly GCA_036925125.1). Lineage (NCBI taxonomy): Eukaryota > Metazoa > Chordata > Aves > Galliformes > Odontophoridae > Oreortyx > Oreortyx pictus. The sequence goes on along the minus strand of JAUPFR010000010.1, from coordinate 25,743,435 downwards.
GCCTTCCTCACCATAAAAGCCAAAGGCTTTCAATCTGCCCTTTGTACTGGGATGAATAATTCATTGCAGGCTTGGCCAGCCTCAACAGCTCCCTCCCCTCCACGCAGGGCAGGGCTGAGAGTCCACACGAGTTGATGCAAGCCTTGAAATGCAGGCAAAGAAACATGTGGTGTGGGGTAGGAGGACGGTGCCTAAATGAACACCACTGTTTCTCGGGATTCCTTTCTTTACAGGTACATGGGATGCAAGAAGAAAGTCGTGTTGTTGTAATGGAAAAGAAAACAGAACCAAAGAAAACACCACTCATCAGAGGAACCAATAGGAAGTCCTTTTTTTTTTTTTTTTTTCTTTTTTCCAGGGAAGATGAAAAAGAAAACAAATTCTGCAAAAAGAGGGAAAACAAAGTTTGGCAACGTTCAGCTACGCTGGCTATAGTTAGCTCCATCTGTACAGCACATCTAACTCAAGTGTGTAAGCCACATCAATCACTGTCAACTATTGATAAAGAGTTAATGCTTAGAAGCCAGCAGTGACATTCTTAATGTTTAGTTGCTGTAGGGGTAAACTCAGTGCTAACAGCAGAACTACTGCCCAAACTGAAGCGGATCCATCCCTTCCAAACCCTACAGTTCTGTGATCCCAGACAGAGAGCACATCGCACTTCCAGTGCGCTCACAACAGAAGTGCTGCTTATAAGCGAAACCGCCTTAGATTAGAGGAAGATCTAGTTTGCAAACTACACGTTTCACTTCCAACCACCCGATCTGTTTCTAAGGATGCCTGTCAGCTTTAAAAAGAAGCACTGATGGCGTGAAACACTTCATGGTCTTCATAGCCACATGCAACCAACTTCATTCCTCAGTTCCAACACTTCCACACAAAGAACAAACAGGACAGGGACATATCATTTCGTCTCGTGGTTTATCAGTAAAAGGCATTTTGCTCTGCCAGTGACATTTGTCCAGGACAGACTGTGCCTGATTCCACTGGATCCAGCATCTCCTTTCTGCCAGCTTTGAGGCAGAGCTGCCTGCGCTTAACTGCTTCAATCCCTCTGGAGAGTCACAGTTCTGGGCACGGAGCTCAGCGTGCACAACAGCTCTGCCTAAGGACAAAGGAAATCTTATAGTAGGCTAAAAAACATTGAGCAGTCTGTTGGTTTATTTTAGGACGCTCGTATTTATGATTTGCATGGGTGTCCTGCTGGTAATTTCCATGCCAGCTTCACTATGGCCTTTTAAGGACACTGTGCTCTGAGTGTCAGCCAAACAGGAATCTCCACAAGCCACCTGGGAAGGCAGAGCTTGGCAGGGTTTCGCTGAAGTGGCTTTGAGAAGAAAACCACCCCTGCAGCTCCTACCCAGGCTTACTGTTTAAGCAAGGAAATGCTGACCTAAACATTGCCAACTGTGAGCAGCTTTTGCAGCTAGCACAAGCCTGCGGGGCCCAGGAATGAGGACAGAACTATTTTCACACTCCCAGCCACCTCCAACGGCTTCTGCTTCGATGTTAAGTGAAGTGCATTTACTTGTACTCAGACTTGTTCCTCTGGAAACTCAGGCACAAAAACTCTGTTACTTTTGGACAGAACAGCGAAGTAATGAAGGCTTAAGTATCAATTCTTTCCCGTCTACAGTCTGGGACATCAGATGAGAAAATATCACGTAAGGCAGCACGTGTATAAGAAGCCTCCTGCTATCAACAATCACAACACAGCTGCCAGTACAAGGAGGCAGTGACACTATAATTGTGTTTCCAGATCCTGAGGCACAGTTATCATCCATACCCCTCTGTTTTGTCTCCTGCTGCAGCAAAGGAGCTGAGTTGGTGCTGTCCTTTCTCTACAAAGGCACACCAGGCCTCTCTGATCACTGGTGACCTCCTAATGAAATCCCAAGCATGCACACACACACACACACACACACACACATTCAGTAACAGAAATTCCCAAAGCTGCTGTCAGGCAGGGAGACAGCGCACGCTTGTATCAAGCACATACAGGCTCCAGTGGACTCACCTGGCATTAAAGCCCAACACTTGGCTCATTTTAGTGACAATGTGCTCTCTGCATTTGCTCTGCAGCAAAACCTAGTCACAAACTGTACTTTTCATCAATGTGACGCATTCACTCTTCGCTTCTCTAACACACATCCTTCCAGTAACGGATTCCACGCACGCTGGTGCCAGCAGCAGAGCAAACAGCAACGCCACAGAACAAACAAGTCCAGAGGCTCCAAGTGAAAAGCCCCACTGAAACAGTACCAGATAGGACATACACACAGCACATCATCTCCCTGTCATTAAAAACTAATTAGAACATACTCGCTGGCATCCACTCAATTCCTACGAATCAAAGTTTCCAGCCTAAGTGGAAACCTACTACGTTAAACAAACACAGCAACTCAGCACACAGGAGTAATTTCTCCAAGGCCCCAGATGGCAACTTTTGCTGCTCAGTATTTCATCCCGCAAGACCCGTGAGCAGATTTGCTCCATCAAGCTCCATCTCTCTATAAAACCAAACCCACAAGAACTGAGCAGTGTTTGCCTACGGAAGACTCTTCAGCAACTAGATGGTACTCAGCATCTGCTCAGTCACTTTCTTCCCCCTCATAAGCAAACTGCTTCTGAGGATATGCTCTCAGGAAAGGACTCCGCAGAATTAAGATGGAAGTTTGTTTGCTAGAGACCCATTTGTCACTCCTAAAGCTGAAGAGAAAGCAAACAACGCAGCACATCTAAAACATACTGCATCAAAATCACAGCTCAAGGGACAGCTGTGCACTGGATTCTCAGTAAGTACGGGGCATTTCCAGATGGAAGCAGCCAAATGATGCTATCCAAGCAAAAAGCCAAACAAGTGCAGCACGTAGGCTTATCTTTGAGATTCAGCCATTAAAAAGTTTGTCCACAGAGAGGTCCAGAAAGGTTTATGTTCCTCTTTCTGCTACTGGAAAGCCCAGTGACTGAAGGTACTGTCAGATTTCCCACACTACAAACACGCAGCACGAGAATGTTCAAAACACAAGCTGTACAGGCCTTGTATTCTAACCTCGTCTCTCCAGCACAGACTCTGATACCCACTGTTACCTCCTACAACGTAGGCAACTTCTAAACAATCCAAAGTGCCCAGCAGGAGGAGCTGGGTGCTGCAGGAAGCTGACATCTGAACACAGAGCACAGCCTCACCTCTCGTGGCTCACCAATACGTCCGCAGGTATCGGTACCATCACCTGGAGATCGCCCTGCTCTCTTTCACGGGCATGTAAACACACAAGCTGCAGTTCTGCTAATCCAACATGCTTCACTTCGTGCCAGTTTCTCCCTGAAAAGGTCCATCGTTGATGAGAAGGATCAGGACACAAAGCACAAGTTTCGTTCATTCAGATATTAGGTTTCGCATTGTATTTAACACCTTTGGTTGTTTTGCCCTCCCTCTCTTCACAGGGCACTTCCCAGCAGAGACAAGTAGCCCATTCAAACGCCAGGTTCCCTTTCTGAGTGCTCCCACAGGAGCGTTTATTACACTGCCCACCTTCCTTTTCAGTTAAGCCAGTATGGGGGAACTGCAAGCAGAGCTTTAGAATCACAGTTGGAAGGGACCTTTAGAGGCCATCTGGTCCAGCTCCCCTGCACTGAACGGGGACACCCACAGCTCCTTCAGGTACTCAGAGCCTGGTGCAGCCTGGCCTTGAATGTCTCCAGGGATGGGGCACCCACCCACCACATCTCTGTGCAACCTGTGTCGGTGCCTCACCGCCCTCACCGTAAAGGACGCTGTTATCACATAACTCTGTTCCACTCTTGTAAGACTGCAAAAGGTCACACTAGGTATCCTTTCCTACAGGAATCCTCGCCCTTTCCAGCCACCACCATCCTGACCAGGCCAGGGCACTTCTACCAGCTGCTAAACTGCACTCTTAAGGGAGATGCTATGATTTAGTGGCTTTGACGTTAACGTTCAGAAGTGCATTCTATTACCACAGCAACCACTGAACTTGTAACCTCACCTTCCTACCTCCCTGCTCCGCTCCTGGCATCGCAGCTGTGGCAGCTGGCCGAGGCGGGCCCTAGTCTTTGCAAAGGCTCTGTTAGGGACAGGAATCTGCAGTGCCAAAGCACCGTGTTTCTTAGGGGACCGTCGCTGTGCGAAGTTTAAAAACCACTGCCAAGGGCTTTTCTAGGAAAGGCTCTGCCAGCGCACGAGCGATCACATCACCTGAGCACGTGGCAACGCGTTTTTTTGCTACCGGCTGGCCCGTTACCTTCCAAGAGGTCCAGGTACACCAGGAACGCAGCGTAGACCTGAGAGCAGTCGGATACATCGAGGGCCATCATCGCTGTGAACTGAAAAGCAGAAGGCGGCGTCGGTCACGGGGAGGCCGCAGTCACAGCCATGCAAAGGCCCAACCCAAACCTGCACGGCCAGCAGCTGCTAGGGCTGACAGAGGAACAGCTAAGAGTGACGCGGGGCAGCCCGGCCGTACCGTGGGGTGGGCGGCCATCCAGTCTCCGCCGGCCCGGCCCCGCCGTGCCCCCGGGCCGCTCTCCCCGTGCCCGCCCGGTTCCTCCGCCCGCTCCATGTTCCCCGGTGCACCGCGGCCGCGCTCCGGGCGGAGCGGCGCTCCCGACGCTTCAGTTCCGCCTGCGGACCGTTCCGGAGCAGCCAGGCGGAGGCAACTGCGGACACGCCGCGCGTGAGCTGGGGATGCCGTGACGCGGACGGAGTCGGGTGGGTTTGGACGCTGTGCGCGCGAGGCTGGCTGCTGGCTTACGTGGCCGCGCACGGCACGGTTTGGGCTGCTAATAAAGACGTGAAGGACGTGCCCGTGGTTGTGCGCGCACGTGCAAGCGGCTTTTGCGGAGTGCGTGCAGCGTGAGGCTGGCCTGAGCTTCCCAGCCTCACACCTTCGCTCCGGGAGCGGGAAATAAGCCGGGCTGGCTCCTTTCCGTCACGCTCGGCATCGCGCAGAGGAAAGCCGTGGGACGCTGCCCCTGGAGCGCCTAAAATGATGGTGAAGGCGTGCTGCGTGCCAGCCCTCCGCGGCACGCACTGCTGGGCACGGGAGAGGGGTCCTGGGGGCGGGCTGGAGGGCAGGGCAGCAACCCCAACCCCCGCGCTGCTCCTTCTGTTTGGTTAATGAAGCCGAGCAGAACGGGGACGCGCGTCAAGCCGACCGTGAAAAGAAAAGCCCTCATTAACGCATCAGCTCCAGCGGGGCAATTAAGAGCGACGAGTCGCCAAGGGTGAGCGGGAGCAACGCTGCTCCTCAATCGCTCCGGAGGACGCACCCCCGCAGCAGCAGCGGGGATAAAGCATCGGGACCGCTCCCCCAGGTGCGCGGAACCGCGGCTCGGGCTCCGCCCCGCCCGGCGGCCCGTGGGGGCGGGCGGAGCGCTCGGAGCCGATGGGGCAGCGCGGAGCCGCGGTGCCCATAGGGCCGGCTGCGGGGTGCAGGGCCGCCGCCGCCCCTCCCCGCGGCCCCGCGCCCATCATGGCTGCGCGCTCCCCTCTCCTCCTCCTCCTCCTGCTGCTGCTGCTGGGCGGCTGCGGGGCCGACCCGCTCCCCGAGCCGCCGAGCCCCGAGCTGCAGCCGGAGCCCCTGCCCGAGTCGGCTCTGCAGAAGCCCACCGTGCTGCTGGCCGTCATCGCCCGCAACGCGGCCGGCGCGCTGCCGCACTTCCTCGGCTGCGTGGAGCGGCTGCGCTACCCCAAGAGCAGGATCGCGTTGTGGTAAGGGGCAGCGGGGCTGGAGCGAAGCCGACGGGGTTGGGGAAGGCACCCGCTGGGAGCCGGGAAGGGGCGGCACGGAGAGCCGTGCGCCGGGGGATGCGCGCCCACGCGTGTCGGGGAGCGCCGCGTGGGAGCGGCGGCCGAGGGTCGGAGAGGCGGGGGCTGCGCCGTCTGCCCCTGCTGCGGGGGATGTGCGGCCTCCCCGCAGACGTGCAGGTTTGTAGGAGCTGTGTGTGTTCTGGATCCCGTCTCTCCCGAAAAGGGTGCCCAGTCACCGTGGCTGATTGAGAGACGTGGCACTGAGGGATGCGGTCAGTGGGCGTGGTGGGGGGTCTTCTCTGCTATGATTCTGTGTGAGCAGATGCTGCGCGCCTGTGTTGGAGCAAGGTGTGCTCACGCGGTGTTTGAGGTGCAGCAGGAGCTGTAGGCGTGGACCCGTTGGCCAGAGCAGAGCCTGACGTGCTTTTCACTGTAAAAGTGCAGAATAAAGGCTTGTTCTTGCTTTCTTTGGTTCCTTCAAAGTCCTGCAGAGCGCTGATTACCTCTTCGACTTGTATTCCTTGCATTATACCTCATCTACTTACCATCTCTGCGGTGCACAAACGTTTGTGAGGATTGTTTATGAAATTGCGACCCGAGATAACTTAAAAACGTGCCCAAGTTCCCGTAACAAGCAGGGTGGTACTCTTAAGAGGACTGTGAGCTGACACAAGGCGTGGATAGCCTGGGAAAAGTTGTGCTGAAAATGGCAAGCTTTTCAAAACAAGAATGCCCAAATGTCACGGCAGTTGGAAAGGCACTGCAGCCCCCAGGAGCTGCACCAGAGAGCAAGCACTTGAGGAGGTGGCAGTTCTTCAATGGGTTTGGGGGCACCAGGACACAAAGAACCCCCTGAGAGGGGACCCACCTGCTGTCTGTTAGGTTTCTTGAGAAGAGATGGAAAATAAAGTAGGATGGAAAAGACCCCCTGAGATCACCAGGCTCTGTAGCTGAGTGAGTGCTTTCAGTGGCTGAATTCCTGGCCGTCCCTGTGCTGTGGTCTGAGTGGCAGTGGAGTGGTGGCTGTCGCGTTCCTTACTGCCACTTGTGTTATGCTTAAAAGCTTCTCGAGTAAGCCAGCATTCAGAAGTACCCAAATGTAGGTCTTCGGAATGCAGATTAGGAACACGTATCATCTCTTTTAACTTCCATCTGGGCTCTGTGTTGCTTGAGGGCTGAAATTCAGCAGTGGATTCCTCAGATTTCTAGGGTGGAAGTTTTGAGTGGCAGCAAAGATAGGTCAGGAGACAAGGAATTAGTTTGAAGCAGACGTGGGATTTTCTGTCAGTACGTGCCAGTTCTCGTTATCCTGGTCCCTAACAAGCTGTACCCCAGGCAGCCTTGTACTCCATTCTTCCCCTTGGTCCTAAATGCCTTCATGTGTGGTGGAGCAGCCTGGGAAGGACTTGCTGGCTGCGTGCGCCCTAATGAATTTAGCAGGCTGCTTGGTCAGAGGCCAGCTGGCATGCTGTGACCAGGGTCCTTGCAGTTAAGCACTAACTTCCTTTCCCCTCCAGGAATCGGGAGGCCCGTTGGGAATGGGTTCTTGCCTGCATTAACCTTAGCCACCTTTGTCCTGGCAGTGGCCAGGCAGCCCCAGGGTCACACTGATGCCACAGCGGTGGGAACTGCTCAGGCTTTGTCCTGAGGACGACCGCTGGGGTTTGCTGTGGGCGCAGCTCTCCATCAGATGTCTGTGGACAAGCCTACACCGTGTTTGGATCAACAATGTGTAGCATTGTGGGAAACAAGTCAGTGCCCACTGAGCAAAGCAAGGCTGTGTGTCATCTGAGGGTGTTCTCGTGTGTGGGTGCTTGGTGTGTTGGGGTGAGGTGCTCCTGCACTGAGGTTAGGAGAGAGCTGCCAAGGGTTAAGAAGGTGTTGTTTTGTCTCGGACAAGAACGACAATAAGTCACACAGTGGATGTGCCCCAATCCTCATCTAGGTGGTTTGGGGTTGGTTTTTCTTGTTCTGAACAAGTGTAGAGATAGATTTATTTCTTTGGAAGAGATCCACTCAATTATAGGCTGTGGATGCTCCATCGCTGGAGGTGCTCAGGACCGGGTTGGATGTAGCCCTGGGCAGCCTGGTCTAGTGCCAGATCTGGAGGTTGGTGGCCCTGCCTGTGGCAGGGGTTGGAACTTGGTGGTCCTTGGGGGTCTCTTCCAACCCAAGCCTTTCTGTGGTAGGTGAGCGCTGGCTTTTGGATGTGCTGTGTTTGCTCATGATGGTGCGACAAGGTCACATCTATCTTCACAGCCAGCGTCACTTGGTCGGGAGTGCTGAGTCTGCGTCCTGCTGTCTCTGATGGCGCACTAACATGGGGTGGGATGGGACCTGCACAGTCTTGGAGCTCTGAGTCTGGTGACTAATGTGTTGTGCAACATCCTGCGCTGATTTCTCTTCCGAAGACCTCACACTTAAGTAAGAACATCAGGAGGAAGTCTAGGAGTAAAATACTTGACTTCCTAGGTGTTGAAATGAGGAAGAAGGGCCAGGTAACCTACACAAGAGTTTTGACTTGGTTAGGACCAGAAGCAGTATTCCTAATTGACACTTCTTGTTTTTTCTTCCTTACTGAGGTCACTTCTACGCTTCAGTGCTGTAAATATGCGTAAGAAGTGGAAAATCAGGGATGGCTAAAGGGATGATCCTATCCCAGTATCCGCAGTAACGTCGTCCTTTGGGTCTGCCTCCCTCATCCGAGTCTTGGCAAACTTATGGGATGACATAATGAAATCTTCCACCAGGAGCGTTCAGCGGGAAGCTGAAATTATGGCTGTGCCTTGCTGAGGTCTGCGCAGCAAGGCTTGAACTGCTCTGCTGCAGCTGAACGCTTCACAGCGCTGTGGAGAAATGGTGAAGTTAAGCATCTGCTGTGAGGTGGCAATCATTTCTCTTCTTCTGTTTTCCTGCAGTGCTCTTAAATTGCCAGATCTGATGCCTCTTGTTGTGATCACGCCTCACGTCTTGCATTAGGGTGCATGGGACAAAATACGAGTGTTAGGGTCTTTCATAATGAGCACTCAAGGAGTGATCATACCACAAAAACGTGTGAGCACATTACAAAACTAGTTAATATTCCACGTCATGGGGTGTTTTAAATTGCTTTGTGTAACGCTGTATGTTTCCTATCTTCAGAAATGCAGCCTCTTATTTAGACCACTGCCATCTGAGCTGGCTGTACCTCTGCTTCTTAGGGAATGGTGTGCTGGGTGCCTTGTGGTGCCGCTTCTGTATGTGGAGTGAGAAGACCTCAAAGAGTCTTCTAATACGCTCCTGCCCAGGATCCTGTGCTGTCCCTGCTTTTTATGTCAAGCTGGCCCTGAAATTCCCTGGGGCTGGCTTTCCTCACCGAGGCTGTCGGGGCTTCTGAAGTCCATCTGAGTGCCTCACTGCTCTGTTTAGGAATCTCTCCCTCGTGCAACTTAAAGCCATCACCTCTCATCCTGCTGCTGTTACCTGGGAGAAAAGGCTGATTCCCTCCCCCCACCCTGTCACTACAACGTGCATGATGAAGAGTGTTGGGTCAGCTCTAGGAGGCACAGCTGGAGCCTGCCCTTCTGAAGGGGAGGGAGCCTGGTGATAATGGGGGTGCTGTGGGAACGAATTAGGGGGCACGGTATCCTGCCGGGCTGTCTGCAGCTTGCACACTGAGCTGCAGGTTGAAGGGCGTACTTCATCCTTTACATAAAGCACCGCAACACCTGCAGCTGTTTATCTGAGTCCTCTGGGGCTGAAAGTCTTCGCGCATGGGGTCAGGATGCTCTAAAAATAGAGCAGCAGTACACATGGTGTGCAGAACACAGGGAGCTGCCTGCTGCCCCAGGGCACCCCGAGAGGCCATGTGTCTGTGGGGTAAGAATGGGGCCATGATGAGCACAGGGGGCTGTGAGGGTAGGCACCTGGGGTGTCCTTCCTTGGGCTGACAGCTTTGGCTTCGTGTTATTCCAGCCTATTGAAGTGTGTTTCATTTCCTTTATTTTAATGAAGCATAGCTTTGGCTGACGACATTTTTAGCTTCATCTTCAAAGGTGGATTAGAGCTAACGGGGCCCACATGCATCAAATTATCAGGCTGGAGAAAGAAATAATAAAGGGAGGATGAAATAATAAAGGGAGGATAAACTAATGGCTGAAGTATCACAGGCTGAGTGAGGAGGGCTTGAGCTGTGCTGGTGCAGTTCCTTTGAGGGGTGATCATCTATCTATCTGAAGCAAACAAAGAGCTGGGAAATAAGGCATTATTCAGGAGTGACGTTCAGTTTTTTACACGGTTAACGCATCTTCCCCGCTTACTAACTTGTAACTGGGAAAACAGGATAAAAAGAACCAGAACGTTTTGAGGACTGTAGTATGTTTTGTCAAGGTCTGTCTGTGTTCTTTTCCAGGGACTCTTCAAATGAAGGCGTCAGTTTCAGTGCTGCCCTTCTTGTCCCTGTGTTGTGACACGCGGAAATGAACTGATTGCTCACTGTGAACTTCTTGTTGCCTGTATGTGCTGGTAGGAGTAGCACATGTCTTCCTAAGCAAAAGCAGATCCTAATCTGGGCCAGAAAATGCATTAAACTTGACACTGTCCCACCTGCTCCTTAGGGCTTAGGAGGATCTACATTCATGCTGAAGCAGAAGGTAGGGGAGCCCGTGTAAACCAAACTGCTGCAGCTGGGTTCACATAAGCTCTTTCACATCAGTGTTGAAAGGCTTCGGCTCCAGCAGGGATTGTTTTTTCTCTAAGGCGGAGAAATGAGATTTTTATTTATGCATATTTTTCAGCCGGGCTGCAGGCTCCCCCTTTCATCCTGAAAGGATTGTTTGCTTATTTTTCCTCTTTGGATCCCGCTGCAGGGCAGGGCGACGCGTGGCTCTGCCCCGGCCTGACTTGTGCCCGCTGGCAGACGAGGTGGTGTGAGCCATAGCAGGTGGCTGACTGCTGGTGGCACAGCAGAATCTCATTGTGGCTGCTTGCTCAGCAGCTGCTCCCGAGCGAGATAACAGCACTGTGCCCTTGGGAGCAGACCAGGGAATTCAAAGCTGCGGCTTCTGTTGTTTCCTCAGTGCTTTCAGGCATTTGTGTCCTTAGAAGGTGCTTAGGAAAACTGGAGGAAAAGGCTGTTTTCCAGCACTCGTGCTTTGATCTGCTAATTATGACATGGAAGTTGAACGTGTAGCTCTGCCAAATGCAGACGCTGATTTTTTTTTTTTTGTTTCAAGGCTTCAAACGAACAAACAAGAGAGTTACTCCCCAGAAGGCTTCAGCCAAATGAACCTGAGCACCCATGGTGGGACTGATGCTGTGCTGTTGGCCAGAAGGAGCCTCGTGGCAGGGCCCGGGGATGAGGTCAGCTCGGGAGCTTGGGTTTTAGGGGACCAGAAGGAGCAGCGAGAAGTTCTTTGTTTCTCTAGTTGCTCTAAAAGTCAAAGAGGAACGTGAATACAGTGTTCTGCTGATGTTACTGATGCAGCAGCAGGGCTCTTCTCTGTCCCTCAATTATCAACACTCAGTTTATGGAGGGATGCTGGGATGTTATGCCATTTCTGTGTCAAAAAATAAACAAATGTGTCCACTTGAGATTAAAAACTGTGTTTTTAACTGTTTGCTGAAGAGCTGAGGGGCACAGGTGCAGGGTGCTGACCTCAGCTGCACTGGGTCTGGCTGTAGCTGTGAGCTGTTTCCCTGATGAGTGCTGGAGTGTGGTCCTTGGCCGCCGCCTGCTGCTGCCTGCCAGCAGGGAAGTGACATTTTGGGGGAGTTACATCTCCCAGCTGTAGCTCTGTGCGAGAAGATAAATAAATGCTGCAGCAGAAAAACAGCCCCTGGAGGGGCACGCTCAGGGCACGGGCTGGCGTGTGAGCTGGTTGTGTCCCAGGAGCGTGTTCTCCCTGCTGCCCCAGGTGTGAGACCCCAGCCCCAAGCTTTCGCTGTACGTACCCTACTCAGGGGAGTTTCAGCTCTGAGATGCGTATTCATGCTATGAACTCCCCTTGAGGTTCAGTGAAGAATGTGCATTTGCTCTCAAGAATTCTTCTGAAACGATTAGTTCTGTTCATGTAGTCTGACACCATAACGTTCGAAGGCAATGACGAAAATGCTCCGGAGGGAAGCAGAAGGCACAGCAGTTTTGTGCTTTTGAATAGCTGGAGCCCCAGAGCCCAGAGTCCCACCTGTGCTGGGAGATGGAGGGAATGTGAATGGCTAGGAAATGTGAAAGCTCTGGCACTCAGGTCACCGCTGGATTCTGCTGCTCTGCTGGATGGATGAAGCTGCTGTTTTGTTGTCATAGATGACTGGCTTCTGGATGAGCCTACCCAGGCTGTTCTAAATAGGTTAGCGGAGAATAATAACTGCTTTTGGGTCTTCTGCCTCTTCAAATATTTCTTTCCTCCAGCACTGGCTTTTTGAGCCGTTGGTTACGCTTATTTTTCAGAACATTAAGCTTGACATGAGTACTGCGAATGTGACTGGAATATGAAAATGTCACTGCTTTTAAACATTTTCTCTTCATTTACTACTTTTTGAACGCAAATCAGGATTTAAGTATAAATTACCATTTTAGGCCACGGAGTGGGCTCGTGTTACACGTTTAATGACTCTGAGCATACACGCTCCCTCTTCTTTCCCTCCCCCTCCATCCTTATTTCTCACACAAACAAGTCAGTTGTTGCTTCCACAAAGTCTTGTCAATGAGTTGTTATTTCAGACTGGTGAGCTCATAGCTGTCTCCTGGCAGAACTCTGCTCTGACTTCTTCACACAAACTAAGGCTGCTGCCAGGATTTTCTGCCTCATACCTGAGCCTTGAAGGAGGCTCACAGGGAGCAAGAATCAGACCGCTATCAGCGGGGTTCTGGTACCAGCATCACATCTGTCTTTTTGGACCAGCCTGTCTTTGTCATAAAGTTGGTACGTTTGGAAAAGAGCTCTGGGATCCCAAACCCACCCCACTGTGTCCACTGTCCCTCAGTGCCGCATCTTCATAGTTCTGTTACACGTCCTGGGGGGAAGCCCGTTCCAGTGTATTGCCACTTGTTCCGAGAGGAAATGTTCCCAGCATCCTGAATATATGGATATGGGTATGTTCAGAGTTGGGCCAGGGCTAAGTGAAGCAATGAACGATTTCTTTTTGATGAATTTCAGTGCAGACTGCTTAGCTGCTACAGGAGCAGGTGGGTCTAAATCACAAGTGACAGCAAGCATAAATTCCGTGTAGCTTGGAGGAGGCTTGCTGAGGGAAAACATGGTTCAAATCTTTCTCGGTTTCTTTATCCCTCTCCAACAGAGTGGGAACTCAAAGGGGAAGGAGTTCAGTGTTGCTCCTGGTGCTGCTGCAGGGTGCATGGCCAAGCAGCTAGCAGTGCTTAGCTCTGGGGCAGCCTGCTGATAGAGGAAAACTTCTGGTCCTAACAGCTTTTGGGCATGTAGCTGTGAGATCATAGAGCACGAAGACCCACGCTGCAGCTTTTTCTGCTCTGGAAGATGTATTTCTTCTAGATCTACTGAACCAAGGCGGGTATATTTCCTCTAAGTCTCCTGAACTGACAGCAGAGATGGAGCTACAGAGCGCTGCTAGCTCTGGCATGGAAGTTAGGAACGTATTTGGGAGAGACCAAGTAGGGAGCCAAAAAACTGAGATGTCAGATCTCATATCAGGTTACACAGTCTGAATAAGTCAATGGAACGCTTTAGCAGCAGTCTGCCAGGTCTCTGCTCTCTGCATCGGGTAACCACTGGAGCGTGAGAAACAAGGGCTGCAAATGGAGAATGTCCTCGGTGGATGTGAGAGCTCACCCCGTTACCTGCTCCTTGATCCTGCAGGCAGCAGCTGAGCGAGGAGCTGGCAGGTGTTTATGAAAAACCAGATCGATGTTTCTGCTGGGACAGAATTTGTCGCTCAGTTTTTCCATGGAGAAATGCTCCGCTTGGCTCTGTTTCACTGATTCCAGAAAACCCTCTAGTGGCCACATACTTGTACGACCCGTCACCAGCTAGTGTGCAGAGGACATGATGCATCACATGTTGAAATACTGACAGCAAGTAGTTTTTTGCCCATGGCATGCAGTAGGTTAAGTATCTGTTGGATACCCTGCAAACTTCAGCGAAGAAAAGCAAAATGAGGAGTTAGACTTCAGTTTGTAGTTCTCCTTAGGTATTGCATCACTATATAGAACCCATAGTCTCCAAAGGCATCTTCTTATTTTAAATGCAGTGGTTACTTATTAATTGATGAAGCAGTTGTTGCCTGCCATTCTGCATTGGCTCCACGTGCAGTTTATCACTGACCAAGGCAGGGATTGGGATTCCAACGTGCTCCCCCTGGGGAAATGTGGACTTACAGAAGCTCTGCTGCCATTTTCTCCTCCTTTCTTTCATCCTGGCCCCAGCAATGCCTTGTGATCCGCTCGTCAGATGTTTGACAAATTTAGATTTCTGGTGTTTGAAGTGGCCTCACAGCCCCAGGGAACTTCATTTCCTTTATTTTCATCCCTGCAATGAAGTGTATAAGTTATTCTCAAACTGTAGTCAGGATTAAGGCTTAATGAGTTGAAATAAATGGGGCGTGCATGTTCTTCTGCACTTGCACTTAACATTTGCTTGGCTCTCTTGGAGAGCACACAGGGGGCAGATCCACAGTGAGAATGGCAGAGCTTTGTGTAGTGTCATGGCACTGAGGGACGTGGTCAGTGGGCACGGTGGTGATGGGTTGATGGTTGGACTGCGTGATCTTAGTGGTCTTCTCCAGCCTTGCTTCCTGTGGAAGCAAGCCCATGGCTTGTTTAAATCCTGCTTAGCAATCCAATTTCCTTGGCTGGTAATGAGAAAAGCACAGCTTTTCTGATGTTACTCTGCATCCCTTTTAATGTGCAAACTGGGGAAATGCTGAGAATTTGGTTTGTGTCTTTCTCCATTCTTTATTAAGCTAGCCATCAGAGTACCACTGGTTTTCTATCAGTTTGAGAGCAGTCACTCTTTTTACCAGATGAAATATGTTCTGACCCAGAAACCCATAGCACGGTATGTGTGTTTGCAGAGCAGTAGCCACGTGTCATGCATGTGTGCCTGGGCCTCCTTCATAGGAGAGGCCCTGTGGATTCCTGCACGTGTGAGCAAAATAGGAGCTGACAAATGGAAGAGATTTGGCCTCAGAAGTTTTAGCTACCCTGGAGTACTTGGAATTCTGAAGTGATTTGCTTATACGTTGCTGTTACTTGATGAGGTTGTTGGTTGTGCTACGTTAATTCTGTGGAGCTGCTCTTAGACTTCATCCACTTGTTTCTTAAGTGTGTGCAAAGTATATTGGATCCTGGAGATGTTGTATTTTTTTTCTGAAGTACGAGTGCTTCACTGCTTTAAAAAGTAAACCCAGAACTGCAACTCTTTTTCCTGTGATGGAGGCACCCAAGCAGAAAGGGAGGCTTTGCCTTTGAGCCTCTGAGAGCTTCCTGAAAGCTGCATGGAGGAAAAGTTGCTCCAGAGATTGCTGTGGCTGCAGATGTACCAAAGTGTGACAAATGCTCTGTGAATGTGTTAAGTAAACAGGCCTGCAGCAGCGGGACGATTGTAGTTTATTTCGGCATATATCCCGGAAGGGAGGGTAGGCTTGGTTCATCATTCCCAGCCTGACACCCACTCCTGTGACCTGTGAAAATCCATTAATCTCTTTGCTTTTGTTTCCCTCTCTGCAAAACAGAGCCACAGAGCTGTCGAGCGCAGCGTGTTGTGGAGGCCTTTGCCGTGGTTTTTGGGCCCTCCGTGATGCTGGGACACCTCCAGGATGGGGACACCCAACCATCTCAGTGAGAAAGCTCTAAAATCTGTCTCTCAGAGAAATTTGAACTGATAGGTTGACTACTTCATGTTTACAACGGGTAGGTAGGTAGGGTGGTTGGTTGGCTTCCATATTCAGAAGCCTCTCAGAATAGGAGGTGCCACCTTCCAAGCTGTTTCTTCATCTGAAATGTGACGGATGAAATTACAGGTGGCATCCAGCAAAGCTCTTCCACATGCCAAGGCTGATTATTTTTTTCCGTCTTGGCTGTAGTAGTTGTTTTCTGAATCTCTTCCTTAATTATATATACAAGGTTGTTAGCCATTTGCCAGCAAGTATGACATAATCCATTTATTTTGAAGCCCTGCACCGATCCACGCAGTTCAGAGCAGCTCAGCTTCCCCGGTGTAACTGGCTACTTAAGAAAGGTTAGGCCAAAATTAAGAAGTTTCAAGTTCCCTGCTGGCTTCAGCAGACTGTAAGCCTAAAATAACTTAGTCATGACTACAAGCTTAATGTTGGTGAAACCAGAAGTTGACTGTGCCAAGTGAAACCTGCCCCGACGAGATGATAATGAAACCCACCATGCTTTCATTTGCTGAGAGCTTGCAGTGTGATTTCACCAGATGCTGCGAATGGTCAACGTGTGTTCACAGGGAGGAAGGGTGATTTGGTTCTGCTGGTGTTAGAGGAGCAAACTGTTGGTCCTGGCTCCTGCTTGTAGGAGCAGTGCGTGGCTGGGTGGTGGTAGGGACCAGCTTGGGTACAGGTGGTGAACAGGAGGGTGCGTTCAAGAGATGAGCACAGAGGGAAAATCAGATCCTGAGCATCAGACATATCTTCAGTGCCCTGCTGAGCTACGTGGCAGAGATCTGAGCCCCCTGGAGTCAGCGGGGGGCCTGGAAGCAGGGACTGGATGAAGCCCCTGCGGCAAAGAGGAAGGCGCTCTATCTTACCATGTGGAGACTGATGAGTTGGAGCTGTGTTGGATGTCTGATTAATCTTTAGTCTCCTTGCACTGGCTTTATGCTCCTTTGCAATGTTCACACAGCCTGTAGAGGCAGCACTCGTGCCTTGCTGTGAAGACAGGTTGCCCTGGCCTGCACCCCTCAGCTGCTCTCCATTTCCTCCCCATCTGGCAGGCAGCTGCCCAGGGGCAGCGTGTGCTCCATGGCCATCCTCTGAGCTGTGCTTTCAGCCTCCTCTAGCAGTAGAGCTCACGCAGGCACCTTGGATACCTTTGCAAGAAGCAGACAAGAAATTGGTTTCTGTCTTTATCCCTCTGCACTAAATCTAGGGTTTTGTATTCCCTGCGCTTGCCTTGTTTTCAGCCAACAGTTCCCTGTCCTCCCAGGAAAGCAGGAGTGTTTACCATGTGCCCATGCCAGCATTAATCCGGGTGTCTGGCGCTAAGAATAGGCTTGTGGTGGTGTCCGAAGTTTGGAGTTTCTATGCACACAGATTGCTATTGCTGCCTGCTTAGCTTGTACCAGGGACCTCATTACAAAGATGCAGATGTGGGCAGTGATTTCTGATGAGTGTATTGATATTGGCACTTCCAGAGCGAGCAAAAGGGAAATGGTGTTCTGTGGGCTGAAGGCAAACCCAGCACACTTCTCCTGTGGAAATATGGGCCCCTGCATAGCAGGCCTGGACTTACATGTGCTAGATGTGCTTTTCTCTCGAGTTGCCTTTCACAAACACGTAAGAACTAGTTTCCAGGTGTGTACTGACCACAGTCTGAGAACTGCTGCTCTGCAGCCATCCTGAAGTTGAGTTCCTTTGGAAACATCCTGCTGGCTTTGGCTGTTCCTGTTTTTTCAAGTCTGATACCTGGTGCAGTGCGCTCACGTACATCAGGCTGATCTGCTCTAAGCATCTGGAAGGGTTTTCCCGTCCTGCCTTGGCTCGAGTTTGTCTTTTTATTCTGTATCATCTACTCCTAGTGGATGGAGCATTGGAGTGGAAAGAAATCCACGTGCACAATTGATGGGAGAAAACAGATCTTAACGTAAGTGCTGGAAATGCTTGTGCAAGGCAAGCTCTGCATCGAGATCCAAACCTTTAAACTTGGCAAAAATGTGTGGTGTTCCTTGAGGAAACCCTTCCAGGAGATGGGGCAGGTTGCAGAACACCTTTTCCATTCAGCTCTGCAGGTTTAGTGCGTTTCCCAGAAAGGAAGGTTTCCCGCTGAGCTTTCTTTGTCACATCTCTCCGCACCTGAGAATGTGGGCAGGCAGTGGCTTGTTGCAGGTGAGCTCTGCAGGGCTTGTTTTCCCACTGACAGCACTACTCAGCCCGCAGCAACAGCTGAGGATTTCCTGGGCCTGCTGCAGAGGCACAGGGTCTGGCTGGTGCTGCAGCTGCTGAGCTGACTTCACATGCTGTGCTGGGGAGGCAGTTGGTGTTGCCTCATCTCCAGAGGGATTTAGCTGTAAGACCAATAACTGCTCAGCTGCAGAGCAGGCTTGTTTTGTTGAATCCAGGCTGGAAGATGACTGGATGTCAGGGGACAGTGCGTTAGTCCAGGAGCATCGGGGATTCTCATCATCACCTGAAGGCTCTTCCCTTTATTGCTGCTGGGATGTGTTTCTTGCCCTCCAACCAACTGCAGGTCTGTGTGGTAGGAAGCCAGCAGGGTGCTGAGTGTGCTAAGGGCACGTGGTGCACTGCACAGCTCCCCTTTGCACCAACAGCTGGGTTGTGCTGTGCTTATATCTGCAGGAGAAAGTCTGAGTTGAAAACAGATGCAGGCCTAAGACATTCTGATGCATAGAAGTGACTTGCCTTCATTACTTACACTCCACACTGAGAGGGAACGTACTTCAGGGCCTCCATGTCTTTCTTGCAATGAGTGGCCCAGAACACAGCACTCAGTGCACAGCCCACCAGAGCTGAGTACCTGGGGGTGATGGCTCCCTGCTCCTGCTGGCCTTTTCTTACATTGATCTCCCAGTTCCTCCATGCCTTTGATGCAGAGCTCTTATCCAAACTAAGTTTCATCTTGGAGGACGCTGTTCCTAGCACGCATCACATTCTTCCGTGGTCTTGTTCTGGTTTGAGATGCAAATCGCTGTGCTTCTATTTTGCATTTACCACGGCCTCAAAAAAAGTTGGCTGGAAACCTTTGAGAACAAAGTCTCTGTTGCTGCATTTGGGCAAAGATTTCACATGAAAGGGTCGCTCATTATGTCCCTAAACCTCCTGCCATTTCCAGTTCACAGAGCAGGTTCTCAGCTGGTGAAGTCTGAATTTGCCTCTGCTCCAGGATTAGCTTTGTGCATTTCTTATTGCTGCTCTAATTCCTCCTAATTAGTAGCCTGAAATAGAATATTCCATTTGTTTCCTGTTTTCTTGCATTGTTCAATGTGGGCTGACAAGGGCAAATAACTAAAATACTTTTTTTATTTGCAGCTACAAAAAGTAAACCACTGCGTGGGATGAGTTGGGTCTGCCTCTCCATCCTGCGCTGGGCACCTGGGGTCCCTGAGCTGAGGCTTTGTGCTGGAGTCAAGGCAGCTGCAGGAGCCTGGCACAGAGGTGGAGAGCTTGTGTTCCTGTTCTGGGGGCTCTTGGTAACGTGGTATGAGCCTTCTTAGAGGCCAGCCACAGCCCTGATCCTGTGTGTAGGGAACTCCCTGGGCTTTCTTTTTTATGGGAGTTGTTCCCTTGAAGCCAAGTCTGCTTGGAAATACTTGCAAGGCCAGGTGCAGTGTGTTTTTGTATGTTTGAAAGCTCTGCCTGCACTGGGGCAGTGATGAGAACTTGAGCAAGACAAAGAGAGGCCTTGGGATGGAAGGGCAGAACCTCCTTTGCACCAGAGTGAGAATTTCCCTACTAAGGAAGCTGGGGAACCACGAGGCGTGGAGTTTTGGCTGTCTGGTGCAGCCACAAGCACTGATAGCTTTTCTGGGAAGATGCTGATTTCCCTGTTGCCTCTCCTAGAGACTGCTGCATGTGCCTGCTAGGCTGAAGCAGGAATCTGGCACAGCCTTGTGCTAATAGCAGCAGCCTGAGGGCTTGAGGCAGTGCTGCTGCATCCCACAGCTGTCATTAGCTGTGCTTCAGAGGTCAGTCTCCAGGAACTTCATCTCCTCTTTCTGTATATGCTGAACTGTCTCCCCTCCCTGCTGTTGCGTTGCTCTGGGTTGGAAGCCAGGAACATCTGGGAGATTTCTTGGGTAGCGCGCGAAGAACAGAAGACCCTGGGGCGTTTTTATAGGTACGTTTATATACATCTGTGAGTCATTCCCTTGCTTAGGTTTGGAAGAGTGCTGAATGTTGTTAGAAGCTGGCTGCCAGTGAGATCTGTTATCCACGAGCAGCTGAAGAGCAAGGAGAATGAGTTAGAGAGGAGACGTTTGTTGCATTCCTGCACTGTGAGGTCCTCTTGTACGGCTGCCCAGGCCGGGAGCTGTGCTGCTCCTGTGCCTCCACGCTGCTGCTGGGGCTCCCACCACCCCCGCTGGGAACTGGCAGCCTTGGGACCTGGCTGATGTGGGAAAAGCCACCAGACCCGCTAACAAAGCAACGGCATCAAAATCCCAATCTGAGAAACAAGCTACTCCCAAAAGCCTGTCCCGAATTAAGGAAAACCCCAGAGCAGATGGTGAGTTGCTGCGGAGCCAAAGGAATCTGACGCAGTTCCACTTCTAGCAGCTTGATTAAATGCTTCAGCAGCTCCTTGAACGTGAGTCTGAACACTCAGACCTTACTAACGAAGTGTTGTGTGCATAGCTGTGCAAAGTATGTGGTGGCAAGAAAAGCTGACATCTGTTTGACCCCTGAGCTGGCTTGGTGGGTCCCACCATGTGTTGTCGCCTGATCCCATAGATACCTGTGGGACTTGAGATGTCCTTCCCTGGTCAGTGGCTGCAGGGCACAGCTGATGGTCCACCATGCAGAAATGAAGTCCGCAGAGCAGCACAGTGTTTCCCAGCCGTGTAGGATCCGGTGCTTTCAGCTACGCTGTTCCCTTCTCGAGGTAATTCGTCCCTGGCTCTGGGTGTAAGCTGCCAGTTTGGTGGTTTTGGTGTTTTGGAAATGGTTTTCTATGTCTGGCAGCATTCAAACTAAAAGGCAGGGAGAGGTGACTCACCTGTTACTTTATTTTCCTCTTGTTTTGGGAAATCCAAGTTGAAGTTTGTGTTTGACTCATATTAGGACTCTGCTGCGGATCTAATTTTTTCAGTTATTTTTGGCAGGGCTGAACTCATGGCCAGAATTAAGTACGGCTGCCAGTCGGGGAGGGTTCTGGGGGTGCTGCTCAGCCCTCCCCAAGCTGCAGGGGTGACTGGGGATGGTGGTGGGCTCTGGCTGCAGACCCTAGCAGCTCAGGAGGACTGGCATTGGCTTTCTTCATCAGCACAGACTGTTCTGCTGTATTACTGTACAGTGCAGCGGGGGAAGGACCCCATACCCTCCCATCCTACAGCCCTGAGAACGTGGCTGAGGAAAAGGATCCCTCTTACAGCTTCAGTCCAGCACCTCCAGTCTTAGCTCTGCTCTGCAGACCTTGGTCATGAAGTACTTGCTGCTGTGTGCTGATGGAGACTGTTGGTAATTTTCAGCTCAGTAGGAAAATTACTGCAGGTCTCTGGCCTCGGGGTTTCCCACAAATGGTGCTGCAATGTGACCTGGACTGCTGAGCAGCCAGAGGCACACAGCGTTGGGTTTGTCCTGTAGTACTTTTCCTATAGCGACGGTGAAGGGTAAAAATAAAAATGAAATTAAAAAAAAAATCTCCTCTGACCCAGTGCCTGAGGTGTAAATAACCTGGAAATAGCTGGGGAGGGCAGGCTGGGGTGTGAAGGAATGAAAAAAAAAAAAAAAAAGAACCATCAGAGCCCAAATTAACTCCTCTTACAAACACGGAGTGTGGAGATGTTGTCGGGTTAAGAATACACGTGGTCAGTGAAGGGTAGTTTGCCTTGTGCTGCTGCTCACATGTTACTTAATTAAAGCAGTGGGTGCTCAGCGTCACGCTTACTTTTCCACTCCATGGGGCTTGAGTTTTTGGGAGGGGGTTACCTTGCTCAGCGTGGACAATGAGGACTTGTGTCTGTGCTGAGAGTGCTGCTAAAAGCCAGAGTAAATACTGAAGTGGTTGTAGCCGTGCCGACGTAAGCCCCTATGTGAACATTCAGACTCAAACTTCTTTTTAATTAAACTTCTATTAATTGGAAGTGGGCTTAGATCTGTCTAGAAAAAGCTGCCATGCTGCTGGGGTTGGAGTGTTCATCTGGAGGCCTGTTCTACTTTTATTACTCTTCTCTTGTTCTGCAAAGCGTGGCAGGAGATGGATTTTTTTTTTTTTCTTTCATTCCACCAGTCTTTCCTGGTTAAGTCATACAGGCTTTAGGGTTGTAAAATCAGCAGGAGTCAGATCCAGGTATCAAACAGTGCAGCCAGCAGGAGCCGGAGGTGGGCGTCCCTCTGTGCTCTGCACTGATGGCTGCACCTCAGTGCTGTGATCACTTCTGGGCCCCTCGCTGCAAGAAAGACATCGAGGAGTGTGTCTGGAGAAGGGCACGGAGTTGTGCGGGGTCTGGAGCACAAGTCAGAATACTGAATATCAGGAGAAGCTTCTTCTCCAAAGGAGCAGTGAGGCACTGGCACAGACTGCCAAGGGAGGTGTTGTTGGGGTTGCCATCCCTGGAGGTGTTAGAGAGCTGTGGAGGTGTGGCACTGAGGGATGTGGTTAGATGGCGTGGTGGGATGGGTTGGGGTTGGACTTGGACTTGGGGATCATAGGGGTCTTTTCCAGCCTTAATGTTGCATGATGTAGTGCCAAAGTCATTGATGTATCCTATACCTGTTTAGAGAAATCTGGTTTTTAAATCTCGTACAGCAATTAATAGTTGCAGGCAGAGTGTGTTGGCCTTGAATTTAGTTGTCGGCAAGAAATTCATCATGGAGAAACCCTTTGCAGTGATGCAGACTGGGAAGCAGGGTCTTGTCTGTGGAGACTCTGTGGTCTGTGAGCTGAGCCAGGAGGTTGGGGAAGGGCTGCTTCTTTTCTAGGCAGCTGGTGGGCCACAACTGCAATCCCATGTCTGGCTCTTAGCCTACTTTGACACAAGGAAGATGTGATCAAGCCATGGCAGACAGTCGTGAGGATGGTGAGGAGTGTCTCAACCCTTCCTGACTGTCTTCACCCACTGAAAGGATGGGTGAAGATCATCTAGTCCAACTGTCCTCCTACCAGCAATACTGCCCACTGACCGTGTCCATAAAAACCACATCTACACATTTCTTGTGTACTTCCAGCGATGCTCTTTTGGACTTGTTGGGAAAGCCTGCTCAGAGGGACCAGCCTGGCCATGGCAAAGAGCACGGTGTAAGCTGGGCTTCAGCCTTCTCCAGGGTGGCCCCTGTTGTCTGTGCTGGGTTTGGGTGATGCCTGCCAGTGGTGTGGTCCCGCTGTGTGGTAGGAGCTTCTTGTTGCAGCTCCAGGGATAGCCACGAACAAAAAGCCATTTTCACGGTTCTGTGTGGTATTTGAGGAATGTTGGAGCTGCTGCTCAGTGCCTGCGCAGCTGCAGCGTAGGAGGGAAGTGGAACAAGACCAGGGAAAAGTGGAACAAGGCCAACGAAATGTGCATGGATGAGGAAGGTCCAAGTGATGGTGGTGAAGTGGCGTTTGGGTGGGTGACCTGAAATCGGTGCAACTTACTAGAGCAAGTCTGGCTTCTTCTGCTCCTCTCGTCCTCTAAACATCCATGCCATCTAGGTGTGATGTGGGCTCTGGTGAGGTGCTTGGTGAAAAGCAAATCCCACCGTCATGTCTGATGCCAGCCTTGCTCTACCACGCCAGAGCAAGAGCAGATAACAGGAGCAAGAAACCAACATCCGTTTGCTTGCTGCTTTCCTTATTCATTGTTTTAATAAACAGGAATCAGCATTCAGCAAACAAGCTTCCTGTCCCTGATTGACTGTGTCCTTCTGCTGATTCTGTGTTAAATTTAATCCAGTGTTTTTACTCCCAAAGGAGTAGAAAGGCAGTGACAGTTCTCAGTGGAGCTTCCAGAGCTGTGGCTACAGGATGTGCCCTTCCGTGGGGTGGAGCTTTGCCTTCTGGCCAGGAGCAGTTGGCAGCCCTGCAGCTTAAGGGGATGTGCTGTGGGATGGGCTGCAGCTGTGTGAGCAGCTGGACTGAGGTCCTGCTCCCAGGGCAGTGTGTGCTGGAGGGGAGCAGCTGGGAAGAGCATCACCTTGCTCTCATGCAACCCAAAGGCTGTCACAAGGCTCTGGGCATAGGAGGGAACCTTTAAAGGGCTGAACAGGGACATCTACAGCTCGGTCAGAAATAGGTTCTGCCTCAGCAACCCATGTACCAGCTGGGAAATGTGAAGGAGCTAGGGCCCAGCCTTCCTGGCGCTGCCCTGAGCCAGGCAGGCACATACTGCTCCTCGTGCCTAAATCTTGTATGAACTCTTGGTGCTCTTACTTTCCAGGGTGGCCACTGACCACAATGCAGATAACACCACCGCGATCCTCAGGGAGTGGCTGAAGAATGTGCAGAACCTCTACCACGATGTGGAGTGGCGGCCGATGGAGGACCCGCAGTGAGTGCTGCAGCAGGGGCTGCCTGGTGGAAGCAGAGGTTCCCTAAGTGTTTTCCTGCTCCCCAACTGGGAGATGAGTTCAGTCTTCAAGCACTGAAACACACATGGCCCTTCTTTATGTGTGAGGGAATAAACACAGTCCTTTCCCATCGCTTCTACCAGAGCTCTGTCCCTGGTGACATCTGCTGGTGCTGTTTCAAAGCCATAAATCCCATTGCCTTGCTCAGGGATCTGTCCCAAAATTTCCTTCAGTCCCTGTTAGGAAGGTTTTGGCCTCTGGCCCTGATGCTGCTGATGCCCTGAGCCCGATGGGATCCTTGTGTTGTGCATGTGGCCCCTTGGTTGGCAGGCAGCGCTGCGTGCTCTACACAAGCCAGCACAAAACTTGGAAGCGTTATCCCTCAGGGTCACTCTTCCACTCTTTTTTATTCCTGTCCCAAGTGGCGTGAGGTGACTTCGGTGCTGTTTTCTTTGTGAGGAAGGCAGCAAGAGGACTCCTTTTGACTGCTTTCTTTGCTAGGTCCTACCCAGAAGAAATGGGACCGAAGCATTGGCCGAGCTCCCGATTCACTCACGTGATGAAGCTCCGGCAGGCTGCCCTGCGTGCTGCAAGGGAGAAGTGGTCAGACTACGTCCTGGTAAGGAAAACCTTGCATTTCTCACTGCCCTGTGCTGGAGTAGCTCTGTGCAGTCAGAGGGAGAGCTCTGCACCCTTCCCTGTCTCTGTCTCAGGGGCAGCCACCTCTGGCCTTCCCTACAGCAGACGTGTCCTGCAGTGTCAGACCCACCAGCTCGGTGCTTGCCTCACACTTCTGGCTGTCGTATTCCTTGGCAAGCATCAGGGAAAAGCATGCAGCTTCATCTAATACCAAACTTATTCTCCTCTTCCATCTCCAGTTTCTCGATACG
This sequence comes from Oreortyx pictus, assembly GCA_036925125.1. NCBI lineage: Eukaryota > Metazoa > Chordata > Aves > Galliformes > Odontophoridae > Oreortyx > Oreortyx pictus. The sequence goes on along the minus strand of JAUPFR010000010.1, from coordinate 25,718,421 downwards.
GATAATTTACTGACCAACCCGGAAACGCTGAACCTGCTGATAGCAGAGAACAAGACGCTGGTGGCACCGATGCTGGAGTCTCGCTTTCTGTATTCCAACTTCTGGTGTGGCATCACCCCCCAGGCAAGTGGTCGGGTGACTGCAAGCTGAGGCTTCCTCACTTGAAAACTTTAAGGGAGCTGTGCTGGATCTGAGTGGTGCTGCTCCTCAGCAGAAGGCTGAGTGCTACCTCCCCACAATGTCTTTCCATCTCTCAAAGTCATAGCTTGAGCTATTTGGGTATAAATAGCAGGAAAAAGTCCTAAACTTCCCAAATTCTTGGGAGTTTCACATAGAGATAAGATGATTGTGAGCGGCGTTGGTTATTCCGTGAGCTTTTTGTTGTGGTTCTAAGTTGGAAATGATAACTTCATGGTGAAGGCATTTTCCTGTAGGTTCTTAAGGTTGACTGCTGAGGCAGCCAGGTTTTCCACTGATGTAAATCAGCATTTCTTCACGCACTGAAGTGGATCTCTGCCTGCGTGCACCAGCCTCAGCCCTGGCCCTATGTCCTTCTTGAGTTGGAAGTTTCCATTGACACCAGTGTTAGCTGCAAAAGGAAGGAGGGGGAAAAAAACCCAGCAACAAATGCGCCTTGCAGACCGTGGGGAGGAAAGAGCTGCTCTTTTGGCTGCTGCTGCGTGTGGCTGTGCTCGTGGTCTCCATGCTGCTCTCAGCCTTGCTCTCCCTAGGGATGGGGATGGCTGGGACGTGGCCTCTGGCACTGAGCAGCAGCACAGTGAGCCTGGCCCCGGGCAGCTGACATTTAGCAGTGGGAAACTGACTCAGCGCTGACAAGTCGGAGTCCTCCTTGATTACACATGATTTACAGTCAGCGAAGAACCCTGAAACCACGTAGTGAGTGACTGGAGGAGCAGAGAGGGGCTTCCAGCATCTGTTACCTGTGGGTGCTCTCCCATCCCTGCTAGAGGCTGAGTGCCTTAACCCTTCATGCATGCAGCCTGCTGCTCACACTGGCTGTGTACGAGAGCTCTTGCTCCTCACAGCGTTCTCAGGTGGGGTGTGGATAGGGCACCAGGGATCCTGGGTGTGTGAGCACACAGGTGCACTGTAGCACACTTCTGCACACAACCGGGGTGCGGTGGCCGTGCAGGGATTTGCTGTGCTGCTGCTGTCACAGTGCTCCTGGAGCACCCAGAGGAGGGCTGGCGTCCACTGCAGTGACTCACCATTTCTGTAAAGCTCAGAACCTGCTCTGGATTCAGCTCTGAGCCGTGTTCAGATGTCTGACTGGGAACCGATCCACCTCTGCTGGGAGGACAGAGGGTGAGAGCTTTTACTGGGGAATCTCTTGTAAGGAGAGGCCTGCTCGTTGTGCTTGCAGGGCTATTACAAAAGGACCCTGGATTACCCCTTGATCCGGGAATGGAAGAGGACGGGCTGTTTTGCTGTCCCCATGATCCATTCCACGTTCCTCATTGACCTGAGGAAGGAGGCTTCCACCAAGCTGATGTTCTACCCGCCCCACCAGGACTACACCTGGAGCTTTGATGACATCATGGTCTTTGCCTTCTCCAGTCGCCAAGCAGGTACGTCTGCAGCCTTTGCTGGGGAGGATTCACTGGTTTTGCTGTTAACACAGATCTGGTGAGCGAGTCCCCCTCCCCTTTTTGAGGTAGCTTTGCTATTTTAAAGTAGCCTTCATCCCAGAGGGAACAGAAATGTTGGCGTGAATGTACACAGATTAACCAAGTTTAAGCCAGCGGAAGATGAGAGCAGAGATTGGCGGGCCAGATAAGATGAGCTGATGAGATCAGTGCCAAATCGATTAGTGTCAGCAGGTAGGATGCTTTTTATTCTGCTGTTCACCTTAACTGCAGCTGACAACTGGATGTGTTTTGGCAAGCACTGCAGCCAGCAATGTGCTTAGAGAACTTCAAGAGGTGGAAATGTGGGGGTCATTAGTGCAGGCAGTTGTGCCCTGCTAAGAATACCAGGGACTGGGGGGACTTGCACATGAAAGCAGCAGCTCCCCAGGTAGTGTCTGTGTGCTTTTCCTTTCCTCTCTAGGGGGAGAGGAGTGGCTGTACTCATGTCATTAAGTACAAGAGGAAGGGGAAAAGAAAAAAAAGTGAAGGCAGAAAATGCAGATAACTCCAGTTTTGCATTTTGCTTTTGCTTTTAAATCTGCTCGGCCGGTCGAGCAGCGGTTAGTGAACAGGGGCTTACCAGAGCTCAGTGAAAACAGCAAAAAACCCCTGCTGCTAAGGAGTCAGTAGATAGTGGTTTCATAGGAGAGGCAGGATTCTGCCAGCCAACAAAACGGGAGATGACACAGTGATGCTCATGGGATCATAGCTTGTACCGATGGAACTGGAAGGGCGCAGGGATCACTGAGCTGCACGCAGCACCGCCCAACCCCAGCACCTCTACCTGACAGCAGAGCCCAGGTCACCAACAGAGCGGTGAAGTCTGTCAACAAAAGACCCGGCTCTCATTTCTGTTTTTTTTCTGTGATCTTCAGGAATTCAGATGTTCATCTGCAACCGTGAGCACTATGGTTTCCTTCCCATGCCCCTGAAGTCACACCAGACGCTGCAAGAAGAGACGGAGAACTTTGTGCACACACTGATCGAGGCGATGAGTAAGTGGCTGCACCCCAGTGTGCTGGGGCACCCAGTGGGTGTTTGCAGACATCTGCCAACCATCCACCTCCTCCCTGGGCTGGGCAGAATCTGCATCCTGGTGCGTCCTCACGCTGTTTTGATGCTCAGGTTTTCCAGTTTTCACAGCTGATGCTTGGGGTCTGTCCTCTCTTCCAGTTGATCGTCCTCCCATTGAGCCCTCCCAGTACGTCTCTGTTCCTCCGAAGCACCCTGACAAGATGGGATTTGATGAAGTAAGGAGGAAGGAACCTATTTTGCTGTCACTGCTTTCCCATCCACTACATACTCCTTGTAGCTGAGCTTCCAGATGTTTTCCTTGGAGTATAATGTGTTTTTACATCATTAGTCGCTCATCTTTGGACTCAAACTTTATGCAGGGAGAAAGTGGCAGCCCTTACTGGGGAGAAGTTGTGCTGGTCAGGTCTGCGAGCTCTTGGTGCTCTGTTCACGAGTGCTGGTCCCTGTGTTTCGTGACAAAAAATGGTCTTTTGTTAAACCTCTCCTGCTCTTGAGTGACAGGAGGGAATGATTTCTTCAGTTTTGCTTCTTGTTCTGCTACATCTGTTTACATAGCTCGCATAGGGAAGTCGGAGCCCAGCTTGGCTGTGTGTCTGAGTGTCTGTGTTTGCAGCACAGCTGGTGTAGGTTTTTTCCACGTTGCCCTTTGTGGCTGCACTGTATTTATCCAGTTTATTATTTTTGCATTTGTACTGAGCTGGAATTCGATCTGGAACTGGGATGAGGTTTTGCTCCACAACATACAAAGCTGCACTTGTACGTGTCTGCCCAGGGCTGAAAAATATCCCCCCCCCCCTCTGTAGTTTACCTACAAGCAAAGGCTTCAGACCTCCACCAAGGAGTCTGTGTCCTCCAGGCTCAGGCTGAGCCCTGCCCAGACATCTCTGCTCTGGGTCTTGGCTGTCTGCTCTGCCAAGGGGAGCAGTGGAATTCCAATGCCTGAGGTAGCTACAGAAATCCTCTCTTTAAGGTGTCCTTGTGCCTGGCTGGTGGCCCTGCTGGCAATCCTAAATATGGGCAGTTGCATCTTGAGTGGAAAGACATGTGGGTCAGCTGGAGCTGACCATTGTACCCTGTGTTTAATAAGAATCAAAGCATCCTATGTCTTTATACGACACAGGCTTGGCCTCTTTGCAGCTGTATTCATCCTGGAAAAGCAACGTTCCCCTGTTCTGTACAAACTGGTTTTAGACAAAGAACGAAACCTCTCACCTTCCCCCCTCAAAATCAGCCCCAGTCTGGGGACAAATTCCAAAGTCTCCCATGGAGCTGCTGGAAAAAAAGAGTGGTCCAGGGCTCCCAGTCCTTCCTCCCAAACTGGGAGGATGATGTCTTTCTCTTCAACCCAGATATTCATGATCAATCTGAAGCGCCGCAAGGACAGGCGGGAGCGGATGCTGCGCACGCTCTATGAACAGGAGATTGCAGTCAAGATCGTGGAGGCTGTGGATGGAAAGTGAGTTCACTGCAGCCCTCCAGAACCTGGGGGGACGTTATAAGCAGGAGGACTGGCTTTGTACACAGATTGCAAGAGAAGGGGGAATGGTTTCAGATTAAAAGAGGGGAGAATCAAGTCAGTGTTAGGGGGAATTTCTTACTCAGAGACAGTGAGGTGCTGGCACTGCTGCCCAGAGCTGTGTGTGCCCCAGACTGAGGATGGGGCCCTGGGCAGCCTGAGCTGGGGAAGGGCTTTGGGGGTTCCTTCCAACCCACAGCATTCTGTGATTCTGGAAGCCATCAGCAAAAGCGTTTGAGTGCAGTTACCTCCTGGCAAGATCTTCCATCCAGGTACTATGACACTTCTGTGCTACAGTGTTGTGTCGCCCTTTCCCTGTGTGTCCTGCTGTAAGGTGTGCCAGGGCATTTTCAAAACGAGAAATAAAAGCACACGTTTTAGAGCTGGAGGTTGCACAGATTCCTGGGGGAGTGAGGAACCCCTTGGAGTGCTGGGTATCCATCAGTTTCCCCAGCGTTTCCCATTGTGCCTCTGTGTCTAGCTTAAGATATGACTGTTCTACAATGATGACACACACTGTGTTTCTCAGAGCACTGAACACAAGTCAGCTCAAAGCTCTCAGCATCGACATGCTGCCGGGATACCGGGACCCCTACTCGTCCCGGCCGCTGACCAGGGGAGAGATCGGCTGCTTCCTCAGCCACTACTACATCTGGCAGGAGGTAAGAGGTTGGTGGGCGCTGTTCTTGTCGGCAATCTGTAGCTGAACTGAGGATCTGGGGCCAGTCCTCCCTGCAGGGCCTGGGAGCCACTGCCTGCCAGGTCAGACTAATCCCCAGCGATCCCAGGGTGCGAGGGGCATCCTGGGGGTGGGGGGGGTCACTGAGCTGTGCCCTCATGTTGCAGGTGGTGAACAGAGGACTGGAGAAGACGCTTGTTATCGAGGACGACGTGCGCTTTGAACACCAGTTTAAGAGGAAGCTGATGAAGCTGATGGATGACATAGAACAAGCTCAGCTAGACTGGGAGCTTATGTAAGTGGCTGGCTCCAGGCACCTGGTGCTGCTGGGCACACAGAGGGGAGCAGCATGCTGTGCCATGGCAGGGCTGCAGCTTAATGCCATAGAGCAGTAAGGCAGCATACTGTGGTGGGCTCTTCCCACTGGGAGAGACCTGCTCTCTGGGGCAGACCGGAGTGGTACTCTCTGTGGGCAGTGCTGGTTGGTCCCAGCTGTGTCAGGGATGCTGCTGTAGCCAAGGAGCTGGCACTGCCCGGTCCTGGGGTTGGACTGTGGCACTCAGTGCCCTTACAGAGCCTTTCACAGCTGTGCCAACGCTGGGTTACAGCGTGGCTGTCTGGGAATGCTGCAGGACAGCAGTCTGTGAGCAGGGGTTGCTTATTGGATTGACTCTCTGCCCTGTCCTGGTAGAAACGAGCAGCTGTGTGGTCTTCATTGCTGCAGATTTGCTTCAGTTCCGTTTTTTTTTTTTTTTTTTTTTTATGGTCTCTTCACCCCTTCAGCTACATTGGTCGGAAAAGGATGCAGGTGCAGCAGCCTGAGAAAGCAGTTCCCAATGTCATGAACCTGGTGGAAGCCGATTACTCATATTGGACCCTGGGATACGCAATCTCTTTCCAAGGGGCTCAGAAGCTAATTGGGGCAGAGCCTTTCAGCAAGATGCTGCCCGTGGATGAGTTTCTGCCAGTCATGTACAACAAGCACCCTGTGTAAGTAGGACGCCTTTGTGGCTCGGGTTGACCTATGCTGGGACTTGGTGAGCGGTCTCAAAGTGGATGGCACTGATGCGTCTCACTTCTGCAGCCTGGCTGACCGTTTTTCTCTCCCTTTAGAGCGAAGTACATGGAGTACTACGAGTCCAGAGACCTGAAGGCCTTTTCAGCAGAACCCTTGCTCGTTTACCCCACCCACTACACAGGGCAGCCGGGCTACCTCAGTGACACAGAAACCTCCACCATCTGGGACAACGAGACCGTGTCAACGGACTGGGACAGGACGCACTCGTGGAAGTCACGGCAGCAGGGCCGGATCCACAGCGAGGCGCAGAACAAGGACGCGCTGCCGCCACAGTCCTCCCTCAACGCGCCGTCCTCCAGGGATGAGCTATGACTGCCCGCCTCCCCCGGGTTCTGTTGACAGCCAAACCTGCCTCACGCTTTGGCTTTTCACTTTTGGAAGTTTGTAGGGCAGCTGTTTGCAGGGCCTCCGTCCTGCTGTGTGGGGTTGGAGTCCAGTTGGGTTATAGCTCACCAGGCTTCTTCCCCAGGACCGAGGGGAAACGGAGGAGGAAAAAGGTGTTCCAGACAGGCAGAGCTCTGAACAAAAGCCTTTGCTTTTGTAAAAGAATTCCTTGAATGACGTCTTTCTACAGTACCTTGTGTAGAATACTGTATTTATGAAGATTAATATATAGGGGTGTACAAGTGTCCGTACCTTCTGTTGTAAGTGGGCTGCTGTGTAGCTGTTCCTCCTCGTAGGGCTGCAGGCTTTTATAACCCTGTCTGGGGGAGAAGCTGCAGGAAGTGTTGGTGTTATGAGGCTTTGTCCTACAGAGGGGGATCCCTGTCACTACCAGAATGGTTTCCAGAAATCCTGCACGCGCTGGAGCAGTGCTCTGAGTGTGGTGCCTTCTCCTCTGTCGCACTTCTGCAGAAAAGCTTCCCCTCTAAACATCACGGCTGCCCAGATCCCGTTCAGGTGGGCTGCTGGGCCAGAACCTGCAGAGCAGTGGCCTCCACTTGTATCTCCCCTTCCCCCCATGTGTTCCTTCAGGACGGAAAGGCAATTTGTCTTGATATTTTCTCACACGAGGAGCAGACTCGTCCTTTTTTTTTCGGGTGGGCGCTGATGTCTTTGCTGTTGGCTCGTGTGACAGCACAGTGCTGCAGTGATGCTTTGATGAAGTCTGATAGCGGGCAGGCGGCCGTGGACTGATCTTTGCAGCTGAGCTGTGTGTGGTTGGGTTGTTGTTTTTTTTTTTTGTTTTTTTGTAATTTGTGTTTGTTTTTAAGAATTCCTGATCCCTGTTGTGCTTTCTGCTAAAGACAGCATGTTGTTACCGGTCAGCAGGTCTGATAATACATAGAACCTCCCTGCAAGAACTGCAGCTGTGTGCACTCTTCATTGGGAAGTTGGGTTGGTTTGGTTGACACATTCCACTCAAGCCCAAACTGATGCAGTCAGAGGGAGGCAGAAGGAGCTGGGAACTTAAGGCAATAAACATGGTGATGCTGAAGAGTGGGGCGTTAGTGGAAGGCGGCGTGAGGTGTGAGAGAACTGACACGCGGTAGTAATAAAACCTAAGAGGAGAACATGGATCGACTGAAGGCAAACATCAGTGAAAAAAATATTTATGTGCTTATTGTATAAAGATTACAGGTAAGCGGTTAAAAAAAATCTTTATATATAATGATCTGAGGACGGGTCATTTGAAGATGAAGACCATTTTCCTTTCAGCTTGATACAGGCATGCAGTGGTGGAGTTGGCAACGCTGCCGTCGACAAAGGGTGCTGTACAGACACAGGAATGCAAAGAAAAACCACTGCTGCTGTGGAGTTGTGCTAGCCCCAGGCATGTGTTATGGGGCTGGTTACAAACCCAGTCCTTCCATGCTCACCCAAGCCCAGTTTTAGTTGTTACTGTGAAGGCAGAGTATCGCAGACTGCTGATGTACTCTGAGTCCGGTTTTGACGTGGCAGATGTGGAATGGGTGGAAGAAAAGCCCGGGGCATGAGTGGAAGCTGGTAACTGAGTTTATTTTAACTAACGCTACTGTATCCCAAAGGTGGTCTGCTCAGGAAGGGCTGTTACAGTCCCACGTCCCATCTATGGCTTTATAAAATCAAACCTCCCTCCTTCCATGGAAGCCTGGACCTGGGGAGACCCTCCAGGCGTGTGTTCATGGAGAACAGGTGATTAAATTCTTTATTCCAGCTGAAAAGATGTACCATGTCAGGAAATTCATTTATAGGCGTGTACAAAGAGCAAGGGCTGGAGGTTATGCTTAATAATGCTACACAAGGATATAAAATCTGTGTGTTTGGGGCAATGCTAGAAAATCTGGCTCTTTCCTCTCGAGACCCACTTTTAAGACAGGAGGTAACGTAGTTGCCTCCCCTGGAATGAAAAATGTGGAGTAAAGGGGGGGGGGGGGGGGAAGTTATATTGATTGCACATGACAAAGAGGTACATCAGTCAGCTCAGAGTACGTGCAAAGCCACGGGAGGACCACGGGGTAGTGGCACTGAAGTCCAGACATGTAGTGTTGAGTGCCTCGTTCACAAGCAAATCATCCATCTGCTCTTTTAACGCTCTTTGGAGAAAAAAAAAAAAACAAACAAAAAAGCAATATTCCAAAATAGGCAATTTTCTGGCTTTGAACAAGTGCAAAAAGAAGGCTGCCAGCCGTGGGGAGGCAACGCACACGCTTGCAGTGGTGTTTTGGGGCCGTACCCACAGTGCCTACCCCTCCTGACCCAGCACTTTCCTCGGGCTGCTGCAGGGTGTGGGAGCTCCTGCTCGTGCTGGCAGGACGGGGCTGTGGCTTTTCTTCTCCAGTTTTATAAAAATAAATCTAGGCATTCTCATTTGCGTGTAATACTGGCACAAAGAAAAGGTTCCCCCACACAAGGAGGAGGCTTCTGTGGTGTTCCGAATACAAAACTGCAGTCCTGTTTTTTCTTTTTTTCCCCCTCTACCTGCGGGGGGGGGGGGGGGGGGGGGAGGGTTTCTCACCTTCCTCGGCTAATGTGCAAAACGAAGTAATGCGAGCACAGCCTGTCCCGTAAATCCACGTGTGTGTCCAGCTGCAGCCCAAGGGAGCAGCGCTGGCTGCTCACGCTGCATTTGCCTCCGACGTTGTCACCGCTGAATACTGCCACATTCATCTGCTGTGATTCTGTAATACTGGATGGTAGCGGAGGCACGGTCCTCAAAGCAGTTCGCCTCAGTGCTGCCGCTCTCCGCTCAGAGCGTGATTTTGCTGTTCCTGTTACTCCAGCACCCCCGTTTGGCAGTTCTGGGGAGCGTCAGGCTCGATCTGCTCCTCATTTTCACCTGCCCGTCAGCAGGAGCCTTCTTCCGCAGTATGAAGTCGAAGCTCACCTGGCTGTTCATGGCGTAGAACACGTTGGCGCCGTCTGGGATCACCAGCTCTGCAACAGAGGGATCAGAGCGAGCGTTCAATTGCAGGAGGAGAGAGCAGAGCTGGTCAACAGATGCTCACACACAGCTGAGCAGCACTGCTGCCCTGCAAACAGGACAGAAGGGCTACGGAGGACAGGAGGCTGCTCTCCCTCCCTACCTTTGTCCTCGGAGATGACCTGCACGAGCTCGTACTCATCGGCTGCGTCAGATTCCAGGTTGTGCTTTGACATAGCTCGCTGGATGACAGCGGGAGTTTTATCTTGGCTGGTCAGCTGCGAAGAGAGACGGGCGTGTGGTGAGAGAAATGAGAAGTTCTGATGGGTCAGTAACGTAGGACAGATGCTCCTAGTTGTGGTATTAACGACACTTACTTATTTTAATTCAGTAAGACAGATGTATGGGCAGAGCCAGCAGTAAATCATGCTGCCTGCTTCCCTGAGCAGCCCCTTGGAGAGATGAGATGCTATTTGTGCTAGCCATAAACTCCCACATAACTAACTGCCCCGTCAACTGATCTGGAGCCTCACTGTGCTCAATACCTTCTCTGACATCCTGCAAAGATTCCTTGTAGAGCACTGTCTGCTACAGAGCTGTGCTGTGCCTGGAAGATACACTCTCCTCAAGCCTCTCACATCACATTCCACAGGTGCTGCATTTAAACATTTCTCCTTTTCACTTTCAAGCCCGTTCTGAGCGGTCAAGCTCAGCAAATTGACCTCAAACCTCCTCGTGCTTAACAGTCACGTGCAAAGGAAGCACTCACCATGATGCTCTTGTACATATTGCCATTGTTGTCTTCCACGCTGATGCGGATGATGCAGGTGTCCTCGCTCTGCTGGTTGTAAACAGGAGGCAGCACTGCTGAGGTAATGGATGTCACGGAGATGGAGCGCTTGTGGATCTTGGGGTTGGAGGACAAGAAGGGAGGGGACGAGATTATGTTGGTTAAAGACGACAGCCCCGAGGAGGATGTGTCCATGGAATGGATGGAGGAACAGGAGGAGGAGGATTCCGAGAGCTGCACAACGCAGAGAAAAAACACAGTCACAAACTGGATGTGTTGTGCGTGTGTCACTCTAGAGGGAGAACCTGGGCAAGCAGGAGGTGTGTGCAAATCCTCACTGCCCTGTACTTTGTCCAGCACATTGCTCACCTCCTAAAAAAAATGAACTTGATTCAGTCCAGCATTTTGGTGCTTACTTGCTTCCCATTTGGTGAGCTGCTCACAGTGTGTGCAGGCCAGGAGGTGGCAGCAGAAACAAGGAACAGAATGAAGTTGTGGGCTCCCGGCCGGGGACAGTGTGGGAAGGGTGCCCTGCTCTGCAGCAAGTCCCAGCTTAGCACGGGAAACAGGGCTCGTGACTGGTGTAAAAATGCACTTACACCAGCGCACCCCTCGTTTGCCCCTGCTCCTTGTGTGCTCTTTATGCCTCCTTCCCTTTCCCTGATGTGCAGGGTATCACCATTTTCTTCCATATGCCTTGCCAACAATGGGGTCTGCCAAGCCAAAAAAAACAAGGGGGAGAGGGGGGATTTCCTGGCTTGCTGCTGCAGTGTCTTTCTCTCGGGGGCAGCAGCTCTGGGATGATGCGGTGCTGTCACCAATACACTGTGAGCTAACACACAGAGTGCAGGCACAGCTATGTGGCACACAGGCTTTCCTCAGTGGCTAAAGTTTCCTTTTCCAGACAGAACTGCATCCATTGCTTCAGCACAACCACAGAGGAGCTCGCTGAACCTGAGACAGCCTGGGCTGAAATGACCTGCTACTGATTCACTTGTGCTCAGATGATCCCATCTCCTGTTTCCCTCGGTTTCGGTTGGGGGGAGCTTACAGATCCTCCTGTCCTTATCGCTGCTGACGTCACACTGCTGTGTGCTGGAGAGAAGTGCCACCATCTGTGAGCAGGATGCTCTGGCTCACCACCCTGGTTCCTATGGTAGAAATGCTGCCAGCCTGCCCCAGCCCTCCCAGAAAGCATGATGGGGGGGCTGAGAGACAAATTAACCTCACACTGCTCCAAAGCCTCCTCTAAGACCAAAACCACCATCAGGCACCACATTAAAATCTGGTTTCCCAGAAGGCGACCTGCAGAGTGCCTGGTATCCTGGCAACACAAAAGGGATTGTGAGAAAAACAAAAAACAAAAACAAAAAAAAACCCTGACTGGATTGCTTCCTTTTTTACACAGTTATTTTTAGTGTCACTCCACTAAAAGCAGTGCTCTCATCAAGACTCAAGGCTTGGGCAAACACCTGGGTGCTGCCTGCACTGTGGACAGCCTGCCTTTGTCTAATTGTGCTGGCAGTGAGCCCCGGGCTGTACCTTTTTCTGTGGCTCATCAGGAGTGTCGATGGGAGTGACGCAGGCTTCTTCAGATTCAGAGTGGTTGGACTCACAGGACGAAACGCTGACCGAGTCCATGCTTTCACCAGAGCTCCCACTTGGGGTGGATTTGGGCTGCTCTTTGGTGGGCGTGCTGTTGGTGAGCACCTCGGAGCCCAGAAACAATCTGGTATAGGAAACAAAGTGTGACAGCCAGTAAGTAACAGCAGAACAGAGCTGAGTTGAGCTGTCATTTGGTGCAAAACCTTTTGTACTGTTTTGCTTTTCTATCTCGAGTGGCCTATTGTTTTCCTTTCCTCTCTACTGTTTATATCATCTGTCAAGAGAGTTCGCTACACACTAACACAATACTTTGACCTCCCGTTAGCTCCAGCTGCAAGACCAAGATCTGAGCTAGTGCTCAGTATCACAAGCCTCATTTCTCCTCAGTCTTTCACATTTTCAGACTCACTTGCCAGGAAGCGAGCGATGGTAAAAGTGACACGCTTACAAACCAAGCTAAGGCTTGGCAGCTCATTCCTGCTGCACAACTTTGTCCCCATGACATGAAGAAGCTCAAGACAGAGTCACTGTGGGGAAGCAGTGAGTGACAGGAGACGTACGGCCACACAGTGGGCAAAGGTCCTCAGAACGCACGTTCACCTCTGCTGCACATTCCTGCACTGGGTAAAGCTGCCACAGACAGCAGCTTCTCTCCGAGTTCAAACGGATGCACGCGCAGTGAGATGACATGAAAGTGTAAATGACAGGCTCTGCCTCGCTGAGGCTCATTTCCAAATGCAGGTCAGGTAAACGGAAAGGAGTGCCAAGGGAAACAAGCTTGTATAATACATAAAGCAGAGAAACCAAGTGAATGAGATGCCATGACAGCGCGTAGTTAATGATTTAAAGCTATTTAGAGTGGTGTCACTCAGCGTTCCAGGAAAATTAAGTCAGTCTGTTCTACAGTATTAATTTGCAGAATACATTCAGCCTGAAGATGAAACAGCTCCATCCACAAAGCCTGCACAGTGTGAACAAAGCTGATGCTGTGCTAAATTACAACTGAAACACGGTCAGAAATAAGAGAACAATCAGCGGTGACAATTCTTACGCACAGTTCAGGACACACCAAAGGAGAGACTCGTGCAGGCTCTCAGAGCTGAGGCTGTGCCACCCTCAAAGCCTGTGGTCCCACAGCTTTCAGACCAGCTCGGATGGGCTGAACAAACCTTTCCCTAACTCCTCCCCACAGGTATTTCATTTCACTTGTTTTTTTGCATATCAGAACTCAAGAGCTCTGGACTGAAAAATCAGTTCTCCTTTCAGACCCCAACACACAGCAAGATGAACGGCTGCTTGCTCTTCCGAGGAAGCTAGGTACAACAGCCACCAGGAAAGAACAGTTAAGAGCTGACAGAGCTGTTCAATTGGTTGTCTTTCCCCTCATCTTGATGATGCCACTGGCACATGGGAGCCCCTTCACATCTCCTCTCACATCAGGTTCACTTGTCTCACCTTTAAGGTCTTTTGATGTTGGCCCTTGACCTGTGCTTTCATTCCCTGCAGCTTTCCCCGTGCTCCTGCTCGTCTGCTATTTCCATATCTGCTTAGCTGCACGCCCCTGCTCTGTATGCACACAAACCTTTAAGCTATTAAACTAAATTGGACCATGCTTATTTGCCCTTTCCAACTTGAAGGCAGTTAAGGCAGATTGTTTCATTTTCAATGCCTTTTTGCCAACCTTAATTATCGCAGTAAAATCCTGCAAGGAACTTTTGCATGCGGATGGTAAATTAGACTAATAACAGGCCAGACTTTATCCTCATTGACTCTGTTTTGCTACTGCATTCAGGGAAGTTATTGCACAACAGGCACTGAATTCATAATCCAATCCTAAATTTGTTCCCTTTTCTGACTCTTAAAAAAAAAAAGTCTGCTTGTCTCTATTCTCTTCCATCATTAATAATCCTCACGATCAGTTACACCAATAGAAGAAGACAGCTTCAGACAGAAGTAAGAGTTTCTAGTCGACGGAGTCCCCTAAAAGCAATGCAGTGGTCTGGGTTCCCAGCCCAGCTTTCAGCTGGTGGAATGAGCTCTGCTTGTTGCACTCCTGGTTCCTACCAGCACACACATGGCCGCTGCCGCGGTCGTACTCACAGGCTGAGCCTCTTCACCATGCTCTTCCGAGGTTTTGGTGACGTGGTGCTCGTCTCAGCAGCTGTTTCAATCTCACACGAGAGGCTGTAACTGCAGGACAGAGGGCACTCGTTCAATTTTTACGTACAGCAGTTATGTCAAAGTATTTCAAGACATTCCCACTTCACCGAAGAACTGCAGTCCCACAGAGAGGAGCGTTTTACCACGAGCTCTGCGTTGCCTGGGCTACTGCTGCCCGTGCCCACCTGCTGAGCTCCGCATCCTGATGTCCCTCAGGATCATCGTCTGAGCGTGGCTGGCTATGCAGACAGGCCAGACACAACAGGCTCTCACATTTCAAAGTCAGAACCCTCATTTCCAACCTCAGAACTAAGCCCTGTTCAGTGTTAGGCAGTTTTTCTACAGCTGTGGAGCGGCAGACAGATGTATTTCCACCATCCTGGAGCAGCACTGCATGCTGCATCTGTAAGAGGATCCCTAAAGGCTGACATAACTCATCCAGGTGGGTGTGGGGTAAGAAAAGCAAAGCCTGCCTTGCCAGCTGGACACAGAACCATACCTCTCTTCCTCACTCAGAAGCTGCTGCCTCCTGAACCACTGGATGAATTTTTGGTCTGGCGTCATGCAATAGCTGTTACATGCAGATTGCAGGAGCTTGATTTGGGCAATTACTTCAAATTCCTAAGAAATAATCAAACGGGAATTCCATTTAGAAAAGGAGATAAAGCCAAACAGATTAATTCGTATAAATAATAAAAGAGATACGGCCAAACAGACTCATTCATATACTAAATATATGCAACAACAGATCCAGGACAAACTTACTGTGACCTCAGCTTCAGTTGCAGCTGAGTAACTATTTCAGCAACCAGTTTACAAGCAATGAAATCTGCTGTAGTTTCTGTTTGTTTGTTTGTCTTTCCCCAGTATCCTTCATGTGCATTGAAATGGGAACCAATTATTAAAGGTGCCCCAATTAAAAGACAAGCACAAGGAACCATGCTTCACCACAGAGCTTTTCCCAAGTGCAGCGTTGCTGTGAGCAGCGGCACAGCAGTTCCTCTCCCACAAACAGCAAAGGGTCACAAGTTCCCCAAATCACTCAGTACCAATAACCTGAGCCACGCAGTTATATGTAAAAGGTCCAAGAAGAGCTTTACAGAGCAGGGAAGTGGCTAAGGAAGGAAATGGCTCCTTCACAGCCAAATCCAAGTCGCTTTCAGACCCCAGAACAGAGATCTGGCACAACTTTATTCAGACAGATGTGACCCAAGCTGCTGCATGTGCCCGAGCAAAGAGAACAGGCATCAACACAAGAACTGTCTGGAAGGGGACGTCAATAAACTGAAAATCACAGACCGTGCCACTTACCCTTCGCCTCTTCTCAAAATTTATCAGGCCACCCTGTTGGGAGCAAAGAGAAAGGGTCAGAGAACAAGAGCACATGCTCAGCTGAATTCAACCACAACAAGATAGAGTGGCACACTGACGTAAAGCAGAAACCTGCCCCGAGCAAGGACCTTCTACAAACACCTGCTTCTCAACTGGATGAAAACCACAGTGCTCCTATACACAGATCTCCAAACGTTATCTGTTTTCTCAGGCAATCTGCCCACGAAGACAAATCTAGTACAAAAATGCTCATAAAAGCTGTGCTGAGATCAGGTCTGAAGAATACTAGCAGGGTTTTGCATGCAGGAAACAAGCTTGGCTTCTGCCTGTATTGTGAGTTCAGCAGCATTCCCAGCAAGCTCCAGGAACACCAGCTGAACACAAAGCACAGATGAATGGGAAACTGCCAAAAAGAAGAGGGATATGTAGCCATCTCATTCAGGCCTGCTGTAGTGCAGTTGTGAAAACAAACAACCACCAATCAAGCCAGCAAAGTTACCAGCCCAGACAGAAGTGTATCTGCCCTCTCCTATCATAACCATCAGCACCAGCACAATTAAGTCTGTGTGCCTGCAGCACAGCTCCTCAGGTGTCTGCATTAATTGGGAGCCAACTTTCGAAGGTGTCTAAAAACCTCTAAAAACTGGCCCCCTCCTCAGGCTCTGCTATGTGACCAGACTTTTGCAGTCCCTTCCTGCGCTCAGTTGTTCCTCCAGATCTGAGAACTGCACAAGCACACAGTAGGAAACAGAGGGAC
Organism: Oreortyx pictus; assembly: GCA_036925125.1. NCBI lineage: Eukaryota > Metazoa > Chordata > Aves > Galliformes > Odontophoridae > Oreortyx > Oreortyx pictus. Next base: position 25,702,477 of record JAUPFR010000010.1, on the reverse strand, counting down.
ACAAAGGCTCAGCACCAGGCAGGCAGGGAGAGCGTGTAGGACTGAAAACATCACCCCAAATTACCTCGATGTAATCCTGAAGGGCTGTGTCCAGCATGGTGAGATCAGTGAGGAAGGTTCCGAGGTAAGGGACAGTGCCTTGCATTACTCCCTGCAAATGATCACAGCAGCATTGGATTGACGGGGAGACAGGAATTATTAGAATGCTCAAGTATTGCTGAAGAAAAAGAACTAAAAGCAGCCTGCTTAACTGAACATCAGTCTTCGTATCTATCTCTGTATCTAAGCTAGAATTCAAATCCAAATGAGAAGCAGGATGCTTTTTCAGATGTTGAGAAGTGCCTTTGTACTGCAGTATTTCTAACAGCCACTGGGAAACCCTACTTGTGGGAGTCCCTCGGTCACCTGCTGGAGGACAGTGCTGGGGAGCAATCCTGGCTAGCTGTGGGAGGTTTCTCCTCCTGCTTCATTCCTTTTCACTCAAGTACACTGCTATACCATGCGACGATCAAGTCGCATCAAGACACAGATTTCTCCTCCAAGACAAATTAACTTCTCCCCCAGCCATCCACTGCATTTTAATTACTTAGCATTCAAATGTTAACTTTCCAGACTGCTACCAGTCGTAGGGTTCAGGCCGTCCCTACACTCATGAAGGAAATGCTTGTTTGTACCATCCAAAAGGATCAGTATTTTTTCCAGTCAAGCTAAAAGACAAACAAAAAATCATATTCAGCACTTTTGCCTTCCTATCCCAGATCTCTCTTCCCCTGTTCTTTTAAACCTTTGCCAACTTGGAGACAAAAACCATTTTCACTAGCAGACTGGAGAGCAGGCATTGTACAAAGCAATCTCTGTGAAGCGCTGTGCAATTTTCGAGCTACTATGTGCAGAGCTTCGTGAGCTTGTTTCAAAGTAAACGAGATTTCCGCTGCGGCCAGAGCTAATTGTCTTTTATCACAAGAATCCCAGTATTTACGTTACGTATTTTACCAAGGAACAACTGTGCAGCTTTCCCCATTACTCTCTAAAGGATAACGGGAGCAATTGATGGGGTTCTCGCTTGCAGGGCAGAAGCCAGGCAGCTGAAAGCGATGAGCACATGTTTATACACATCGCTCATCTGTCCCTCTTTTATACGACACATTCAGTAAATCTCTGCAAGACTTGAAACTGAGGCCAAGCACTTGGCTCAGCGTCCATCCTGAACAGCTGGTTTGGATGGGAAACAGACACAAGTGGGGACAGGAGCAGCAGCCTGATGCACCCATTTCTCTCTTGTCAGGGAGCAAGGGAAGGCTGGCGCCGGGGAACACAATGTGGTCCCTGCACACACTGCACACATCCACCAAATCCTGCAGACTTGGGGCGTGTTCAGCATCAGATCCCTGAGCACACAGGGCATGCTGATGCTCTGTCCATTTCCTTTGGCACCTCAGCACGCAGACAGGTGTTACCAGAGTGAAAGGAGATCAGGTTTGCACCAAAACCAGCAGCTCACACAGCCTGGCAGCACAGCGTAACATATTCAGCGTGACATATTCAGTCTGAGCTTTGCGGTTCACTTGCTTGGTGTCAGCTAATCCATAGCACTGTCAATTAGCAATTGTTTTGGGTGACAGAATGCATCCACAAGAGCACTACCTCCCGCACGCTCCCTTTTTCAGATGCCTTTCCAGCTTTTGCTTCTCTTGTAATTCACCATGATAAACTTAAGCACGTCACCAGTTCAAAAAGGGGAGAAGGACACCACACGCACCATGTCTTTTTGAAGCTGAAGACGTCTCTGCGTTCTCTTCTGATTTTCTTTCACACTGCTGTCCAGATTTGCAAATTTGGATGTTCCTTCCTGTAAGGGATGTAAAAGGCAATTGATGGAGGAGGTAAGCTGGCAGCGACGCCTGCATGAAATCACTGGCAGTATCTTTAACAAGGCAAGCTAGGTTAAGCACAGCTATTTGGGTATATGTGCATGTGCTGCTTTTCTGGGTCTTCAGAACTGCCTGGGAATTTTGGCAAAGCCCCACCAGATGACCATGGGGATTTTTTCTGACCAAAGCTAACTGCTATCATAAATCTCCTTGGAGTTTAAATCTGAGATGCTTCGGCATGTTTAGGTGTCTATGTGCTTCTCTGAGCTCCATCCTGACACTCCTGAGCTCAAGATTTCTGTCTAATTTCCTAATGAGGACTGCCACGAGTAAACATCTCTGTCTTATGTAATGCTTCGTTGTTTTTCTTAGGCTGTAACGCAGAGATCCAACTAACCTCTGTGGCTTATTGACTAATCCCAAAACATGCAGGAAATGGAAGTAATAGGTTTTGATCTCCACAATTCCTATGAATGGATGAGCTATTTCACAATACATCTGTAGCCTTTATTTCCCCGGATCCGTATGGGATGCTGGGAGTTACTTGTTGTTTTTTCCAGTGGCCAGATAGACGTGGCATGAATCATCAGTGTCTTTTTAACCTTGCACAAAACAACAGCCTGCACTTGTACAGATCCTCTCATTACAACGTTTGCTTCTCTCAGCCACACTTAATGAACAGATTGATTAAACTCTGCATTTCCTTCCTTGACTGAAAGACAGGAGCAATGGATAAGAATTATCCATGTCCTCAAGATTCTGGAAGGTGAAGGAGATTCTCCAGCAGCAGCTGCAGCCAGCAGGCAGGCCCAGAAGCTAGAACTGCACACACAGCAGAGCTGTTGCTTGGGGAGGAGAGAACAGAGCACTCCCTTCTCTGTGCTGGGCAACCTGTTTTGCGTGGAGTTTTGTCTGCTCTGTGTTTAAATTTGCAGGATGGATAGACAAAGTCAAGCACGGTTTCCTCAGAGAGACTGCTTTTAGAAGCACAAAGCAAAGACTTCAAGGATGCAGTGTACGTGAGTCCTCCAATCATTCCCAATCGGTCCACAAGAACTAGGAGTGAGGTTCTAGCTAAGTCTACGGAATTTTTCTCCTCTCACTGCTTTCAAAATGTTTTGCAGATCTGCTTGCAGCAGCTGGAGAGAGCAATGTGCTGGGGAGCCAAAAGGTCTGGGCTTGGATTGGGTTGTTTCATCTTTTTAATATTGAGTTCAAACAAACCATTGCAAACACACATTTTTCCTCTATGCTTACGACTGTCTCACCTGCTTTAAAACTCCAGGCTGACCGTAAATGGGTGATAAACAACAGGCTGCCAGTTCTGAATGCACTCCCCAATCACTCTCGAGCAAAACACAGCGTTTCAGATATCAAGGGCTAGGTACAAATGCCAGACAGACTGGACAGAACTGCCAAAAAGTAAACCAGTTAGCTGGTTTATAAAACTTCTTATGTAAAAATAATTAAAAACAAATTGCCACTGACACGTTCCTCAGACACTACATAATATAACCCTCCGTGCTATTCTTCCTCACTCCATTCAGGATCCTGAGCTATCGGGGCTTTGCCCAGGAGAGCACACCAGTCAAACTGTTCCAGACAGAGCCTGCTTTGTTGTCCATCTGACCACACACAAAGCAGGAAGCCTGTTCCTTTGAGATTCCCAGCCCTGTTTCCTAGTTCCAAGGAAGGTACAGGATAGTTGGATAAACATCTTAGTGTAGTTCCTCAGATGAAGCCCAGTGGTGTCATTCCAATGAAGACACAGTGGTGTAACCCAGTCAAGAATCTTGCTGGAGCTGCTTTCCACTCATCAGTGCAAACCTGAGCCTTTCCAGATCTGCTCACAGATGAGCAATGAAATCACTTCTCATCCTAGCAGAAAAGTGGCTCAAGCTGTAGACCAATCTCCCCTGAAGCACTGCAGGAGCTTAGGAAAAGATGAGTTTTGGCAGCTGGCTGGAGAACAGGCTAACTTCAGCTTTCATTGGGATTACAAGCCTTGCAACTCAAGATAATGCTCACCTTCATTAGCAGCTCTCTACTCGTCAAATAATTGTCATGATCTGAGAAGATATCAGACAGCTCTTCAAACATCAGCATTCTGTCCCTGCACAGGAAAAGAATTGAATCATTTAGGTTATTAGTAAGCACTCTAAATCAGATCAGATTACTCTTCAGCCTTTCTTTCCCCTCATGAATCAATAACAGCAAAGCATATAAAAAATAACATCAAGATGCACTCAAGGAGATTTTGCACATCCCCTAGGAACCCTCCAGAGACCTTGTGGTGCTTCTAGAAAAGGCAGAGCTTTATTTGTCAGCACCATTCAAGCTACAGGTACTAAGATTGAGACTCTGAATAGGATTTTCAATCACAATGAGGTACAAAATTTCTGTAGGAAAGTAGATAAATGGATAGCAAGGAGCAGAGTACTAGCGGTGAGGCATATCCCTAGAACTTAATTTTTGCCTTGTTTTGTGCCCTCTGGAAAGCTAGAAGCATTTGATGTATAAGATCCTTGCTATTTCCCAGGACTGCAAACTTGAGATAGCAGTACTTTAAACAGGAAAACGGCAGTGGAAGGAAAATGGAATGGGCTGTGGGAAATCCAATGTGCTAAAAAGGATGGAAGAGTCCCAGTGCCCCTGAGAACAAGCTGATCCCTTGACATCAAACAGGAGCACACGGCAGTCAGACCCAAAAAAGGGGTCTGAGCCTCACAGGAATGACAGGCTCTCCTGAAAGAGAGCAGATGTTCACGAAGGAGCAGAGCGGGACGGCTGAGAAAAAGGACATGCAAAGAAAGAGCACTTCTTGCTTTTGGGGGCAGCCACAGGAACAGCCAGAAGAAGGGGGGGGGGGTGGCTTACTTTGGAACCGATGCCCAGGTCTTCTTCAGCCGATAGATGGAGTTGGACTGCAGTGCTGAAACGATGGCTCTCAAGGAGGAGAAATTCTTCAGGATCCTACATTCCTGCAAAAGGAGTGGTTAGAAATACAGGAGCATTAAATGTCAGCATTATGGCTAGGTTAGTGCTCTTCTGTTTGACCTGTGTCGTGCTTGCTACATACTCTCACTGCTAAGCAGGCAGCTGTACAAATACTGAGCATCAAAAATATCATCCCCCATCCAAATCCCAAACGCTTTATGGGCTTTGGCACTTAATATCTTGTTTTCCTCACTTTCATAGATTTCTGAAGATGTTGCAGCACTATGGAGTCCAGTCCTAGAAAAAAAATAAGTTGAACTGAGCTCACAAAGCCAGGCTAAAGAGCACAATTGTTGTGCTACTTAAAAAGCCCTTTATAGTTACCAATCCCTTATGCCCTTTAGGGGAAAAAAAAAAAATCAGTCTTCGCCTCTTTGCATGTGGTATTTAAAATGTAAACCCTCAGTCATCTTAGTGTCAATTAAAACTAAAGACATGATTGGAATAACCAGTTATTCAAGTACGTGCACCCTGTTAAAGAGTAAACCTTCAAAGTTTTTCCAGAGTTGGGATCAAATCCTGACAGAGATTTGGTTCGTAGGCATTTTTTATGGAGCTCTGCTGTGGTAAAAACTCCTATGGAAAAGGATACTGGAAAACAGTCTGACAAAGAAGAGCACAGATGCCCAGTGAGGCAATTGTATTGGACAGAACAACTAAGGGAAGGACATATACTCACATATTTTTACTTTATATGTATATAAACATTTTGTGCAACTTAGGCTAAGATGAACTTGGTGAAGACCAAGTTCAAGATCATACAGTAGGACACGCAACACCTGAAAGCTCATTTTGCATGGTTCGCAGCCAAAAGAAGGCACAGCTCTTCAGAGACTGACACCTTTGAGAATGAAACTCCTCATCATGTTCAGCTTGACATTCAGGCCGTGGAGAACACAGATGCAGAGGCAAATTCTTAACATTTCTTCTTCTCAAGTATGACAGGAGTTAGGACTGGAAGCTCCAATTTGGAACCATCTTGACTTAAAATGCATGTTGTATGATTAAAAGCTCATCAAGAATTCAATATTGGATTTCACATCCTCAGAGTTCTGACTGACTGCTGCCTAAATCTTAGCAAACTTCTACTTGCATGTAAGAATTTTTCAGGCTGCTCTGAACAGCTTCATTTCACGCTGCGCCCTTCTCAAGGGGAAGACCAGAAAGAATCCTGCAGAGTGCTCTGAAACTTGGGTTTTTATTTTCTTTTATGTTATGCGTAACAGGATACTAATTATTTTATTTCGACGGGTTATTTTTAAAGAAAGTATTGTTTGAACGAAATTGGCTGCTCCTGCTCAGGAACCTTAGATGGAGGTGGAGCAGAGAGGGCTGCAGCATATTCAACTTTTCTTGTAATCTGGATCCAGAAGTCATGAACAGAGAAGAAACACAGAGCTCCATGCTGCTAAGTTACAGAGTTAGTTGTCAGTGAATAACTGCACTTTAATGAGTGGATTATTTTCTAATTCAGGCATCTAACTATTCCAAACGCTCATTTGCATGCACAAAACAAGCAACTTTCTTCAGAAGTGGGCAGCTGACTCTATACGCAAGTAGCTGTTGTACATGTGTGATCATTTTGCAGAGCATGCACATGCATTTTCATGCATTTAGCTAACACTGGAGTATTTAATTAAGCACATGAGCCGAGTAAAGGAAGGACTGGGTTAACAGAGGTGGAGAACCAAGTTCTCCATCCACAGATCAAGCTCTGAGGTGCCCAGCCTGGCTTCCCTGGCTCTTCCTGCTGCCCTGTGATGAGCAAGAAGCAGCTCCGTGCTTGCTCACCGAGACTGCAGCCCAGCCTGCCCCACGAAGGCCCCACTAGCTGGGAGCCTCTGCAAGCTGGAGATCTGCACACAGGAAATAGGAATCAATCTTCCTAACCCATTCACATGGGCTATAAAGCAGGCAGCAGATAACGAGTCGGCATCAGTGCCAAAACAGAGGTGAGAGAACTTCCCCATACCAGTTTCCTGAACCATACAGTTGCTGGAACTTAGGTGCCAGTACTAACAATGCTGCCCCTGGAAGCACAGACATGCATTGTCAAGGTTGGAAGGTCTCTGTTTGGCTTGAGCCTTTTATGACTGCTTGCTTTGCAGAGCTTTGAAAGAACCCATGCAATTCTTCAAACAAAGTCAACGCATATCCATATTAAAGTGCTTCAATGTTCTGTTTGAAAAAGAGACCTGGTTTAGGTGCCAGCTGCCCAGGGCTCCGAAAGGGACTGAAAAAAGGTTACAGTAAAATGTAACAGATAAAATCTAAGAACTAGAGTTATGCAAAGAGGATACGCGTAACTCTATCATGCCAAGATTAAGAAATACACGATCTCTTAAAAGACAAAGGAACTGAGGCAAAAGGGAAAAAGTATTAGTGAGAAATAAATACAAGACAAGGAAAAAGTAGAGAAGTAAGATGAAGAGGCTAGTACCATGTCATAGCTCCACTTGTTCTTCCCAACTGCCCCAACCCCAAACCCAGCTGGTTTGTAGACCCAGTGTAAACAAAGAGTCAGTGAGCAAACGACTGTTTAGCCCCAAGGCATTTTCAGAACAAAAGAGCATAAACAATGATTGCATTTTTTTCTCATATTAGGCTACTGCTACTTAGAAGTTAGTTTTTTTCCTGCACTTAAAATCCAGTATTTAATTTTCGTATGTTCATACGCACGTATGTAAATGTATGTGTATGAAAGCACAACAGTTATGCTGCTTTCCACCATACCTGGCTGGTGACAGAATAGGATCGCAGAGTGGTCTGGGTTGGAAAAGAGCTTAAAGCTCCCCCAGTTCCAATGCCCTGCCATGGGCAGAGATGTGTCCCACTAGACCAGGTTGCTCAAAGCCCAGTCCAACCTGGCCTTGAACACTTCCAGGGATGGAGCATCCACAGCTTCCTTGGACAGCCTCATTGCCTCACCACCTCAACCACAAATTATTTCCACCTACCGTTTCCTTTTTAGTTAAAAACCATTAACCCTTGTCCTGTCACTACACTGCCTGATAACGGTATCAATCAACAATCCAGAACAAATGCTTTACGTGTGCAATATGAATCCACTTCTCGATGATCTTGGCCCTCTGCTGTGTTTTGAGCTCTTTGCTCTTCAGGATAGTGCTGACAACGCATTTGGTGACCGCATTAAACTGAGAGATGGTGGCTCTGATGGTAGGTGCCAGGTGCTTGTTTTCTTTCTTATCCCTTCGAGACCAGATGCATCCTAAACAGTGGTGGGGCACGACTTTCTTGAAGAGCTTCTAGAGTGAAACAGAGATGTCTGAGTCAGCAGGATTCTCCTAAGTCTCTACTGTCTGCAAGAAACGCACGTTAGAAGTCCGCTGCCATATTAAAATATAAGTGTTTGTTTTCTCTTAGCTTAAAATATAAACTTCAGCAGACTCTCTATAGGTTTGATGCCCCAGAAGAACGGCCAGCTTTCAGAATAACAGAGACACGTTTATATCAGTTGTACAACCAAGGGGAAAGTCTTAAAAAATAATGCTGTTTTGAAGCAGAATGACACAGACAAACCAAATCAGAGCACTACAGTTAGAGTACCTCTACATCTTTAGACTGGCTAGCAACATAGTGAAAAAGTATACATAAGCACTGTCCCCTTCTTTTACTTTTTAAAAACCTTCAGAATGACTGAGGGAAAAAGCCCAGTGAATGAAGCAGGTTTGGATAATGGAGCAGAGCTGTGTTCTGTGGCCCAGAACTAGACTCACTCTGGAACACACTATTGATAATGAAATCACTAAAAAAGAAACGATTTGAGAAGAATCTCAGAAGCCCAGCAGCGTTCCTCCTAGCATCTCAAGCAGTGCCTGTACCCTACATACCGCGTCCATGTACGTCAGCTGCTCTGCCACAAGGTCTTCCTGGAAAAAGGAGAATTCCTCCGGACCACTCATTTCCATTTCCTCTTCATCGTACAGATTACAGGGGGAAGTGCTGTGGAACCCATCTGTCCAGGACGGAAAACATGACTTAGTAAATGTATGCAGTAAACAGTGAATCAAAGCAGCTGTTAATTTGTTTTAAAACATCACTGTATGTTTTATAGTAGAACCTCCAGAGGATCCTGTCTGATGTAATGCCCCTATTGTGCTGCACGTTTTAGAGGTAAAATATAAACAGAGGAGTGAGTTAGGCAAAGTAAAGGTGGAAGGAAAAGAAGGAGGGGAACGATCTGCCCAGGGTCGCTTAGCTGGGATGAGGCTTAGCCTACCAACCCTATCAGTAATAATAATAATAAAACAAAAGAAAAAACCCAGACAAGAAAACCACCCACCTTCTCCATTCTCCTCCCCAACCCACATCCCTGAAAAAAAAGCTCTCATTAACAGAGCACTATTCTGTTATTCTCCTTTTCATTATTCATACATCTAAGAATCTGGAAAAAAAAAATCAACCAGCAAAGGGACTACAGTGTGATTACATTCCGAAAACATTGCTCTTGTGTCCAGACTTTACCTCCTGTATGTGCAAAGAAAAGGAGGAGCCAGGTAAGTTGGCACCATATGCACTTCTGCAGAACTACATGGACAATAATGAAGAGGGGCTACTCCAGCCCTGCACCCTATTTCCCAGGTGTTCCTGTGCCAACTTTTGGTTACCACAGGTGAAGGAGGAAGTCAAACAGGAAATCCCTAAAATAAATCTCTTCAAAATCTCTTTTCCTGGGGGAAATTGGACTTTCCCACTCGTTGAAGTCTACCAGCAAAAGCACTGCATTTGCTACCAGTGAGATTTTGTTAACAAAAACAAGCAGTGCGTTTCAGAGTACGTTATGCAATCCTTTGCAAACCTGAAAGCAACAAGATAGACAGTGGTACTCTGCAGAATAGTTGGCTGTCGTGGACTGGCAAAACGTCATGGTCAGTGCAACCCGCTATGGTTCCGCTGTGACAAATCACACGGACACGATTTCCATCTGTACATTCCAACCACACCATTCAACGACTTCAGCAACTCCTGAGCTCCTTCCAACCCCTGCAGTTCTGTGATTCTGAAGGTGAAAGAGCTAAGCGTGCTCAATGGAGACCTCTGTCCTGGATGTATCTTATTTCTGTGGGTGTTTTGTAGCAGTACACTCAGCTGGTACAGGAGTTACAGTTGACACATGCTTTCTTGGCTTTTTGTGCCCTGTCTGACCCAGCAGATGGAGTGATGGGAAAATAAGCAACAACTCAAACTCTTCTCTGCAGACCTCTCAGGTTAATTGCATTCTCCTCCTCTCCTTTTATTCTAATTCACTGCTGCTATTCTGCCCCAGTTTGGAAAATGTTACCATTCAGATTGACTTGTCTATAACTCAGAAAGAGCCTTTTCAATTGTTGCTTCAGGAAACAAACGCAGAAAGCAGGGCTGCTGGGAACGGCTGCTCACTTTGAGCAACAGATGAATCTAAATATAGCTCTTCTGAGCTCTTTGTTTGACCTGTGGGAACTGAGCTCAGGAAAGAACATCAATGGGAACATATCAGCAACCCTGCTCACTTACCTGTGCTCAGTCAGGAGATTGCTTGGGCTCTGTGTGCTACTCCTTACATATGTTAATGCCCAAGTAAATCTGGCACTACACCACGTTATAGGTATTTCTGGGACAGCCAGCAAGCAAGATTTCAGTCTAGGAATGAAATGTTTCTTTTCTCTCATTTCCTGTACCCTTTATGCCACGAATTACTCCCACTTGCCTCTCTGCCAAACCTGGAAGTTGGTTCTAGTTCTCATTCACACACTACGGGAGCTCCTATGACATTTCAGCTTATGGCACGGGAAACTTTTGAAGCAGGATTAGGGTACGTGTCAGGCTTGATGCTGCACACAGCATATTTGCTGCTCGCTATTGTCTCAGTAGATTGTGACCCCCAATAACATAAGCTTTTCCTCTGTCCTTGGATACCAAGCAGCCAGCCACACAAATAGGAAAAAACAGCCACAGACGCTTCCTTTGACATGGTGGTAACTAGGAAGAAAAGCTTCATAGCAACAAGGCAGTGACTCAGGCTGTATTCTGCCGCAGCCCAGTGAGATGAGCTTTTTGGGTTTGTTTTTTATTGATTTGGGATTGGTTTTAGTTTTTGGTGGGGTTTTCCTTGTTTTTTGGGGGGTTTATTTTTACTGTGCGCATTGGAGCAAGAGCACCAGCTGAAGAGCAGCTGTTTATTTTAACTCTGACAATGGGGAATCTGCTGACTGTTAACCACTTAGCTGCTGCAGCAATCCTGAGACTTCGGCTGAACATCAGGAGTACTGCGACTCCTGGTCCTCCCCACAATGAACAGAAGGCTCCCACACTGTCCTGTGCTATTCACACAGAACCTGATGTATCATTCAGAAATTAAAATAATAATAAAAAAAGAATGAAGTCAATGGCAGACCTCACAATATTACCAGTTAGCATGAGTGTTAATAAGAGGCAGCCTACATAAATCCCAGGGTACCATTCAGCACGGGAAAACAAAGAAAGAAAGAAGGGAAGGCAGCTTACTATCATTTTCTATTTCTTGCTTCTGGAACTGCTCCAAAAGGTTCTGTGCCCTCCTCTCTGGGTCAGAGCCAGGCATGCTCCTCTGCAGGTATTCCAGCAACTTCAGCAAGCACGGGTAGCTGGGAGGCTCTCTGAAATCCTCAGAGCACTGATCGAGCCACGCTCGTAAGATCGATGCTATTGCACTGAAAGCAAAGACACAGAGAACGCATTGGCTGTACAGCTTCTGCCAACTGCATGCATCTGCATAAAAATGAAAGCACCACCACCTTCGTGTCCCTCATGAAGGCAGTACAAGGATGTTTCTGAGTACGGAATTTCACTTGTTCTTTCCTATGCATGGAATCTTACTAAGATATCGCTCAGATCTTGCAGGGACTTCAGTGAAGTTGGTCCTGATTTGCACTAGTACAAGTAGATCCAACCTCAGCCCCAAAATGCATAGTAATGAAGAATCAAAATCCACTTAAGCTATACTGAGACCTTTCTATTACCTTCAGGATACCAAATAATCATACATGAAGCAATTAAGATAATAATTAAAAGAAATAACCATCTCCCAAGCACATAAGACCACCAACCTCAAATATTGCCAAACCATTTCGTATCACTGGGATTCATTACGGCCCTGCTTCCCTGCACTGCACTTAGAAAGGCAAGACTTGCCAACTACCTTGGAGTTAGCCTTTGTTTAAGCATTAAGTGTCTTTGCTTAGCTGTACCGTGACCACGTCTGAATGACTACCAGACATGCACACAATCAGAAGCAGATCATAATTTCTTAATTCACTCCTGTACCAGTGGGAAACGCCGCGGCGCAGCACGGCTGCAATGTTTGCTTGGTTACTGCTCCCTGGGACGTCGTGGAAAAATACAAGGCAGGAACAAGGTATTTGTGGCTCCTTCAGGATAGCAGCTTCCCAGTGGAAGTGCTAAATCAAACACTTCCTCTGGTGTCTTTCCTCTCATCAATCACACTGCCCAGCCTGGGAATGCAACCCCAAGAGTCTTGCACACCGTATTACTCAGAGATGCCTGCTTTCCTAGGAGAGAGAGGCTGTTCCTTCACCCAGTCTTAAGTTTTGTGCACGCTGTGAAAAAGCAGGGTAAGCCTGAACCCCTGTGAGAGCAGATTATTAGTGAGACTATCGTGTGAGTGCAGATGAAAGACTGACCATGCTGCCAGCACTCCGCATCAGCTGGAAGAGCAGAGATGGCTGAGCCCAGAAGACAGACTGGGCCTGCTAATCTCTAACAGAAACATTATCAGCAGAATTTTACCCTTAGCTCAAGGACAAGGAGGCGCCAACAAATTATACCATCCAGGAAGGTATACGTCTCTCATGCAAGGAAAGGGTGCTTGAGAATTATAGGAACTTTTTAAGAAATGAAAGGCTATGAGAGCTTCCTGTCCACGACGCCACGAAGGTGACACACCAGTCAGGACCTGTCTCACGAACTCCCAGCGAGGTACTGAGAACAGGATATGACATGAAAGCAAAAAGCCCTGTTTCATAAGGAAATGCACTATTGACACCAAAATTCCTGACAAAAGGAAGTCTCAGATATTTTCTCTGGGACACTAAGAATATTCCTCTATTTCGAGCCTCTTCCAGCCAGCAGCCATAAAGGCTGCAGCAGGAAAGAGGGGTGAGCTACAGCTCCTGCTGTCACAGAAGGTGGGGGAAGATGTCTAGGAGAGAAGAAATGCAATATTTTAGGGAAGCAGTTCTTCACCCTGCCTTCAGAAAGCAGCTGTGATGAGCTAAGTGACTGCAGTCTTGGCTGGCAGCAGGTCCTACTTGACCCCACAAATCCTTAGGATTCTGCTTTGTAGTTGAGGTGAGAACTTAGCCTCCCACTGAAAACATTTCTCACACCTACAGAAACCTTCCAATCAAGTGGTGCCTATTCCACTAACCCCACATCACAGTGCCCCCGTGCAATAACAGTATCCCACAGCCATTTACAACACACAGAGAGAAGGGAGAGCCTTTCAGGAGCAACCTCTAACTGTAGGCATCCAGTCTGAGACACCAACGTGGCAGCTCAGCATGGCAAACAGGAACCCCACCGTGTCTGAGGGCCCTCAAAGGCACGGTACACAAAAGCAGTGGCTCCAGGTTTGTCACATTAACAGCTGGAAAACACGGAGGTGCAAGCCAGGAGGACCTCCCTCTCTCTCAATTTGTTCAATACGAGCAGGGATGTCACATTTAGACCGCTGTACAATGAAGAAGCTGGAAGCCAACCAAGACAGCTTTCCCAGCAGAGCTGCACACAGATGCTAGCAGGTTTGTTGACCAGCACCACCTGGTTAATCCAGCTGCTTGCTGGAGCTCAGAATAAACTGATGGTTAATGAGGGTAAAGATAGCCTCTCCCACTCCATTCCTCACAACCACGTTTAACTTTCAGTCCCACACAGATGCCATTTTACAAGCTCTATCCACTTTAGTTTGTTGTTTCTTCCGATATTGTGACAACTTCCAACTTCTAATTAGTGACAGTATTTGGAAAGCTGTCAGTGATACTGCTTGGTTAGGCTTGCTGACAGGAAAGAATCTGCAATTACAATTTTAGAGCTACAAAGCGTATTTTGAACCAAAAATGAACATACAAACACACTCTGGGCTTCGGGTTTCATTGTAAACACGTAACACATATCACACAGCTCACACTGGAAAACCGTTTAGGAATGGATTTTCACACCTCTGCCCAGACCCATTTCACTGTGCACGCAGCAAGGCAGTGAGCTCTTAGCTGGTGAGGGCTACGGATGCCAAACCTTTCACTGGGAGCTCCAGGACTGCTCCTCTCAGCTGGGATAGATGCCACGCCATCACACAGGGAAGCCAGCAGCACCAGCCCAGCTCCAATGCCCAAGAAGGATGACCACAGTCACAAGAGCCAGCCATCCCCAATGACACTCCCAAGCCCTCACTCCTGCTGTCCCACACTTCTAACTGTCCCCTCTAGCGCATCCCATACTCGAATACACAAACACCGCTGTCCTACGGCTGCAGGATTTTTATCTCTTTTCCACCACGGGCACAGAAGCACTGTACCTCGTTCCATGCCCTGCTCTCTCCCGCTCCGTGCCTCCTTTCCTCACACCACAAACTCCCTATCATCCCTACCAATCCCACTGCCACAGAGTAGGTTGAATATACATTTCTTTCTTTCTGAGCATTTACCAGTTCTGCAATGATTTCAAAGCAGGAGCCTCTCCACAGGACACTTTCTTGTACTAATACAGCTCACATGCTGAGCTCAGTTTCCAGAGGCTTGGTTGACAGCCACTTTAGGCTCAAGAATAAACAGAGCTGAACACAGACCCAGTCTCCCAGAACAGGGTGAAGAGTTCACAGCCGTTACAGACACTGCTTTTTTTTTGCCAGCAAAATGATTTCAGTCAAGAGGGGAAATAGGAAAGAGAAAAAAGGTACACTCTAGCCTACTGACCTCCCATCACTTCACTCTCTAATTGGGGCATCAGGGAGGAAAGCTTTCTGAGAACAGGCTGGAGGACTGCCTGCAGCTTGCAGGAGCTTTACATTTGCTACCCTTGAGAATAAACTCCCCACCCTCGATGGACCCGGAGACAGATAGCAATGGGAGCCTTCCAAGATCTCAGACAGGAAAGAAACATCACAGACTGCATTTTTCATGGGCTGATTACGAGCTATAAATTTTAGCTTTCCTACATTCGCAGCTTGGAAGAAAAACTTTCTAACGTGTAAACCCTGTCCTTCCAACCACAGACTCTGGGCTCTGTTCAACAACGCTTTCAAGTTTTGCACCCTTGAGAAATCCTTTCAGTTTCCTCACCGGTTTTGCTTAAAGCATTTCAGACTTTAATACTTATCTACTGGAAGATGCACATGTGGTTTTGTTGCCTTACAAATGGAAACATACAACTACTCGTACACTCGCTAGCTGCCATGAAACGGGATGAGACTGTGGTCCAACAAGTGCTGTTAAGCTGAGCTAGCAGAGCGTAGAGGAGGTGGAGAAATGCAGGCATGAGTGATTCAATAGGTTACACAGAAGTTCTGCAGAATCCTCTCCTCTCTCAGCTGGGAAGACGGCTGTGCCAATGGCTCTGAAAAAGCCTGCACAGGAATTAAACGGAACATTTCTTGCCAAGAAGGCAAAACCAGTGTTTTCTTTTCCACCACAATTCTGCCTAAAGAATGAGTTCAAGGGAACCTCAATGACTAAGGACAATAAGGAGAAGCTCAGTTGCGTAAGAGATCGAGACTGGCTTATGAAATCAGTCAGACAAAACTTCCTGCCATCTGTCAGATGCACACCAAGGGCCATCCGTGGAACCATCTTTCCCTCTCCTCCACTCTCTGTGCTATGGTTTTCCAGGCTCTCTCACATAACTTCAACAAGCCAGCCGCTATCTTCTCAGTTTTGCTTGTTAAGTAATAACACTGGGAGGTAAATCTCTGCTTTGAATAACTGATGTAACGTGCTTCTCACACCCGCCCATTTATAAATAACTTGCTGGTGACTTCTTTTTCGCTTGATTCTCGCTGTGTTTATAACTCTTCCCTTTTTCTATTCTGTGTCTGACACTGCTTCTCTTGTAGCCACATTGGCTTCTGCTGTTGTTTTAGCTTAATTGGCTTTACTGGAATGAATGCTGATTGTTGCTCTCCCGAATGAATCTTAACTGCTTCCCACCATAGATTTCCCAGGCATCAGAACCTTCCAGCCAATTTTCTTCCATTTGTCTCACATTCCTTTGGTGTCTGTTCTCCTGATGTAGTGTTCCAGGCCCATTTTAACGTCTCCAGTACCGTAAGTACACACTTTGCTTTCCAGCAGGGCTGTTAACTTCAGTAGGAAACAAAAGACAAGTTTTCTGCCAGGACAGCATAAACACACGAGAAGCCCCGGGACAACGTTTGTTCATCTATCTGACGAACTCCACATGCTGCACTATTACAATGAAGGTTCCAGCACTGGCTATTTAAATACAGAAATGGAGAGGTAAACATGAGAGATGTGACATGTGGTAGACCCTTAAGTTTCTTTATTTTGTTTTGCCCAATTGCTGTGGAATGAAACAAGGAGATTTCAATTTAGCTTTGAGTTGCTGCGACGGCAGTTTCCAATCGTATGCCATACTCCAAGTTTCAGTAACAAATACATTTCACATGTTGATAAGAAAGCAGATGCAATGAGGGGGTGGCATCAACACAGAAGACAGACATGGGAAGACAGACCAACAGGTCCCAAGCATTTTGATTCTTTTCTGTGGTCTGTCCTTCACAACCAATCTACTCCAAACAGCCAGCTGAAGGCAGCAGCAGAAGGAGACTACAATGTGATGCTCCAAGAAGAAACTTAAAAGGACTTTTACTGATTTAAAAGCCTCAGGACTGAGCCATGTCAGAGCTTGGGACTGCAGAAGAAGAGAAGCTGAGGGCTTAAGCTCTTTTATTGTCCCAGCTTCCCAGTCAGCTGATCCATCTCATGCAAGAATCCTCCCCTTTACACTGTATAATGGAGCAAAAGGAAAAAATACAGGTAACCCCATTTGAAACCTCACACTGCAACCAGGAGATCAGTTTTCTGGTTCTAACTTCCATGTCCTTCATAAACATAATCAGGGATTGACAAAGCCTCTTATATTTTCCTCTTTCATCAGAAGGAGAGGTGTAGATGACTGGATCACAACACAGCTCCTCCTGTTTGTGGCACAGCATTTCCTTTCATCTCCCTTGCCCTGGCTGCAAAGACTCAAACTAGCTACAGCTGTTATTTCTGCACGTAATTGGGACAGCACGCTTTTTTACTTCTCCCTGTTGTATTTACTGATGCTTAAAGAGTATCTTTAAATATTGGGTACCAATGCTAGACTTCTGGGAAAGAAACCAACAAGAAAAATCACAGTCCAAATCCATGGACCAGTATGGCAACGTTGCTTGCCTCTTCCGAAAAAACCCTTCTGACAAGTGGTCTCATGCTCATACCGTATCTTTGGGAGAGGTCAAGTAAAAAGAATCAGTTAACATAAACTAGTCTTCCCTCAGTGCAAACAGCACAGGCAAGCCTGAACCGCCAGGCTGGGCATTTCTGTGTGTGTGCTGAACAGGAATGAATCATTTCTGGGAGCTTCACTGACAAAAAATCTTTTAAACTCGTGGCAACAAGCTTAGCACCCTATATCCATGGAGCTTGACATGCTGCATCCTTATGTCCAATTTAAATCGGCCCACTTTTAGTTTGAAACCGTTTCCCCTCATCCTATCACAACAGACCTAAAGAGTCAGTCCTCATCTTTCTTACAGCCTCCCTGTAGATACTGAAAGGCCGCTCGCAGGTCTCCCCAGAGCCTTCTCCTCTGTGCTGAACAGCCCCAGCTCTCAGCCTTGTCTTGCAGGGAAGGCAGTCATCCTTCCGATCACTTCTCGGCCCTCCTCTGGGCACACTCCAACAGGCAACAACTCCAACATTTAACTGTCAGTTAAAAGTTAACCAAGCAGCAATCCGAGTCTGGGAATAGAGATTACAGCTATCAGCTCCTACCACCAAAAGCATTGTTTCTAACTATCTCATCTGCAACACACACCAGTTCAGCAACCTGAAGTCCTCAAGCAGCATTAGTTGCTTGCTCAGATGACCCCCTTCCCACAGTACGTCAAGGAGCTTGAAATATCTAACACACGCCTACCTGATTAAAATTTCCCATTCATCATACTGATCATTTTCATTTATATTTAGCACATGTACGGTTTTATTCCGAACTGTCGCCTGTCTTGGCGCATTGGATCTACTGTCTTCTTTTTGAAAGACACCAGAAGTCCTGAGCTAAAAAACACACAGAGCACAGTGAGCTCCAGAGACAAGGAGGCAGCACCTTGACACAAGAGGATGCAGAACTGAGCAACATCCTGGGCAGTTTTGTTTACACAATGTAAGGACTAAGAGTAAAAAGAATTGCTTATAACAGAAGACAGAGGGTCAGATGAGTTACTCCTTACAGCTCCCTTATCAGACAATTAAGAGAGGCATGGCATCGTGTTTCTGGAAACATGGGCCGAAGTCCATCTAACTCAGACGTTTGGCCAGAGTATCTGACCTTTCCCAAACTTCGTTCTTCTGTTTCTAGCTCTCACATTACTATCATAAACGTTCTGTCTGTCTGAAAGCAGAGAGGACTGTGGAAAGCAAGTACATGAAGAGGCATAAGGCAATGTTCATGAGGTCACAAAACATTTGATTGTTCAGAGTTTCGTCATCATCCAAAGGTCCAAGCTCTGTTGTCTTTCGTTAAGTTACAACATTACAGCACTTCGTTTTAACTTTCTATTACTGAATGGAGATCTAAAGAAAACGGGAACACTAAAAATAAATAAAATCAGGCATTTCACGTTAAACATAACTGTCAAATCGATGTTGAATAAAAAAGAAAGCATTGACCATTCCTGTGTCTCAAAAACGCTAGGAATGATGCCTAAGTGAACAGGAGAAAATCCCCTTGGCAGAAAGGCATTTTGTGAGCATAGCTGAAGTGATCTTGGGTCAGTAACAACTATATGTCACTGCAGTGAGTGTGAGAAGTAGCTGCTGGCTCAGACCCAGCATTCAGGAACAGAAGGCAAGGTTTATCACTCCCACAGGGCTCTCAAACGATGCTGTGCCACAAGTGCACTCAAACCCTTGTGTAGGGCAGGCAGGTTCTTACTTACTTACATTAACACCAGGTGGAACACTAAAATAGTACAGGAAATTTACGTATACCAGGCCTTTTCCTTCTCAAAACACATGGCAGCTCTATCCCACAAGTACAATAAGGACAGGGAGTTTCACCACAAGGTACTAACTAGGCAGGCCTACAGTACACAAAATATGACAATATTCCTCCCATACAAACCTCACATTCTGGAGAAACCCCCTGCTTTTTAAAAGCTTCATAAGACATTTCAGGAGCAATGAATTCTCCTCCTCAAGTTGTTTTTCACTTCCGCAGCATTTCTTGTGTCAAACAAGCAGAAATGCTTTACATTTCTAATGCAGCAGACGGAACCATAAAACATCAGAACTGTCACACCAGGAGACTGACGAATGTAGAAGAGACTTGTGCACAGATTCCAGGACTCCCCAAGAGATGTTTCACCTCCAAAAAATACAGAGTCAATGGCAAGAAATAACATTGCTCCAGCACATACAACCCTGAGAGCACACCTGTATCATGTTTCTGTTCTAGGAGGCAAGAGGGTAAATGCAATTATATTGGAACTATCCCCAGACAAGAGAAAACCTGAACTACCAGAATGGCGTGTTTCACAACAGGACTACAAAGGCAGTCTCTTTTCCAGATAGCATTAATCATAGCTAAGAGACAAGTAGCCACAGCAACTGAAAGGCAATGGAAATTTTTAAGGCAGGGAAGTGAATTCAAGTTCATGCAGGATCTGTTAAAACATGTGCACATGACATATAAATTACTTTCTTGGTAACTTCATTGTTGAACCCTCCATAAATAAGCAGTTGGGTAACAGGCATCAAGTTCAGATGTAAAAGATGAGGACCAAAGGATCAACATCAGCTGTGCTGATGAAGGGAAACCGAGCCAGATCAACTCATAAAAAGTTGTGCTGCTGTAAGGATGGTGAGACAGACCTCACCCATTTGTCATTCACCAACAGCGCAGAGATGCTGTGTGATAATTGCCAAGAGGGAAGACAATATGGATGCAGCAGGAAGCAGCCAGGCAGGGAGTCTATGATAAACTACGTGCGTCAGTAGAAAAACAATCCTGCTGTAAAACTAAACAGAAAGTTCTTAATCTATTTGACAAGAAGGGTGCTACTGGCTGCCTGTTTTCTTTCCTTTACCTTCAACGTCACTCTGTCTTCTTGATGCTTGTGACCAGGTTTTAACTATCACCTGCTCTTTGAAGGTTCCTTCTGGCAACCAGAGAGATCTGAGCTCTCCAGCCAAGTCTCATGGGGCAAGAAGAGCCCAAACCACTAGAACTTGTAGCTTTCTGTTCTCCCTAAGCATTAAAACAATTAACAAGCAGTAACATTTTGTTTCTACCTAAAGCCTTTTCTGACAGTCCTGTATCATTTATAGACGTTAATTAGGCTCTACATTTCTTCCACCTTCAAGCAAGCATAATTACTTGTGTTTTCAGAGAAACACTCCCAGACAAGGGGCTTCCACCAATTTATCTGTGGTGGTTAAACAAGGCAGTTTCCGCATGGATGACAGAAGGCAAAGCAACCCCGCTGCCCGACAGTTTCAGCCAGACAATGAGGGACAGGAAGGCGTTCATGGAAAATATCTGCACATATCTCAACACAAGTCATCAGAAACACAGGGAGAGAAGCGGTGTGAAGGGCAGGCCCAATATTTTAAGGTAGGGTCAACAACCTGCATCAGTCCTAGGAATGAAATTACTGCAGTGCGTTTCTCAGTCTAGAAAAATTCAATATTTTCTTTTATCTCACAACAAACCAAAGCTGCAAGATCCCTTCTTCGACTCCTCCTTGCCAAGTCAGTGCACGGAAGAAAGATTTCAATTTGTTCTTATTTTTAACTGATCGATGAAATAGAATCATAGAGCAATGCTGACAATAACCAAGATTCTCCGCATACTGTAATCAGGCATAACCACTCAGCTACTTTTTGTTGCCGTAGCGCATGCAAACCACACACCATACAGATGTCAAAGTACAAATTCTGATGGCCTGAGGAGCATTTTACATCCCACATCTAAAGATAAAATTCAGCTTCATAAGATGCTAGGTGGAGAACCACTTTTTTTTTTCCCATTTAAACTCTATTCCAAATCAGGCTAGCTATTTTTCTTGCAACGCGGGATGACATCAGAATTTCACTCAAAAAGCAACACTGTAAATCATAGGGGCACTAAATAGAGAAGATGTGTGCATGCACACGGTGCCTGAAACAACCTCTGCTACAGTCTGCAGACGCCACTGTAACGCGCAATAAAATCAGTCATAAGCAATAATCGTTTACTGCCATAGATAAGGCAGGGGAAACAAACATTCCTTGTTTGTTTCATCAATAAAACGCTGGCCTAGATGTGTTCACCTCTTGGTCAATTCCAAGACAGCTTTGCTGACTGAGAGATCTCTGGGTTATGTGGATATGTTGTCAGACAGTTGATATTTGGCTTTTACACAAGCTTGTTTAAGCAAGCAAACAGCACTGCAAATTTTCAAAGGAAACAACAGCTATGCTTCCTGCCACCCACACCATCCTCCAGTATGAATCCTGGTTGCTGCACAGTACAAAACCACACTTACTTCCTGAGTACTGTCTTGGATTCAGAGGAATTCTGGCTCCCGATTTCTTCACAGCTTGAGGTCTCCAGGTTTCCATACCTGAAAAAGGAGAAGGCTGTTTAGAGGAACATCTACTAAGTGAAAACACAACCCCAAAAAAAGCAGTTCTTACACAATTACCATCACTCCTTCCAAGTGTGATTCCCACACACGTTTTTCTAGGTGGCAACTGTCCATTCGTGTCAAAACTCCTTGTCAGGAGCAGGAACAGCGTGCAGCACTGTGAAAATGCCACCAAGGAAGAGGAAACCAGAGGCACAACTCCACCAGCACGAAGCAAAATCTCGTACCTACATACATTAGGCACGTGCCTTGGAGGCAGGATAACGCACCTCACATTCTATGGAAGCATCTATTGCTTCAGATACACAGCTCTATGAAGAACTCCACGGCTCCTTACAGCCTGCTTTAATGAAGGCAGACAATTACTCCCAGTCCAGACTAAGGCAAGATGATTTTAGACGTTCTGCATTTGACTAATTACGTTAGTCAAGCACCTGCAATTAATCTGAGTAGCTAAGAGGGCAAGTGCATCTTTAACTGTTTGTAACATTCTAGTAACATCAGACAAAGAAAACAGTGTGGGCTGTCAGTTTGTATAGGGAAGGGTCACGGCAGAACTGCAACAAATTCACCCCTAACGTTCAAAGGTTAGAAATACGAGGTGGTAGCTTTATGCTCTCCTAAACTGTCTAAGGTTTCATGTGCAAGAACTGCAGCTTTGTACAGAATGTCAAACAGTGTCATTGAATTCAAGCTCCTTCTCATCAGCAGGCTGTAAATAATGGGGTTTTGCACCACTGTCCACCAACCCCATGTTGATATTCTGCCCTATCGTGGCTCTCAGTCTCAAAACTTCACAATACAATAAAATAATAACTTAAGTTTCAACACCATGATGACACGGGCTTAACGCTGGACTGTTCAATATGAATGGGAAGCTCATTCCAGTGCACTGCAAAGTAAACCCAAACTAGTGAAGACAAACAAGTCACCCCTCGGATAGCAGCAGTGTGGCTGCAGCCATAGGGAGGTCAGTTTGGGTTTCCTTAACCTTGAGAGTACTGTAGCAAGACCACTCGGGTTATCTGCAGCGATGGCTCGTCTGAAACTAGGTCCTGCATCTCCAGCTGCAGGTAGACATAACAAAAATGATTTATTCAAGCTGTTTCCACTTATCTGTGGCAAAGCTGAGAGTAAAATATGACAGTTTGACCCCAGTATCTTACTCTGACCAACAGGCTGTTCCTTGTTCAACACAAGAACGGTGGTGAAGACTTCAGAAATCTCGTAATGCATGCATAAACACTTGCAAACTTATATTCTGAAGGGCTCAAATTCCTCTCAGTTATACCCAAACAATCCTGCTGGTCCTGCAGGACTGCAGATGTCTGAGAGTACACTGTAAGGACTCGTAAAAATTGAAAAGGCTCTCGACCTGGA
The DNA here is from genome assembly GCA_036925125.1 of Oreortyx pictus. NCBI lineage: Eukaryota > Metazoa > Chordata > Aves > Galliformes > Odontophoridae > Oreortyx > Oreortyx pictus. The sequence goes on along the minus strand of JAUPFR010000010.1, from coordinate 25,679,326 downwards.
GGTTCAAACAGGGTAACCCCTTTCTCCATTGTGATTTCACAGAGCTACGGCTAAAGAAACATCCTTTGCTGAAGAGACAACAGGGTAAGAACCTACATCTGATCATGCTGCATGACACCTTAGTCTCACCAGGGTCATGGTCCTGCAAGGCTGCAAGAAATCAGAGTGCCTTCCAAACAACACTGCCACAACACCTCCATGAAGCCCATCACTTTGCTAAGCTGAAGTTAAAACCAATCAAAAGAGGTTGAACTCTACTGGCTTCAATATTTGCACTTCCAAGTTTCAGAACGCTGGGGGACACTATCACAACAAAAAGTTACAGGAGAGGGTTGCTGAGGGGGAGCAGACATTGAGAGAACTGCATTGACACCTCCTCAACATTGGTCACCCAGGACGGAATGGAGACATGCTGCTGGTGCCATGTGTATCTTACGCTCTTGGCCTGATGATAAATGGAGAGGATTTCACTCCCCATCACCATCTGCTAGGCAAAATGACTACAGTACATCTTAGTCAGTACAAAAGGCAGTTTTTTTTCCCTACAGAGCAAAAAAAGCTGCAGCTCTTGAATAACAATTGCATTTCCACGTTCATTTTTCAAAACTTCCCATTAGTTCTCCGAGCAGAATGTACAGAGATGACTCACCGCATCCCTGTCCCAGCAATGTGTGAAATATAAAATACCTATTTGGAGAACACGAGGCACTTGCATGTAAATCCCACAAGGGGTACCCATGCTGATTTTTATAATATAAGTCTATAATCCAGTAATAGAAAGCAGGCGATATTCAGAACAAAACCTGGCACGTATATAACATTTTGTCGTATTGCCAAACCTAAGTCTCTGCCTATCTCTCAACAAAGAAGAGCTCTGCATGAACAACAGGCCATTAAATACGGGTTTGGAGGAGTTAACGATACATCTGATGTAAAGAACAGCCTTTCTGCAGTCTTCCACTGCTCTGTTCTCACCAGCTCCTGGACAAAGAGCCATTCACTACCCAGCCTTGTAGGAATGCTTTGCATACAAAAAGAGACATGAGAAACAAAAGGATCCTGTAGCCCACGCAACTTTTCAGCCTTGCCTGGTGTTTGGAAAGTTATAGACTTAGCTCAAAAGAACTGACTAAGCAAATGAGACCGGAATGTAACCCACAGCCCTGAACGTTTAAATACTGAAAAATAGAGTAGAAAATGCACCCCTGCATCTCTGTTAAGAAGGGAAGGGAAGAAGAGGAAGGAAAATCCTCTTTGAATGGTTAGGAAATAATAAGGAAAGGTGGTTCTCTGCACCAAAGCCAGAAATAATTATTGGAAGTATCAAAGCAAGCAGTAAAAAACTGGAAGCACAGATATTCAGCAAGAATTGTGAAGTGTTTGGAGTTATTCTCACAGAATGATGGAAACAAAGTCAGTTTTTCAGCTGGGTGGTATACAGGGAAACAACAGAGAGAGAAATGCTACAGCAGTAACACTGAACTTGATGGTGTATAAAGCTGCTGTCCTAAAATGCAAGGCTCTGCTACCAAAGTATCCAGGGTTGGCCTCAGACTCTCTCCAGCTTGTGCAAAGCCCTCGTCTCCATATTCTGTTCTATCCAGCCAGGCCCTTCTCGAGCTCACCCCCTCTATCCCCTCTTTCTCCCTCCATTTTCCTCTCTATCTGCCTTCTTATCAAGCCATCCTCCAGAAAAAGAAATGAACTGGAAATGTAAAACTAACGTGTTATTTGCCATCATCATACTGCTGGGCTTACCCAGCTCGAGCTCTCCCATTAAACAGCAGTACTGCATACTTCTTCAGATACGGACTGCTTGCTACTTTATATGCTACTGCTCAAGCACAGCGTGGCTCCGCTGCAAGGAACACCATTACCATGACAAAATAAAATACGGAAGAGAGGAACTTGGCTTATGCCTGCTCTCCCCTGGACAGCTAAAGATCTTTGGTTTCCATCACGCTTGGGAGAGCTTAATGCTTAATGCCACAGCACATGCAGCAGCAGGGGATGCTGAAGGCTCACATGAGGGCAGTGCCATGCCCGGGGGCAGGAGGAGCTCCTCTGCTCCTGGCTCTGGCCCTTTCCTTCTTTCCACTATCTTCCATCCAGCATTTCCACATCCAAATGCTGAGACTTTTTTTTTTTTTTTTTTCTGTTTTAATTATTTTTAAACCTCCCTACCCACTTGTACCAAACAAACAAAGAGGCAATACTGGGATGCACAGTGTTAAAGACTTGGCAGGTTTTCCAAGCTGTCTAGTGCATTGAGATGCCAAACTTCCATGCATACTAAAGGGATGTGGATGCCCAATTACTCTTAACTAGCTGTGCAAGTACAAGGCATCCCTCTCACTTCTCAGCCTACACTCAATATTTTGTTCAGTTTGACTTCTACTCTATGCTGAATCTTGATACACCAAATACAGCCAAAATAATGAATAGGGCTCCAGTTTCAGGTTTAATAAAAAGCAAAAAAATAATTTGAAGTCATGGCACAGAGAAATATAAAAGTCTGCAAGAAATCTTAGTCTATTCAGAGAGCAAATAATGACATCACATCAGCGACTATATTAAAGCACAACTGGTAGTCCATTACAAGCAGCACAGCTGTAAAAATCCAGTGAGTAACTCCTGGATGATACAGAGGGAACTGCTTAAAAATATCCTGAACATTACATCAGCAAACGTAAACCTTCTCACACTTGTTGTTTGATACTTGCTGCGCAGGATGCATCGCCTTTAGGAACATTCCTCTTTGCCCAGTCTGTTTGTGCGTGTCTGTGATGACACTACCAGCACAGGATGTGGGAGCTCAAGACATCGCAAGTAGGAGCGCTGTGCAACCACGAGATTCCTGCTGTGAAATAACCAAAGCCATGTGTGTCTGGCTTTGGGAGGACTTCCTCCTGCACTTTTATGTCATGTGAAGAGGAGCAAAGGCAGCGTAAGCAATGTGGATGTCCCTTTAGCTCATCCCAACGCTCTGTCAGAGACAAAACTAGCAACTCCTCTGAGGCCAGGCAGGAAATGAAGGCCCCCTCCAGGCCCCGATGGCTGCAGAGCCTCACACACTCACAGGCCTGACCTACATTTCTGGGCAAGTTTGTCAACGCAGACATTCCTACAAACAGTGTGTCCTACAAGCAGGAGGTGCAGGTGCTGTCCCTTCTACCCCATGTCATGGAGCTGCTGCCCTGCAGAAAGATGGAAGGGCTTTTTTTGATCAGGCCACATCACTGTTCTTCCTTATACCAACAAATAAGGACTCAGCGCTGCCATCCACAACTGGTCCCTCACTCTACAGTCTTACACTATCACCAAGGAGAAGAAACAGGGCTCAAGTGCTCCATGTGAAGTTGGAATTGACAACTGCTTTTTCTGAGAGCCTTTTTCATTCTTTTTTACTCAACTGGAAAGCAGAGATCAAAGCTATAGAACACAGACTATGCACTACCACTCACCTTCATCCCTGTACTGTTATTTAGAAATACGACTAACACTAAATTTGAAAAATGTAGTCTCTTAGCTATCTTTTCTGCATAAAAGATGAAAACTGAGTTAGTTAAATTAAATTACTATCCGTTCCTACGTATTTTTCCTTACAACATCTGCTTTTCTTCACAAGTTCATATTCCACACATGATGAGCATCATTCTAACTTCTATAGCTTAAATTTAATCTACACTTTGTCCCAATCCATACGCTTCTAGATTAAGCACAGTATTTGAAAAGCCAAGAGAAATATCCATTGACTCTTGACCACTACACTCCTGAGATTTGTGAGAGGGGAAGGAAGTGGTGACCTCCTAGGATTTCCTGAGGATTCTACCATTTATTACAAAAAGCTGGGGATAATGTTGACAAGGTCAAGCAGCCTACGTGCCCTTCCTCTGTAGACTATGTTACTACTTGCTCCAAGACGTATGTAAGCTTGGCTCAGGAAAGTAAGTTCTGCTCTGCCCCCTGTGTTTTCTTGCCATCTTCTGACATTTTCACCTCACCGAGCGCCCAAATTTACCTGAGACATTGCTATGAATATCACGTGACCTACTTGTTTGAAGCAGACCTGCAGCATCTGAACTTCCCCTGTTCTCCCCTACTTAAAGCAGAGCTGCTGCTGCACCACCAGGTTACCAAAAGCTCCAATGGGACAGAAACTCTTCAGAAACTGACCACGAGGACACACAGCAACAGATAAGATTGGGCCACGACCTTCCCTTTCTGTCAGCAGCCAACAAAGCTGTGAATAACAAGGCCCTCATCTTTAGAAGACTCCTACCTTCCTGCTTATCTGCTTGAACACACAAATGAAACTCATTACAAAATATTCATGCACTGACTTCAAAGCGAAGATGTTAGTCCTGTCTGCTCAATTTCTTTTCTAATCAATGTCAGTTTTCATTTCCTCCCCGATACACACCTGAGAAAATACAAGAAAGACTCCTAAGTTAGACTTGCCACTACTTCTGTGCTTCAATCTAATTGTAATGGCACAGATGTGATTCCCAGATATGAAAATATTAAGAACTTAATTGCAGAGTTAACTGAGCTAAATTGTACCAACACTACAATTTACAGCTACCGTTGCTGCACTTTTATAGGAGCCTGAAGAGCATAGGTGCCTCATGACCAGTGATTCTCAGAAAATGAGTAATCACTTTCTTCAGGCTGTTTTTAAAATCCTACCATCAATGCCTATGTTAAAAACCCATACAGAAGTAGAAACTAAAGCATGTGATGTATGAGCTGGACAATGATACTGACTTCTTTCCTTGCTCAAATTCCTGATTTTTGAGTATCTGAATACTTGACTTCAGTGTTTTGCTGATTTTGTACATCCCTATTCTTAGCTTGCTACAATCGTTTTGCTAGGGAAGAATACAGGAAGAAAGCAGAACCCATTATCTAGAGGACTATGCTAACGTCAGTGCAAAAGCAAGATTCCCAAAGGACTTTTTCATCATCCTTCCAGCAGCACAGCCTTGCGGGAGTTGGATTATTTTAATGGCTAGTGATGAAACACCACAAAACAATCAAAACCATAGCCAGGCTAATTGACTGTAAGATGGCCTGTTGTTTCAGTGGATTACCCCTCTGGCACAAACTCCAAGTTTATCATCCTTCAATCCTCAGTCCCAGTTATTTAATTGCTTTGTTACTGAAGTGCTACACACAGTGAGTTCTCTGCTAGTCCTGCCTGGGTGCTCTGTGCAGACTGCCCAACAAACCAGCCCTCCATAAAGGACACAGGCAGCCTCCCAGCACCAAGAATGCTTCTCTAAAACCATCTCTTTGCTGGCCACCCACCTTAACACGTTTTGATAGTAGATTCTAGGCACATGGGACCGTGTATAATTTATGCAAATTAAACAAGTGCAACATATGAATTGCTCTTTGCATAATAGTCTTCTATCTCCTGGGCACAGCAAATAACAACCAGATGTGGACACATAAAAACAAAGATCCGACTCCAAAACCGTTAGGTGAAGCAGAACCCTTATTCTCTCTTTGCCTCAGGGCACTCCTAAGTATCTGCTGGCAGCCTGCTCCTCTCACTGTCTCTAGGATCTCCTGACAGCAGAAGGGCTTTAGGGTGGGAGCTGTTGCAAACACTTCTAGGCATGTTTGTACAGTGAGTTCTAAAATGAGATCACGGCCTCAGGAGGGACATTCTTTTCTATTACCGAAACACCTCACTAACAAAGAAATAAGATTGACATTATATAAGCTATTTGCAAGTTCTCATTGATTACAGAAAGGCGATTTCCCCAGGTGCATGTCAACCAATGGAAAACCCCAGAAGAGCAGTCTGGCTCCAATACAGAGCAACAAGAACTGCATTGTTAGGGGAAGAGAATTTAAACAGCCAAAATGGGCAGCTCATGCCCTAGGTCAGAACATGTATGGACTGAGATGTAAAGGTCACTGTAGGAAATCTAACTACACAGTCTGCTTCCCATGATGGCTCCTCTTTCCAGATCTCACTGGCTGTGGAGTCACTACTCTTGAGCTACAGGAGTTGTTATTACAATTACAAGCAGGCTTGGCAGCTAGGCATTTCAACACCATTGTTAATTAAGTACATAACATTCCTGCAAAGCAGGTAGTATCATACTCCTTTTCAGACAGAAAAGAATAGCACAGATAACTTTATCTGCACCTTGCTCCTTATCTACCTAGTGGAAGAGCCAAAATAAAAACAGAGGAGTTCTTATACTAGTCCTCTAATTACTACATGTCGGAATAGCTGTTTTCATACATCACATCCTTTTGGAAATGAAATAGATATGATACTTCCACCCCTGCCCTAGCCATGTCTCAGTTACAATTTGGGGTGAGAAAACTAATGCCACATGTTCTAAGCATTTGTACAGATACAGCAGACATGATTTAGCAGTGTTGTCATAAAAGCTATTTGTATATCCAGGGGCTCTCGCGCTGCCCACAAAAAAACTATGACTATGTTGATGTGAGTAGAAGACATGGTTTTGAGTATGTTTGTATGATCCCTGTTTCAAATCAATATCCCCCAACAGAAGACTTAGGCCTGAAAATTCAATACCCCATAAAATACAGGAATCTATGCTAGGTGTGACTTTGCAGCCCTCTCATTCTGCTTTTTAAGGAGAGGGACGAGCTAGATTAATTGATTTATGCTGGCCCCACTTTGATTCCTTCACTGCAACACATATTTTCCCTCCATGGTGACCATGCTCTAATAAGAATTTGAATGTGAGCAGTGTGTATTTATACACTTTGTATCTATGCTGACATTCCCAATTTTGCTGTATTCTTGATGCCTATTCATTGACTTATTAAGTCCACATCCACTGAAAGTAACGGAAACAATTTCCGACAACATCTCCCTGTCACGTATAAATGACAGCTCAGTTCCCACCACCCAACAGCTCTTACCTGTCAAGGAGAAGCTCCAGTACTTCCTTAGTAGAAGCAAAGCCCCTGTATGTTGAGAGAAAGATACTGATGTAGGTAAAATCATTATCCCCAAAAGCTGTCAGAAGGTTCTCCACAAGTTTCTCCAAAGTTCCAGCTTTTATTGTCCTGATCTTACATGTTTCATACTGGCTGACAGTGTGTCCTGGAGGTAACTGGTCCCCTTCAACCTACAAAGTTAAAACAAAAACAAAACACAAAAATCAGGCAAAAGCCAGATCCTTCACACAGCTGTAGCACTGTAACAGATTAAATCTCATCCTGGCACAGGAGCAGTTATTTGGGAGTCCATCTTCAGTTACTAAACCTCACTGCAGATTTTGGGTCTCCAAACACCAAGAACTCTATCAAGAATGGAGGTTATTCAGTGAGTTTATCTTTCTTTCTCTGATAAGTTCCACAGAATATTTTACACTCTGACTGCTATTGGTGCATCTTGAGGCACTACCATGTATTATTATCTAAAAGAAAGTTCGTTATCCCCCAAAGAGAATAACAACATAGCTAAAGGAAACAATAGTGGTGATTCAGCCCCACTTAACTTCTGAATAAACACTAAGATTGATCACAGCTTTAGAGGCAGAACTTATGGCTCCTTTGCTGGAAATACCAGCTTGGGGCTGACGCACAACCTCAGGTCGTAAGTGCATTTGGACAAGAAACATGTCATGACACTTTTGCAAGGAAGGAAGGTGACATCTAGCACACACGCCATTAGAATCTTCAATTCTTTCTTACAGTTTTTGCTTGGTGCAGTATCTGCCAAGAATCTCAGCTTCGATGCTTTGTTTTTCGTTTGTTTGGGGTTTTTTTTAGGAGGAGGGGTTGTTTTTTAAACAGCATTTGCTTTTGCTGCCCACAGTCCACTTCAAGACCGAAATCACAGGATTATGTTACACCTCTATTTAAAGGACAGCTCAGAGAATTCTGTTTGTGACCAGCTCTAACAGTTACCTGCAATAACAAGCCTTAACGATGGGACTGTACATAAAACATATCAATAAGAGAGATCAGAGAGGAAACTTCTTTCCCCTAGGAGCCAGCTGTCTGTGGGAAGCAATGTGTAAAAATGGCTGAGCCCCACAGAGGCAGCATCAGAAACAGCAGTTTTGCTTCTGATCCTACGAATTAACAGGAACCAAAATAGTGATACTCCTCAACCTCAGCTTGAGGAGTATGTGCTGTGTTGCATGTGCTCCATCACCTTGATCACAGTTGCATGCCCAGTCACTAATTAATGTAATCACACGGCACCACCACTAACAGAATGGCAGAAACAAAAAGCCCATTTCCCTTGAGAGAAAGACATGGCCTCATCTCATCCAAATGTTTGCAACCACGAGTAAAAATACAGACCCTGACAAAAATCCCTGGACATAAGGATTTATCTACAAGTAAATAAGCTCCTGGAAAGTCATCTGAATGGCTGAAATATCTTTTCAAAGTACAATTACTTTCACTCACATTCGCTGAGATCAGAATATATATTGTTTAAAGCAAAATAAAACGTATCTGGGACTGATGGGTTTACACAAAGGAAAAAAAATCAGGCCACTGTGAGATAGTTCAAGACTGAAAACCAGATCTTCAATCTGTTTAGCTTGGATTGAATGCAACAGCAGCAAAATACTACAGGAAATAAACTGAGCAAGAGCACACAGCAGCCTAGCTTAGACTTTGCTTCACCAATTCTCCTGCAGTCTCAGAATAAAGCCATTTGCTGCACAGCAGTATTGGACTGCTGATTTCTTCCTCACAGATGCACTCACAGCAAGATTTCAGCTGGGACTGCTGTGATGATGCTCTTCTGAACCACAGCCTTCCCTTCCTGGGTAACAGCTCTGGAACTGTATCTTGATACAGACAATAGTGGTGTTTCATTAGGTCACGCTTCCCATAGAAGCCTTACAGCCCTTCTAGGCTTTGAATGTTGAATCAGTCTTCACCAGTGTGTAGGATGACCAACAGCAGACTGAGAGACTCCTCTAATAACAAATTGAGGCCTATTTTGTGGTTCTCCGTGGCTGCTTGACAGCACATCTCAAGCACCCCCTGAAGAATCTCATCCTGGACTGCACGTGAAGTTCAGACACATGGACATTTTGAGCAGAGGTTTTGCTCCAGAACTTGTCCAGTAAGGCATAAGTTTGAAATAATGAGGCTAGTTCTGTTCCAAAGCACCTGTTCCACAGGTGCTGTTCCACAGCACCTAGACTCAAGGACTTGAAGGTGTCACGGCAATGACTTAACAGGCATTACAGACTTTGGCTTTGCATAGTGGCAAAATACAAAGAAGAAAAAAATAAGCTATTCATGAAGTAATCAGGAACAGACAGCCCATCCATTTAATATTTATAGCACTACCTTCCATTGCTTTTCAATTATTCATAATAGATAGGCCTTCCTCTCTTGGGCAATACAGATGTCCTTACTGAGTGCACAGCTCAGCTGCTTTAGGATGAGGACATCCCATTTCCCAGCATACAGGGTCCAACAAATGCTTGGTAAGAACATTAAAATCCAACCTGCTAAAACAGAGTTGAGAAGTGAATACAAAAACAGGACTAGTAACTCCAGCATCCCTCAATGGCTTGGCTAATGGTTCACTTCTAGCAGCACTCCCAATGGATGTTACAGCAAGAAATGGTGTCAGTGATGGTTTTGGTAGCCTCTTTGTCTGGAGGAAGCACTGGAAGATCCAGGAGCATCGTGCAGGATCGAGGCACAGGGACCTCTCAACAGACTGCAAAGACTCAAAGGCTCAGACCACAGGCAGAGAGCCTGGGAAACTTGCAGCCACAACTCAGCAGGAAAATGGCACTATTTCACATTGAGTTTAAGCCACTGCAAGAAGCTATTCCAGAGGCCCTTTGCTGCCCACACGCTGCCCTGCTCCTAAGCTGCTTTTCATACAGCTGTGTGATGAACTGGACCACGAAAGGGGTCCAGCTAAAACAGAGCCTGAACTTAGTGGGGTGAGATGTAACCCAGACAAGTTGCCCAACCTTGCTCACCCCAGCGCAGCAGAAACACATGGGCTGGCATGAGGAAAACAGCTCGGGTTGAAGGAGAGAGACGATTCTCAGAAGCACTGCAGGTTTACATCTGTTCTAACAAACCATGAAATTGCAGGCTGTTATCCTGGTCTCGTGTCGTGAACTGATTCATGTGTTTGGTACATAGACAAGGCAACACACAGCAGTGCTGCACCAGAACCCACAGCTACAGCAGTGCAGCCCCAAACAAGGGCAGAACACGTTCCCGAGACTGATACATGCAGAAAATTTTCCTGAAATTGCCAAGCTTCAACTTCCCCAACACATAACCCTAGGAGAACGTTTAAAAAAAGGCAACAACAAAGATCGGAACGCTGAAAATCCAAGCCTAAGGTTGTCTGCGAGACATTAAACGGCTAGAAATCATTTTAAGAGACTTTTAGGGATTGTTTGTAGCTGTATTATTTTAGCAATCCTGCCTGTAAGCTGAAGAGGAAAGGACTTGGCAGCGGAGCTCAGGGGCAGGCTCTCAGAGTAAGACACTGCGGGCTGCGCTCGCATGCTAACAGGAAACTGCTCGGTCTGGATTTAATCAAGAGGACATCTCCTCACTGACATAACCGGGCTGCCCAAAGGCGGAAGAGTTTTTGTGTTTGCTTTTGTGTTGACTGCCTGCTCAGGAGAGTCCAGTACTTACCACGATTAAAAGATACGCCTAAAACTCTGGGCAATTTCTGGCAGTCATGATTTCAAAAGAACCATTGGAAACGATCTCTTTTCCCCCCACACCACTGATCCGAAGGCTTTTCCAAAGCAAATATTTTCTGCTGAGGATTCTGAAAGTCAGGATGATGGAATGAAGTCAACGCAACCACTTTTCATTAAGCGGACTGAAAAAAGACACTTAAAAAACACAAACAAGATGAAAAATAAGTGAATCAGATATGAAGCATTCCTCGGACTTAGTAATGTGAAATATCACTGCTTTAGTAAAGACTTACTCATTTAGAAATCCTGCTTTTCAGGAGCATATCATCAACCACTATCTATAAATCCCATTTCTATGGATTTTGACAGATTTTTTCAAAGCTTTTCACTGTGTACAAAGTTCACAGCTTTTCCAGATGTGGACTTTTCCACTAGAGTTCTTCTCATCAACTGACTGGACACACACACTCTACGCTGGGCTAAGCCTGCCCAAATTGCAGCATGCTGTCGCAGAAAATAACACCGCTAATAAAGAAGGGTGGAACGTAAGCAGCAGGAAGACTTCACGGCGCTCTGTAAAAGTCCTCATCGCTTTAATCAAGTTCTTTCTGTTAATGATAGCTTCAAAGATATTAACGACTCATTTGACACGGCGTTTCCGACTGAAGTGTTAATGACCCTCGGAAGCGAGCCTGCTCCCCGTAAAAGGAAGCCAGGCTGCCCCATGTGCGTGCTGACAGATAAAACCCACAGCAGCTGGCCGTCATGCTGAACTGACTCAAACGTGCACACAGTGCCGACTGCCCCCGTCCAGACCACACCATCATTGAAAGAAGCAAGTGAAAAACGTTTGGGTTTCATTACAGAGAGCAACGACTGGACTAAACCCATCAGATGAGGACAGCATTTCAGGCACTGGTATGGTAGGCCCTGCAGTGCGCACATCCGTGCTTCCTCTTGCAGTCAGCTCTGCAGCTGACAGTACATAAGAGCCTCACATCCACCACTCTCTCCTCTCTGCCCTTGTCCTCTGTGCTACAGAGCTGTCAGCCTGGAAAATAGCTCGCGTGAGATAAGACTGAATTTGAAGCAGAATTTCCACTCTAGGAAACCGTGGCTGGAATGCAGGATTTGGGTGGCCAGCAGCAGGTTTCCTTGAAGCCCGCAGGCTCCAGGCAGCACGGATGCTTGCCTCTGCAGGAGCAGCTGTTTTTATCGTACAGTGCAGATGGAAATAAAACGAGCGCGAAGCTCTCTGCAGAGCTTTCTCCACTTTGCTAACTCCCATTTCCTCATTTTAGCTGCTGCTGAAAAATCAGAATACTGTGTGTTGACTGCCCCAAACTCAGAAGCCAGTGTAACTTTATGAGCTCTTTCCTGTGATCTGACAGCTAGGGGTATTCCTGGATTTCCAAAGCTCCACCCTTTTCCTTTCCTTTCTTACCACATAAATAACCCTTCTTGGCAGCAGCCCAGAGTTTCCAGGACTAATTAATTCCATGATCATTGTTCAGAAGGCGTTCTCATGTTCTCGCATCCTTAGAGCTCACAGCCTGGCACATATCTGTCCGAAGGACCAGCAAACAGTAACAAAAGCTGCAGGTCAGATTCAGAGGTAAGAAGAGCCTTCCACAAGTGCTGTCGCTCAGCTGGAACCCTTTCACTCAGGCACCTTGCAGCTACTTGGGGGAAAATAAGAAACACACGCATACCAAGGTGCTGAGCAGCAGTCCTCACACTTTCTGAAGTTATGCAAATTTAAACTCATTTGGGTACCGTGAGTGATGTGGAACTACCTCTAAATGAATCAAAGCAGAACTAAAGAAGTCTAATTTCTACATCACCTCTTGCTGCGTGCATCCAGAGGAATTACTAAGCAAGGATATAAAGCAGCTGAATCTTCAGAGAGATCTACGCTAAAATGGCACTGTCCAACTCTTACAATAGTGCAGAAGATCTCAGCCAAGGGAACATATCAATTCTCCCTCTCAAATTTGGTAGGAGTATCCATGCAAATGAATGTAGCTGCAGCATTCAGTGAGAACCAAGTCCATCGAGAGGCTCGCTACACAGTACACGTGCTTTTTGAAGAGACTGAAAATTGCCCCAACAGCTTGAACCCAGTCTTCACCTCTAGCTATCCTGTATTACTTACCTTCTCATTCCTTCCCACCTACAAAAAAGGCCCTTCTCATGCTGACTCCCCCTCCTTGCCAGGCCTTTCGGTAGAATCAAGATAAGTCCTCACACTCTTACCTAACTTTCTGTCTTGATTAACTGAATCTGAAATATCAGCTGCATTAAGAAAGGGGTGGCCAGCAGGGAGAGGGAGGGGACTGTCCCCCTCTGCTCATCTCTTGTGAGGCCCCATCTGCAGTACCGTGTCCAGGCCTGGGGTTCCCAGCACAAGAAAGATGCAGAGCTCTTGGAACAGGTCCAGAGGAGGGCCACCAAAATGACTGGAGCATCTCTACTGTGAGGAAGGGTTGAGGAAACTGGGCTTGTTCAGCTTGGAGAAGAGAAGGCTCTGGGGAGGCCTCATCAAGGCCTTCCAGTACTTGAAGAGAGCGTATAAACAGGAGTGGGAACAAACACTTACATGGGTGGATGGCGATAGATCGAGAGGGAATGGTTTTAAACTAAGACAGGGGAGATTTAGATGTCAGGTGGAAGTTTTTCACTCAGAGAGTGGTGAGGCACTGGAACAGGTTGCCCAGAGAGGCTGTGGATGCTCCATCCCTGGATACATTCAAGGCAAGGCTGGATGTGGCTCTGGGGAGACTGCTCTCATGGTTGGCAACTCTGCCCACGGCAGGGGAGGTGAAGCTAGATGATCTTTGAGGTCCTATTCAACCCAGGCCGTTCTATGATTCTATGATATGTTATTTTCATAATACGTTAGGCTTTATAAATACTCCTTGTGGTGGCTTTGATCAGACACTGAAGTTTAGCAAGGGCCTAATTTAAAATAGAAAACCAAGAAAAAGGAACTGGTTAAGTCAGGTAGACCTCTCAGTCATGTGCATTTCATACCATTTGAGAAGCATCTGTCACCAAATGACATTTACTAGAAATATTTTTCTAGCTCAATGACAAATCCAACCCATATTAAGCATCTTTTTATACCCCTTTACTTCCACACAACCTGGCATTCTCCTTGCTTCAGCACAAGAACACCAAAATGCCCAGTCTCCACACTGAGCAGTGAATAAATACTAGAAACAATAGGAGGCTAAGTGAACAGTGCACCAGAACGAGGGCATGGGAGTAGGTTTTACTGCCCTATTTGGCAGCAAACTCGGCCCATTCTGCAAAATATATTAACCTGCATAGACTTGGAAGCGTTACACAGTGCCTCCATGAGCAAAGAGCTCTTCATAGAGTCTTCAGGCTTGCATAAAACTGTCAGAACTAATGAAAGCAGGTAGGAAAACTGGAATGGCTTTTAGGAATCACAAGAGAGAGACAGAGGCAGCTGGAGCAGTCCCTTGGTGCACAGGAACAGCGAGCAATGATTACTGTTCTGCTGGCACTCCATCTTAGCCTCATCCCTCACATGCCCTCCCAACGCTTGCCGCTTGCAGCCTGTCTGGGAGGCTGGTGGGTGCCAAAGCTGAGCTATGTACTAGTAAGTGCAAAGGAGAAAGGAAGAAGGGGTGCTGAGCAGGGGAAAACATTCAGTTTGGATCTCCAGACCACAGCCTTGCAAGAAGTGTCCCTCACAGGAGGTGTTTCAGGAGAGCTGAGAGCCTCAAGTTGCACCAGGGGAGGTTCAGGTTGGATATTTGGAAAAATTTCTTCTCCAAAAGAGTGGTGAGGCAGTGGCACAGGATGCACAAGGAGGTGGTGGGGTCACCATCCCTGAAGGTGTTCACATGGAGATGTGGCACTGAGGGACGTGGTTAGTGGTCACAGAGGGGATGGATTGGTGGTCGGAATAGATGGTTTTTGGAGGTCTTTTCTAACCTTAATGATTCTATGCTCCCAGGGATCTCAAGGGAACACTCCAGCTCCAAGGGGCTGTGTAGCACCATACAATCAGGTGGCCACATACAAGACATCTTCATGCCTCTGTTTTTCCAGCTCTAGAAGGGCAGATGAAAACTGAGCTCCTCTGTGGAGTACTTCTGAGTTCATAGATGACAAACAATCTGCAGAACTAGGCAATGTCATTTCTACACTGAGTCCACACAGCAGACCACCAACCCAACATCATTCTGCTGCAATGAGCAATAGAAATAGCAGCTGCAAACATGATAGATCCATACGTTAAGCACAAAGGTCAGACCCCAGCTCACTTCTTCATGAGGCCTACTTGAGAAAAAGCTGCCTCCCACCAAAAGGAAAACTCCCCAAATTCTCCTCACACATTTCACTGTCTTCAGAGGAATTTGCCAGTGCCACCCAACAACAGTCAGTCTGGGTCTTAGCACTGGGTTGAGATACTCAGGTGCTCAGCAGAACAGACATTTATACAGCTTTTGCAATGGGATAAAGTATAGAGTACTGTCCCAAGCAACTTAAAGGGCACAGCAAGCAAGGAGAAAAACAAAAACAAACAAAAAAAAAACCAAACAGACTTGCCATACATCTGCTAAGCTAGATGACACGCTGGTATGCAGGTCAAACGTGTCGTAGCACGTGAGAGTGATGTTCACTTCTCAGCAGAGGGCATTTCCTGCAGAGCAGCTAAACGAACACTGAAATGTTCAAGTATGGTAGAACAGCTCAGTTGGAAGAGACCGTCAAAGTCCACCCAGTCCAACTGCAATAGGGTTGCATACATGTCAACTTCTAAACTTTACATACGCATAAACAAACGTGCACATGTAACAGCCTACATTCTTTAATTTCATTAGGCAGCTGAGGTTAAATTACTGGCCTAAAAGCATGTATCAATCCCTTCCAGGACTCCTTCTGTATGCAAGGTATTAAGAACTTTGTGCACGTCGGGCTTCATAAGCTGAAAGTCAGACTACATAAAGCAGAAACATATCACAGCAGTATGGCCTCTACACAAAATACTTGCTGCTGTTTTCAAGCAGTGCTGACATTAAAGGCCTACAACAACAGACCTTCCTCCCCAAGTCACCTACACCAACAGTTGTGGCCACTCAATGACATGCAGTCAGCCCAGCTACATCACCACCACACAGAAGCCAAAAATCCTTAATTAGCCTCATGTTTATACGCTGTCTGCTTCTTAGCGATGACAAAAACTCTTCATCTGCCCCAAGAAAAACTATTACAGAAATTCTGTTTGTGAAACACTGGTTGGTGAAGTAATTTGCCACTACTCTTTCGTGCTGTAATGCCAAGCATTACAGCGCTTGATATTGCCACTAACGCAGTCAGACATTTATGATGGCAAGAGTTTGTTGAGAATTACAGGAAAAAAAAAAAAAAAAAGTATTTTGAACATTCAGAAGCACAGAGATCGTTTCTCACCAGTGCTTACATGTCTGGCACTCAAAAACTGCAATGCTTTTCCTGTGAAAAGTTGTACCACTTTTTTCCTCTCCCAGGAACGTTGATTTAATTTAATTGTGGAGCTCATCATCACTTTCTGCTCGGTCAGTAGAAACAAAGAAAGTCCTGTATGAGGCAGCAGGCAAAACTGCTGAACTCAAAATGGGTTTAAGGACAGCAGTAGTAAGAATTCTGTTGCATAATTATAACACATTACATAACCCAGAATGGCTTTATTTATCCTGATTGGATCGTTGGCTTCCCTTTCACCCCATAAAGCTCGTTCCAGCAGCACCCAGAAATTGAAATTATACTGACTCAGGAAATCAATGCAAAATGCTACTGCACTCAGGGTAAACAACAAGGCAAGAGTGATGGGTTTTAACAGCGTGAGTGGCTGGGAAATGAAACTGTAGGTGTGCAATCTGGCAGAGGAGAAAATATTCAGCAGAAGATTGATGTGGATTTTAAAATAAGTGGAATTTTGCGGAAGAAAAAAAGAAAACAAGGAAATGTTTTTACACATTTCATAATGATTACTGTGAGTAATCTCTACTGTCAAGCTTTTTTAATATTTTACAGCAGAAGCAGGTTAGCAGTAGAGCATTTTTATGACTACGGCATGAGTACATCTCTAAATCGAATTCTAAACTTCACTTCAATGGCTGTGCTTTTTACTACTCTTTGTTTTGAAACTAAGAGATGTCTCCAGGGTGGGGCCTGACCAGAAAAAGCAGCAAGACAATGTTACTTTACTGTTAAAAAAGTTACTAGCTTGAACATTTACTCAAGTACTAAGAGAGTCCAAAACTAGTAGTTCCATCAGCAGCTCAGGCCACACTGCATTTTTACTTTATTATCTAGACTTATTATCACAGAACTGTAGGGGGTGGAAAGGACCTCTGGAGATGATCATGTCCAATCCCCAACAGGGGACTGATTATGGAGTCTATTAAGACCCTTCTCTTGCACACATACACACGTAGTGTGAGCCTGCATGTATGAACGCTCGCACGTGTACACACCGTATCTGTGACAGCAACATTCCTGTGCTAATCACAAAGGTCTCTATGACAAATGGGCTTTTTTGTATTATAATCTGCCGAAGTATATGGTAAAGAAGCACATCATGTATCTACAAAAATGACTGCATTCTTATAACTAAGTAGAGCAGCCGGCCTTCAACCCACCTCTCCTGGCACTGCAGAAAGCAGCACCAGCTGCGTGAGCTGGTGCTGAACCCACTGCAGACGCCTGTATTTCAGTTTTGGAGTTCTGCTGCAGTTGAACTTAAATCCTCAGGCAATGAATACAAATCAAAACACACATAATTATGTGGAAGCACTGAGTCAGAATGCACAAGCAGCATAGCTTACAAGTAGAGGGGAAAGAGCAAGCAAAAAAATGTCAGACTGTAAGATGAAACAGAAGTCCTCCACGTTACTGTCTGCCTTTTTTCTTTGTTGTTGTTTAACTATGCATCAGGAGTTATTAGCGTATTTCTTTTCTTCTCTGTCCTAACTCCACGGTCATCTGAAGTTTTCTGAACAAGACGACTGCAAGCCTTGTGGTTCAGGTAAGTGTGCAAGAGTTCATTCCCATTTCACATGCTACAGGGAGCCAGCAGACCGACTGCACAGCCAGAATCCATCTGTGGCACTCATTGGGAAGAATGTGAAGTATAAGGTCTGACTTCCAAATGAAACAGATTATTGTTACTTACGAGACATTTCCAACAGCAGCACGAGGGCTGCCACGTCAGAACGTAAGGCACTATCCCTGCCCTCAAGGGTTTCTGCTCTAGAAATGCAAAGTGCACCGCAAGGTAGGGCCAGAGATTACTACAAGCCCAGAACTAAGACAAAAGGACGTGTGGGCATATCTTCATGAACATTTTCTTGTTGTACTTGCATGCACTGTTTAAACTGGCTTCCAAACACACCTCAGAAGCATTTAGTTAACTGATCTCTTCTACACTGAAGACAATAGTTAATCCTGAAGCGTGTAATTAAAACCCTGGACAGCTCTTTAACACGGCACACCTGCTTCTGCTTTTGGATATATCGATACTTGGACGTTTAAATCGCTGATTTTTTGAAGAGTCAGAAGAAGCCACTGAGATCTGGAAGCCCAAGTACCACACAAAATATCTCCCAAGACCCCAGTCCAAAGCCCAATAGGATGCGGCCCACAGGCACAAGAGACTCCAGACTTAGTGTCAAAGTGTCTGATGGCTTAGGCAACCAAATGCTGAGAAACTTAAGAGCCCAGCAAAAAAAATAAAGTCTGTTGAAAGTACTACCTTCAAAGGTCACACTGTGGCACACAGAGGAAAGATCTGAAGGTTCAGAGTAGGCAGAACACGCAATCTTTCTGCACAACACTTGGAAGCAGCGACAAAAAGCAAACCATTTGCAAAGTATAAAGAGAGGGTACTGAATCGAGTCTAGGGACGTTATTCTTCCACTGCACAAAAGGTCTGATGAGACCACATGTAGAGCACCATGCTCTGTTCTAGCTGTCTTATTTTTAAGGCAGCTATTATGAAGTTGAATGGGGCACAGCAACCCACACAATTCCTACATTCACAGAGCCTCGAGCAGCAAAGATGGAAACATCCATTTTAGGCATGGAGAAAGCAGGATCTGAGCACCCAGAGTTCTCATGGAGCAGCATGAGGTTACAGGAAAGCAGAAAGAAACTCACAGGTCATGTTGCAATATAGCCCTGACATCTTTGGGGCATTCGAGTTCCCAGGATTCTTTTTACGAGTGCCTGTGTTCAATTGTATTCTGCCTTGTTAAATATTTGCTACAAACAAATTGAAAACAGAAGCTTATGAACGGCAACACGTAATAATAGTCATGTGAAGCTAAACTAGAGGATCTGCCTTCTGACCACGGCCAGATGTTACAGACCAAGATGAAGAAATAACAGTCATAACATAAAGAATAACCAGCCTAAAAGGAAAGACTGCTCAGTCACGCAAAGCGTCTGTTTTACACCTAAACAGTAAAAAGTTACATGTCCAGGTCTACTCAAATGGTTCTAATTAATTCACTTCTGGACTTGAATTGTTTCAGTGCATTGCTGTGCATTGTTCACCAGCTGCTTCTTGCTGCACATACACCACATGTGGGGAAGATATCCACGTGATAAAACAGTATCATCTTGTAACTCTGACAACTGATCAGTTTCCCCAGAACTTTATCTAATGCTTCAAATTCTTCGACCACCTCAAAGGAAAAGAAAAAGAAGTGGCTTTTAAAAATCAGATTTTCTCAGAAATACATTTTCCTCCTGTGTTTACCACCTCCCAGAATAAAGGGGAACTACACAGACACGGCTTAGTGGGCACGGGGAGATGGTTGGACTGGATGACCTTAGAGGCCTTCTGCAACCTACGTGATTCTGTGGTACATCAAATCAAAGCATCAGCACTGCTGCTGAGCTGCAAGCCCCTCCCCAAGGCAGAGTTTCATACCACGTTACACTACAACGTACTTAACGCAGCCACAAAAAATGTACTGTGGCCGTGCTTTGAAAGCCATTTGGATGAAAGATGCCACAAGTTGTACCAGAGGAGGTTTAGATTGGGCATAAGGAAAAACTTTTTCCTCTCAGAGAGTGCTCAGGCACTGGGACGGGCTGCCCACAGAGGTGGTGGAGTCGCCGTCCCTGGCAGCGTTCAAGAGGCGCCTGCATGAGGAGCTACGGGATATGGTTTAGCAGCTTGTGGTAGCAATGGGAATGGGCGGATTGTTGGACTGGATGATCTTGTAGGTCCTTTCCAACCCTGTGATTCTATGCTGTAAGAGTGCAGGATCGTTATCATTTCACTAGGACACTTCTTCTTTTCCTTCTGGTGAATTACCAGCAGCATCGTGCTGAACTGAACTCAAAGCCGCTGTATTCAGGCGCTAGCGTGAATTCATTTTGGTCCAAACTGGAGTGATTTCCATTAAAAATCCACTTCAGCACATTTCAAAAGAAAATTCTTATTTCAGGAACGGTAAACATATAACACAGACTTTATAATTCAGCCCTAAACGTAGCGTTCCCTACTGGTGTAGCACTCGTGGAAAACTACAGGCCACATCTCAAGAGTTTCTGTGGCCGCTGAACATGAAAAGGGACTGAAAAGTTTGTACGTAACATACATCAAAATACCACCACAGTATTCAAAGAATGGTTTGTCAGCCCAGCCCATGTCCACTGGACGAGAGCTTTGCTGCTGGCTGAGAGATCTGCAAAGGATAAACCATTTCAAACACAAGGGGCATTCTGCTGTTCTGGTGTAAGCAAACCACAGCAGCAAAGATAATGTTTTACGAGCTCTGAAACTATCTTCCTACGGGTAATAAACAACACTCAGACATCACACTCACTCTGCCTCTGGTCTGCAAGAGGCTACACAGCAGCTGCACAAAGACAGGCAAGAAACCACACACCAGCTACGCAAGGACAAGAGTATGAATCACACTGTGTCAGCATTCATTTACCCTTGTCACACGAGGTAACCCTACTGCCTTTTAGGAGCTGGCCAAGATCTGATTGTGATCATTTCTGCACACAGCTGTGGCCCCTTACAACGCTGGCCATAGGAAGCTATGTATTTAGAGAAGAGATTCCTACGCCGGTAGTAAAGATGCATGTTCAAAGCATGCATATACACACTGTCACTAAACATATTTTTAATTAGCTTTAGCAAGGCTAAATTTAAATCCAAGCGTGACTAACATGCTCGCAATGCTTCAGTCTGTCTCTTAAATGAAAACATCAAACCCTAAACTGTAAAACTAATGGTTTCTGCAGGGCTGTTCTCTCCACAGCATCTCAGTGGAGCTCATATGCTGCTTCTCCCAGGCTTTCCGATGACACATAGCCACATTCCTTGCCAACACTTCTTTAACCCAACAAGTGACCTAGATCCTCCAACGTTCAGAAGGAAAATGCCAGTTTCTCTTCAAAGCAAGCTGATTTTTTTGTTATTCCCTTCTTTCATTTCTTCTTGGAGAAGCTAGCAAAATAAAAATCACTGATGTTAGCGGCAGGATAGTTAAGATGCTCTAATTAAGGCAGAATCTTTACCATCCAAGAAGCAGAGTTTGAAAAGACAAGCATTCTGGCTATCAGAGGAATTCCCAGAGGGTAACAGTTGCAGTGCAGGGTGTTGTTATGTTCCCACATGTCACAGGTAACTCGAAAGTATGTCAAAAGCAAGATTTCAGACTGAAATAGATCGGCTGAGAGATTTCCAAGACGTAGTCACAAACAATCAGTGCAAAAACAGAACAGGGAAGTCAACAGCAACATCTGCTCTTCTGAGACTCCCTCACCTCTCATTATTCCACTTAATGGAACAGTCATTAGCAGGAGATGCCTCTGCACAGCCCTGTATGAAGAAAAGCTTCCTCTGTGTCTCTTCCTAGTTCCAAGTGGCCAAGCAAGAGCACCCTATAGCCTCACTCATTGTTAATGACACACAAGACTAAAGCACTGCAATCCTGTCACTCTCTGACAGTTTGGAATGTGAGGTTTCAAACTCAACCAAGAGCACGACATGGTTATCCTTCTCATTACATGTGTGCATTTGGGACTGCAGAAATAAAAGACAGTAATTCTTCAGGCTTCCATTTTAAAATCCATACCAATCTCAGGTCTCATGCTCAAGTGCTTGTTGCACAGACACTCAGCTAATGACTGCATCCAACTGCGCTACCCGGAATATCCCTAGAGCAGAAAAGCATACCTGAGTGAGGAAGTAAGGAAAAAGCAGTTGTTAGTAAGGGCTGTGATACTAGGGTACAACTATGCCAACAGCTGACAGAAAGGGCAGGAGGAAAGAGCCTACTCAAAACCAGAAGGTAAGCTGAATGAATTCCAGGGCTTTCTTTTGATACCTGTGCACCTGTCCACAGGTAAAATCATCCCATTCTCTCTGGAATTTCCTAATTGTGCTCTCTGTGTGCCCACAGCAGTTGGCAGGTACCATCTGCCGCATCAAATCAACGTGAGCGCTCCCCATCTTCCAACCTCCATCTGCAAGACAGGTCCTCAGAGAAGACAGCACTCTCAGAGCAACAGCAGGGCGCCCGTCAGCTCCTTGTGAATTGCTTTTCTACTTCTGCCAAATACACAGTCAGAACTACACCCCAGCCTTGGGCTGCGTGGTCAGGACAGGCAGCAGGAGCCTGATTCCAAGGAGTCAGACTTAAGCCAGAAGGGACCAACGAACACTACACGTCGAGAGACAAAACAGAAAGCTGCAGCAAGGACAAAGATCAGCTAAGCACTGGACAACTGACTGCACAGGAAACTACACTTGAGAAGAACATCTGGGACCTAAGAGTAAGACATCAAAAAAACAAAACAAAAATATCACAGAGCTGGCTTAAAAGTGCCTATGGGAGGGCAGGATCAGGCTCAGAGAAAATTTGAGGCTTTGCATGTTCCTAAAACGTTGATGGTTCCAGGCACCACTTAAATCTCAACCTGTATTTAGGAGGTCAGCATCGGAAAGAAAATAAATCCCAACTACAACTTCTTTTCAGGCTTGTTTTTCAAGTCAGTGAGAAGGCTGCATCCCAGGTCCTCACTGGGATACAGATTAGACAGTTCTGTACCGTTTCTCCAACTGATCTCTCCAACACAAGCTTCCTGCCAACGTGCACGACTACAGAGGTGTTCAGAAGCCAAGCACGTGGTTACATGCAGCACAAGACAATTATTCAGAAATCAGTTCTGACACATCATGAAGTACTTACCAAATACTACCAGTGCTAGGAAAACACATCAATATTTAAGGATGGAGTTGATGCTTCTCACCGTGTCCCCTCTCAGAACTTTGAAGGCATTTAAAGCACCCTTTCACAGCAGGGTCTTTATAGTTTTGGAAGAACACGTTCAGCTGTACACCCAGTGCTATAGCACGAAAGACGGCCTGAGGTATGTTTTGAGTCAATCTCTAACTCGACAGACTCCAGAGCCAGAAGTCCAGCTGCAGCCAAAAAGGAAAGCAGAAAGCAAAAAAACTCCACGTCTCTAAAATCTGCTTTAGGAATGTAACCAATGGCTAAAATACATCAGGCAGCACTGGCCGTGAGGGAGCTCATTATTTCACCGTTATCTGGATATTTAAGACAGAGAGGAAGAGCAGTATGTGTCATCCATTAGTACAGTGAGAAACTTAACACTTGAGGACTGGCTCACAAAGCTTAGCAACCATTTAAGATGTGGAGATACAAGCCCTGCATGGCTCCTCCAGAGCACTGGGCTCAGGGGAACTCCCATTCCTGGCTGGATTTCCTGAGACCTGCCCCAGTAAAAACTCCAGAGGCAAAGCATAGGTCTTTTCCTCACTCATTTCGGGGTAAGGTAAAGTACTCCAACAGGAGAAGTATTTGGAAGCATTAAGGAGCCCCTCCTGTCTCTCATTCCTCTCTGCTTCCCTCAGATTCCCGGAGCACCGGACACAAGTCGCCCAACCCTCCCCAGTCCCTGGAAGGGTGAGATAAAGCACTCCAGCTGGCTGACAGGGGAACACTGCAAGAATAACTCCACAGGACTTTGAAAACTCTGTTTTTCATTCTGTAATCTTCTTGTCCATCTGCCCATATCACACCCATGCCTTTCACTGCTCATTTTCCGTAGCAATGCACCCTCTCTTTTATTCTTATCCCACCGTTCCCCCTCCTCCATTTCCACATCAGTATTTTCCAACGTTTTCAAACATCGCTCTCCTACTCTTTTTTTCCATTTGCTTCTCCATGTTCCACTTTACCAGTGCGCGTTCACATGTGCACACAAACAAGGCACTCTCCATCCACCTCTCTGCCGTCACCTCCTGCCTCCCTTGCGGGTACTCCTCTCCCACCTGCCCTTCTCTTGCTGCTTCTGAAACAACTCTGAATGTAAAATGACATCAGTGACCCCCTCTTCACAGAGCAGTCTCTCCAGCACCAGGACAGAGCGGCACCACTCCCTGCCTTGAATTAAGCAAGGCTTTACAGCCCTATCCTCTCCTCCCTGGATAGGGCAATGGGACTTCTACCACAGAGTAGCTTCAGAGGTAACGCTGTAGGGTTATTTGCTTTCTTCACTCTTCCTGGAGTGCTACCCCACTATTTAAAACACCTGAGCACCACATGTCTAAAATGCCCAGAGTTAAAAGGGACAGAAAAGGACAAATATCAGCCTATAGCAGGAATTTTAATTCTTTCACAAACATGTCTTTGTGTTCTGTGCTACGTAACCTCAGCCCGCTCCAGTTACACCAGTCCGAAATGTCAGACTCCAGTTGTTTTCGCCTCTGCCAGACCATTAGATTTTGTCAGCGTGCTTCTGCTTTTGTCACTGACCTTAATGAACACATGACAGCAGCGCAGTCCCAAGCCTGACCTGCAGAACTCCCACAGGCAGCTGTCTCCAGACTAACAGCTCCCCTGCACTTCCTAGCAGTATCTACTGCTTTGATTCAGTTCTTTCAGTTGCCAAGAACATTCATCCACTGAGGCAGCCTTAAGCTGTCTTTGCTCTTTATAGTCATTCATTTCTTCCTTCCCTACTGTCCTACATCATCTCTTTCTCTTTCCATCACCGTAGGGTCCATCCTGCTCACCCCTAGCCCTGGTGCATCTTCTCCGGACGCATCCACTGGCACCTGGCACAAACACAGCCACTGGGCCAATTATCTTCACCAGTAAAACTTTGTCTCCCCTCCCATTTCTTCATTTTTGTCCTCTCCAAAGTCAAACAACTTCAATATTTCAATTTAATCTCACGTTGCATCTGCAGACCTGGCTCCTCCAGCCCTCATTCCTCTTTGCAAAGGGTACCCTGAACAACTCTTATTTCTGCTGTGTGACAAGTGTGGAACTTTCTTGCCTGTGCTCCTCCTCTGATCCTGTCACAGATCCCATCTCACTCCCTCATAACTCCTTCTCTTGGATATTTTGCCTCTCACATTCTCATCGCTCACTTCTTCCATTCAAAACTTATTTCAGTCTTTCACCTCTTACCAAATTCCTTCTCTTTCTCCACTTCTCTCCTTGCTGCTCCTTCCTTTTTCTTTCAACTCCCTGTTTACTCTTCTGTTTGTGATTTCCAGTATGTCATCAACTGGAGTTCACTCATACTCCGTCAGCATACTGCTCTTGGCAACAGAAATTAAGGTGTTCCGAAGCTGATCTACTTATACAGCTCTACTCTTATCTGCTTCTGGCTGCAGTATGATTCAGCCAGTCTCCCAGCCTTACATGAGTACATGGCTGACAGTTCAAAATCAAAAAAAGCCCACAGATTGCTAAACTTTTCACCTGCCTTTTCTGCTTTGTTGCCTTTTCTTCCCAGACAATTGCAGGTGACAGTAACGCTCAGGGTGCCAGCCTCTCTACGGGCTGCCTTTACATCCCCAGACGTAAGCTGAATCTTTTTGTGTCATAGTTGGAATTCAACCTTCCCTTTCCAGGCATATTCTTACAGTTCTGTGCTGCACTCCGTCACCTGCTAATCCTGTTACTGACAGGCCTTTTTCTCTAGCCTGATGCCATCTCATTCAAAACGATGCTGAACATCCACTCAAAAGGCCGCTGGGGAAAGCGTTTCTCCCAGCCCTCACCATCCCATCCATCTATGCAGTTCTCCACTTCCCCGTCCTTCTCTCACACAAGTTAGGTCATCACTCTGCTCCCATGGCCTTCACGGTTCATGGTCTGTTCCCAGTCTCCACTCCATCCCTCTCATTCTCATGACGATGCCTTCTGCCACACATCTATTCCAGAGACACATCCACCCACTTAGGTTGCTTTTTAAACAAAAAAAAAAGTAGGAAAAATTCTCCTGTTGAACTTTCCATGCTCAGTAGGGAACCTCTTTAAATACCTCCAGAAGAAATGCTTGGCTATGGAAAACAGTCTTAAGACTCTCCGTTGCCTTGATGTTTGCAAGTGACTTGAAAAGCACCAAGACTGCTGTGAGACTCATAGCACTGCCTCAGATGCCAGCCAGCAGAGGAGATAACCTATGTGTACGGACGTGCCTCGTGTGAGACTTATTCTGCACACTCCTTTTGGTCAGGTTAGTCCTTTTGTGCAGCATCTACCCACTGCACTGAGCTACCAGTGGTGTTACTAATCCTTCCTAATACCATCGTGCCTAAAGCCTCAATCGTCACTAAATATTTAGTGACTAAGCATTCACATCAAGACAATACGCATCACAGCAAGACCATGAGTCGTTATTGGCATCCTTTGATGTCCATACTAAATTTAAAGCTGAAAATGTGGTGTTTACACAAAAGCTTCACACTTCTGAAAGATGCGGAACTACTGACGACTGCGTAAGTCACAGCCTGTTTATCTTTTCCTTTTATTAATTATAGAAGTTTGGAAATAGACAGGCGTTCACAGTCCATCCAACCCAGAATCACTGGCCCAAACCCCTGCTCTGATGCCACACAACATGCAATATCCACGTGCAACATGGATGTTCTTGAAGAACTTCGGCTTTTCAAGTCACAAGGCACTCGACCCTCTGCAATAAACCACCGTAAGCTCAGTGCCTCAGAGAAGGTCAAACTAAGTAGACCTTTTCAGGTTACAAACCCACAGAGAATAAGTCACTGTTTTCTAACTCTACCCCACACTTAATCAGTGACAGAGTTACCATATTTGTTACAACTAAAGCTCAATACTTGCAGGTGCACAAATAGGTTATTCCCATACTCTTCAGATGACCCCATGCCTTCAACCTAAGGATGACTTACTGCAACATCAAGAAGGACCGGCACTGATGAACCCAACAGCTTTCTAATTAAGAGCTGTGAATTTCAAAGTTTTGAGGAAAAAAAATAAATAAATTCCAAGATAAAATCCTGTAAGCTCTGGATCATAAATTAAATAAACAAACAATCAACTGAGGACAATTTTTTAAAGAGACAATTACGCTTTTCAGGGCAAAACCACTGGAGGTGGGGATGCCCGTTCAGAAATAACATCCCGGGTTGGAGGCTATTTACCGGCCTCAGGACCACAGTAAAGCCATTAATAAAACAAGATCACAAAGAGCTTAAAATATTTTATGTTCTAAAGAGCTTAAGGGAACAAAAAGCCCATATGTTTAAAAATATCTTCAAATAAAGCGCATGAGATTATTGCTGATTAAAGACACCGTTTGAGCGCGGTGCAGGTGACACACTGCCCCATTAACGGGGCTCCATCTGACCCGAGGAGGCTTGCACTAGGCACAGAAAGCCAAAAGCCACCTCCATGACCTTGCAGTCCCTCGTCCTCTTGCTAAGATCAGCACTGTGAGCTGTGTCTGAGCAACACAGACACGCTCCTCCTTTGAGGTTACGACCAAGGCTTAGCAAACTCTTCTACACGGGCAGAACAACGTGTCTGAAACAGGAGAAACTACAGCTTTTCTGAAGGATGTTTCTGGGACACGGGCTCACTCGCGGTGACCTCCACCTCTTACAAAGCCACCATCTGGGAATCTTACAGGAGTGTGAAAATACTTTCTACTGTTTTTCTGTCAACCCTGGTAAAAACAGGAGGCAGAGATGGGAAATGTGCCACTTAAAGGAAGCAGATTTGGAATTATCTGTTCTGATTAGAACTCTGTGTACTTCTTGCAAGCGTGGAAAGGGGAAAATCTAAGCGCAAACTGCATGCAGGAGAAAATCTACTTATCTTTCTCGACTGTGGCTTCAGCATTGTCATACTGCTTCATGACGTGGAACTTCACAAGAAAACTATTTGATATAAATCTTTGAGCAGATTTAGAAGTCTTTAAAATACTAACCTGCATACTATCACAAACCGAGTTCTTATGCAACCGCCTTTGATCATGAGGAAAATCTATTAACATAAAATAATACCAAAGTTACAGCCACCTCCTGAAGACCTGGCTCAGACTGCCACAGCTGCAGTGATTCCAGGGAAGTGAGGACATTTTCTATCAGCTGGGGACTTGGCCTGACAAAGGTAAAGGCACTGAGCAGCGTGCCACATCAAGTGCGTGTGCATTTAAGCTTATTTCACTCAGCA
Source organism: Oreortyx pictus (assembly GCA_036925125.1). Lineage (NCBI taxonomy): Eukaryota > Metazoa > Chordata > Aves > Galliformes > Odontophoridae > Oreortyx > Oreortyx pictus. The sequence continues at coordinate 25,651,146 of JAUPFR010000010.1, read as the reverse complement.
CTAAAGCATCCCTGCTTTGAAATACACCTTTGAAAAAGAGCACACAGCCGTAGTTCTTGCAGAAACGCTGACAAGTAAAAGGGAACACCAATATCTCATCTGGCTGACAAAGAAAGAGTGAAACGAGACCCAAATCTATGTTCACTCAAACTTTGGAGAAGTTTCCGCTAACTTCTGAGAGACCCTCGTTAGTTAAAACAACCGTGGCTGTTTGTTTGGGGTACATGAAGCAGATTCCTAGCAACTGGAACGAGCCGTAGCCCACTTTGAAGTAACAGTGAAATGCCCAGCTTTTAAGATCAGTCCAAAAAATAACCCTTATTTCTGTATTGTCTGATCCATGGCCGCAGCCGGTCAGATCTGTTTTCATACGCATCAGCTCTTTCAGCCGGCCCTGACAGACAACTCCAGCCCTGCTGTTTTTAAACAGCGAGAGCAGTCAGTGCTATTAGTTAGCATTGCAGAGATTGGTGTGAAATCCAGCTCCCTGCAGCAGGCTCCAAAGTCCATGAGCAGCCTTCCAAAACACTACCGTGCCAGCTTCACTTACCCCAAGCCACCTCGCTCCTTTGTTGGCAGCTTGCTGGATCTGCACTCTTTTCAGGGTGACATGGTAAACAGCTCCCTCTTCCACCTCTTCACCCCAGTCCTGAATTGAGCTCTGATGGGAAAGGGAGAGAAAAACAGAAAAAGGGACGTTTCCCCCTGTCCTGCTGAGGGCAATCCATACCATGTGCCGTGCTGCTGAGGGCAGAGGATGGGCTGCGCAAAGCAAACGCAACAATCGAAGCGAGGTGGATACTTTCAGACGGAGGGAACACTGGAGATATTCTTGGCAAGCTGTCCCTTCCTGTGGTAGCGAGATACCCTGGCTTTCCATTTAGCTATTTTTCCTAGCCTAGCACATATTTCAAATAGTTGCACAAACTCTTTTCTGAGGAAATAGTTTGGCTTTGATTAGCAGCCTCTCTTCCCTCTCCACCCCCCCCCCCCCCCCAAGTCTTCACAGCAATTCATCTCTTCGGCCTTTCATTTCGGGAAGGAACGGCACTTTTCAGACCCGCTGCACACTCGGGCGGGCAGCCTTTAAACTCGAAAGCCGCGAGCGTGCAAAGCGCAGCAACCCCGCGCTCCGGCTGACAGGAGGGACCCGGTTCCCTTCTTCAAAACCCATCACCTCCAGCTACGCCAGCTCCGCAGAGCCGCGGCTTTAAAGCTCGCAAGTAACAGCACGGAGCGCGACGTGCCCCCCCCAGCTTTAAGCGGACACGTGCCGGCTCCCGGAGCCGCACAAAGAGCGCCGCATCCCGCACGCAGCCGGCCCGGACACCCGCTTACCATTTTAGCTTTCCACGGCAATCTCATTCTCAGTTCCTTGCCGGGAGCCTGGACGGGGCATGCCGCGCAGCCGCCGGCCGCCTCCGCCGCTCCGCCCCGACAGCGGCCGCCGCCGCGGGCCGGCCCGAGCCGAGCGGCCCCTGGGCTCCGCACCGCTCCGCTCCGGAGGGCGGGCGGCTGCGCCCGGCCCCGCCCCGGCCCTGAGGTGCCCGGCCCCGCCCCGGCCCTGAGGTGCCCGGCCCCGGCGCGGGCTCCCCCTCCCAGCGGAGGAGCGCGGGACTGAAGTCGTGGTTGGGGGGACGTGAGGTTTGGCAGGCGGTGCCGCCCATCCGACCTGTACGACTGACGTTAGGGAACGAATCCTGCCTACTCTCAGTATTCTCGCCTCAAAAAATGACTCGCCCTGCTCCTCCTGCCCGTGCCGTCTCCAGGAGAGTGCTGGCTGCACTTCCACCGGGTGCTCTGGGCTACAGCACAGCGTTAAGTTTGAGCGTACAGAGCAGGAGGCCCTGCCCGTTACGCTGCCCTGCAAGACACACGCTGGGTGCTTCTGTCACCTGCTGACGAGTGGATGAGACTTGTGCCTGGGAACGGTGCTTCCAGCCCATCCTCCGAGGGATCAGTCAGCTACCCGGCGAGAAAAGCTTCTCGTACTGATGCTATAACGACTAGGTTATCATCTCTCTCTTCCTTCCTTCCTTTCTTCCCTTTCCTTTTCTTTCATTTCCTGATGTGGGAGTCCCTCGCTCGCAGACGAGCCTGCCCACGTCTACAAGCACTACTCTACAAGCGCGAGCCGCTAACACAAGGACCTCAAAATACCTTAAAACAACTATTTTAGGTTGGCTCTCAAGCTGGCCGCCGTACCACCTGGTTTTGTTTCCTTTCTGGACTTAGCCGAGGTAGCGAAAGAGCTAAGAATGGAAGCAGAGAGTTCTGTTTTCCCGAAGCTGGGCTCCAACAAGCAGTACATATTGACGTATTCATACACAAGTGTTACTACCAATTATCTCAGGAGCTGTGCTGGTTCCCAGAGACTTGCAGCTGGTAATATGAGGAAGCATACGAAAGCAAGGAACGTTATTTTAAGCTATGAAACCAAGACTGAACGACGTTGTTTCGGGTGAACAGATGTGATTATTTTCCAGGCTGTGCAATTAGTTTGTTTGTGTAACACTAAAGTGATCCAGAATGTGCTGAGGCAGATACAGACTCATTCACGTGACTTAAATGTATTGTAGCCTACAAATTAAAGTCTAGATTTTCCAGTGTCCCTCAGCTTCTCCTGGAAAAGCTGCACACGGCATTCTGAATGCCTCAGATTTTGCAAATGGTTTTCCACAATAATAATTTTGAGGTGCAAAAAAGGAGTGTGCACTGAATAGCAGTAGCTTGCCCAGCAGGCAGGCGAGCATTTTCAGAACAAATTGCTATTGAATAGGACAAGCATATGTTAGCAAAGGAAAATGGATATCCAGCTACGAGGGATATAGCAGTAAAGCCAAATAATTATCCTGTACTGAATCATGATGTTCTGGTGCCATGTAAGCGCACCAGTGCCACCACCATTACTTTGAAGAGCAATCACACACACACACACACACACACACACACACACACAAAAATAAATTAAAAAAAAGTAGGCTTTTTTTCTAAATGTTTCTCTAAAAGAAAATGGCAGTGAATTGAAACACTGGGAAGAAGCACAAACATTTGACCCCATTTAGCTTCTGTAGAACTAGGAATTTCAGAGTAGGTTCTTAGGAACACCTCAAGGAGAGGCAAGATCAACACTTTCCATCCTAGAGGAGGCATGAGCCCTCCCACTTTGTGGTGGTGGCATTTCCAAGCTCTCTCTGTCACCGACAAGTGACAGACAGAGGCTGTTGGGAAGGAGGGCCACGTGCACTCACTGAGCTTCCCCAGCTCAACAAATTTCACAGTGGGCCTTTATGATGGTACACGTCCAGTGGGATACTTGGTTCTGCTGTGTCCTTGCACAACTCATCTGGGAAGGAAATAGCAGAATTGGCTTGAAGGAGAAATTTGTTGTCTACGCAAAGAGTTATTGCTTTTTAAGGAAGAAGCAAATTAAAAGAAAAAAAACCCTCAATATTGAAGTGGTATATCCTTACTGGAAACCTTCAGGATTTACTTAAATCTGAATCTGTTATTATTATTAATCCCCATAAATCAGTTTACACAGTTAAGCTTCTGGAAATGGTTTCTATTAAAAGGTTTCACTGGGAGGTGATAACTGCAAGCAAGATGGCCGGGACAGCACACACAGCGCAACTCAGTCTGAGAAACTTCTTTCAGTCCCTACCTGGCATACCAGTTCAGAAGAGCATTTAGGGACTAGCTTTACTTTAGCACAAGCCTAGAGCACTCACATCAAAGGAACTACAGTCTTCAAATTCTTTCATGAACTGAAGCCTAGGCTCTGAAATCAAGAGGACCTGCAGGTTCCAATCACCGTAAGACTGAGTCTTCTGTCTATAAGAATTACAACATTGCATTGCGGAGAGCCCAGCAATCACATTTTCAGTCATCAGTTGATGCACATATGTACTAATTTTGGACTCGCAGAGGGTAAGGAATACACTCAACGTAGGCTCCTAAAAATCTACCTTACATGCACAGATAATTCTAGAAAGGGGGGAAAAGCACATGTAGAAACACAGAATCCTAGAATCACAAGGTTGGAAAGGACTTACAAAAATCATCCACCCATTCCCAATGCCACCACAAGCTGCTAAACCACATTATGTAAGAAAGACTTCAGGGTTGGAAAATTCTCAGTCTACAGAGCACTGACCCCTTACAGCCCAACCAGAACTTGTCCACCCTCCACAGAGAAATAGGCCAGTCAGAGAGTGATGAGTTTTCCTTGTTTTCAGCTGTTGCTACAGCTGGCACGCAGGCACTTTAATGAGAAGACTAAGCAAAAGGCCAATAAACCAGCTGGGAATTAGGAACAGTTAGTCTCACTGCTTCTGCTAGGGGCCTAACAGAAGGTGCAGAGGAAACAGGAGCCAGAGATATCCGAGGAAAGAAAACATTGAGAAGAGTGAAAGAAAAGGACAGAGTAACCAGGTGATGTAAGAATCGCAGCAGTGCCTGCGTGAGAAAGGACTCACGTAGCTAAAAGAAAAGGAGACAGGTACCAGAGACCTGCACCCCTTCAGGTTACCACCTGAAGAGCACTGCCTGAACGATGCGCAGCTGTGAACTGGAGGAAAGCATTTCACAGGACAGTCTTTGTGTTCATTCACACCAGATGCAGAATGAAGCATGTTCACGGAGACACCCCAGTGATAGCTGGTGCGTCAGGTGCGCGTGCCTACAGAAGGAAATCAATACTGCTTCCACTAAGACTACCTCATTAATTATTATCGGTCTGGCTTCTTTATAACCACATTTAGTTCTTGTTTTATGTTTATGGCCACATGCCCTCTTTTGATAACTAACAGGTGCTGCAGTTCTTGAGGCTGAAGCTATTTAAAGAGCTAAGATTCACATGCAGGTGAGCTACAAAGGCTACACGATGCAGAGACTATAGAAATGCCAACACAAACCAGTTCCATATTGCTTTAATGACTGTGGCCTCTGGACTGTAGCTTGGCTGCTGTTTACCACAGCTACCATATGAAAATCACCTACTATTGCTTCTTTACATCAAGTACACCTTGATTCCTCTTTCCAGCTAATTACACAGCTTGTCAGGGAGTCCTTTGGATCCACTTTGGATCCTACAGTCTTACCTGTGCTAGAGGTCCTTCACCTCTGAGAGCAGCTCTCTGCCATACACCTAATGCAAGTCACTTCCATCAGCATAGTGGCAGAGCTCTGCACATACTGCATGTTGATGTAAAGGTAACAGAGGTGAATCAGGTCCTCTGTCTTCCTCATCTGAAAATGAATTCGATTGGGTATTTATATTCTTTAAATAAAAGGCATGCACTGCCACTCCCTGTCAGCCAAGAAGAAAAATTGTTGGGATCAAAAATTAAATTTAAATTTCAAACCACTAACTAACCAAAGAAATGTTGGATTACACACTGAGCGCCTGATCCTCCACTGCCTGCAACTTTTGCAATCCTTACTCCCGGGTGAAAAGGGAAAAACAACGTTCAACACCCGCCCCAGCCAATGCTGAAAGATGTAAGCAACGATACTGCAGCAGCTTACTGTAGTATCAGATATCCAAGTTCATTGTTCTCTGGCTTCGCTGACACTAGAGCTAAATAGAGGCCTCCAAGTAATTGGAAGTACTAACCAGCTTCATTGTAAAACGCCAGAGGAAATTCAGCAGAGCTCCCATACATAAAACTAAATTAATGATTCATAAGGCTGCATAATTAACAATGCTAAGTCAAAAAATTATGTAGCTGAGGAAGCACATGCAGCCTTCCCTTGACCTCTCATTTTACATGTGATTGCAATTAGATAAGCATGCTCTATTTCACAAACTATGCTGCCCAATAGGGTATGGCGTGTTTTTGTACAGTCTTACATCTGAGCGGCCTATCTGTTTCGCTCAAGAACAGCAAGTGCATAAACTTCTGTTTGTTAAGACTTCAAAGTAACTCTGCTTGCAAAACTATGGTCACGTCACCATCGAAATGCACCACTTGCAACATCATATGGAGAAGCAAAGGCGTATTTTATTTCACCTCCCCTGAACCTTTTGACTCAAGAGGAGCGTATGTGGTGCCGCAGGACCTCTGAGTCCGAGCTCAAACCTGCCCCCTGCCAGCCTGCAGGAACCTCTGGTTCTTGGGAAACCACCCCTAGGAGCAGGGACAGCAGATCTTAGGAGCTTCAGTCTCAGTCACACATTATCACAGAACTCACTGTTCTTTAGGCCGTGAGCGCTTCCTGCTCCTTTCCTAACTCCACATATCCCTGCTGCTTCAGTGCTGTCTCTTTCCGTGGTTCTGTGCAGTGCTCAGGTGCTTGTTCAAAGCAAATCTTCTCGACTACCCCCTTCGCAACCTTCGCAGAAAGAAATGAAATCCTGAAATGCGTGCTGAGTACATGTTATTTTCTAAGGCTCTTAACTGAGTCAAATAAAAGCCAAAACCGAGACACTTTGCAGCTACGGCTATTTCAATGCCAAATTTTAGCATACAGGCCTCAGCCACTCTGCTGCTGAACTGTTCAAAAGAAGGCAGCTAAAAGTCTTTACAGAAGGGAAAAATAGTTTTCCACTCTCCTCATATGCACACAAGGATGAAATGTTTTTGCTCAAACTTTCCAAAAAATTCACCTTTGAGCCAAGTCCAAGGGCTGCATTTGGACATTTTTAAACCTTTCGGCAAAGAATAAATACTTCAATCATATAAAGAGCCATTTCTCAAGTGCAAGTTTGATTGTGGTTAATTCTCCTGATGTCAGTTCCATTTCTCCCATTTCACACTGTCTCAAGACCAGAATCAACCCCAGTGCCTACAGAGAACGAACAAAAACAATTACTCCCCCTCTAACAAGAAGTTGTGAAGACTGAATACAGAAGGTCTATATATCCAGAAAGGATATACAGATTAAATTCCTAACACCCAACCTGATGCTCCCCCACTCGAGATGTGTCAATCAGTAGATAAGATGGTGCAGAACAGCTACAACAGGTCAAGTGTTTAGCTCTCAAGAGGCAATGACCAAAGAATTCATACACAGCACAGTGCTTGAAACAAAGCTGGCCTGGAAAAGAAGGGTATTAACAAAGTGAAAGTTGCTTATGCTGCTGAAAGTGCTCTTTTTGTAAACAATGGGACCGTGTTCCTTTGTCTTATTATCATTTCCAAAGGGAACAGGCAAGTGTGTCCATAAAGAGGAAGACAGGAAAGAGGGGAGCTCAGAGATTTCTTCCTTTTCCGGGGAAAAGACTGATTCTCTTAGTTGTTTTACACCTACACTCACACGTACTTTTCTGTTTAACATCATCAGTACTGTAAATACTGAGCTTTCTGCTACAGCTCTTATAAAGAATCATAGAGCACGTCCAAGAAACATGAGAGAAGAATCTTATGGGCACTGTGACATAAATGGGCAACTGTGTTTTCATCAGCTGAATTAAAACTCCTTCCCTTCTTTGTGAAATGAATGGCTCTCTCATACAAGTGTCACACATAGGATGCTGCCTCCGCATTTCAGATCTCAGTGGTTTTTTCACCTAAGATTTAACAATTCCGTTGGTCACAGTATGAACACATGGTGGGCTGACTGAGCAAAATTCTTGTTTTCCATAGCTGCTGCTTCATACTGCACGTATACCTTTCGTGGCCCTGCAACAGAATGCTTAAACAGTATAAACCTCTGTTGACGATGAGGATTTCTATCTCCTTAATTTTCACTCTAGAGTCTTCTCTCATTTTTCCCCTTGAAAAGAAATATTTCCTCCCTTAGAAGCCTGCATCATTCTGCTATCCTTTAATCTCTCCCCAGAGGACACTGGGCTTAATAATTATATTGGAGTGTCTATTATTCAGGATACTGGGAGTACTTCCCACTATCTGGGGCCTCCCATTCCTCTGAGCAGACCTTTGCCAGCCAGCTCTGTATTTATATCTAACTAGCTCAAAGCACAAGGACTTTGTCCTTCCCACCCATTGAGTTATAATCAGATGGCATGTCTTAATTTTGACTCATTCACTTTGTGCATACATAGTTTCCAGAAAGAGTAAGTGAGGAGTTTCAATTTCAGTGCTGTTCCTATAGCAAATCTTACTAATGATGTTTTGAAAGGCGTTATATATGCTACACTTAGTAATTTAAATCTACAAAATGAACTCCATCGCTTAGGATTAAAACATGAGGAAAATCAGCCTGAAAAAGTCTTGCGCGTTGTGAACCCCCAAACAAAGCCTGGCACTTCTGAAAGTTACACAAGCACAGCACAGTTAACCACATGAAAACGACAAGAACAAATTAATCAGAAACGTTTGGATTACTACTGGAGTTTATTTTATTTTCCATTTTAATCTAAGTGACCTTATCAGACTTTAATATGCCCCCTCACGTTGTAGGGCATACTTCGAAATCCTTAGAAATTCCCAGGCCCCATTTTAAGAAGCTTGCTGTGCTGTCATGTAAGAGAGCTCTTCCGGATGCTGAAGGCTTCTGGACATCACAGACAGACTTCTCAGCCAGATTTACAAGAAATCTTTGCAAGCTTTCACGCAAGATGGACACAGTGCAGTTCTCTGGTCTCTGACTGCAGTGCTGTTAATTCAGGCCGACAAAGGATTCCCACTAGCTAACAGAAAATAGGCTTCAATTCAGCTTGGAGTGAAGACATGAGAAAGAATCTCATTTTCCAGTTGGCTTGGGCACTGACCCTACCTTTTTCCCAGTGCTCAAACAACAATAAGCCAGAGTTGTCATCTTTTTTTCCTCCTCTCACTGGATTAAAAGGGAAATAATTGAAGTGAAGCAAGAATTCAGCTTATCTATGGGTCCTTTGTTTTCTTTAATGCTACATTCATTCTATCTGATTTCATCAAATCCTACAAGGATTTTATTACCCTCTTATAGCCCTGCTACAGAGCCAAGTAGGCACCATTAAGCCAGACTCCTACTCCACAGCTTTCATCTGAGCACTGTTTAGATTTGCAGGGAGAAGCAAAGAACAAGAGAATTTTAAACACACACGTGGAACAGCTAACCTTAGAAATGCATATTACGATTGCTCTGCAACCACAATATTGTTTCATCATGCATACTGCTTCCCTACAGTTCAGATGTCAGGGATTTATTAGCTACCGCAGCCTTAAACACAGAAACCTCCAAATCAGAAAGGGTATCTTTACAGTGCAGTGGAGTAAAATCCAGTCTGGGGGAGGCTGGGACTTGGGGCTTTTCCTTTGGTTTTCATTTGTATGTTTTTACCTACTGCATCTCTTCAAATGCAGCATAGTCAGAGATGCACAGCAGTGACTTGCCTTGTGCAGTCGGTGTAGGCACTCCAACTCAGAGTGCTGCCCAGGTGGGTTGCTCTTCTGCTCTCCTCTACTAAAGCTGCGAAGTAGCTGAAGGAGGAAATCCGCGCCTATTTGAAAAGAATGGAAAAGCAGTTTTTAAATGCATTTGCTTTCCCACTCGTTTTCTCTCTGTAGTGAAATACAAGAACTGAATTAGATCATTATCTAGATAAGGAAGATGCTCAGTTCATTAGATAGAGCGTCAGGCTCTCACAGCCGATGGCACAGTCACGTACATCCATCACGCCCTCCTACCCCTCTTACATTTCTGCTTCCTCCGACACTGGAGTGAGCCCTGCTGCTGTAGTAGCCTAAGCCAGGACCCACACAATGCATCTGCTTCTCCCTCTGGATTGCCTTACACACATAACTGGAGTTTTAAGACCTCCTCTCCTTGCTCAGGATACCTCTGGACTGAGAAAATGGGTACTAAACATGCTGCTGAAAATGGCTTGTTTTACCAGCATCTCAGCTTTCACTTTATGTAATTATGACTCGCCTCCCACTGAGCTTTCCAAACCTCATATTCCTGCCCTCTAGATCAGTTCAGATCTTAGAAATGCAGCGTTAAGGCTTCCTTTCCTAAGTTAATATTCGCTTTTAAGATCCCCTCAGAATTTGATCTCTCACTCTCCTTCTTTCTGTCTTTCAGAAGCTCCTCACCTCTGCTGATGCTCCTTGTCACAGACCAGTGCCCAGCACAGCTAGGATTTTCCTTTTGCATGTTACCCACATAGACCTGGCAGCCACTTCAAACTGATAAAATCACCTTCAAGACACACCTTTATTTTGATGCCAAAAAGCATCTGCATTTCAAAACAATGACATAAAGTACGTGTGGGACCTCAGCAGCACTTCCTTTACTACAAAAAGTTCAAACCTGCAATTGATGCATTCCACCGGTGATCTACACATACCTTCTCTTTGCTGGCATCTGCCTTCAGACTTTGCCCTACATCCTTCCTATTGTTTGTGCTACCCTTGTGCTGCCTTTCCGTTTTCACCAGGTTCTTCGAGACAGACTTCCACCCACTCGCAAAGGTTCCAGGAAAAGATGACACAAACCCTAGCTGTGACCTTCAGGCACAAAGGAATGTGCCGTGGCTTCACAGAGTGCCGTATCCAACACGGTCACTCCACTGATGCCACTGTGATGCAGGTGGACCAAGCACAATCCACTCTTAACAAATCCAGATCCATGCCTTTCTAAATATTCAGTGCAATTCTGGGAGCAGCATCCTCAGCTACAGAGAAATCCCTTAATGCTGTGTTCTTGCTGCTTGGCTGTTGCCACAGTTTATATATAACTTCCTAGAAGAAGTGCTGCTAATGACTTTAGTGGGTACGCTTGCAAGGGAAAGGTGACAGGATGAAATCCACAGGCTGTAAACACTTCAGTACCCTCTAAGACTGCGTCGGCTTGTTATTATTAGAGCATTGTGCTCAGACAGCAAAGACCTGCACTGACGGATACTGGTTTCTATTTCCAGCTCTGTGACATTTATTTTTATTTCAACTTATTTAAAGACAGCACCATCGATCCAGAAACAAAAGTCAGGAAGGAGGTGGAAGTCCACAGTGCTCGAGACTCTAGACAATGACAGGAAGCGGCCTGTGTTCTCTAAGTTCCCCCAATTCCCTTACACGTTATCTTTACTGAAGCCCAAAAAGTAAAAATCAAAATATAAACAAAACTCTGCGAAGGGGAAATCCTCTTGCATTCAGATGCCAGCAGAGTGGAAAATTTTAAAGAGAATCCAAGTCCAGTATGTTATGTTAGAAAAAGATTATTTACATAAAAGCAGGAATTGAACAGTGGCACGACAGTGAAGAGACACGTAACGGCTCGACGTTCCACTCGGAGAAATCACTGTCTGCTTCCAAGTACAACTATAAATCAAGAAACAGAAAAGCAGTTGATTTCTTTGTTGTGATGGGTATATTAAGAGGATCTGAAGTGTTTTCAGAGCTGCTATTTTAGTGCCAGCTGAACACTCCGCATGCTTTAGGTGTACGAAGCCGTACATTTAATCCAAGATCTCCCACAAGGAGATTAAAAAACCCAACAAAACAAGACCTTCAGACTTGGCTAAGGTTGAAGACTAGCACAAAAGTTCGAGCAGAAGCCAATGTTCTGTTCTGCAGAGATCAGCCGCAAACACACCAATAAACAGGATGGAAGACTCTCTTTTCCAAGGAGTACTACAAACGGCAAATTAATTGTGCAATATGTTACTGTGTTCAGGAAGATGAACTGGACTGGAAAACAAAAAGGCTAGAAAGGACAATTATAGATGATGCGGTTATATTAGAAAACAGTGGGGAAAAATGTCAAAGAGGTACTATGGCCTTTCACTTCAGGTTAAAAGATGAACACCGACAGGACCCAGGAAGGAACTTTTCCTGTAAGTAATTACTGCAGAGCTGTCCACAACAGGAGCACAGCACACGCTGCGTGACAATTTGTCAACCTACAGCTGCCTTCCACGCTGCAAGAATTTTGCACGACCTTCAAAGTGAGCTCACCTCTACAGCCTTTCATCCACAAAAAATTCTTACCTGAAATTGCCTTCCTTGAGAGGACTAATCGAATGCAAGGCGATTTAGTCACTCTGTCAGCAAGACCATCAGAAAGCATGAAATACAAAGAGGGAGTTTGTAAGGTGGCCACCAGCACCCCGAGGACTGGAATAAACCACCAGATGTGCTTCCCATCCAAGAGCAGACAGCATCAGGTGGCAGCATGCTTCAGCCCTGATGGATTTATCCTGGATTAAACCTAGCCAGCATGGGGTGAAATTACTCCTTAACTTGCTTCCCCCAGATACTTGTCAACTATTCTTTATGTCTTGGGTTGTTGGGTTTTTTTCACTTTTCTTTTGCAAAGAAAAAAGAAGCAAAAAAGCCACTGATTTAATTTTCTTCTCTTTTTTTTTTTCCCTTAAAATTTAAGCTTACTGCAGACCACGACCAGACGTGCATTTATCACCACACTGTGCATGATGTGTCAGTTGATAATTTGGCGCCCACTTAAGAGAAGGAATGCTGCTTGTTTTTTGTTCCACTCCTTAGTCCAAAACCAAGTGCAAAGTTGCACAACCGTCCAACTTTGTTGGAAGAGCAACATTTATAACCAAGATTCACAGAAAAGAAGGAAAGAAAACAGTCCTCCTTACTGGTAAGCGGCGACACGTTAAAAATCAGGAGTTCAGCAGAGAAAACAATACCATTTTGCAGTCCCAGGCAGGTTTCTCGCTCTTCCAAGAGGACTCTGAACTTCATATATTTCTTTCTCCCTCTCCTCCCCCAACCCTCGATGATAGTATTTGGCAGGAACTTCTAATTAAAATAAAAAATCCAGACCGCTTTGTGCTACCCCAGCAAACCTCTCTGGGGAAATGATGTTCTTTGCTCAGCAATTCCTGTTCAGCACAGAGTGCCAACACGAGGAAAACAGCTGGAGAGACTTCCTATTCTCCATTCAGGCCTGGTGGCCTAGGAACGAATCCTTACAAAAAGAAACAAGAAGAAACAGAGGCTGAAAACAACAAAGAATTATTGACAAAGAAACCCATGATGACTTTTGTACAGTGTTATTTTCAGCTCTGTTTTATATAAATGCATTCAGCCTCCTGTGAACACTTTAACAACCTCATCCAACCACCGAGCTGTGGAAAAAGCTTCCCATCATCTCCTGACTATTCCCTGTAAAGTCTTGTCTTTCATTTGAAAACATAATTTCCAGTCCTGAACACCTGAACGTGGCTCCCCCAGTTACTCCATTAATACCTAGAAAACAACAAGGAATGCTTGCGTTATCTTCAACTCATACGTTCATGTCACCCTTGCACTGGGGAGCGGGGAGAACTTGCCAGATGGGATTGATAATTACGTGGCTGTAATCCTAACAGCTGTCGCTCAGACACATGAGGATGTTGTCCAGTTTAATCTGAACACCAAGAGATTTACTTTAAATCTCTTTCCACTCTGTCGAAAAGCCACTCTGGCTGTGCAGCTATCACCACATCTCTCCCAGCTTCGAGGTTGTTCTGATAGACTGTTTATTTTCCCCCTGCGAAACACAATGTCTATTTGTACGTGTAGAGAAAGCCAACATTTGATCCAAGGATTACAGCCACGAAGTCCTGCTGCATTCTCAATCAGACTGCTTCTAGGGCTTTGATTTGAAAATCCCAGTATTACTTGCTAACTTCCTCACATTTAAATCTCAAAATGCAAAGCATCTGAGATCGTAGCTGGGTTCTGGAAGACACCCAACATCTAAATTTCCAGGGAAGTCAGCAAAGGCTGATAATTGGGTTCAGGGAATGTTATATATTTGTTCTTTACTACACTGATTGATAGATTCTGGATAACTCTCCAGCCTTGCATTTCCCTTTTTTTCAGCTTTGCTCATTTCTTCCTTTTAAGGAAATGTGATCTTCTAAATTGTTCCTCATCACATCTAGATAGTACTATCTAACCCTTTACTATTTTCTAGGCAAGGAGCGCGTTGGTGAGCGGGGAAAGAAGAGGGGAGAGATAGCAGTGCTATACCTCCGAGGTGATTAACTTAGAAATCTGCAGCCCATCCTTTTCCTGAGCCTGTGTCACGGCAGCACTCCCATCACTTGCATCTGAATGACAGCATGGCTCTGCTTCCTTTTCTTCCCACCTCCTTTTCTTGAACTGCCGTACAATTCCTTCCCTTCCAACTCTCAGACTGCTCAGTGCACAAACAGCAATTTCCTCCAGGGATGAGGAGAACGTTTAGAAGAAGAGAATGGAAACAAATATTCCAAAGTTATATCCAACTGACTATATAAAACGCTGATTGACATTAAATCAGCGTTGCAACCAACCTGCACATTACGTACAGCCAGTGTAGATCCAAACCAAACGCACTGCCTGTAACATGCAGGGCACGTCACTTGTAACTGATGGCATGTAATTATATGATTAATATAAAGGTTTAAGATAAAATGTCACAATACGCATCGTGTTCATGTTACGACTTCTTTTAGGATCAGAATACTCCAGTACCCACCTGCTATAACAGTCCTGTGACAACAAGGTTTTTACCCATGCTAACCTGCCCTCCACAGCTTTATCACTCTCCCATGCTCATAAAGAATCTGAGATGTAGAGAATTAGATATTTAACAGGTACACTGAAAATATGCAGCAAAACTTAATTAGTCTCTATGGGAGAGAGACACAGGGGGGACTGTGGAGTCCCACTTCATGACTTTGGTGTGGTTATTGTATTGGTAAAAATGTTTCTTATCTAGGTCACTGCTTTACCTTTCCTTCCTCAATTATTTGAGGAACTGTTTTACAGCCTCCTTTGATCTAGGTATTCAGGCCAGCAACAATACAGAACAGAGCTGGGTAAACATCATCTTAAACAATATTTAATCAAAGAGGAATTTTTTCAGGTTTATCGCGCAAAGAAAGCTGCCAGTAAACCTGTGAGGGTACCTACCCAACAGCAGCTCCAGCAGGACCCAGGACACACAGCCACTGACCTGCCTGGGCATCCCCACGTGCAGCACACACTGCTTGTTTTCCTCATACAGCCTACCCAAATATCCAAAATCCATCTAACAGGAAACTCCGAGGGTGCGACAAGTGCAGCCTGATTATTCCTAAGTCCCGAAGCTAGAAAGGCATTACATGTGTACTGAAAAAACCCAAAGCCCAGAGTAGTAGTGAGCTGTGAAACTCCTAACCACAGCGGCCAGAACCTGATGAGATGGTGGGGGAGCATCAGGAATGAGCCTTACCATGTGAGCTCAGCTGGCTAACTCTGCACAACAACACCGGAGGAATTAGATCAGCTCACTCCTTCAACTTGATTTCCCCTCTGTTCCTACAGTCACTCTTCCCCTTAAACCAGTGGATTCAAGCCAGGTTTAACAGAAATTTAAACCATGGAAACCTATAGCTGGAAAGGAAGAGGACTTTCAGTATTTCCTTGATAAAAACGCCCTAGTCTTGTGAAACACTTCATTCGGAGCATATACCTCCTCAGAGTCCTGAATCAATCAGAAAACACGAAGTAGCAGAAAATCAAGCTTCATTAGTTTTGGCCTCTGTGGCTGGGAGTGTGTAAAAACACATATGAGAGCACAAATGATCTCAGCAAGCCTCGTATTTGGAAGAGATACGGAGGGACTCAGGTTGTCTAGAGATCTACTACCGTGGAAGCGCAGCAGATGAGCTGTACCAACGACAAACTGACTGAAACCTTGCTTCCTCCTGACATGTGACTTACGTCCTTCCAACCTTCCCTCCACAGAACCCAAGTCCTTGAAGACACCCTAACCCTCCCCTCCTTCCCACACAGCCAGGTAACACCCAGCACACGCTGTGGCTGGGACGCATGGCCACGACAGGAAAGCGGAGGAGAAACTTTGGGAGCTCCAGCTGGAAGCCTTTCTCACTGTGGAGTCATGAAAGAAATTCTCTTTCCTATCCAAGCACCGATTTTATGGCATTTGCATTACTACCTGGGGAACCTCTACTGCTCTGCTAAGCTGAGTTGATATCCGCAAAGCAATTCAAGATTCAATTGAAATACAGGCTACAAGAAGTTATCCTCACGTGCTCGTGCCAATAAATAGAATTGTTTAGAGATTAGAAAGGATTCAAAAGCATCCTTGGAAAATGAGACAATGGTCTGGAGCAAAGTGAAATTAGGAAACGTTTAAGAAGAGATCGCTCACAACTGTACACAAAACAAGCAAACAAACCCTAAAAAAAACTAAAACCCCCAAACGGGTGTGTTGGCCATGAAAGGGATTTCATACAGTATTGTCCAAAACGGATAGAGGCAGTATAGGGTTCTGCCGATTCAGGAGACAACTATAAAGGTCTCGCTAAAGATTCTCACAGGTTTTTAGAGAACTGAAATTCAGGCTCCTCTAGCAGAACAGGGCTCACACTTGACACTGGTTGACCCACAGAGGTTTTAGCATACAGCCCACACGTGATTCCCATTTACACAGAGATGGCAAACTATTAAATTCCGAGAACTCAAAAGTGGATAGATATCCTGTCCGGTCATCCACCATCCCTGCCCTCTTCCGGAGCAGACAAAGGGAGTATGCTGTCCCAGCCATCCATCTGTCCACAAGCAGGCAGACATCCAGCTGCAGCCGTGTCCTCACAGAGGAAGAAACCTCATGGAACCCATAGAGCGAAAGCAGTCGTGTTGGAGACTTCACAAATGCATATCACAACACTCTTCCTGCTTCCCCAGAGTTTACTTCTGCTTACATAATGTGCCCTGAAGTTACCACACTGAGGGTACTACAGGGATAGAGCGTTCTCATTCTACACCAGCACCAAAATGAAAACACAGCATTTTAAAGATTCAGCTATTAAGCACTTACACCTAAAACAGAGACAGGACACTCCCATAGCACTCACATCTGACAAAACCTACCCTTAGAACTGATGATTGTATGTGTGTAAGTGAAACTAAGTCTCAGAACACCAGCACCTAACAAACACGCACAAGCTGCCCCGCACTGTCTTTTCATGTGCTGTTATGAATTACCCAAGGTACTGTTAAGAGCTGATGAGAAATCCAGACATAGCCTTGCTAACGTGTTGGAAAGCCCAAAGAAATAGAAAATTCCAGATCTTTAGGCATTTCCTAGATCACACTAAGGTTTTTCTCCCACTCTGGTATAAAAAAGCCTCAGCTCTTTGCAAAAGGCATGACTATGCCAGATGTACATTCTTCTCTGTCAAATCTGCTTTAATTTCTCTTTTGAAGGATATGGTTTTACACCAAGTCCTTCACACTGAAGAGCATCAAAGGGTTGTGCAGAACAATGAATTACCTTCAGTTATGCTCTGACTCAGTAGGCAAACCATACGAGCACAAAGGACCCACTGTTAACTCCGGAACAATTCAGGACATTGCAACTTGTTTTATCCTCAGAAGCTTAGCATTTTGTAACATCCCTTATCAGATCCCCTCACGTTTTACAGATCTGTACTGAATTAAGCATCCCACAATTCTCTAAGAAGCAAGAATGAACTGTCACAGGGATGAACGTTACAGAGCAGGAACTGTAACGCTAGCAGTCAAAATACTGGGAGGGATGGGCTCTGTGCAAGAGCTGGAAATGGATCCTAGAAACATCGACTTGCTGCTCTTCGCTCCAGTCAGTGGGTCCTGATGGCAACTCCACTGCCTGGACAATCTTGATGCTCCTACCTGCACAGCCATTAGGAGCGACCAGATGAAGAGATGTTAAGCTTTACGTTCCAGGCTGCTGCTCCATGTACATCAATCACAGCGTGCAGTGCAGCTCAAAAAAGCCCAGATGCTACCTTGGGAACTGAATTCACGTCTCCCTAATCAACAGGCCGGAGTCCTCCGCTCCGAGGCTTTGTATCCACCTCGGGGATGTGTCAGCCAACCACAGCTAGGAAGGCAGCGAAGATCAGAGCCTCCTTTTCTGCAGAGCTTCTGCCGACTCTGATCTTAAAAGCAGAGCAGGGTATCATCAGGAAAGCACTCGAGAAGGAAAGAGCATGCAGTTCCTCCTCCTGGCTGGGCCTTGTAGAAGATGATGCCACGCAAGGAAATTGAGTCCTTGAGGCACACTCCCAAAAGACCACATCCTCTGGGGCTTTGGGAAATCAACAGCCCAACTCTTCCAGCTCACCCAGTAGTGCGATGAGATCCAGCCCTCCTGTTTACACCGGGCAAGTGGGAAGGGGCTGACACCACAGCGACCATCTTTCACACCCAGCAACCAACCGCAGACACAGGCACTGCCTACAGCAGCCAGCAGCAGGGGATTGTAAACACACTCCCAGGAGTCAGCAGAGCAACACCTGGAAAGAACGAGGCTGCTGCTTCACACACAAGCAGCAACACACAAAAAACCCAACTTCACTCCAGAACCTGCCACGGATATCAGTGGGAAGCATACCTGCAGTGTGCTGGTTACAGGGACTACCAAGTGGGCTGTCAGATCCCAGGCAGGACCTGCTCACCTGGTGCTGCTGTGTGACTCAGCAGCTTACAAAAGAGGCTGGGATTCTCCGAAGCCTGTATTAGTCTTTTTGTTGTGGTTTTTTTCCCCCTCTTTGCAGACGTGATGCTGATATAGAGTCCTCTGGTGTACTCCTCCAAGGATCAAATCTAGGGGAGTGTGAGAAGGCTGCCCACAACACTACTGGTTTGTGCACATCTGGCTTGTACTGGGAACAGCTGGCACACACAAGCATCATGGCAGTGGAAGAAACTGCTGTTGTGGGGAAAGTTAGTTAAGTCTTGCTGCTGACACAAACCTGGAAGAATCTGGATTCTTTTCCTGGCTCAGACAGTAGCTCACCTGTACCTCAGTTTCTGAACGGTGAACAGATACAGAGCTGTGCTATTGCAGCTTCACAGATACAGCTCAGAGAAACGTGCAGCCCATTCCATCAATAAAAGTGCTGTAGAAGTCCTGCGAGAAGGGTCCTGTAGCAGAACAGGCATCAATACTTTGGAGATAGTTGCATTCCAAAGAAAGAAAAAATAAAAAGACATATCTCACCCACTCCAAAATACCAGCAAACTTTACACCTCACAGAGCATCTGGGAAATCCGGACAGAAATATCAGAGAGGCTTTGAGACATTCTCAACATAACCAGAAGCAGGAAGGATGAGACTGCAGACCCTTGAGGCTTAATTTGAATAGGTAATTTCACTGCTTACCTGATCTACATCTGCAATCTGAACCTATTGAGGTTTGCCTACTACCACTAAACAAGACTCCAAGCTGCGAACACAGGAAGCCTCAACAGATTTAGTCAAGAAATCACGTAGGAAAGAAAATGAGGTCACGCGATTCTTGCAGTTCAAAACCAGAAAAAGGGAGAAGGGGGCAGAAAAAGGAGAAAGAGGAAGTCCTTTATCCTGTAAATAGGAATCACTGCACAGCTAGTGATATTCTCACATTTCTGCTTGTTTTCATCCACTTCCAGTTCTGCTTCCTCGCTGCACTCCGAGCTAATCAGCAGTGCAAGTGTCACGAACGTCCAGCTTCCTGCTGCCCATCAGCTACACCAGGAAGTGCCCTGGTGCCCTGGAACAGGGCACACAACCAGAAACAAGATTCACGTTGCAATTTTCACCTGACCTTGAAAAGACGAGCAGAATTCAGGTGGTTTCCAGAGTTTTAGTTAGCCTAAATAAAAGGCCTCAGTGCTGTACGCAGGAATAGCTTCCCCCACTCAACCAGTGGCCGTGTAGAGCTGCCCTACACATATCAAAGGAGTCGGAATGAATTCCCATCATCCACACTGAACACATCACTTTATCCGACCGTGACATAGAAGAAAAAAGCTAGTTCTTTCCTCCTCAAAAAGAAAATAGCAGTGCCCTGAAATCACATGTCTTCCAGGCAGCCTCCCAAGCACACTTTGTTTTCATTGACTAAAATAACGCCTCACAAAAGAAATCGAAAGCAGATTTTCCTACACTATAAAAAGTCTCATTCTGTTAGAGATCAGCAGATTCTGAATCGTGTTATTTAGCCAACACTCGTATCTGCACACTGGGAGAACTAAACAGAGAAAAACCGGTGGCTCTTTCTCTACTCTTCTCCTGCTTTAATGACTAGATGAGGGATGCAACCAGCCTGAAATAACAACGTGAGCCCCACCAGGCCATTTGGAAATGCACGCCACACAGTCCTATTCATTGGTTCTCTGGTGACCAATTCTGTAAACAACTCCAAAGGTCACAAGGGCAGCAGAGGCTGTCTGGGACACCCAGCCCCAAACCCCACAGATAAAACACCACAGGCACGCCTGGGTATTCCCAAAGAGCACGCAGTTCCAGCCTCCTCCTTGTTGATCCACAGAGTTTGTCAGTCTGTTTGATCTGAACGCCTTGGCAGCTGGCTTGGAAGGGGGAGGTGATAGGCGTACTCACCCCTAATCGCACACACTGGTTTTGATTTGCCTGCTTCGTGCCTTTACTAGGGTGTAGTCACAACTCTGCTCTGATGCCAGTGCAACTCCACTTATTTCAAAGGAAACGCCCCTTAGATTAGCTCTGCTGATCTTCACCGAAGCAGATGTGCAGACACACTGATCATTTGACACTAAACCTCCATGTATTTCCTGAACTGATACTTTCTAAGGATGAAGAATGGCTCTTTGAGTCCACTGATCACCTTCGCTTCAAACAGGAAGGTGACAAAGTGGCACAGTGCTAGCAGTCATACCACACAGTCACTGTTTTCCATCATTTCTTCTTTCTACTTGCTTCACGTGTTTCATTAGTCAGGCATTTTTCAGTCCTATAAAAAGTGACAGTTAAATAGAACCCAACTCCGAAGTTTCATAAGCCAAAAGCAAACAAAATCCTATCTTTTTTCGTCCAGCGGAGAGCCAGCAGGAGGAGAGCACTCGCCTTCCTGGAGGAGCTGAGTAGGAAGGCTGGAAGGAAGACTGCTGCAATGAGGCTTGCAGGGACAGGTGTCAGGAGGAGGAAGGGTGTGATTCGCCGCTTCATCCAAGTGGATGTGACGGTGTGTGTCTCGAGGTGACACAAAGAACATGAAATATGAAGGAGGGCTGCTGGCTCTTCCTGCTTCAGGGCACTCACAGCTTATTCTTGACTCAACCGTTTCCTGCTTTATTGTAGACAATATTCTAAAGCCACAAAACGTTGGCCTTTCATTTTCTCTGCTTTTACCTCTGCTCAAATCCAGAAAAACTGCAACCTCTTCTTTAAATAGCATTTCTTCCTTCTCTTCAATATGTATTAGAAACCAACTGACACAAGGAGTTGTTTATCAGTTAATAATGGAATATGTTTTCTCATTTTTATGACGTGGCTGGTTACACCTTTTAAGCTTGGGGTCAGATTCTTCCCATGCGCATGCACAGAAGTAACTTACTGCTCCGTATGAACCACATCCAAAAACTGGCAAACCACCAACCAAGCCCTCAGCGATTCATCCTTAAGCAAAAGTCAGGAGCAAAAAAAAACAATCAAAACCTGAACCACCACCCGTCTCTGTCCAGTGAAAGCTGTGGTTCCATGCCCTTTTCAGAACGTTTGCTGGGAGGCCGGAAGTTAGAATACTGATCAATAGCACATCAAGATCCCACTCTGCCTTCCATTTCAAGAGCAAACACTCCTCAGCTGACTCCACTTAAAGAACCACGCACGGTTCCACAAAACTCCTTGCAACAAATGCTACAATTTCGTTTTATGGTCTCTGGGAGAATGCAGACTCAAGAAGAGTATTTTCTAGCACAAAAGACAGACGTCTGTACGTTCTGAGCTTCACAAACCAACGGCGTGCCAGCCCGTAAGGAGACTGTTAGACAGGAATATAAAGCAAAACAACTCTTATTTACGGTACCAGCACAGCTCCCTGTAACCTGAGCACACAAATGTCTGGTTCTGATCATCCACCCGTGGCAGAGCGTGCAATCATGCCCTCCTCAGGAAAGGAGGAGTGAAAGCTGAGAAAACCTGTCACTTGCCTACAGATAAAGCCAATGAAATAAGAGTCAGACAGCAAAGACACATATGAACTTGGCCTTCCTGGCAGCGGGCTGGGAGAAGCCACAAGCATGAATTATTGACCAAGGCCAGATGAAGGGGATGAGAAAGGCCCGAGGACTGCCACTCTGCAGATCTAGGAAGGAATGTGAAGCCCTGCTTTAGATTCCAGGAAGAAGCTACAAGAAGCATTTCTTTGAAAAGAGGAGGACAGAAAGTCAGAAGATGATGACAGCAGGATACCGTGGATCAGTGTTCTTTAGAAAACAGATAGGTTTCTTTCAAAGCTAAAGCACTCCAAAAGCCTTGGAAAGGTTAAGAGGAGCATGACCATGCCAGGATGGCAAAATCATACATGAGAGGGAGGACTGAAAACCAGGAGAATCAGGAGGCACGTGAAAAGTGTGTCGTGTCAAGCCTCGCACTGCAGGATCAGGCACTTCTTCCATCCACACAAACCAGACCCGCGTGGATGCCAGCCTTCCTCCCACCTGTGTCTGCAAAAAGGGGACACAAAAGCTCCATGTCCTCATTGTTATGAAATAAATCTTTTCCTATTTACAACAGAAAACCAATAAGAATAGTGTCATGAGCTAGAACACCACCAAATCCAGTCAGAATCGTTTTTCTGAGGTAGTGGTGCTTCAGATCCTTGGCATTGCTGCAGATGAAGCCAAGGCAGGAGGGAAAAAGCAACGAGGCCATCAGCAATGTGCAGGAAGAAATGTGTGAGCACAAGCGACTCAAACAAGGCAGGATTACCTTAGTCACTTCAATGTTCTCTGAGCCAGGAGTTGGACTCCATGATCCTGGTGGGCCCTCTCCAACACAAGATATTCTATGGGCGTCCCTGGATATGGTTTAAGAACGCTGTTCCACCTGCAAGAGAGATGTATGAGCAAGTACAAACCACAAACGACAACTCTTCACTAGCAAAGCTCATACTTAGCCCTTGAGACTCCCAGTGCAGGAGAGTCAGACCAGATGACCTTTAAAGGTCCCTTCCAACCCAAATGATCCCACTGTTCTATGATCTGTTGATATTTTTTCACCCAGCCACACGCTGTCTCAGTCTGCTACCTGTGAGACTAGCAGCAGGTATCAATCTGACTGGTTTCCTCCAGCATTAACCAGCAGCCAGTACATTCCCTCCTACAATAAAATCATCTTTGGCAGCTGTTACTCTTCTAGCCCTGTGCCCTGCAAAGATTTACACATCTGCTTAACTTCATGCACGTCAGCAGTGCCATCCGCAGAAGCCCTCGTGTTTGTTAATTTCAACGCATACACGGACTTGAGGGGATCTAATTTTCAGCTCCCATGATGGAGCAAAACTGGAAACAGCATATCTGAAAAGCACCACTTACAGCCCCCAGCATAGCTCCACGGACACGCCACTCAGCTCTCACTAGCTTACATTTCCCAACACATTCAGTGCACATCCTCAACACGACATTCATCCCTTCTGAAGTTCATTCCAGCTACAAAAAATGATTTTGCAGTAAGTTGATAGCGTGTACTGCTCTGGTACCCAACTTTCTTCCCTTGCTTCCTTTGCTCTTTGTTTTTAAAGTCCTACGACTGCACAAGAGCTTCAAGGCCGGGTAAGGGCCATGTGACTCCTCTGTACTTTGAACTCAGATAAACTTCTTACTGAATGAAGTCATGTGTGAAATGCTTCCAGCAGAGATTATTTGGAACCAAACCCGCACAAGAAGTGCTACAGAGTTTCAACACAGCAGCAAAAAAAGGAACCATTCTTGCACGGAGAAGCACCCCCACATAAACAGAACTACGCTGGTGTGAGACTATGGAAGCAGAGCATGTTTCAGTCACTGAATTAAAAATGATCACGCTTGCATGTAATCACACTCCAGAAAAACAGCTCTGGCCCAATATCGTGTGAGTCTTGAATCAATGCACGCGGCTTTGCTTCCAAAAGGCATCTTCATAAATCACAGAGCCCCAGGTTTACATGGGTAACACCAGTAAATGATCACTGAGTTCCAAGCTGGCCGCGCCGGGATGGATCAGCATCTCTGTGCATTGAAGAAATCCCAGATTTTAGCCAGCATTTGGACACACACACACAAAATAAATGGCAGGGCCCTCATTCTGCCTGTTTCCCCTAGGAGCAGAACATATGGCTTGTCTCCTGGCTGACTTCCAACCCGAGTAATTACATTCTGACCACATAAGTTTCCCCTGTGGTTTTAACTGGATACGGCACTGCTCTCCCGTTCCTCCCGTCCACGTTTATGCTGCGTGCTGAAGCACTATTAAACACCTACTGCCCTCTGCCCCAGAGATGGCTGCATCTTCGTAATAAGGGAAACAATTGTTTTCATGATAACTGCATCCTTATCTCCCCCTGTTAGGTTTCTGGAGGGGACAGGGGTGTCTTTCATTCCTTAACATGTGTTTGGGGTTCCTGGCAGCATCTGCTGCACGGGATCCTTTGCGTCAGGTCACCACGCAGTTCCGTGGAGCCAAGAACTACCAAAAGGGCACGAGCTGTTTGGAGTGCCTGCATTGCTCATTTCCCAGCCCCAAACCACGCGGATCCCACATTTCAGACGTATCTAAACTATGTCCTGCGGCATCTCCTACATCTGCAGATACACCGGATCGCTGCAGCAGATCAGGCACCCTGAAACAAGCTTCTCGTGCGCAGGACGTGGAGTGAGGCTAAGCAGCAGAAATACCACTCTGAAAACCATTTGCAGCAGGCCACTTCTGGCGTGCAACGTTGCCACCGTGCGGCCAGCAGCTCCCCGAGCAGGCAGCAGAAGGAGCCAGCCTTACCCCAGACCTGCGGCTCCGGGAAGGGCGAAGACCTCCAGGGGAACTGCAGAGGTGGTCTCACTACGCCTCTCCACGGCGAAAAAGGCTGCCTCCTTCAGTCCTGCTCTTTGCCGTCCAGTCCCTGGGTAAGAACGGTGTGGATCTGCTAATGAAGTACATCTACAAAGGCTTTGAGAGCCCCTCTGACAACAGCAGTGCTGTGCTGCTGCAGTGGCATGAGAAGGTGTGTGCATCGGGTTGTTTGTGGCAGCGGGTTCTTGGGTCCTGAGCCTGGTAAAAGCCCCCAGCCCCGTCTGCCTGGTAACACCAGCACAGGAGCACAGAGCCATGGAATTGTTGGAGCTGGAAGGGACCTTTAAGTGCCATCTGCTCCGTCCCCCTGCACTGAGCAGGGACAGCCACAGCTCCGTCAGAGCTCAGAGCCCCATCCGGCCTGACCTCGGTGTCTGCATGGCCTGGGCACCAGCTCCTCTCTGGGCAGCCTGTGCCACTGCCTCACCCCCCTTATCGTAACTGTCTTCTTATACCCCATCTAAATGTCCCCTCTTTCCATTTGAAACCCCTTGTCCTGTCAGAACAAACCCTGCTGTCCCCTTCTTTCTTACAGCCCCTCTTTTAGATACTGGCAGGCTGCTCTCAGGTCCCCCTGAAGCCTCTTTCTCTCCGTGCTGCACAGCCCCAGCTCTCAGTTTGTCCTTGCAGGGAGGTGTTCCACCCCTTGCCTCACTCCCGTGTCCCTTCTTTGAATGAACATTAGGCAGCAAACGTGCTTTCCATTTTCTGATCCACGCTCACCCCTGCCACGATTACACTGCAGTGGGCAGTCATCACCACCAGCAAAAATTGTATGGAAACGTCCA
The DNA here is from genome assembly GCA_036925125.1 of Oreortyx pictus. NCBI lineage: Eukaryota > Metazoa > Chordata > Aves > Galliformes > Odontophoridae > Oreortyx > Oreortyx pictus. Next base: position 25,625,626 of record JAUPFR010000010.1, on the reverse strand, counting down.
AAATGACAAATGCAGCATTCCTGATGTCAGGAAGCCAGTGTTTGGAAGCAACCTGAATGAGAGCAGAACAATGGCTTGGATCAGGAAAGAGCCCCAGCACAGGAAAACAGATGGGTGTTGGCATAGAGTCAGGAGTGGAAAACAAAGCAAATGAATCATTAGGAGTTTAAGGAGAAAATGAAACACTGACAGAGGACGAAACGGTGTGGAATGCAGAAGCAGGCTGTAGTAAGTAAAAAATGCGGGTGTGAATCCAGAAAAGTAGTGACAGAATTGCACCGAACCCAGGGATGGTGAGTGGCTGAGTTAAGGGGGCAGGGAGGAAAGATCAGTCAAGCTTCAGAAGCTGCCCATCCACACAGACTTCACGTCTGCCCTCATCTGGAGCCCTGCCCTTACAAAGCAAGCACCTGCAGCTTGCTCACGATCAGCCTGCTGCTTGCTTCAATTACAGCCTCGGCTAGGGGCATGAACTTCTTAATGCGGGGCCTTCCTATGAAAGCAGAAGTACAACAGGAGCTCTCTGCTCGTCTGGCACAACAGGCAGGAACACACAGCAACAAGTGACCCAGAATCAGGAAAGGGGAACAAAGGAAGCTGAGCAAGGTAGGAAACAAATCTTGACAGGCAAAGAACAGCAGCTTAACCACTGGAGGTGGGAAAAAAAAATCCTGTTTGTGTTCCTGTCTCCTAGCACTGGGCACCTGTAAACAGCCAAAGGAACTTGCTCGCCATCGCTAGCACGACTGGAGCAAAGGCAGCACCTTTGGGAGAGATCCCTCTGCAGCTGAGCTGCCAAAACCGCAGCAAGAAATAGTAACTTGTTTTTTTTTATCAAGCAGCTTGGACGGGAAAGCTTGCAGTATTCACTGGTGTGGAAACTCTGAACTGCCTTAAAAAGCCAGCGAAGGAAATAAGGTCTTTACTATAACCCAGAGCTGGAGCCGCTGAGACGGTAATTGTAACTTCTTCCTTCGGTTGGTATTGGTTTGTTTGTTTTGCCAGATTGCAAACAACTCACCTGCTAACTCCTGGCTGTTTCCACCGTGCAGCCTGTCCTGCCTAGGGTGAGGAGGCAGAAGCCAGAGAAGTATTTTTGTCTCATGTTTTTAGCTAAAGGGCTGGTCTGTAAACTCAGAACGGCTTCCAGGCAGCCGACGGACACGCCAAGCTCCAGTACATTTTGGAAGAGTCTATCCGCTATTATTTTTGCAGTTTATGTGGAAAACAGATCAAAGGATTAAATCGTAATACTGCTTTCATTTTTTTTTTTTTTCTATTCAGGACCGTCGGCTCAACAGCACATAAACATGAATCCAGGAGAGAAGGTTTTCCGAGAGTATCTGACGAACCAGGGGACTGTGGTGAAGCCCTATTGCTGGCAGACACAGAGCCAAACCTGTGCTAAGTGCCCCTACCACATACGGACAGGTGAGGAAGCAAGAGTCCCCTACGCAGAGTTCCTCGGGGCCTTTGGGTTCCCACACAGGACTGCAGCGTGTCTGCAAAGCCCCCAGCTTCTCTTCTACGAACTGAGGAGCAGCTCTGGAAGAGTAGTCCAAAAAGGCCACGCCAGCAGCTGTGCTGAGCAGGACAGCCACCCAGAATCCATCCTGTTTGAGGCAGATGGTTACCTGGACGCAGTGACACACGCCTATGGAAACATTGGCCGCATCACCCTCTATTCGCATTACTCCCCTTGTAACGAGGCTTTCCACTGCTGCCTCAGTAAAATGTACAACTTCCTGCTGAAGCACCCCAAAACCACGCTCTGCCTCCGCTTCTCCCGGCTTTACCATGCCGAGGATGGCTTCCCCACGGCGATGTGGAACCGCCGAGCCCTGCTCAGCCTGGCCAGCCTGTGGCCCAGGGTCACACTGCAGCTGCTGACCACGGGGACATGGTGGAACCTCCTCTCCGACTTCGCGTATGGCATCGCAGGTTCAACGCTGCAGCGCCCGGCTTCATCGCCGGCGGATCCGCAGAACCCACATCACTACTTCAGGGGTGTGACGACCTGCCGTAGGAAAGCGTTTGCACAAGGAGAGCCTGCCGTGCAGCAAAACCCCGAGGCCTTTCCTTTGCCCCGCGCTGCCTTCCAGCTGCCTTCAGCAGCCACAAAGGGCGGCCTGTCACTTCGTGGCCCTCACAGCTACGCCGTGCTTCTCCCAGCCTTGCTTCAGCCCTCCCCGAGGGAGCATCTCCACCGCAGACCTAAAAACATCGTGAGGCATTTACAAATGCCAGGAGCTGTTCAGTGGAAGCCGTAATCACCCGATTCACCTCCAGGCTGCCAAACACAAAGCGCACGCTCGCATCGCTCCGGAGCAAGCCGGGGAACAACTGCTGTCACGGTTTTATGATTTGTGGTATTGGTATTCCACATCATAACATCATGTAGCGCATTAAGAGTGAAAGAGTTAATGCTCCGGCTCCGTGGGTCATCGATGGTTCTGGGTGTGCCTGTCTCAGAAGAGAAGAACTACATTCCCCGGAGGACCGTGCGATGCTTTGTACTGTTACGTGTTTCCGCTCGGAGGGAAAAATAAAAGCAGTCTGCGGTCACGGGACCGTGGCTTTTTCCTTCGGGATCGACCCAGCAGCGGGTGCTCGCTGCCGTACCGCCTTCAGCGTTAGCGTAAGGCCTTCGGTTTATCGGACACTCTCTCTTGCTCGCTTGATTTATTAGCTTTAATTCCAATTCTATCGTACGGTGTTGTTATCTTCCATTCTGATGTCTTGCTGGATAAATCAGCTTTCCTCCTCAGAGCGTTGCCGCTCTTTCGCTTACAGGCCCTGGTGTGGGGTGTGGGTCGGTGGGTCCCCCCCCCCCCCAACTGTCACAGAACCGGGCCGAACCAGCCCGTAAACCACAGACAACTGCGGATCTCCACATCGTGAGGGGAACGGCTGCGTGATCCTTCAGTTCGTTCCCGCCCTTGCGCTTTTACGATCTCGAGACACGGAGGCTCTGGAGCTCAACCGGAGTTGGTGCAAGGGGCAGCTGGGCACTCCACGCCGTCGGGCAGCGTGGAGCCGCGAGGGACTGGGACGGCTCAGCGCGGAGAGCAGCACCGGAGAGCTCCCGAGGGCGGGCCGCGGCCGCGCCCCACGGTAACGGCTGTGGGGGGGAGGGGGGGGGGGCGGGCTCACGGCGCGCCGGGGCCGGTTCGCCTCACGCCGCAGCGCGCATGCGCACCGGGCGGGGCGGAGGCGGCAGCGAGCGGGCGGCCATGGCCAAGCACACCGTGTCCTCGGCCCGCTTCCGCAGGGTGGACGTGGACGAGTACGACGAGAACAAGTTCGTGGACGAGGAGGACGGCGGAGACGGGCAGGCGGGGCCCGATGAGGGCGAGGTGGATTCGTGCCTCAGGCAATATCCTTCCGCCGCTCGGGGGGGGGCGGGTTGAGGGGGCGCGGGTTTGGGGGGGGGCGCGGGGCGCGGGGCGCTGCCCGTCCTTAACCCGCCGCACAGGGAACATGATGGCCGCGCTGCAGGCGGCTCTGAAGAACCCGCCCATCAACACCAAGAACCAGGCCGTGAAGGTGAGCGCGGCGTCCCACCGAGTCGGGGGGGGGGCTGTGAAAGTTGTAATGAGGAAACGAAGCGGCCGCGGCACGGGAGGAAGCCGGAAAGCGTCTGTGTAGAGGAGTCGTGCAGACCTCTGCCGGGAGGGAGGCCTCGCGGCCTCCCGCTGCCGTCGGTGGGTGAGCAGGAGGAGCCGCTTTGCGCCCATCACGCGGCTGATCCGAAGCTGTCGTTGGGCCTGAAATGACATCCAGAGCGACTTGCAAGTGCATCGCATGTCAGTGCGTCGTATCGTCAGTGCTGACGGCTTGTGTCCTCTGTGCCTGAGGGTGATGGTTCTGAGAGCCTGTGGCTCCCAGCGGCCGCTCCTTCCGCCGTTTCCATGGAATACAATAATTGCGTCTCATTGAAAGGGCAAAAGTTTGGGAAGGGCTCTGGTAACAAGTGAGGCCAGCCAAGAACTTAATCCTTACCTTTTTTTTTTTTTTGAGCTTATCAGAACTTGATTTTCAGTGTGCAGATTAGTATTTCGCCCTAACCTCGTTGAATGAATGCAAAATCGCAACAAGCAGAGAGGCAGAGAAAAGTAGAACGGGGTAAACTCACTGAACCCCGTTACACTGTTTAGCGGTGAAGGCTGGAAGCTGATACATACGGATGTGTTACAAGATTTGCGTACAAACTGCTCCGTTCAGATGTATTTTGGAATTACTAGAAAGTCTGCTTGTTCAGGTGACTGATATTTGGGTGCATCTTGTAGAAGAATAAATCTCTCTGCCTTTCTCACCTCTTTGACAGGATCGTGCAGAAAGTATTGTCCTGAAGGTCCTCATCTCTTTCAAAGCCAACGATATCGAGAAGGCAGTCCAGTCCCTGGATAAGAACGGTGTGGATCTGCTAATGAAGTACATCTACAAAGGCTTTGAGAGCCCCTCTGACAACAGCAGTGCTGTGCTGCTGCAGTGGCATGAGAAGGTGTGTGCATCGGGTTGTTTGTGGGAGCGGGTTCTTGGGTCCTGAGCCTGGTAAAAGCCCCCAGCCCCGTCTGCCTGGTAACACCAGCACAGGAGCACAGAGCCATGGAATTGTTGGAGCTGGAAGGGACCTTTAAATGCCATCTGCTCCGTCCCCCTGCACTGAGCAGGGACAGCCACAGCTCCGTCAGAGCTCAGAGCCCCATCCGGCCTGACCTCGGTGTCTGCATGGCCTGGGCACCAGCTCCTCTCTGGGCAGCCTGTGCCACTGCCTCACCCCCCTTATCGTAACTGTCTTCTTATACCCCATCTAAATGTCCCCTCTTTCCATTTGAAACCCCTTGTCCTGTCAGAACAAACCCTGCTGTCCCCTTCTTTCTTACAGCCCCTCTTTTAGATACTGGCAGGCTGCTCTCAGGTCCCCCTGAAGCCTCTTCCTCTCCGTGCTGCACAACCCCTCAGCCCTCCTCTCTCACAAAGGATGCGTTCCATCCCTTCGGTCATTTTTTGTGGCCGTCCTCTGAGCACGGAGGGCTGCGCTCTACCCTTTATCCCCCAACCTGTACTGATAGTGGGAGTTGCCACAGGCCACGTGGCTTGCACTTGGATTTCTAGAACCTCATGAGGTTCTGCTGGGCCCACTGCTCAGCCTGCCTAGGTCTCTCTGAGCAGCATCCCGTCTCTTTAGTCAGACTGGGGCAAAGATAAAGAGTCAACCTAGTGGTTCGAACGGAATGGAAATAGTATTTCCTTCCTCAGCCTTTGTGTCTGTAGCTGCCTTGACTCGCTGCTCACTGCCATGTTTCTCTTCTCAGGCACTGGCTGCTGGTGGAGTAGGGTCTATCGTCCGTGTTCTGACTGCCAGGAAAACGGTTTAACCCCAGCAGCGGCGTGGGAAGTGCTGGTGCAAAGCCCAACCAAACGCCATTGCTGCCCCGTGGGCAGCGTCTGTCTCTCAGCTTGCCTTCTCGCTGCTTCTTTCATACCTGACAAGTAATGCATATCGTGATCCCTTTGTGTTAAAACTCTGGAAAATGATGGCGGTGCGGATTTGTTTCTGACAGGACTGTCTGGTACTCGAGCATTTCGGTGACACGTGTAGCTACATTCACAGCATGTTTAGGATGGTTTTGTGTGTAACCACGGCACGTTTGGGCCTGACTTTCCAAGCCAGCGCTGTGGGACGTAGGGCAATGTCTTAATCCTTCTTGCTAGCCAAGCAGCGTTCTGATGTCAGATAAACATTTGAGCAGTGGGACAGCTGCTAATGACGGTAACTGGACCGTGTTTCCTTCGGTCCACCTCTGAGCTTACAGCAGTGAGTGGGCAGAAGGGAGCAGCTTCCCTCTGCGTGCTGTCATTGCAGTAAGCCAGCTATTTCCTTAAGCTCACACCTCGTGGCCTGCTCGATGTCCTGACCAGCCGGCGCTGCGGAGCTGTCCCATCCTGCACTTTGTACGCTACGTTTTAAGGGTCCATTTACACTGGAGCCCAGTCCAGGAAACTTTTTATTCTGGGAACTAAAGATCCTACACGGGTGGGGAAAAGGGAGCTTTCACACAGCAGATCACCTTTCAGCAACTTGAAAGCGATGGCGTTTTCTCAAGCACAACGTAGCAGCTCTCTGGGTCACCTGGCCGTGCGTTGTTTCCCACCCACTTGGCATTCCTGTGCATTAGCTAGCGTGCAGACGTTCCAAAACAAAAAGAGGACCATTTCAAAAAGGAATTAAGAAAGCCCCGGGCATCCCAGCCCGCAGCTCACCGCTGAAGGGTAGGGCCAGGACTGAGACACACGACTTTGCCATTTGCCATTGTACTACAGTTCCGTTGTGTAGGACGGTTGGGGAACTTGTGAAACCTTTGCTGGTTTTTGATATCTGCTTTTTTTGTTCGTTTGTTTTGTAATAATAAAGACCGGACAAATAAATTGTCACTGGAGATTTACATGGAGTCTGAAATACTTTGAAGTTAATTTGTTCTGAATTCAGCAGGCAGCTGAATGCAAGGAGTGACCAGAGCTAAGAAGAAAAGTCCTAGAACTTCTCCTGTCTGTTGTTTTTCTTGCTAAACTTGCTTCTTCCTCACAGCTGTTCCTATGATGTCATGGCAGTGCATGTGCAGCTTCATCCTGCAAGAAGATCTGAGATTGTTTCAAGGCATTTAAACAACAGGAAACGTTCCGTGTGTGGATTGCTAGAGCTGAGACCCTGTGCTCAGACCTTCACCGTGGGGTGAGACTCTCCCAAGCGCTGATGCTACGTGCCTTCTCTGAAGGAGAAAAACAGTAACACAGAGTCGTTGCAGGGGGTGGACGTCCCGACCTCACGGTTGGGATTGTGTTGCCTCCCTGGCGTCTCCTGGAGGTGAAGCTGCTGGCATCAGTTCCAGCAGTACCAGCAGCAGAGCCCTGGGCTTGCCCTGTGGGTGGGATGGTGGCTGTGCCTGTGTGCACACACCCGCCTTGCGCTCCTGCAGCACGCGCAGAAACCGGGTGCTGAGCTCCGAGCTGCGACCGCCTGTTTGTTACCACGTCACGGCTTTGCTTCTGCAGATTCCCCTCAGTATGCCAGGAAGGATTCAGGAACAGTTAGGACGACGTGTTTCATTTTGTGCCTGTGTGCCCAGGGATGCAGCAAGTGAGGCTGTGGGGTGGGAGCGCTGAGCTGAGCGCCCTGCTCCCGTCTGCAGCCATGGGCACGCTCCCGTCCCTGGAGATGCAGATGCGGGACACGAGGAGGAGCTGATGTGGGCTCTCTGTGGAAACTCAAAGGTGAGCACAGGGCGCTCGCTGGGTTTCAGGCAGCCCTGAAGCACGGTCAGCGCTTGTGCTTCATGAAGCTTGCACCGCAGAGGCAGCGTGCACATTACCATCTTCCTTTTCAGACAGGAAACGCGTTTCTCCTGCTAAAAGGAGAGAAAGGGGAACAAGAGACTTGTTACTAGAAAGGGAGCGCTTTTCACAGCTTCAAAATCGGAACGGGTACGTTACGTTCAAATCACCAGGAGGAGGAACGGTTGCCGCATGTGCCTGCTGCACTTACATCTGTCAGACCTCATCTGTCTGCAAAAGGCAGGAGAGAATGGCACTTTGCACAGGGGGACTTCAGATCCCCTAGCATCGGTTATGTGAGCTAGCAGATAACCCACCCAGCAGGACAATGCCTCAGCGCGGGGAGGGGTGTGAGGACGTGGTGTGACGCAGGCACAGCCCCGAGTGGAAGCGCGTGGCCGTGAGGCAGCTCCACTTCCCCATCTCGGGGCTGCGCTGCTCTGACGCCACCGAGACCGCTTCCTGGTGGGTGCGTGGCACCAGACGTGCAGCCGCACCACCATCCATCACGGACCGTGCCATGTCGCTGGTGGAGACCATCCGGCTGTGGCAAGAGGGGGTGTGCGCAGCGGACAGCAAGGAGTGGGGGGCAGCCCTGAAGGCCTTCACGGCCGTCCAGAACCCGCCAGCCAAAATCTGCTTCAATATCGGCTGCGCCCACCTCGTCCTGGGGCAGCTGGCCGAGGCGGAGGAGGTGAGGCTCTGCTCCCAGCGCTGCGGGGAGATGCTGCCCGGACCGGCAGTTCTATTCTCGCTCCTCACGGCCGTTCTATTCTCGCTGCTTTCTGCCCCGCTCCCTGCAGGCACTCACACAGAGCATCAGCTGTGACAAGCACCTGGCCGTGGCCTACTTCCAGCGGGGAACCGTCTTCTACAGGAGACACAAGTGAGTGCACGGCTTCGGCGCTTTGCTTTCACCCCTCGTTCAGCTGTCAGCCTTCAGCTGAGCGGAGGTGAAGGGTCCCAAGGTGCCTCACCTCGTCCTCTCCTCCCCAGCCATGAAATGGCCCTGAAGGATTTCAAGGAGGCACTGGCCCAGCTGCGAGGCAACCAGCTCATCGACTACAAGATCCTGGGGCTGCGCTACAGGCTCTTCGCTTGCGAGGTGAGAAAAACCAAGTGGCGTTCCAGCTTTGGTCACTGGCTCAACAAAATCCAGGGGGAATGCACCCCATGGTTTTTCATTGGACTCTTCTTGTCCAGAGAAGGGCACGGAGCTGTGCTGGGGTCTGGAGCACAGTGTGATGGGGAGTGCTGAGGGAATGGGATGGGTCAGTGCGGAGAAGAGGAGCTCAGCAGAGACCTCACCACCCTCTACAACCACCTGAAAGGAGGCTGTGGTGAGGTGGGGCCTCTGCTCCCAGCTAACAGCAACAGGGTGAGAGGGAATGGCCAGGGGAGGGCCAGGTGGGATATTAGGAACATTTCTCCTCCAAAAGAGTGGTGATGCGGTGGCACAGGCTGCCCAGGGAAGAGGTGGAGTTCCCGTCCCTGGAGGTGCTCCAGAACCGTGGCACTGAGGGACGTGGTTAGTGAGTCTGGTGATCTGAGAGGTCTTTTCCAACCTGAAGGGCTCTATGATTCATGCCTTGCAAAGAAATCAAACATGTTAGGGCGGGGATAGAGAGCAGGTATTACCCAAGGATGTCATTAGGGTAGCAAAAAACACCCACAGCAAGGGTCTAGGGCCTCTAAAAGACCATTCCTTGCTCCCAACCCTCTGCAGATCCTTTACAACATTGCGCTGGTGTATGCCACCATGGAGGACTGGAAGAAAGCCGAGGAGCACCTGACGCTGGCAATGAGCTCGAAGAGCGAGCCGCAGCACAACAAGATTGACAGGGCGATGGAAGCCATCCTGGTGAGGAGCAGCAGGTCTCAGCGCAGCGCCTGCCCATGGAGGTCCAAGTGGAAGGAGAGAGGCCTGGGAGCAGGGAAACGCCTCCCAGCTGTAGCTTTAGCTGAGCAGAACGCTGCAGGTGGCATACGAGGTGTGGGTGCTGTACTGAGGGGGGAATCAGTGGGAACAGCTTCAGGCACTGCGAGTGGAAGGCCGGGCTACAAGCGGCCGTATCAGGGCTCAGAGGGGACTGTCAGGGTGAAGGTTTGACTTCACAGAGTGAGATCTTCACTTCAGAGCTGGCAGGACAGTAGCAGCAAGACCGTCCCTGCTCTCACTTCTGAAAACCACAGTGATTTAGAGGGCATGGTGGTGATGGCTTGCCGGTTCGACTAGATGATCTTCCTAGTCTTTTCCAACCTTAACGATTTCTCGGTGCTGCAGAAGCAGAAGCTCTATGAGCCAGTGGCAATTCCCACAGGGAAACTGTTCCGACCAAATGAAAAGCAAGTTGCTCAGCTGGAGAAAAAAGACTACCTGGGAAAAGCCATGGTAAGAAAGGAGCATCTTATTAACAGAAGCCACGTCTGCAGGCTGAGGGGTGCTGACCGCCCTCTCTGCCTTGCAGCCATCAAGCACTGAGCTGTGCTTGCTGAGCATGGGGACACAAAGCACACCTTGGGGATGCTGCAGGCACCAGGGCTACGTGGGGATACGAGAGTTAAGCTCACGGAAATACCTTTATCTGTGCAGCTCAGCATGGCCTGTGTTCAGTTTCCTTAGTGAGAGGTGAGGGATGGCCACTCAGTGGTGAGATGGGAAGGTCCCACTGGAGCTTCAAACTGAGACAAGATTTTGGAGAATAAGGGGGGAAAAAAAAGAAACTATTTATATTTAAAATCTGACATGCACAAGTAAACTCCAGTAGTGCCCCTGCTCAGCCTGAAGCGGCTCAGACAATTGAGCAGGGCTTCTCCCCCATTACTGTGCAAGGTCCAAGCACCAGGGTGCACCCTCAAGGTCCTGGGAGGCAGAGCAGTCACCCCAGTGCCAGTGCTGCCATGGATAGCGAACACAGAGCACCCAAGGAGGCAGACTTGGACGACAGCAGAGGACAGTGGATGTCAGAGATGGGAGACCTAAGAGAAGCACCAGGTCACAGCATATCTTCCTTTGGCTGCAGGTGGTGGCATCCGTGGTGGACAAGGACAGTTTTTCAGGATTTGCTCCCCTCCAACCCCAGGTAAGGAACCAACCCCTGCAGTCCACGTGGCACAGGGAGCCCTGGGGGTAAGGGGACATTCGGGTGACAGTGGTGACACAGAGCTTTGGGCACACATGGGGGTGGGGATATCTGGATGACAGCGATGAGCGAAGAGCAGCGTCACCACCCCAAGCTTCCTGCCACGGCCAGGGTGAGGAGGAAGCTGCTCCACATCCCAGCTGCTTTCTTCTTTGCCAGAGGTCGCAGCCCAAGCCCACTCACATCCGGGCTGAGATTACAGGGAAGCCGGGTCATGAGCACGTATCCTATACCCCACCGTGGGGTGGTGGCTTTGGGTAGGGAGCTCAGAACTGTCCCCGTTCCCATCAGGGCTGACTGGAAGAGCAAACTGATACCAGTGTGAGAAGGGGGGGGACCACACCGGGAAGACGACGGGCACGGGAAATGGCTGCAGCACATTCCTGAAAAGCAAACCCAAATCCTCCAGACGATGACCGTTTTCCTTGTGTCTTGTTGTTCACAGGCCTCTGGGCCTCCGCCCAGGCCCAAGACACCAGAAATCCTCAGGTAGGTCGGATGAAACGTTGGCAGCGTCGCTAACACGCACAGCCCTGTGCTGCACCATCCAGCTGAGCGTTCAGAACCAACGGGGGAAAGGAGGAGAGAAACAGGGGAGCGGAGTTTGGGCCCCCTGTGAGGTAGAACAGTGCCACCTATCACCTCCGCTCCTGACATGGTGCTGGCTCCCACTCCCAGGGCTCTCGAGGGGCAGCCGCACCGCGTCCTGTACGAGTTCATCCCCGAGACAGCTGAGGAGCTGCAGGTCTTGCCAGGAAACATTGTCTTTGTTCTGAAGAAAGAGAAGGACAACTGGGCTACAGTGATGTTCAACGGGAAGGTAGGGGAGCACAAGGGGGTTCCTGCAGGGGGATTGGCAGCGCAATAACGGTGTTTCTGACCCAGTCTGAGGGCAGATGGCTGTGGGCTGGTAGAGGCAACCTCTTGGTGTCCTGTTCCTGGTGCTCCTACTCTTCTCTTGCCTGACCATGTGTGCCCGAGGCGATTAAGAGAGCTGGGTCACCCAAGCTGCTCATCTTGGGTACCACAAAGAAATCATTCCCTTATCTTCAGTCTCCTGGATGATCAAGTAATCATCTTGAGAGAAGGCCATTCACTAGGAACGCAAGCTGCTTCCCACCAAAGCACTCCTTCCTTGTCTCTTCCCTGCAGAAAGGGATCGTTCCTTGCAACTTCCTTGAGCCCATGGAGCTCCAGCACAAGCTGCACGTCCAGGTAAGGAGCCCAGCACACCACACAGATCAGCCAGCACTTACCCTAGAAGGACTCATGCCTGCAAATCTCTCTCCCTTACAGTGCTGTGGGACTGGTGGCTTACAGCCATCTCAGCACAAGCTCAGATCCTGCAAAATCCATGCAGACACCACATCCATGCACGACCCAGGGGAGGGAGGTGGTAACGCTGGGGAGGTGAAGGGGTGGTGAATTCACCCTGCCCAGTTCAAAATTCCAAACAGATCTGAGGAAAACGTCCAGAAACATGCTCATCTGACATTGGCTCCTGTTTAGGTTCGCTCTCAGAGGCCAGAAATGCCCTGTACCACCCCAAATCAATGGGCAGTAGGCAGAGCTCAGTCCCAGGACCCCTGCCTTGAATGGCAGGAGGGGGATCCCAGGGCAGCAGCACTCTGGGGCTGCGCCCACTTCCCTAGGGATGCTGAGTGCCAGCAATGTCCTCTTCCCCACGGGTACAGGACGAGGCCCCTCCAGAGCCTGAGATCCCTGAACCACCCAGCAGCACTGCTCCAAGGCCCCGTCGGCCAGCACCAGGTCAGTGTGTGGGGTGGGGGGACAGTGGGACTTCTTCTGTACTGCATCCTACGGAGGACCAGGGCTGGGGGCCATCTCTGCCTCTTTCTGGGTGAGGGGGCATTAAAGCAGGAGGCAGCGTGCAGCAGCAGCTTGGAGGATGGAACAAAACAGAGCTCGAGGTCCGTCCTCTTTTTGCTCTTAATTAGGCCAACAGCTACTGGGAAAAAGGACCTGGGGAAAGCAACAGGGGAAGTGACCCAGCTTGCGAAAGTCCCAGAGCAGAATATGCACTACAGGCTTCCCCATAAAGCAGGGCACCTGGGATTACCTTAGTGCACTTCTAGGGAGATACGGCTGCTCGGGAAGGAGACGTGGCCAGGCAGGAGGGGCTGCAAAGCAAGGCAGGGGGTTGAAGAGAAGGGCTGAGAGGATCTGGAAACACTCTTACGCCCAGAGCAGTAATGCTTACACCATTCCACTTGCTGACACATCTTTTCCTTCCTCCTCAGACTGCATTCCTGTGACACCAGCGCAGCAGACAGAAGCTGCTAAGGTAAGACTGTGCTGCAGAGGGCCCAGGAGAAGCAGCAACCCCAAGTGAGAACAAGTGCAGAGGAGAGGGGGCACACCGTGAGCTCAGTCAGTGGGAAGCCACGCTGTGGTCACTAGGTGCCCAGTGCACTACTGCACTCACTCCCAGGCCAAACCCAGGGCAGGCAACCAGCCACAAGTGCAACAAGGTTTACGTGGCCTGCTCCAAAAGTAAGGACTGCCATCACTAAGCGAGATTGTTCCTTGAGCTCAGCTGTCACCCAGATGACAGCAGTCTTATGCCCCAGTTCCTTTCCCAGCCCATAGCAAGCTTCCCCACGCTGTGAGAGCGGGGAGAAGCCTGACAGCCCGATTCCCCACCTGCAGGAAACAGAACCAGCCGTCCCCAAGCCCTACATTCTCAAGGTGCATTACAAATACACAGTTGCCATGCAAGTCAAGCCAGACCTGTCCTACAAAGAGCTCCTGGGCCTGGTTTGTGACAAGCTGGAGATGCAGCCTGAGCACACAACGCTGAGGTGAGCGCTGCCCGCTGCAGGAGCCAAGCTGTCGTGGCTGTCCCCTTACCTGTGTCCTCTGGTGCCCAGGTACAAGTCTGCAGCAAGTGGAGAGCTGGTGACCCTGAGCACGCAGAACCTGGAGGCAGCTTGGAACCACAGCAAGGACAGGTGCCTGGCGGTGTGGTGTGATGGCACAGAGGTCAGTGTCAGCAGCGGTGACCAGCTCTTCTGCTGGTGCTGGCAAGGGGCTTGCCTGGCAGAGGCCTAAGCAGAGCTTATCTGCCACGTTCTGGTATAGAGAAGGAAAAGCCACGGGGTGACTTTACCAGCTTCTCTCCTTCCCTAGGGAGAGGGATTTTTACCTGGCAGCAAACCAGAGGAGCCGCAGGAGGCAACAGCAGAAACGGGACCAACCCAAGTGGTAGCGCAGTACGCTTACGAGGCCACCCAGCCTGAAGACCTGGAGTTTCAGGCAGGAGACGTGATACTTGTTTTATCCAAAGGTAACTGTGCTCCTGCCATGGTGGGAGACGGGAGGGAGAGCGTGGGCCCGGCTCTGAGGTGCCAGGCACCTGCAGCAGCCTGCTCCGACAGGATGCTGCTCCTGCACAGTGCAGTCTGCCACCTTCAGGTGGAAAACGGGCTGAGAAAGTTCGCATCGAGTGCGAGCAAAGGCTTTGCAGCAGTCAGAAAACAAGGCTGCAGGGACAGCTGGCACCAGCACCCGCCGCAGGTGGGAGCCAAGGGAAAGGACACACTGCCTGCTGCCCTAATGCCTGCAAGATGTAGTATCACTTGAGCATTCAAACACAACCTTGGATGCATCCTCTGCCATCCCTGCACGAGCTGCAGACTACTGCCAGGTGTCAGTGTGAAAGCAGCCAGACGCTGAGGAAAGGCAGCAACACAAAGTTTTTTCCTCTCATCGGGGTCTTTGCCTACACAAACCACACGGTTTCTCAGCAGAACTTCCTTCCCTGTTCTGTTTCCTATAGTCACTCGATGTAAAACATGAAAACCTGCAGTGTTTCCAGGCACAACATTTAATCTTTTCACAGACTGGGCTGTTGCACCTTAAAAAAAAAAAAAAAACCCTGGTGTCTGTATTTATCTACTCTTCTCCCCCTACATGAGAACATATTTTCTTACCTTACAAACTTTGCTGTCTACCTCTCCTCTGCACTCCTCCTCCCCTTCTCCAGACACCTCTCTACCAAGCTTTCCTGTGGCTCTTGACCTGCAGACGATCTTAAAGTGATGTCAGGCCTGCCTGCAGCACAAGAAGGTAATCGTGCTCCTGCACATCCCTAGGGTGACAAAAACTGTGTCAATTTTATCTTGCAGTGAACGAAGAGTGGTTGGAAGGGCAATGCAATGGGAAGATAGGCATCTTCCCCTCTGCTTTTGTTCAAGGTTGTAACACTAAGGACCCAGAAATCTGATTTCAGAACAGCGTAAGGAGACTTGGCCACTGAGAGAAACCAAGAATCCAGCTGTCGCAATTAAAACATTAAACGCATCGTACGTCAGCAGCACAAAACCACGCTCCAGTTATCTGCGCTGAGCCCGAGCCAGCATCTCTGCAATTTATTGAGTTTTCTTTCAAACAGGAAAAAAATCAAATCAAATCAAATCGATCTTTGAGCCTTCTTCCAAATTCTCCCGGGAAAAAAAAAAAACAAAAAACAACAACAATGCGTTTTTCAAAGTTCAAAGCCTGCAGCTGGGTGACATGGGAAATAAACGTAACACACAGACCTGGGTGGAGAGAACATGGTTTAATTAAAGGCAAAGCTGATTTCAGCAGCTGCAGTTCTTGCACAGACAGACAAAAAACACAAAAAAAAAAAAAAAAGCTTACGACACAAACCAGTTTCTGCTGGGGTCCCTTCCCTCGGGCGGGAGGGCAGTCCCAGCTGAGGGCTGGCCGTGTTCCTGACACCGGGTTCTCATGCACAAGTGGAGCGGTGCGTGGGACCTGGCACTGCCAGGCGTGACGTGGTGAACCTGGTGAGCTCGCTGAGGGTGCAAGAGTCACCGGAATGTCGCAGCTGCCGGGGCACGCGGCTCAATACACAAACTGAGGGGGGCTGGGAGAGGGACGGGGGGGCTTAGTCAATATTAGCACTGGGTGGAAACTTCACTTCTTGGGCTTTTTAAAAGGAAACGCATCTTCAGAACGCAACAGAGAACAGTGATGTCGCTAAGGTGGAGAATGCGGGGGAGCTGCTCACACCCTCAGAAGGGTACTGGGCCTCAGTTTTCCCTTTTTTATATTCTTTGGGGCTGCCCAGACTCCAGTGTCACTGAGGCTCCTGCGTGTGCTTTGCTTTGCAGCTGACTTACAGCCCAGAGATCCTGAATCATCACACAAACCCCTACTGCTAAACACAGCGAACGGACATTGAGATCATTTCCGTAACTTCCCTGGGAAACCTAACAAAAAAAAAAACAACAAAAAAAAAATGCTGTCCTTTTCCTTGAATGACGTTTCCAGTCTTCCTTCCCCCTAATAAATAGCAAATAAAACATTTTCTTTTCCCTTCTGCACCTTTTCATATGCGAACAGCACTATGCTTCTTCCGTGTGCGGGTTACACACGCGTGTCCGTGGCACCTCAGATCTCCTTCTAGAACTGAAAGTTGAGGGCTGCTGCTGGGAGGGCGGGGGACGGGTTTCTGCAGAGCTGGTGTATGCCTGTGGGGTTCGGACACTCCACACCGTCCAGGCTGACTGTCGTCTTTACCCAGTCCTGCTGGACTCCTGATCGCTTTCTGCGAGGTGTTGCACGGCGGCAATAGAACTACGAGCGTCCAGCAAAGATGGAAGGATGGGGAGAGAAAGAAAAAACGAAAAACACTGAAAGCTTTCTACCTACCTACTAAAATGAGTCAGGCTGTGAATGCACAGAGTAGCCTGCCCTTTGCGGGGCTTGCCACTTTGCTACAGTAAAATGTACAGGAATCAAACATTAATTTAAAACCCCTTAGCAGTTAACTTGCTTGTCCAGCAGACTGCTGCGATGCCCCGTGTCAAACCATTATAGCTCAAACACCTGCTGAGAGGAGGGCATTTCATGCTGGAGTCTCTAACCCACCCACGGGCTGGCCAAAGCCTCTGAGTGAAAGGTGAAGTGGTGCCAAGTGCCAGACTCTCCTTCACGAAACTCCTTGGTTAGCACAGGAGATAGAGCCCCACCTTGCCACCAACCACCTCTGACTGGAGCAGCAGCTGGGGCTTTCACTGCTACACACTGACTACGAAGCACATCTGTGTACGGAAGAATTCAGTGTGATCTTACTACTGAGATAGTAATAAAGATGTTTAGGAGTAATTTCAACTACATTCTCAGTCAGCAAAGCAATCATTAATGGATTCCTATTTCGTATCCCCAAAGAGAGGAAAAGGATCGAGAAGTTCTCATTGGCTTCTCCCATCCGCCCTTCGTTCTCAGCTTTTGCTTCCCATGTGGCTGGGGACATGCACGATGGAGAAGGTGAGAGGCGGTGATATCGGGTTACTGAGTGAGACAAACAGCAGTTCCTCTCTCCCTCCAGAGGGCCCAGGGATTGGGAGAGTTCCTGATGTTGTTTTCTTGCACTGCAGACATTTTGTGCACACTCAGCGGGTCGGTGGAGCACTTACGCCCTCCTGACAGCAAGGAACAGAAGAGAGGGCTGCCACCTGCACAGGACTGTGTGGGCCAGTCCTGCAAACCCAACATGCCATGGTTTATGGAGCCTTGGTTTGCAAGGGTTGCCACCTCGTTCTCAATGCGGCGGGTTCATGGCGCCTTGTCCGCGTTGCTGCTTCTGCTTCTGCTGCATTAACAGCTGCTCCAGGGCTGAGGGTCCAGGGTGCATCATGGAACTGGACCAGATGGACTAAAAACAAACAGTCAACGCTAGCACCTCCTGGTTTCAGGCAGCCCTTCACTGAGAAAGTGGAAACTGTTCTGCATTCTCTCTTCCCCTTGTAACTCATACCTGTCCTGTCATGAAAGTTACCCGGACTTCAAAAGAAGGCCTTCCGAAGAGAGGCTGCCCTTAAAGATTACCCATCCCTCCAGAACCCTCGTGAATGTAAAATACCATCCCGCTTTAACAATCACTAATTTTAGACTAGCCAAAGCAAACACTATTTCTTCCAGTTCTGCCAGCCTGTTCCCGTTCCACAGAACAATCTAGAGCAGCAGGAACTGAAAAACTGTGACATCTCCTAGCACTGGTCGCACCTCCCACACTGCCCATGAATCCGCAAGGAAAAAAACCTTCAAGGTCTCAGACACTGAACTCGGTGGCAGCGCGCGCTGCCTGAATCCCGTAACACCGCAGCCGTTCTGCAGGCAAGCACCCACGCCCGAGCACAGCTTCAGGCTCAATATACCTTCAGGCTCTCCATGAGCACAGCTGAGGAGTCCTCCATGGCGGGGCTCTGGGCTGCCCAGGTGCCACTGGGAGCACTGGACTGGTGCCAGCTGCTCTCCGAGGATGACGACGTGGCCGGGAGGTAGTCCAAACCAAACCCTCCCATCGCTGAAACGGGGAAAAGAGACAAATTCAAAGGGATCTGGCAAAACAAGTGGCAAGGGCTGGCTTCTCCCAGGCCTGGAACGCAGCACTTGCCTGGCTTATCTGTTTTCCAGCGGTCTGCGATTCTTCTGTCTCTGTTGTCCGGAGTCCCAATAGGTCCGAAGTTGGAGAAGGGAACAGAATTGTGATTATGGGTTGGAGGGGAGCTTGGCAAGCTGCTGGGGTTGGAGGAGTGAGGAGACTGGCTGGCTGGTGTCGAGTGATCTAGCGGTGAGAAGGCAAGAGGAAAAAGGTGAAGACGAGGAGCCTCCCCCATTTGGAATTTCTTAGTGCTGCTGCCAATTCTGCCATCACACAGTTTTTTCCAGCGCTGAAGGTCTGTTTTTGTTCCCTCCATTACACGAGCGTAACGCAAACCCCTAAGTTCTAGCTGGAAACGTTTGTGCGTATAAAAAAAACAGAATGACTGTTTAATGGAGAAAACCTCAAAAGGGGCTGGCTAACCAGAGTAAGTGTGCCCCGAGTTTCCTGAACACCTTTTCACAAACCAAAACCAAAAATCCTCTCCCTGAATGGCTGGAGGACTGCAAAGAAGAAAGGGACCTGGGGGTGTTGGTTGATGCTCAGTTTAGCGTGAGCTGACAGTGTGCCCAGGTGGCCAAGAAGGCCAACGGCATCCTGGCCTGCATCAGGAATAGTGTGGCCAGCAGGAGCAGGGAGGTGATCATCCCCCTGTACTCAGCTCTGGTGCGGCCGCACCTCGAGTACTGTGTTCAGTTTTGGGCCCCTCACTACAAGAGAGACATTGAGGCACTGGAGTGTGTCCTGAGAAGGGCAACGAAACTGGTGAGGGGTCTGGAGCACTATGAGGGCCACGAGGAGCCCTCATAGGATAGCCTCAGAGGACTGTTTAGCCTGGAAAGAGGAGGCACAGGGGAGACCTCAATTCACTCCACAGCTTCCTGAAGGGAGGCTGTGATGAGGAGGGGATTGGCCGCACGTTGTACCAGAGGAGGTTTAGATCGGACATAAGGAAAAACTTTTCCTCTCGGAGTGGTCAGACACTGGGATGGCCTGCCCA
Organism: Oreortyx pictus; assembly: GCA_036925125.1. Classification (NCBI taxonomy): domain Eukaryota; kingdom Metazoa; phylum Chordata; class Aves; order Galliformes; family Odontophoridae; genus Oreortyx; species Oreortyx pictus. Next base: position 25,606,731 of record JAUPFR010000010.1, on the reverse strand, counting down.
GGGAGGCGGCGGAGTCGCTGTCCCTGGAGGTGTGTTGAACACTATGAGGAACTACGAGATTTGGTTTAGCAGCTCGTGGTGGCAATGGGAACGGGTGGACGGTTGGACTGGATGATCTTGTAGGTCCTTTCCAACCTTGTGATTCTACGATCTCCAGGATTCACAAGCCAACACAAAACAGCTCTGGATTTCAAGAAGTTTGCAAGTTACTCGAATTTGAAAATTTTACACTTATATGAGTCTGAAAGTAATTCAGAGCAGAACTGATTACTGAGCAAAAGGAGACTGGCATGGGAGAGTCTGCAAGCAGGGGAGAGAGTGATGCCCAAAGAGAACACAGCAGAGCAGGGCGGCCTCAAATGAGGAGCTGAAGTGAAAGCTGAAACCACGTTGCGCCGTACGCCCTACTAGAAAAATAAAAGCCCTCTGCAGCTCCTTCCATTTCATCTACAAGTGCCGCTTCTGGTTGGTTGCAAAAGTTTCAGTTTGACCAAGCAACAACTGCAGGGGACAAGCTATATAAACCTTCTCATTTGTTAGGTTCAGCTAACTCCTTCCTCCCTCTCACACTCACGGATTTTTAAGTGAGGGTAAAGCCATGACAACTGTAATACATTTTATGCCCTTCAGAAAATTGTTAAAGAAAAAGCTGGTTTGCTTTGTAAGCTGCTTAAAAAAAAATAAATAAACCAACCCTGCCATATTTTACTCTCACTCTATGTAATAGTTCCTCTTTCAAATATCAGTATTATGAAATCTCATTCTCCCTGCTTTTTCCAAGGAAATGGCACTAAAAGTATATACATTCAGACCTTGTGAAACAGACTTACTTTTTACTTTTTAGTTACAGTTAACTTGCAGGGGGGGTCGGAATTAACACAAATCCTCTTAAAGTCACAAGAGACAATCACACCAGGATTACCTGAGCTGGCTGGAAGGGATGGAGACCACGGGGTCCCTTCAAAGAGAGAATATAGTGAAGTCTCCTGATGGGCAACTGAAGGGGTGACCTCTGTTTTTGTGCTGGCATTCAGATTTTTCCCATATACCTCATTGAACATGCTGTTATTTGGATATCTTTCCTGCAAGCAAAGAAATAAAAAAGCCAGAGCTTGAGTGCAGGATTAATCTGAGAAACAGACTGCACAGATGAAGCAATTATAGAACAAACACTTTTCTAACACCTTCCTCATTCCCCAGAATCTTCTTTGAACGTTTTATTTAGCAAAGCCCGTCACGTTCTGAATCAGGACCAATTTCTTCTGTTGAACTGCAATGCCTACATAAATACTTTATGTTTCCACTCAAAAGACCCTGCTCGGTTCCTTGGAAGAGAAGGGGCACCCCAATTCTCAGGAATAAAGAAACACCATGGCACAAAACTTGGAGATGAACCTTTTCTCTCAGCAATTCCACTAAAAGCATCCCAGGAACTCAGCAAGACTCAACAGTACATCTGCAAAACTACAGCTAGGATGAATTTCAGAAGACAACTGATTTTCAAAAACAGTAGGAGGCAAAGATAATCTTGCTCATGCAGACTAAAATTAGGCACGTGGGTCTCCTTTGTGTTTGCCATTAGTTTGAACCGAAGGATGTGTCTACACTGACTAGCTTGAAGGGTGAGTTTGAACAGCAAAAAGGCTTCCAACTTCGGTCATCACGTACCTGGTTAAGAGAAAAGCCACTGAGGGACAGGAAAGATGACGACTGTGACATCAACTCTGACGGTTTTTCCAACAGAGACTTCTTCAAAAACCAAAAATGGAAGAAGAACAGTTAGTGTTCAGCAAAGTGAGCAGGAAGTCATGTCTAAGGTCTCTTGTATTTCAGCCCTGGAGGACTGGGGAGACCAAACAGATCACAAGTTTCCTTACTAACCACAATTAGTACCTAAAATCAATCAGGACAGCTGAGAGTCTCGGGCAAACCTCAGAAACAGAACGGCTTTTAAAACTGTAAGTGCCTTTGGGTCTGACACAGGGGATGTTCCTACTGAAGCTACCAAACCTATGAGATAAAATCCTTTCCAGTGACATGAGAACTCACCCACACCTGACGAGACCCTTGTGTTGCTATTCACTGACAGTATTTTTCAGTTTTGAATATTCCCGTATAGACTCTTCGACAGCAAGATTGGCTGTGAATTTAATCCTGTTACACAGTGCAAGCCTCATCTAGCTCTCCCTCATCTTTCATTAGAAGTAGCTAAAGTCAAAAAGCCCCAACATTTACAACAGAGGTTCCAAAACTCCCCCAGGTTCCACGTTAAGATATTGTGGCCTTTTTCCACGACCCATTCCATCACCTACACCCCACCCCAAACAGCTGTTATCTGCAGCCTAATATTTTTCAGCTTCCTTCTTCAGCTCTTATTACGATGAAGTAACAAAAAACAGACACGAAACAAGCCTATCTGGGGGGAGAAGTGGGATCAGTTATCATCAAATCACACATCACAGCAAAATTCTAAAGCTTGGTTGGCAGACAACGAACACCACTGAATTTAGGAACGGGATCGCTGAAGACAAAGAATTAGTGGAATCCCAATTAAAACCACGTGTGGTCCAAAATTACAGCTGTAGTCTCATTCTAAATGAAAGCTCTCTTGCACTCAAACCAGCTTGGCATATCAGATTTTTAAAAGTTCATTATTCCAGTAACAAAAACCTGGATTAGTTTCCCCCTCTACTATCATCTTTGTACCTGCAATGCCTTTGCTTTCACCCTGCAAGCCTGAGACACACAGCCTCGTTTCCTTGGCAAGCAGCTCCTAGCTTGTTAGGTTTCCAAAGTGACAACTCATTACTTTGAGAACACGTTTTTAAAGGCAGACAAAATTCGCACTCTGCATATGCACACAGCTCGCACAGAGAAGTATTTCCTTCCAGCAGCAGACTGCAACTGTAAGAGCTCCAAAGGAAGCCGTTGAAGAAGCAGCTATTAGTTTCTTAGCAAATCTAAGACGACAGCAACGGGTGTCTGCTTTGCTCCTGGCTCTTTGAGATAGCATGTAAAAAATCCGAGGAATGGAGTTATTAAGCAGAGATTTCCAGTCAAGCCACAAAAAAAATCTCTCATTATTACTGCAACAAATCCAAACTATGTGTTTAATGAGTTTGCTCCTAGCTATACAAGAAAGGCACCCCACATTTTCAGAGGTAATGTAAAAATCCAGCAGCTCAAAGGCCCTCTAGCTGGCAAACTGGGAATACGTACACGTCCAGTAATCTCAGTCTGTCAAAACTCACTGTATTGCTATAGCAGTTACTGATTATTTAGCCAGTTGCTTGCAGTTCTACAACCATCTGGCTCTTTTACAGTTTCTGCATTTAATAGCGTGGCTTCCCCGTGCCTTTATGCAATTCTGACATGCAGTTACAACAAAAGACACTCTTGTAGTAACGACTTCCACTGTACACACCCTCATCCTTATAACCAAGCCCAAACAACGGGCACGTTAAATGACACATCGATGCCTTTCCTGTCAACTGTGCTTGCAAAAAAAGAAAATCCCAGTTACGCTGACTTCTCTCTGGACACGGACCAAGAGCTGCACTGGGTGCCAAGTCACCTCTGCAGTTATCCATCCAGAGCCTGAGGCCTTGGCCTGGGCTCTCTTGCACGAGGACTGGCTCAATGGCGAGGAGGGGAGGTGGAAAGGAGGAATGGGGAGGAGAAAGTACCTTCCTGTTTCTTATAACTTCACAGAAGAAAGAGATGCCAGTTAGAGAAGCAGCAGTATTAAGTCAAATACATACAAAGAGGCTTCGTCCAGGAAGAGAGGCGAGAGGCCCCAGCAGAGCTGGGTAAAGATCAGGAGGATTAGAGAAAATCAGCTCTTCCTCCTCCTCCAAGGCAGCCAGACTCTTTAACAGGTCCGGAGGAAGCAAAGGGGAGCTCTTGGGGTCCTAGTGACAGAAATGAGCACAGTGAGACAACAGAAGGCAGAACGGGGAAGAGCGAGAGCTGAGAGAGGCTAAAGCAAAGCAGGACGAGAGAGCAGAGGGGGAGGCAGACTGGTGAGGAGTGCAGAAAGCAGCATGCAGAAGGGCAAGATGAGAAGAGTGCAACAGATGGGTGTGGAGTGAACAGAGAAAATGCTGAGCAGAAAAAAAAAAAAAAGCCTAACGTGTGCCAGGAGGAGCGCTGCACCTGCCTGTGAAGTGAGTGGTACAGCCAAAGTGGCGGGCAGCTACTTTTAATGAACACAGCACGTGCTTCCCATTGCGTTACTGACAAATACCGCATCTGTTTTCACATCAAAGGACAACGAACGTGATTTTATTCCGCTGATAAAATCTTTAATTATTCTTCCAGAGCTGTGAGTAATTTAGGTTTCAACTACAGTTACATTTGCATCTTCCTCCCTCTGTTCGTGGAACTGAAATCTCGTCAAGTCTCACCTCTCTGCTAATGGCTACTAACACCACGGCACAGCTGCCTGGACCAGGAAAAAAACCTAAGTGCAAGCAAAACTTGGCACCCCAATATTTGGGAGGGATGCTTAAAACAAGCACTGTGGGCACAGTGTCTGTCAGTACTGCAGCGTGCTTGCACCAAGGCGATGCTTTCCTTTTAGGGATGAGAACAAGGCTTTGATCCACTCTCCATCTAAAAGCCGCAGCCTGACATCAGGGTAGAGGCAGTCTCCTGGATATTGTCTGGCTTTTCTCCCTGAAGGATAAGCTAAGTGATCCCAGCTGATCTCTTGAAAATTGAGTGCATTTACAGAGGCATATCTGACCAGAGGTTTAAAAAGGCCTCTGTTTAAGTTTCCTTATAAACATCATCAGAAGCATTTCCAGACAACCCGAGACCGTTAATAAATAACAAAGATTGCAGGCTTTTTATAAACTGCAGCATGAAGCAAGACTGCACAGACAGAAGCAAAGCACTCCATCAGTGCAATCAAGAGCTAAGGAAGGGAGCTGCTCAGCCCTCTTGCTGCATGGTGGGATTTGCTGAGGGGAAAAAGCAAACAGAAAAAAAAAAAAAAAAAATAAATCACGCAATGGGGCTGCTCCTACCACCCTTGACTTGTAGCCCGGGCTGAGGCTGCAGTAGCCAAACACACTGAAGGTACTCTGTGGGTGGCAAGAGTTTATTTTAAGGGTAATAACTCAATTGCAATTATTTAGATGGTTTTCATCAGTTGCCAGACAAGAATTTCCCCTGTCAGCTGCCACGTTTCTTGACCTGGCAGACACAGCGCAGAGATCAGCATTTATATCTACACTGAGCAGAACTTACACCTACTCGAATCAAACCTTCATGAGTTTGATCCCACAACACTGAAGTGACAGACGCAGTTCTGTTTGCCAGGATCCCATTTACCAACATCCAGCTCCCTGGTAAACATCCTCAGTTATCCACCTGGGGCTAGGGGGCACTCCCAAACACAGCGTTCCTGCCTGAGCTGTCAGCAATATCAGAACCTCACCGTTTTTTTTTTTGCTTGTAACACAGATCTTTACCTCAAAGGTCATCCTGGAGACAGCATCCTGCTCTGGACGGAAGACTCCTTGCCGTTTTCCCCTGCGCTCCATGTTAGACTGCTGTGCCATCACCCTGTTGTCAGCCATGCCAAAGGAAGAGTCCCAGTAGTATTCTGGCACCTTGACTTCTGAGGGGTTCTGGTTATATGGCTCCATTGGGAAAGGCTTCATTTTTTTCTCCAGAGGTTGCTGTTGCATCACAGGAGACTGTAACGACTGTTCAAACAATTTCAAAGGATCCTGGGCCTGCAGGTAATAGGACTGCTTCACAGGCATAATCTTCCCCAGTGAACCTTGGACTTGAGGCAGGTTCCAGAGCTGCTTTGACGAGTCTGTCTGTGGATACTGAGGCAAAGACGCATGCTTTCATCAGCAGGTAGGAACAATTAATAATAACTGAATGCCTAACTTCATACAAACCACTGTTCCAGCCAAACCACTGTTGATACACTGCAGACATTCTGATTTGCTACATTATTCACCAACACTCAGATGTGATAGGCACATCAGGCTCAACAAGCTGTATGCCAGTAGCCAAGCATAATCCTTACTTGAATCCAGCACGTATCAGCACCTTTGTTAAGGTACTGAACTGCTGTCCAGAACAGTAGGGTCTTGCCTTTAAGGCCAGATGGGGCAGAAAGCAGTTCTAGTCAAGCACGTAAGCACGGCACTGAGTGTGAGGGAACTGAGCCCAACAGAAAGAATAAGGCTCAGACTCCATCCTCACACTTCTATGAGACGTATCTACAGAGGCCTAAGAGAAGCATCTCAGAAACATCACCTTCATACCTTGCCCAGAAACAGACAAAGCAGATTACCACCGACCCATCCCAGTGCATAACTTCCCTCTTAATTACAGAATCCTAAGTTCATGACCACTAAACTTCAGATGTTTATCAAATTCTCCCAGAAGTTTACACATCAAAATTCCAAAGTAAGATTCTTAACAACAGCTTTTGAAAGGCAATCCAGTCACCAGTGGCACTCCTCAGGGGTCAATACTGGAGCCAGCCCTGATGATCTAGATGAGAGGATTGAGTGCACTCTCAGTAAGTTTGCAGATTATACCAAGTTGGGAAGAAATGAGGAAGGTCCTTCAGAGGGATCTGGACAGGCTGGATCAATGGACTGAGGCCAACTGTGTGAGCTTTAACAAGACCAAGTGCTGGATCCTGCACACTGGTCATCACAACAGTCCCATGCACCTTTACAGGCTTGGGGCAGAGTGGCTGGCAAGCAGAACGGAGGAAAAGGATCTGGGGGTGATAAGTGACAGCTGGCAGAACACAAGCCAGCAGTGTGCCCAGGCATCCTGGCTTATATCACAAACAGCACAGCCAGTAGGACCAGGGAGGTGATCGTACCCTCTTTTCAGCCCTGGTGGGGACACACCTCAAGTACTGTGCTCCGTTTTGTACCCCTCACTAACGGAAAGCCATGAAGGACCTGGAGCATGTCCAGAGATAGGAAATGAAGCTGGTGAAGGGTCTGGAACGAGAGTCTTATGGGGAGCTGGGATGGGTCAACCTGGAGAACAGTTGCTCAGGGGTACCTTATCTCTCTCCCCTACTGTCTGAAAGGAAGCTGTGGTGAGATGGGGGGGGTCAGCCTCTTCTCCCAGGTAACAGCAATAGGACAAGAGTTGTGCCAGTGAAGAATCAGACTGGATATTAGGAAAAAATCTCAGGAGTGGTGAGTAATTGGAACAGGTTGGCCCCGGAAGTGGTGGAGTCACTGTCCCTGTTTAAGAAAGAGGGTGTACATGGCACTGAGGGACATAGTTTAGCAGGCACAGCGATGAGGGGCTGATGGCTGGACTAAATGATCTTAGAAGTCTTTTCCAACCTCAACGATTCTACAAATGTAAGTCTCGAATGCTGCCATTTTTTTTTAAATGGAGCTTAGCACATTGCTTCAGTCAGGCTTACCTGCTGGAACCCAGAGTGGTGCGGCGGGCTCTTCCCCAGGCCCTGAACAGCTTTCGTTGGGGACTGCTGCTGCTGTTGCTGGGCCAGAGCTTGGACCTGTAACTGGCTTGCAGACTGTGCTGTTGCCTGAGCTGGTAAAGATGAGAGGGGTTGCTGGGAGGGAGGTGGTGTCTGCTGAGGTCCCTGGGTCATAGGCCCCGGTCCTGAGGGCCGCTGCTGGCTGTAAGGAATGTGGGACTGTTTCCCACCTTGCACCTGGTTTCCTGCAGGCGAGTGAGCCGTGGGCTGGAGGAAGGTTCCTGGGACAGAAACACCACCCGGGAAGGTATACCCTGTGCTCATGGAGAAAGCCACAGGAGGAGGGACGACATAGGTAGGAGGTGGAAACCCTGCAAGAAAAAAAAAAAATAGCCCATTCATTGCAGTTTCTCATAGCAGACAGCTTTCCTCAAGAAGACGTTGTTTATTTTGCATATTTACACCATGAGTACAAGGAATATAACAAGAAGTTTGCCTTCACGCAGTATAATGTCCTTTTTGCCTTTGCAAGGACACAGCTACAATCACAGTTTCCAAGTTGACTTCCAGTGCTCCAGGCACTGATAACAGTGTCACAGCAGCATCTGGGAGAACTGCAGGATTTCCCTCCCCACACCTTTATCTCCCCCTGTTTTTGTTTCCCTCCACTACCTTTCTCACTCACCATTGTGGGGTTTTTGATGTGTTATAACCTTCGAAGCTCCTACTCCCTCAAACACACATTTTGAGACACAAAAGCAATCAATAAGTCTCCTGCCTCCTCCCACAGGATAACTAGTCTCAGGATTAATTTAGATAAGGAGACAGATGGTGAGCAAAGCAATCCTCATACCCACAAGATCAATTTCTTCCCTTTAGCTCACCCTAAAAGGCCAGGTTTGGAAGGAAGCTTTAATTCTTTCTAGGACAGGACAGATTTTGCGGTGACTGCAGAAAAAGGGAGGCCCTTCTGCCTAATTTAGCCACTACACAGAACAGCTGAGGGAAGGATACGGCTCCCAGCTACTTTGTGAGCAAAGATGGACAGCAAGGTACGGCAGGAACACTCGCAACAAAACGAGAGCATGCTGTGCAGCAGCAACAGCAAATGACACTGCACAAGTAGCAACTTGAAACACAAGCATCACTACAAAAGAAACTGAGCTATAAAGAAGAAAGCAGCGTGACTGATCTTTTATAATAGTCCTATGCAGAGAGAACGTGTTCTCCTGGACTCGCAGAAGACTTTGTCATGTCTTGACTAACTACAGAAATAACCTGCAAAGCGCCTTGATCTTGTACCCACTAAACAAGAAGGAAGGTGGCAGATTTCATGACAGGCCTTGATTCAGAAACATAAGGAATCTTACTCATTTTGTTCCAGTTCTGCTACGCCACTTCTTTACTAGACCGTAAGACTCTTCACATGAGAATGCTTGTTCATCAAAGCAGCTGCTACCTTCAGAGGTTTTAACTACTAATAATACAGGTTTTTCTTCCCAGTCAACAGGAAAATTACACTTTGAAAGAACACCACAAATTACCTGGCCGGCTAGGAAGCGGGGGGAAGGCTCCTGGGTGATGAATGGGGATGAACTGGGAACTGCTGGCCTGACTTGGAGTCTGAGTTACAGGTGTTTTCCTGGCTTCGGACACCGGAGTCTTCCTCATCTCCGTCTGGGATTTCACCTAATGCAAAATAAAGCAAGAAGAAATTAGATTACTTCTCCTGTAATTACCCGTATCACAGCTCAAGCCAACAAACGAACTCAGGTTGTCTGAGAGATAATTTTCTTTTGCCCTAGGTGTTAGGAGGAGGTTTGGAACACCAGAATGCAGTTCCTTGCTCTCTGACTTCAGGCAGGTGACTGTCTGTCCTCAGGCACTCCTTGCCTCACAAAAGCACCAGAAAGATAGCGACCCCGAGACTGCAACAGGCTCCTCCTCTAGCAAGGAACTGGGAAGCAGACATCATAATATCCTCAGACCATACAAAGGACTTATCAGGCACACTTGCAATGCCTTAGAACAAACAACAGTGCTATTATATTTCTCCTAGGTCACTGCTACAGCCTATTTCATGCTACTTACCTGCAGCACCTTGAAAAGCAAACACTCCCACCTTCTTCCTACGTAACTTTTTCAGCCTCCTTACGTGGTGCTGTATATGCACAAACACCCCTGAATATCACGAAATGAATGGATCAAGAGCATAGACAACAAATAGCAGAAGTGCTTAACCTCTTTCAGTTTACTGTGTAACTGCTGTATGTTCTGTTAAAAGAGCTGCACCAGTTAAAGGCAGAGAGAAGAATGTATAATGTAATGTTTACCTGATTCTGAGTCAGTTGCAGTCTGGGTCTTCCTGGAGAGGAAGACAGAGGGGAAGACTACTTTCCCTTTCTGTTCAGCTCGGCAGAACTGCCTGGAATGCAAGATGGAGCAGGCAGGAAAAAGACAGCAAGCAAGGAACCCGGGCAATACAGAAAGGGCCCAGGAGCAGATCTGACGCCAAGCCTCAGAGGTGATCGAAAGAAAGGGGTTTTTATCAGGGACCAAATAAAAAACCCAAAGAATAATCATTATAATAATAATCAGTGTGGGATTTACTTCAACATTCGTGCTGCTGATCTGAAAGGACTAAGAGAATAGGTGCATCTTTCCAAAATACAGTTGGGGGTGTGAGGGGGGGTGGGGTGGGGAAGATGCATTCAAATTTTCTTTCTCCCACTTAGAAATTACGGGAGCATAGTTTGCTTTTTTGTTTCATTAAAAAAAAAATAAGTAGGATATGAAACTGGGAGGTTTGGGTGTATTTTTCATCTCCCATTAGAAAAAAGTTGGGAGGAAACTCCTCCTCACGGTCTGGCTGATGCTAAATACCATGAATGATGTAGCAACTTCTGCTCCCACTCTCATGCCACATCTGCTCACTGCCCACCTTTGCCCTTTATCACATTCTGAATATTCAACTCATATAGTCCCCTTTTTTCTCCACAACAAGACGAACATTTTTATAACCCATACTGCATGCATTCTTTCATAGTAACGTCAGAATTCAAAGGTGCTTTTCTGGCAGTGGGATTTCAAAATGAGTTCTAGTCTACCACACACTGAAAGCTGCAATAAAACATCCCCAGAGGTGGCTTCTGAAAGCTAAATTACTAAATGTGTTCAATCAAGAAAGAGAAATTTCAATTGCTTCCCTTGTTTCTCCTTGATCTCACCTCAGAAGCATCCATACTACCAAACCTTCACATCCCTACTGGTCTCCAGGCTTCACACTTAACTAGTGCCTGGGTAAGGCACTATTTCCTCCCAGTGGCCTTTCAAGAATGCACTACCCTGAGCAAGTCTGCATCATATCCTCCTTTGCAGCTAGTGAGCAGAATCAACCTGTGCCACACCTCCACGATCCTGAGTGTGCGACTTTCCACTTATCCCTGAAACAGGACTAACTACTTCCCTACAATGTTCTTAACATTTTTGCCAAGTAGGATCTGCAATGACTGTATCTTTTAGGCTTTTGAATGAACTATGAAGTAGATACAGCTTGAAATTTCAAGGAAGGAGAAAGCAAGTAGGCCGCTAACTGGTACAAAACCTACACTGGCTTGTTTTCAAGATGGCAAGGAGAAAACCCCCCCCATGCAGTGGGTAAATAAGTCCTCCCTGTTGTATTAAAAAAAAAGAAAGGGAATTTTACAGTAATAGTTAATATAAATAGAGCTGATAGGACTAAAAGTCAGGGTTAATACCTACTCAACAACAGATTTAGTGAGCAACCAGATCAGAACACAGCATGCTACAGTTGGGTTTGGAATGTCTGTTCCATAAGCCTCAAGACTAAAAAGCATTAAACATTTGACAGATCAACTGCATTAAAACGACAGTATCTTCCTTATGCAAAAAAGCTACACATGCTTATCAGAACATCATGTTTTTCCAGCCTCGAGTCCTTCTTTTTCAAGACTGTGGCACAAACACTGAAACTGAGTTATGCTCAGGCCTGCCACCACATTCCAGACGTGCTCAATAAGTAAAATTCCTGTTATTTTAACTCACCTACCTAGGCTGTTTTTCAGGCACCACTCTCTTGTTCAGTGACTCACAAGCAACTGCCACATGGTTTCTGCAAGCTACTCCCCATCACACCTGCAAAGGCCTCACCAAAACCTACCAAATGCTGTCAGTGCAGACCTTCCTCCTCATAACAATTATGCCTAACAAGAAATTAATCAGGAGGATGACAAGATGAAGGGTCCAAGGGTCCTACCAGTGCAAGCCAAAAAGACCCAACGAGCTGGTTTGTCTAGCCTAGGGAAAACAAGATTTTGCTAACAAGGCCCTCAAAGCAGTTGCAGAGAGGAAGACTGGTTATTCTGCAGACATGATCTAGGAAGTACTAGGCTTACACAGCAGCAAGGGAGACGAGTGCATTAGGAAATAACTTGTGCTTTTAAGAATGGTGAAGAACTCACAGAGTTTCTCTAGGAAAATAACAGCATCTCACCATTACTGTCATTAAACTCCTCCAGACAAGACCTGGAAATGGCTGAGATACAGACAAAACTCTCCAGGTACAGATCATATCTACCCTGAAATTATCTGTCCCTGTTTACTACAGCCTTATGAAAGCCAGAACAGTAGCTTCACTACCTGCTTGAGTATTTTTTGTACATAATGCTCACCCAAGTGTGGGGAAAAAAGCACAATTTGAAAAATACAGCTAAAAAAGAGTCACTGATGTGACAACCAACAATTCTGAACTGGGATCTGAGCAGTCTAACTGCAGTCTAAAAGCTGTGTGGCCTTCCTCACTTTTATGGAGGGCTACTTGACTTTACACACAGTACGGTGATGTGTTCCATTTACTGAATGTGCACAAGCAGCTCAACTGAAAACGCAAAGTACCACCAGCTCCTTCACAGCAGAACACAGCTGGGGAAGAGTGTGACAAAGACCTGGTCATGCAAGCTGCCCTGTTAACCCGACCAATGAGTGGAACAACAGCTACAAGTCCTAGCTTTTTAAAACATGAACATACAAAACGTCACGTGTCACCGCTCCCTACCTTTTCCTTCCCCAAAAAATTGAGACAGCATCAAGGAAAAGGGCAGAAACTTGAAGATCACTAACATCTGGTCCCTGAGAGACATTTCTTTGTGTGTTACAGGTATCTGCAGGACCCACAGAGAGACGTCACCTCTACAGTATTCTGTACAAGCAGTGACGGCCCTCACTCAAATACCATACTGCCTCAGACACAGTATCCCTTTGATCTCAAGGCTTACCTGAACTGCCACATTCTGCTTTCCTGCTTCCTGTATCTTATCCACGCCGCATTTCTTAGTTTCATTCTTTCTTTTGTTGTTATCCTTCTTTCCATCAATCTTATTGGCTACTATTCCTTTGCTATAGTCCCGTCTTTCCCTACCCACATCTTTAGGAGGATAGATTCGCCCTTGCTCTCTGTTCATTTCCCGTGGCTTAATGTTTTCTTTGAAAGTGACCATTGGTTTTTCTCCTGAGTCACAGTTGTTTAAACTTCTGCCAGAGGACAGAACTGATTTGAGTCCTGGGCTCCCATCTGTGGATAGTGGCTCTGCAATAGACGTTTCCTGCAAGGCGAGGCTCTCTTTGGCTTCACTAGGGTCTTCCAGTATTAATTCTGGGATTTCCGTCACAAACAACAGCTTTCCTACCTCATTTTCACACTGAATCAGCCTGAAAAAGACAGAAGACAGAGGAAATGAAAAGCAAATCCAAACAGGTTTTCACATGGTAACCTCACACATTAGCACTCTTGCTACCACTGTTCCTCTCATCTCAGCTTTGCTTCAGTATCACCATCAAGGTCTTATCAAATATGATGTTTCACTACAAGTATGTTCCCTGTCAGAATTAGCTCAAGAAACAGCACGCTAACTCACAGCACATTATTAGTGCTGCCAGCCTTTCAACATCAGTGAAACAAGCACACCTTACACCAAACTGCTTTTTAAAATAACGAGAACAAGTTCACCTCTGTCACTTGTACTCCCTAAGCTTACAATAGCGCCTGAAAAACACTGTTTGCTACTTAGAGCTGTTTGTGATTACCTGGGCTGGTTATCAGCAATCCATTTGCCCGTGAAGATGAGCCGCTGTTGCCGTATCCGACGTTGTTGTCCTTCTTTATCTCCTGTAATTGCCTGGTGGCCTTTGGAAAAATCCAAGTTCCTAGCATTGAAACAGGAGAGGGAATCATATTAATTACACTGCTCCCCTCAGCAAAACCACATCCCTTTAGAAATACAATTAGTCAGCATTACTTTATCATAACTTATGCTATTGCACCAGATCCTACTCAAAATGTGACAGTCACAGATGCGTGAGGTACAAATTCTCTACGTGAAAGAGGCTTTTTCTGGAGCATGACATTAGTCACAGGACACAGTTAAAAGCAGTAAAAAACAGTGAAGTAAAAATATAGTTTTATGTGGAAAAAAAAAATTATTTTCCTCATTTCTTACTTTTTTCTCCTTTCAATTTACTAGCCTGAAGACTGCAGAAGAAAAACAATCATAAGCAGTGCTGTAAGTTAGTAACTTTCCTCAGTGCTTTACTGTAGATTGGCACAGAACATAATTTCCTCTTCAGAATGGAGATGCATTCATGAATGAGATACTGCAGGGTACAAGTCTATGTCTTCCAAAGCAGAGACACTAGCAGGAGTAGCTGCCTTCAGCTGTCACCCACCTGAATGAGGGTCTCAGAGCCAAGAATCCTTGCAATTCAAATTCTTCTGGAAGGGGGGTTGCTGGTGAACAGACAGTAAACAAGGTAATGAAAGCATTAATGCATTGAGCACAGGATTGTAAAAAGACACCTCAGCAAGGTCACTATACACAGTGAAGCCTCCTGCTAAAGTGCTCCGCAGTACTAGTCCGCCCTGCAACCCGAGGAGATAAAAAAAATGATAGAATAGAGAAGTCAGCTGAGCAAGAGAGTAGCATTTGCCAAGTGTTCATATGCATTAATTCTAGAAGACAACTTGTTCCGCTTCTACCTTCCAACTGCAATTTCCCACATCATCAGAAAAAGCTGCACTGTTCCCTGTTTGTTCTTTTAAAGCACAGACCAGAAGTATTCTTACCATTACTATTGGATAGATCTTCCTCATGAGGCTGGAAGCTGTTTAGAAGAGAAATCAGCCAGGGCCATATGCTGCAAATCAGAAGACAAACTGAGTGAAAACCACAAAACCTGAAAGTTAATCACCTCTTTAGAAGAATACTGCAATCTATTACACTGCTACAGTTCACATTAATTCTTTCATTTCCAATCCACGGAAAAGCTCAGAGGGATGAGAACTTGTTAGCAATCCCCATTTCCCAGTGCAAAGCTGCCTACTCTCAAAAGACAGTAAACGAATCAGTTTGGAAGCAAAACACATTACCAGAAAGGTGAGAAGGTCTGAAGTAATAGAGATTAAAGTGGGGGTTAGCTGGCAGTAACCCAAGCTTGCCCCAGCAATACTGGTACAAGCAAGGGCTGGAAATTGCTTCCAAAGGCCCTGGAGCAAAGAATCACAACAACCACAGCTGCTTAACATGTAACTACCACCAACAGGCTGCTTTCTTTTATTAATTTTACTTGTTTTAAAAGCTCCAACCTCAAGTGTAGGCATCCCTCTCTGGTTTTAGCAATGGGCACTGTGGCTATGAAAGCTGCAGGCAAACTATTTTAAGAAGTTGCCCGTTGTGCTAAGAGTGAAATGGATATTTGCCCTCCTCCAGCCAGCACCTGGATGAAGAACACAGCATACATCTGAGAGCCTGGGGTCAGCTGCACAGTTGCAGGGGCTGGAGAGATTATGTTTGTACATTGCTTCTGTATGCTAAAATAAGCATACTGCAAGGACAACTGAATGTTTAAAATGAAATAAGGATTATTTCTCAAACAGAGAGCACAGCTAACTACAGATTCGGAGTAAGGAAGGCTTTTAAAGTAATATGTTAGCCAGAGGCCAATAATGGCCTGCCTGTGCACATGGCCTGAAGTCAAATAATGCAGTTCATTAAGATTTTAGAGTAGAAATAGAAGGAAAAGTTTCATTCTCACAAATAACGGGGAAGATGGACATCACCTTGACTTTACAGCCAAGTGTAATGAGTACTACCCTAATGCTCATCCCGAGCAAGAGATATTAGTATCACTGAACTCTGTTTTCAAGTTCAGCTGTACATGTTACAGTTGTTTGCTGCCCACTTCACAACACCTATACGCAACGTGCACCTGACGTGAATATCACGCTACCAAACCACAGCCCAGGCATCATCTTCAAAGATGACCTGTTAGCTTCCAGAGTAGAGGGATAACACAAAACACACCTTCACACTTGAAGATTCGTTTTGATACTCCGTAAAATACTACCTGCATCTTCTCCCTGCAAGGGCTACCTCACATCAAACAGTGGGATAAAGCTTTCCTCTAGAATACACATACAGTAATACTTACTACCATCTGAAACCAACTTGTGAACTCTTATTTTTCCTAATGTTGCCTTCGAGTACTCAAGAATCAATGTTCCCAAAGCTCCAGGGCTTCACATTCTGTACACGAGTGGGAGCCTCACCATTTATTCAGAGCCTCTGTGTTACAGGAGCCTCTGCTCCCTAAACATCAGTGTGCAGAAGATGTAAGCCACTGCCAGAATCACATCTTATTGCACACACGGAAAGCACTGTGGCACATCACACAAAGTCAGCTAAGCACGCTGCTTTCGCACTGTTTTCCTTCCAGTGGCAGTCCTAGGAAAAATACTCATCCAGCTGTGTCAGTAACGGCCGCTCCAGTCTGAAGAAACATCTAATAGATCAGAAACACTTTACTGAACTGCTATAACTCATGGAAAGTTCACAGGCTATAAACGAGTTGGTTAGTTTTCAACTATTTAAGCATAAGTTTATGGGATTAGAAGCAGAAGTGAAAAAGCAGCAAGAATCCAGAAGAGTAATGCCTGTGCTGACATTTCAAGACCTTCTCTACCAAAACCAATTCATTTCCATGATCATAAGCAAAAAAAAAAAAAAAAAAAATCTGGATTCCAGCTCTGCTCAAGCTGATGACTTACTGCATGAAATTAAGGCAAGTATTTTCCTGCCATCTACCTCAATAAATCTGAGAAATCATTATAGCAGATCTGACTAAGGGTAAGCTCAGTAGTTACGCTCAAGTTAAAGATTGCAAAGCAGATTCCTCTGATCTTAACTTTAAAACCTGAAGCCAATTTAAAGCCAACCAAAGCAATGAATTTGCTCGTGTATCACAAGTGTCACTTTTGTTTTATGATCATTGTAAGCACATTTTACGGATGACAAAAAGGAAAAACAAGAAGTAACGACAGTGTCTAGACCAGTTTTCCTACCAACCTGTATATCACCAGTCATTATTACCTTACACCATTAAACGTATCAAAAGAAAGATTAACACTCACTACCGTCTCTCATCAACTACTGCCTCCTGGAAAACACTGGGCCTAAGTTTCAGCCAGTCCATTGAAACCTTCACTGCTGGAAGAGGATACGCAGCCCCAGAGTCCTCCTGGTAGTCATTTTGTAAAGGGCACTTGCACAGAACTCCAAGAAAGGACACTGAAAAGAGAGAAGAGGAGAAAGAGACAGGGGAAGAATGACACTTTCACACTGGTCAAATCTCATCCAATAAATCCCTATCATAAAAGCATACCTTTAAGAGCTAGTTCTTTAAGCAGTCCAATTACTTCATCAAATTCAATGGCAGATCTCAACTCTTCCCCCACCCCATATATATGTTTTCAACCATGAAAAATGTTTCCCCCCCCCCACCACCACCTTTTTTTTCCCCCTCCTCTGCTGTAAGTAGAACACGAATTCTTTTGACAAGTCAGCAAAATTCACTGAGAAGCCCATTACAATCAGACCAGAAAATACTTGTTTGCGTATTGTAAGCAGTCAGCTCTTAATTATCTATCCACATTTTCTTCACTTTCCCATGTCAGCACATACACAAATCCATGGAGCTAGCTCTGCAGGTAGGCAGCTGCCACAGCACACAGGTTTAGAAACAGTACCAGGTAAAAATGACCATGGTGCTCTCACAATGAACTTCAGACTGGAACCTGGAGAAGTTTTGTTATGCAGAAATGTAGATGATTATGACCAGTGCCAAGCTGAGCCTATATCCTTTCAGGTTAAGCAAATCAGCAGTATCGTAAGTCAAAAACACTTTGCACTTCTACATAACATTAACAGAGCACAGAAGCAGGTGAGATCTAGTCAGTTAGCACCAGGTCACCCTCACCTCCAGCAAAACAGAAAACAATCCAGCATTCATCAGCAGTGCTAGACACGAATGACCCTGCATAACCACTGTCTTAACTTTTCTCCATCTGACAGCAAATGACCAATGGATTCCATGTAAAAACAAAAGAGAAATAAATAAGTTTTCATACTTACTGAAGAGAGCCAGTAGCTGTGTCCAGCAGAGCTGCTCATCCTGGCTGTAACTGTGCTGCTCTGTTTCATTGCTGAAGTCTCGCAGGTGGTGCAGTTGAAACAGATTGATAACAGTAATATGTACCAACTGCTGAGAATTGAAGGCCTTCTGAAATAACAACCTCTGCAACAGAGACATACATATGAAACGTGCATTTTCATATGGCAAAGCTGTGAAAGGATTAGTAGCTGCTACTGCACTGCTGGACTAATGTTTCTGCCCTTGAGGCACTCGTTCTACATTTTTTCAGGTCATCACTGATAGTGCAGCACAAGGCTTTCCCAGCAGGACTCAGGCAGATGCCTGCTGTTAAACCCAAGGTTTTTGCTCATAGAGGTAACAAATCAAAAAGCCCTTAGGAGTTGTTCTCTCCCAGAAAAAGCATGGCTGTAATGTGCAATTACAGCACTGTAATGCAGTGTGGGAATTGCAGGGGCATGTGTGTCTACTGTACTTCTTGGCATTTCCAAGAAATACCAGTGACAGGAATAAAGAAAACAGGAATATTTAACCACTGAGAGGTTATCTATTAAAGACTAATTCCACATCTAAGTTCACGTGTCACAGAACACTGTGGTTACCTGAAATAGCACAAGCTATTTACAAATGCATTCCAGTAAGTATGCTATAGGACACTTTTCTCAGAACAGCAGAAACTAACTTTTTTTTTTTTTTTTGGAGTACCACGTGGAAAAAAAAATATATATACATATATCCTAAATCACAAGCAATCTATTGTGTTCAGACACAACAATCAGGCAGGCAAACTGCTTAACCAGTGTAAGCATCAGAAAAAGATTTCACCTCTGTATACAGCCTTGATTGCCAGTTACAGGCATGAAGCACTTGCCAGTTGGCGATTCAAACCAGTGGTGCTGGCAGGAGCAGAACCATGGGCCTGGCTGAACACTCGTGCCCCTACTACTGCTCTCCTCATTCACAGTTAACATCAGCCACACAGTTAAGTAGTTATCTACCATACAGACAACTTCACATCCACATTCAACCCATCTGATTCAGAAGAGTTGCTCTCTAGTAAATAAAGCGTTGCATGATGTAAACAAAAAAAGTAATCTAAGCAATAAAGTAGGGCTCAATTAACTCTATTTGAACACAGTTTAAAAAAGTAAGGCCTGAGTCACAAGCCCGACTAATATAATTGTACCTATTGATTATAAGCATTGTGGAAAGAGCAGAACTTGCTAAACAGTCAACAACAAAGAGCTCACAACTCAAGCAGCTCACATTTCAAGTTCATACTAGCCAAGTTCTGCTTTTATTTCAATGATTGCTTGGATCTAGCATTTTTAATGCACAAGGCAACGTAAACTGACACTGTGAAGGTCAGTGGTATTTCTTTACGTTGCTAAGACCCTTTTTTTAAATTTGGAATAACATCTACTGTATATGTTCTGTTGAACCTATCCATGCTATCTGTTCATTTTCTACTGAAGAAGATGTTTCCAGAAGTCACATAACAGTTAACACTATATGTCCACTTTGAAATTGTACTAGCTTGCATCCATACCTTTAAAGTTTTGTTTCAGTCTTCACTGTATTGTTCAGCTTAATGAGCTGTCTGCATAATTAGTAGGTACTCCTGGATTTTCCAGAGGAAACATGTTCTGAATAGTTCAAGCCTACATGCAAATTAAGGTTCTACTTTTAAAGGCAAGCCACTGAAAAGAGAGGCTAGTTGTCTGAGGAAGATTAAAAGCAGTCTTAATGACCAGTAGGAGTGATGGCATGCCATCTAAAACTGAAGCATTCAAAATCCTTCAGGCAACTGAGCCAAGACTTTCCAGATTAAGCAAGTACTTTCCAGAGGCACTCAACAATCATCCAGGTTAAGGAGCAGAGGATTGGTTGCATTCACTGACTTATACACCAACACCTCACATGTCAAATGAGGAAAAAAAAAAAAAGTCCTAGTATTCTGCAGAAGTCAACAGAACTATCCATCATTAACTGTGATGCAAGCTTTCCATGACTGGCTACTCGAGCTTCGCTTACTCTAGCATGTGAAAATGTTCTTATTGTACTGTAATTTCAGAACTCTGCTGCTAAAAATACTCTTCAATATACTAATTAATATTTGTTAGGACTAACCTTGAACTGTTCTTCCAGCTTTTCTCGAAGAGGGCTCAGCTTCTCCAAGCTCTTACTCAGGTACACATGACCATGGAATTTAATAAATGCCTTGATGAAGTCAGACACACTCCATCGAGTCTTCACCTCATCACGACTATAGTAAGAAAAGAAATACCTGGCTTCAGTCTGTGGAATGAGAGCTAAATGTAACACTGCAAGTTTTCTCTGCGCAGTTCAAGGATGGAGAAACGTCCATGCAAGGCTGCTTTTTCATGCTGGCACAACATGCTTTTGTCCCGCACTAACAGAATCCCAGACACAAACTACTCCTTGTTCCACGTGTGCATAAGGAAGCTCTGACTGAAAATGGGTGTCAAGGAACTTCGGTTTCCACTACTGAGTGCAACTAAGTTCTGGCGAAGAAGGTCATCTCCTCCAGCCTATCTGAGCAGAACTAGGTCACACACAGCCTTACCTTTCCAGTGCTTTAGAAAGTGCTTTTTGTAGGTTAGTGGAGGCAGCTGGGAAAGGAAACTTCACAGCAATGCTTCTGCAGTAGTAGAAAATTGTGGTCAAGTGGTCTCCTTTGGAAGAAGCTAGAATAGCCAACTGATTATAAGGCTGACCTGAAGGAGAGAAAAGACTAGTTGTCCAACAAGCATCAATAAATGAAGTACGCCAGATTTGAGTTGAAGTCCAGTCACTTTAAAAGGTAAGTAAAAGGTCCTAGTAATAGATAATGTCCAGATTCATCTCCTCACCCTTTTTCTCCATCCTAATGCTCAGTATCATTCAAAAGAAAAAGCTTTCGAAATCAGACTACAAACACTCTGCAAGAATTTTGTCTAAATAAGATACTCTCAAACCAGGCTTCTACCACCAACACATTTATTATCCTATAATTAGGAAGACCAAATCCACATTCACCTCATGACACAAATCTAAATATCAACAGTTCATATCTTCGCCTGTAGGTGTAAAATTTTTGCCATAACATGAAGAATAGTTTAGTTACAACAGAGCTAAAAAATTGAATGACTAATTCAGCATAATGTAGCAGTAGAAGTCATAGTGAAGCTGTGTTATTAAATATTCACAAAAAAAGGAAATTGACAGAGATCAGGTAAACAGCTATTACCTAAATGATTTACTGATGGATTAGGCTTTCTCGTAAAATAATTTCCAACCACTACACAAGACAGACACTTCAAAGCTTCCTTTCAAATTATGAAACTCATCAGTAACCCCGACTCACCATTAGAAGGGACAAGCTGAGCTGCATGTCTGTAGTAAGACTCTGCCTGGCTTGTCTGATTCCTATATCGAGCTAAAGAAACAAAAAACCCAACAAATTGAGACCAAACAAAAGCAATCTTCCTGCATGTACTTTAATACAATTCATTTTACCCCCAAGAGTGCTTTATTACCATTTTAGAAGTATCAGCACATACAACTATGTCAAACAGCGAGATTTAACAAGTAACATTTCTTAAAGAGATCATTTTTCCTCAGTTTCTATTGTCGTGGCTTATCATTCTCTATTCAGAAAGATGCTGTACCAACAGCAACACATACCAGGAGCTACAGTTATATTTGTCATGCTTACCTGCACAACCAGCAACTAGATCTTCTATTGGATTATTACATAAACAGTAACAGATTACTCTAAAAACAGAGCTTCTCATAACATTCAGTTCTAGTCAAACAAATGTCTGCTGAATTTAAGGGAAAAATCAAAACCTCACTTATGAAAGGCTGGATTCCTAACCGTCCTCTTCCTATAGAAGATTTAAAAGCAATGTTCTGAAATGGAGAATTATGCTAGCCTGCTGCAACAAGTTTTTCTAGTAGTTAACCGTTTCAACATTTCACTGTGCCCACCAGCTATAGCATGGACTATACAATTAGTATGCTAGGATACAAGATCCTAATAAATCACTACAAAGTTACCCCTGAATGTCTCCACGAATCAATGCGTAACTGCAACAACCAAGTACACCACCAGCTACTAATCTGGAGCACACCTGCACGGACTGCTTGCTGTGAAAGTTAAACACAGAGGCAGAGCTCCATGTCCCACCTCTTCTTGCTTTAAAAACTCACCAATATCTCCGAGGTGGACAAGGCAGTGCTGGCAGATGTAGGAGCAGGAGCTAGACTGTGGCTTCACTATGGCGCTGGTGTGCGTCTGTTTATTGCTAATGATTCCCAGCTGGGAAGACTTCACACGACATGGCAAGTCTACATTAAAAACTGTGCACAATTCCTGTAATAACTAGAAAAACAGGTCTAGATTAGCAGCAGTTAGAGACAGCAACTAGAACAGCACCAAAACAGCAGACAAAACTGACACACAAATCATCGCTCAGAGGCATGGATTAACTGAACATATTTAAAGCCAACAAGTCTAGGTTACTGAACGAGAATTCGACTTAGTTCACATGGAAGTCACAGAGCTTTATACTCTTCCCAGAACCACAAGGAGAATTCTTATTGGAGCTATGCATCTCAAAGCCGTAAGGACCTCAATTCCCATCTATTTAAATTCCCAAGCATCAGTAGAGATGCACTATCAGAAAGTCTTGCACTGATTTTTAAACAGGGTTAGACTTTTTGGTACCTACATGAAGAGACATTCTCTGACAGTTAGAGACAGGTACGCTGTTCACCCTCTGAAGAAACTTGAGGCATAAGAAACAGCACTCCCCAGGCTTTAACCTCAGGGGTAAGCTTGAATAAAACCAAGTCCGTAGGCGACACGAGGCAAAAGTGGCTGTTATCCCACTGAGTGGACTGCCAAGTCAGTAAATATTTGCGCTAAGCCAACACTGAGACTCCATGAACAAGGCAGGAGCTACTTAATCAAGGAGCTGAAAATTTGATTCAAGGAAAAGCTGAACTTCAAAAGCACTGATTAGGATGTCGAAGTTTCTCCTAAAGGACTCCAGCAAGTTCTCTTGAAATGAATAGTCTGTTCTACCGAGTTGCATAGCTAAAAATTCAGGTAAAAATCGTCAGACTTTCTCCCAGGTGGGAACACACTCAATCTCCAAGCAAAACAGAACTGTGGCAGTCCCATTTCCAGATAAAGGCACTCAGAAAGCCAAGGACTGATAGGAGATGTGCACTGCCAGCAGCTAAAGATTCAACGCATTGTTTGTTTGCTGCAGAAAAAGGTTTGTGTTAGATCTACTGTATAAAAGACAGTAAATGGGGAAGGAGAATAAATATTAAAAAAAAAAAAAAAAAACCACAAAAAACAAGAGGAACCTCGTAGATGAAAGAAGGATAAAAGAAACTTGACATCTTCCAACATGCTGAATCGTGAGAATTCATGCTCTTTCCAAAATGCCATTTCTGAAGGCCTCGCTGTTGGAAAGCAGGTATGATGGCTGAGCAGTCTTTAGACTAAAAATGGAACAATTAACATGACAAACAGAGAAAGACACCTGATTCTGTGGTGTCATACAGAAGAGCAGTATTTCCTGAAGCACAGCTAGGAAGAAAGACTTTTGCAAGACAAATGGTGTAGATGGAAGATACCCCCTGGCAGCCAAGCCACAGCCTGTCCAACTGGCTGCTTCCAACAACAAGCAACCCAAAAAGCAATGCCCAAGGAAAAAAAAAAAAATACATAGAACAAAAAGAAACCAACAGTTTCCGGGGAAAAAAAATGGGATCGCTTTCCATGTGGTCAAAATCAAACTCAGAACTGATGAAGAAAGCACATATCTATGCTGCACGTTGTAACCCGAAGCCAGCACAGACTAGCCATGATAAAACACTTAGTCAGGGCACTACCTGAAATACAGGTGACAGCACTGACAATATTGCTTAAGCACACACCAAATGGAGGGAAAAAAGGGAAAAAAAAATAGGCAAGTTAGCAGTAAAAAGGGCTGCTACCACACACTAACTCATGCTCTTCACAATTCTACAAGCTGAAATCTAACCTTGGAAAGAGCACAAGGCAAAAAATGGCAGTAATGAATAAATACATGAACATACTTCTGAAGTAATCTGAAAACTCACAGAAAATACCTAACTCAAGAACAACCATCTACATAGTTTTACTTAATAGGAAGAAGAGCTATAGCTGACATTTCCAATTTCAAATAACTTTTGACAGGAGTGTAGAATTAAGAGTGACGAAGTGCTTGTAAGCCTACAAGCTCTGATAAAAAATTAACCAACAAGATGTTACGTAAAATAATACTCATGGAGACGATCACGCTACTTATATGCACAACTGTGGTAGGCACTAAGGCACCATCACAAAAAAATAAGCTGCAGTTGTTGTAGACAGCTCCTGGAAAACATTAACACAGTGCTCAACGCTGGCGTAAGAGTTATAAGGAAGGCACCCAGAACAAAGCATGAAACATTATGCCATTGTGCAAATCCTCAGTGCATCCACATTTGGGAATGAGCAGTTGCTCAGTCAGCACAGGAGGTCTGACAGAGGTCAACCAAAGCTTTATAAAGGACCCTCACGCATGTGGCACATGGCTGAGGCATGCATGCTTCCAGACTACGTAGATGTATCACAACCAAGAGATTTTTCTGCAACTCACCTGTGTGTAGAAGCCACTAGCTGCCTCTAAGAACAGAGAAAGGTTCGCCTGAACTTCGCTTCGATTTGGATTTGCTCTATTTTTCGCTTGACCCTGTAGCGTCGTGATCTGATTTTTAAAGGCATGATTCCAACTGGAAATAAAAGAAAAGCTTTCCTTTTTATTTTGGAAGCGTCTTATACACATAGCGTAAGAAACAGGAAAGAACTGTTTCATTACACAGCATTAAACATGAAAATGAAGTACATCATACTGAGTAGAAACGTTACATATGGAAGAATCACCTTTCCCCACCTCTCAATACCACAGAAACCAATATACTGTATAGCTAATGTTCCTTTCCTTCTCTCCCTCCCATTTGCTTACCAAACTCACTCCTGCACGACACAGCTGCTGCAGAGGTTAAATACTCATCCGTGGAACTCTCTTAATCTAACCCACAGCGAATTCTCATGTTCCACCCCAATACAGCTCTCATTTTAAAGGAAATAAGGCAATCATTTCATAGGAAACAAACCCTTGTCTGTAGGCACTGAGGAGTTTCCTGCTCATCAGCACACGTTACACACACACTGATTTATTGATGTACTTACAGGTCCTGCTCCACTTTTTTATCTAACGCATACTCCAAATCAGTCACAAGCATTTTCTGATATAAGTCCTGTAGAGCTTGTCTGGAAGTCCAGACCTCCGCTGGACCCAGCTTTGAATCTGAGCAATAAAAAGCAAAAAGAGACAATAGTTTTTAAATACTCGAATTGTATTAATTATTCGCTGACCTACCAAACACAGCACAGTGTAAGATATCCAACACCAAACACCCACTTTCCTCATAGATCCATCAGAACTTTGAAATATGAAAACTACAGAGGGACCAGGGATTAACTGATAATAAAAGAACTAGAAATTAGCAAAATCAACAGCAGCAAAGTTGGAGAAACAGAAAGGGGAGACTCTCCACAAGCCACTATGCTGCAGAACTTCCTGTCACTGGATGAACTTAAAAACTCAGAGGAGGCTGAAAAACTTTGTAGAAGAGAAGTGCATCAAGTGCAAGCAAGTAGGAGAGTTCGTGAGCTAATGCTGTTCAGCAGAACACCGCAGGGAAGTATGGCTGCGTGCCTCCCATTTTCTGAACTCTTTGGTGCCATCTGCTCTACATCACTTGAGGGCAAACACAGTTCCCTGCTATCACAAATTACACAGTACAGTTGCCCAAGCCTTGTAAAATCACCTGGGCTGGGACAGCTGGAGTACAAGGGACAAGCACAAGGAACAAGCACTGCCCCAGGGAAGCCATTCTGCTGATGGGGCAGCTACTTGTGCTGGGCTACATGGATCCAGGCAGCCAGGATGTTCTTACAGGAACCCCACCAACCTGCTGTATGTGCTATGCCAAGACACTAATCTTGGCTGAGCATGGGTTCATTATGCAAGCATGGGTTCATCATTCAAGTGGCTGGGACATTAATATAAACCATTCTCATTTTCCATAAATAAGCAAAGTTTAAAAGTCAGCTTCCAGCATATTGTAACACGTGTGGTAGTGTTCAGATCAACATTTCTATCACACAGACTTCTGTAAACCAGCAAGGTCCTACTCCCACTGTTAACCCAAAGTGCAGCAGTTCCTGAGATAGTCTGGACAGGAGTTTCTTTCTCAACCTTAAAGGGAGAGAAATAGGAAAACGATCTGTTTCCAAGTGCTTTTTAATATGCTCAAAGTCAACCTTAATAAGAGTATTTTAGATATAGAATAGATGGGGACAGTTGGTAAGATTATACTGATATTTATTTACGTGAAGAGGACGAGCCTTTAACATAATGCTGCACAGAGAAACGTCAGCACGAGGGACACACGAAAGGAAGTCTAACAATAAGCAAACATTATTAGCTAGACCCACTACATAACAAAGGCAATTACCTGTCATGTCAGCCTTCAGGACTTCTGCCTGCCTGTAAGAAAGCAATCAAACAATAAATTAGAAAGACACTGATCAAATTATGCTAAACCACATTTGTGCAACTGTGAGCATAGAAAACAGGGCCAGCTCCCGAGGGGCTGCCTACAACCTAAACTGCCTCAGTAAACTACTCAGGTGGCTTACTACCTGAGTTGTAGATCTGAGTTACTGTTGTTAATCAATGTTTCTCCTACTTCCACACCTTAATAAAAGTAAATTGTTCAGATTTCCCTGCTTAGATTAAGTCTATTTCAGAAAAACACAGGAACTATAGAATATTACACAGTATTGTAAGGTTTGCCTGGCAGCAGTGTCCTATCATTTAAGTGGCACTCGCTTACCTGTACCTGGGAACGTGAAACTTCCTTCAAGTCACCACATGTGAAATGCTTCCAGAGCAACAGCAAAAAAAAAAAAACAGCTTCCAAGACCCACAACAAGTATTTAAGGTATCACACTAGCGCCAGTACTTCACTGGGAAGCCCCTTCACAAAGGTTTCTGACCGTACCATGCAGGAACACGTCCAGCTACTCACTCTGGTCACTGGAAATCAACACACCTGCCAGGGAGCAACGGGATCCTCTCAGGGGGATCACATATAAATAGTGGTGGAAAAGTAAGGAAAAGTTTGGAAACTGTGCTGTGAGAAGGTGAGAGCCAACCAGAATTTCTGCCTTCTCCTTTGCCCAGTGCAAAGGGAAGGAACATTCATCAGCTCAAAAGCACAGAGCTGAGCAAACCCTGCAATGCCATGACCTGAATGTTAGAAATGAGCCTCAACCAAATGCGTGCAACTACTGGCAGGTACTCTGTAAACACATCAACCCCTGCCACAATGCCTGGAACCTGGTCTGACTGTGAAGGAAGGCACCTACACTTGAACCTTCAATATTTCTGTGCTACAGAGCAACTCCTCCATGGAAGTGCTACCAAAAAAGATTTTTATCTGAACTCCCTCCCAGAAATAATGCTCAGACCTAAAAATATTTAGACCTGATTTGTACAAGCATTCTCACAAGCTCCCAGGACAAGCATTTGCCATGCTAATCTCATCACTAGCAGTAAGGCAAGCTGCCTTGCCTATTTGATAAGCTCACAGCACAATAAACTGGAGACATTATCATTACATTTTTTAATAAAAAGCACTGGATTACTTCAATAGTTCCTTGAGACTCAAGGAACGAGTCTCACACCAGCATGCTGCTTCTCACTTCCAACTAAGAATAACCTGCACAGTACACAATAATCCAGCTCCAACTGCAGCAGGACAGGGTGAAAGAGCACAGTGGTACCAAACCTGCACTGCATCACTGGCAAAGCATTGTCACTGGAGAGAAAAGCATTGCCTGCTCCCTCAGAAGCCTTTACTGAAGACTCTCTGGAGCAGGCACACACCAGGGCTCACTGACACCTGCAGAAGTTTCACGCAGTGCAAACATACATAACGTGGCATTCACCAGTATCTTTGGGCACTTGATAACAAACCCTTCTGTCCCTACATTTTCTTGAACCAGCTGATACTGCATCAGAATGACTCACGCTGATGCAAAAATGCATTGTCTGCCAGCAAGCTTGGTGCAACTCATTTACGCTTTATCATTTTAATATCATTCTCAAGCAGTCCCTTGCCTGGTTTGCCTCAGCAATACAGCCTTCAAGTCACATCTTCCCAACCAGTTTGTTGGACCAAAGCCAAATAAGCACAAACCATAGCTCACTGACTATCTTATTTCAAGCACGTTTGTTAGAACCTATCGCTTGTTATATCATCTAGCTATGCTGTTAACTTTCCTAACTACATATTCAATCCTGTGCTTTAGTTGAGCCTGAAACTCAAACACAATAACTTTCCATTCAAGTCAGTAAAGTAGTTCAACATCTCCATCATTTATACAGTGAGGAGGAGCCAGGTAAGATCTGTGATGGTACAACAAGTCTTATAAAACTCACAAAAAACCCTGACCTCATAGAAACACAGCACAACACAATGCTTTCCACCACGCCTGGAGGGGAACTCCATTCGGTTTTCCCCTTGCAGCATCTATTTCAGTTCCTTTATCAAATCCCAGTCACACACTGACAAGGAACTGAAGATTTTCAGCACTAAAATGGGCAGCTGGGCACAGAAGAGCAACATGAATCCAACTGCTCGTTCTGCAAATGCTCTACAACTCAAAACTGTATTGAATGGTCCATGTAATTTCTCTCCCAGCATGAATTAATATTCCTGTGCTTCTGCAGGTGCAGAAATTGCTCAGCAGCAAGAAGTGCCCTCAGCCTCACAAACCTGAGCAGAGGATGCACAGCCCACACAGTGGCTCAGCAAAGGACAGGGCTGCTCAGAACTGCCCAAATGCGGACACTGCCAGACAGCTCTCCTCCTCCTAACAAAGCCAGAAAGTAGGTAGAGAAAATTACTCATCTGGAGTAGAAAAGGTCAACTTCCAATGACAGAAATCTAAAAAGAAAGTGAAATACTCTCAGCACCCTCAAAACATGTTGCTATTAAATGTTTAACTTTCCAATAGGTGGAAATGTTCACACCCAGAAGGAACTCCAACGTAACACCCAGCAGCTACTATTAGATTTTCTGCAAACAAAGGTTAACTTCAACAGAAGTCTGTGATGGCTTAGTATCTGACTAATGTATTTTTCAGAAGTGTACTTGGGCTGATCCAGGGGAAGGCAGCATGAAACACGGACATCACAGGCGCTGTGCAAACAACATTCTGCTGCACATGTATGGGAGAAGGGGGCTCCCAAACACTGCAACCAGGAAAGCATTCACATCTGCTAATCAGTGCTGAGCAAAAGTCACTGTACAATATACAGCTGATGGCTCTATGTGAAATAAGCACTTCTCTTCCCATCCCCCAAGAGTAACCAACAACACTTGCTAGAGTAGAAAGCCTTATTAGCAATCTTTTGAGACTCTGCTGTACGGAGTCTGATAAGTTTATTTGCGTATAAGTTCACTTATTCACATATGCAAGAAATGTGCCTTCTCTTAAGGCAGCTTTGTTTTTACTGATGAAATCCTTACTGCTCCAAACTTGCCAGTGTTGCCGCTCCACTTAAACATCCATAGGTTTCAGGAAGCACCGGAGCTGCTTGCTGTGTGACTGGCAGGCCTTGGTGATGACAGCTCTCACTGACCAGCAAGAGATCTTCAGGCTGACTCATCCACTCAAAAGCACTGCATGCCTTCTGCCCTGAAAGCACAGCCCTCATGCACTTAGCAGTGATTTTCCTTGAGAAACACCCTCAGCCAACATCTTACTGGCATCATTACACATCCCGATGACTTTAAATCCTGCTGCCCACTGAGGTCAGGGTGCAGCTGATTTTCTGCCCAGTGGCTTTACCAGGTTATAGCTGTACATCAAAGCCACGCAGCCAATTAATTCAGCAGCAGTGCAATTCTGAAAGCAAAGGAAACGAAACAATTCTGCAAGCAGAAAGCAAGGCAGTCACCATCTGCATCCAAAGCCCCTCCACAGGGAACCCTGCTCCGTGACCTTTTTGCTCCCACCTCAGCCAGGTGGCATGTGAGAAAGAGGACAGAATTGGAGTTTTACTATTTTTTACTTCTTCCTGATCAACCCCCCCCCCCCCGCCCCTAGTCCAGGCTCTATTAGAAGCAAGTCATAATAATTACCTTCAAAAAGCAGCTACCAAAAGCAGCTCCTTGCCCAAATTTGATCAGAACTGACAGTCCCTCATCTCTGGATAAGAGCCTGGGCACCCTCAGTCAGCCTCACTCAGACTCAATTTTTTCCTCTCTAGTTCCGTGGAAGTCACTTAAAACTTCCTTTACCTCCAGATTTGAAAAAGATGCGTCCAACAAGCAATTGCTACCCCAAGGGAACTCCATATGGGCTTGCTCTCCTATCTGATCTTCATGGGAGGGAAAAGTCTCCATCCTTCCTCAAAGAATAAGCAGGCAGCATTACGACTAGTGCTTGTTAAGCACAGCTGAGCTTTGTAACAGTAGTTTTAAAATGTTGACCGTACTGTCCATCTTCATCCACTGGCTGCCTGCAGTACTGTTCTATTGGAGACATACAGGAGAAGACTAATCTCTACACAGGTCCTGCTCATGGGAAGAAAGAAAAGCACAAAACCCACATTTCCTTGCCTTTCTCCAAGAGCTGACTGTGTAGCTCCTTAGGTAACCACGACAATTTATGCCCCATCCTGGAGGTGTTTAAGTCCAGGCTGAACAGATCCCAGGGCAACGTGGGCTAGTGCCAGATCTGGGGGTTGGTGGCCCTGCCCGTGGCAGGGAGCTGGAACTTGATGGTCCCTGGGGTCTCTTCCAACCCAAGCCTTTCTATGATTCACTGGACAAGCAACCTTAAAGCTGCGATGACACAAAGATTCCTTGCAATGCACTCAGCCATTCACAGCCTGCTCCCCTAGAGAAATACACATCTCAGAGAGAAAAACCCAAAGCTCTGCTCCCTCCCTGCCCACCATAACAAACTCAGCAAGCACACAGCAGCGCTCGCAGTCATACTGCTACAGAACCAAATGAGATGTGAAAGTCAGCAAGCAACAGAGACACTTTGCACAGTGCAACACTACTGTACTCTGAGCTCTCAAACCCACCCTGACTGGAGTGAACACGATATCAAGTCCCAGCTGTGCTAAGTATGCAGTAAATCCAGGGCTCATTTGTTATATTGCAGTTACTGACTTTCAAAAATTTTCTTTTCAAGCTGCATCTCAGGTATTATTTTTGAGCCTCTATCTTGAAAGCAAATGCAAACAGCACTGTGAAAGCAGAGAAAGGCACAACACCAGTCAGGGAGAATTCCATCAGCCATTTATGAAATTAGGTGGGTACTCAGTGCATCGCTGCCAACAGTCTCCAGGAGCCTCAGCAGCAGCTCCCCAATCTTTCAGTAACACACACAAGACGAATAACTTTTCCACAGAGAAACCTGCCACCATTCAGCAGCCACAGCTGCATCCAACCTGAAGCTCCCCCTGTACTGTACCCTGAGACATTCAAGATCCCTCTCCCCACCCAGATGGGCTGTGCACCACAAAAGCCAAGAGCCCTTCACCAAAAATGGCACGCTCCTAGAAAATGTAATAACTGCTGTGTTCAGCTGAGAGGAAAACCAACTCCACCAGCTCAGATCTGATTGCACCTTACCAGCTTGGGACTGGAGCAGATGTGCTGGTAAGGGAACTGTCCCTCTCTGGGAAGGATACATTTCACAGCTTAGGGCAGAAATTGAGCATGACTGGGTCCCAAGGAGAAGCAAGGTGCACAGCTCCCTCAGCAAGGCCAGCTGAACCCACAGCTCCAGACCACCTCCGAATCACACTGTCACCATGCTCCCAGTTAACCAGTAACTCACCTTTCCTGCTTTAAAAATTAATGAATTGGCTAGGAGCAAGCATCTGAGCAAATTTATAACTTTTCCAAGGTTAATCCTGCTTTTGGGGATTTAAACGTTTCTATAAAAATCTTTGTATTTCAAATTTACATCTTAATACCTCAGATACAGAGCTGAAAAGGATTCTGTCCTCGGGCAGTTCACACATAGCAGACCTGCTCTCTGCATTCATTTTACTGTCTGCAGCTGCTGAGGAATCGCTCCTTAGCAGCGGGGTAAGACATCAGGCCTGAAGAAGAAACAAACAAAGGATGCCAGAAAGTGGGGTACCTTTCCCCCAGAACCACGTGTCATTGAAGGTCCTTGATGTTTTGGATCACCAAGCTTGGAAAAGACCTCCGAGACCTCACCCAGTCCACACTCCTCATGCACACACCACCTCGGCTCTGGCACTCCACTCTTCAACCACAATAGCTTGGACCTTGTCACCATACAAGTGTTCTGTGTATGACTCTAGCGCATCAAAACAAATGTGAAAACAGAATAGTGTTGGTGCTGCTCCAACATCTGACAACAAAGCATGGAAACGCACATGAATCATGTCACTTTAACCTCAAAATCTGAAATCCACACGTGCAACAGTGCTTTCAGCCATACAGATACAGCTGAATCCTTAACGGCTCAGAAATCTTCCTTAAACACAAGATTCTACTGGGCCACAGCTGAAAAGCAGGATCCAGAACAGCAGTTCCTAGCTCTGCAGTCCTCCTATGATTTCAGAATTGAGCAGAAACAGTTACATATGATCTAACATATACCTTGTGTAACTATCTTTAATCCAAAGGGTATGTTTCTACCTGCTTTTGAAACAGTATCTCAGAACTACACCATGTGATGTCACAGGATGTGACGCTGAGCACTCTTTCAGTGCTCACTCCTACCTAGCAGCCCAGGATGGAAGCTATTGAAACGGTCTGTAATTGCATCAGCAAACATTCAACATCTTAGTGAGCAAAATACCAAAGATATCTTTGGGGATAGTTTCAAGCTTCAGAGGTTACTGCAGTTTATGAGATCAATACCTGGAAGATGAGCGTTTCAGCACACACTGTAAGCTGCAATTTCCCACAACTGCCACTGCCCCAAACCCCACAGCTCCCACAGCTTCAAAATGCAATCAGTATATAAAACTATAACTAAATAGCGTGGGCATGTGCAAACCAGGTGGAAAAACTAGCAGAAGTGTGAATACACTCTATGCAAAAAGCTCCAAATGAAGGCCTTCCGTGTTAATTCAAATAAATATTACAACTCACATTAGACACTTGATCATTTCTTTTCTAGCTGAAGATTTTATAGGCAGGTTCAACTTTATGCATATCGATG
This sequence comes from Oreortyx pictus, assembly GCA_036925125.1. Taxonomy (NCBI): domain Eukaryota; kingdom Metazoa; phylum Chordata; class Aves; order Galliformes; family Odontophoridae; genus Oreortyx; species Oreortyx pictus. The sequence continues at coordinate 25,573,396 of JAUPFR010000010.1, read as the reverse complement.
GTATTAAGACAAACTAAAATACCCTCAGGAGTTTTATTAGAAGTTTACCTAGTATCTTTCAATCGTTTCATTTATCATCACTAACCCATACAGAAAAATTGACTTCCTTGACACAGTATGGATAAAAACGAGATTCACATTTCCTCTGGTTTGCCAGCAGATTTAGCTAGGTGCTGAATCACAAAGAGCTGTTACAGCTTTCACAATTTAATGTAAAATAAAGACACACACACACGTACATATTAAGTGTGAAACAACTCTTTAGAGGTTATTCTTACTGCCATTCATACAAATCAGACCTGATCACCTGGTGCAGGGAACCTGCTCTGGCAGGGAGGCTGGAGTCGATGATCTCTTGAGGTCCCTTCCAAGCCCTGTGATTCTATGATCATGCTTTCTGTGCTTGTTACTCCTGGGGAACAGCCAGCTGGATCGAGATTTCTCCTTAGATTTGTCACCACATTGTCCTCTACTTACGAGTACTTACAGTGCTTCAAGACAGACCAGTAGCACCTAGTCAATATCCAAAAGAAGTACAGTGACATCTCCCCCTCTTCATAGGCACAGCTGGTTGGCATTTCTATTTTTAGTTATTACAAGGCTGGTCTAAAAACTACCCTAGAAACCCCTCTCAACGGCTCAAGCGCACCTCCAATTCGGAGTACTCAGAGGCACAGACTGCATTAGGAACCAAAGCTGGAGCCTGTCAGAGGTTCCTTGCTGGTTACAGGAAACCCTGGTTTAAAAAAAGACTGGTCACATCACATGGCTGCAGCTGTTGGACACACAGCAATACCCACATGCTTTCCTCAAATCGCAGGGAGACCAAGATGGGACATGGCAAAGCAAATTCCAGGAGCCTTCCATTGCATCAGAAAAGAGTGGCAGAATTCCTCTGATGATCAGAAGGAGGACCGAAAGATGGTTCTGAAAACTCAAGGCATTTTTTCCTCAAGTTCGTTTGGCAGAATCAGCCTTAAAGGCTTCACTTCAGAATGAGTTTCTCATTTCCTATCAGCAAGAGAGCAGCCTTCTGAGACAACGCAGCCACGCCACGAGCAGGGCCAGGCAGCTCAAAACAGACACTTCAGAGATTTGGGGGGGGGAAATACATTGAATCAACATACATACACCAATATTAGATGAAGCAAAGATGCATTCAGTAGGGCTGAGCACCAGGAGGTACTTTCAACACCACAAAGAGCAAATTTAAAATAAGAGAACTAGATTGCTGATGTTTAGTACATTTGAAAATGTAATTTTTTTAATTTTTTTTTGCCTTAAAGGTGGAAGGGACAATTAACTCCTGCAGGACTCTGAAGTACCTCAAGGGTATCTCTGATATGAGTCCATCAGTGAAATTCAGTAGGTCACCCATGGCAATGTAACAACCCCAAAGGGGATCCTCAGCCCTCTGGTTCCTTATGATAATCCCTTGAGTGCAGAAGCCACTGTGAATAATCCGAGAAAAGTCCTACTGGAATACATAAAGAAAAGAAAGCAGGCCTAACGTTACTCAAAAAGCTCTTCTTCCATCTCAGCTCTCCACATCACACTGATCTGAAAGAGCAGCTGCAGATACAGCCTGGAGGAACTGGAATACACAGTATCGAAACACTGCTTAAGCCATTTCCCTCTTATTTGGTTGCTTAGGAAGTCCCCGAGCTTATGATTGCAACTGTTCCTCCAGATCTTACATTAAAGTGGGAAGAGCAGCAGTCCTCAGGCAAGCCCAGGAACAGGACCTAAAGACAGTGCTGGGAGCAGGCAAAGAAACCACATTCAATAGATAGAAAACCCACCCATCTTCCCTCCTGCACAAACCAAGCTCCAGCCCATGGGGCAGACCCACGTCCCCCAGCACCCTATGGGCTCAGTCAGCCCTGAGATGAATGAATAGTTACGGTACCATTCTGCTCAGCCCTCCCAGCAGGTGGGAAAATCTATTTGCTACCAAGCACTGCTGAAGTCTGTGACCTCCCTGAAAGTACCGTACCAAACTGTGCAATTCCACTGATGATTTTAAGGAAACAGATCTGTGTTTTTGTTTCCCTCTTGCCCAAGAGACACATTATGATTTTCAAGTGAGACGATAAGCTTCAAGTTCAAAGCAAGAAAAGCAATACCTATGACCTCTCACATGCACTCCTTTTCTAGAGTTATATTCCTCAACTGCTCCACCACTCCTTATGCACGAGTTTGCTTCTACATGTGGATGTCCACAGTTACCACGAAGGCCCAAAAGCAGTGCTCCTCATCCAGCAAAACCAGGTGCTCCACCACAGTAAACCTCTCCTTCATCAAATAAAATAGCTAAGCGTTCAGCAAGCAGAAGTTAGTGGGCAAGGGCATTTTCTAACAGTGCCCTGGAACGAAGAAATGCACTGAAAAGCCTCCAAAAGCCTGCATTCAGGGAAAGGGACAGCCTGCTCAAAGTGCTTTGTGCAGTGTAAGTCGCCCCACGAACACTCCAGGGAATCATCACCTGCCTTCACTGCCACAGCACAACCCTCTCCTTATCAATACGGCTCAAACTGTGCATGAGTAGGCAGGTTAGAACAAGAGCCAACTGCTGCAAGAATCATTCCCGCAATCAAAAATGAATAAATAAATACAGCCGTAGCTTTACTTACACTAACTTGCACTTCTAGGTCACTGGAACACTGCTTTGCAAGTAACCTCAAGCACAGTGCAGCAACAGCATCTGTGATAAGCTGTGCTTTGCAGCAACAAAATAAGGCCACTCAGCCCAAACAGAAAGCTGGGGTACTGTTTGTGACAGTGATACCAGCTGGGCAGGGCACGAGGGGCTTCACACATCACAGGAACCAGGGCATTAGTTACCAGGGCTATAGGTCAGAGACTTCTTAAAGAGCACTGTATCATTAGAAGCTGCAGTCCCACCCTGCCTTACTCTTACTGCCTCGTTCCTGCTGCACACCAGCTCACCCCTCTCATCAGCATGTGTGCTAATGATGAACAGCATCAGAGAACCTACTCACGTACAGCTACCCAGAGGTAGAAACACAAAACAAAAGCAGTCCGCTGGAGGCCTGACCAAAAGCATACACCATCAAACCAGTACCGAGGGGAGAGGGTGAAAGGAGGAGAGGACACTGCTGTCAGCAGTTCTCCAGATGGCCAAGCATGAAGGAAGAAGGGCCAAGTTCTGATTGCTGCAGCCCTCTCCCCACACCTGCACTCCTGCCAGCAGCTCCAGATGAAATGGGCCCAGCACCTCCTGAACTGCTCGTGCACTCAATTCCTCATGGAGTTCCAGCCCTCTGCAGACAAATCCTGTCAAAACCACTGGAGAAAGAAGAGTGACAAGCAGGAAACAGACAAGCAGGACATTCACACAAGCCTTGTTCCTAAGGATCTAGGGCAAAAGGCAGCGTAAGAGCTACGAGATGATGTGACCTTCACACAGGTCGCCCCCAGGAGGATGCTCAATAATCCCAATCCCCTGCGGGGGAATCACTTTACGCTTCTTTAATTGTAACTTTTCACTTCGTAGGTCACCACAAACAGTGCGTAGATCTGTAGCAAACAGTAATCATCACCAAAATTACTTGCCTTTTTAAACCACTGCCTTCTCCCTCGAAAAGCATTGCTCCTGTCAAACACTAGTAGTAATCCTAGTTATAAATGCTAGAAGCAGCTTGCATAGAGAAGAAGATAATAAAAACAAAAAGAGGGAAAATCTTGCCTCTATTTTCCCCTAGAGAAAACACCATGCTAAAAGGTGCCTTCTGAAAGGCCAACGCAGTTTTCTGACCTCTCTGCTACTTCTCCCGTTTAAAATCCAAAAGTAAACAATGCATGAAAGTACCATTAATCACTGCAGAACATTAAAAAGCCACGGGGAAAACTTTCCAAGACCAAGTGGACATGAAGACAAATTGCTGAGGACTGCAGACCAACAGGAGCGAGGTCTGTGAGACCCCAGGGCTCAGCCAGCAGCAGGGCTCTGAGGGCTCCTGGCTGCAGCACGTGGCAGTAAGGTAAGTCTACGTTAAAATACACGAGGTTCCAACTGAGTGTGAAGGAGATCTTTTCCACCACAAAGGCAGTAAAGCAGCCGAACAGCAAAGGCTGCTTCCAACGTTAGAGGCTGTTGAGAGCTGGCTGAAGTGCTGAACAAGCCGGTGTGACACCGGAGCAGGAGGCTGGACGGGGACACCCTGAGGTCACCTCCAGCCCCAGGGGCCCTGTGCACTCCAGGCAGCACGCTGCAGTCACACATTACTAGACTAGAAACACGTTACATTTACTTCTTCCTCCATGTGTTCTCAAGATAGTTAACTGACTCTTTCTGTTCTGTTGGGCTTCATTCTGAGCTTCAAGTAGCACTGGGTTGTGCCTGTCAGGCATTGACAAACATCAATTCTACACCATCCTCATCAGGAACTGGTGCCAGAACATGCTCTCAAGCAAAGACTGCAGCACTAAATTACCTCTGCTTCTGCCCTCCTTCATTTAAAAGCGAAGAAACTTTGCAGGAGGTGCGTCACGGACTTGCAGACAGCAAAGGAGCCACCGCGAAGAGACATGGCCAATGCAAAAGTTAATGGAGCTACTGATGAGTCTTTGAAAAGAGAGCCACAATTTAAATTATTAAAGCAGTCAAACCTTTAATGAAGCTGGTTATGGCCTCATCATAACACATGAGGAAGCTACCTACTGGTTCGTCAGCACCAGAATTGCTAAGCAGTGTTCAAGCCCTGTAATTCAGGCACCTTTTATATTACGTTTACATCGCACTAAAAGCCACAGTTCACCAGGGTACTGCCACATTTAACTATGAAGTGGAATTCAGATCTTTGCGAAACGCAATCGAGACAGCCTTATCTCAGCCAAACTACTGCATTTTTGAATCCAAGTTAACTACATTTTGAACACAGAAAGAACATATGAGGTCTACAACACAGGCAACAAAGACCTTTTCTTTCAAGCAAACACAAGTGGACTGGGTGATTTTGAGCTCAATTCTGTCTTATGAACAGGAAGAAAAGAAGTGCTCGGTTTCAGTGGCATTACAAAACAAATCCTACCTGTAGTGATAATTTGCTTACCAGTGCCTTTGTACCTGGCAGGATACATGAAACACTTGGTGTAAGACTGTCCTACAAGCTCTATTTGATTTATGGGACATACTTAAAGATTCCCAAAGCAGCACAAAGAGATGCAGATATAATTTTTCAGTCACATCAGGCCTAGAATACATCCACCCGAACACAGACGCACGAACAGAGCCTCTTTTCTGAGATCCCTGATGGAACTTCCTGAAATTTTAACTCTTCTGACCAGATCTAACAGATCTTTGTGAAGTGACTCAGACAAAGACCCCAGAGAAGTACCTAGGGAACTTCACTCAGATGAGGGAGAACACAACTGTGTACTCTTAAAAGGTGACCTTGAAAAGGATATTAAGAATAGGAAAGGAAAAACCCCAATACCATCTCACGGAACAGCAAGCTGAATTTAAAAAGGATTCCCCACAACTTCAGAAAGGCTGGGGATGTTACATCTGACCTTCTTTGTTCTTTCTGGAACACTTCTGCAGGAGTCTCAGCTGTTTCTCAGCTCTTGTGCTCCTACTGAAAGGGCATGATCTTTTAAGGACAGTATTTTCTAACATCATTCATATACACACACACACATACACAGAGAAAAAGCAAGAGACTGGTGGTGGAGGAGTTAAGGCAGTCTGGCTGAAAATCCCTTTCTTCCCTGCTCATTCATTCAGTGTCTCCCAATTCTTGCAGAGTCATTACTTCACAAGTAATTCAACCATTATGTGGTCACCTTAACAATTCAGCTTTCTCACATCTAAACTTCAAATACAAAGAGAAAGATTTTTCCACAAAAACTTTTCTACCTCTTCAAGAAGGGAAAGACTAGCAGAGACTAATTGACCCCCATCTTCATTCAGCACAATGTTTTGTTAACCTCTCTTTATGCATAGCTACACTTGGTTGTGTAGTTATACATATAGTCTGTGTATGCCTTCACTGTTACGTACAAATAAAGCTTGCAGTGCCGAGTATAAAGGAGGATGCCCTCCTCTGTAAGGCACGCCATTAAAAGAACAAGCTGTGAGAGTCTGAGGCTCTGCTCCTTGTCCTCCTAATGGCCTGGGCTGCTGTAATCCAACTCTTATAAGCTTCATTTCTGCACTGTGCAAATCAGAATTAAACAAACACAGGACCGCTTCTGTGGATATGAAAGACATTTTGCAGATTTAAGGAAGCTGTCCCCCAAACTTACTGAAACACACCTTTCTCAGAGACAAAATGCGCAGAGTACTGGCTACAAAGCACTTGGAAAGTTTAGTGGGGTGCCTTTCCCCCCCTTTTTATTTTTCCTAATGAAGGAGAGAAGGTCTTTGGTGACAAAGACAGGATTCACTACCTGTAGCACATCAGTGTCCTATTGCATTAAGCACTCCACTAACACACAGCAGTCAGAAAAAAAAAGTACAAGCTGAACTACACTGCTGGAGAAACGTTAGCAGAAAGAGGTGACTGGTACTCATGTGCTCTCAGGCAATGAGGTTCTCCAGCTCCATGAGGAGGTCACAGAGCACTGACCAATGCTCACTGGTGCGGGAAGGTGACTTGGGCAAGACACAGATGTCTAGGGCAAAGATATAAGGAAAGCAGAGATGCAGTCACAGGGGCAGAGGCAAGAAATCAGAGCATTATTAAGATACAAGTGAAAATAAGTAGCTAGTATAGGAAAGCTAACAGTAGGCACTGCAAAGCTTTTGCTCATAAAGTGACTGGAGAGAAGGAAGAAGCTAAGCACAGGCTGAAAGCCTGTTAGAAAAAAAAAGGCCCATGAACTTGCTACTAGGGGAATCAATTGCTTCTTTTTTTGGGGGGTGGGAACGAGGTGGTGAGGTTGAGACAGGTCTGGAGCACCAGGGAGTCAGACACCAAAGAGGCTGAGGAGAGAAGCAGGCTGGGAGAATCAGTAAGTGGAGGCAGCTCAAGTGCTTCAGAACAGGACATAAGGAAGCATGCTAGAAATGTGAAAGTCCCCTACATTCACTCCAGAAAACCTGTCCAAGCCAGAACTTCTCTGAAAGACCAAGCACGTCCTTTCGGTGGAGAAGCACCATTCCCTAAGGTGCCTGGAGGGCTCAGAACCACATGTACAGAGTACTGCACTGACACTGGCAGGCCATGTGCTTCACAGCGCTTCTTCCTGGAGCAGTCACCTCCCAGAAGCGTTCTGCACCCAGAAGCGAAGCTCACTGACCGGCTGCTCACCCCACGGGCACACCCGGCTCTCTACCTCCAGCCCGGACCCCTCCGTCCCGCAGCACGGCCCGCTCCTTCAGCCCCGGCCGCGCTGCGAGGCCACCCCGGCGCTCAGCAGCGGGGCTCCGCGGGCAGCAGCCGAGCCCGGTGCGAAGCAGCAGCCCCCACGGACACACCGTGACCTTGCCGCGGGTCCGGGCTCCCTCTGCTCGCCCCCCCCCCGCCTCCGGCACCCGAGCTCCCGCCGCGGCCTCGCCTCGGGGCCTGCAGGCTCTCACCGGAGGTACTGCGCGCACAGCAGGCTCATCCTCCGCCGCTCGCCGCCCGCGTGCCGCCCCGCCGCGGCTCTCACAGGCCGGCCCGGCCCGCCGCCCCCGCGCCGCCGCCGCTGCCGCCGCTGCCGCCGCCTCCGGCCGCCGCCGCCATCTTCCCGTGCAGGGGCCCGCCGCCGCCGCGGGGAGGGGCAGGAAGGGAGGGGCCGCGCGTCCCCGCTCCGCGTTCCGGCCGCCCGCGGGCCGCCCCGGCGGGCTCCGCCGCCGTCCTCGGGCCTCCGCCCGACCCGCTCCGCTGTCCTCGGGCCCTCGCGTCCCGCAGCCTCCCGCCGCGCCGGCCGCGCTTCCGGGCCCGGCCCCGCCGCCACTTCCGGCGGCGCCACCGGCAAAGCCTTCCCCCGCGCCTTCCCCCCGCCGACCCGCAGCGGCGGCCGCCGATTGGCTCTCCAGCTGCTATGGCAACCCAGGGGAGGGGGGGGCAGCCGGGCGTCTCCATGGCAACCGCGGCGCCTTCCCGCCCACCCGGCCGGGCTCTCCGCGCTGCCCGCCCGCCCCGGGGCGTCTCGGCACGGCGCTCTGTCGCGCCCAAATATAGGAGCTTCGCGTGGACGCGCGCGTACGTGGGACCTGATTACAGCCGCCCCGTGCCGCCTTTGGGACTCGTGGTGGGACCAAAGTTGTCTGTGAGCAGGGGAAGTCCCACCCCGGGCTCAGCGATCCTATGGCGGCCGGGGCCAGCGCGCCCAGGCGTATGTAATAAACTGAAGAAGTTTATAAGGAAAGTGAGGCAGCGTGGGAGTGGACGAGTGGGCAGTGCAGTGGGCTGAGGACCGGCTGACTGGCAGAGCGCAGAGGGTTGTGATCAGCGGTGCAGAGTCCGGTTGGAGGCCCTGTGACCAGCGGTGTCCCCCAGGGGTCCGTGCTGGGTCCGGTCTTGTTCAACATCTTCATCAGTGACCTTCGTGAGGGGACAGTGGCCGCCCTCAGCAAGTTTGCTGATGGTACAAAGCTGGGAGGAATGGCTGACACACCTGAAGGCTGTGCTGCCATTCAGCAAGACCTGCACAGGATGGAGAGCTGGGCAGTCAGAAACCGGATGAAATTCAACAAAAGCAAGTATAGAGTCTTGCACCTAGGGAGGAATAATTGCACGCACCAGTACAGGCTGGGGGATGAGCTGCTGGAGAGGAGCTCTGCAGAGAGGGACCTGGGTGTCCTGGTGGACAACAGGTTGACCATGAGCAGTGTGCCCTCGTGGCCAAGAGGGCCAGTGGGATCCTGGGGTGCATTAAAAAGAGCGTGGCCAGCAGGTCCGGGGAGGTGATCCTCCCCCTCTGCTCTGCCCCGGTGAGGCCTCATCTGGAGTACTGTGTCCAGTTCTGGGCTCCCCAGTACAAAAAAGACAGGGATCTCTTGGAAAGAGCGCAGCGCAGGGCCACAAAGATGGTGAAGGGCCTGGAGGATCTCCCCTCGAAGAAAGGCGGAGTGAACTGGGGTCTGTTTAGCCTTGAGAAAAGAAGACTGAGAGGGGACCTGATCCAGGTTTATAAATATCTGAGGTATGGGGGGGCAAAGTGTCGAGGCCAGACTCTTTTCAGCAGTGTGTGGAGACAGGGCAAGGGGGAGTGGACAGAAACTGCAGCGCAGGAGGTTCCGCACGAATGTGCACAGCACTGGCACAGACTGCCCAGGGGGGTTGTGGAGTCTCCTTCTCTGGAGATATTCAAGACCCGCCTGGATGCCTACCTGTGTGACCTGGTGTAGGGAGCTGCTTTGGCAGGGGGGTTGGACTAGATGATCTCTTAGAGGTCCCTTCCAACCCCTACAATTCTATGATTCTGTGAAATAAGGCAGAAATTTGAGATGGGGTGTGCGCCGATGAGGTCAGGTAGTACAAATCGTTTTACCTGAGCGTGTGAGAAGCGTGCTGCAAGGTGAGGCCCCGGCACTGCTGCCCGGAGCTGTGGGTGCCCCATCCCTGGAGTGCCTAAGGCCATGGACAGAGCTCTGTGCAGCCCAAGATGTGGTGCAGCCAGCCCATGGAAGGGGCAGGAGCCGGGTGATCTGTACATTCCCACCCAGCCCAAACCATTCTGTGATTCTAACTGACCCAAAAGACAAAGCGTGAGATTTTGAAAGTAAATCCCTCATTTTTTAATTTTTTTTTTTTTTCCAGTTTTGATCCTGTGATTTTATGGTTCTGTCCCAAAAGACCTGAAAGAGTTGAAAGGGGAAAAAACTGATTTCCAAGTCTTGTGCAGCTCATTATACCAAGGAACAAGCAGACCTGTTTCTTCGTATTCATTTCTGCTCCGAACTATTTGGGTGCACAATGTAATTTCCTTTTGTTTAAGAGGGAGCCACAAATCTGTCTCCTTAGTTTTACTCAGATTTGTGATAAGAGACTTATCTTCAAAGATGTAGATTTCTCATAGAAGTCAATGCGTATCAACATTTTTTAATGTGCTCTACTAATTTATCAATTACATGGCATTGGGAAGGATTTGATCCCCAGATGAGTACGGTTGACCAGAGAGCCCGGGGACTCAGCAAACAGCAGTGTGCCTTGGCTCTCTGCCACCAGCACAGCCAAAATGCCCAGGAGCAAAGCTTCTCTGCTCTCCCCAGTGAAAGGGTCATGATCCCAAATGCGAATCCTCCAGCAGCTGCTCTTATCGTTGGGGCTCAGCGTTTCAAAGACCTCTGATGCTCTGCTCTAACCTGCTCTATGAGAAGAGCGAGCAGCCGTCCCTTAACAGCCATCTCCCTTTAACAGGCCGTCAGAGGGACCTGAGAGATTTCCTCAAGGTAATTTAAGAACAGAGAGCTGGACGCAAATCAAAGCCTGTTCCCACCCTGCTTCGTTAACCCTTACCTCTTTAATTGTCCAGGAATATCCTGGAAGTGTTGTGGAGTACGAAGTCTCTCTTTGGGCGTGTGAGCTCTCCCCATGTACGATGTGGACGCTGGATGACTCTCCATCTCAAGAATCAGACCTTGGCTTGTGGATGTCTAAGACATCACGTCTGTCTGCTGCTCTGTGTGAAAGCAGGGATCAATTAAAGCAGGGAGTACAGTGCACAACAGCTAGGTGATAAAACATCAGATCATCAGTGCAGCGATGGTAAGAATCTAAATGTTAAGAATGTGGGAAATTAGCTCTTGAAGCAATTGAAGAACTTGAAGGAAGAAACGAAGTGTAAAGCAGTCTCTCGGTAATTAATGGCAATGTATTGTATTGTTGTTGTCCCAGATGTTGTGAGGTGGGTTTTAATTGCGACAAAAGCCTCATCTTTTCCTAATTCTAATATCGCTGTTCCAAATAGAGTCTATACACAAAACTTCAGGATTTTTAAGCCTATAAAGGTACGTAAAGTCTCCGTTATTTCCTTGCAAGCATTATTCACAGAATCAAAGAATCATACAATGGCTTAGGTTAGAGGAAACCTCAAAAGATGGTGTAGAGCAGGCTGCACACAGTCCCATGCAACTGGTCTTGGATGCTTGCAGAGATGGGACTCTCTGGGTAACCTGTTCCTACTCTGGACCAAAAAGAAAGAAAGAAAAATAAGTCAAAATGCTGCTTTTCTTAAATAAATCCCTGCTAATCCTTATAATTCAGAAAGTATCTAATGGATTTACTTGTAATTCTCTGAGAACATGTGCTGTGCGTTCTGGAAAGATATACCCTTTCACAGCAAATAAAAGCTAAATCCAGCTTGGAAGGGAAGGAGAAAGAAACCGTTCCTGGGGAGTCACACTGAGTGCCTCCATCTCCCACCCTCATCGTAGCCCAGCTCAGATCGTAACCACACAGATTGATTCTGCACGGCTGAGCTGTAACCTCAGACAGAATTAGAGATGCTGAAATGCCACTGGAGCTGGGCGCGTCTGTGGCCAGCGCTCATCCGCCGAATAGATGCAAGAGAGAAATCTGTCAGCAGGCTGACCTTCCCGAGGAGATATCTTCAAAAGTCACTTTGATGCCCCAGGAGCGCTCGGGCTAGGATGCGAGACGGTGGGAAAAAATATGAAATAACATGAAATAACATCCCCCCCCCAACCAAGGCAACATTTTCTGTGTTAGAAGGAGACCCCTCCAGTACACCCTGTGTGCAGGCAGGCTGTGCCCCTGGCTCGCTGACCACCACAGTGGCTCTCCAGCGTCACGGCACCCTCTTCCCGCACCGGCAGCGTTGCTAAGTGACAGCCGATGTACCGCATCTGTCATCCGCCCAGCACTCATCCGCCCTGCGCTCACCAGAGAAGTGCATTCTTTCGGTTTCTCCGTGCGTACCTAACAGCAGCACCTGGTGCTCCTGCTGTGCCTCCTATGGAAGGCTGTAGGGAAGAGATCCCTCTGTGCACAAGCATTTCCTACGTGAACGTGGTGGGAATAGGGTTAGGATTAACGACAAATTGTTGTTTGAGTGTCTTGCCTGCTCTTTCATCCCTGTGAAAGGATGCGCAACAGGACGAGAGCAATATGGAAAACTGCTTGTGCAGGGCCACCTCCTAGTTCAGTGCCCAAAACCCGTGAATTCAGGTCACCCAGTGCTTCTTCTCGTGCTCACACTCCTGCCCAGAGGGGGCTGAGTGCGTGAGTGTCACAACCAGGCACTTGTTTAATGCCATTGGAAAACCAGTTTGGGGGGTGGGAAGGAATAACCACTCAACAAGCAAACAAACAAACAAACAAACAAACCCAAAAGGCACTGATGCTTCATCAGTGGGCAGATGGGCTCACCAGCACTGCATTTCTTTAAGCACAGGGAGGTCACTGTGCCATTCCTCCACCTGGGTGCTGAAGAAGTGCCTGTCCCTCAGCCTCCACGGAGAACTTTTGAAGCTGCTGGCTAACTTTTAACCAGAAAAAAAAAAGAAAAGAACAAGTAGTTTTGTGAAGACAGACGCACAGGAACAGACATGCATGAGCGCACAAGTATGACCAAGAGAGGCTTGAGGAATGCCCTGGTTTTCTGCTGTCACCCTGAGGCTGATAAACGCTAATTAAAGGCAGAGCTAAGCAGCACTGAATTGCAGAGAGCCGCGGCATGTTCTGAAGCAGTGGCTCTCTCCCCTTCGAGGCAAGCTAGGAGGTGCAGCACCAAGAGCCCAGCACGGACCTCCAGATCCCACCCCGTTCTCTGAAACATCAGTTGTCTTCACTGAGCTCGTGAGAAGGCGCAGCATCACTGCTGAGGCAACCTAAAAGTGTTCCACGTCTTTCCTGACGACGTTATCTGTCCATTTCATTTTTTATTGCTGTTATTCCCGTACAACCAATGGAAGAAGGTGGCTCTGCTTCCCTGGCCTCCCTTACAAATGCAATGCCGATGTTTTTTAGGGCACTCGTGGCTCTTCACATGGGTTGGGGGTCACCATACACATTTAACTTAATGGCTGACCTAATCCAGGCGTGTATCCGGAGGGTTTAGGTGTTCTCTGAGCAACTCAGTGACTTCTCAGGTTCCTTCCCCAGGGGAGCTGCCTTACGTATTGCTCGGGGCTGTGACAGAGGAGGGCAATGGCTTTAACAGACAGAGGAAGGGAAAGGAAAACTGGGTGGAAACGAATAACTCCCTGATGGGAGAAAAGGCTTTGTCTGGGAAATGAGGAGAAGCGGCAGCAGTGGCTGCACGCGACTGCCCACAGCTCTGTCTCTAGGAGCACAAGTGAGCAACGAAGACGATTGGTCAGCCTCGTACTAGTTTACCTTGCAGTAAAGGCTGTGTTTTGGCCCACCTATGGGAATTTCACTTCCCCTGGATGGCGAGAGGGATGTGCTTGGTGCCCCGCAAGGTGGTTTTTCCCTGGAGCCCTGGAGAGGGCCCTGTCTGGTGTCTGCAGTGCCTTTGAGTCGGACTGTGGATGCACCCGAACACCGAGTTTGTGCGAGCACACGCAGAGGGCGGCTGCCCACGGCCCCCACTCCCTGAGCGGCTGATGCAACGCACGTCCACTCGCGTCCCTGCGTTATGTGTGCGTGTGCAAGCCAGCTTGGACCCTCGCGTGGCCCCGTGCCCGCGGAGGGCTCCGTGTACCCCACGCTGCCCTCGCCGGCCCCGGGCGGGGGCGGGGGGGGAGGTCCCGGCTCCGTCCCCGCTCCCGCAGCCACGGCCCCGCCCCCTCTCCCGCCCCGGCCCCGCTCCCTCCCTCCCTCCCTCCCTCCCGCCGCCGCAGCCGCACCGAGACACAAAAAGCGGCTGGGGCTGGGCCGGGCCGGGACCATGACGGAGACCACCAAGACCCACGTTATCTTGCTGTCCTGCGGCACCTTCAACCCCATCACCAAGGGCCACATCCAGATGTTCGGTGAGACCCGCCGGGACAGCGGCAGGGGGTCGGGGAAGGGCTGGGGACCTCCCCGGGGGGTCCAGGGGTGCTCCGAGGGGAGTACGGGGTGAGCACGTCCTCCCGGGGCCGCTCCCGGGCCCCGCGGCCGGGCGCTGTCCGCGCTCGGTGGTGCTGAAGGCGCCGCGGGCGGGGGCGGCGGCTCCGCAGGGCCGGGGCGGCTCCGGGGGCGCAGCGAGCGGGCGCTGTCCGCGCCGGGTGGTTCTGAAAGAGCGGCGGCTCCTCATTGCGGTTGGGGGAGGGGGGTGGTTCGGGGCCGGGCCGGCCGGGCGCTGTCCTCGGAGGATGATGATGAAGTCGCCGAGAGAGGAGGTTGTGGCGCGGTGCCGGCCTCTCCGTCGGCCTGGAGGCTACCGCGGAAAACGGCCCCACGGGTGGGGAGGGGAGGCAAGGAGGCTGATTTTTGTGTCGCGGGTGAAAGGTTGAAATCCAGGCTTGGGTTGTCTTTGCGTTTCATGTAAGCTGTGAGGGTTCCCTGCTTTCATTCCCCTTGTCGCGCTCCTGCCCCCCAGAAAACCCGCGGGTTCGGTTCTGGCAAGGACTCTTGGCTGTGTTTATAAGCTGCCGCTCATCCGTAGGGTCTGCAAGTCTGCTGTCGCTGCAGCACTTTTATTTCCTCCCTGGCTGGGGAGGGAGGGACTGGGCCAAGCACTAAAGCCAGGTTTGTCACAAGTGAACAAAATCCCAGGCAGTTATTTGAAATATGAAGTCTACCCAGCTTTTCAGCTGATAATGAGTCAAAGGAATTCAAAACCTTCATGTGAGATGATTGATATTACTGAGCATCCACGAGATCCAAATGATGGAGATGCTAAAACCACTGCTACAGCCTGTTCAGGCAAGACAGGAGGGAGGGAGGGAGGGAGAGAGGGAGGGAGGGAGAGAGGGAGGAAGGGCAGTCTCTGTCAAAGGCAGTCTGACATGACATAAATACTGGCCACTCAGACAAAGCTTGAAATGCCTTGACGTCTGTATACAAACAGCAACTTACCTGGGAAAGGGGGCTCGGTTACTGTGAAGCATCCACTGCCGACCAACAAACGAAATGGGAGAAGAAAGATCAGCTCCTTTAAAATACCTTCCTGGAGTGCAGAGAGAGGGATCATCCTTGATATCTGATGGGAGATTTCAGGCTGGGGAGCAGATGCGGAAGGTCTCTTGCTACTGCTGGGGAAGGATCCCTAGGGTTTCTATAAGCTGTACATGAATTTCTAAAAAGAAAAATAATTGAAACCAGCTTGGGGTATTTCTGCATCGGGCTTTGTTTTTACAGATCATAATGAGACGGTCAGCAGCCTAGAAAAATAATAGCTTTCTAGATGGAAAAGATCACATTGTAATTTCATTTTGTAAGTACAAGCAGGCTGTGTTCCTGGACACCAATACAATGAAAACTTCAAAAAAAAAAAAAATTCCATAATCTGAATACAACTGCAAACAAAAAGGAACAGGAGGAACTATTTAAAAACCAAAACATAATAAAACAGAATTATAAAGACTTGGTTCAATGGGAGTAACTACTGATAAAACAGATTTTGAAATCCACATTATTTAGTCCTGGATGACATTCTGATGAAGAAAAGTGACACTAAAAATATCAATGTGACCCATATTCACTGGACTAAATACCAGTAATAACATTTATTTTAGAAAATAAGGGTCAGTGAAATAACGGCATGCAGGGGGCACTTTCAGATTCCCAGTGAGATATTATTATTTTTGTTCAGACTCTTTGTATCTGTATTAATCACCTCGAATATAATACAGAATCCCTTCAGGTAAAATGTGCCAATGATCAGAAAATTGATATAATTGGAATTAATGACGATCATGAGCTGGTTGTGCTGCCTGGCTTGGGTTGTTTGATAAAAAGGTCTTGCTCAAACAGTGAGGTCAAATGCAAAGTCGTGGCCAGTAAGGAGGAATGTACATCAAATATAAACAATAGGCAAACAAATGTCTTCTGCCAAACAGTGACGTTGTCAAGAACTAAGGAATGCTTGTACACAGCCCACTGAATATAAATAGTGTGATGCTGTAAATAAAGCAACAAATGCAACCCTTATGCATGCGAGCAGATGAATATCAAGCATAGGAAGATAAGTTGTATTATTTTTACATACTGCATTAGCAAAACCCTTCCTGGAATAACAGTAACAAGAATTACATTAGCTCCGGAAACAGGTTTTATGATGAGACTTGAGGGAGGCTCAGTCTAGATCTACAAAAGCCGTTAAGGAGCGACTGGATCATGGCCTACGAGTGTCTGCATGGGGGAGGGATGTGTGGCAGAAGGAGGATGCTTTGCTTAGCAGAGGAAGGACTGAGGAGATGCTGGAATAAGTTGGGGTACCACACAACTTCAGATTAGAAATTCGGTGTGTGCTTTTGAGCAAAGCTAGCTGACAAGTAAGAAAAGGCACCTGGTGGATTCTGTCATTTGAAGGCTTATAAACAAGATTCAGAAATATTTCAGGAAGACGTGGCTTGATGTGGAATTTTTGTTCTGTGTGTCCTGGAGAGATCTTGGCCTAATAAGTTCCAAGATACCTGAATAGGAATATATGAGTCATCTACATGGAAACTGACTTCTAAATCCCTACTCATTTTTGTTTGAGGACTCCCCATACTCCCATGTCTAAAAGAAGAATCACATGAAGGCAAGGGAATCTTGACCAAAACTTGTGTTACTTTCTTAGCTCTGTGCTGAGAGCCTGGAAAAACAGTACTCCATCCTGTAAAGATTGTATTTCCAGCTGCTGAATTTGTGCAAAATGATTGTCTTTATTTTCAGACAGACATTTGGGCTTCACGAGCCAGTTAGGATCATTTGCTTAATTTAAATAGATACAATTTATCTTCTAAGTCGTGGCACTCGTTAAGCTTAGAAGATATATAAGATTTGCACTGATGCGTTACTACAGACATACCACTGTATGCTCAGTTCTCAGTGTGGATCTTGTTGTGTTTTACTCTGGCTGAAGCCCAGGCTGTGTCTGAAAGGACTTTTGACTGAATAAGAGATACGTTACTTATTTACAAGTCCTTGCTATTGTGGAAAAGGTTTCCCTGTCATTATTTTTTTCCATCTGATGTGAATTGCAGACTTGGTATCATCCTTATGTTTGAGTACCAAGGAAGCTGGGATTTTGTTACAACCCCAGACCTGAAGTGCAGACCGTGACTAACCCTTGCATCTGTGTGGAGTAGAGCTAGTAGAGCTTACCTCCATCTGTACTCTGCCAGGGACTCATGAAATGAACCTGATTCACGTCTCTGTACATAAAACAAATGTAGTGATTTAAATAATTAATAAAATACAAATATAGCACATAATAGAAAAGGAGGTGAGATATTGTGCTGTACAGCCATCCATATTGAAGACTGTGACAACACCCACATAGCCCCGAAAGCACTCCGAGTTATTTGTGGTATCAGATGTGTTTTGAGATGTACGTATGTTCTGAGTCACAATTTTGAGTTGTATATTCTGTATTTCTGTGGCAGTGAGAATCTCAGCCTATGATGCTAGGGGAAGGAAAGGCAGGAGGAAAGGGGGCAGAATCTCATGGCACAATCATTGGTCGGCTTCAGCCCCAGATGAAAATCCACCGTCTCATTTATACTCTGGAGAAGTGCAGAGAAGGAAAGCAGGTCCCAAACTTAAACCAATTCTCTTTAATTCCTTTTAGCACTGGACATTGAACTTCTGGATATGTGCTTAGTCCTATTCCCTTGCAGCAGGTTGAGTTCGCCTCATGGTGGACCCATCCTGGCCTCACTGCAGTTTTCCTGCTACTTCCTCTCCATGCAAGCAATGCCACCCAAAGGACAAAAGCCAACAGGCCAATGTCAAAAGCAAAATTCAATCCGCATGGTGCTGTAAATATACTGAAGCCTGTGCTGGCACTCTGCCATGTGATGAATGCCTGCTTGCTTTGACTAGTAAATCACTTCTCCACCTTGCTCCGGCACAGGAAACTCCAGTGCCATGGATTCCTCCTCCAGAGCATGAGACCATTGGGCAAGTTAGAAAGCATATTTTAAATAAATGAAAACAGAACAATGACAACAACAAAATACAATTCACTTTGAAGGCAATCTTGGGACATAATGCTGGGATTAAAGGTGTCCCTGTGCAAGGTCAAAGGCTCCAGGATCAGCATGGTTCATTCTGGGTATTTCAGGTCTGTAGAGAAAAGAGGTGAAGGGAAAAGCTTCTGCTGAGTGAGCTTTGTAGTTCTTCTTGTGAATGAGCTTGTCCTGTTCTATGAAAATGTAAAGCTCAGGGGTTTCTGATGAGTTCTGCAGACTGAAATGTCAGAGCCTTGGGAGGGGGGAACTAAAATCAAAGAGCCATGTTTTGATATTGATTTCTTTTCTTTCTTTCTTAAATTATAGAAAAAACGTTTCTCTGCAAATACACCAATTCCCTGTTTTGGCACATTCAAAGTTTGCTTCTGTCTTTATGAAGTTCTGAAACTGCACACAACCTGTCCTCTCACATGCATCCTTCTGGCTTCCAGAAAACGACATTGCACACCAAATTCAGTTTTACTGATGTACTTCTACACCACTCTACCCACTATCTGTTTCAACTCCAGAGCTCGCTCACCTATCAAACTTGGCTCTTGTTGGTATACCCACTCCTCTACCACCGTTTTCTCTTCTGCTTATCACACTTTGATTGGCAGAGCATTCCTAGGCCTCTCTGCCCTGCCAGAGGGTGGTTTCAAGCCCTGGCACTCATGAGATTCAGCCGCCTGGAGGCTGGAGGATGCTCAGAACTGGATTCAGAGGCAGCACAATGGGCAAACCCCAGAGGAAGGACCGTGATGACATTATTTCATTGCCTCACAGGCATCTGATTTTATTTATTTATTTATTTATGTTGGCATTATCAAGCATTGATAGTGAGTAGGTGTTTTTAATCAACTCTGTCACATCTGTCTGTATGCAGACTGTCATATCTTGCAGACTGGTTTATTGACTGCTGTGTTGCCCCAGCCCTGTAGATGCAGCTTGAGACACGTTCAGATGTGGCCTTCTCAGCACCCTACATGCTTTACACCTGCTTTGTCCACACGATGCCTTTCACATAGGGCAAATTCCTGGACACATGCAGGAAGACAAAGCATCGGGTGAATCCAAAGTCCCAACATTCAGTAAATATCCACTATCTTTTCTGCCCTACCCTTTTTGTGGAATTTTCCCTATATCTTGCAATGCACCTGTCATTGAAAAGAGTTTGTATGCCAGTCAGTAGACAGGCAAAAAATACTTCTGATAAAAAAACAATGAAAGAGGACTCAGCCATCAAAAGTAAAACTCCCAATTGCACTGCTTCTTAGAGAATTTGAGCAGTGAAAAATCCCAGTGGGCTGCTCCTTACTTATTCAAAGCAGCTATTCCAAAGGCGCAGCGCTGAGCTCTGCTGCATTATGTAAACAGGCTTTGGAGATAAAGGGGCCAAGCTGGGTAAGGAGAGAGGGAGGAAGAGGCAGGGGCTGGGGTTTTCGTTGCTGTTGTGTTGATTCAATAGTCTGAATTTCAAGAATCTCATTTTCTTACTTGTTGGGACAACCAAAGTGCAAAGCAGTTTAATGAGCCTCTTGCTGCCTGAAACAGGGCTGTGAGGGATGTGAGTGGAGTTTGTCCTGTCCCCTTTTCCTTAAATGCAAATACATCTGCAGATGGCCAGAAGCAAAATTCCCCATCTAACGAAGGCTCACGCAGGGCCTTGAAAAGCTTTGTCCCTGCAGTCTGCGACACGAG
This sequence comes from Oreortyx pictus, assembly GCA_036925125.1. Classification (NCBI taxonomy): domain Eukaryota; kingdom Metazoa; phylum Chordata; class Aves; order Galliformes; family Odontophoridae; genus Oreortyx; species Oreortyx pictus. Next base: position 25,553,727 of record JAUPFR010000010.1, on the reverse strand, counting down.
CAAGAAGTGAAGGCTGCCTTGAGCTTCCATTTCACCTCCTCTCCAAGATCTGAATGTGCAATTAGTTCTGGAGATCAATGAGCTAGAGGTAGCTGATGGGACTCTCAGCAGGACATTGCAGCTGACAATGGGACTCAGGAGAGCTTTGCTCCCCACAGCACTGGCATGGCATTGTTGGACTCAGGGGAGTGGAGGGATCTGCCAAGCAAGGATAAATATTGTTTATAATCTTCCAAGCGAGATATTACACACTGGATGTTGTAGCAGGGAAAACTCCACTTGTTCGTGTTCCCATCCCAGAATCCTTTACATTAATTTGGGACAGGCTCTGCAACACTGTGGAGGAACGCCCACTGACCCCCTGACCTCTCAAGCATCTTGTTCCACCCTCCTGACCTACAGAGAGGAGGAGCTTTGCCCAACACCTGACTAAACTCCATCAGTAACCACTCAAGGATTCTTCTGAAATATTTATAAGCTCTTAAATATTTAGCAGTATTTATTACAGTCCATGAGGCACCGTATTCTCTCATAAACAACGCCACCTCCTGAAATGGGCCACACACCTCCTGCCTCCACCAAACGCAAGCTTAACCAAAAACCTATTCCTGCAAACTTATTCAAACGAGAACCAGGGTCTGCACTTCCATTTCAAAAACACTCACGCTCACTGGGAGGCTCACACATCCTGCATGGCCTTCTGTGTTACTTTCGGATAGTGCCCATGGGATATTGAGAACAGCGAGCTGTTGGGTATAGCTGGAACACGCTCTCCTCTGTGTACCAAAGAGTTTATTTTGGCTTCTGATATTTAGGCTCTAATTGGAGCAGAGACACAGCCATGCAATACAAGCTTGGGGCTACATTCATGCTGGAAATTGATGGAGCTCTGTTGTGGGCCAGCATTTGCTTTGAAAAAGTCAGCGGGATATCCCTTGGGAGACAGGCAGCAAGAAAAGTAGCCATCAGTGGTGACACTCATCCCCTGCTTCAGGCAAAGAATCTGATGGGTTTTGTGGCAAAAGAAGACCGCTGTATCCCTGCAGCACCTCTTTTTCTTCCTTCCTGCTTGGCAGGGCACATTACTGCACTGTTCCCTGCTCCGGCTCAGTGGGTTCAGGGCATTTTTTCTCAAATGCTCATCTGTAATCATTTTGGCACATTTATCTCTAAATGATGAGAAAATACTGTGCTGGAAGAGAGAGAAGAGCTCACCACCTTTCTCCTGCGGCAAATCAGACCCGTCATTGCTCCCCTCCGAGCTGATGGCCAGGAGAACTGGTAGGACTTCTCCCCATCACCGAGACCTCTAGCCACTCTGGGAGCAGCTGTGGCTATCAAACATCAGGTGAATATGGTTGGCAGGGGTTGTCTGCCCATGTTTCAGGTGAGATCCAGCAAGGCTCTGAGCACATTCACCTCACCCTTTGCCAGGAAGACTTTCCCTCCACGTTCTCTGGGCTTTTTGCAGCATCATGTCTCATTACAGAATCACACAGAATTGCAAATGGTTGGCGTCAGAAGGGACCTTTGGGTCCATCTGGTCCCATCCTGCTCTGGCAGGGCCACTGAGATCAGCGTGCCCAGGATCACGTCTAGGTGGCTTTTGGAAATCTCCAAGGCTGAAACCTTACGTCTTCTCTGGGTGCCTGTGCCAGAGGTCATTAAAACTGGTGACAGTGACAGCAACATGCTAAGCATGTGCCAGATGAAAAAGTGGGCCCAGTGCCTGTGCAGAGCAGCTGGGGGCAGCTTCAACACAGGCTCCCCATAAAGGCCCGCTGTACTCCTCTCACTCAGCTGATGGGGAATTCCTGCTTTCATCTGCTCCTTCCCTCCGTTGTGGGATACGTCAGCATTCTGGGAAAAGCATTTTGGCATGCGTTGCTTTGCCAGACATTAAACTCTTCCTCCAGAGCATATTCTCAGACTCCACAAACTGGAGGATTTTCCCCAATTACTGTGTGCCTACTCATACACATCCCGTTGCAATATTCTAGTCCTGAGAAAAGATAAAATACTGGGATGTCTTTGAATTAAATCTGAATTTGAGTAATGACAAATAGGGTGTTCTTTTACAGCATCAGCTGGGGGACCCAGATAGACTGGAACTGGCCAGCTCCCTGCCCATTGGGTCTCATGCTCTGCTACTTCTAGGCCAGCTCGCTGTGAACTGACTCAGTCTTCAACCTTTTCTTCACTCTATTTTTTAAGCCTCTAATTTCGTCTTACTGTCCTGAAGCCAGGAGTGATGAGCAGATGGTGGTGGAGTGGGTCCCCTTGTTGTCCCTCAGGCAGCTGGGAGCTGGTGGGGCATCTAGCTGGGCTTACAGGCTTTAAAAGCTCAGTTTCCACCTCTGATCTCAAGGCATTTGCTGGCCATTTCTTTTTTGTGCCTACAAAATCCATTAAAAGAAAAGTGCAGCAACAACTGAAGCCATTTAGCATGAAGGTCCCTTCCAATTCTCTTATTTTTGCAGTGCCTAGATGCAGCTATGGACTAACAGGGTGGGGGGGTGGGGGGGAAGTGTAACAGAGCAATTAGCTTGGAGATGAAAATCATTAAGCATTATGGGGCTTAATGGGATATTTCTTTCCCCTCCTCCTGCTTCTTTGGGAAGGGAAGCTTTCCTTGGAGGGCAGCCAGGGCTTGTTTCTGTAGCAGAAGCGTCATCCTGGCCCTCAGGGACTCGCTGCGGCTCCTGGGGAGTACCAAAAGCTGGGCAGGAGGCAGAGGAGCCAGAGCTGTGGTGAGGATGGGGACAGCCTTGAAGGGGCTCAGCCCCTCTGACTGCAGCCCAGAGACAGAGGGACAATGCCTTCATCCCACACATCAGCCTCCACATCGACCCCAGCCTGCTGCCATGGTAATTTCATTTTTCAGCAGTTTTGAAGGCCCGAACAGATGTAGCCACAAATACATCCCTGATCTGGCAATCAGAGTCATATATATATCTATATACATCACTCAATTAGGCTGAGGATAATTTCTGGCTCCTTGCCTGACAGGATTTAGAAGGGTAAAGCATCATGCTTGCGTATCTGGGTCACTCACCCCACAGGAGGATGTACTTCAGTCAGGGAGCCGGCACCTGTGGGTTTGCAGCAATGTCCCTGTAGCATCCCACGGGCTGTGTCTCCTCCTCTGCAATAAATAAATGAGTGAATGAATGAATAAATGAAAATAAAAGGGAGAAAAAGAAACTCCTAAGGGTGTGTATGAATCAGATACAAAGGCATTTGAATTCACACCTCAAAAAACGAAGCGCAAGGAATACTTGATTTTACTTAGGTGATGGAGGAGCAGCAGTGGAGCAGAGGCATTACAATTAAATATGCTCAGAGAGGATCACCATGAAGAAACCTCCCTTAAATAAGCAGTGATTTCCTAGCAGGGAAGCAGGGTGGTATTTTTGTGTGTGTGATCTGGACAAAATAATTATGTATTGTTTTTAAAGCCCTGAAGAACACCTCGTGATCAGTCTTGCCTTACCTTAGTCTTGCCTTACCTTCATTTTGCAGAACTTCATCAGTTCCAAAAACACATAAAATGTTTCCACATTAGAGGGAAGGAAGGTTGGGCTGGGGACATTTCAGCCCAACCCAGTTCTCCCATGCCAGCCCGATACAAGCAAAGCCGTTGGTTTACAAACATTGCCAGCAGGCTGAGCACAACGGCAACAGTCCAGAAACCCAACAGAATTGGGACTCAGACCCTGAGACCCTTTGTGCTAACACACAAGGTTAACCATTAGCCCTAACCAAAAAGGATAAACCTTAACAATATACACAAATGGGTAATCCTAAACCTTAACCCAAAAGCGTAACCCTACTGAGAAATGGTAAGCATCATCCCTTATCTCTAACACCAAATGGTAACCTTTAACCCTAACCCAAAATGGTAATCCATAACCTTAACACAAATTGTTAGCCCTAAACCAAATAATAACCCTCAACACTATCAGGAGGGCAGCCAGTAACCCTTAGCCTTAACAAGAAGATATTTTTCCCAAGCAAAAAGCTTTGAATAAGCATATGAGAAGCTGTGAATAAGGAGATGAGGCTGGGAGCTGTATGGACAGCTGACCATAAGGAACACAGGTGGGAAGAGGAACGCAACACCACTGCGTTGTTTTTGGCACCACCACGGCACAAAGGAGTCTCCAAGCTGGTCTCCAAAAGCAGAATATTAAGATTACAACAGCTTCTACGCTTACAAAAGCATTTTCTGAGGGTATGGGCTGGGAGACCACACCATGGCAGGAGGCACCATCTCCTCCTAGAAAATCTGAAGTCATTTTGCCTTGCCTTGTGCAGAAGATGATACTCAGGGCTGGATAAACTTATATACTTGGACAGGCATGGCTACAGCTGCCTGTAGCTTTCTCTATCTATGCACTGAAGAGTAATTCAGCCCAAGAAAATTAAATCAGTTAAAAAACACAAAGCTTTAATGCAGTCTTGTGGTGTATTGAGATGCTGCAAGCATCAGCGCTGCAGTTCTGGGGTACCCTAAAGCCACCTGCCCCAGGTCCCCAGTCACTGTCCTGGCCTCCAGATTCTGTCCCCTAGTATTCATGTTCTGCCTTCTCGCATTCATGTTCTGTTTCATATTCCTGATACTTGCCTGGAACTTCTGGCCACCCAAAACTCAAGGCCAACTAAGAGCATTGGTTACCATGGTTACAGCCATGAAGCAGAGGTAACGTGTGCACTGTTTTGTTGTCCTTGGAGTAAACATTATAAAGATGCTGCCCATGAATGGGAAGGCTTGGAGATGACTAGATCATTGACTTTCATCTTCTCTAGGCAAGGAAAGCTCAAGCCAGGGTAAAGCAGGGACTAACCAGAGAATGTGCTAATGCAAAAATAGATATATATTTTTCCTTGTTAGTGAATTTCTTTCTTATTTTTTTTTTGCCCCATTTTAATTGCAAGATCTATACTCTGTGCTGTCTTTTTTAAAAGGTCTGTAAGGGGTACCAGGACACAGCTTCTGTGAAAGATGTCGGAAAGGTCTCATTCAGAAAATAATAAAGGACTTTTTCCCCCTTTCTGATCGATGTAGTGACATCACCAGCAGCACCCAAATTGCATCCAAGAGAGAGAAGCTTTCCCTACAGTTCCTCGTAGGCTTTTTTGGAGTCTGGTTTAGTGATTAGGGGCAATTTCCCAGAAATCCCATCCGATATCTCCTGTTCAAAACACCCTGTCCAACCCATTTTATCCCCATTGGCAGCCCCATACCACGGGAAATGTGTTGGGCTGGGTCAGTGAGAGCCCCTGGTGGAGGGAGATGCTCCACGTGGATCCCAACAGGCAGAATACCCAGCAAAGATGGGAAAAAGAGAAAATGATTCAAACCAAACTGCTGGTTTTAACACCATCGAGCCCAGGATCCCAAAGGCAGGCAGGGTAGCTTTAGGTATGTCTAATTCAGCCATTCAAGATTTGCTTCTTGCTCCACAATCCACAGATTGAATTATTTAACCCCGTTTTTATTTTTCTGGATGCTAACATGCACAGAGAACAACCGGGAAGAAAGCCAGAGAGAGGATTTAGGGTGAGTCAAGGAGATGCATTAAGGCTAACAGATGTCCCACAGGATGTCCCAGGGACCTAGGGCTGCTCAGGGCACAGGTAACAAAAGTCCACAATAATCATCGTACCATTATTGACTTCTAAGAGCCCCAACAGCTGTTTCTATGAACAACAGTCCTTCTTATGCATGTTAAAACTTGAGGGAACACGATTAATTTTGCCCAAGCTGTTCTACATGGGTTGTTGCACAGAAGTGGCTTTAGATAGAGACACAGGTACACAGACAGACCCCGGAGTGCTCTTCATACCAAGGGAAGGATTTGTCTGCACCCAGCAAACGGCGTGGCTTCGTGCATCACCTCCTGAGCTCAGCTGGGTTCCTCTGGATCTGCCAAAAGATCCCAGAACCTGTCCTGCCTCCCATAAATCATTCTCAACAGGAAGATCAGTGCTCAGCATCGCTACCAGCCTCTTTCAGCAGGGTTGACTGAACAACCCCTGACCTAATTCCCTGCTTTCCTGCTCACTCCTAGCTCACATGAACAAAGCAAACCCAAAACACAAACAAATGGCCTCACTCCCCATCTCCAGTCCCATATCAGCCTCCAAGACTGACACCCTTGGAGGTGTTTTTCTACGTTGTCCCAAAGCACTGAGGGTTGTTCCACTGAAAGCTAGACCAAAATGGAGCCCCTTCTCCCTGTGCTGCGGTTATGCAGCATTTTGGATGGGCAGCACACATGCACACTTCACTATCTCATCTCAGCCATGCAGGCTGGCCAGCCTCCTGCGCTTTCAAAACATTTCTCTAGCAATCCTGCTACACCCAAGCCATGAAGAAGACAAGAAAAGCCAGTGGAGGACGAGCACGATAGAGCCCTTAGGATTTTCTGTTTGGGGAGGATGGTGAGGGGTACCAGATTCACAGCCAGCAGATGAGGGTTCAGCTTTCAGAGCACAACAGGCGATGGCCATATGAAGCTGGAGGTGAAGCCCTCAAACACCATTTGGCAAAGTCGTAAAGCCAGTTTTGTGGGGCTTGGTGGAATGGCTTAATGCACTGATCCCCTCTTGCCTTCCTCTAGAGAGAGCCCGCGATTACCTGCACAAGACTGGACGGTTCATCGTCATCGGTGGCATTGTCTCACCCGTTCATGATTCCTATGGGAAGACGGTGAGTTGTTCCCTTTATCTCTTTCTCATTTGTATGTGCAACATTAAGCATTGAGAAGCCATGAGAAAGCCTCCAAGAGGATGGAGAGGGATAAAACCAGCCAGTCTCCAGGTGAAACTTGCAGTGAGAGCCTTTACCCAGATAAAACCAGAAAGCAAAGAGAAATGCTGCCATCCAAAATGATGGGGCTCTCTTTGTTTGGGTTGTGTTAGTTAAATGATTTTGGAGCCAATTTTTATCCTAATACACATGAGCTTTATCTGGAGGGGAAAAAAATCTAAAATAGAGGAGATTTTGTTCATTCCTCTCATGTGAGATGCTGAAATTGCAACAGATAAAACCATCCCTTGGGTGGGCCTGGGCCCAATGTACCCCAGGTAAATACACTGAGAACTTCAGCTCTGAAAGGTAGGAAACCAGAAACAAAGAACTCTGATTACTTTTTTTGTTTGTAGGCTGTTTTTTTTTAGCCATCTTTATGGATTTCCTCATTTTAATCCTCAGTTTTATTGTTCCAGGGCCTGGTGTCCAGCCGGCACCGCCTGACCATGTGCCAGCTGGCCGTGCAGTCCTCCGACTGGATCCGGTGAGTGACAAAGACCACTGCAGGGAATGGGTGCTGGGGGTACAGAGCAGCAACCCCTGGTCCACGGGACCCCATGCCTGAGCTGGGACCAGCAATGTCACCAGGAAGATGCATGTAGATATATCTAAGCCAAATGGATCGGGATTCAAGAGTACGGAACAGTCTGGGCATGGGCACATATTCAGGTTCTCTCTCGCTACGGGACAGGGAAGGGACATGGAGGGACGAAGCCACTAGGGAGAGCTGGGTGGAAGGTTTGGAGGAAGGAGGCGGTGTGGTGAAGACATAACGGCAGCAGCCACCAACCAATGCTGCTGCCTCCTGTGCTCCTGCAGGGTGGACCCCTGGGAGTGTTACCAGGACACCTGGCAGACCACCTGCAGCGTGCTGGAGCACCACCGTGACCTGATGAAGGTGAGTCTATCTGCACCTTGTGTCCTGGTCCTGCACCAGAATCAGGCTGCAGACACCATCCATCCTCTGCCCAGTTGGGCTCTTGAGCCCAGGGGTGGATATCAAAGCCCAGAACATGGCTGGGACAGATGGAGGAGGTACATACTTCTGACCATAAGAAGTATGCGAGGCATCTTGTCACAGTTGTTCTCTGCTCCTCTTCCCTGCCTATGAAAGCAGATGGAGCCCCTTGGATCAACTATTTGCATCATCACTGATCAGCAGGGAACAAACAAGCGATTAAGGAGCAATAGGGTCCTAAAGCCCAAGACCTGTGAGATTATAAAGCAACAGGAAAGCTAAAGTCAGATGGATGGGTCTGTCACTAATGATGACCTTCATCTCAGTGACAGTGGATGACAACCGGGGCAGCAAAGGTGTTGGGAAGCATCTCCAGCCTTGGAGAAGCCATCTTTACAACTAAACTTCTCTCCTGCTGCAGAGAGTGACCGGCTGCATCCTGTCCAATGTCAACACCCCCTCCATCACCCCCGTGATCGGACAGCCCCAGAATGAGTCTACGCAGCCTATCTACCAGAACAACAACGTGTCCAACAAGCCCACTGCAGGTAGGTGGCACTGGGGAGGGAGGGGAGGAGCTGGCCACCTGATCTTCACACCTCATCGTGAGGTACCAAACACTTGCTCAGGAGTGCTCCTGAGCTCCTCCAGCATATCCTCTTTCACCTTTAATGGTGGAGAAGGGTTCCCAGCCCCTCCTTGCAGTTTTCCAGCTTGCTGGCATCACTGGCGATGGGGAATAGCAGTGTGCTTGTGCTCCCTGCAGCCCCAGGATCCCCAACCTGCTTCATGACTCGGATTTATTTTTGGTTAGTCCCAAATTAAACAAGAGATTTCTAGAACTCTGTGTTAAGCCGACCTGTCTCCATGCTCACGATGAACACCAGCCCAGCTCCCTCTGCATTCCTGGCTGCGTATTTCTGTTCTTTTCTGCTGCAGCTGAAAAAAAACCAATCATTTTATTTTTCAGCTGACCTGGGTGAGGTCTCTCAGGAAACTCGTAGTGCCTGAGGGTTATTTGGTTGCTTGAAGGCTGAGTCATCTGCTAGAGGAGATGTGGGAGTTGCTGGCCCCATGCATGGGAGCATCCCATGCTCCAGGCAGTCAGTCAGCCATGGCTGAAGCCTCTCCCCATCTTACTTTCCTTCTTCTCTACCTTCAGCAAAGATCCTGGGGAAGGTAGGAGAAAGCCTGAGTCGGATCTGCTGTGTTCGCCCACCCATGGAGCGCTTCACCTTTGTGGGTAGGTACAGGAGTACAGCATTGCCCCCAACCCCGTCTGCCTCCCCAGCACCGTCTGCCAGGTACCAGCACCTCTCTTCTTCCCTCCCAGATGAAAATGCCAACCTGGGGACAGTGATGAGATACGAGGAAATTGGTGAGTACATACCCCACCACCACCACCAGTGAGCACCCTTCCCTACTTGGGCAGTTTTGTAGCTTTCCTCTATGGGTTTGCAAAAAAAAGCAAACAAATCCTAAAAGCTCCAGCGCTTCATCATGCAGTTGTACTGCTCAGCCTTGCTGTAGGAAAATCCAGCCATGCCCAAGGCTCAGTGCAGCTCCACACTTCTCTGCAGATCAAGCCCCTGCAACAGGTCACACAGCACTTACACCTGCCCAAAAACACAGAAATGCCACCTGACCCCATGGGCACCTTCAGGGCACACCTCGGTGGCTCAGCAGCCCACAGCAGTGTTGGCAACGACCCAGCAGTGCAGGAGAGGAGCTGAAATCCCTGAAGCACAGGGAAATTCAGGGTAGGCTTTCTGTTTGGCACAGTTGGGGAAGCAAGGAGGATTGTAGGTTTTTTAGCAGGATTTGTTTTGGCAGGAGATGTTCTTTTGGTGGAAGAAAACACCCTTGAGCAGAACAATGAGACAGCAAGAAAGGAGGGAGAGAGGTGTTCTCAGCCCCGTTTGCCCCCATCTCTGAGCTGTTCTGTTTTCTTCCCCCAGAACTGCGCATCCTCCTGCTCTGTGGCAGCGACCTGCTGGAGTCCTTCTGCATCCCCGGCCTCTGGAATGAGTCTGATGTGAGTTTCTGCCATGACCCCTTGCTCCCCTTCCTTTGGCTCCAGCCTTCCTCCTCTACCACCTCCCGGGTGCTGTCCTGGTCTTCCAGGCCTGCGGCAGCCATCCCTGCTGCCCACCACCCTCATCACTTCCTCTGCTGCACGAACAGCCGGGGCTTCTGCACCCCTGGTTTACAAAAGCTGCTGTAAGAGGAGTGTTGCCTTGATGTTAGAAATGAATGCCCCTTAAAACCATACCAGCAGCCTGCATCCAACAGAAGAACAGATAATAACAGTAACAAAAGAAAAAAATAAGTAAAACAATAACAAAAGAAGAAAAGAACTAAGACTGAGAAGAAAAATGGTCTGGACCCCTCAGCTAGACATTGCCTGACACCATCTCACACACGGGCAAGCCATCTGCAGTAATGGCTATGGTGAGATGGGGGGAGAGAGCAGTTGAGATCACATCCACATGGCAGAACACATGATAAACGATGGAGAAGTTGCTTTTACCCTCTCTTGCAAAGGCAGATCCAACCTGCAGATGGCAAATGACCTCTACAGAGATGGCTAGCTCTGCCATGTGGCCTTGACGTTGGTGCTTTTACAGTGTCCCACTAGGATTCAGGCACATTTCAGCGCACTGAGATGAGCCTATTTCAAACACTGCACAAAAAGTGCTTCAAATAGCACTGGAGAACACACTGAACACCCACACCAGTAGGAGCAAACAGAAGGGTGCTGGGATCCACGCACCACCCCAGCAGTCCTCTTCCCTTCCATCCTGGCCATGGTCATCAGCTACAGAGCACCATCTCTGAGACACTAAATAACATCAACACAAAGAAATCCAGGGATGAGAGGCTGTAGAGACAACGTGCAGCAGTGCAGCTGCTGCCTCCTCCCCTCCCATCTCCAGCGAGGCAGAGTTCATGTCATCCTCAGGCAACATCTGCTGCTGCTGCCCTTCTTACCATGACAACTTCTCCCTGAAGCCTAACTTCAACATTCATTAACAGAGTTTAACCCTGTTCCTTTTTATTTCACCCACCACAGATCACTCTGCGCGTCACCAGCACTGCTCCGTAATAAATCCAGTTTTTTGCCAAAGGTTGTCCAGAAAGAGAAAGTTTGAGGTTAACCCCGTCCAAGTTTTGCCAAGCACTCATGGGGTGTGCAGCTCGGTTTGAGGTTGGGAGACAATGGCAGATTTTGCACTGGCAGGTTGTGAAACTCTCTTTGGGTTGATTCCATCTAGATGGAGGTGATTGTCGGGGAGTTTGGGATTGTGGTGGTGCCCCGGGATGGAGCAGACCCCGACCGGATCATGAACCACTCCTCAATACTCCGCAAGTACAAAGTAAGTGGATTTGTACACGGTCAGGGAGCCATAGAATCATCCTGAGTTTGATGGGATCCAAAGGGAACACTGAGCCCAGCCCCCTTGACAGAGAGCGGTGTCCCAGTGCTACTTGAGCTTTGACAGCTCGGGGCCGTGCCCACTGCCCTGTGGGGCAGACTCTTTCCCTACGCCCCTCCCCTCCCCTGGCACAGCTCCATGCTTCTCCCTCGGGCCCTGTCGTTGTCCCCTGGCACCCTGTGAGGATCTGCCACCAGCCCACCTCAGCCTGCTCTGCTCTGGGCTGAACAAACCACGGGACCTCAGCTGCTCCTCATACATCTTGTCCTCCAGACTTTTTGCTGTCGTTGTTCCCCTCGCTGTTGCCCTTTGCTACACCCTTTCCATGAGATTAAACCTTCTTGAGAGCCTCAAAGTGCCCCCCAGCCCCACCAGCATCACACTGGACAGGGGACCTGGAGAGTTCCCTCCTTGGTTTTGCTTCAGCTTCTGTCTGGGATCACGAATATGGCCACCAAGCAGCAGTCTCCCATGGCCAAACAGGGACGAGGGGGGGGGGGGGGGCAAATACTGATTTTCATCCTTCCTTTTTGCTCATCTCTTTTTTCTCCCCCCACAGAACAACATCCTGGTGGTGAAGGACGACTCAAACCACCCCATGTCGGTCGTCAGCTCCACCAAAAGCAGGTAGGTGATGCTGAGGATGCCCCCAGCCAACCCCCCCATTCATGGGGACACCACTGTGTTCCCAGCACCCAGCCAGGATCCCTAATTCCTGGAAGGGGGCTGATCCTCCTCTTCCCCTGCTCTCCTAGACTGGCCCTGCAGCACGGGGATGGACACGTTGTGGATTACCTCTGCCAGCCCGTCATTGACTACATCCTCAAGAGCCAGCTCTACATCAACGCCTCCGGCTAAGTGCCAGAGGCCCTGCAGCAGAACGGCCCTGTCATCCCATGTCCCTACAGCTCTCCATCACACTTTTCTCTCTCTTTCTGTGTCTCCATCTCTCTCCCCACCCCACGGCCTCTCACTCTCAGCGCTGACGCTCCGTAGTGCAGCAACATCCAGGGAACGGCAGCACGGCCCCATGGGGAATGGTTTGGTCTCTCTCTTTTTTCTTTTTTTTTTTTTATGGGAACCGTCCTCCCCGTTGTATGCAGGGAGGGAGGACAGGCAGAGATGTGCTTGGTGTGCTCACTGGGGGGCATCTCCATCCCCCCTCCCAGCATGTCACTGGGAAAATGGTCCCCCTGGTCCGCCCTCCCAGCATGCTCAGAGCAGGGGCTTCCTCTTTGTTCAACAAATCTAGAATAACTTTTCCTTTTTGTTGATTTTTTAAATTAAATAGTTGTAGTGCAAGCTCCTTAGATCTCTTGCCACGATGCCCGGCATCCCAATGAATCCTGGTGGGCAGTGGGCAGGCGTAACGCAAGCGGTTCTGTGCCCCACAGAACCTCCTCAGGCCAGCAGTAGGACATCCCAGCCACCAAAATCCTCCACTTGGCCATGCTGAGTCGTGACGATGGTGTTTCTGAAGGGGCAAGCATCGCTGCCAAAGCATAACTTACCAGGGGAATGTCACGTCTCACTTCTCCTTGTCTGCAAGTGAACCCAACCCACCCCAGAGCCAAGGATAGATGCACTACTGCAGCCCCATGTCAGAAGAGACAGCCTACAGCCCCTAGAAAGGGATCTGCTGTTAACAACACTAAGAAGCAAGGGAGGAAGAAGAGGGGAAGAGGTGGCCCAGAGCCACTGATGAGAATTGCCCCAGGCCTGGCAGAGCTGCCTGGGGCTGGGCCTGTCCTCATCCTCAAGCCTCCAGCTCTCCATTGCTGGCTGTAAATTTCCCATTTTTCCTTCCCCTCTTTCCCTCTTCCTGTCCTTGAAATGTTTCTGCATGATATTTTTGCCCTTCCAAACTGGCTTCAGGTACTTCACAATATCCCCTGGAACAAGCCAGTCTCCTGCTTTCCTGCCTGTGACATGCCTGGTAGAACCTGCTCAGCCAGATGCCAAAAAACAAGGCACGGAGCATGGAGCCAAAGGGAATAAATCTGAGTCCCGCAGAGATGAAGGTTACTTAAGTAGGCTGCTGTCCTGCTGGGTATCCCAGGGTACAAGGACCCTGCTGGTCCTGATGGCTCAGCCTCTGGAAAGATGACAGCCACAGGGAAGAAGGTACACAGTCTTGCTTTCCTCCACACCTTTCTCGCTCCCTTTGCTCCTTTCAGCTTCACATCTCCAGTATCTATAGCCCACAGACATCTGCCCATTCCCCGCAGACCTGGGCTGGTGAGACTTAGGGAATTCCAGGGCCCTTTGCTTAACACACACTGAGGCTGAGACTCCTCCAGGGTGTTTCAGGGAAAGAAAGGAAAGAGCTGAGATTATTTTTTCTTTTCACACCTACAAAGAGCCACAAGCTGCTCTTTGGAAGCTTCAAAAATGAGACTTTGCACTAAGGTCTGTGACCTGCTGGACACTGCTGTCCTCCGTCTTGCAAGAGTGCCACAGCCCCCTCCAGAGAAGGCAGCTGTCACCTCCCTGACAGCAGAAACACTGGGCAAGACGACACAGTCTGCACATACAAGGCCCTTGCTGAATCCCTCAGATCCAGCCATGCTGTTCCCAGGCTGTGGTGTACATACCTCAAGGGGTGTGGGGGTACGGAGATCCCAGCTCTTCTCCTGCCCCCATCCTGCTGAGCCCCCTGAGATAACGCTTTGACAGGTTCTGGCTAAGGATCTCATCCACAAACACCCGACCTACATAAGCTGATAGCTAGACTCCTCTCAATCCACTGCCTCTGCTGTCCCACGCGTTCAGATCTTCAGCCTGTTTTTCCTCTCCACCCCAACACGGGAGTCACTCCTGGAAACATCCTCAGACATCACCCATGTTTCTTAGCTCCAAGCTGGAGGAGATGCAGCAGTGTTAGAAACCAGCCTCCAACACACACACACACACACACACACAAAGGGACTGGAAGCTCTGGGACAGGTGAAGAAGCTGAAGAGGAAGGAAGGATGGTGGCTTTTGAGAGGGGGAAGGACAGAGCTGCTGGGGCAGGAGGCAGCTCCTGGGCGCGGGTCTTTGAAGCTCCGATTTTAAACAGTGGGATTTGCTGAAAGAGAAACGAACTCCAAACGTCTTTTGGAAAATCAAATTGGGGGAGGGGGGGGTGGGCAGGGGTGGGGGGAAGGGTTGAAGCTGCCATGCCACCAATTTCACTTTTGTGAAAGGTTTTGGAGCCTAATTTTTTTTTTTTTCTTCTGTTGCTATACAAAGAAAACGGTCGTTGACAAAAGGAAAAAAAAAAAAAACTTTATCAGCAAAATGTTTAAATTATGTAATAAACAAAACAAAAGGAAAAAAAAAAAAAAGCTGTTACTGGTGTCATCGTTCCCTGCTGCTGTGCCATTTCAAACCCAAACCAGCTCCAGATGGAGTCAGCCTGAGGAGTGCAAGCTGCTGGGAGAACTCGTGGCCAAGCTTGCCCAAAACACGGCGCTGGAGATGAACCCAAAGTGCTCAGTGTTTATTGGCCTCCCCCCTTCCAAAAACCCAACTCATAGAGGAATAATGCCAGATCCAGAAGAGATATCCTATGCTGTACGAGGAGAGAAGGAAAACACGCCAAGAGGTAAGAGCATATCTCACTTAAATACAAATATCACAGACAATTACTCAGAAAATCCTCAACCAAGCAAAAGCACGGGTACTGCTTTACCAGAGAAACAGAGCTAACAAGATCTGGTAAGACCTCAGTGTCCCCCTCTGCCCAGGACTCCATGCTGGTCAGGGCACCTCAGCAGGGCTGCTTTTCAGCATCAGAGAGCTCTGGGCTTTTTCCCGTGAAGAAGCACCCAAGGAAAGCTGGAAATGGTGTCAGAATGGAGGTGGGTCCACAGGAAAGCAGTAGGTGAGTGTAGGAAGCACCGTAGACTTCAGTTCTTCCAGGCTCTGCTCAGGAAAGATATACAGTAGGAAAACCTCGTGCACAGTGACTCACGAAGCATACAGCACCATGCATGTGGGATGGGAGGGAACGGGCAGCACCGAACCAGAAGTGGAGAAACACTCGAGACGTGTTCAGTATTCTTTATCAGAATTAGGATGCTGGCAATGCAGCAAGGATGGGAATGGGCTCTCAGATGCCAATGCTTGGCTGCAGTCCCCCAGACAAAGCTCCTGTTCCTGGGATGAGAGCCACGGGATGCTGAGTGCTTGCGCAGGGCAAATGTGACCTTGTTATTCCTAAGCTCTGGGACACCCAGGGTGCTGCCTGGGACCCAAGTGACCAGTCTTGGAAGGAAAGGATGAGCTTGCTGCTGAATCCCTAAGCCACGTCCCAAAATGGCACCAGCAGCCCCCAGCCCGCAAGTGGGCATCTCCTTCCTCCTGAAATTCAGGGACGGATCATTTTGAAAATCAGAGACTCTCCGGGTCCAGCGTGATGTGAACTTCAGGCACTGCGCTGAGCTTGAGGGTAAAGTGAAGTTCAGCAGAACCAAGCTCAGCTGCTCCCGCCAGGTTTTGTGGGAGCAGTGGGGCCTGGCTCTCGTGCTGTGAGCTGACATGGGCCTTCCAGAGCTGCCTCAGGGTAACTCGATGGCTTTTGTGTTGTAGCAGCCGGGAGGAAGGCTCCTCTGGATATCCTCCAGGTTTTTAATGTCTGCCAGGATCTCATCGATGCTGCTGTCCAGTTTCTGTACCCGGACCTTCTGCAGCGTGGCTCTGTGCTCCAGCTCCGACATCTGCTCCTTCAGCTGGTTGGTTTTGGTTTTGGCTTTGCTGAAATTCAGCTCGAGCTGCTTCAGGCCTTCCTCATCCACAGCACCGGGCTGGTCTGTCAGGCAGGGGAAAACAAGGAAGAGAGGATCACACACGGAGGCTGAGAACTAGATCTTTCTAGCTACTTCAGCTCCATCCACAGGTGTCATCTTCCCGGGAAATACTCAGTACCCCCACCCAGAGCCCAGCAGTACCCGGATTTCAGCTGCACACCACACCAACGTGATAAAACCTACTCATCAGACGCAGCAGCTCCTCCAGGGCACTCAGTGTCTCCTGCACCAGTGCCCCAGCCTGTCCAGCTTTGGCATGGACACCCTGAGCTTCCTTGGTGGTCTGGGGAAAGAAAGATGGAAGCTGTAAGGCAAACTCGTGCCCAAACTTTGACAGAGAAGTGCGCGCACTGTGGGATCCAGGGACCCACCTCCTGTATCATGGCAGCATCAGCCTCAGCCTCTGAAAGCTTGCTCTGGAATTCTCCGTCCACTTCTTTGGCCTCATGCTGCAGGGCTGCCACTGCCTTCTCCAGAGCAAGGACCCCATCAGCTGTCCTGTTGGCCTCCAGCCTCAGCTGCATGATCTCCTAGAGGAAGCAAAGGCACGTTGCTCAGGGACAGTCACCCTGGGTGCCCTGGGACATGGAGCTGTTGGGACCTGCCTCCTTCCACAGACCTGGGACCACCACGAGGTGGCTACAGTGGGATGCCACAGAGATCCCCATTGGATAAACTTGTCTGCAGAGATCCCCACACACTCACTCTTTTATAATCACCTCAAGTGTCACACTCCTCCATAGAGAAGCTGGATGGACCACAAAGATGGCTGGAGTCACAGCCACCTGCTCCTCCATGGCTGGTCTTTCCAAACCTCCTCTTTCTTCCAGCAACACCAACAGGACCTGTCCTCACCTTCTGGATCCCAAAGGTGATCTCCTTGGCTTCCCCTGCGGTGCTGCTGGCTGCCTTGGATTCCGTAGCAGCATTACCCAGGATGGCTTCAGCTCTGTCAGTCTTCTCCTTGGCGCTTCCCACCATGCTGCTGATAACTTGGAGCCTCCTCATAGCATCCTCAGCTTCCCTTCTCTTGTCATCTGCCTGCAGGTTAAACCCTGAAAGAAACACATAAGAAAAGGAAGCAGAGTGTTCACCTTGTGAAAACTCCTGAGGCACAGAGAAGGAAGGGCTCTCCTCCTTGGGCTTGGTTTAGACAACTTCCAGGAAGCCAGACCACAATGGGGACGGCACAGGAAGGAGAGAAAGTGAGCGGTTGCTGGAGAGGATTCACTATAGGTGTTTTCTCCCTCTTGTAGGAGCTGTTGGACTGGCTGGGGCACTGAGATGGATTTTTAGGACACATTTCCCCACTGCAGATCCAACTCAAAGCAGTGTGTGATGCTCCCACCTGGCTTTGGAGCGCAATTCTGGCAGAGGCCATCCGCAGCCTGCCCAGCGTGCTCCACTGTGACATGAAATGTGGGTGCAAGGGAGAGGTCAGAAGGGAAAAATTACCACGCAGGCTCTTCAGGATCTGTTCCACTTCATAAAAGGTGGCATTGCCAGCACTCACTGCCTGCAGGGCTGTGTTCCTGGCAAGGCTGGCTCGGGACAGCAGCTGGGTCAGCGTCTGCAACAGACCAAGAGGACAGTGAGGGTAAGGACGTGGCAGAGGGGCAACCCAGAAAGGTCAGCCATGCTGAGAGGGAAGACCCACAAGCCTATTTCCACATGCCTGCTGTTGCCCCTGAATCTAAGTAACCACAGCCTGATCCACCAGCAGTGGCTCCTATGAGTGCTCCTCAGCGCTGGTGCTGTGAGCCATCCTAGCTCCCATCTGTCCTGGGGCACCTCCTTAACCTGCCTCGTGTGGAGGAGGTGTGCAAGTGGGATCCTGCCTCAGCAGCTCTGTGCACGTGGGGTATCAGCCCATGCCTTACCGCTCTCTCGCCGTCTCCCCTCTGCAAGAGCTTCTTGATTTCCTCTTCCCAGCGGCTCATGCGGCTCTGCAGCTGCCTGTACTGTGCCATGTTCCTGTCCACCGAGCTCAGAAGAGCGGCTGCATCCTGCTTCAGCTGGGTTGCCTCCCCCTGGAACACAAAGAGGGGGTCACTGCCTCAGGGTCCAGCATCACCCGACTGCTCACAGGCAAGCGAGGAATGGGATAACCAGTGCCTGCCCAGCTGGAGCAGGGCCCTGGAAAGGGCTGAGCTGCAGGAAGGGCAGGAGGGAGCGCACAGGGATTGAAAGGGGAAGTCCTGGTCCAACAGGGACAAAGCCCTCACCTCAAAGGACCCAAAACTGGTCTTGGTCAGGCGGGACAGAGAGCTGAGGAGCGTCAGGCTGCTCTGATAAGCCTTGTCAGCCTCAGAGGCTATCCTGTTGGCATCGGCCTCCAGACCTCCAGCCAGCAACTGCAGCTCCTCATACCTGTGTTAGATCAGAAGAGTGAACCCCAAGGGCAAACCCAAGCATCCTGCATCCAAACATCCGTTTCTAAAACATAACCGGGCAGGCAGGGAACGGGGCATGGAGATGGGCCTCCACCCCACGCCCTGCTCCCTGCACTGGGGCAGGACTCCAAGCACTCAGCACTTACTTCCTGAGCAGCCCTTGCAGGGAGCCTGGCACCGCTGCCTCTCCACTCACGGCTGCCTGCAGCAGCTCCAGTGCCTGCTGTGAGTCGTCCTGTGCCGCCTTCGCCGCCTGCTTGATGACATTGGCTGCCTGCATGTGGCTGAAAGGCACAAGGGGGGTCTTGTTGTAAGGGTTGCACACTCAAGTTCCCTCTTTCAACTCCTTCGTGGCTTTATCCAGCAGTGCCGGATCAGGCTCTCGCAGGCAGTGTGAGAATGGGGACCCACGCCTTGGGGTCATCTGCCTTGCTTGCCTCTCCCTCATCTCACCGGGGCAGGGGAGCACAGAGGAAGACATTGATGCTGCCTGTGCCCACGGGCCAAACTGCAGCCAGGAAAATGCTTCCAAAAACACCCCACCCAGCACCACTCCCAAAGCAAGCAGAGCACAGCTAAGGCAACCCTGCAGACAATTGTTCCCCTGCTCTGGGACTAGTGCAGAGCTGCAGCATCAGGTAAGGCCACTAAACAGGGCACTCCTGGGCCCCCAGCCCTCACCCAAGGGGTGGCTCACCTGTTGGCTAGACTCAAAGCCTCCTGGGCCAGCAGCAAGAACTTGTTTGAGCCTCCAGGAAAGTGTGAAACCGGAATAGCCTGGGGGGAGAGAGAGGTGTGAATGCTCTTTCCTGCCCCTTGCTTCAGATTTGGCAAGGAAACAAGTAACTGTGGCGTGCTAAGCCTCCAGAGCTCAAAAAATAAATGCAGCCACTCCAGTACATGAGGTTCTTGCTCTCTCTCCTGGACTCTTTCAGCCCAGGGCTCGGAGCGTGGCACACACTCACATTCCCTTACCGCTTGACTCAAGGAGGCTGCGCTGCGGCCCAGGTCCAGCCTGGCGGTCTCCAGCAGCTGCTGGGCATCCTGCACCTGCCTCTCGTACTGCCTGCCCAGGGACATCAGCCTCTCCCCTGTCGCCTTGGCATCATCCAAGCGGCTCTGGCAGGTGGACCCTTGTCCCTTCAGCCGGGTAATGCGGCTTTCTAGGGATCTGTCGGAGGCTGGTGAGAAGGAAAGAGAGATGCAGCGGTGAAAAGAAACTCAGAAAGGCAGAGGCAGCAAAACCACACTGTGTGATGACACAGACTGCCCTTTCCCTCTGACTTTTGCCAGCCCCATGCCTTGGACATGCTTGGAGAAATACAGAACACTACTCCAGACTGTCATCTCCTGCATGCTGCATCTGCACAAAGGACTGCTGTCCTCTCCACCCAGATCCTCACCAGCTGCTCCCCCAGCCCTGCCTGCTGGCAGCCGTTACGTGGTACCTTGCAGGCTGAGGGCTTCTCTGAGGATGGCCTGCAGCGTCTCCTCAGCCAGCTGCATCTTCCCCTCCAGCTCCTGTCCCACAGCCCCACCTCCAGCTTGCACCTCTGAGGAAAGCAGCTCCAGCTCCCGCAGCTGCTGCAGGTACAGGTCCACCTGCAAGCACAGAGGATGGGCGTCAGATGCTGGTGACTGCCTCAAAGAATCTCAAAAGCCAGAGCATCACTACAACTCCGCCCAAAGAGCAGGGATCCACAGTCCCTCCCCTGAGAGGGATGGACAGACAGACAGGTGGGCACTCACCTGAGCTTTCACTTGGCTGTAGCAGGCCGGGCACTCACTCTGCTCACAGCTGGGGCCACCAAAACCAGGCTTGCAGATGCAGCTCCCATCATTCCGGCACGTCAGGGGCTCAGCCCCCACCGAGTTGCAGCTGCAGGCTGCACAGTGAGAGGTCAGTGTCCAAGGACCCTCTGCCCTTTGGTCTGGGCACATCTTTCCACCCACTACCTCTCCCGATTCTCCCTAACCTCTCTTTCCTAGGTCTCATCCACAGGTGCACCACGCTGGAGAGGGAGATCTGGGAAGCACCACTTGGCTTGGGAGGGTGTGCTGAGCAAACACCAGCTCAGCACCTCCACCAGGTTCTGGAGCACAGAGCAAACGCTAAAAGCCACAAGGCCGAGTGTAAATACACCACATCCTCCCCTTTAAGCCCTCTTGCATGCCAGTGTGGACTTCCTTCCTCATCCCCAGCGCTGTCACTCAAACCGTGCCCACCGCGGACCCCAGAGAGCTGCTCTGTGCCTTGCTGAAACCCACCCCCCCCATCCCTGCCCTCGTACCCTGGCACTTGTCAGCAGGGTTTGGGGCCAGGGGGTTCCCAAAGAAGCCGTCCTTGCAGCGCTCGCAGTGGAAGCCGGCCGTGTTGTAGATGCACTTGAGGCACTCTCCTGTCCGGCGATGGCAGTTCCCCACGGCGTTGGGCTCCACGTTGCCGTTGCACTGGCACGGCCGGCACGGCTGGGAGGCTGCAGGATCTCCGAAATAGCCATCGGCGCAGAACTCACAGCTGGGCCCTGCACAAGGGAGAGGCTCTGGGATCAACAGCGGCGGCCACCTGCCCGCGGGGATGGGGACAGTGGTGACCGTGGCAAGCACACACATGCTCACGTAAGGCATGTTAAGACTCCAGTGGATGGGCTAATGGCAGAAACAACCTGAGCCTTACCTGCAGCTCCAGGAGGGCACTGGTCACAGACAACCTCTTCCTGGCCCGGCAGCACTGAGCAGCTCTGGCCGTGGCCACAGGGACATGCCCTGCAGATGTGTGGGGGCCGGGGGTCTCGGTAGGAGCCCAGTGGACAGCTGATGATGTTCCCCACGTTTTCATCTCCTGAGTAGCATTCACCTGAGGAAGGAGGGACAGGGCTTGGGAGACTCCATCAGCAGCCACTCACAGGTGGGGGATCTCATTTTTCAGCAGCCACCCCACAACCTCACACGCCCAACAAGCTCGGAGAGATCACCATTTTTCTTACCAGTATCCGGGTCACAGATTCCTCCTCCCTGGCAGTTGCAGGGCACGCAGATGCTGAACGGCCCCATGTGGGGCGCGTCCCTCCTGTATCCAGCAGCGCACTGCTCGCAGAACTGCCCCTGGTAGCCCTCGGAGCACTGGCACCGCTCCACCCAAGGCGCCAGGACGCCGGCTGCAGGCTGCGCCGACACCAGGGTGACGTTGTCGATGTAGCCAGTGCCTGGTGGGAGACGTGGCACATCACCACCAAGGGCCCAGCTGGGGCTGCAGGTCCCCATATCTACGTGTTGGTGTCTGCAAGGTCAACTATGACACACGTGGGAAGATGAACAGGGGCCTTGTGCTTCCCCCTCCCCCTCCAGCCCATTGCAGTTGGCATCTAGCTTAGACAACGTGTGATTTAGCTCTGCCCAAGTCACAGCGCTCTTTAAAATAGCTTTTAGCACAGCTGTGTCCAGCTAGGTGTCTCCAGCACCTGTCCCCTTGCAGTCCCCCTCACTTACTGTACTCCCCGAAGGTGGCTCGGATCCAGAGGGCTGTCAGGTTTCCCAGCAGCCTGCGGTACTCAAAGTAATTCAGTCTGGGGCTCCACTTGCTGCTTGGGTGCTCATCCAGCCTGCACATGGGGCCAGGTGGAAGCGGTGTTCAGGATCATGGGATGTCCCAGCTGCTCTCTCCCATCTCCCTCCTGAGTCCAAAGCGCTACCACCCTGCTCCCACACAACTTGCTCCAAGCACAGCACCCATCCCAGCCCCAAAGCAGATCTTCTACAACCCCTCTTGCCCTCTCCTTGTCCATGGGGAGAGGAGCACGTGAGCCGAACGCAGTTCAAACCTCAGTGTGGCCACCTCTGAGAGACCATCACTGAATCCACGAGCTCACAAAGCCTTTCTTGCCACAACCCCAAGCACCCCATCACCTGAAGGTGTAGGTCTGGCTGACACCACAGGGCAGGACCTTCCCAGAGGGCAAGAAGGGGGCAGTGACTCGGAGGCCACCTCCTTCTAGGATCACGTCATGCGGGGAAGGCATCCGACCCCCTCGGTCCAGGCGGTAATCGAAGGAGAGCGTCTGGCCATAGCTCAGCTGCTGGTTCCCAAGGAATTTGGCTGCGTGGGGAGGGAAGCAGAAGAGGAGAGCAGAGGGAAGAAATTAAAGCCTTTAAGATTTTCTTTCCTCCTAGAGTCACGCTCTATGGTGTCAGACCAAGTATCGCTGTGCTGGCTGCCACCACCACCACCTCCCAGGCTGGGGAAGTACTGGGGTGCCACCTCCCTTCCCCAGCATGGACCCTTGATTCTGCCCACATCACCCCTTCGATCATCCCATTCTCCCCAGACCAGCTCAGGCATGGGCCCAGCTCCATGCCACACTCCCCATGCCTACCAGGTGCCACAAAGTACAGTGCTTCCCATCTCCTTGCTGCTATGAACACATCCTGGTGGCGTGGAGACCATTGGAGCTCAGCAGGGGACCTGTCCTCATGGACACCCGTCCAGCCTTCAGGTCCTGGAGAGCGAACAAGGAGAGGGCAACCCCGGTCAAATCCCTCCTGGTATATCAGTCCTGCAGTTGTGGGGATGTCCTGCTCAGCCTCACCTTGCTGGAAGCTGGAGGTGATCCTGTGGATGCTGTAATTCTCAGCGCTGACGCATAAGGACGAATGCCCATAGCAGAAGCACGGAGAGCATCCAGCTGGGTTCCTGGCATCCAAGTTATAGAAGTTCTGTTTGCACCTGGAAAAGAAGGACGGCGTCATTTGTGTGTGTTTTCTCCTCCCGTGCTCAGCCTGCCGTAGGGCACAGACCTCCAGACACCCACCTGTCGCACCGCTCACCAGTGACGCCGACCTTGCAGATGCAACGGCCCGAGATGCATTCCCCCGTGCCAGCTGGGTCACAGGCACACTGCAGGCTCCTGGGGGGGGGGGGGGGGGGTGACAGTGGGGACACTACAGGGACCTCCAGCTCAACCAGGGGCTCACTGTCCCAGCACAATATGGGACAGCAGAGAATCTCCCGGCGGGATAATAGCGGCGCAAAGTGAGGAGGAAGAGGATGCGGCAGAGGTGCCCCAGCAGAGGACAGCCCCAGCCGCCAGCACTTACTGCCCATATCCCTGGCACCCGGCCTCGGAGAGGGAGTGGAAGCCCGGCTGGCAGCGGTCGCACTTCTCGCCCATCACTCCAGGCCTGCAGCTGCAGCGGCCGTCGCTGTCACACTGCGTGCTCAGGGATCCTGCGGGTGGTGGGACAGGGAGGTCAGGGAGGTGCCTCCCTGGTGGGGTGTCCTCTGGGGAACGGCTGGAGGATTCTTTCTGCCAACACCCTCTATGATAAGGACATGAGCAGTTTGCTGCGGGGCCACTGGTCCTGGTCAGCTGCCAAATTCAGGACAGGGAGGAGCAGGTTCCCTCCTGGACACAGAGCGATCTTGCCGCAACATAGCTCGTTTGAGGAATTTTGGGGTTGTTCCTCCTGTTTTCCTTCTCCCACCATCCACACGGTCTGCCAGGTCTGCAGAACTCAGCCTTGAACAAGCGTGAGCTCGTCTAACGGCATCAAACATCAACAGAGGAACCTCCTGATCATCATCCCAGTGGGTATCTCACCATGCTGAGAAGAGCAAGGGGCTGGAGCCAGAGAGGCACCACGATTTGCTGACGGACCCCACCCTTCATCTCTGGTTGGAAAACAGAGCCAAAACCCAACCATAAAACACTGTTCCCTGTGGTGGCTCCGTACCCTGGGGGTGGCAGCGGCAGGGCAGGCAGCAGTCCCCGTCCCTCTGGCGGTAGTATCCCTCCTTGCAGTGCTCACAGTGGGCACCTGCTGTGTTGCCCAGGCAGCCTAGGCAGCGGTATCCGTCGCCCGTCTCCATCAGGAGCTGCCAGTCGAAGACGCACTGCCTGGACATCCCGTTGCAGTCACAAGCTGGAGGAAAGAGAAGTGTCTGATGAGGGCTAGAGGGATGGATGTTGAATGTGAAACCCAACGGGGCTTTTAAAATCTCATACAATTGGTCTCAGCACGATGATCTGACCTGTCCAGATCCCTCTGCAGGGCTTTGCTACCCCCAGGCAGATCAACGTGTCCTCCCAACTTGGTGCCATCTGCAAACTTACTGAGGGTGCACTCAGTGCCCTCATCCAGGTCATCAATAAAGGTACTGAACAGGACAGGCCCCAGCACCAAACCCAGGAGGTGGTGGAAACTTCCATCACCACCTGCAAGCACCATGAGGGCTGGGTGGTTCTGCCACCACTTGGGCAGAGCTGGTTAAAGCCAGGGCAGGCTGAAACCTCTGGAGAGCAGTGGCAGATCTCATCTTCATGGCCTTGCTCAGGTCTTCTCATGAAGCCAGCTCCCACCTACTTGCCAAGATCTCAGTTACCAGCACCATGGCGTTTAACGTGTGAGCTGTATCTCAGATGAGTTTTCCAGCTCCTCAGAATCATAAAGGAGAACAGATCATACAATCATAGATTATCCTGAGTTGGAAGAGACCCGAAAGGTTCAACTCCTGGCTCCACACGGGACTACCTATAGTCACGGGTGAGGCCCAAGTGCAAGCATCCTCCCCCACCATGCTCCTGTGACACAGCTCAGCCCTGGGGAATGGTCCCAAAGCCCTGCCCTGCTCCTCTGGGGTTCCTGGGGCCGCACGGTGCCTCCTGGCTCCCTGTTGCAGTGCTGCCAGCTGCCTCGCACGCCCATTACTGCACACATACCAGACAGGCACACTCAGCGAGCAGCTGCTGACGAGAAGAAAGATGACCTCATGTGCCAGCAAACAGGGATAGAGGTTTCCGAGCCCTGGCACGCTCAGCCCTCCAGTGGGACCAAGGGTGAGAAGAGCTCCTGTGGACATGACCAGCAACCAAAGGGCACAGGGCATAGAAACGATCCACCACAGGAATGCAAAAACGAGGTGCTCACAGTCCCTGCCTGAACGCTGGGTGTCAGTCCCCTCCCCACCCCTTTGCGCAGAGACACCGATCCCCACCCACACCTCACCCTACATGATCCTAGGGCCGTGCCAAGCTGCACGGCACAGCTCCCGCGGGGAACGAACGCCTGTTCTCAGGCCTCGCTCCAAGCATGGAGCAAGTTCGGAGCCAAATCCCAGCTTGGCACAGACTCCAGGTTCACTAACATGAAGCCATTCGGAGACGCCGTTGCAGATCAGTGCCTCACCGGACAGCGGTTCTGCTGCTGGTGCCTCGAGACCCCACCACCATCCCCTGACTCTCAGGGCTGTGGGGAAGGAGCTGCTGCAAAGGGGAAAGGGCCGCACCGGGATGTGGAAGGCCTGGGGCACACACACACACAGTAGGACATCACTCCTGGAGCTTCCACCCAGTGGGATCGAGCATGAAGATCAAGAGTTCTGCCATGCTGGTGCAAATTCCAGCATCAGACTGGCTTGTAGAACAAGAACGGAAAGCCCTGTTGGCCACAGGGCACCAGGGAGCCACTAGTCCAGCCCATACGAGCCAGTCCGTGAGGAGCCCGTCTTCCATCAGCCTCTCTACACAGATCCCCTACAAAGATCACCCCTACAAGGACACAGTGCAACCCCTCTGCTTTGCAGCCCCATCCTTCCCAGCACGGCTCACATGTCCTGCAGCCAGGGCAGCTAGCAGAGGTGGGAAATAAAAACCTACACCGGGATTTCAAAATGCAATTATGGCTGCTGTAGTAATTACTCAATTAGCAGGAAAACCTAATCAGTCTGTCCTTTAAAAACCTGCTCATTCAGCACTTACTTTCCCTTATCAGTTTCCCCTGCACTTAAACGAAAGTTGATACCACAGGACCTGCTCTGAACCCAGCAAGCACATTTCCAAGCAGCAGCAGCACAGCAGACACAATAAACAACCTTGAAGCTGCTCAGCATTTATGAAATACACGTGATTTGGGTCTTTTGGGCCATGTGTGTCCCACAACTCGCACAGACACAAGCTCTGCATGTGCTGCTGCGCTGAGCGAAGTCCAGGACACCTCCTGCTCCTCCTGGGCTCAGGAACACCGTGCTTATCAGGCAGCAGACAGACAGGCAGCCCTTCCCCAGGCAGTCCTCCTGCTCGTACCCACGTCCCACCCAGGCAGCCAGGCTTTCCCCAGAAAGCAATAAAGGGATTACACCTAAACAAGTTATTTAAAGGAGACGCAGGTAAAAAAAAGAAAGCAAAACAACATCCGAGTGCTTCTGAGAATCCAGCTCCAGAAGGAACCTCAAGAAAAGCACCTACAGGCCCAGGTTTACCCCCAGCGATGGAGTGGGATCCAGCAGAAGAGCTGGACCCAAATGGCTCCCCATTACCAGGGCCCTAAAGCTGAGCCCCCGACCTTCCCCAGCCCTCACCTTCTCCTTGGCTGGTGCTCAGGGCTGCGGGCAGGAGGGACGCAAGCAGGGCGAGGAAGCAGCATACGGCCATCGCTGCAGCCCCGCGGCGGACGCTGGGCACACGGAGCCCCAGCTCCAGGCTGCTGCTCTTAGGCTTTGCTTTTCCTTTTTTATCGGCTGCTCCACCTGAGTCACTCCCAACAGGAAGAGCTCGTGTGCCTGGCTCTGACTCACCGTGAGCAAGGAGTGCCCAGCCTGGGGGAGCAGGCAGGCACACACATGCGCCCGTTGCCTTTGGGCTTCGAGATGCAGCACCCCGAGGGCATACCGATGGCATCATCCCAGGGGGACAAAATGACTCCCACTGAGGCTGCCCCGACAGCTGCCCACTGCCCAGCTCCGTCACATCTGTCCAGCTCCGTGCTAGCCATGCTGCTTCTTCCCCAGATAGCTCAGCACACAGGGCTGGGGCTGCCTGGGCATGCACAGAGCAGAGCAGGACGGGATGAGATCATGGGGAGTTTGGGGAGGGGGGACGGGCACTGTCTGCGCAGCCTTCCAGGATATCCAAGCAGCCCTGCAGGAGCGGGGCTCGAGGCAAATGAGGAGAGGAGACGAGTGTGACCCAAAGCCAGAGGTTGCTAAGGGTGCAAAAAGCCCCTGAGGTCAGCTTGGAGATGTGCTAAGGGATCTACCAGGATTTACCAGCACCAGGTTCAGGAAATTGCCAGCTCTAGAGATGGGGTGGAGGCTGGGAATTACCAAGGTCTGTCACGTGCGTGAGTCTGCTTTTACCACTGAGATAGAAAGTGAGGTTGTACGGGCCTTTGGCCTGAATAAGAGCAGTAGGTTATATGCCAGAAAAGGACGAGGAGTAGATGGTCCGGAGTCCCACAGCATTTTATTCTCAAGGAGAGACACTGTGCCACATGAAACACAAGGGACGGTCCCACCTTGCTCCTCTCCTGCACCGTGGGAGGACACAACTCAGTTTGCAGGGGAAGGAACGGCAGGAGGGCATGGGTAGTAGGGACCCATATTGCAGCCTGCGGGAAGTGGTAAGAACAGCATCCCTGTTCTTGTCTTAACCCTTGAGTCCCTTTCCATCGTATTTTCTCCCTCGTTTCCTGTGAGGAGGAGAGCAAGAGAGCAGTGTGGTGCAGCTGAGTTAGCCGTCATTATGAAACCACCCCACCAGGTCCTCCTGCCCGGCCCACAGCCAAACATCAGGTTACATGCGGTGACGGCAATGCCCTCCAGCTGCATCTCAGAACCTCTCCTACTTATCGTCTTGGTCTGACTGCACTGCTTCACAGACACCAGCACCCCTACATGAAGAAACCCAACAAGCTCAGCCCCAGCCCAGCACCCCAGTTAGCTTTCCACAGCAGGGACTGAAACTCAGCCCAAACTGTGCTGATACACTTCTCATACGGAGCTCACAGATCTGGGGCACATAGCATTTAAGTTCCCTTTGTCTCCTACAGTGCCCCACAGCCTCCACATGCTCACATACCCAGCGATGACTCAGGGCTTCCCCAGGTGTCTCCTTGCACCGCAGTGATCTCATGGGCGCAACCAGCCTGAAGTCACCGAATTTTTGTGACTTCCTTTGCCAAGTGCACCTTCCTCCACAGACTGATTCAACTCCCTTCTACAAACACGCTGCTCCCTTCTAATCCCACACACTGGGTCTTAATATAGCTCACAGCAAGGAAGTCAGCTTCACAAGTGTGCTGGTGGCATGTTGACTTTTGGCATCGAGATGGTCTTATCTGATCCTTCAATTATTTGTTAAGGAGCAAAACAAAAACACGGCGTCGCCACCAAGTTGGCAGAGCTCTTTGGGGTTTGTTAATCCCTTTAATGAAATGCACTTAATCTCTTCTCCTTCAAAACCCAAATTCTCAGCTCCCTTAGAAAGCCACTCTCACCAGCAGGAAGCTTCCCCCAAGAGTCACCATTTCCCTTATCCGTCCCCTCGACGTTACTCCTCCCGTCTCGCCGTTATCACCTCGCCTCTGACTTCACCTCTACAAACAAGCACTGACACAGCTCTCTCTCCAGTCATTTCTGCATATTTGCTTTGGTTACATTCACTTTGCCATCCTCCATCACTGTCCCAAGTCACCTCTGAAAATGGCACCAACGCACTGTCCAAAAAGCATTTCTGAGGACCTGGTTTTTCAAAGCACGGCAGACCCAGAACAAACTGATGCCTGCCACCTTCTCCTGAAGGAACGTCGTCCTTCATCACCCATTGGTACGTCAGGACTGCCTGGAAAAGACCTCCTGTGAACAGGGTTGACTGAAATAATGCTTTTGAGGGCAAAAGCAAGGTGAGTGGTGGTAGCCATATAGAGGCAGGAAAGAGTGCTAACCAGATGCTGTAGCAGAGCAGCATTACCTCGTTGGAGAAGGTGGGCTCCCCCTTCCCTTTCCTTCTCAAGCTAAGAGTCCTCCTGAAGCTGTCCCACGCCCGTTCCCTGTAACAGGGCTAAGGAAGCCAAAACTACTGCTGCAGGGATGCCACAGCAAAACCAACCACTCGAAAGATTTGCTGAATCCACAGAATATTCTGTATTGTGCTGACTCTCGCTGGTTCTAGACACATCAAAAGCACCGAAGCCATAGTTGTACTGGTGTGACTCCAGCAGCAAGCCCCTTTGGGCTGCTCCTTCAGGAGTTACGAAGACATGACTTACCTTTAGAGTTTGCTCGCTTGTCTTCCTTCCAGATGTCACTGCACCATGAGTATGTGTTCGCCCACATGTGCCCACCCATCACCAATGCCTTCCAATGCATGGAGCTTTCTTCCAGCCTCACAGCAGCCCGTTATCCTTCCATTTGTGTCTTTCTCGGGATGGAAAGCTCGGTGACAGAGCCCAGCAGGCTCCTGAGTGCGTGGCCAGCTGGTAAAGCATGGATTTCAGTCTCTGGTTTGCCAGGCAGGTGCCTTTGCTGTGGGCCTTGCCACACTCTAGTGGAGGAATTTCCATGGAACAGTGTTATTCTGCAGCAAGTCAGGCACTTGCCCTGGAAATGAGCTGCTTTATAACCCGGTGCCTAAAGCAGAACTTGGTTATCAGTTAAACTTAACTTAAACTCCTCAGCTGCACTGCAGGACAGCAACGAGCACCCCAACGGAGGCCACCAGCAGCACTCATCACCTCCCATCACCTCCCACTTGTCCCTGAAGCCAACTAGGCATCAAAATATTGCTGCTAATGCTTCCGTTAGCTCAGGAAAGCCAAATTCCACATGCTACACGTTCCCCTCATGGTTACAGGGCTGGCTGAGAGGAAGGGCACCCGTCTGCTTGCCTCAGGGCTACGGCAATGAGCAAGCAGGGCAGAGCCACGGCGGCACAGCAAGGGAACAGCAGCATGCCAGGCATCGCCTCGCCCTGCCCAGACGAGACAGACAGACCGACACGTGGCAGGCAGGGAGATAAGGCACTGGAGATAACACCTCGTGTTGGAGATACCACGCAGGGACAGCTGGTAGCACAGGTTTCCCCCTGTCCACACAGAAGGGGCACCGCCAACGCGTTGCCTTAGCAGAGCCTTGGCCATGAGGGAACTGAGAAGAATCTCCAGTTATAGGTTTTTAAGTTGGCGTATTTCATATATACGCACACAGCCCCATCAACACTGAGGTATGAAACCCAAGTGCAGTAGCACCACACGCTAATTGGGAATCCAGCAGTGGAACAGAACCAAGCTGCAACCAGACAACCTGAAAATGGTGGGGGTGGGGGGAGGAACAGCTTAACAATTGGGAAGGGATTAAGCATAATGCCAGTTAACGAGTCTTGTGTGCGTTTTCCTCTGCTGAGAAAAATAAAAGAAACCCAGTCTGCAAGCGTAGATTGGCCGGATTTCAAAGCTGGGCTGTCTGCTATCACAGTAATCCGTCCCGACGTTCAGAACAGAATTCGGGAAGAACATTTCTCTGCTTTCATAAATGGGACTGGTGAACAACACGGAGATTTTGGCAGGCCCACTGAAAGGAATGCCAGGCCCTTTGTTTTGGGTCCCTTATCCACCCAGAGGCAATCCTTCCACCCCAGCTGGAAGGGACAGGACTGCTCCCCTATAACATAGCAAGGACCCACCAATGCAACCTTCCTGTCCTCCCGAGGGCAGCTCAGCACCACCAGCATCACACTGACAGCTCACACACATTTCTTATGGGCTGGAAGAGCCATGGCACAGCACTCCTTGCAGCCGTAGCAATCAAACACTGGACATCACCAAAGAGAGATGGACCCTGGGATGGAGACAGACCACCAAACCGCACCCCAAAAAAAAAAAAAAAAAAAGCAACACTTGAAAGAATCCCGAGGTATAAGGGGTTACAAATATTCAGACTTTATTATAAATAAGAAATACTGTTTTATACATAAAAACTGCAAGTGTTGCATTTTGTTCACCGCCCCAGACAGCGAGACCACAGATTAAGGCAAAAAGCTGAAGTGAAGGCACGTACTGCGGGGCCACAGTCAGGAATCGAGTGATGAGGGACCGACACATGCTGCCGAGACATCCAGCACTCCACCAGCAGCCATCTCATCATCACATCACGTACAGAAATAACTGGACTTATACAATGAATAATGGCTGTAATGCAGTAGTGATTAAGAGATCGCTTATAAAGACTTTTTTTTTTATTATTTAAAAATAGAATTCTGTTAAAAACAGCTTAACGACGACGACAATTAAAAATAATAAAATAAAAAAATAAAAAATAAAACAGAGGAGAAAGCAGGAAAACCTTAGGCCTGAGGTCAGCCAGGGCATGCGCGCATCTTCGCATCTGCTCTTCTCACAGCCTTGGCGGAGAGGTGACGTGGTTAGAGACAGCCATCTGACCAGAGCAGCCAGCCAGGGGGTGAGCACTGCGGAGCCCTCCCCCAGGATCCAGCTAAGTTCACAGGCGGGGAAACCCCAAGGCAGTGTTTGGTGAATGGCAAGAGACCCTAAGGAGGTGGGTATGGGAGATATGGGGGGGGGGGCTTGCTGGCATCACCCCCAGCCAGCAGCACGGGGCGAGGCGCGCTCCCTGCGCAGTGGTTATTGCCAAGATCACACAACGCTGATGTAGGGGACAAAGGGGAAGCTGGGTAGAGGGGAACCGGGTGCTGCAGGGACCACAGAGCAGGAGCAGTGAGGTGCTCATGCTGCAGTGCTTACGGGGGAAAGCACGGAGAGGAGGCCAGGCTGTGCCACTCTGGAAATATGGCTGAGGATATTTACACACGCGCGCACACACACACGCACGAGAGACTTCCTCACACTGTAATCATGATAAAAAAAAAAAAAAAAGGAAAAAAAAATATATATATCACATTCACACAAAAAATATAAATTTGAAATAATTAATAGCACCAGTGTGTGTCAGATAATAATTTCTTCCCCGCTACGCAAACGTACAAAGTTGCATAGTGTTTAAGGATAGATATATGCTTGATCTGAAGGAAGAGAGAGGGGATGCAGGGCCGGAGCCCAGGGAGAGCTGCAGAGGGTGCTCCAGGCTGGGAGCAGGCCTGGGGAGCACCGTGAGTAGCTGGGAGGAACCTGAACGCTGCTCTTCCAGCTGGGTTGAAAAAAAAAATAATAATAAGAGACAAAAGGCGAGAGCAACACCAGGAAGTGTAAAAATGCCCCTAGCCTCCTCCAGGAAGAAGATGGGGAGAAAGATTGACATCTTCAAGCTCTCTCTGTTCCTCACCTGAAGTCAAACAAAGATCCTCAAAGATCCTCAACCTGACAGCAACACCTCCAGATGGGAACTCAGCCTGGGCCACCCGACAGGCAGCTGCCTGCAGACTGCACACACAACTGCTCCAGCAGCCAGCAGCGCTGGCAAGACCTACCACTCCCCTGTAGCATCTCATCTTCCCAACAAGTTCCTCTCAGAGGCTGAGTTTTTCTCAGAGCAATGCACCATTTCAGAAAGAGGCTTCGGACATTTCGGATGAGGCTACCAATGTTGCCAATTGGCCACTAGTGAACGTCACAAAACAAGAAAAATTCACAGGGTTAGAAGTTGGGAACGGGGATCTGAATGAGTGCAGCTATACTGGCCATTACAGTAATGATTTGGTAGCCAACCCCCTTCCTTCCTTCATAGGGACAGAGTTCCGGGACCAAGGATTTTACAGTCAAGGGGAGAAGTGAGGAGAAAAAGCAGTTAGTTTTGCCTTGCTGTACACAGCTCACATGGTTATTGCTGAACGGTATAAAGAGTCCAGAGCACCTCTCATCCAAAGGGAAAACGTGTCTGAGAAAGGGGCAAAGGCAGAGTGCTCAGGAAGACAATTTATATATATATATATATATATAAAAAAAAAAAAAACCCTTTGATGCCCAAAGACGGATATTTAATTCGCTTCTCTTAAAAAAAAAAAAAAAAAAAGAAAAAAAAAAAACCCTTTTCAACTTATCCTGATTTGAAAAGAGAACAGTGGCTGCAAGCAGCAAAGAGATGGGGATTGGAAGAAGGTAACGTGTGTTAAGGCACTCCACAGCCAAACAATTGCTCCACCGATCAGCGGGGGAATACCCTCCACCCCCAGCGCACCCTTAGGGTTTCTCAATGGACGGGGTGTTGAAGCAGCCAGATGGCAAGGTCTTCTTGATGTCCTCCAGGTTGCTAATGTCTTTCAGGATCTCCTCAATGTCCCTGTTGTAGGACTGTATCGCATCGTCTTGCTTCCTGGCTTCTCTCTCAAGGAAAGCCACTTTCTGGTCCAGGTCGCTACCTTTCATCTGGTTTTTGGCACTGTTCAGGGTACCCTCAATCTCATTCAGTTTGTTCAAGTCCACCGTCTCCAGTTGCCCTGAAAAGCCAAAAGGGAACAGTGAAGACCATTAAAAAGCCTCTGAAGCTTCCAGGTGGTTAGAGTAGATCCCACGTTCTGGGTGAGCGAAGCAAGATCTGCATCAGGCCACCTGTGTGTATGAAACAGGAACAACCAAAGGGGCTCCACCTTCAGTACCATGCCAACAGTCCTTAGCTTGCTGAGAAGTGGTACAGAACGCTGCACAATTTGATTCAAGGCTACTTCAGAAAGAAAAGAGCACTTGCCCAAACCACGTACGTTTAATTTCTAGGAAGACAAAATGGACCCGTTCCATTCCCTGCACAGCACCACATCACGCTGCCTGCCAGCACTTCCCTGTGAGGAGGCGAGAGAAAAGGACAGCCTTACCTAGTTGGTCTAAAAGGTCATTAATGACAGCAAGCAAGCCGTTCACAGAGTTTTTCGCTTTCCTTGCGTTGTCCTCTGCCTCCTGGGCTGCCTGTGAGGCCTGCAGGACAAAAGCCAGGAGAACACTGTGAGCTGCATAGGGCTTAATGAAACCACCACCTCTCCTTTCTACTCAGCTGCTCAAGCAGTTGCGTGCATCCCTGCTTTCCCCCTCCACAACAATGATCTCTGCATGGAGATACCTGTCACGGCACTGGAAAAGACAGCCTGCAAATAACCCATTTCCTGCAGTAATAAAAGGTACAGATCCCCAGTAACTGTTTTACAGGAAAAGTCACACCAGGGTCAGGCTTGTTTAAAAGTACTGTGTTAAGAAAGACATCTCTCCAAGTCGAGAAGTGAACTTATGCTAACTGTAGGAGCTCTTCTACAATTAAAACTTGGAAGATGGAGAATACTAAGTGGACTCAGTGCGGCCACTGGAAAAGCACAGAGGGAGGGAAAGATGCCATAGGTGGGGCAGAATTTACCTCTTTGCCACCAGTGCCAGTGTTACTCACCATGCCTGCCATCATCATATCCTGATCAGCATCATCTTGTTTACGCTTCAGCTCTTTTTCTGCCTCCTGGAGCTGCTTCATCATGTCATCCACCTCTTTGGCCAGCCCCGTCACGTCAGAGAAGGTCTTGTCTGCTTCTGCTCTGGTAGCAGCAGCACTCTGCAGCCAGCATGGGGAGAAGGATGAGAACAGCTGGAGAAGGTGCAGAACTTACTGGAACAGAGCTTACGTGCTGCTGAGGTGGGATGCATGCCTCTGGAGGGCTGGCTCCAGAACTGCAGGGGACTTACCTTCTGAACAGCACTGGCAATTTTCTCAGCATCATCTGCTCTAGTCTTGGCCTCACGGGCATCAGCAGCAGCATTGCCCAGGGCCAGCTCTGCCTGGCGTGTCTTGTTGTTGGCTTCAGCAATGGTTTGGGTAATGGCAGGAATCTTCTTCAGCGCCTCCTCAGCTGCTGTCTTGTTGTCGTTCACCCGCTTATCGAAATCTGAGAGAGGGCAAAACGGGTTCTCAAATTTGAAGGAAGAAGAGCAAACTGGGATATCGGGGTGTATACGCCTGAAGCTCACCCCATCACACAAAATCCCAGGCTAAATAAGGAAGCTAAACAAACACAGGAGAATTCTGGTCACTGGAAGGATTTCTTTGCTGTGGTTTAATCTGGCAGGTGGCTCAGCACCACACAGCCCCTCGCTCACTTCCCTCCACCCCCGGGCCCTTTGCAGCTAACAGCCTTGGCTCTGTACAGCACTGCTTAGCAGCAACCATAAGCATCGGTGTGTAATCAACACTGTTTTTCTCCTGGAACCAAAACACCACACCAGGCACGCTGAAGAAAACAAGTGCAACCCAGCTGAAACTAAGACACTGTTCTTCCCTTTTAGAATAAAAGCCAAAAGAATCCTCTAACACCAGCACTGGCGACAGCACGAGCCTTTCAACCAGGATGCCCTCCTGCACAGTGACCTGATGGGAGTTGCAGGGCTACCCATACGAGCTCTCTTTACCTTTCAGATTGCTGAGAATGGTGTTGGCCTCCTGCAGCGTGCCATTGCCCTTCCGAGCAGCTTCCTCAGCCAGGGCTTTTGCTGCATCTGCTCGAGCCAGGAGCTGGTCTGCAGTCTAAAGAGACGTGACATCCATCAGCATACTCTCATCCTTTGATGGATAACCATGCAGGCCTGTCTGTCAAAAAGCATCGCTCCACAAGAAACACCAATTCAAATACAGAACAGCATCTGTCCCCAGGTGAGTGGCAACACCTGCTATGAAACCAGGTACTTTGGAACACTGTCCTCAATACAACCAAGACAGCACCCCTGGCAAAGGCATCAGCTCCCCATAAGTAACAAACACCACTAAGATATGACTATGGCCAAATCTCTGGCATCTTATCAGTTCCTTGTTTCCCTTTGGGTTTGTTTCCCTGCACTGAACAGAACTGACCTGCTGCTCCGTCTTCCCTTTCTCCAAGAGGTTCTTGACTTCCAGCTCCTTTCCTTTCATGTCTTCCCTCAAGTCTTCATAGTCTTTCAGCTTCCTTGCTATTAACTGATCTAACTCCTCTGCTTCCTTCTTGATCTTATTTGCTTCACTCTGCATGCAGACATCAGAAACAGATGCGGGTTCTCTGAACATTAAAGAACTTCTGAACAGGCGACAAAACACAGTATGGTTCAAGACACAACGTTTGACAAGCAACACTTCACTCTGTTTTTTGCTCCTTCAGAACCTGGCAGAAACGGGGGGGTCTATACTTGCAGTTTTCTGCATAAAAGCCAAAACACAGCCATCTGGATGATGTCTAGATGGATCTCAGGCAGAGTACCATTAGAAGAGAGCACACAGTATGTCAGCCACCTAACACACTGCTTTAAGGGTCATCCTCGTTAGAAAGTCACGCACGGCGCTCCACTTACGTACCTCCAGCCCTGTGGTGTCCACAGTGGGCAGATTGGTGAGGTTAGCATAGATCTGGAGGGCTTTATTTCCAGCTTCCTCTGCCTCCTCAAGCACGCTGTTGGCCTGTCTCTCTAGATCTCGAGAAATGTTTCTTGCTTGGTTATATCTAACAAAAGGAAAACAAGATCCTGTGAGCCTACGTTGGATCGAACTTAGAATAGAGAGGCTGGAACACTGATTTTAACTCTAAAGCCAGGAAATGAACCTGGTTTTCTTTTACTGACTCACTTCTGGTTGAGCTCATCAATGTCACGTGCAGTTTGGTTTTCCCCAGCCAGGGTCTTCAGCAGCAGCTGATACGCTTCTGTGGAAGTATCATTTGCTGCCTTGGCTATGCGAACAATCTCATCGGCTTCTTGTTTGTGCCTAGATGAGATCACAGAAGGAAAACGACGCCGTCAGAACTGCCGAGCAGCAGTTTTTGCCCTCAGCTCTGAGATTTACCTCCTTCACCCTGGTTTGCACAGGGATGGGGGGCCCTGATGTGGGCTGGCAGGAGCTGCAGCACAACCTACCTCTCAGCCAGCCGGCGTGCCTCTTCTGCCAACAGAGTCATGTTGTTGGGGTCACCGCTCGACTCCGGGGCTGTAATGGACTGGAAAAAATAAAAACAGGAAAAAAAAAAAAAAGAGGGAAACTACATCTTGAAGCTCTATTTTCATCTTTTATTCATCAGTGCTTTAAATATTTATTGTCATGATCTAAATGCTTTGAGATGTGTCTAACCTACTTCTGACCTCTCTGTATTTTTTTTCTCAAGCCAATGCCGTTTCCACCAGCAGTTTTCCCTTAAGAACAAACATTTTGGTATAACCTCAGGGTTTTTCAGACTGTTCTTCCTCCAGCAGGGGCTGGGATGCCATTTATGAAAAAGAATTTGCATATTCCTCGGCTTATTTTCCACATTATTGAGTAAGGAGACATTTTCAGTGCCAATTTGCTACGGCAGCGAGAAAAAGCAGAGAAACACAGCCAGGCAGCCAGCCCCTGTCCTCTCCCTGCCCCACAGATCTCCACAGCACACTTACCACATTGTCAGCTGCCATCTTTGCCTTCTCCAGCATATCAGAAGCCATAGCAATCAGGTCCTCTGTGTCCTCCACCCGGCCCCGGGCTTGCTCTGCCAGGTTCTCTGTCTCCTGCACGGTGTTCTGGATGTTCCTCAGCCTGCTGAGCTGACTTGCCAGCGTGCTGTTGATGTCTCTGAGACGATCCATGAGACCCTGATCTACATCTGAAAGACACAATACAAAAGAAAGGAAGCAAAATTAATTAAAGCAGGGAGAAAAGTTGAAGCAGCAGCTCACCATTGCAGGCAATGCATTGGCAGGTTAATCCTCTGTTGAAAAGGGACTTAACAAAGCTGTTTCATAAGTCACCTGGCTTGAGATCAAAGTCATCATCATTGACTACTACTAAGACAGTCCTGCTGGGTGCTTGAACTGGCTCTAATGGGAGATTCTGTGTTCAGAGCCTTGTTGCACCTCTATCATTGATTAAAAAAGAGAAAGGCAACCGAGCTCCTCTTCAAAAGGTACAAAACATTCGCTTTGCTGATTCCTTTTATCTTCATTATTACAACATGAGCAGAGATGGGGGAATAGCAGGGCTATATGTCATCCTCTTTGGGCAATGGTGGTTTTCCCCCGAGCCAGAATCTGTCCCAGACAAAGCAACTGAAGATGTGCAGAGCAGCAAACCCACCCTGACTGCTACCCACCCCAGAGGGATGATGAAAGCTGGAAGGACAGATGATCCAGCCTTGGCTCTTCAACCTACACAAACTACGAGCTCCCTAAAATCTTGACTGCCAGGTGATGCCCCATGATAAGTAATGGTGTTCTTGAGCAGGCACGTGCCTTGCCAACAATTACTTCTGACAGATGAGAGCACTATCAGGGGACAAAGTCCACGCAGAGCCCTGCATGCCTCCAAAACTAAGATTTTTCACAAATACATTTGTCTCCACTTTGGAGCACGTCCTATGTAATCAATTTGCGCACTTAAAGCACTTAGAAAATTACATATCAAGTAGAAAAGGACAAATGAATGCCACACGTGCATTTTGCAAGCATCAATTTTGCACTGAACTTGCCTTCTCCTGAGGAAGGACGAAGAAGCAACAACCCAAAACCCAATTCATGCCCCAACCTTACTGTAATACCTACCAAAAGATCCTTCCCAAGCGATCTCAAATCAGTGAGCACACTCCCAGGGGAACACTTCTAAGTCAAGTCTCCTTCAAGTTGCTCTTCTCCAGAGCACGCATTAACTTAATGTGTTAAAAAAAAAACCCTAAGCAAAATCCACTGTCATACTTCTTAACGCCCTGCTCACAGACATCCTAGAGTAGAGGTGGCAGTACAAGAACCCCTCTGAAGCAGTTTAATGGGAAAAACAGCTACAGGCCACCACAACAGCACTTTTCAGAACATTATGCACTCTATGGTGGGCTAATAAAGTTTGCCAGTAGGATTTTAAGGCTTTTGTTCTAATCACTGATGATATCCCAACAAGAAACGCTTTGACCCAAGGCATCCAAACAAATCTGTGAGCAGCTCGGGCTGCATTTGTTACTGGTAAAAGCTGCAGAAGCATGAACCCATTGAAAATCCTTCAAAAAGAACACCGGGGACAAAAATGTCTGCCTCTGCTGTTCTGATAATAATGTATACTGGTCCCAATGCTATCCAAAATAGCTCTCTACTCTGATGCACACTAAAGGCTTGAAATAAAAAGGTCTGCATCCCGAGGGAACACGAACATCAAGCTCATTTCATGCTAGCCCACATGTGATCTGCTCAGCTCACCTTTGCTGTTCTGCGCTTCTTGGAGCAGCTCCATAACGTCTCGCTCTGCCTGCTTCAACCTCTCCTCGAAGGCTTGATCAGTGACAGTTTCTCCTCCCGTGCCCAGGTTTGCTAGAAGGTTTTCCAGCTCCCGTAGCCTCTCTCGTTGCTCTGCCACCTGTGTGAAAGGGGCAGAGCACCGTTACCTCACAGGGAGAGCAGCAGCACACCCCTCCACTTTCTGTCACTGGGTGAGGAGGTAAGGCACGGAGCACCGACCCCAGAAACCACGCAGTCAGTCACGTCGGTGGCCTTACCTTATCTTTCACTAATCTGTAACACGCAGGGCACTCCTGGCAGCCCGGCCACGACCGGTTGTAGAAGTAGTTCTCCTCGCACTGGTCGCAGCGGTTCCCCACAAAGCCCTCCTTGCACTCACAGCGACCATCCTCGCGGCACTGCAGGGCACGTGAGCCCTCCGGGTCACAGTCGCACGCTGCGGGGAAGGCAAACCTTGATCAGAGCAAAGGGGACAACACAAACACCCTAAAACTGCAGCCTGCTCTCCGCAAACACAGCGGGGGATCCACTGACCCATGGTGGAGCCCTGCTCCCATCACAGTGCTGCCACGCACAGCAAGGCACTGGCGAGGCCTCAAAAGTAATGCCAGAGGGGAGGTTCACGTTGAACAGTAGAAAAATTCCCTCTCTCAGAGAGCGGTGAGGCACTGCCACAGGCTGCCCAGTGAAGCAGTGGGGTCACCGTCCCCAGAGGCGCTCAAGAGCCACAGAGACGTGGCACTGAGAGACGTGGTCAGCAGTGGGGATGGGACAGAGTTGGATTTGGGGATCTGAGCGTCTTTCCCAACCTAAGTGGTTCTACGAATATATTCTTCTTCAACTGTGCTGCTCCTTCAGACTGGATCTGTATACTGAGCACCCGCACTCACGTTTGCAGCCCTCGGGGCCGAACCCGAAGTGGTTGGCCTCGCAGCGGTCGCAGCGCTGGCCGGTGACGCCGGGCTGGCACTCGCACTGCCCCGTCCATATGTCACATTGGCCGTTGGTGGAGCCCAGCGCGTGGCAGTCACACCTGGGGGAGAGAGCCTTACATCAGCTGGTGACAAGGGGCAGCAGGCACGGTGGATACATCACTGAAGGAGCCCTCTGAGCACTGCTGGAAGCCGCCGTGACAAGGCAGTGTCTTTTCTTGCTGGGACAAGGCACCCAGCCTCTGAACCACGCAAGGTCACTCGGTGGCTGCACTAAAAAAGGAACCCACGAGCCCCTGTTACCAATGGTCACACAGCCACGTGACGCTTTTCTATTTAAAACTCTGATTTAGGGCTATTTATAAAGCTATTTATAAGTCAAGATTTTCTGTACAGCCCTCGGAGCTGCTCCTTAACTCCTCCTCATCCTCAGCAGTGTTAACAAGGAACGAGAGACACTGATGACAAGCACCACATTCCTGCCCTTGCTGATGGCAGACCAGAAGTGGGCTGAAGGTTACCTCTCGCAGCCACGGCCGCTCTGCAGGTTGAAGAAGCCGGGCTCACAGGCACTGCAGTCCCTCTCGGTGACGTGGGAGAGGCACTCGCACTGCCCCGTCACTTGGTTGCAGCTCGTCTGCTGATTCACGGTGCCGTAGGGATTGCAGTGGCAAGCTGCAAAAGGGACAGGAGTGGGAAACGTCACCCCAAGGCAGTTCTCAGGGACTGAACCAGCTTTAAACAACGGGAGGGAATGCTCATACCTCGGCACTTGTCGGCAGGGTTGGGGGCCAGGGGGTTCCCGAAGAAGCCGTCCTTGCAGCGATCGCAGTAGAAGCCGGCCGTGTTGTAGATGCACTTGAGGCACTCTCCCGTGTGCCGGTTGCAGTTGCCCACGGCGTTGGGATCGATGTTGTCGTTGCACTGGCACAGGCGGCACGGCCTCACAGCCCCGTTTTCACCCAGCGGGTCTCCAAAATAGGCGTCGTCACACAGCTCACACCTCTTGCCTGTGGCGGGACAGAAGCACGTGCTGCAGCAGGAAGCCCACTGCTGCGGCCTCTCCTGGAAGGCAAACTCCTCGGCTGCTTTCCCTTGCCTCCTCATGAAGGAAACAGAAAAGTGCTCAAGACTACACGCAAATGCTTCCTCTTCTCTAGATTTAAGCTGTTTGTCTTTTTTTTTTTTCCTCACTGCAACTTCACATCATGGATTATTTTAGCTTCCCCGTCCCCTTCTTACTGCCTCGAGCCATCTGTATTTGCTGTATTTTGTTAGCTTAAGAGTCAGAGAGGGTGGAGCTCAGTGGGGCACCCCTTCTCCAGGACGCCATGCTGACAGTGAGATCTGCTGAACCTCGGCAGGCAGCCCCCAAAGCACGCAGCCCAGCAGCTTCCCAAGCCAGCTGCCAGCTCAGCCTTCCCTGCCAGTCCCAAGCCATTTCTCAGGCAGTTCTACACACACACACAAACCATCTTTTCCCTCACCTTTCCCTCATTACAAGCACATTCAGAAACAGGAGAAGCAGGAGGAACTCTTGGGTGGTCGCGTTAGCTACAATAAAGGATGAGCTTGCATGGAAACCTGAGCTGCAAGGAACTCCGACCTCAGCACTGGTTCTCAAAGCCGTGGCATCCATGGGAACCCCCAGGAGCTGCTCCAGATGGCGTGCCTCTGGGCATGAGCAGGGGCTTTCCCAAGCATTTAAAGCATTTACAGGTACCCTGGACTTTGGACTCTTTCACGCCAAGCAAAAAAAAAAAAAAAAAACCAACAGAGAAGCGTGGAAGCTGCCAACCACCTTAAGTCTTATTTGCTGTTG
Source organism: Oreortyx pictus (assembly GCA_036925125.1). NCBI lineage: Eukaryota > Metazoa > Chordata > Aves > Galliformes > Odontophoridae > Oreortyx > Oreortyx pictus. Next base: position 25,511,650 of record JAUPFR010000010.1, on the reverse strand, counting down.
GCAGACAGAACAAAAGGCTCCACTTCACAGCTCGAGCACGCACTCAGCCCTTCCGGTTTGTCGTTAAGAGAAAAAGCTCAGCACCTGTTCATACATTTCTTTTTAAAACTGTATAGTATAAATTTGGTCTTGCACGTTTTGATCGGCGTTCACGAGTCACTGCAACCTTCCAGCTCTCTCTAGGGAGGACACTGGCCCCTCTGAGCATCCCACAGTGCCTCTGGCTGGCAAATGGGAGCTGCACCTTCAAATTTTGTTTCAGTCTGACCCGCTTTCCTGGCTCTTTTGAATCTATCACAATATCAGCCCAACGCTATGAAGTTATCAGATGATGGAACAGCTTAGGTTGGAAGGGACCCCAAAGCTCCAGCCCCACCCCTGCCTTGGGCTGGCTGCTCACCCACCAGCTCACGCTGCTCAGGGCCCCCCATCCACAGCCTTGGGCCCCTTCAGGGATGGGGCACCCACAGCTCTGGGCATCCTGTGCCAGATCTGCACCAGAAGCCAGCACGGCCCACATACAGAGCACAGAAACGTTCAGATTTGCACAGATGGAAACACGCGTTTCCCTTCTGTTCTCAAGAGAAGGACGCCAAGAATGAGAGTCCTTCAGCCTTGCGTGGGGAAGCAGGGCTGGAGGAAGAGAGAAGCAAGCTGGGTTTGAACCAGGTCAGAGCAGCAGAGCTGCTAGGAGACATCCCCCCAGGAACACGGGGTGGGAGAAGTGCCCTCCTGGCAGGGACTCACCCGTGGTGCCTGTTTGGCAGCTGGTGCACACAACCTCCCTGGTGCGGGGTACGACGGCGCAGCTGGAGCCGCCAGGGCACGGGCAGGGCTGGCAGTCCAAGGCTGTGCCTGCTGTCGCATCTCCGTAGTACCCGTCACTGCACTTCTCACACTGAGATCCCGCAGTGTTATCCCTGCAGTCGCACACACCTGGAACAGAGAGGCACGTGGGTTTTTTTTTGTTTTTTTCTTTCCCTCTTCAGCCAACACAAAATGAACAGCCCTCCACTCCCTGGTGCTGCTTACCCGTCTCGGGATCACAGGTCTCGCTGTGCCCATTGCAGGTGCAAGGCACGCAGGGGCTGTAGGGTCCCAGGCCCGGCGTCTCTCGGCGGTATCCGGGGGAGCAGCGCTCACAGAACTGCCCCTCGTAGCCTGCTGGGCAGGAGCAGCTCTCCACCCATGCTGCGGGCACACCAGCCCCCGGGACAGCGCTGCTGATGGTAACGTCATCCAGGTGGCCGGCACCTTGGAGCAGGGAGAGGAAGACACGGTCGATGCTGCACTATGAGGAGCTGCCCACAGCTCTGCTCCACAGAGGGGGATCAGCAGTGGCAAGTGCTCAACTCCGAGACTCTCAAAGGCAGCACAGCATGCTTCTTCTCCATCTCCTCTCCAGCAGCCCCCAGGAGAAGCTGCTATACAGGAAGGCCAGGTGAAAAACAAGTCACGTGGCTTTGTCAAGTCACTGCTACAGCTATTCATGACCAGGCCCTGCAAGCAAGCAACCACAGCACCAAACAAAGGGGGCTGCCCCTCTTTGTGACGCTCTGCTCAGCAACTTACTTCTCTCGCTGTACGTCCCACGGATCTTGATGGCAGTCAAATTGTGGAGAAGCTTCTGGAAGTCAAACGCAGAGAGAGCAGGCCTCCACGGGTAATCAGCAGCCTCATGGAGCCTAGGGAGAAGAGCCATGCCCCATTTACAAAGCTTTCAGATGCTAACAGCTGTGCCCTTTTAAAGCACCATTTCCAACCACGGTATGCGATTGCCACATACTTTGCATACACTTAAGTAACTGCTGCTGAACAGCCAGCTTCAAATTAACCTGATAAGACCGCTCTCTGAGCTAAAATTACTGCTGTTTGTTTTCCCAGGGGCTCAGAGAGCAGGGTGCGTGGCAGACCGGGTACCACCTGCACTCCCGGCTCCCGCTGGGCTGGGCCCTCTCACCTGAAGGTGTAGGTCAGTGGGTTCTCACTGGGGTACGTGTTGCCCTGGGCAATGAGAGGCACTGACACACGCAGCCCGGCCCCTTCCAGCACCAGGTCCTCTGCGGAGAGCCGCGTGTCCCGTCTGTCCACGCGGAAGGAGAAGGTCAGGTTCTGACCGTAGCTCAAAACCTGGTTGCCCAAGAACTTGCCTGGAACGGGAAGAAATCCCTATGGTCAACGGACAGAGAGGACACAGGTAGTCAAGAAGCAAGCTTTTCTTGCAATGACCTACGTGGTGCAACAAAATAGATGGGGAAGTAGCTGTCCGAGATGACAGAGATGTCCTGGGTCTCTGAACTCCACTGCAGCGGGACCTGGGAGCCGTCACGCTGCTCTGCGTGCCACTCATCCTCTCCTGAAAGCCAAACATGCAACAGTCAGCACCATTAGAAGGAGCAGCTCTACACACATCATGCCATTCTGCAGACTGCTTGTATGGAACTCATCTCTTACTTTATAAGCTGGCACTGTGCAGAACACAGACAGCACACCCAGAATGCTGACTTGAGACTGTGACCACAGGAAGAACACATTGCTGAACATTTTGATTTCTGAAGAGCTCAGGGCAGGACTGGGGAGCCTGCAGTCAGCTATGACTTTATGCAAGTTTCGGCCTTTGTAAGAACCGTTCTCCATTGGAATTTTAATTAAAAAGATGTTCTTTTTAGACTATGCAGAATGAAAACATTCACATGCGGGAAAGCAGGAAACGGACTGCATGAAAAACAGAATTCTGCTCAGCTTACGGATCCATCAGAAACACAACCACGTTTCATTCACAGCCATGCAACCCAAAATCTGAAGTGATTCTAATCCTCCCCGTCCAACTCCTGACTCATTTTTATCATGGAGAAAGTGTCCCCACCGCTTTTCTGGCACCTCTCTTTCGAGGTATGAATTTTTACATCTGCAGCACCGACATACAACTGCACGCACCGTGTGCCTGAGGGCAAAGCCATGAATTCTTTCCACCCAAACGGGACAAACAACCTGAAGACAGTGAAGCTCTCATCGACTTTGGTAGCTCTGCACTTCCAAAAAAGGATCCTGCACCCTAAGTTTGCAACCTCACACAGGCAAGAGGGAACAGAACTTCTCCCAGTCTGGACTACAACCCAACCTGAGACACAAAAAAATGCTCATTTTACCAAACTGAAAGCTGGAAGTGATGCTGTACACGCTGTAGCCAACAGCATTGGTGCACACAGAAGAGTGTCCAAAACAGAAGCAGGGGGTACAGCCTCTTGGATTTGAGGGATCCAGATGGAAAAACCCAGGTTTGCATCTGAAGATGTGAAGGAAAAAGAATTCATTTCCCTGATGCTTACTCCAGGCCATTGCTCAAATACTTCTCATTCTTGAAACAAAGCCACAGGAAGAGAACTCACCTCTCACAGTGGAAGCCCTCAACGTTGTCCTTGCAAGCACACCGCCCTGTTTCCATGTTGCATTCACCTGTGCTGCCAGCGGGATTGCAAGAACAGGGCCTGAGAGAGCCACGAGAGAGGATAATTAATTAAAACCACGCACAGCTTTAAAAAGGCATCCACTTTTCCTTTTGGAGAGCAGCTCCCCTTACCTGCACCCGGCCTCGGAGAGGGAATGGAAGCCTGGCTGGCAGCGGTCACATTTCTCTCCCATGACTCCAGGCTTGCAGCTGCACTGGCCATAGCTATCGCACTGCGTGCTGAGGGAGCCTGCAGGGAAGTGAGGGACAGGGACCTTACCATACCCGTGCGACTGTTAACCCACGGAAGGTGCAAGAAATACAAGAAAGTCTGAAGCACAGCTTCAAGCTGATGAGCGGCAGCTCACAGTTTGGTGCTTTCCCCTAGCAGGCCCACAGACAGGTGATCAAGCCACTGTGAGCAACCCAGTGTGGTGGGAGGTGTCCCTGCCTATAGCAGAAGGGTTGGAACTAGGTGATCTCCAAGATCCCTTCCAACACAAAACCATTCTACAATTCTAAGATCTAATTCCCCACCCTAAGAACTCACTCCCTAAGCCCTCTGTCTCTCCAGTGACCACCTCCCCTTTGCCAGGAGCTATTCTGACCTCTTCTACCCTTCATGCTCTGGTTTCTTCCAGTGAATCCCAAGCTGGATGGGAGAGGCTACATGTGCTTACACTATTAGCCCTAATCAATTCCAGGGAAAAACTTTCTTGTTTGACAGGACATGTTCCTCTAAGATACTGCCCAAAAGCAGAAGCAGATTTGCACAAACAGCAGCATGGGTTTCTTTAATCCACAATGCCTCCTCCCCAGGCACTGCTGCTGCCAGCACTGTGTGAGTTAATGGCTGGGAGACAAGCATACTAAAATAGAGAAATACTTTTCTTCCCCCTTCAGTCCACGTTAGACAATTATAGCAAAGTGAAAAGTCTTAAGGCGATTAGGTTGGACAGGAGAGAAGAACGCACAAAACCTTCACCATATACCAAGTATGGTACACTCCTACAGGACTCCTTGGCAGTCCCATGGATGAATACTAAGGTAAAAATGGTGTTCAGGTAAAAAATAGTTGTGTAAGCTAGCCCAGGGGCTTCAGATATGCACTGGATGACAGCGTGTTGTGAGACACGAGCTGATGCCTAAGGTATAAGGGCCTCTGAAGTTTGGCCTTAAATACCTGAGAAGTCACCTCACCGCCTCTTCCCTCTGCTGACAACAACCCCCAGCACAAACATGTCTTAAAATAAGGTAGGGCACGAGAACCAGGGAGAGCAGAGGGAGAAAGAAAGAGGCCTTTCTTGGTCAAAGCTTCAGAACTGTACGACTCTGACCAAATTAGCTAGCAGACGTGCCCTGCCAGCCCTCTCGCTGGCTGCTTTTAGGGCATGCCGCAAGCAATTACTTATTCCAGCTACTCTATTTTGGAACCTCACATCATATCTTACTATCTGTTACCCTTTTGTTTCCTTCACCCCTATTAGCTGCGGGGCTGCTGGAGTTACAGGACCACGCCATACAGGTCAGGCGGTTCCCTTGGCTACAGAAGATTTGTTCTCCTGCCAGGATTTTTTTTTCCGATCTTTTTTTTTTTTTTTAAAAAAAAAAAAAGGAGTTCAACTACATGTTTCAACTTGACTCTGTTTTTTCTTACCCCCTTTTGTGTTTAAGGTTTCACTGGTTTGTATTTATAGTGCTTAGATACTCGGTAGGAGAAACTGATGCTGCTAATATTCACTACCATTCTCTGGTCCAAAGAGCTGCCCGAAATATCCGCTCGCGTAATCTTGTTTATTAAGAATTTAAATGAATGCTTTAGTGCTGGGTGTGTCCAGGGCAACACATACACAGTGGTGGAAAAAAAAAATTAAAAAGGACAACTATTTTAAAGTACATTTGAAGGAGTAATCGCTGCAGTGGTGAACTATCTGCCCCTGTCACTCCAAGCCCGGTTCGATCCAAGGATAATTTTAACCGTAATGCAACCCAATAAACACCTCCTGTGTGGGCTGAATTTAATAACGACAAAAAAGGCTTTTCACTTCATGGCTTGCCATCAGCTGCGTGACCCTTCCACTTACCAACGGGGTTGCAGCTGCAGGGCAGGCACCCCTCCTCGCTGCTGAGGCGGTAGAAGCTGTCCCTGCACCTCTCGCAGTGGGCGCCGTCGGTGTTGTCCCTGCAGCCCGAGCAGTGGCCGCCGTGGCCGGTGGAGCGGTACAGCTCGGGGTCGAAGTAGCACTCCTGTGACCTCCCATTGCAGTCACAAGCTGCAGAAAAACACACGTGGGTCAGCTGTGCAGGTATCCCAACCCTGCCGGCCACAAAACCCAGCGCGCAAAGCTGAATGTTCAAGCTGGAGAGGGAACCTTAAGCCATCCCGAGGCCTGCTGCCACTTACTTCCCTACATTGCCCCAAGAGACGGAAGGAAACTAGGTGATGCAGTGCACCCTATGACCACCAGCACAGCCCTTGTGCTCCCCGGGAGCCAAGCAGTCCCTTCCAGCCCACACGGTGCCCTCTCCTCCCATGCGATGACACCGACCCCAGTCACGCAAACACGCATGGGGAGATCGGAGCAAGGGCTGATTCCCTGCTGTGAGAAGGGCTTCCTCCTGGGAGCAGGCAGAGCCCAGATTCCCCCTGCTTGGAGAGCAGGAGTGCTGGGCTACAGCATCCTGTCAAGGGAAGCCACAGGTCTTCAACAGCCAGCTGGGAACCATCAGTGCACACCGAGGTCAGGCAGGAAGCAAGACTCTCTGTCTGAAAAAGCTTCCCCATAAAGTAAACTACCAGGAGCCACGACACTAAACTAAGAAAAACAAATTGGCATTCGGTCCTAGACGTTTCCATTTGCAGCTCAGAACTGTTGCAACAGTCTTGAAATTGGATGAAATAGTCTAGAAGTAACTAAAAACCTGTAATCCAAATCCAAGAGGAAATCAGGGGATATTAAACGAGCTTTTTAAAAGGGCAGTTAGACTCCAGCACACTAAATGCATTTTAGTCGGTAGGTTCTGTGGGAGAGGTCTCTCCTAAAGGTTGCTCCCACCCCCACTCCAGAAGGGAGATGCCCTTTCCCTTCCCAGGGACCTACCAGAAAGCTCCTGCAAGACAGGGATGACAAACCCAAGGCAACATTCCTCAAAAGATCTGGATGTGCTCAGAGCAGCACGAGGAAATGGACTCTGCTCTATTTTCTCATTGGCATATACTCTCAGGCAGGAATCTGAGCCCATTCTGAGATCCCCAAGGAGCATCTACGAATGCCTCTGCTGACACGACAGCACTAACAGCCCATCTGCGACTCTATGCTTCATCAGAGAACTCTCAGAACAAGTCGCTGAAATGCCACATAAGACACAGCATTTGGTCAGCCCAGCTTTACGTCTGCCTCAGAGGAAGGCTTGGGTCTCCCTCCTCTGAAAAAGCAGGCAGATGAGAGTTTGGATAACACCATCATCTCCAACAAACATTTCATGCTCTCAGAAACCTGAGATAGTTCCACAGGGGCATTAAGAGCGATCTGAAGCATCTCCAACTTGGGAGCACAAATCCTACAGGCAGCCCAGTGAATGGAGGCCGAGACTTAAAATCAGGACATGCCAACAGCCAGGGGAGCAAACCATCGAGCGCTCGCCCTGCCAGGCGTGGGCACACATACGCAAGCATTCATTGGCACTTTCTGCTGTCGCTCTCCTCCACGGCCGGTCATTGAAGAAGGGAAGGCACTTCTCACAGTCATCCCCAAAGGTGTTGTGCTTGCAGTTGCAGACCAGCTTCCCAAGCTCGTTCCTTATGCACTCACTCGCGTGCCCGTTGCATTTGCACCTGGTTAACAACAGTCAAGGAATGGGTGTTTAAAATGCAGGGATTCGGGTCTCACACAAAGCAATACAGAAAATGCCCGGACATAAAACCTGAGATAGGACGTATTACAAGGTGTAAGACTATGACAAAACTGATAACACAACTCCTGTGGAACAAGCAGGTGCAGCATCCTCAAGGCAAATGTCTAGAAGAGCAAGAAGGCCGAACCACCTCCCGCTGAAGTCTGCCACTAAAGCAGAATAAACTGAGCAGGATAAGCAAAATCGCATTGGCTTTACACCAGTACAATAAGAGAGATGCTCAGGAGAAGTGGAGTCCTGCAGAAGTTATACATGCTGCCCATATGCTACTGTTGTCAGAGTTAAGAAATTAAAGATCACAAGGTGACTGCTATGGAAGCCCAGTCTCGAGCCTGCTCTCTGCAAACAGCCTGAAACACTCCACTGGGCTCAGCTCTGTTTATGAAAACATTCTATTGCCAACAAGTTAAGATTAAAGCATTCTGCAGTACGTTTTGGCAGAAGGAACAGAGAATCACAGCATCGCACAGTGCTTCAGATCTCCATGGGAGATGGCCCCCAACATTTAGGTGAAGCAACAACCTTGAGATTGTCTACTTGCTGTTACTCCAGGCTACAGATTAACAACGTCTGTCACAAAGCTATCCAAAACTGTTTTTTTCCCCCTCTGCTGTTGTACTTTCTTGTCACTCTTTGTGCCCCCCTTCTCCAGCTGCTTAACAAATTGAGCTAATCAGGAAATAAAACACTCGCTCCCTGTCTACCTCTGAGATTTATAGCCTCAAGAAAACACGCATAGCATTTGAGCTCCGTAAGACTCACTCTACTGCATTCTGACAGTCAATAAAGACCGGAACTTAACGGTACCATGTGAGCATAATCAAAATCTTTAAAGCACTCCACTAATCCCATCCAAAATAGTCAAACAAACACAGAGGTTTATTGTTTACTCACCTACCACCCACGGCAAAATCAGAAATCGCGTAGTAATACGACTTGAGGACTTTGGGGTCATTGAAAACTTCATCTCCGAAGGTGTTGAGGCGGTTGAGGCTCACCCTGATGTCGGTGGCCGTCACCCATTCCTAGGGCAGACAGAAATCCCATCAGAGCACACACGAGAGGAACCCTGAAGCGTGCGGCAGTGCCGTATCAGCAGCAGCTGTATTTACATTCAGTAAGTCGCGCCAGCAGTCATCCATCAGTCAGCATGTTCCTACCTCACCACTTCCCCTCCGTCCCTCTGAGGCTCACCCGGCCCTGCCCAGGAAGCCTTACCTCATATCCTCTTGCTAGGGATAAGTTTTCCAGACAGCCCTTTCCCCGCACCCCTTCTCAGGTCCTGACTGCTCTCAGCTGTGGGTAAATTCCCGCAGCAAGAAGCGTGGGGAGCTCTGCTACCCTCACATGAATGAAGGCAGCTTGATTGCAAAGCAAGAATGGAAAGAGCTTTAGGGTACACTCATCTACGAACACACATCTCCAGGAAAGAAGACAGACAGACGAGTGAGGGTGGGAATTACAACTGACAGGCAGATCTCTGCATCGTATTTGCAAACCCCATCCTCCTCCAGTAACAGCCAGAGAACGTAGCCTGCATCTCCAGACCTCACATCGCCTTCAGCCTGTGGCTGTTAGCATCTCACTGTTCTCACTACAGCTTCTGCAATCCTATTTTCCTTCAAAAGTGGTAAAGAGTACAGGAAAAACACCCAGGCATGCACAACTGCGCCGCAGCTGCGCCGCCGTTCAGCCAGCACAATAAGGAGATTTGCTGAGTTACAAACACTGGCATCAACACGTGGAAACGCTGAGCACAAACCACACATTTACTTCAGTTCTGAAATAATCAATGCCAGAGGCTTGTGTGTATTTTAGGAAACCAGTGGTCAGGTCTCTGTTCCTTACACGGAGATTATTAGAGGATTACAAGCCCTATCACCAACTGGGAATTATTCTGTACACCTTCGTGATTAGAAACCATTCTCAGCAAGGTCTAGCTGCATGAATAAGGTGGCCAAACTGGTTCTTATCCATTCCACAAGCTTTTCTGTCTCCCATTAACCTTTATATTTGTTTGTATAACTGAGCCCCACCAGATCCTGCTTTTCTGCCCAGTGGATGAAGATCAGGGATCACCTTGCTAACGTTAAGAGAGGAGGGAGGGCATGCCAATCCCAGCTCCAAAAGGAAGGGGACAGTTCCACAGCGTCAGCTCTTTGCTGCATGATGATCTGGAGATGTCATCAAGCAGCACAGAGAAAACAACAAGTAAACTGGATAAACTGGTGCCCCAGTATGCTCCAGACTACAGCAGTGTGATTGGGAAGAACAAAAAGAAAGCCCCTGACCAAATCCCTTATCTAAGCCTTTTGTAATAGGAACTAAACACAGATAAAACCGTGCTCCCCCTGCCTCAGCATGCATATAATGCAGAAAGCTGGGGTCTCAAATAACTCCAAACTTGTTTATCATATATCACGCTCCTTAATCTTCTGTGCTCAAAATATACATGAAGATGCCTCATATCAGACTCAGGACGAACATTCCCCATGTTCTTATAGCTGGAACTACAGCAAAATACTACAGCTGCCTTCTGAGGTGACAGAGGTAAGCATTCATCTTCTGAAGACTTCCATGGTGCCTATGAAAAGTCATCTTTAGTACCACTGACTTTTTCTTTGTTGTTGCTTTACCATAAACTTACTGATGACGGAGTTCCATTCTTTCTCCAGAAACATTTCTTTGCATCATCCCACCCAACTTACCTGCCCAATGGCCCTTGAGTACGAACAAGGGCAGCAGTCCAGCCCACAAAGCTGCCATCCATGACAGTGAAACAGAAGGACTCAGCTCAGACCATCGGACAGAGCCGGTCCTTACTCACCTGCAGCACAGGGCTGTTGTCAAAGTTGTAGGCGCTGGGACGCCCCTCCAATGTTGAAAAAGCCACGTTGCCCCCAGTGAGGGGGGAGATGTCACTGAACTCATCCGTGCAGAGCGCCTGCTGCTCGTCCTCCCCAGTCCGAATGAAGCCCCGATTGACTTTGTTGTAGGTGCTCTCGCAGGACCCGCTGTAGTACTGGTAGGGCACCCACGGGCCGTCCTCCCGGGTGCGTTTGTAGATGGCGAAGCTCTCTGGCCGGCTGGTGTGGAACTTCAGCCTCACGTATGTGATGTCAAAGGCCTTTCCTGCAGAAGACAGGAGAGAGTTGTGAGAAAGGCTCAAACAACTGACAACAAAGAATGAGAAGAGCTGAGCGGCACTTCTTGTTTGAGGTTTAGAAGATCTCCAGTTCCATCCAATAGGATGGGCAGCAGCCAGTAGCACAAGCACTGTACTTGCCAGCAAAGACAAGGTGAAGGAACCAAAGGTCAAGAAGAAGGCTGAGGAGATAAACAGACCCGTGGATTTCAGTGCAAACAAACACACAACTAATACACTGTAATTCTCTTCTGCAGACATCACTGATAATGTCCCTAGCCCAAAAGGATGAACAGTCACTCCCAATGCACAAACAGTATGTGCATGCCTAAGGCCAGGTCTAAGTTAACCACGCAATTTGACATTTCTTCCAAAAGTACATATAGGAGAAATACTATTAACCAGTGTAAGAGTCAGTGCAGAGCTCCCCCTGCTCAGACAGAAACAGTCCCAACTCTTTCCAATACTCATGACACCTTTCCTCCAGCACTAGAGGACATTCCCTTCTACATATTCCCTAGGAAAGACAAAACAAAGTTCCAAGGCTCATGTTTCTCAGAAACTATGATTAAAGTTGCTAAGACACTCCTCAGATTGAAGTGCAACAAACTAGCCAACAAGTTCGCAGACAACAGCAGACCACCCTCCAAAAAGAATTCTCCCTGGTGACTTGAGCATCCACTCCCGCACACATAAACCAACCGTCCAGAGGATCCCTGCCCCCAAGAACACCTTTAGACTCTCCACATCCCTACAGTCTTCACTTTGCCATTCCTGCACCAGGAGCTGAAGTGCAGATGTTTCACCAGATGTCACCTTCATGCAAGGCTCTGGGCATACGCATAGATGTGGAGGTGGTGGGACAGTCCTAACAGCTGTCCTCTGATGTTATTAAAACAATAGGAATAATAACCTGCAACACGGGTGTACTTGACTTTGCTGCTGGGAATACCAGCACCGTGAACCTGTACAACTAATTCACAAAGCACCTGCTGCATTAGGCACGTGGGCATGATGCTTCCTCCTTGCTGCATGAAAACCACTATGGGACAAGACCCACAACGTGCTTCAGCCCCCTTTCCTGCACCTCCACAAGCAGACTGTGTGACACCATGGAGCTAAATGCACTCTGGGGCAGGCTCAACTGCAGGCAGACAGCAGCTGTATGGAAACACGAAAGGCACAGCCACCAGCACACGCAGGGAACTCGCAGGAACAAGGCGAGGTCTGTCTGGAACAAAGCCCTGGGAGTTTCCATCACCACCACGCCAACACACTCCCACCACCTCCAAGACAAACACTGCCCTACGTGGAGCCCGCAGCAGCCACTGGTTCCTTCAGCTGAAAGAAAAAGCTGTTAGAAGAGTTCCAGCTGAAGAAGGTGCAGGCCTCCTTTGCTGTAGGAGTCATGCAGGTTTAACCCCAATTTGTAAAAACGAATTAATGGCACCGTGTTAAACTGCATCGCGAGATTGGACACCTGCTGAAGAGCGGTTCAATGTATGAACAAGCAGCACAAGGCAACAAGAACAGCACAGGCCTGAAGCACATCCGCAAAAAGCTGACTGCAGTGAAATTACACCTCCAATTTAAGTCATCTAATATCACCACAGTCAGCCCAGTTTTATGCAAGCGAGAACTCTGAAGTTAATGAATGACTCCAGATGCCTCCCCCTCCCACCTGGAGCATGGTACTCCTACAAGACCCCCAACACTTCCCATGAAATAACCATTACTACTCATGCAATGCGTGAGCCCAAGACTGGAAGGCAATGAGCTACGGCCAAAACTGGAAGCCAGATTTTCACTGGAACAGCACGTGCAAACCGTGCTCTGAGCAGCACAGGCAACGTTTTTCTACAGGAATCCTCATGCTAAACTGAAAGAACCCTTCCTTCACCTTCAGTTTTACACCAGAGGCCAAAGAAAACTTATTGGAAACCTGTCCAACTGCACAGCCCAGGTGAAAAGACGTTTATTTCAGCTGGCAGCGTGACTGCTTGAGAAGCCCTGCTAATGGCATGACATCGGAATGCAGTTAATGCACACAGTGAGGCTGTGCTCCAGCACTGTATCAGCCTGCCACGGGTAAATACTGCAGGAACAATAGCATCTACCCAAGACCAGCTGATGCAGTGTTGAAATACATTTCCCCCCTTGTTTATATACTGAACATAAAAGCTGTGCTTAGCAGCCTGGCTGCAAACGGGGCTCTTCAAGGTTGCAGAGCCTTTTTCCTAGCAAAGATAAGGTTGCCAAGTCTTGCAGGGCTCCATAAATGCACGCTGCTGTTACTCCAAGGAATGGCAACAGCAATAATGGGGCAAAAAGCTGCTTAAAACATTTAATCTGGAAGACAGAAGTCACTGTTCTTCTGTTCCTAGATACTGACAATTACTTTGATCTCACTGTGGTCTTAAAGCATCTAATAGCATCACACATCAGATGCATTTCCCCGTGCACTGAGAAGCAGCACATCTATTTTACAGGAAGAGCTCCATGTGCTTTTTATAAAAGCCCATTAGCAGAAAGACAACGTGCTGTAATTAGCCATCATGAGCTCAGCACTTTGGGAGTGCCACCCGGCACGCCTTAAGCACCTCCGGAGCGCAAAAGCCCAAACCTCATGTTTTCATACTGCATCCCTTCTGGCACGGGAAGCTGCAAGTGGCAAGGTGACAAAATAACCAGCCCTCATGTAGAGAATCACAGAGGAAAGGATGCACGTGGCTCCAAGGCGGCGCTGCTGTTACAGATTCAAACAAGAGGCGCTCATGGTAAGAGATGTTTGGCAGGGCTGGATGCAGGGCACACCATCCCCACCAACCTGACCATGTTGTCAACCCAACCACAACACCTGGGGCCAGTGGACGGACGTCAGCAGGGCTGTCACTCCTGCATCCCAGCGTCTAGCAGGAAGTGCACCACGCTGAGCACCATAAAGATAGCCTGCAAAACGTAAGTAAATGCTATTTAGGTCTCGATGAGAAACTCCTCCCTCTCCCCCCAAGTTAAGAATTCATGCCTACTCACAAAAGGGCTCCTTGTGCTCAGGCTCCTCAGAAGGGATGGATGATTTACATCAGGAAAGCATCCTGCCAGCTGGCACCACGACTACAAGCCTCGGATTGTGAGCAGATGCCTTTGAGATAAGCCCCGACCGACACTTGGCTCCTTCATTATCGGTCTGCTCACATCCACGGCTCCGGGAAGAACCCCCACTCCCTTCCTCATTGTCTGTGCCCCCACTTTGCAGCCTCCTAGCAGCAAGCTTTAAATGGCCACTGCTAAGTTCCGCTGCTGAAAAAGTAAGACCATCTAAGAACACGCATTGGGCAGAGAGTCAAATTTTCTTGCACTTTTATATTCAGCAAAATTCCCAGAATTGTAATGGAACAGTTAAACCTTGCTCTGAACACTTCCCTTTTGGCTATCTCCTGTTTCAAGCTTTTCTTTTTTTTTTTCCTTACAGACATCTGCCAACAACAAAATTCCCATGTAAAGATTTTAAAGATTTGAAAACAAAACAGTAAAAAGAAAATGCCAGCACAATTATTGCTTTTCCCCTGTCCTTCGTTTCCATTTCACAGTGATAAGGTAAGGGCCAGCAGCTCCCCTGGCATTTCCTCCTGCTGACCTGCCCCATGCTCACAGCCAGGAGGGAAGCCAATTCCGTCAACTGGGATGAACAGAGAGAGTGGTGAGGTGCTGGAACAGGCTGCCCAGAGAGGCTATGGATGCTCCATCCCTGGAGGTGTTCAGGACCAGGCTGGATGGAGCCCTGGGCAGCCCGGGCTAGTACTAGGTCTGGAGGTTGGTGGCCCTGTCTAAGGCAGGGAGCTGGAACTTGATGATACTTGGGGTCTCTTCCAACCCAAGCCATCCTATGATTCTGTGATCCCATGGGATGGGATTGCTGACCGATGAAAGCAGGGCAGTGACTGTAAGGAGGGGAAAATAAGAAACTTCCTGAGCAATCTGTTCTTTTGGAATAAAAGAGGTTCTTTAAACAACAGTCCAGCACCTGCAAGATGCTCAACTGGGAAGTTACTCTGCTTGCATCACAAACACAGAAAGCAAGGAATTATTATAGTGCTACAGTGACCGGCCATAACAATGACAGCCAGGCTTTCCTGGGAAATCTTGTGCAGGCTTACAGCACTGGGATCGAATGAAGAAATGGCACAGCCAGAGTCTGAAAATAGAGAAAACACAGGATTTGCCTTTTCTGATAATCTGAAGGATTCATCATCGCGCTACGTGCCGTGTTACACCTAAACAATAGATCTGGCACAACGAGCTCCACCAGAGATGGGCGAGACAAAGGCAGGTTGCTTTTCCTATGGCACTTGTCCTGAAATGGGGCAGGAGGAAGGAAATGCATGGGGACGCTTGGGGAACCTTAGCACGCTGGAATGAACTCGAACTCCCACCATCCCATTAGGTCATGCATTCTTCCAGGCACTCTCAAACAAAGGCACCATTGACTTGTGCGTGTAGGCGGCTCGGGACAGCAAAGGGCTGCCTAGTAAATGATTGCATGATAATCCAACATTGATAAGTCATCAAGGCTGCTTGTTCCTGTCCTGTTTCCAGTGGGGGGGGGGGGGGGGGGGACTTGCTTCCTCTGGAATGGGCTGAAGGCAGCCTCATAAGAAAAGCATTTTTTCATTTGATAACTCTTAAGTCAGCGAGCAGATCGGCATTAAAAAAAATAAAAATAAAAAAAATCAGAAAATGCGGTCTAATAATTCTGAAAAAGCTTGCTGCTGTATTTGTACAGCTTTGATGAAAAGATGTTCAGTCGATCTCCCAAAAACGCCAGCTGTGTTTATTCATTAGGGACTGGAGAGATACCATGCACAACACAAAAGTCCTATCCGCACAGGAAGCCTCAAAGCTCTTTTTCAGCACAAACGATAAAAGCTCGCTTCAAAAAGGCATTTTACACTTGGCAAGTGCTGCCAGATCACAGATGATCAAGGACTACACACGCCATTTTGGAAGGGCTCCATTTCATTCACAGACCCAACCGCAGAGCTACTCGGGGTGACAGAGGGCTGGGATCCTCAGAAAGGAGAGAAAAGCGGAGGAGCACTCTAACCCCAACCCTTCCCCAAAATGAGAATAAAAGGTCACAGCAAGGAGTAGCCTTCCCATGGACTTATTCACACAGGAGATGCAGCTCCCACCCGCCAGAGTCCACCACAGATCCAACTGCGGTACGGGGAGGTCAGAAGATCCACCAAAAAGCCTTCAGCCGTTTGAAGGCCATTCTTCCCAGCCCTTGAATGGCACAAGGTACCTCTTATAAATGTTTCCCACGTGATTCCTCTGAGAGAGTTATTCTCTCACAACAAAACAAATGTCATTACATTTTAATTTCTGCTGTGATGTTTCAGTCGGGAGATGTAGGTAGGAACGTTCCTGACGAGCAGACAGAGCTGGAGCTGAACAAGAGGCGGAGACGCACAGAAGGAAGAAAAACTGGAAAATAACTCTAAATTAGCAATGCAGAGGTGGCTTCAGCTGCGGTGCACAGCCCTTCATCGTTACCAGTCTGAGCCCATGCAGTTTATTAAATGGTCTCTTAAAGGCTCTTCTTCCCCTGTCTGCTGAAGGGCAGCCCTTTCCCCACTCCTCACGTGCCCGTGGCTCACCACAGCTCTAAGCACCTGGCTCAGCTCTTATCTGAATCAGATATCAAAAACATAACTGGCGTTGTTGAGCCTAACTAAGAACAAATTAAATTATACGACAACATGAGAGCTGCAAATTCAGCAGCACCGCTTTAGGAGCAGGACAGTCAATCAGGCTAGCTAGCACGTTGCTGTCTTCACCACCAGAGAGAGGTCAAGCATTTTCCTATACCAAAACAGTGAATTTTCTGGAATTTGGATGGTTTCACCTCCCTCTCACCCCTGCCCTTCCACCTCCTACTCACCAGCCAAAGATTTTTAAGACTCAGGCCATAATTAATGCTGCAACTATTTGGAAAGAGCACCGCTGCAGTTCACATCCACCACCTGCCCCAGTGCAGACAGAACAGCCCTCTTTTATCTACCGTGTCAGAAGTTCTGAGTTCTCCAATGACCAGTTAAGAAAACTGATTTCCAGCACACCTGAATCACGTCACTTAGGTGGCACAGAGTCCAAGCCTCCTGCCACTGCCTTTTCCACCACCCCATCTCTCCACGTGCCATCGCACTATCCTCTATGGTACATGCTATGCCAATTACAGACTTACGTACAAGCTACCGCTATTTGCTAAACAAACTGCAGCAATATCCATAAGGACCATTTTCAAGCAGCCACCCACACACACCAGTTTTACTTTCTCAGCCTGTGAAGCTATGTAGGAATTGGGATAAACAGCCTTGGCAGAACCGTTGCTGGAGCGAGACCATTTCCAAAACAAAGCTTGCCACTGACTTATGTTTCAAATATGTTTTGGAAAGTCAGAAACAAAACTCCTTCCAACATTTTTTTTTTTCTTCCTTGAGGCAGAGAGGGAATTGCTTTTCAGTTCTCAGCTCACAGGAACAGCCAGCGTGTGCCTTTGGCTCTGCATGTGCAGAATCAAGTGCAGGGACGGAAAATCCTCCAAGTCACAAAGGTGCGTTAAAGACAGTTACACGAATTCACGTCCATCCAGACGAGCACTAAGAGCAGTGACTGTTTCTAACGAGAGAGAATTCAGCAAAAAGCACGAAAAATGAGAAGTAAGCATGGCTTAGCATTATCCTCTTCCCAGAGAAACAACTCGAGAGGATTACTCTGGAACACTACTGGCAAAAAATGAAACTGTCTGCTCTCACAGAGAATGAACCCCAGGCTTCCCAATGCTGCAAATCTGCTTCATGTCAGGCTCCAGAAGACCACGAGACACCCACATCGAACCTCGGTTCAGAAAAGCTAAAAGACACTACTGATGCAGATGTTGGAAGCAGTCTGACCACCACCTGGGATATAGCAGAGAAGTCAAACGAGTTTCCTACAAACCGTATTTTCCTAGAACAGCCCAAGCGAAAACCAAACGTTAAATGTTAACACACGAAGGGACTGTTCCCAGGGGCTTTAATCTGCTGAGCTTACCTACTGGTCTTGACACAGAGGCTCTGCAGCCACTGGGTGTGAAGCTAAACGTTAGTGACTGGTTCCTGGTGGCAAGAATGCAAGTGAAGCCCAGTAATTCCCTCATTAATTTACCTTGTTAGGAGCAGGCAGAGGGGCAGTCCCAGCGATAAGAACAGCCTGAGCAGGCTGGTGGGAGCCTGCAAAGAAATACATTTCATTCCCAGATGGTCGGGGGTCACGGTGCTCAAAAAGTCAGGGCTGCCTTGAAGTGTGGATTGGGAACAGCTGCAGCAACACTTCGAGAACAAATCCCAGAAAGAGAAAACCCACTCACTTGGCTACGTGAGGCTCAGCAGCCCCTGGGTCATTGCACAGAGAGCTGCCGTATGGACAAGCAGCATCCTGCACACAACCAAACCTGTCCCAGAGCCGTGTGCGGAGGGAGGGCACGTGCCTGTGACATCACACCACGCTGTCCCCAGTGGCACACAGGATTTTTGGCTGCATAGGGATAGCTCAAGATTTCCTTCCGTAACAGCACTGCCTAAAAGAGGGTGATTGTGCAGAAAATCAAGTTTAATCATTTGCACTGCATGCCAAAACATGAGATACTGTTTCAGGCGAGCTACATTGACGTGAAGCCCAAATAAACTCTACCAGAAAGTATTTTTTCTCCAGGAGAGAGACTATTAAAAACTCATTTTCTGATTAGTACAGCTAAGGCAGCATGTGGAGCCATAACATGCCTGTAAAAACATTAAATACTTAGCTCCTTAACAAAAAAAATAGCTTTAAAGTCACAAGATGATAACTCTCCTAACTCAACCAGTAACGTCAACTACCACACAGTAAATGAAGTCATTCGCTGACCTACAGTGGCAGCCTTGAAGTAGAGGTCAAGTTATTTTTTTCCTCCTTCTGCTCCGGGGGTCCTCGATACGAACACCAACACTTTGGACAGTATTTTGAGGGGGGAAGAAAAGAAACCATCACTTTAAACCCATCCGTAAAGTTGCAGCCTTTGGAAAATGACATCCCCAAGAACACAATGTTCTTCAACACTTCTTTTCACCATCACCTTTAGTGATGGCCAAGGCCAATCCAACATACTAGTGGTTTCTTTAACCTGTAAGAGGATCGTGCTCTCCAATCTGCCATCCACTTAAAGCAAGGATAGCTTTGCTTCTCCCAAAGCTCTGACTTCCAAGACCACATCTTCTTGTGACCCAAACAGATTCTGTGTTTAGAGGTCAAGGAAAATTACTACCACATAACCCTAAATGCTAAGCTTCAAATTTTACCATTACTAAAATACGAGGGTGCCTACAAAGATCAAAATTTAGAAGAAGCACATGGTTTTCCTCGTGGAAAACCAAAGCTACTTCATCCGTAGAACAGAATAATTTAATCTGCTCAATACCACCAAGGAATATCAGTTTCTACCACCAAGGAATATCAGTTTCTCACCTCTATCCTCTAAGATACTGTCACCACTCATTCACGAGCACAGACCCAGCTAAGCAATCAACACATTTATCTCTTCAAGATAGATCTGTGCAACTCAGTATGACATAAATGGAGAAAACCTCCAACGACACCAAGTCATACAAGTCTAGAGGCTCCCTTCCTCAATAGCCTCATCAGACTAATTCTTTTTCTAAGCACACAATTTCCCACTCAAGTTCTGATATCAAATGAAGATATCAATACAAAGTGATTCATATAAAAAAAAAAGTTAAGCCAGTTAATACACACCAAGTAGTTTCCACCCAGGCAGAGGTCACTGCTACAGAACGGAGTACAAAAATCAAGGCAGTGCACTGGTCAGACTCCGCCCCATTTTCTCCAGGTGACCACTGAGACAGATCTGGTTACTTGGCCTTTTAATTTATGCTGTAGAAAGACAGGGCTGTTGGACAGATTTGCTTTTTAAGGGCATTTCAATCTCCCAGGAACACTAAGTACATAAACTATGCAACGCTCCATTAACCAAGTGCCCAAACAGTAATGGCCTTCAGATTTAAAACACATTGCCTAACGCGACCATATCCTCCCCCAGACCCACAGGCTGAACAGTAATCTATTTCCCCCCAACTCATGGGAAAACAAAGCCAGGCTGTTCCCAGCCCTCACAGACATGCCAGGGAGAGCTTCGGCCTGTAAAGCTGTGAGCATGAAGACACAGAAGAAGAAAATCATTGTACTGTTTAATTGCACTCATATATTACATTGCAACAGATTATATTTATTATTTAAATCAATTATTTCCAAGAGTCAGCTGTTTCCCGCAAAAGACAGCTCTCCAATATTCTCAAGTCCCTATCTGTGGAGTTGAAGATGGGCGTACCATGTATTTGCTATGCCAAGTTGCTCTATATAGCTGCATCTGTACAGCAAACAGAGACAAAGCCACGTCTATCCGACTTGTACAGAAGAGTCTCGAGGCAGGATTTACATCAGCACTAAAATGATACTCAAATAAATAAAACTGTGCCATTAATTCCCAGTTATGAGAGGTTTTGCTCCAGGCCTGGATGGACACTCACTGCTGGCACGCAGGAAGCTTCCAGTTCTCCCTTTTCCCATCCCAACCCCCAAATCCCCTTAGAAGCAGCTCATTCCCGCGGTCCCCGCTTCCCATGGAACAATGGAGCAGCTCCAGGATAATCTCTTCGTTCTATAACCACCATTAACCGCAAATCTTGAAAGTATATTCAGACAAAACGGCATTGAGAACAAAACAAGGGAACCTTCAAACTGACATAAAGGAAAATAATGGCACGATGAAAGCTGTAAGAAACGTCTAGGCAAAGAGCTCATTGAGCTCTTGATCTAACTTGGTTCTTTCTCCACACCGTGAAACGGTTTTTACAAATTGGAAATATCTTCTGATACCCCGATTTCAGCTGAGATTTCACAAGGATTTCCTTTTCAGTGCTTTTTGCACGCATGTCATCCTCAGCGGAGCACCCACGGTTAGGCAGCTGAAGATGGCACGTATACATTCAAAGTCTAAATCAGAATCCAGGTTTACTTTCAAGAACATCCCTTAGTAACATGTTGCCATGACTTCTTTTCTCCCCCCCTCCACAAGCTGCAGAGCTGTGCACACCTTCAGCCTTGGCGTTCTATCAGGCAACGAGACAAATAATCCATGGTTCAGATAAACCACAACCATGGCTCAGGGTAGCCACCGCTGGACCCCTCCCAAAGCATTGAGAAAGGAAGACGTTGCTAAAATTCAGGCGTGCCTCGAAGCCAGCTGGGGAAGGGCGCAGCCCCTCCAGGAGGGCTGCCAGCACCACGCGCACCAGATACACCGCATCTGCTCTGCGTCCATTGCTCAGCGTCTGGACGGCCGTGCCGAGCACAAAGTGTACTGAGAGTTTTGTTTTTCCTCCTGTTTATCCTTTCGGTGCAGCTGCAGAAGGAGCCTCTCCTTCCCCTCGCCGAAGCCCCACCGGGCCACGCGTTGCAAACAGCACACTGACCACGTCCAGCTCCTCCACCCCCAGGCAGACATCAGCCAAGCAGTCACAAGCCCTGGGCTGAAGGCTCCTGCAGCCATCCCAGCAACACAGGGATGGTTCCCAGCCCAGCTGTTAAATGCCATCAGCCCCAAGATGCATCACCTGTGCCTCAAAAGAGCGTATCAGGTTCAACCAAGATGGATCCAACCATGTGCCCTACCCTTCTCCTCCCCATGGGCAGCACCTGCTGCTTCTCTCTGCCGCCAGCTCCAAGATCTGCAGCAGGACAGCCAGAGAAGCTTCTGTCCTTGTCCTTGATAATGTGTGAGCAAGGGCTCTGATGGACAATGGTTCATAAAGAGTAGCCAAACCGACATCCCCACATCAGTCTCCTCCAAGAAAGGGTAATTTTTGTATTCATTCAACTACATAAAATTTATTAGGCCTTTAGAATTTAGAAATTAAAACCCCTTGCTGGCTTAACGGAACTGTTCAGTGTTCCAGAACATTTTGCTCCCCTGAGTACTGATGTTATCCCAGCTTTTGACTAGGGTAGGTCAGGGGTTGAGATGGTGCAGACAAACCTGCTTTGGCAGGGAGGTTGGACTCGACGATCCCTTGAGGTCCCTTCCAACCCCTATGATTCTATGAAACACACTCAAAAATCAGAGAATCACATAATCACAGGGGCCGGAAGGGACCTCTGGGGTTCACCAAGCCCAACCCCCTGCTAAAGCAGGTACCCTACAGCAGGCTGCAATCTGAAGGGCTTTAACTGATATTCAGCACAAAGACTGCAGAGCAGAAACAATGGACAGCAGCAGTTGCACCAAATGAGATTATTTTGCACCAGAACAGAAGACAGGTGCTGCTGCTGACAGCCACAGCCTCCAGCCTGCTCCTCGCCACATAGCTAAGAATTAATTCCCATCAATGTCAGTGAATAGCTCAAATATCTCTACTCAGAGCACAATACTGCACACGTCTGTGAGCGTTTTACCTGCTGGATGCTGCTGAGCAGCGCAACCTCGCTGCAGCCTTTTGAAACACCTCTGAAACCACCTTAGCAACTTCATTCTTGCCAGCTTCAGTAGCTGTGGAATCTGCAAATATTACCTCTTCACATTCTGAAGCGATTAAAAACCACAGATGCCAACAGTGGTTCCTAAGAAACCCCACTGCTAACCTCTGATGGAAACTGACTACACTGCTTTAATACCAAGAGCGCACCTTAATCTTTCTCTGTTCTGTTTTCTTTTCCTGAAAAGAGGTGAGTTGTGGTCGGGAGCGTGACCTGACCGGTCCTGACTCTATGCCCAGTTCTACATGGCCACAGAGCCTCTTCCTCTCTGCCAGAAAACCTGCCTGTCCCAGTACATCCCCCAGCTGCAGGGCAGGGGCACTTCACTGACGCCAGTGAAACCCTACCTGTTAAACACACTAGGAGAAATATAAAAACGTTGGGATTTGGCAGAATTTACTAACTGGAAGCCAATAACAAAAAGCAGAAAATAGCATTTGAGTCACCAGCTCTACCTCACTGGAACCTCCAACAAGATGGTCGCTGAAGCAACCTGAGCACCATGCTCAGCATGGCCCATCCCAGCATTTCCATGCAGACTCCAGCTCAAGCCATCAGCCCTTCCTGGGTTCATCATCACCAGCTGGAGACTAAATATCAGCACAGGTGATGCTGCTCTTGTAAGGGAGCCTAGCTCACGGTGAGCGCAGTGCACAGATCCAAGAACACATATGAAACCACGACCAGCATCCATCTTCACCCAACCTAACAGCCTATTGGTATCTATACTGGCAAAAAAAGGAAAAACAAAAAACAAACAAACAAACAAAACCTATCAGCTGGGGGAAGAGGCAGAGAATTTTGTTCCCAGCTCTGCTAAATATGAGGCAGATAGACTTTCCATCCCCCAGATACTGATGTGACTGCCAGGGTCAGCCTGCCCTTGGGACCAGGAAGACCCCACCAGCTCAGGGGAGAGGTTTACAAAGACAAAAGGAGATCCATGGCTGAGTTCCTCCTCCCACTTTTCCTCCTCTGCTCAGAGACAGAAGCAAGCTTTGTAAACTGCTGCTCTCAAATATTCCAACCAAGGCACATCAGGCATTTGTTTATATATATTTACACGCTCTGTTTACAGAAGTTGCTGGAATTAATGAAAGAAATCATTTCATCTGACAGTGGGGAGTGGGGGAAGGGGAAAAAACACTGTAAATTTAGAAATAAGAACCATCTGTTCCTCCTGACAGCCCCTGCCGACCCTTCCAGCTCAAATGAATTCTTTGCACCAGGCTTCAGCAGAGCAAATAAGAGAGCTGTCTTCCGCCGCCACCCTGATCTTCAGGCACAGAAAATAACAGCTCACATGGACAAGAATCCATTAATGAAGCACTGAGAACGAAAGCAGCTGTCAAATCCTGTCTGCAGAGGTAACTTAAAAAAAGGCATGAGCATCCAGCTGGCTGGATGCAGCCATGCTCTGGACGAAGGCTACAGCCAGGACAAGAGGCAGCGAGCACAAACTGGAGCACAGGAGGTTCCCTCTAAACATTACAAAGCACTAGGGAAACATTTATTACTAGATTCAGAAATATCAGCCATGTCCGTCCATAGCTATACACACCCACCCAGCAGACACGACCTGTTTTGCCACAACTTTGGAACAGAATCATAGAATCACCAAGGTAGGAAAAGACCCCCAAGAGCATCCAGCCCAACCATCCACCTACCACCAATACTTCCCCACTAAACCACGTCCCTCAGTACAACGTATAAATGTGCCTTGAACACCACCAGGGATGGTGAATCAACCACTTGAGGTTCATAGCTGAACACAGAGGGACAATCCCCTCCTGCTCCTGCTGGCTGCACCACTGCTGACTCAAACCAGGATGCCAATGGCTTTCTTGGCTTGAGCAAATGCATTACAGCCTCATTTCTCATTAAATGATAAAACCTACAGGTTGTCTGAGTATATCTGCAATGTGTTCCTCCCCTTAGAAATCTTACTTACATGGCAGATGTATTCTTAGTTTTCAATCTCCTGACATCCTAAACTACAAAAGATTACAACAGATAAATCCAGTAGTCTTCAGACTTTGATCATAACCAAAACCTGTAGCTATTGGGTCATTAGGGAGCGATACAGAACCCCACAAACACCCAAAACACACATTTAGCCCCCCTCCAGACTACACTTAGAGATACATTCCTATTGTAATTTCTGCTTTACACAATGGCAGGGAGGAACACAAGAATTCAGAGATCAGTTTGCAGCTGACAGCACACACAGGTACTACACACAAATCCTGACAAGCTGAGACGGGAGAGACGTTTCACACTCAAGAAAAAACACTTGCCATCTTCTGTACCAGTTCCCATTGGATCCATAACCTAAAACTCTCCCCACAACCCAGGCCCAAGGCCCCCCCAAAAAAATCAGACAGCTGAAGAAATGAGGCTAGCGTCCAGATCAACTTCTCTTCCTGAAGCATGGGAGCCAGAAGTGTTCCTGGTGATAGTTCTTCAAATAGTAAAATGTGTACTCTGGCAAAACTTTATTCAGCTAAGAGTACCCTGGCTTGCTGTCTTGCTGCTTCCAAAGGAAGCGCCCAGCTGAGAGCCCCCAAGTCCCTCTGCTTCCTGGAAGAGAACGGTTTCGGAGCAAACAGTTCTGTGCAAAAGAAACTGCATGCACCATCTTCAGTGGAAAAAAAAAAAAAGTATACGAGTTCTCATTTAAAGAATACACAATGGAAGCATTATGGCCAGGTGGGATGGGGCCGTGGGCAGCCTGAGCTGGTGGGGGCAGCCAGCCCACAGCAGGGAGAGGAATACTGGATGGTCCTTTAAGGTCCTTTCCAACCTAAGCCCTTCCACGCCATGGGGACTCCGCACTAGCACTTAGCAGAGATGTGGGCACCTCTTTCCAAGGCAAAGCTGCTTGCCATTGCTATCAGCTTTATAATGGAACATGGCTTTGAAACATTTGAATGGTGTGCAGGGTAAGGAGCAGACAAGCACACCAACCATCAGCTGCTGTGATCCCCAGCTCTGCAAAGCAGCATTCCCAGGGGCTAAGCTGCACTCAGGATGGAAGTACTCGGGGGGGGGGAAGAGGGAATGGAAAAATAAACTCCATACCATTTTAACTTCTACTTCAAAAAGGAAGCAAAACAACGAAAACCCATTAAGACCACTTTTCCCCCTGCAGCTAAGTATCTGAAGCTCTCTGTACCAGCCTGGCATGAAACTTCCCAAAGCAGCAGCGAGCTGCCAGCTAGATTCTCAAACGCAGAACGGAAATACGGTGACCTATGGCAGCAAACATTTTGTGAGTTACAAACACAAGGAGAAATAGAAGCTTACATTAAAAAAAAAAAAAATCTAGCCTGCAGAAATATTTAAGAAATTTGCCAGCACTTACAATTAATCTGAATCTAAACACAAGCACGCTTTGGCTGCACACTTCTGAGGTCACGATGGGATGATCCCCACCAGCTCCAGCACTGCTTTACACCCCATCCAGGAAGATGAAAACTTGTGTGTATCTGGCCCAAAGCACAACCACCAGCACTGACCCACTTACTTATTTTTGTAAGGTCTTTTTTAGATACACTTTACAGGATCTCTTTATATTACTACAATAATCTGTGGAACAAAAGCACCGCTGAGGTGCCACGGAAACGTGCATCCTCCTAACAGGGTGTGATCACCATCACTGGAAAAAATCTTTTCCCTTTACCTAGTGCAAATCAGCCCTGAAATCTGAATCCATTTCCCCTTGTTCTATCTAAAGAGTCAGCCCCCTTCCATTTTACAGCCCCCTTCATAAACCGACAGGCAGCTCTCAGGTCTCCCTGGAGCATCCTCCGTGCTGCACAGCCCCAGCCCTCAGCCTGTCCCTGCAGGGAGGTGTTCCAGCCCTTGGCTCATCCTCACAGCCCTCCTCTGGATGCGCTCTGACAGGTCCATGACTCTCGTGCACTGGACTCAGCACTCCAGGTGAGGTCTCAGAGCGCAGGGGCAAGAGCACCCCCTTGCCCCACTGGCCTCTGACATTAACTGTTCCTTACCAAAACCCACATCCTCTTGCTGGACTAGATCTTGAAATATAGCTGGTCCTATTAAACCAGGGGAACACACAGTAAGAAAGACTGAAACAATGGCTACGTTGCAAAAAGCCTCACCATCAGCAAAATAAACTCCCTTATCCCCACAGTTATACATTCACCAGACAGGATTTTCTTCAACCATTTCAGACAAGCTAGGAAAAAAAAAAAAAAAAGAAAGAATACAGCTTTTACATTCCCCTTATGTTTGCCCTATGTCCTAATTCCTGGCAGAACTGTGGTCCCACACGAGTCACAGATGGCTTTCACAGCTGCACAGGAGACAGCTGGATGCAGAACAACACGAGATAAGCCCACGTATCTGCTGAAGCCATCAGCAGCAGCACGATAAAACCTGTGTGGTCACCCGTAGGGCTGTGCAGTGACAACAGCCAGACACCCACAGCTGGTTGCTGGAGTACACACACCAGCTTCAGCCTGCAGGAAGCTTCTCCCCATCGTGTCACGGGCTGCTTGCCTTTGGTAGGTCGTCCCTGCCATCCCAGCTGCCAAAAGGAGATGCTGAGGGCAGTGTAAGCTTGTATTTGTGGGCACTGCCAGAAGATGGTTCCCCTCCCAATTCAGACGAGCAGCCCCAGGTGGCAGGGCAGGAAGGCAGCCCACGTGGCCCAAATCCCAGTGCTCCCCAAGATGTGATGCATGCCTGGCTGCCAGCAGGCCTCTCAGCACCAACACGATGGCCCTGCTCTGGGTGACGCTATTTTTAACATTTTTCCATCTGTGAGAAGGACAGCGATTTCATAAACCTAAAGGAAGTTTGTTCCACTATTACACTTTCTCAGAGCCAGCCACATAAACAGGAATGCAAGCTACAGCCTCCCATAGCCCAAATGCATTGAGAGGATTCCTGACCAAGCACGGTGTGGCAGCCCCGGGGATGGGAGAGAAGCTGGAAAGCAGTGCTTGAGCACCTGGGATCACGGCAGTGCACGACCGAACTGAACCAAAGGCACAACTAAATGCATAACGTGTGAGGGAGCGAATGCCATCCAGCAGGGCTGCGATACGGAAGGGGCATTAAGGGAGAAAGCTGATCCTAAATAGCCCGTTGTTCAATGCGTTTCATGCACTGAATTTTCTTTAGGATGCTGGGGATTACGCCATGAATCCGCGCACGCAGAGCACACCTTAAACCCCCACAGACAACGAGCACATGTACACGCTCTCCTGGGAGAGCAAGTCTCAGCCTGCCCTGCTGGCAGAGCTGCACTCACACTGGGGCTGAGGACTCCCTGCCCCACAACAGCTTGTGCAGGGGAGGGGGACACATGATCTGTGCACACAGCAGCAAAAACAAAGGCACACAGGGCTCTCTGCCTGCTGGGAGGAAGCACAGAGAACACTGCTCTGCAGAGCAAGCACACCAGCAGCTTCACACCGCCTCCAAAAGCATGCCCTCTGGGACAGTTTTGGGGTATTATTCGGGGAGGAGGGAGAGGACAGCTGACCACATCCCCCATTGGTGCCTCTGGGTCCTTGCACTTCAACGCCTGGGCAGGAACTGCTGCATACCTGCACAGAAATGCATTACTCCAGGGGTTCTCTCGCTCACCTTTATCTCTGTGTGGGTAGAACACAAATTAAAGGGAGAGCTCTGCAAGAGAAGCCCTCAGGTATGCTAAGCTCATTTTCCATTCCTCCAGGCAGCTGCAGATTAAGCAAGTAGGTGAAAGTTGCATTAAGAAAACCCTCTCCTTAAGGCCAATGAATCCAGCTCATTCGCTGGTCTGAAGAGCTCTTTTTTTCCCCCACAAAAAAAAAAAAAAAAAAAAAAAAAAAAAGGTGGCACAACCTTTCTTGCAGCTGTATTCCAGGTATATCCCTGTACACAGGCTGCCCGCAGCTTCACACAGCAGCAGAGGAACGGGGGGAAGCTCCCTCCTACAGACACAAGGTTGGCACACGCAGCTCCTTGGGAAGCTTTTCAGGGAGAGGAATGCTGACGCAACACCAGCCCAGCCAACCTGACATGTTAGGAGCAATTGTTCTGCAGGAGCTGCTCGGGTAATGAACCCAGCACGTCCGGCCTCCATCTATCCTTTGTTCAGCTCTCAGATGCGCAGTGACCACAGGCAGCACGCTGCTCTCCCACCAGCCCTCTCTCATCCATCACCACAGGAACCCTGAACCCACAAGAAGAAAAGCCATTATGTTAATAACACTGAAATGAGTAAGCATATACATTTTATTGCATTCGGATGCGCCATCTAACGCTCTGGCATCAGATAGGAAAATTACAGTTTAGTTTTCACTTTTTTCCCCTAAATTACAATGAACATCTTTAAAAAAAAAAAAAAAAAAAGACCCTACATATCAACCTGCTGTCCCTGAATCCACTTCCCCAGCAGCCAGCCAGCTGCACAGATATCAGTTTGCCCGCTTATTTTAATGGGCCATTAATTCAAGAGTTCTGCTTATGCAAAGTCAGTTAGAACAAGCTAGGGCAGCTGAATCCAAGCACACAACCGAGACATTTTGCATAAAGTCAAACGCTGCAAGAATTCTGCGTTTGAGCAAAAGCACATTCATAAATGCCTTATTCACAAAGCCCTTCCCCGGGAAGGATCCCTGAGCCCTCCATCTCTTTCCCAGGTTGTCGGCTGAAGCGTCCCCGTGCGTGGCACACTGGACGAAGTCTGAGCGAGCTCATTTCCTTCCGTCCACTGAAGCCTGAGCCATCAGGAGCTCGGGAGAAAACCATGCCAACCAAAGCATTCCCTTCTGATGAGCCTTACCACAAAGCCCCTTGTTCAAAGCTTTTAGGGTGCTTTCCAAACTGGCTGAAACCAGAGCCTTGGGCTGCACATTCCCAGTGCTTCCCCCCCCCCACAGCACATCACATCCGCCCTGGGTCCTGCTATCACCAAACCCAGCAGCGGTTATCTCTGGGTTTAAAGGAGTAGGCAGACAGCATCAAGGCTGTGGTGGAGCAGCAAGGCTGGAGTGGTGTGGAGGCATGGGAAGCCACATCTTCACTGCCTCCCTCCAAAATTAAGGATGCAGACCAAAGACATCACACAGCACGCTTCTGCCCTGTGCTCTGTTGTCACAGTAACCAGGCACAAAGCAACAGCACAAGAGCTGTGGGGCCAGTGGAGGAGAAGAGGGGAAGAAGCAGGTACACAAATGGCACAGAACGCACAAGGATCTGAGCTGGCATTAACTGAGCCCAGAACTGGAAGCCCAGCACATCCCTATTGCCCGTGTTCAATTCCGGAGAAGGTTAATGCTTGTTTTATCTTGTTCATATCCCTCAGAGAAAGGCAGCACGTGTCCTTTAGGCAGAGGAGATGGGAGACGTTCCTGGAATGATGCACCGCCTGTTTATTAATTCCTTGATAACTGCTGACTCAGAATGACGAGTAATCTCTTCCAATGGCCTAAGAATGCTCCTCCTCAAGCCTTTAAAACATACTTCTCCCAGGGATGTAAAATAAAAGTACACTGAGCTCTGATTTAATCTTCTTCCAACTATAAGTGGTTGCTTATACATCCACTCAACAGCCTCTGTTACTAGAGTTACTCAGAGAACCACCAAGGTTGGAAAAGACCTCCAAGAGCATCCAGTCCAACCATCCACCTACCACCACCATTTCTCCACTAAACCATGTCCCCCAGCACAACAGCTAAACGTTTCCTGCACACCTCTAGGGACAGCGAATGGGAAGTTAAGTTCTGTGACAGAGCTCCACGCTTCACTTCACAGCACCATCACCATTTGTTCTGGAAAGTCATTTTCACCACCCTGCCAGACACCTCAGAAGGCAGAAGTAGTCCAATAGCTGCCCTCAGGGGCAGGACACTTTCAAAAGCCACAGAGTCTGTATTCTTCTGTTCCCTTTGTTCATAGGAATAACTGCACAGAGGAACAACCATTATTTTGGAGATGGCACAATGCCTTGGAGCACACCTCAAAGCAACCTTCACTTCTAACCCAAGAGGTAACTGAGCATCATTTTACTAGGTGAGCAACTACCGTATTTTAGAAACCACTTAAGAGGTGCTGACAACAAAATTAGGTTGTTTTCGTCTCAGAAGGAGTGATGAGGTATTCAAACAGGCTGCCCAGGGAGGTGGTGGGGTCACTGTCCCTGCAGATGTTCAAGAACCATGGAGATACGGCACTGAGAGACCTAAGTCGTCACAGTGGGATGGGGCTGGGCTTGGGAACCTTAAAGGTCTTTTCCAACCTTAACGATTCTACAAAATCCTTTCAGCAATCAATTGCCTTTCCTGTCAAGTTACCTAGGACAGAACCTGCCTTCCAGATACCACCGAGAGAAAAGCAAAAGCTGACAGATGGCAGCCACCTGTTTTAAGACAGGCTCGGCTCAAAGCGCTGCAGGCAGCCAGCACGGTCACCTGAGGGCTTCTGAGGGCACGTACCGCCACAGAAGTACAAACTCTGTTTGTATTCTGGACCGTTACCAAAAGATCTCTTGAGCAAGTCTGGACAAGCATCGCTCCTCGGAAAGGGGAGATAAAGTGTGCCTGCATTATGCCAACCCTGCACACAGAGCAGAGATGTGAGATGTGCCCTCCGCTCCCTCCCAAGCTCACTTCCACTCCACGGCTCCAATGGCAACACCAACTTGCTTTCTTGACGTCTCCTCAAGCCTCAACCTCTCGTGGGTTCCCCACAGACGGCTTTCTGGGGTTCTGGCAGCGGAATCGAGGAAGCAGAGGAGATGTGGAGCATGCAGGATGCAGGGCACAACAGCTGGAGCAAGCAGGGTGCAGAAAGAGAGGACAAAAGCCAGCGGGGCTGCCAGCACTGCTGTGAATTTCAAAGACTCGTGCTATTTAGTCAGGCACAGTTTAAACTTTCTGGTACACAGTGCTAATGACACAGATTAACAACTCTAAACTCCATTCATTTTGCTGAACAACCTCTCTTCCCACAAGCCCTTTCTATACCCTGTGTAAGCACTCAATACCACTCCTACCCATGGGATCACCCTTTCAAAACACATTTAATTCCCTCCCACTGTTTTCAAGTTAACGTAGACTTTTTAGGGGTAGGGGAGAAAGAGAAAAGCTGGATTTGCGTGACAGAAAGGCCAGAGGACAGGGTCCCTCCCATCTGCCAGAGCAGCATGTTAATTTTCCACCAAGCGCTTAACAAAAGAACATGCCACAGCCCCTGAAGTTGCAAAACAGACCATCTGGATGACATGAAAAAGGCAATCCATTCGCAGATAAATTAACGAGGAGACGTACTTGCTACGAGGTTTTGCAATAGGAAGAACTGAGCTTCTCATAAAGACTTCTGGCCCCTTCCATGTGCTAGTGACACTGTGCGCAGGGAGCAGTGTCAGCAGCACAAACCGCACCACTGCTGCAACAGCACATCCAAATCCCTGGCAGTAATATTAACCAAATGGATGTGCAAGTACGGAGAGATCAGAGCCAAGTACTTCAAGCGCACCCAAAACCCAAACCATCCCTCCTGGACTTGATTAAGCATTTCACAAGGGCTGTAACACAGGCATCCTGCCTCCACGGTGCTCACAAACAAGCTGTGGCTGCATCACAGCTGCTCCAGTCCTCCAACACCACTGTAAGGTGCGAGCAGCCACGAGCAAAATATCGCGTGTTATCAAAAAGCAGCACTGTTGTTGTCGTGTTCCGGTTTGTACTCCGAGAGCACGAAGCACAGAAACTCAACCAACCTGAACTGGGGATCTTCTCATTTTTCTTCCCCACTTGCAGAGTGACAGAAAGGCTCAGGTTGAGGGGGGCCCCACAGCCACCGAGTTCAGCATTTTCCAGCATCTTCCACACTGACACGGACCTATGTTTAGACACTGTACTGAGGGCCGTGGTTTAGTGGGAAATACTGGTGATAGGTGGACAGTCAGATGATCTTGGAGGCCTTCTCCAACCTTGGTGATTCTATAATGCCATACCCTACACAGCTCCCGCATCCTGCGGGGGGATGGAAGCACAAGAAACACACGTGAAGCCGCCCAGCAGTGCCACACACACCGCTCCTCCCTGCTGCCACGGCTCCATGAGCAACACATTCCCACCCTGGCAGCTCCCAGGGGAGTGGAGATGTCTGCAGTGACTCACAGTGACACAGCAAGGCCTTCACACGAGACGCCAGGGAACACAGGGTCACTCAGAGTTTCTTTGGACGCATCATCTACTGAGGCAGCTTCCAGCAGCCCCAGCTCCCCGACGTACCCAGGAATGGAGAAACGCATCATCGCTGCCTTTTTAGGCTAGTAACTGACACAATAAAGAGCACTGCAGCACCAGATACTGTCGTTCTGCAAGCCGTGCCATTTTTTCCCTTGAGGTGCTTGAAACAGCAGCCCTTCCCCAATCCACGGGCCTCCATCCCGGCCAGAAGTCAAAGGGGCTCGGTGTGTTCGGACCGACAAATTACCAGCAGCCAACAGCCATGCAGGATGAGAAAGCAGCGGTGTGGACGTACAGATGTATGCAGAGTCACTCTGCTTAGAAAGCAGAAGAGCAGTGACTCGTGTAATGCCGGTAATTTAATCAGTGAACTCATGCCTGCAGAGCGGCCGTGGGTCTCCGTCCCGGCATCCCTTCGCCAAAACCTTAGGAGGGAAATGGAGCTCCCGACTGGGAGCTCGGGGAGGGACCCCCAGACCAGCATACATCAGGAGCGGGGACACGGGGACAAGAGGGAAGCAGGACCCAGGCAGGTTGCAGAGAGCTGAGAAAGGAGAGGCAAGCAAGGCACCCACACACACACAGGCCAAGTGCACAGACTGGAGGTGGTGTGGCCCCACCAAGGGTTGCCCCCCACCGCTGCCAGGAACAGCGTCCCACAGCCAAATCCCACAGGATGGATGCATCAAGGGCTGCAGATGGAAGGGCTGTAAATAACCAGCAGAACCAGAAACGGACCCCAGAAGTCCTCAGAAAAGACAAACGTTGCTAAAGTCGAGAGATCCTACTTAGCACTGTGAGACCACTTTTCCCATCAGACCCCATGAGGTCACCACCAGCACTGAGCTCACCCCACACAAGTCCAGCACTAAGCGGTACGAAGAGAAGGGCCCATTTATTCCCTCAGGAAGAGGCACAACACAGCCATTAGCTGAAAGCGACATCATCTCTTAGTTCAAAGAGGATTATCAAGGTCTTTCTTTCCAAAACCACATCATCAAAATGAAACACGTGAGGAAAGGAAAGAAAAATCTGTTCTAACAGCAGAACACGTTGGGATGCAGGCACTTCTCATTCCCCCCCCACCCCAGCAGCACCCTGTACCCATGAGCCAGGTGCCCGGCGTGCGGCAGGAACCGTGGCTCCTCGGGGCCGAAAGAGGCTGGGCCAGAAAGCAGACCTTGAGAAAATAAATCACAAGATGAAAGCAATTTGCTGAGAACTGGAGTGCTGCCAGCTTGAGGCTCTGCAGAGCTCATTCGGCCTTGCAGCACGGGAGGGAGCAGGCACTGCAGACAGCCACGCGCACGCCCAGCACCGCCGTGCGTGGCTCGGTTCAGTAAAACATGGCACCCAACACAAAGCACATCAGCAGCTCTCCAAGCATTTCTCTCTGCAACACGGACAAGAACAGCACATAAAACTGATCCCGGAATCCACAAGTCCGCGTCTTTGCAAGATCTCAATGTACAAACACCTCCCCCCGCTGAAACAACAGTGCCCCAAACTAAACGTACAAAGGCCCTACAGCTATCTGCAGTTCTGCTTCCTATATACAAGATCATACTGGCTTACCTACACACACAAAGAAAAACCAATAATAGTTTTTGGATACTATTTCTGAAAGAGGAAATTCTGAAACTCTCCATTAACACAGCTGTGTTGTGTCAGGACTGCAGGCGTGATTAGCACTGGAAGCATCTCTTTGATGACTATCGCATTGGAATATCTACAACAAGTAGAAGCACGGGAACCAGGAAAGCTTTGCCACCCAGTTTCAAAATAAAATGGTGAAGATCGCTACATGTAGATGGGGGTGGGGCCGTATTTGTTTTTAAATGCTCTCTCATTTAGGCTGGACCAGTGGAAAAGAGATTGAAGAGCCGAGGTTGGGTGCTTTGCGTTCAATTTAAGTACAATTTCAGTTCCTTTTCTTGGGGTCGATGGGCCGTCAGCATTTTCCAAGCTTCTGGGAAAGTCAGAGTAATGTATGCTTTGCCCCCAGAGCCCACCCCACAAGGCTACCAGTGGCTCCAGCCCACGTCCCAGCCCCGCAGCACAGAGACCGGCCAGCAAACACAGTTCACAATGCATCTGTTTCCATAGGCTACTCCAGCATACAGAGAAGATGAACAGCGTCCTCTCAAAGCCAGGCCACTCCAGGGATGCTGCAAAGGACACTCTTTGCAAACGGATGTCAACGGGTCATGCTCTTCACAGGGCCCCAAACAGAGTGAGTGGTAACATCACGGCCCTCGGCGAAGGCACCACCAATCATCCCTCACCTTGAGCCTGTAAAGCACCTGGGGGGAAAAAAACCACGCGCTCCCGTTTGTGCAGCGGGACGGAGACCTGCACCGTTTCCAGGGATGTTATGAAACCAGTTTTATTTTCCGAAGCAACACTTCCCAGCCAACACTCAGCCCTGCAACAGTACGGGATGCACCATTCCCCCCGCATGGAGCGGCACCCCACCACGGAGCTGTACCGTGTAGGACAGCAACATTCCCAGAGCTGCGTTTACATTCTTTGCACCGCAGCTTGCAAACCCCGGGAACCAGAGGCCCACTCCCCCCACACTGCTGTCCCCATGCTGCCTGCAGACCCACATTCATCCCCCGATGAGGCAGCAGCCCGGGCTGCTACTTACGTGCAAAAATGCCACTGAGCAAACCACGTACTGTTCAGCAAGCAACGAGTTCCAAGCTGCAGACAGTTTCCAAGATTGGGAACTGCAAAAGCAGCGATCTGGCTGCATCAAAGCTGGTGATGAACCCTTCCTGTGACGCAGGGAGAGCACAAATAGCGGCTGTTTCTACAACTAAACCACCACCCAGCTCTCTCCATCCCCTAAAATAAGCTCTCCGCCATGGGTAGTATTCCCGAATGCCTCAATGGCATCAGCATCCCAAAAAGATGCGGGACAGAGGAATGGGAGAAAACTCAGGAATTTAAAGGGGTATGCGGGAAGCGATAAAGAGCTTTAAAGTTGCTTTATATAACTGCACCGAACAACTGCTGGCCACGCGAAGCCTGATCTCTTCTCTCCTCATGTCGAAACCTGCAAAATGTAAATCAAGCCTTTGTGAGACCAACTAAAATAGAGTCCCCTCGGGGCTCCACAAATACCGCAGCAGCGCAGGCACCGGGCGCTGGGCGAGCCGCTCCCGGCCCAGCCCCAGTCCGGCTCCCAGGGATTTCCCAACCAAGTGCAGGAGCAGCAGCGGGAGGGCTGTCTCAGCTGAATGATGCCGGGCACACAGTCCCTCACAACTCCCGATGTGAGCGCTCACAGCTGTTTCCCAGGACGACACGGAGCTGCTCGCTGCCAAGCTCCAGCAGGGCACCCAGCAGCCTCACCGCCTGCATCCTACGCCTGCGCTGAGCGCTTCCATTAGGGCACGTTTTGCAGCCCTCCCTTCACAGAAAGCTGCCCTTCTGCTCTTAACAGCAGAAAAAGAAACCGTTCTGCTGCAAACAAGCAGCAAACCAGACGGGAGCTGAACACAAGAGCTGGCTCCCTGCCTGAGTTTCCTTGTAAATGCCTTCAAATGGCAGTCATACTCCGCGGCCCGTGTATATAACCAGCACCGCCGCTCTCCTCGCAGCCAAATAAAGGGATGAGCGCTGACGGAGGGGTGGAGGAGCCCAGCAACGGGCAGCTTCGGGAGCTCTTCGCTTTACACCTCCGAGGCGGGGATGCCCAAACAGCCACCGACCCACAGTGCCGCCCATCCTTCACATCGGGATCGGCAGCGGCTGTTTCCTCGCCGAAGGGCACGCCGCGATGCTCACACACCGGGCCAGGTCCGGGCAGGGGGTGGGGAGACACACGCGGCACGGGGGGGGACAAGCAAGAGCTGATGTGCTCCGAAAAAACGACGCGCCTGAAAAAAGCCCCGCGGTCCCCCCCCCCCCCCCCCAAAACCCCCCACCCCCCACGCAGCCCTGCCCGTGCCGCGCCAGGGGTCCCCGGCGTCCCACGCCCAGGGGACAAGGCACCCAAGGGAAGGAGCCGGGGGGATCGGCGAGCGAAGCCCAACGCCGGGCATCCCACCACCGGCCCCGACGGCCCCGCGCGGCCCTTTTACCGAGGTGCAGGGTGAGGTTGACGGCGGCGGGGTGCTGCACTCCGGCCAGCATGCTCTGGCTCTGCCACCAGGTGCTGTCGGCCTGGCTGTTGTAGTCGGTGAGGAAGGAGGCGTCGTGCCGCAGGTGGGGCTGGGCGGCGTCGCACAGGTGGCACGACTGGGTGACGCCGGTGACGCCGGTCTGCACGCAGTACTCCTCGGCCGGCGTGCCGCACGTGTTGGTGGCCACCACCGTGGCGTTGAAAGCGGCGTTGACGAACTCGGGCATGCAGCGCTGCGGGCGCCCGCTCCGCTCCTCCGCGCATTCGTCCATCGCCGCGGAGCCGCCGCGGGGCAGCGCCAGCACGGCCAGCACGGCCAGCAGCGCCCGCCGCCCGCCAACGCCGCCCATGGCTCGGCCCGGGGCCGCTGCGGAGCGCGGCCGTGCGGGGCTCTGTGCCGCTGGGCCGGGCCGCGCCGCGGCGGGCGGGGCCGGCAGCGCGGGGCAGGCCGGGAGCGGCACCCCCCGCCCGGGTGGAATGCGCCGCGGGGCGGCCTTAAAGCGGCACGGCCGGTGGGGCCCACCGCGGGCGCTGCCCCGGGGGGGGGGGGGCGGCTGGGCTCGCCTCGCTTCGCCTCGGGTAAGTGTTTATTTTACGAAGTCGGAGCAGACCTGCTGGGGTCGTTCCGCTGCGGCACGTGGGCTGCTTTCAGTCGGAATCGGCTCTCCCGCGGCTCGCCTTTCGGCGCTTTCTTTCCATCCCGTTGCCACCGGCGCAGCGCGTGGCTGAAACCGGAGGGAAAAGCGGGAGCAGAGACAAAGCGCCTCGCGTTTTGGAATCGTAGCATCGCTCGGGTTGGAAAACGCCTCATCAGGACGAGTCCAGCCTCGACCCAACCCTACTGCCCTAACTCTCTAACAGCTCTCCCCTAAATCGTGTCCCCGAGCGCCACATCCACACGGTTTTTAAACACGTCCAGGGATGGTGAACGCCGCCTCCCTGGAGAGCCTGTCCCAGTGCCCCACAGCCCTTCCTGTAAAGGGTTTTTTTTTAATTATTTTTTCATTTCAGTGGGCTGGTAACGCAACCAGTGGAACTTTAACACCAAAGCGCACTAGCAACACCATTCTATATTCAGTTATGGTTTAAAGCCGTCCTGCATAGAGAAGTCGTGTGAATTATTTTGGTAAGTGGCTGAGGTTTCAGCCCAACCTTTGCCCAAAAGCAACAGTCGTAAAAGCCAAGAGTAAATCAGAGAGCTGTGCTGTTACTGTCACAGGGAAGCAGGGTCGCTGTGATCTTCTTTAAGACCACTTAAGCAGCCACCTCTTGCAGCCTACATTGGCCGGTGGTGGTGACACCAGAAGGGTCCAAGATAGCCCTTACTATGCTCCTTTCCCTTCTCCAAGACCTTCACTTGCCTGTCTGACACCACAGGAAGCCCACTTATAGGATGGCCTTGGGATAGGGGCACGCGTGGATGGCTGAATTCAGCCTTGAACACCTGGAGAGCTTCTTGGAGACGAGGTGCTCCTCAGTGCTCCTTCCCTCGTAGCCCAGTCTCAACCCATGCAAGGATGGAAGGGCATCAGAGGTGTTGTTAAATATATGTCTGTACGGTATCACATCTCTAGTCCATTCACCAAGAACAAGCTCGGGCTCAGAGTCTTTGCACTGCAAGGTCCTCCAATGCCTGCTGTGCTGCCACAAAATTCCAGCAACGCCTGCTGTAAAGAGCAGAGACTTGCACGGCTCTGCAAATCCTTCGCAGGCATGAGCTGGAGCTGTTTACGCTAACCATAAAACATTCCCTCTAGAGTTATCTTCCATGCCTAACAAACTGCTATCCCAGCAAGCAGCCTGAGTTTTGGGGCCGGTCCTGAGTATCTCACCATGAAGGATGCTGACCTATGTGACCACAGTGGAGCTGTTTAACAAATATCC
The DNA here is from genome assembly GCA_036925125.1 of Oreortyx pictus. NCBI lineage: Eukaryota > Metazoa > Chordata > Aves > Galliformes > Odontophoridae > Oreortyx > Oreortyx pictus. The sequence continues at coordinate 25,473,281 of JAUPFR010000010.1, read as the reverse complement.
TTCCTGAGCTTCCCGCGGAATTCCCAAGATTTTTTGCAACGCGCAGCTGGATAAGTGCTTTTGCCAGTGGCTCTAGGCTGACGTTTTCTTCCCAGCTGATTCCTATCCGTTGTTTAGAGTCACAACTGTTGGGCTTTTTTCCATAGTGCGGTCTGCCAGTCGGTCTTCTCATGATCATTGTTTTATCAATAACATAACATGTTGTTACTTTGTCGTTTGTAGAACCTTTCCTTTGGTCAACAGAAGATGGATGTTGAGAGCAACCCTAATTTAACTCACTTTTACAGCTCACCTTTGTAAGTTTCGTGTTCTTTAAGCATCGTTCCAATGCCCTTCCGAACCAAGCGTTTTGGGGCCTCACTGGTGGAAATCCATGATTCCCAAACTGCCGAGGTCAGACCAACCATCCAACAGAAGGCACGGTCCACTGAGGAGGCTGGTCTTTCGGATGACTGATTTTGGATGAGCAGAGCTCATGTTTCTCCTGCTAAATAAATAGCTTGTCACGATTTGCGAGCTGCAGTTAGATCAGTTGTCATGCCAGAAGAGCCAAATCTGGGTGCCCCACTGGACAATGGTAAGAGCAGCGTGCAATTTTGGGATCTGGAGAGTCACAGGTCATCCCAATTGCTTGTTCTCCCTCTGAATGAGTTCCAGCAGAGCTGTTTCCCCTTTCCATGACACGGAGCACACAGTGAACGATGAGGAGCCATGAGGAGTTTGACCCTACAGAGCTGCTTTTGGGGTACTTACCATTCTCACCATCCATCAGTGTGCCCCATCTCTGCTCTCGGTGCCGCCCAGCTCCCCTGTGTTGCCAGACAAGCACCAGCTGAGAGGACAGAGGACACATTCTCTGCACTCAAAAAAAAATGCTGCCTTAAAGGATTTGATAGTTAAATGAAGCAATTCAGGGAAAACCCATGCAGTCCTCGCAGCCAAAGAGCGAAACAAAAATACTTGGAATGAGCACAATCTTCTGACCTTACAGCTATGAAGCCCCGCAAAGCTACAGAGCATATATGAACCACAGATGTAAGAGGTTTGTCACACTGACATCTTTAGGTAAGTCATCTTTAGGTAGATGTTTGCAAGAACACTATTTTCGACAGCAAGATCATCCCTCTACCAAACGTGGACAGTCTTGTCAGGATAACACAGTACCATTACTGAGTTAGTACTGCTTTGGATTTCCTGTTTTTTTTCTTTCTCTTACTGTAGACTGCCAGGATTTACAACTCTCCCCTATCTTGTACAATGACTAAGCCTTCCATTGCTACTAGATAAACAAAGAGCAGGCAGAGATAGGTCTGCTCAGTTTCTGAAGAGCACCCACAGCTCCTGCTGCAAAAAGCTGGGAGAAATGCCAGCACTCTGGTTTCCCACCCTTTCTTCCCTTGTCTTTGAGTCAAGAGAAGATCCCTCAAAGACCCAGGAGGCCGGGTCTGATGGGAAAGAGGATATAACATCTGGAGGCTGGAGCAGGGCTGTGTTTATTCTCCCAAATCTTCAGCTGAAGAGGGCAAGTCACGTTTCTTGGGAGTGCTAGGTCTTACGGTCTCGCAGTCCCTCGAGGAAATGTGCACGCTTATTCTCTGTCTGCAAGATCTTTCTCTGGTAGTTTTCATCCATTGCTATCACAAGGCTGGAAGTCACAGTGATTTTTCAGGGACAGCCCATAAAGCAAAGCGTTAGAAGCCCATGAGAGAACATGGGCCTCTTGCTTGCCGGG